>CM024802.1:13541527-14846527 GCA_014281875.1 Nibea albiflora | reverse complement strand
ATGTATCAGTCTGAGGCAGGAGCATTTAAACTCACGCGCTAGGACAGCAAGAAAAAAACTGACTTTAGGGCTCCTTAAAAACAAAATCAGACCGAAAGGGTTCACAGTTTAATGATCGCTCGCTGGAGTCGAGCTCTGCAGAACTATTCTCAGGTAAATCTGGAGTCTTTTGATCCTTTCCTGACGGTGATATGAGAGGAAACAGGTTAAGCTGCTGCTATTCCACTGAAGGCCAATATGTCAGCATGATTTCCTGCCCAGACTTGAAATCAAAACCTCACACCCGTGTGCCCCTGCTGGTGTCATTTTAGCTTCAGGTTCTGCCCCCCGGATCATTTTAGAGACTTTCCCCTCATATATTTTAACCAAAATAAGAAAACACCACACACCACACACATTTAGAAACACTTAATGTAGGACTACCTTAATTGACACCAAAGCTCTCTCCATCTCTCTTTGCCCGGTGGCCTTCCCATTCATCCCTCCTCCTCTCCTCTCCTCCTCTCCTCTCCTCCTCTCCCTCTCTTTCGGTTTTTTTTTTTAATACCTGGCGTGCGACAACCGGCCTTCACCGGTCTCGTCGTGCAGAGGTTTCACGTCGAGCCCCGAGGCAAAACAATCGGTAACGGTTAATTAAAATATAAAAGGCCTTGAGAACTTTTTAAAAAGGAGTCTATTTAAAAGGCGGAGCCCCCCCTGCACCGTTTGTGTCTCCACCCGGGTCGTTTGTGTTTGTTATGAACATTTTTTTATTATGATGATTTATTATTATTTTTAGATGTGGAGAAGACTGTGGGCTAAACAGTCTGATCAGGAAGAAGGAAGAGGGGTCTTGTAGAATAACTGCGCCTGTTTGGGATATTAGAATAATTACGGTTGGAGAAATTGCATGAAATTAGGGAAATATAAGAATAATAATATAAGAGAGCAAAAAAGACCCCATCTGCTCCAAAACATATCAAGAAAAATCTAAAATGCACTGCAGCATTATAATTAGCAGTACTTTTATTATTATTATAACCGATCAGGACAGAGAGAGAGAGACGCATGCACGAACAGATGGGAGGGGAAATAGTTCCTTAATTAAAGTGCAGAGTCAATCCCGGCGTCCCAGCGTCAGCTCGGTCACAGTCTGCACTTTAATAATATCACGGAGTCGCTTTGGTTACAGTTACAGCTGAGCAGGAGAGAGAGAGGGAGAGAGAGAGAGAGAGAGAGAGAGAGAGGGAGAGAGAGAGAGAGAGAGAGAAACATCCAAAACAAGACTGATTAGGGCTCATGGGTTCGAGCTATTGGTTCTCTCTCTCTCTCTTTCTGTGTGGTTTGTTTTGAATGGCAGGAAATCTGACAGACTCCTCTCTCCTCCTTCAGTTTCCTCTCCTCCCCTCCTCTCTTCCTTATTTTCCCTTTGCTCCTCTTCAGGCTGTGACCACAAGCTTTTGGGCTTCTTCTTCTTTCTTTTTTTTAACGGTTTGTATTCCTGTTGCTTCCCGGGTGGCCTAAGGGCAAGGCAGTAATACAGCCTGTGTCTGTGTGTTCATTGTAATGTGATCAGGTTGTACAGAGATGCTCGCCGTGCGCAGCCTCGTTTCCTACCATCCCGTAAAAGCATCAACAAAAAGACTTCACCTGATTTTATTAAAAAGAAAAAAAAAACCTCCTCCACCTCCTCATCTATCAGTCTTTTCTTTACAACACCACGACGGCTCTCCGTTCAGCTGGGCAGGCAGGACCACCCCGAGGGCGCGTGCTCAGGTGAGTTACAGCGCGAGGAGGAAGAAGAAGAAGACAGAAAGGAGAGAGAGAGGAAGAGAGAGAGAGAGGAAGAGGTCACGAGGCTGACCGACTGACCGAAAAATAAAATACTCCCAGATCTGATCTGCCAGTGCAAACACACTCTAACAATCATAATAATTATTAGTATTATAATAAAGAACAAACACTCGCCATCATCCATGATTCAGTTACACACGCGCCTCTGGCCACACATACACACACACACAATGCTGATTCTGAAAAGAGAAAAAAGATCTCGTGCTGTCGGTTCTTCACAAAGGCTACACACACAGTAACCCCCCCCCATCCCCCCTCCCCACCATGAAAAATAAAAAAAATAAATAATGTTCATCAAAAGCTGTTTTTCCACTAAAAATAACAAAAAAGGAGAAAATGAAGCAGCAAAGTTGATCAAATTAAAAAAACAGAGTTTGAGCTAATTACTGATTTTTTCCCCCCTTAACCCTTTTTTATTATTATTAATACATAAACTCTCTAATTCATAATATTTGATCGATTCCGGTGTGTTCACATCGAGTAAATCTCTGCTCATAAAAAAATATGTGCACATGTGTGAGGATCCGGATACATCACAGTTATTCCTCTTTAAAAAATGTCTAAAAGCTGTAATAATAATAATAATGATAATAATAATACCAATAATGATAATAATACAGAGATGCTGGGAGACGTGCAGAAAACATCCCGTCCCCAAAAGAAAATCCATCATCGAAGCTAAAATAAAATCATCCCAAAGCTCGTCGAGAAAGAAACAAACCAAAAATCCAAAATTTGAATTCCGGTGATAAAATGTGTGAAATTATCTTTAAGAATATTTCAAAGTAAAAACTTACATTTCCGTTGAAAATCCGTACATTTTTTTTTTTCGTAAAAACGACAGAGCCGGTGTGAATAATCAAAAATAATAGTAATAATAAACACCGAGCTGAAGACGGTGTGAAAAATACAAACGGGTGAAAAAGGAAAATGTCCACAAAAAGCGTCGAAAATGTTGAAAGAAGCACTTGGTTCCTTATTAAGGCGAAGATACAATATTTATTCCTTGTCTCCTGGGATGCTCCGCTCCGTCTATTGTCCTCCCATTCCTCAGTGCTGATGCTTAATTTTCAAAACTTCTATATTACCAAGGGACCTACGACATCAGCCGAGAAATACCCTGCAAGTACAAAATCCGTGAGCCAGCCCCGTCCGTGCAGAGGGGAGACGCTCGCGTTCCGCCAGCTTTTCAGCCGTTACCGAGAGCGCGCGAAGGGGGGGACTTTTCCATTTCTCTCGCTTTTTGGAGGATTTTAACGCGTTTTTATTATTATTATTATTATTACTCGATCGGGCCAAATAAAAGAGAGAGAGAGGGAGCGAGAGAGAGAGAGAGAGAGAGCGGAGAGAGAGAAAAAACTGGTTACTTTGGAGAAAGCACAATGTCAGCGACCTTCCCCGGACTTGTCCACGACGCAGAGGTAGGCTAATTTATTTACTTCATGTCCTTTAATTGGTGAAATTATAAACGGGTGCGCGGGAGGTTAAATATTGTCTGGTTTAAATGGAGTTTAAGGAGGTGTTCGGAGACAGCATCCACTCTGAAGAATATCTACAGTGTCGCATGGATTCAAAATAAAATATCAGACTATGCACGGAGCTGAGAGAGGAGTTGTGCGTCTCGCTGCAGCTGCCGGTAAAAACGGGGCTTTCTTTCTTTCTTTTCTTTTTTTAATATTAGTGTGTGGAAGCAAAACGAGGCTCGTGTGTGTGTGTGTGAGAGCCGGGAACAGGAGTGATTAGAACAGTTTTCTTTTTCTTTTTTTTTAAAGGCGGAACACTCCGCCGTGTCTCGCTCTGCTTACCTCCCCATCCGGAATGAGCGAGAGAGAAGCTGGGACAGTAAATTTGCCAGCAGCTCGGTAATAATAATAACATATAACAGCGCGCCTTTTAAAAAAACGTCTGCAAGCAGGAGAGTGACAGGCATGCCAAAGGGAGGAGGAGGTAAAAAAAAAAAAAAAGGAGGAAAAAAAAATACCGATGGCTCCTGTTGCCGCCGTGCGTTCGTTCCCCTCCCGGGCGTGTGGAGATGACATCTCCTTCAGGTGGTTTAAAGTGGAGAAAGAAAAAAAAGCGCTTTGAGTGTGTGAGTTGTGTTTTCTGAGTGTGTTTGGGAGGCAGAGAGAGGAGACACCGGCTGATGCTAAATGACACGGCTCATATATTTCCCCCCGTTTCTTTATTATCTTGTAGATACGTCACGACGGATCAAACAGCTACCGGCTCATGCAGCTCGGCTGCCTGGAGTCCGTGGCCAACTCCTCGGTCGCCTACTCCTCCTCCTCCCCGCTCACCTACCCGGCGCCGGCGGGGACGGAGTTCGCCTCGCCCTATTTCTCTGCTAACCACCAGTACACGCCCCTCCACCACCAGTCTTTCCACTACGAGTTCCAGCACTCCCACCCGGCCGTGGCTCCGGAGGCCTACGGCCTGAACTCCCTGCACTCGGGCCAGTACTACCAGCAGATCCACCACGGGGAGCCCGCCGACTTCATCAACCTGCACAACGCGCGCTCGGCCCTCAAGTCCTCGTGCTTGGACGAGCAGCAGAGGCGCGAGCTCGGCTGCCTCGACGCCTACCGGCGCCATGACCTGTCGCTGATGACGTCACACGGCTCCCAGGCCTACGGCGTCGGTATGCACCACCCGGACCAGAGGCTGCTGCCGGGCGCCGGCCTTGGTCTACCTACGCCCGCGTCAGACGACCTGCAGGTACCGGCGGCCTCCATCACTCTTTAATTCACAGTCTGAAGGCTTCGGCACCACCCTTGTCCCACCACCACCACACCCACCACCTCGGCTTCTCTCATCTCTGGTTTATTAACACAGCTCCATCAGATAGTAGAGACCCCTGTAGGCCCAGCATCACTGGCCTACTATTGAACCCCCACCTCCTCCCTCCACCCTCTATTGTAACACAGCAATTCCAAAATATTGAACAGAAAGACAGCGCCAGATGTCAGTCTGTCTGCCTGCCTGCCTGTCTGTCTGCCTGTCTGTGACACTGACGAGGCTGCATTACAGTTTGGCCCCTGTAGGTTAAACCCAAAGCCACCGACTGCGTCCTTAACTGTGGAGTAAATCATGTCCGGAGACCATCTTGAGATAATTTGGTTGCCAAACCAAACGTGACTGTACAGCAGCAGCAGCAGCAGCAGCAGCAGCAGCAGCAGCAGGCTGAGAGTAAATGTCAAGTCCACACGGCGCCGTGCGTCTGAAAGGCAGGCCTGTTTTCTAAAGGTTAATTGACTGGCAGTCTATACAATCCCATTGTATCCTATTCCAGAGACGCACGTGACCCATATTTTACATAATTCTTTTCGATGTAAAGAAATGGTCGAGATGAAAACGGGCTCTTGTGTATGTGTGTGAGAGAGGTGTGTGTGTGTGTGTGTTGAGGCAAAGAAAAGCCGCTGGTTGCTCTATTCTCCGGTTAAGGGCGGATTAACGGATCGGGGTTCAGGGCACAATGGCCAGCCCGAGCGCCATAAAGCACCGTAGTTTATCCAATTACCGACTTAACGTCAATCAACTTTGTTACTTATGCAGCGACATCTGAGCTGGTTAAAACACTCCACAGTCTCTGTGGTTAAAGAGTGTTTAAGGAGGCGACACATCATTTCAGACGCGTTAAGTGTTTCAGAAAACCCAAGTTCAGCTCCGCCAAGTGTCGCTTTTATTCCCGCCCCGCTCCACAGACGTAAAGCATCCCTGCGTTTAAACTGCAACAACAATAAATACACATTTTAATGGCGATCTATAATTACAGAGCACTCGGATTTATTTATTAGTTTTTAAGAACAATAATTTATTTGAATGGATTTGTTTATTTAAAGCACTACAGTAGCAGCACATCCTGAGGATGATGACGTGCATCAAATTAAAATATTACAGTGAGTTTAGAAAATTATAATTACGTCGGATTATTTTTATTATAATTATTAATATTTGTTTTGCGATTTCTGAGTAAATTCAATCACTTGAGTCCCGTGATGATAAAAGAAATATTTTTTAAAAATATAATTTTAATAAATTTATTCTAAACCTACGTGACATTTGTTGCTCAATTACATATTCTAAAATTAAAAGCAAGTGACCTCTATTTTATTTTGATTTATTTTATTTTTCAAACAGGCTCGTTGTTGCAGCAAATGTCATATTTATATGAAGCAATTTTAATTCTTTAAATATTATTTTAGACATAATGTTGAAAGAGTGCAAAGCTGACCTTTTGTTTTATTTAATTTTTGTTTGTTTTTTTATTTTATTTTATTTTATTTATTTTATATATTTAAACCTATAGGCTCATGCTTACATGGTAGATTTGATCTAAAGCTCTTATATAGATATGATCATTTCTTTTGACACATAACGTTAAGAGTGCAAGTTTGACCATTTATTTTATTTTATTTTATTTTATTTATGATTGTATTTTATTTGACCAGCCTGCAGGCTCATGGCTGTTCATTGTTAAAGTAGATGCAATATTTATCTAAAGCTCTTTTTTTGGGGGGGGCACATATTGTTGACAGAGCTCAGGTTTTCGGGGGGTTCAGGTCTGACCCTTTTTATTTGAGCGAAGAAAGAAAGAAGAAGAAGCGGCTCGTGAACCTGAAGCTCGCGCGCGAGGCTGAGGACGCGTGAAGGCGAACAGATGCGCCTATGGTCTCGTGCAGCCCGGTCGCATCTTTGAGCGCGTTAAAGAGATTTTCATGGTGAACAAAAGCAGCTGCCACACCTTTCTCCCGTCACTAAGCTAATTCATGCAAGACCTCTGCGTTTTGTATATTGATTTTATAATCACTTTAGCTTCGGCGGGGAAGAAAAGAAACAGAGCAGGAGCTGGTTAAGAAAGAGCTGCAACAAGCTCCGTCTTTTTCAGGTTTATTTTAATCAGGAGGAGGTGGAGGGGGTGGAGGGTCTGCGTGGGCCTGCAGGCCTCGGGGCTCGCACGAGGGATTAAGTGTTTTCTGTATAAAAAAGCGCGTGTTCTCTTTTCTTGATGACATTGTTGATAGCACGCGAGTGTGATCCGGAGCAAAATGGCGCCGGTAACAGGTTTCCATACATGCATGCACTCACGCTATACGCGCATGCACGCAGAGCTGAGAGTGTGCTACAGACTCATCCTCTCTCCACACAACAGGTTGGTGGCTGCAGCCAAACTCTGGACGCCTCTGTGCTGCAGTCTGGATGAGCTGTGCTGTCCTTCCTCTCTCTCTCTCTCCCCCTCTCTCTCTCTTCTAGCCTCAAGCTTTTCAAATTAAGCTCGTTTCTGGGTGATCCGTGAGCTGCATCCTTTATTTCACTCTGCCCTCATTTTTTTTTTTTGTTACTCAAAGCCTGCTGCTAAGTGAGGGACACTTTCGAACAAAGAGGCTTCTGCCACTAGAAAAATGCTCAAAGGGAGCATCGGGGACATTTTTTTTAGAAGCTCTGAGGTGAAAGTCTGTGAGCTGTTTAACCGTGGACGTAAAGAAACCTAAAGGATATAATATGTATACACACACACACACACACACACACACACCGGCTGGGGTGGCCTAAATGTTAGAAACACCGCTCAATAATACACCGCAAACTACAACCACTGTAAAAACACAAATGTTGTATTAGTATCTCTCTAAATATGTATGGAAATAGATCACATTAGATTGCATAAGTGTCCCTAATAATGTGGCCAGTGTATATATATAAGTAGAGGTTCCCAACCTGTGGGTGGGGACCCTTAAGAAGAGACATCTGAGGCTATGAGATGATTTATTGACAGGAGAGCTTTTTTTAAAAATGAATTTCAATACACAGAAATGTCATTTTATTTGACGTTTAAGGGTTTTTTTCTTGTGAAACACTGCACTTCAATCTCTTGAAGCTTCAAAAAATAATATTTAGATTAGACGATATGAGCGCTGCAGATCATTGAGAGTGAAGTGAGGGTTAAATCCAGTGCACAGACGTGGATTTGCCTAAAGAAATATTGACGTGTGTGACGCTTTGTGCGTTAATCCCAGTTAGATGTGTCCTTATTCTCACGTTTTATGCTGTTAAATTCATTAATTTATAGATTTTTTTTATTACTTGTGTGCTGGTGAACTGGGCGCCCATGAAGCGTCACGTTAATTCCAGCTGTTTGTGCCGCCTGACAGCTGGATAAAGTGTTCTCCAGCGCTTGTGGGTGAAGTGATTTCACCTCCCCTCCGCTCGTCCTAATGAGTGCGTGTCTCCGCAGGGCTCCGTGGAAGCGCAGTGTGGGCTCGTGTTGAACGGCCAAGGGGGCGTCATCCGGAGAGGTAAGAGCCCCGCCGTTTATTCTCTGTTGTTGCTGCTGCTGCTCTGTTGTTGTTGCTGCTGCTGCTTCTGCTGTAGTTGTAACCGGAGGGCCGTGAAACACTCACGGCTCGACACGACAAGACAGCGAGCAGGCAGACAAACAGGCGGAACAGTCGTCTCTTGTCTGCTGTCAACATGTTGCAGCGGGAACGGCCCCATTTTCTCGCCTATTTAAACGCTAACACAGCGAACACGGTGCTTCCCATTTCCACTATGAAATGGACTGTCACTCAACACCTACGACTGCTTTTTTTTTTGTGTGTGTGTTTTTTTTGACAACATGTTTTTATGGAAAATTAAAACGTCAACAAAGTCATGAATTAATATGGCACTGATCTGACTCACCAGCGGTTTTGAAGTCAAATCCGCAGGCTGCGTTTTCACAGTGAAGACTGAAGTCATGTCGTGATGCAATATTCATGTTTACTTTAACGCCACAGTCCCTAAATATTGTTGAGCAGACGATCCTTTGTGGAATAACGTTAAATGGGGAAAGAAAAACCGCAAATTTCTTTAATTTCAGACACATTTTGCAGACTGATTATATTTTATAACGTTATAATCTAAATCTAAAAGGCCGTGGGGATGATTTATTTAACAAATCAGCTATAAATGAAACCAGAGGTCTATTTTTAAATGAATAAATCATTTGTTATTTGGAACAAGAGATGACTTGTAATTAAAGGGGCAGTCATGATTTTTATTGAGCTGTTCCCAGGTTGCTTATTATTATTATTATGATGATATGTATTTATTTGTGGGCTGTGCTGTAAACCATCATCAGAGGATGTTTTGTCGTCAGCAGCAATTGTTGTTTCCTGTATGTATATCTACCTGTAGGCTATGTTTAATCAATCAGCAGAGTTAATCCGAGCTTGTGGTCTTTGCTCAGGACTGTGCACCCATCAACACACAAAGCAGGACCGGCCAGTTTCCTCAGAGTCCACGCTGTGGTTCTGCTTTTATTTTGGTCAATCAAAGCTTCTTCTTCTTTTTTTTGTTGTTTTTAGTCTGGACTATGTTTAGGGTTTTTTTTTTTACACCCAGAGAGGAAGGCTGTGTCTCGGGTTTAATTTTTCATCAGCTCTGCCTAGGTGTTGGGGCTTTTCTCTCGGATTGACGCGGGAATCCCTTCGCTATCACTTTCGGTTAATGGTGCGCCGTATTTGGCCCTGAGCTCAGCCGCTGCAACCATCACAACCAATAATCTTTGCTTTACCTCCCGCTCCCGTATCGATAGCTTCTCTCGCCTCGGGCTGACGCTTTGATATGCTAATGCCGAGCGGGGCCCCGGATTCAGCCGAGATCATATTAATGTTGTTCTTTCTGACTGCGGCTTTGGCGGCATGAATATTCACATAACCTTTTTCAAAAGAGAGAGAGAAAAAAAATCACTCAAGAAAAACGCGGATCCTACTTAGGAGGAGTCGTCTGTGTTTTTAATCACCCTGCTGCACCCCCCTCCTCCTCCTTCCACTTCAGCTCCAACAGATCAAACTGATCTGTCAGGCGCGCGCCCCCGCCACTACTCTCTACGTGCACGCGCGCCTCTCTCTCTCTCTCTCTTTTTCTGTCAAGACATTGGCGGGCTTTTTTCTCTCTCTCTCTCTCTCTCCCCCTGTCTTTTGGAGCTATAAACATTGTTGTTAAAATATGAGGAGAATGACATTTGGCCCGTGTCTCTTTTTCTTTAATTTTCGTGGCAAACTCGTAAAAAGGCGCTTGATTCCGCGTGTGATCCCGCCCGCCGCTCGCGCCGCAGCCCGAGGCTACTCTCCGTTGCTTAAATACCGTTATCGCCTCTGGGCCCGCGCGCTCCACTGACTGCACTACCGGCAATAGCTCTTTTCGATTGCCCTTGGCAACATAAAATACAAACTACTTTGAATCAAAACATTTTTAAGGGAATTAATATGATGTGAACCGGCGGCTTTTTTTTTTTTTTTTTTTTTGCTCTTTTTTTTTTTTAAAGATAAGCGCGCCCCTGTCAGAGCGCGTGAGTCTGACAGACAGGTCTGCCCCGGTTTGTGTCACATATAGACAAGTCCAACAAGAACCAATACCATCCATCGATTCCCTCGACCTGCTATCGTCCGTTTTTTTTGACAGCCTGAGTGAAATACAAGTCCCATACTGCCTTTTGTACAAAGCGCTGCCCGCTGGACTTACAACAGGCTTTTGTTAGCGCACCGTTGTGATGTCACAACTGTGCTGCGGGCACGAGTCGCTGTCCAGGTGCTGAAATGAAAGGTGGAAAGTCGCTGTCCGCGGTGCTGAACCCAGATGACATGTTTAGTGTTTTTTTGTTTTTTTTGTTTTTTTTAGCTTCAGGTCTGAACTGACTTCCTGCGGCCAGAAGCATGATGGGAAACTAGCACATTTCTGCTGATTGTGAATAATAGATCCTGCAGCAAAAGGAAATATAGGTTACAGTGACTCATATATATATATGTGTGTGTGTGGTGTGTGTGTGTGTGTGTGTGTGTGTGTGTGTGTGAGGCTTAGCTGGTGGCCAAATTGTCCACATTGCCCAGGAAAAGATTGCCAACCTTTCGCCTGCAGCGCTGTTCTTATTCTAAATGGCATCCCTCTCTTTTTCTTCATACCATCATATCCAGCACAGCCTAATAACAAAGCGACACACCCTGCTGTTAGATTTGATAATGAGGCAGATGAATAATAGAATATAGCCTACAGTACATCAGACAGAAACCTTGCGTTTCAGCTGCTTGGGACGTTAGTTCAAGTGAAAGTTTAATAATAATAGGCCTACTCAGAGCAAAGTCGATATATATTCCAGCAGGACCGGGCAAGCACCGATTCAGATGCAGTTAATAATGTGAAAGAGCCTTCACCATCACAACCACAATCATTTATTCACACATGCAAGAGCCTCAAGTTCACAATGAAACCAAACTTGGTGGTTGGTGGAAGGTGATTAAAGGAAGGTTTTGTTTTCCCCTCCTGGGATTACCAGCAGACTTTTCTTACATGCAAATATTGATCTGAAACAGAAATATAAATATATGTATATAAATTAAAGTAGAAGAAGCTAAATGTAATATTTAACTAGAGCAAAGGAGCCTGATGAAGTCCTGAGTGAAACACATTGATCTTGCCAGCGCTGATTGAACATACTCATTCTCTCTGTGGGCTGAGCGTGCGTGTAATATCACAATCTGTGCTTGATTAAAACGTATATAATGCTCAACACTTCACGTGTGTGACGAAGAACCAACAAAAAAAAATTCTTGGGTGGGTGAAGATTTAAAGTCGATTGGATTATTGTGACAGAGCTGCTGTGACATTCTGGTTTTCACAGGACGGCGATAAACATTTAAAAAAGAAGTAGTTTATGTTTAAAAAATTAAGTTTGATAAATGATGTTGATGTGATAACACAACTTTTTTCCCCTGTACAGACGATGACGTTTCTATTCACTGTGAACAGTGGCTGCTCTGACACATACAGACATTAATGCACCGAGAAAAGAGAGAAGACACTTCCTGTTTGCTCTGCTCACAGATATAACACAGATGATAGTTCTAACCTGCATCATGTCTTAGTATGTGAGAGTCTTTCCTGCTGCAGCTCATGAAAAGTTTGCACGCAGCTGAAGCCGCCTTCTTAAAACAAAAGTGCAAAATAACATTTGCACAGTCCAGGATTATATTTTATGAATTTGTTCTTTTTCGGATCAAAACGTTCACATGTTTTAACTCTTTTATTGGATACATTCAGGACAGATCTGAAAGCACCGCTACATAAAGGACAGACAAACAGGCCTTGTAGTAGGAAAACAAAGAATCATCTTTATCTAATTAAAGCACTGAATGCAAATTACATATTCCGCAACCTAAAGGCCCAATAATATTTTTAGCACTTCAGTCTTTGTTTTCACACAGTGTGCATTTACTTTTTGTTTAAATCCATTATTATAATTTATTTATTTTATTATTTTAGATTTTATTATCAGATTATATCTTCTATTTATCGCTGTATATTGAACAGAAAGATGAATTTACACCCAGTTAGTTAGTTGTGTGCTTGTTTAAATCACAGTAGACCTGAACATCCAGCACCTTTATTTAAAATGACTCAATAAACTAAATGATTTAGAAAGTCTTAATGATACGCCTACGTGCACAGTGTCCGTACAGGGACTGTCCCTGTGTAGACACAGAGGTTTGTTGCATTATAATCTGTGCGTTGTTAAAACAGACAAATATTAGTGCACAGGAATGTAAATGTCGGCCTATTATTAGACCCTGCAGGAGAACACAGGAGTACAAATAGACATGTGGCACCTAAAGAAATTAATTTATTAATTAATCACCAACATGTGAGCCTGAATCCAACTAAAGTGACTGGAAACTGTTTATTTTCTGCTCCATGAAATAGACAAAAGATAAATAAACTGTTAAATAAATCTATTGGATTATCTTCAATAGTTTTAAAATGTGACATTTTGGAGCTGCGCGGTTTTTATGTGCTGCATCTTTAATATGTGTTGGCGGCAGCTCGTCCATGCCGAGCCTTCTTGTAACAAGTGTGTGCGTTGTGTCTTTGCGCAGGGGGGACATGCGTGGTGAATCCCACAGATTTGTTCTGCTCGGTACCGGGCCGACTGTCGCTGCTCAGCTCCACCTCCAAGTACAAAGTCACCATCGCCGAGGTGAAAAGAAGACTGTCCCCACCAGAGTGCCTCAACGCCTCCCTACTGGGCGGCATACTGCGCAGGTCAGTGCAAACACACGGAGGGCAGAGAAGGCTAGATTAGAAATGCAACTGCAGAGATTGAAGAAGTTTCACCTCATCTTACTGCAGCATTATGGCTCCATGTGGAACTATTCCATGCTGCTGCTGCAGAGAACTTTACCGAGCTGTTCATTTGTGTCTCTCCTGAGAACGAGAGACGCAAAACTTAAAAACACTGTGAGAAACACTGCAGAGTTCTATAACACTAAAAATGCACCTGGAAGTGTACAATAATAACAAAATCTATCCTCATAAATCAGTGACTTGTGAGCAAAGTCATGGCGTGTGCAACAGATTGGGAGATACACTGCAGGGCTGTTCTTTTGGCTCGCATCAACAAAATGTTTCTGGTATTTTGTCCCCCTTCTAACAAAATGATATTGAAGTAAAGGGGCAAGTGCGATGGAGAGGCAGCATTGTTTTTTAAAGCAGAAAAATCTGGCTGGTGAACATTGGCAAGCGCTGCCTGAGTCTATGTAGCCCTCAGATGAAACAGAGGATACAGAGCAGCGTCCACAAAGACTATTGTAGGCGAACGAGGTGCCGGGGCTGCACGCGCCGCCATGCCCAGGGAGCCAGAGGGAGGCGAGACCAGGCCAAAGCATGCCAGGATCAGAGGAACCAGAGGAAAGCAAGAGTTGCCAGCGCTGTATTATTGATGAGGTGGAGAGAAAGGGAAGGGGGGAAGGAGAGAGAGAGAGACAGAGCTGAGAGAATATGACCGGTCCTATAAGATGAGGCATCAACAAAGTATTAAAGCAAAAGCAAAAAATTTAGGTGTTGATCCTCATCTGAAGTGGAATAAATCACATCCATGACACAGAAGGAGAAGTTTATCTAGTCTGTCTTTAAACTGTGGAGGGAACTCGCTGTGTTACAAATTGATAGAAAAACCTTAAGTTCATTTTAATCCAAATATCCAAATCTTGAAAGTTTTATGAGCACATTTTTTTTTTTAAATTTCACATGAAAGATGAAGAAATGACAGGAAGCTTCGTTCCTCTGTTTTCCATAATAGAACTTCTCACTTTAGAAGAAGGCAAATGACAGAGGAAACTCAAGGGGACATAGTGACCATATCTATTTATAAAAAAAACACATATTTAATATATAATAAACTGACATATTTTAATTTTATACTCTTTGATTTTACGCTTTTGTCAAATCAAAGCTAATCTATATTCATCTGTCTTTAATTAAACACTTTTTTTGAAGAACAATTCTATGAAAAATGATCAGCTGATCAATGATGGCGTGTTTCCAGATGTGATTTTTGTCTTGGAAACTGTAAATGTGTGATGTTGTGGATTATGCGATGTCAAAAAAAAACAAAACGTTATTTTACTTTTTCACAGAGCGAAGTCTAAGAACGGAGGCCGGTGTCTTCGGGAGAAATTAGACCGCCTAGGCCTCAACCTGCCGGCAGGACGGAGGAAAGCTGCCAACGTCACACTGCTCACCTCCCTGGTGGAAGGTGAGAAACTTCTGACGTCTGCAATACTTCAAATTTTAGTTACACTTTCAAACATATTTATTTCACAGTCTAGTCCTCACATATAATCTTCTTTAGCGCCTGTTTCATCTGTCTTTCTTCTGGTTTTGTGCTCAGGTGAGGCGCTCCACCTGGCGAGGGACTTTGGCTACACCTGCGAGACAGAGTTTCCCAGCAAGGCAGTTGGGGAACATTTGGCGAGGCAGCACAGCGAGCCGAAAGAAACCAGCGCACGCAAGAAAATGGTTCTGGCTACAAAGTAAGAATACAAACACGCACGCAGATCCAACGAAACCATTCAGGGATGAAATTGTGTTTTTGTTACTGGAAAATGTGGCGTGTTTTATGCTGAAGTTCTCCTGATGTTTTTAAGACTTGGACACAGACACTCACATCAGGTCAAAAGGTCCAAAATTAAGTTAGGGTTTGTCTGCAGGTCTGACGGTACTTGGTGAAAATCACAATCAATTCCTGCATCAGGGCGAAGAAAAATGAAATCAATTCATTGATATCAACACAAGAAAGCCAGTGGTTGTAACGGGCGTGTCAGAGTCAGACAATGGAGAACATTTAACAAAGGCTTAGGGAAGATTTGGATAAAAGTTCAAGCATGATGTGAATGTGCGCTTTAAGACATTGTGCTCGTGTCTATTTAAGAGCCTGAGCTGCATTTACAGCAAACGCTCTCACTGTTGCACATCGAGTACCGAATGTGCCGAGTGGAAACAGCTCCCACTCTCTTCCAGTTAAGTTGATTTCCCCCCCTCCCCGATAAAATCATCCCAACAATGATTTTACCACGGGATGTCCGAAACTTTCACATTTCCACATTTGCAGAATTGTTGGTGTCATGTTGTAAAAGTGTTTTTTTTTGTTTTGATTCGGCATTGAACTCGCCCTGCTCCTGCATGTGCTGTGTATCTTTTCCTGGGAGGTATTCATGTGTGGGGTTGATCTCGAATGGATGGGTGCAAGTGGAGGAAGGAGGAGAAAGAAAAAAAGACACAAAATTGCGACGGCTGTTTTGGAGACAGATGGTAAACCCTCACACTCCCTCCCTCCTTCTGTCTCTCAGGCAAATCTGTAAGGAGTTCCAGGACTTATTGAGCCAAGATCGGTCTCCTCTGGGCTCCTCTAGACCGACCCCCATCCTGGACCTGGACATCCAGAGACACCTCACACACTTCAGGTAACACACAGTCGCCTTTTCATACAGAATTAATGGCTCATCTAAACAATTAAAAGCACAGAGTGTCAACAGTTTTCTTGCAGAGCCCGGCTGCTCTCCGTTTTGGCTCTGACCGCTTTGCCATTTTCGAAAAAAGTTGCAGCTGTCCAGTTTGTTATTTGGCACGAGTGACAGGAGGAGGGAACAGCGGCTTGTTAGCAGAAATGTCACATCTGTGGCGTCATCCTTTTTGCAGAATATACAAAGTTTTATCAGACCTCCAACGAGTGCCAGGCAGAGAAATAAGATGTGAGCTCGGGTTGTATAAAGACAGTTATGACAGATTGAACAGCAGCGTCATTCTGGCAGCTTAAAGGTCTAAGCTGAGAGGTGACCAGACAGTTAGCTCTGCAGGACTCTGCCAGGCGGATCTAATAGGGCGGACAAACCATTTCCATATTGCAAATGCATTTTATCTCACCTCATGCATACTCTGTGTCTGGGGAGTGGGGAAAATTCTGTTTTATAACACATAACGAGCACTCTGGTGATTCACAAACATGATGATTAACTAAAGAAAACCCATACAGCTACTGTGAAGCGTCATTTATGATAATATTTGTATTTTATGTCTAAAAAAATATCAGAAAATAGTCAGAAAAATAAATGTAAAATGTCTGTTAAGTCTTCAAATGTGTTTTTTTTTCCAAGATCACCAGCCCTAAACCTAAAAATACTCAGTTTACTTTGACATTAGACAAAGAATAGCAGCAAATCCTCACAACTGAACTGGTAGAATTAAGTCATATTTGCGAATTTTTGCTTGAAAAATGATCTGAGCAATTAGTAGACTCATCGATTCAGCCCTAGTCTGTATGTAATTTGTTTAAGCTCGACAATATTCAGGCTTAGAACTTGCTAAAACAGCTGTAGTGTTCAGTGTTTCCCCATAAATGACTGTAGAAACGGGGTTGAAGCAGCATTTAGAACATCACAGGACATTAAAACTCTGCTCTGACAGGGGTTAGCCCGACTAAAGAAACTCTTCAAGGAGGATTAGAAGCTCCACAATGCGGGGAGAGGAAAGTTTCTCTGCAAGTGTACAAACCGAGGAGAGAAAAGGGGAATCTTCACTCTGCCTTCACCTCACTCATTTATTTCTCCTATCTGCACCTGAGCGAAACAAAATGTTTGCCGCCGTCCTCACGGTCGTCTTCTGTCTCTCTCCTCCCTGACAGCCTGATCACTCACGGGTTCGGCACACCGGCGGTCTGTGCGGCTCTCAGCACCTTCCAGACGGTCCTGAGTGAGATGCTTAACTACCTGGACAAAAACTCGAGCGGGAAAACAAGCGGACCCACCGACCAACAGATCAACAACAGCTCGGAAAAGACGCAGCTCCGGAAAACAGGCGAGCCCCAGAGCAAAGACGGGAAAACAGAAAAGACTGAGTAGCCCCCACCCACCCGGTCCCCGTGCCTTGGAGCGCTGCATTTAGGAGTGTGTGTGTGTGTGTGTGTGTGTGTGACAGGATTTGTTCATTCCCATGTGTTACCGTGTCTTCTTTGGGACAATTCATATTTATTGTCATTTATTTATCTTATGTTGAAACACTAACCTGAACTGTCCTAAACAAGACATCCTGATGTGTGAATGAAAATAACACAACCTGTTTAGGGGTGTGTGTGTGTGTGTGTGTGTGTGTGTTCATGCGTGTGTCATGACAAGGAGGAGCCTCGCCATGGACACGGCTGTGACTCATCCAAGACTTTTAATTTGTTTATTTATTATTTCTGAAAACAGGAAGTCAACATAGACATGCTGACTTCACAGTTTTCCAGGACAGGGGTGGTAACCACACACACACACACACACAGGTTTTGGGCTATTTGACGTCAATCCAGCTGATTCAGGTGTTGATTTTCTGCAAGAATGCAAAAACTGGAACACTATTTTTGGCCTCTGTTGGTTCATTTAATCCGTTTTGTGTTAAATCTTCTTCCAGTTCCAACAAAACATCCAGTTTTTTCTTCAATTCTCAGTCGACTGAATTCGAATTAATTTCCAAACATTTAACAGATTAAATCAAATACATACACACCTTATACATGGAAAAAATAACCTCCCCTGTACCTGTGAGAGCACTTGTAACCCACCAAGCAGACTTACTTTTTTAATTTTTTTTTTAAGCTGTACAATCAGTGCCATAGCAACCAGTGTGTTTACCATGTGGGCGACAGAGGGGGGGAAAAAAAAGGACTGTTTCTCTGGGTGTGAGACTGACGCCACTGCCTGAAGTACTGTAGGCAACACACTGTGGTTTGATTGTGAGTGTGATGTGTGTGTGTGCGCGAGTGTGTTTTAGTGTGTGGGAGAGATAACGAAGAGAGAGAGAGAGAGAGAGAGAGAGAGAGAGAAGGGTCCAACTCAGCCATTTTGTAAAAGGTGACTTTGCGGTTGCCATCGTTACTCTTCCCTGTGCATGTCTATCTTTGTACACTCCCCAGATCGCAAGTTTAGCCGACACAAGCTCTCTGACTCGCTCATGAACATTTGTAAAGATATATATAAATATTTAAATTACTTTTCTTGTAGGCTTTCAACTATATATATGTTAAATCCCTACCTTCTAAAATGCTGGTGTTCAATAAAGACAGTTGCTACGTGTTCTACTATTTACTCTTGTCCTTAAGATGCTGCCGCACACACACACACACACACACACACGCAGGCACCACATATAAAGATGCATACACAGAACAGGAGGCAAAAGAGCAAGCAGACACTGAAGAGAGGCGATATGGATCAAAGCCAGGGAGGGTGAATTATCCATATGAGTTCAGAGTGTTAAAATTATATATAAAAAAAAAAAATCAGAGCACCTCTCTAATGTTGTGGAGGGAAAAAAAGGCTATACCTGCAGAAAGGTTCAAACGCCTCCTTTGTGTGCACGAGCATGTGTGTTTTCTTTCAGTTTGAGCGACTTCTGTCAGGTTTTTCTGCTTATTTATATAAAAAAAAAAAAATCAGATGATAAAACAGAGAGAAGAGAAGCTGCCTGCTGGCGTCTCCATCCAGACTCTGTATGTTCTGTTTGCTCATTTAAAAGGAGGTCACGTTCGCTGCATAACACACACACACACACACACAGAAAAAATACATAATCAGACAGGATACATTTACAGTGACGCCTGCGCCGGTTTGTCACCCTGAATCAATACAAGCGAAGCTTCAGGTGGAAAAATAACAGACTGGTAAAGGCGGCGATATAAAGGGGGGAAGTGACACGGGTGCACATTTCCTGTGTACTCCCCAGTCTTGCTGTTATTGTTTGGTCTATAGTGTTTGACAGATGGTGACCGCCCCCCTCCCTCTCCCACACACACACACATCAGCACATGTTTTATGACGCTGGGACAAAGCTGAAGCATTGATAATGCATCGCAAAATGTCAAAAAGGAATGATGATGAATGGTAAATCACAGTTTTACCCTCAAGTGATTTATTTCCAGCAATGCATTATTACACAAGCTCGACACTAAGCTGTCTGCAAGCTCTTATTATGGACTGATTTGGTTGTTTGAAGTCTGATACCTGAGGTACATCTTTCAGTAGACCTCACAATAGTCGAATAACCGGACTGATGGTCAGACAAGACGAAGCTTTGTGAGGATGTCACCTCTGGTCTTGGGTCAAGTCATTATTCTCTGATGTTTCAGAGGCTAAATGATAAATCAAGAACCTAATCCAGTTTAGAGTGATTATACCTGTAGCACAGCCTTTCACATTCAACACTCAGGTTCTTCACACCAACTATAACTTCATAGTTTTACTCATTAGGACGTCTCGATCCAAAAAACCAAGCTTCAGCAGTGGTTTGGAGCTGCTTTTCAATGCACGGTCGACTCCAGCGTCGCAAACATAACTTCATCATTTTGATATTTAACCCTTTTTTTCGGGTAGATCTGCTGAGTGTGTTGAAACGCTTGAAGAAAATGGAGCCTGACAAACATTCACACGCATCCCACTTCATACCACCAGGAGGTTGACTGACACGTTGCCATGACAGGAAGTCCAATATTTTTGGGTACATGAAGAGTTCATGAGAGCTAAACTAACATCTAAAAATGTAATTGCGCACTTTTTTTTTCTTCTTCTTCTTCCTGGCAGTTGCTAGGCTACAGAACTATATGGATGTAGGCAGATGCTGTTAGCTTGTTTTTAAAGTTTCACGCTTTAGTTTCAGCTGCTGGGGGAGGAACTTCAATGATATCAGCCGGTGATACGGAAGAATCATCCTGATATATAATCAAACTCTCCAGCACTGTGTGTGAAGATGTAACAGGGTGATGCGTATGAGGCAAAGCAGCTTTCTAAATTGGCTCTTTGATGGTTGCTCCATCTCACTGGAGGGTAGGAGAGGCAACAAATAAGCATGAACGTACATACTGTGCACACCCACACAAACACACTGGGAGAGAGGGAGAGAGAGCTAAACATATGCAAACATACAGTGAGGGAGAAGTAACTTAATCACACTTTTGTTTATTACTTGCATGATAAACATGTAATCTGTGTGAAGGACGTCCCCGCTGACCCTGCATCGGAATAATAAGCAGCTTGATCAAAATGAGCTGGAAAATGAAATCGATTCATTGCCTGTGCCGGAGTTTCTGTAAATTGACAAACGGACAAGAATGAATCACAAGTTTGACATCAGCGATGCATAATGTGATGGGGCGGCCGATGCATTATTCACACAGTCTATTGATTGTACTACAATGCGGCGCTCTGTTATCACCACATTAAGCATCAGAGCATATTTTTTCTCTTCCCCCCCCATCTCACCGCTCTCTCCTCGTGCAGCCTTCAGCGTGCAATATTGTCTATCTGTGCTTAAGTCTAATTACACACATGAATCATTTCAGTGCAGTGCAGATATTTAGACCTTCAACATTCACAACACACACTAAAGATGCACATCTCCCAGCCAGAAATGCATGCAACGGATACTGCCATCTATAGAGAAGTGAATTAAACAGTCTGAGGTCTCAGAGGGACTTTCACTCCTGCTGACTGAGCCCCACAGTCACGAATACCAAACTCTGCTAACTTCTAAGCCCCCCCATCTCCCCAGTCTCTCTCCTCTGAAGCTCTAACCCTCCTCCTCCCCTGCTTCTCTGCTAAAACCTCTTCCTCTCCTGTCCTGATCCCGCTCAGTCCCAGGAACATTCAAGCAGGCCTTTTCTGCTCAGCTGCCGTCCTGAATGTCCCCGTCAGTCTCTGTCAACACACACACACACACACACAACACACACACACACACACCACACACACACGCTCACACAAGCTACTGCAGGACTGTCCCACATCAAGACACAACGCCCTGCTCTTCATTTAGACTCGTTAGATTCTGAGAGGGAACGACTACAACTCTCACCTCAAAGCTAAGCTTCAGTTGGTCTTTCCTTCCTCCTCAAACATCAAGCAGTCACTACAGCATTAATCTGGACATTATGAAGCCCAAAATCATGGGAAAAATAATGATGAAATAATGAGGTTTTCCTGATTCAAAGTTTCCATGCTTTTCACGGTGTCTACTCGTGTTGCATTGGAGGAAAACTCAAGCTTGTAAATGAGCCTTTTCACGGCAGACATTTTGACTTGTTACAGGCGTTACTAATAACATTAGTCTGTTTGATTCAAGAGTCCCAGTAAGCCGTGACAGTGAAGCAGCATGCACATGACCAAGACCTTGAAAGTGATTCATTTTAAGTCATTCATTTTATTATTAACACCTGTGACATGGCAAAATATAAAAAAATAATAGTAATAATTAGAAATTTGGTAATAATTAGTCTCTATAAGTATTATAGTAGTATGCTGCTGACACTTTCCTTCAGTTAGGATGGATTTGGGACATTTTAAAAGGACATTTTAAAAGAGAGTTTCATGCTGATTAGAGTTATATTACATTAATAGTGAACTCTGCATGGGCTGCATGGCGTTGCGCCTTTCCTGCCTCTTTTCTGTGGTGTTCTAGTGCAGCCTAGTGGTCCACGGCTGAACTGCAGCTTGAGCCTGCATCATTTCAGCACATAATGTGAAACACCTTTCAGACAGGCTGAGGTTAGAAAAAGAAAAAGAAAACATATGAAAGAAGATGATATCTTAACATAATAAATAGTGAATGACTGAACAAAGCCTTTTCCCCAGACCCTGTGCTTCCTTTTCCAGGCATTTGAGGCAATTAGTGAGCACATTTAAACACATCATCTGATCGACCGCTCCAGTTTTCTTTTGCAGGGTTTAGTCAGATCATTTCATTGGTGCAACTACACCAACATCTCGTTACCGTCACCTAAATACACTTGGCAGAACAGAAAGAACATGTGCACATGCGATTTATTCATAATTTCTAAAAAACCTTTCAGTCCCCATCGACGTACCTCAGTGATTCCTGCGTCCTATCACTTATTTTCAGGCCTTATTTGTGATGCACTCCTAAAGTATGTCACTGCCTGAGTGGGGAGCATTATGGCACAAGACATTCAGGATGATCTTTATCACACTTGACCTTGAGCAAATGGTAAGGCTGAAAAAAAATCTGATTTTCCAAAGTTGTGCTGTGAGCTGAGCGAACAAAACAGCCACAAGAGGTGAAGTTAAAAAACACCACCCGCCCTCCTCCTGACTGAAATCCCAGTAAAAGAGGGAAAAACGAGGATGAACGCGGGAGCAGATAGAGCAGTATTAGTGTGACATGTGTGTAATGTATGCTGATACATCGTGTGTCAAAGCCCTGCAGGACAACAACCACAACCATGCCTCCAGACTTCCAGACTGTCAGGACATCTGTCATTGCTGCCAGTCATATGCCTTGCCGTGTGTGTGTGTGTGTGTGTGTGTGTGTGTGTGTGTGTGTGTGTGTGTGTTGTGTGTGTGTGTGTGTGTGTGTGTGTGTGTGTGTGTGTGTGTGTGTGTGTATGGGTGAATCTTTGGCAGCGGGTCAGTCCAGAGAACATGGGAACAGCCGTTCTTCTTAAACATTCATGTCTGGTATCCTCACTGGCAGTTTTTCTTTCTTTGCATTAAACATCAAAGGAGCATAACCATGGCAGCCATGTCAGAGGAAGCATATATGTGTGTGTCTATACAGAAGTATACAGAGATAATTATATGTTTTAATGGGGATTTATATATTTGAAGTCAGTCTAGGCGTCCAAAATGTCTTTCGACAGCTGAACTGAAGCTCGTGAGTGCAGCTTTTTGATAGTGACAGACCAAAAATTAAAAGTCCGGGCAGTAATTGTCAAGTTAAATGTCAAGTTCTGACTCAAACATGCACACAAACTATATATTTTTTTTCTTTACTGTAAATAAATGTTCAGTTTTGACTTGTTGAGAGTGAAACCAGCTGAGTAACTATCAGTTTGCCTATTTAAAATGGCACAACCAAATTATTAAGTCATCAACCGAGCCGCTCTGAATTAGAAACAATAAGTCAAAAAGACATGACACATTTCTTTCACATGATACAGGCAGCTTTGATGGATGGGTGGATGCATGTGTCCTCTGAAGACACTAGGGGGAGCAGTTTACACACACTTGAACAAGTTCACACAAGAAAGAAGTGTGCGGTGGTGATGGGGGGAAGCCATTGTTGTAGGAATACTGCCTCACTGATGTGACTAATAAGGATGGATGTATATCTCATGTAGTATAAACACTATGCCCCAAATTTAAAGTGAAAACGACTATGACTGTACGTAATCTTTCTCTTGTGACATGTGCTGGATGTAGTGGTGGAAGAAGTACTCAGATCTTCAGTAAAAGTGTAAAAATACTCAAGTAAAAAGTGACCTGGCATTGACAATCCTACTCAGGTAAAAGTATAAAAGTATTCAGCACTAAATGGACTTAAAGTACCAAAACTAATTAGTGATGTATTGTTGTTAAAGTTAATGTGTACATTACTTTAACACCTACGCTGGGAAAGGTTGAACTCATTTTAATGACTTATATTCAGCTGGGAAGCTTAATATAATAATATATTAGCCTAGTAATATATAATTATGATACATAATATTCATTTGTTTTTTTATATTTTGTATTATTAATCTAAATCTAAAATTATGTGAAATTAAAGTTATAATAAAAATAATACAATATTTCTCTCTGAAATGTCGTATAGTAAAAGTATAAAGTAGCATGAAGTGTAAATATTCAAGTAAAATACAAATACCTCAGTTGAGTGACTTAACTAAAGTACTTACATTTACATTCCACCACTGATGCCTGTCATGCAATATGACTGGAAATTAACAATCACAGATATTAGCTGTCACAGTTCTCGTCACCAAATGAAGACAGTGTAAATATTTTTGATGCACATTTTTCACAGTGTAGGATGCTGAATATTTTGAGCACATCTATTTCTAAATGACAAAAACATTTAAAAACATTTATTAGTTGAAGGATTATTATTATTATTATTATTATTATCATGTGTTTCAACTGCTACTACTTCAACTAATGATCTTTGTTGTGACCACACTACTTCCAGATAAGTGAGCTGATAGTTGAAATGCTAACTGTAAGCCCACCATCTCGTATCCTGCTGCTAAATATGACAGTAGATCAATAAATTATTGCTCCATAAATCCAGCTGGTGACATGACTGTCCCGCTCTCTGCGAGGATCTGCAAACACAAATCATCTTACGTCTGCAGGGCGGTGTTATACCTGCTCCCTCTTTTAATCAGGGCAAGGTTTATGCACTCCCCGTCCGAGGAGAGTCCTGCAGCGTAATCAGGTAGTGATGCCAACGTGGTGGAGGTGTAGACATCATCACTATAGTCCAAGCAAATATACAGCCAGGTGACAAATGAGCAAAAAATATGAATGATGTGCTATGCTCTTCACAGTCGGTAGAGCTTAACCCAAGTGAACAACCACTCCTCCAGCATAAAAACACCAACGATGATGTTTGGAAGATGCTTCAAGGGAAAACAGGCCAAGCTGGATTCAAGTTCAGGGATAGACAACTTAGTGTGGCCTGGGGGTCACTTCAGCAAAATGAGGAAGGCCAGAGGCCGGTTAATAAACACACAATACTAACATTCATCAGATAAAATGATTACAGAAGTGCTGACGTGGCAGAATAACACGATTTCAAAGTCGTCATCTTCTCTTTTCTTGCTGTGCTACCAGCAGGGAATGCTGCACTAGCTGGACTTGTGATCAACAACCTTTGCATACGGCAGCCGCCAAGTGGCAAATTAAACACAGTGGACTGTGTGTCAGAAAGAACTCATCAGTCCATTTTGGGGTTTTTTTAATTGACTTTCCTGTTTTTACTGTCAACCTTTCGACGTTTGCCGTCCCCACTCGTTTTTGGCCAAGAGGCAAATCCAGCTGCAGGAGCCCCCACGCGGGGTCAGGTGTGTGTGAATGAAGTGACACCTCTTCTGTGCGCACAGATTGCTGATAGGCTAATATGAAACCTCCTAAGTAAAATTTAAATGCTTGGCGGGCCACCCGGCACCCGATCGGGCCCCAAGTTGAGTATCACTGCTTTCCAGTGTTGGTTTGCTTATTGACTGACAGGGAGACCTTGACTTATTTCTACTGCTGTCTCTGCTGATAACACAGTCTACCAACCTCAGTCAAGATGAATACTTGAAGACAGAAACTTAAAAAACCACAGCGTTGGTTTTTGCTTTAATTTGACACCCATGTAGAAATCCATTTGTCCTGTCTGCTCAGATTTTCCACTTAATGCAGAACTTTGTTTAAAAAGATGCTGAACATTTGGAATTAGCAGCTCTTCACATGAAGGCCCTGTGCTTTTATTTTGGAGGCGACAAAGACACATGATGCATAACAAAATAAATGTGTTTTTGGCTCGTTCCTCATGCTCATACACAGAGCTTCTTAACAGTATAGTGGAGCCTTTGCAGGGGTTCCCCATTCACAAAGCCTGTCTGCCTTTACAGAGGGCGGAGAGAGGGAGAGAGAGAGAGAGAGAGGGAGGGAGGGAGGGAGTGAGGGAGGGAGAGGGACAGAGGGAGAGAGATGAGACTTCCCTTCTTCACTTGGCTGCATTCGGTTTACCGACACCGGAGAAGCGACCATGCTGTGGAAACTAGTTGAGAATGTCAAGTATGAAGATATTTATGAGGTAACGTTGCCGTCCGTCTGCTCGCGTCTTGAGGAAACAGATTTATTAGACATGCTTATGCGGGATAATGAAGTGTTGAGATAAGTGTTGTAAAGATGAGTGAGGTGGTTTTAAGCAGGAGGCTTTAGGCCTGTTAACGTGTGATGGAGTGACTCTGGGAGACGTTTCACTACGTGAGACAGATTTGCGTTCAGACGTTTAAAGAAAAATGTTTTGATATGATTTAATGTAGTTTGTGGTTAGGATGGAGGTGTGTTCAGGTGCATTGAGGAGTATGAGGTAAGGCAGGAAAGAATATTTGACACTGGATGAAGATCATGAATTTCACCTGAGATGTACTTCAAATATGGCACTGCGCTTTTTGGGCAAATTCAAGCGTAAAAACTTTTTGAGTAATTATATTTAAAAATGTCTAAAAACTTTAATAATGGGCCAAATTTGCCGTAAAAAAATGCATTCAAAATAGTCAAATTTTAGGTTTTATATTGGGGCAAAAAATTTAAAAAAAGCATACTTGGACAAACGCCGGATGAGAGCAGGCTGATGGTGTGTGTGATGTATGTAAATCATTTGGCCTTGTTCCCAGAACGATAAATTTTTATATATATATATATATATATTATATATATATATATATATATATATATATATATATATATATATATATATTATATATATATATATATATATATATATATATATATATATATATATATATATATATATATATATATATATATATATATTATATATATATATATATATATATATATATATATTTTAAACGAGCAAAGGGAAGGGGAGAAATGCCGCCGCGCGCGGGGGCTAAGATGCTCCGGCTCGCGCTGAATGGGCTCGAGCAACAAAGCACACGCGAAGAAAAAAAAAAGGGCAGCTCGCGAGGCCCCTCGGATCAGCCCGGTGGGATTCTCTTGTCTCGTGCCCGCACATGGCTTTTCTCCCACGGCGCGAGGGAGGAGGGGAGGCTATAATGTTGTTAAACAAGTCATCCAAGAGGGCAAAAGAAGGGGCCCGGTGTAGTCCGCAATATAAAGTTTAATCGCTTCTTTTGACTCGTGACACTATTCACACGAGCCCCCTCCCCGAGCCCTGTAGTGTGTCGTTTTTTTTTCCAGTATAAAGAGCAGCTGCAACACAACGTGAGACACCTTTTATTTCGTGTGTGACGCTGGCAGGCTGAAGTTCGGATAAAACGTCTGAGAGGAGATTTTAAGAGATATTTCGTGCGTAAATCGTGCGTAAAGGTGAAGTGGATTTTAATTTGGCGTGTATGTGGCAGGATCAGAATTGACCTTGGTGGTATTAGTGTCCAGCGAGCTTTACAGCAGCCCCAGCTTTCACCAGCATTGGTTTTAAAGGCGTCAAAGTCTGTTTGCGCGCAGATGATTGCGCCAAAGTGTCTCCAAACGCAAGAAAGAGTGCTTCTCCTGCGTCAGATTCTGCTCCTAAAAAAGAGCCCAAAGTGCGCTTTGTGTGTATGTGTGCTGTGTGTGTCTGTGTGATGGGGGGGGATTCCTCACGGTTCTGGTCACCCTGTTCACTTCGCTCCTGCAAGAGAGAGACTCCCTCTTTCCATCTCCTGCTGTTCGCGCGTCGTTTCGGCTCTCCACGGAATTTAAACGTCACTCACGGTTGCGCGAGCAGGCTTCACGCTCGATGTGTCGCCAGTCCCCTGCCTCGCGCGCATTAATATTCCTGTAAGTCTCAGTCATGAATAACAATTACACCGTATACCGGGGGTAGAGGCGGGCGCTCGGTGCTCACACACTCAGAGCGGCGGCAGCTCCGGGCGGAGGAAGGTTCTGCGTGGAGCTTTGAGACGAGGCCAAACCTGAAGATACAAAAAAAAAAAAAAAAACGAGTTGCTTTTTTACCTGGAATGAGTTTGGAGTTCTCGACCCAAGACGCTCTTTATTAGCCTGCTGTTTTTACCGTGAGCTCGCTGGTGACACCAACGGAGGGTTTACAGATGTTAGTTCATTCTTACTCCACCGCGGTGAGTTTCCTTCCCTCACGTTGTGTTTGAGTATCCGTAGATATTGCTCGGAGGTTTTGAGACATCTTAAACGAGGCTGTAACATTTCTCCTCCAGGCTTTTATGTGCTTTTTCCTTCATTGTTTAGTTAGGCTACTTTGGCTACATCACCAGGGGCCGTATGCTCTAATAAAAGCGTCCTGATCCAAAGGCCTCCATGTGCTTTCTTTTCTTAAAATGTGCTTCCAATTCTGCAAGGAGTTGATTTTTTTTCCTGTTCTTCTCTTTAAAAAAAAGGACCGGCATGACGGTGTCTCGAGCCACAGCTCGCGCCTGTCCCAGCTGGGCTCTGTATCGCACGCGGGACCCTACTCCAGCGCGCCGCCGCTGTCTCATGCGCCCTCGTCGGACTTCCAGCCACCGTACTTTCCGCCGCCGTACCAGCCGCTCGCTCACTACCAGAGCCAGGACCCGTACTCCCACGTCAGCGACCCGTACTCTCTGAACTCCCTGCACCAGAGCCAGCAGGGCGCATGGGGGGCGCGGCAACGGCAAGAAGTCGCCGGAGATCGGATGGACAGCTCCTCTCTGCTGGCGCAGCCTCGGGCCTCGCTGCCACAGCTGTCCGGGTTGGACCCACGGCGGGACTACGGTGGTGTGCGGCGGCCTGATGTGCTGCTGCATTCGGCTCATCCGGGACTGGAGCCCGGTATGGGCGACGGATTGCTGCACGGGCTGCACGGTATGGAGGATGTTCAGGTGAGTCACAGAGCAGAGCTGAGACTGACGGAGGTTAAAGTGAGTTCAGCACATGCTGTGGTTTAAATTAGGACGAGTTTTGTGTTTTTGTTCGTTTAATTATTACAATATTATATTTTATTTTATTTTTTAAAGGATAAAACTGCCGCAAACAAGTCAGGACGCACCGAGGTCTGTTGGCCAAAATCAGGAACATACGCTACATTTTATATTATATTATCACAATAACGGATGTAAAATGATTTCACTGTATGCATGATATAATATTGTCATTTACAGTAAAGCCACGTTTCTGTTCATCAACTTCACGTTTGGATGATAAAACAAACGTTTGGATGGCAGCTATGAAAACACCACAGCTTAATTAAAAGCAATACATAAATCAGATTAACAGCTGATTGTTGGCGGTGGATCTTCTTCATTGTCTCCGCGTGTTTGCGGTGCCTTTAGAGTTTGAGGTCAGTGAACTCAGAGGAGCTCCCTCAGGGCTGGACTCTCACAGCAGCTGTAGCCTAAAAACACAAATAATGACCCACAGCTTTAAAAAAGAAAAAAAAAAAAAAAGAGAGAGACAGAGGCAGTCTGCAGAGACACGAGACCTCCTCTATGATGAGAAGATGCTGATGTGTGGAAGACGTGCATGATACTGACACAATGATGAAGATGTATTTACATCAGAAAAGTCTCAAGATGCTGCAATATTTTATTTTTATTTATCATTTATATAGAGAAAAAACATATTTTGTGTGTGTGTTTTATTTTGTATATTTTCTAATTATTATTATTATATATTTTAATTGTCATTGAATTTGAAGGCTTTTATTTTCTTTCACAGGAGGATATAGATTTTGTTTTATGATGATTGTTGATGTTAAGGTTCAGAATATCACAAAGGAAACTACCAAAGACAGACTTGGTGGTGAATTAACTTCACAGTGAGCTGTGTAGGATTTCATCTTCCCCTGGTTTCCCCCTCAGGGCACAACCATCACGAATTGTTTGCCATTTAACCTCCACAATAGATTCTCATTTCTGGCTCTCCGGATTTGTGTCATGCATTTATTAACTCCTTCTAAATTTGTTTGAGCAAATTCTTTGTTTTTCTTTCTTTTTTATTTTATTTATTAGGAGCATGTAGTGAAACATGAGGTCTAGACAAAAGAGGTTTTTTACATTTGTGGGAAAAGACACGTCATGACTCTCATCGTGGATTATAAACCGGATTTGTTAGCTCTGCGGAAACACACAACTTAAAAACCTCTCTGTTTTCACCTGAATGAATCATGCAGGATTTGTTTTGTGTGTGTGGTGTGTGTGTGTGTGTGTGTGTGTGTGCTGGAGTGTTTGAAGTGGAGTAAAATGAGACATCACAGTATGGATTCATCTTCTATAAAGCAGAACATGATTATTTTGTATTTATCTTAAACAGACCATTGAAGACACCAACGGAACCAACATCCTGGATCAATCAGTAATTAAGAAAGGTGAGAACACACACACACACACACACACACACACACACACACACCTCTGTGTTTGCTCTGAGTAAAGTCAGCCCAACAATAAGCCAGCCTGAATACAAATACAAAACAAAGCTATATAATTATTATTAGGCTAGTAAAAGGTAAATAAGCAGAGGTGCCACCTTATCTTAGCTCCCTGTGTCGTTATATCATTTATCCTCTCGTGTGTTATGAATTATGATGAATTATGGGTGTGAAATTCTCATAAAAAGGTAAATGTGGGGACCTAAACTGGACCAGACGCTACATATCTCCATGTTTCGGCTACGAAAGGTCTCAAACCTCGAACCCGCGGGCGATTCATCTTGTGTTGTGTGTGTGTGCCCACAATGAGGAGTTTAAACCCGGGTTAACGATCCCGGTATATTGACTGGCAGGCAGTGTGTCGCCTGACAGGGCTTGCCACGCCGCCGCCTCTGATGATGTGCGGTGATTTAGTTACGGGATGTTGAGTGACTGAGCTCCCCGCGGGGCATTTAAGCCGCTGATGTAATAAATGGCACCGCTCATGGAGATCTCGTGAGCTCGTTTAGAGCTAATCTGCGGTATTATCCCCCGTGGAGCCATCAAGAAGGGGGAAGAAAAAAAACGCACCGGCCTCCTTTTACGCACACACGCACGAGGGCATGACTGCTTCTTTTTCAACGCCATTAGCGCGAGCATTAACGCGCGGGATGAACGAGCATCCAAAGTGCGCGCTGGTGGGAGTTAAACCGGCCGTGGAGAGAAGACGGGGAGGTGGTTAATGCGATTTGAGAGCGCGAGCCAATCAACAATCGATAATATTGTAATGAGAATGTCGCGCGACATTAAATAACAGCAAATGCCCGGCGCGTGGGCTCTTCATTAGGCCAGGACCGCCCTCTGAGCGCGCGTGCGCCCTCACACACACACACACACACACACACACTGAGCAAAGTTTGACAAGAAGAGAGATTTCAAAGATTTTAAAGTTGTTATGTAACAGACGCACTCACACCGCCTCTAACCTTCCTCTTTCAGTCCCCATGCCACACAAGAACATGGGCTCCCTCATGCTCGGCAAGGACGGCCTGATCGGCGGGGTGACCGTGAACATAAACGAGGTGTTTTGTTCGGTACCGGGCCGCCTGTCGCTGCTCAGCTCCACCTCCAAGTACAAAGTGACCGTAGGGGAGGTGCAGAGGAGACTGTCCCCGCCCGAGTGCCTCAACGCCTCCTTGTTGGGGGGCGTGTTGAGAAGGTACGACTGCAGCCCGAGAGCATGTTGATGCTGGAGTAACTGTGTGGATGTTTAAAAAAAAACAGTGGTTAAATATGCAGGGACGTGTTTTAATTAAAACCCTGAGCTGGATGGAAAAAGGCCAGATTGTACTTAAAGAGAAGAAAATCTCTGGAGACAAACCGAAGCTGATGACTATGTCTAATAAAGTTCCCAAACTTTGAAGAGAATATTGGTCATTTAATACTGTAAAGCTCCACGAGAGGGATTTTTTTTAATATCAGAAAATATTTCTGAATATGTGTGCTTCTTTTTTTTTTTAAATGCAATTTTATGTGATTTTTTTTGTTGTTTGTTTGTTTCTTCAGAGCAAAATCCAAAAACGGAGGGAAATGTCTGAGAGAAAAGCTGGAGAAGATTGGACTGAATTTACCTGCCGGAAGACGCAAAGCTGCCAATGTCACATTACTAACATCTCTCGTAGAAGGTGATTGGTTCACTGTTTTAACTCCACAAATACAGAATATATAAAACAAGACTTCATGCCAGTCATACAGACTCCAAAGAAATGATGCAAGGCCAAAATATAGGACTGCAAAAGGTCGTGACCTTACAGGTGTGACACATTAAAATAATCTATATTCATAAAATGGCTGCATGAATGTCAAGAAATAAATATTCAACACTGAGTGAGAGGACAGAGGAGAGTTATTAACTTAGATTTAAAAATACATTCATTGATTAAAGGCTGCAGTTTGGGCCTATCAGGGCATATATGTCTTGTTTCTTATATATACACAATATACAATATTCAATATACAATATTCATACAATATTATCCTGCAAACATATAATATTTGAGACTACATATAATTATTTACATTTTTACAATGTAGTTAATATATTTTCAAATTAGGTCATATTTTTATGAAGTCATAAAGCTGATTAAAACTTTTTTTTAAATTACAATTATCAGACTTTTTGACACTTTCATTTTAAAACAGCCTGACTGGCAGTTTACACTCTGAATGTTGCGTGAACCCTTGCCTGCAAACAGCGTCATAAAATAGCTATTTATTTATTTTACACAATGATTCGCTCATTTCGGGTGATTCGAATTTATTGTTAATTTTCACATTAAATATAATATATAAATATAAATAAATATCAGCTTCTCACGCGTTCGCCGAGGAAAGGACTGCACAGCACAGGGGAACGAGTGCGTAAAAGGATAGACATATACAAATGTGTGTAAATCCTTATTTGACAGACACGCAGAATAAATGTGTGAGTGTGATCTAAGAATTTCTGCAGTGGTGAGGTGACTGAAACATTTACATGGCAGCTTATCGTTTGTCTATATTACATTAACACCGACCTGCACCTCCTCCCTCCCGCCCTCCCGCCCGCCCTCCAGGTGAAGCGGTCCACCTGGCCCGGGATTTCGGTTACATCTGCGAGACGGAGTTCCCCACCAAAGCCGTGAGCGAGTACCTCAACCGGCAGCACGCGGATCCAAACGAGCTGCACACGCGGAAAAACATGCTGCTGGCGACAAAGTGAGTTTGATGGAGCGTTTGATTAGATTCTGTCTCCCGGTAGTCTTTATAGAGTGTCATAGAATATATAAAAACGTGTCTGCCAGCGTAGCACGGGGAGATAATCTGTGACTGGGTGCTGTTGGTTCATGGCAAAATAAAGAAGATCGGGGCTTTGACACAACTCTGCGGTATGTTAAGGGTTAAACGTCCCAGTGATCCAAGGCAGTCACATCCATGGCTCACACACACACTCTCCCTGTTCGACAAGGCTCACACTTCCAGGCTGCCATTTGGGAAGATTCCGGTTGCTGTTTGATTTGAATTACATAACTGTTACATGCAGGGTGAAAAATAGGGCCATTCTTCTTCTGCAGGAAAGTACATTTCTGAAATTAGGAGTGAAATTAAACTCATTTTCCCGAGGCCCTCCGTGGCCCCCCTCTTTAAGACCCCCCCTGAGGGCACAGGCCTCTCCCATCCTCGATATATCACAGCACAATCCATTTTTTGCCACATGGCACAGACATTTGTAAAAAAAAAAAAAAAAAAAAAAAAAAAGAGAGTGAGATTTTTCTTAATGAAAAGGCGTCCAGCTCGATGTGGATCTAACCTGTAATGAAATGGCTGATTGAAAGAGAAAAAAAATACTGCCACACTGAAAAATTAGGGCATTTAAATTCAATTCAACCGTTTTAAGAAAAGAGCTGGAATCTGCGAGGGATTCATTTTTTTACCCTTTGATTGTCATATAAATGACTTTTTTTTCTAAAGATGTGAGAAGCACGCAACATGATCTCATCTCTCTGCATGCGGCTGCATCCTCACACGCGGTTCATTTCACAGAATAACCTTTAGCTCAAGTACAGACGGACCCCTATTTGACGCCGGACACTTTAATGTGCAGCTCACAGACATTATAAAAGAGGAGCTCTGAGGTTGCTGGAGTGTGTTTGACCTCTGCTTCTGGTCTTAAAGGCGATCAGGGTACTTATATTAATCCACTTTCATGGCCGTTAAACTCTGTAGAATCGAATGAAAGCAGGAGCAACGCAGATTTCTTAAAACAAACGAGGGCAGCAGAGGTGGATTTGGATTTTTACCTATTTTTATAAAAGGTGTAGAAAAAAAGCCTCTTGCCAATAATGACGAATCCTATCTTATGTCCATTTATTCCCCCTGAATGTGTGGTTTTCTAGACGAAAAGGTTGCTGCAAGCGGAGCTTTAAACCATCTAACAAAGATCCCTTCAGGAAGCTTGTATTCTTAGCTTGCATAAATAGTTCTGTCTGCTGGTCTGCACTGCATAAACCATCTGCCTGTGAGTGTGTGTGTGTGGTGTGTGTATGCCAATGTACTCAGTATGTACGCCGTGTTTCGGTGGTGGATGTTTGATGCTCAGATTCAAACCTGTTCCAATACTGTGTGTCGGTGCTGCCTGTTAGAAATTCATTATTTAGCAGTGAAGTGTTTCAAGTCGTCAGAAAACAACAGCGAGAGCCTTGAGTGTAGCCCGGGGTGGCGGCTTCTCCTCTCTACTCCCCTAACCCCAGCTGGGCTCGGCCTGCACAGCCTGTCACTCATTTGCTGGAGCTCTGCCCTTAGGCCGCTGAGTGTGTGTGTGTGTGTGTGTGTGTGTGTGTGTGTGCAAGTACAAATCTGAGACAGGGAGAAAAGAGAGCGAGAGAGAGAGAGAGAGGGGCTCCTGAATATAAAATGTGGGCCTAAAACCAGAGGATGATTTGAAAACTATAAGGTGAAGACATGATTTTCTTTTACTGGTGCATTTTTTCCCATTAAATCTATAACGAAGAGCAAAGATCCATTTGATGACCTTGTCTCAATTTATACTAACTTAAAACGTGCTCTTAATATAAACGGCTGCAAACTCCTAAAACTTTCTTGCTCTGACTTTAGTCTAGCTTTCTATTTGTGTGTGCATTTTGACGTAAAATAAATAAACGGTATGACGTCAACAGGCATTTAAAAGTTGAGAGGGTCGAATGCATCAACGACAGAGAGAAAGAGCACTGTTGGAGATTTTAAAGCAACTTTACAAAAAAAGTAGCCTCAGTGTGCCAGAACACACTGAATTAAATAGTCCCCGTCTCCAGGTAAAGGTGTACTGTAGCAGCAGATTGCATCAATTTCATGCTTTGTAACACAAACTTTGAAACACAAGACAAGAAAGGCTGAAGAAAGTATGCAACACTTAACAAATAAAATCCTTAGGGACACACTGAACACTTAAAGGGGTTAAAGTATTTCTTTTGAGGTAGATTACGTCATACAGGATGATACAGGAAAGGCAGCTGACGTGATGTATTTAACAGAAACTCCTCTTCTGTAATGACTCATAAAATAAAATATAGATAAATAAAATAACTGCAGGATGATGGAGTTAAAAACACTCCCGTTCTCTTGTGAATATCCTGATTTGGCACACAACATTTAGAGGGTTCAGTTTAAGAATAATCCCAGCTGAGAGCTGCAGAGTTTGCAGACTTCTTTAGAGAATGAATCCTGGTTTAAACGTCTGATGCACCGAGCTTTTGCTTTGGTTTCCCCTCGCATTGGATGGGTGGGTGGGGTCAGGCTGCCTTTAGGAGCTGCTGAAAGATCAGTCTGATGGTGTTTTATGGTTGTTCTTTTTTTTTTTTCCTGGAATCGTATTTTTACATGTGCAGTGGTACGTTCAGAAAGTAGTGCACGAGTTAGTCAAGTGGGATTTGGGAGATAACTGATAGCTAACACTAATCTCTTTGCTTCCGAGAGACTGAAACGCAGCTTCGAGTCGATGCGCTTCTTTCTCCTCAGTGCAGTTAAAGCACCATAAAACTGTGAGGTTGGAATATGTTTCCCTGCCCACAAAGGTCTTTTTTATTGTATTCAGTTTCAGGTAGCGTTGCAGGAACATCTGCAACTAACTCTGCAAATTGCTTGATTTGGGTGCATTTCATGAGCTTTTGGACAGGGTACTAACAGGAGTACTAACTAGTGTACAAGAGAGGGGGCAGTGGTGGAATGATTGGTTTTAGAGGTTTTCACAATTTTGTATCAGGCCTTCTACTAATAACATTTAGAGGGAAACTGCTAAAATGTCCACTATCAGCTGTGATATTACAGTTTTAGGGAACTCCTAACACGACGTCTTGTTGTGTCTTTTCCCCTGCAGACAGCTGTGTAAGGAGTTCACAGACCTGCTGGCCCAGGACAGGACTCCCCTGGGCAACTCAAGGCCCAGCCCCATCCTGGAGCCCGGCATCCAGAGCTGCCTCTCCCACTTCTCCTTCATCACGCATGGCTTCGGCTCGCCCGCCATCTGCGCCGCGCTCACCACCCTCCAGAACTACCTCACCGAGGCTCTCAAAGGACTCGACAAGATGTTTCTCAACAACCCACCCAACAACCGGCACGGGGACGGGGGCAACAAGGGTGGCGACAAAGAGGAGAAGCAGCGGAAATGAAGCACGGGAAGAAGGAGGGAGCGATGACTGGGAGCTGAACGGGAGGCAGACACACAGACAGAGGCGTTACACCGTTACTTCTAGCTTTACACCACTGCCACTGACCTGCCACACACAGGGCTGAGGTGGAGAAGGAGGAGGAGGAGGAGGAGGAAGGCTTGGTAGAGAGAAAAAGGCAGAGGAAGACACCCGTGGGCCAGTGTCAGAGAGCACAGAGGGATTTTTCATCTGTGTTACGTTCTTTTCATTCCCCCGAGGACATGGTGGTTACTGTGTTACATCCATTTCGCTCCCCCTGCCTGCATCCTGTGAGACTGAGACGCTGCGAGCAGCCAGCAAGCAAGCAACATTGTATGAGTGTGTGTGTGTATGTGTGTGCGTGCGCGCATCTGCGTGAGAGTGTGCGTGCTTGTGTTTGTCCTCACACAGAAAAGCATTGTGGGTATGAAGATGGGGTGATGAGCATTATATCTGTGAAACAGGTTTGTCTGGTTAACATAAGTGTGAGGAGGGAGGGTATTAATTTATGTGTGTAAATATTTATTTATATTAATTTAAATGGATGGTTGTGTAAATAGGTGCACCAGCTATTTTGGAGTAGGCCTATTTATCTGTGATTCCACCTTTGTGAGTCGGCGGGCGGGGAGGGCAGGACTCATCCAGTGTTTTTCTGTTCTTATAGAGCTGTTGTCATGGTGCTGATGATGGGTAGACATGCTTCTAATTGTCCAGTGATTTCATTTCTATCACATTGATAATAAACCATGTGTTTTATTATGCGAGGTGTGCAGCCTGCGCCTTTTCTCCGGGGAAATTCTCCCACCAAGAGCCGTGGGGTCAGAGTTAATTTCAGTTCAAACCATTCAAAATGCAAAAACGTGATATTTATTTATTTATTTGACTTATTTCATGAAATATTAATGAACACCTGTAAGTGAAATAGTTGTTGGAGTCCCCCCCCAAAAAATGCATCTTTCTTAATGCGTGGAATTGGAGCTGGATTGACCCCCAACACTAATCCTGTTATACACTGTGATATTCAATGTGACGGGTCAAATCCGCAGGCCGAGCATCTTTGCTAATCATTCTGATTTAAGTGAAATGAGTTAACAAGTTAGCGCCTGTTCATCACAACATAAATGTCTAATTGGTTTAGTGTATTAAAAAAAAAAATGCATTAAGATCTAATTAGTGGTCCAACAACAACAACAACAACACTGTAGAAAACCTTTTAATTTAATTTAATTTTTCATCTTAACTTATTAATTATTCGCTGCAGCAGGCAGTACATTTCTGATTTGGAGACACAGAACAATAACAGAAGTACAAACGAGTATTTCAGACAGATACGTGCAGTTGAAGTGTAGCTGGTAAGGCAAAATCTAGACCTTCGTCTTCCCGCAGGGAAAACACGTGGAAGCTGTTGGAAATCGTGATATTCAAAAGGCACAGTCATTGTCTCCAATGACCCAAGCAAAACTGAGTCACACACAGATGTAAGGAACTGATTAATACATGGATCTGAGTCATATCTGAGGCTGTTAAGGCTTGTTTACCTTAGTAATACAACAAGAATATCCAACTTTCAAGTCAAAGTCTTCACCTACTTCAATTATATACTTTATATACTTCATATGCAGCGGTGTACTATACCCACTTCTAATCATTCATGTGTTCTGCAAGCTGAATATTTATTCTTAGGATGGCAAAGGAGTGACATAGTTGCCCAATTTCCAGGAGAGGAATAAGATATACTTCATTTAAAATGCAAAATTATGTATTTGTCTCACCGTGTACACTGTGGGACAGTATTTATGACCTCTTCTGTATGTTACCTATGCTAATTTCAGAACGATCCCTGAAGTTTTGGTGACCTAAATACACAAGAGTAGTCTTGAATGCCTCACTGTTCATAACAAAGGATGTTTATCCTTTACTTTAAAAAAAAGAAAGAAAGAGAGAAAATTACACACACTTGCCCAGGCACCACTACGCCAGTGATTATGTGGTTTAAAGCAAATACTAAATGCTCCTTTAAATTGGGCCTATGTTTTGTTATTACTGGCATTAAAAGATATCATGTGTTCATAGATATATTAAAGATATACTGCAATTATTAAATAGCCTAAATGACATTTATAGTCCCAGATTAAATGTTCTAATAACATAAATAATACTACGTAAGTGAACTTTATTCATAAAGCATCTTTAAAAACCAAAGTTAGCTACTGGTGCAATGCAAGTATTAATACAAGAGATGAAACAGGAAATAACATTATAAAAACAATAAAACAGGAAGTTAAAAAATAGGAGATAACAAAAATAAAAATATATAATAATAGTTTAATACTTTCATAGTAAGATTTTAAATGTCAGTGGTCTGGGGTCTATATATTGCCCCTGAAATGAACGAACACGAACACACACACACACACACACACACACACACACACACACACACACACACCATGATGGATACAGTCTTATTCCGTGGAGATAATTGGCTGTATTTTCCGGCCCTCGTTTCAGAGAGGCTTCTCTCTCCCGCACGCGCGCGGGGGGAATAGAATCGTGCCTCGCGGGCCCGCTTCTGCGGTGGGGATCCACCGCCGGTGTGCTAATGACGGGAGAGCGCGAGAGACACACAGAAAAGTATAGAGAGCGAGAGAGAGAGAGAGACGGAGAAAGAAAGCTAATGAGAAAGAGAGACGGCGGAAAGAAAGAAAGAAACCGGGGAGAGAAAAAGAGAGAAAGTGTCCCGCGGGCTCAGTGTGACCCGTGGAGTGGAACGCCGCGTGACGCAGGTGCAGAGTTCAGCACCCGCATGTCCGCGAGCGATTCCCGCTCAACAAAGACAGGAAGCCGCCGAGCTTCAGTGGCTCCAACGACGACAGGTTGGCTGGAACAATAAACAAACAGGCCGAAGACGACAAACAGCGACACGACGAGAAACCAGACGATGTTCATGAGTTCACTCAGAGAATATCACCACGAGGACAGGTGACAGTTTAAATACTAAAAACAACCTAATGAACGTTAGCCTACATTTGTCTGTTCGTCGATTAACCACTAAGTGGAATATTCATAATTCCTTAAAGAGGAAAAGTTGAATTGTTGATACAGGAGCCATGTTTTGGTGCATAACAGACATTAACTAAAAAACATGAGGAAGATAATAAAATCAAGTACTAGAAGATATAAATATGTTTTCAAATTAAAGGGGAAGTATGCAGGATATTTAAAATGTGCAAGACGCTTGTCAAAATAGAGAAATAAAAAACAAAATATAGACATAAAACAAATAGATCTCAGTAATTGAACTGCAGTGTCAATACAATTGATAAACTCAGTAGATGAGACAATGTAACAATTTAACTGAACAAACTGTGACGAGTGGTCATGTAGTTTGTCCAGGATTTACTTTTCAGAGCTCTAAAATAGCAAAAAAAAGGAAACACCAAATGATCTCATTTAAATGTAAGCACAATAAAATGACACAGAGCTACAAGGTAAAATGAACATGCCATACATTTGTGGCAAGAATCATGTCACCAGTACGTGATTGTGTATTTTTCTCCTCAACGCGAGAAACCAAAAGACGTGACACGAGTGGTTCGAAGTTGGTTTTGTCGCTCTCTGCATTGAGCCTCAGGCCCGGCGTTCACAAAACTAAGTCTGCAAGGTCATGCAAATATCATAAATGATGGCAGCCTTGTTTTGATAGATTCTCCTTTTAAATAATATGACAAGTTCGTACGGCTTAGACGACACGGGGAAATGCATTAAAAACTCTATTCCTCAAAAATGTACGACATGTGAAGATGATGAGCGTGTGCCAGCCAACACGTCATCACAGTAGCTGCTGCATGGCTTCATCTTCAGCACATAAACCTTTCTATGTGTTATTATGTGTATTATATTTAATGTTGTCTCATCTTACAAAGACAAAATGCATCATTGTCGACCATATCTGACATCCTCAACATCAGCGGTAGTTTATAACGACAGATAATGTCATGTTCTGAGTTGACTACTTTACAGCTTTCCGTGTTTTTATAATAGTTGGCAGCTCCTGTAGACAGCGTGGGATATATCGTGTAAAAAGACTCATACACCAGCAGAAATTGGCTTTGAGCTGATTTACACAACAATGTGAAACGCTACAAACTTAGAGCTCGTCAATAGATACTGATTCCAGAGATCAATGCAAGCTACAGGAAGTTTGAAAGCTTGTCTGAAAATCTCATAGGACAAAAAAGAAAAGAAAAAACTTGTGTGTCTGCTCACCCACAAACCTGCAAAGTCTCATTTGAACAAACACGAGGTGATATGAACACAGCATTGCATAGAAAATATCAAATTCCAGGCTAATTCCAGGAGTCAGTGGAGCTCTCTAATGCAATTATCCAATTCCACGTCCTGTATTCTAATAAGACGACGCCAGTTCACAGCCTTCTGCGAGCTTTTAACGTGGAGAAAGAAAAAGACCGACAACAAAACATCAGCAGCGATGACAGACGTATCACGATGCTCCGACATTCATTACAGAGGAGGACTAAAGTGGAGCCGAGAAAACGCAAAAGTCCGGGGCAGAATAAGCAAAAGAAGGTTAAGGAGGGTTAACCCCCGGAGGTCCTCTGACCGTAACACTGAGCCATGATGGAATATCTACCATTGCACTATTACAGCTGTGCTTTTCACAGTGGTATGATGTAATTTCGTCTTTTTCTGGTCCACATAATCTGTGCAAAATTCTGCACTGCTCTGCAATCACATGTCAGAGTTGGAGCTTTTGTAGCTTCGGTATAGCTGATCGTGCTAAAACACATCAGCCCCTCGTGCACGCGGGGAAAGATCCACCAGCCGCAGAGTGTTTTTAAAATGGCAAATAAGCATTCAGGAGCTGGATATAATATGAATTATTTGATGAATTGGTGATAATAGGAAGCAAAATTCATTTTTATGAAAACGTCACAGGTTGTTACTTTAATGAGAGGATCAGTGGAAGGTAATCCGGTTATGAACATGGACTGAGCTTATGAAGGCATTGGTAATATTTGATATACAAAGTATGAGAGCAGCACTGACACTCGCTCCCATATGCAGTTATGTCTGCAGTCAGTCTGTCTGTCGTTTTGCCAGGAAGTGAGAGAGCAGGCCCCCATCAGCAAAGCCCCTCAGCGTTCTGTCACGCAATGGGCTGTAAAAATGCTTATCCAACACACACGCACATACACACACACACACACACACACACACACAGGTTATCCAGCATGCAGACAGCAGAGTGCCGGTTGGGAGTAATTCCTGCTCGGGGCACTGTGCTCCAGGCAAGGCAGGCGCGTGCTGGATATTTCATTATTCATTAATTTACTGTTTAACAAATCCTGTCATTACTGAGCCCGAGCCGAGTTCACACACACACACACACACACACACATACACACACACTCACAGCAGTGGGTGTCAGGCGTGGCAAATCGGCCTGTTTGATCCCGGCCTTCTCAACAAACGGGGAGAGAGCCATGAATAATAAGAAACGCGAAGCCTCGCCGGAACGAGGGAGCGTGACACTGTCTCACAAAAAGCCCTTTAGCATGGAGCAAAGCTCCGCCGGGGCCTCACCGAGGGCCCAGGGTTCATTATATGAAAAGACAAAACAAACAGTTGGCACAACCGTGATCGATATGAAAGGCAAAGCTCCTACACACACACACACACACACACACAAAAGGAAAAAGTGAATCAGTCATGTTTGACAAAAGACGCAGCACTGTTTCCTTTCCGCACATGGAGGAGTCAAACATGGCTGCTGTTTACTATTTTCTACTGAGTCCACTAATGGGATCAGGATTAAAGCTGTGAATATGTTTTTGGCTCATGCATCTCCGTTTTTGGCTCAAATCCCTGCAAAAACAAAGAGAGATCTACTTGAATTTCCCATGAAACAGTAGAATATATACAGAACGATGAACTCAGACACTAGAATAATGACTTTTACTTTCCCTTTTCAGTCTAGTTCACTTAATTAATTAACAGAGGAAGCCTCGAGGCGACAAATATTCATTATTTCACAGGAAGAAAAACATGTATCATAAATATTATAATGATATATTCGTGTTGTTCAAATACATTTGATTCTGAATCACCAACACCGCCCTTTCACAGACGTGCATGTTTAGTGGCTGGAGAAAGGTGACCAGAGACTTGACAGCAGACCTGCAGTAAGGCGAAGGGTTAAAGCCCTCGAGTCCTGGCACTGAATGCCACAGCGAAAGGATAAGAGTGGTGTTCCAAGGAGAAACGACTTTATTTCTCAATCTGCTGCCCTCAAGTACGGCGCGGTCTGTGGGTGGCCACAGACTTGATGTCATTAACATGTGACATATGTAAAGCTGACTGGAAGTGGCTGGAGGCCAGTGTTTGTCTCCGCTGCTGTTCTTATGTCTATGGGGCCAGGCAGGCTGAGTCTGGGCTTTGTCAGCAGCCAGCCAGCCAGGCAGGCAGGCAGGCCGCTGTCTGCTGCTGTTGATAGTGAACGCGTTTATCAGTATGCATGACGGACAGTGTGTGTGAATGTGTGTTTGCTGGTAGCTCAGGGCAGAACGGGTGGTGGCGGTGAAAGGGGGGGGTCTGGCTGGTTCTTCTATCAGGGGGGTCCTTGAATGTGTGGGCAGGGACACGGGCAGTCCGGGTCCCTTAAGGTTGGGCTGAAGACGCTGAGTTGAAGTGACACAGCTGCTTGCTGCTGCTGCTGCTGAGGCAAGGCTGCCTCTCTAGACGGGTCAAGGTTACACAGAGGAGAATACACTTCTGCAACATTGTACACTTACACAGAGGCACCCGCATACAAAGTCAGGGACACAAAGCGATGCTCCATAGCCGCGTTGCAGAGGCTTTTCAAATCATAACTGGTTTTATGATCGTGGGAGATCACAGATGAAATGATAGATTTAACCAATTTTTAGTTTAAACTGTAAGAATGCTTCTAAGGATTTGAGATGTCACAAAAACTTAAATGATCAAACCAAGCAGAAACCTCCGAGTCCCAAAAACTGCAGTTCCTTGAATGGCCACTTTAGTCTGGCTACAGAACAAGTTACTCTCCATAAGCCCCCATGTTGTCTCATGCTGTCACAATTAGGAATGTGGTCTCTTACGTGCCTTTTTCTTCTCAGATTTTGACCTATGCTGAGTTACGAGTGACGTAGCCTACAGTTTAGCTGTAGACGGCCCAGACCAGACTGACCCCGAGGATTGAAAAACCTGCAGCCTAGTGAACTTGGAAGTTATTGGTTGCTATTTTTTGGAATATTTGCTTTCTTGTCAGTTAGGTGGGAAGATGAAATTCACTCTCACATTTGTTTAGTTAATATGAACCTATGGCCAGGAGACGGTTAGCATAGCTTAGCATAAAGACTGGAAACAGATAGGAACCACTAGCCTGGCTCTATCTAAATCTCTAATTAACACATTATATCATGTTTGATTTATCTGTTCAAAAAAAGTGTAAATGTAAATACAAGTTGTGGTTTTATTTCCAGATTACTGAGCAGTGACTTCCTGGAGTCTCTGCTGGTTGATTAGCAACCTCACCGCGAAGGATGTCACCATGAGGACTTTCCATAACCTTAACCAAGCAGCGTCAATTGCCTTGATGTAACCGTATCTTTATTAAGATAAGAAGATCGTTTATTGATCCCCCCTGAGGGGAAATTCGGGTGTTACAGCAGCGCAAGGACAAAATAATTACAGATAAGAACTATTCTAACTAATTTTCCACAACCACAAGCTTTCCCCAAATGTTGCAGAGTAGTTTTAGATGCCAAAAAATGAAAGAAAAAACTGTTGGTACGTCTTCATCCGACTGATAGGGATGTCAGATCAGCAATACTCACACTAGTCAACCAAACACAAGAGTGGCTGATTTATAGGAAATCAAAATTGGCTGCTGAAGTGACTAGCTAGGGAAAAAAATCTTGCATGATTCAGTTTTAATCACAAAACAATGCAGGTATCAACTATGGAGAAGGAGGGAATCAATTAGAAATTGATTGGTGGGATGTTGTGGGCATTTGAGGATAACTATATATACACACACACACACACACACACACACACACACACACACACACACACGGATATGTACAGTATACACACAGCCCTCTGAGAGCCAGTTGTTATTAGCTGTGTGCATTGTTGGAGGCATGCTTGGGTCATACCACTTATAGACACAAACATACAGGAAGCACCTGTGAATGGGAGGAATGTCATAGGAGGTCAGATATGAGACAAGAGCATCGATTGTAGACAGAAAGAGATACGAATACTCTGTGTAAAGCTCGTCTTGGTCAATCCAGAGAGCACAAAACTCTTAAAACACTCGGGAAATAAGGCAACTAAGGGGATTATTAGAATTAATAAAAAGTGGCTAAATTGACCCTGCTGAATATGAATGAATCTTACCAGTATCATAAATAGCAGCTCCTCTTAATCCTTCCATTTAGATAGTTTGGTGTTTGGACCCAATGTGAGCTGGCTCTGACACATACCGTATATAGCAGGTTAGCAGCAGCATGCAGGCTAGGTTTTAGCCAGCTTCTGGTTGCCGAACATTATAGTTGCGGCATTTCTACCTTTGCGTGATGTAACATTGTGTAAGTTTGGTCTGTTATGTTTCAGAATAAGAAGAAGAGTGCAAGGTAGATCACTGTTTCTTGTTGCCATGTTCAGATGGGAAATTCCTTAAGAAGGAAAAAGCACTATATTCATCCAAGTGGAGCAAACGTATATTCATATTGTTGCAACACCATCAAATTTCATTCAAGGAACAATATCCTGAGCTGCACAACGCCCAAAATGTAAGATAGATCATAAATATCATATCATGCTGTTGGTTCGGCTGTTGCTTTTTTACAGCGTACAGCACATCCACGAGCAGGAAAATAATGCAACTATTTACATTTTTATGGGCGCCTTTTACGTTTTTATAGAGTATACAGAGTATAATACCTAATCTAGAGGACACTTAACACGCAGAGTCTACTGCCCTGAAGGTCAAAGACTGCAGCAGATCCCTGCAGTGTGCACTGCAGGAGGCAGGCCTGCCCGAGCATACTGAAAACACATATTAAACCACCTGTTTAAGCACAACTCAGTGATGGTCTATAGGTCGCCTCGGTTCGCCACTCATGCCGACGATTATCTACATATACTGCAAACGCAACGAAGGTGCGATCGAAGATAAAACGAGGGAGGATGATGGTGATGTGTTTTAGAACGTGGTGATGAGGGAGAAAACAGACAAAGTGCATTGTTTGTTTGTTTGTTACAGATATGATACAGATTGTGGCTCAGAGACAGTGAGAGAGAGACAGGGGGGCAGAGAGACAGAGGGGGGAGACGGAGACAGTGAGAGAGACGGCCTCAGGGCGATAGAGGGCTCTGTTCAGTGTCTGAACAAAATGCCCAGTCTGATCGAGTGCACGGGGCCATGAACCAACCTCCACCCCTATAGCATCCATCTCGCCCTCATAACACTTCTAACACTGTGTGGAGAGAGACAGATCGTGTGTGTGTGTGAGTGTGTGTGTGTGCTAAAGCTAGACATATATAGCCATCATTTCTGTGACAGTTCATTTCCGATATGACGTATATAGTTCAGTTTGTTTGAATACATATTTAATGTAGAATACTAACAGCCGCTGTCTGTCTGAGCGTTATTATTGTAATGAATATAAATATGGATAGGGCTCATTATTTTTGTTTTTACTTTTTAAAAGTAAAAGAAAAACAGGACTATCAGTATTTACTTTGAATATTAAAGTGTTTTTAAAAACTCCATGGGGGAAATCGAATTTTACAAATAAAACTGTCAGCTCAAAGAGTTTTAACCCCTTAATTCACTTATCCTATTTTCTTTTCATGAAGTAGATTTAAGGAAAGACTCTCACTGTCTAACAGTGTTATATGTTATAAACAACTTGTGATAAATCCTTCATTTTTTGGCCAAGAGTTGTGTAAGAGGATCGAAGCCTGAGTCAGCAGTTGGTTAGCTTAGCTTAGCTTAGCATAAAGACTGGAAACAGGCAGACACCTCAACAGGAAAACAGATATAATGTGTTAGCCTTAGAGATGCTGGCGGACTGCACAAGCTAGCCATTCCCCTGCAGTTACAGTCTGTATGCTAAGCTAACGTGGCCAAGCATGAGTGTACCAATCGTGAGATCCAAGATCAGATCCAGAATCATTTTGTGAGCTGAAGTTATGTAAGAATCTTGAATCTTAAAGTCTTAAATATTGAATATTAGTTTCATTCAATTAGTTTTCTTCAGTCCTAAAAATACAATTTTGATGTTTGAATATTCATATCAGTTGAACCAAGTGTGTGTGTGTATGAGAAAAGGGGCAAGGAGACAAAGGGGACAGTGGTGTGGCCGATGGGCTGCTCGGGTTAGTTTGGACAGCAGCAACGAGGCTTCTCTTGATGTTGAACCAAGAGGACAGGAGGAGGCCCGGCCATGACGTTCATCACATCTGAAGCCCCCATCTGTACTGGTGTCTCCCCACCAGTCAACTAACTAACACACACACCAACACACATGGCTCTAATCTCTTCTGACAGTGCTCACATTCAGTTAGGCCCCACAGTGCTTGTGCATGTCACTGACCATAAACAAAACATACACTCCTCTACGGGAGACACACCACAGGACACGGGGCGTGGATACCCGAGAAATACCAAAAGACAGGGGTGTGGGTTGAGTGTGCGTCGCAAAAGGGTGTGTGATGCCTGCGATGGGTGTCCGTGTATGTATGTGAAGCTTCTAGGGAAGGAGAACAGATGCCTGCAGGTCATGTCATATCTGGCATTAGGGCAAAGTCAATGGCATCCGAGCCAATGGAAACAAAAGAGATGCCAGTTAGCAAGCAGCGGGGCTGGGCGCTGGATGAAGCCGCATCGTCACATTACCTCATATTACTGGTTCTCTTTTCAATATTTGGTTGTTTGGTTTGTTTTTCCAGTACAAATAACCACATGGAAATATCTTGAATTTGTACCGAAAGATGGAGCCAAGAAAGTTGTTTTTCTTGAAGTAACGTTACCCCGAGGCGCAGGAATATCAGAATATTGAACTAAATACACTTTTCACCACCTGAACATATGATCCAGCCTTCAGTTATTTATTTAGTTGATTCAATAAGTTGACTTTGCAGGTTCAAACTCACCTTGAATTATTACTGACATTCAACCATCCATTTACATTTTTTAAAGATATATTTAACCATCTCTAACATTCAAATTTGTACGATTCTGTGTACAATAAGGTGCCTTTAATGCAGGACTTAGTGTCCCCTGTGTATTACGAACACAGTGACCACACGTCCCCGTCTGTTCGTTCCAAACTGGGTGTCCCCAAAGTCCCCACAACTATCTGAAAAAATCTAAATGACTCATAGCTAAGAAATAAATGTAACTATTAACTTTAATATTTTACATTGCATGTTCTGTCCCACTCATTATAACCAAACAATGGATGTAGACTCTGTGACGTCACCCACAGATTTCTGAAGAGCCTTTGTGAAGCTGGACAATGAGACGGAGCGTCGGTGGACCTGAGGCAGGCTGAATTAAGTCTGGTTGCTCAAATGAGCCACCTGTAACGGCACCCACCTGTGGCCACGCCCTTCATTATGCATAACTTTGATCCTTAACATATTTGAACGAGTGAGAGCTATGAAAATTCTGTCATGAGGATGTAATCACGTTGGACTTATAGATTTTATATCAGTTATTTCAATGTGTCAAGGCAGTTCCTAACCTATGAGTCATCAGTGCGTGTCACTGCTCAATCTGTCCTTTCTGCAGAGCATCAGGAGACTCACTCTTTCATAAAGTACTCTGCAACAAAACCGCTGTGTTCACTGCATCCACGGTGTGCTAATCACTGAAATATAGCATCGCAGTTATTCTGCAAGGCTCAGTTTGATGCTTGACGCTTTCTAGGCCAAAAATGTACCTGCACATCATCGTTTCCACAAGAATGGGAGAAAAAAATAAAAACAGTGAGAGTGCCACGCAGCGTTTTCTAATGTGTTCCCACATATTTATTCTTCCATTTCACATCTCGAGGTCTTGTGGATTCACAAAATGTCTCGTTTAGATGATGTTTGTGTCGCTCCTCTTGTTCAAACATTAAGAAAAAATGACATTTTAAAAACCGAAGGGGAAAAAAAAAAGGAAATCATTTTCATCCTGTTCAGAAAAAATATTGACACGCACTCACTCCCCCGGGGTTGTTCTTCATATTTTTAGCTACTGTCAAAAATTATTACTTTAAATGTTGGTGTTGTGTTTTGGGTAGATGAGCTTCCAGTGCGAGTCCCTGGAGAAAAAGTTTGAATCCCACTGTGCCAGCTCTTTGGCTGCTGGCTGCTTAGTGAATGGAAACACAGTGAGACGTTTCCACCAGAGAAAATGTGCTGTTTACAGACGGTTTTAAAGCAATTCTGGTTTTGCTAAGCGATACACGGTGTGTGGCAGGAAAGACGGGAGAACGTGAAGATGTCGTAAACAAGGGAGGATGTGAACCAACAGCATCGTGTAGCCGACACGCACGCTTAGATCAGTTATTCAGTCCAACAGCATACCAAATGACAAAGTTTGTTATTTAGTTTATTCTAAAACAAATGAGAGCGCCCAACATGCTATTTCCTGATCTGCTGCACACGTGGTTAAGTTATCTTAAAGTTTAGTCAACAAAAACAACCAGGTTAAGCTCTCAGAGAGATCACCTTCATCATTAATAGAAACAATGGCTGTCTGTAGGATACAGGCTGAACGTTGCATTGTGTAAAAACACATAGGGCTGCCTTGGTTTGGATGTGAAGTGAAGCCAAAGCAGAAGTGCCAAAAACTGCAGAAATAAACACGTTTGCAGCCGGGTACAAAAAGCAGTTTTGCTGTAGTGAGTGTGAAAGTTTAAACAAAAAATGACCCGTCTGTCATTGAGGCAACATTTCACTGTACTTAGACTTCACAGGAAGTGTGAGGAAAAATCCTGCAGCGCTGATGGACAGAGGAGAAACTTCTCTAGCTGGTTTTGGGTTACTCATATAAGTCAACACACACATATGCGCACACACACACACAACTAAACAGACTGGGCGTGATTGACAGCTCTGACCTGAATGTGCACATGGCTCCTTACCCTCAAGCTACAAGCAAGCATATACACACACACAGGCTGCTATACACAATGATACATATTCTCGCACATATGCATTCATATGCCCAATGACAAATCCATTAACTCTTCCATCTGTGAGTGCGTGTTAGCACGTGCTACATGTAAATGAATGTACATGCATATCTATGCATAGGTAGTGTGTAATAATATAGCACGTTTATTCATCCGTCTTCTTGAGTTTCTTTCTGAAGCTACCGAGCCTGTAAAATAGGTTGTGATACATGGTGTTATTGGTTTTAAAGCTTTTTAAAGGAACTCTTTCTACAGTAGATCATTTAGTTAAGTTATGGTTTATTTTCTATGAATGTATCCATCAGCTGTTCCGATTAACTGAGACTGCCATCAGCTGTATGAGGAGGAAGTGTCAGAAACTGCAGTTCCTCAAACGTCCACATTGAGGCTGGCTACAGAACGAGTCAGTCTCCATAAGTCCCCATGTTAAAATGTCCAACTTCACAGCAGAAACAGACATGAAACAAACAGCTAATTTCCCCGACCATGACGACGTTACGGAGTCTGAATTTTTACAGAACTCACCTGTTCAAATTATATTAAGACTTAAAGTTATGCAGAATTAACAGTGTGGCTGCCTTGACTGACAGGTACAGTAGGTACAACTTTATTTTGTTTTCAAATGAAGTTGTTAATGAAGGAAATTAATACATATTTGGTGCTTTGAGTATTCAGAGCAGCAGGACAGTGTATAAGGGATTGACACAAAATGAACTGTAGCAGTGTGTGTTCATTGAAATGAAAAAACATGTCACCCAGTGCAACAGTGCAGCTCACTGATGAGTTTTTGGACAAAAGTCAGGCTTTGTCTACACACACACACACACACACACAAACACAACACTTGGGATCAGTTCACTGTAGTTGTTTTTTCAAAGCATTTGTTGACAATAAGGAAAATATAGAATATCATCAGACTCATCCTTTATTCACATTGTGTCAGGACTGAGGGTTGCTGTGCAGTTGGAGCATTGTTTTCTTCCATAGAAATGAGCCACAGGCGAGTCAAACTGAGTGTTAACAAGAGGGATACTAGAGCTTCAGATCGCCCGGCGGAGCCAACAGTGGGCGAATATTCATCCCTGCTCGTAAAATCATTTTGACTTCAGTGTGGTGGATCGGAGGGTTTGTTCTTATGACCTGCAGGGCTTCAGAGGAACCACAGTGGCTGGTTTGGATCATGTGACCTGGAGGGACGAGGAAGTACTATTATCATAATTTTGTGTGGAGAGAATATCTGCCCTGTCCATGATGACTTTATGGTTCAACTTCAGCTTCAAGTTGTTGAAGAAAACGCCTCAATATATATATATATATATTTTTTTTAATTAGCACTTTTATTGCCACATACAAGTTTCAGGGATTTGAAGGGGAACATTCACGCTGCGTGTCCTTGTAATTTTAGGCAAAAAAAACGGAGAAAATGACTACCTCATTATCCTGAAATCACTTTTTAATTTGAATGAATTGACTTAGGCATAAAAATATTACATACTACGTTGAGACTGGGTCATGCAAAGTAGTGATAAAGTGTAATAAAGCAGACATGCCCTATTTCTAACTTTTAAAAAACAGTTTAAGTGTAACTCTGCAAGTACACAGACACACACACACACACACACTCTGATAGCAAAGGCGGAGCGGAGAGTAGCAAAGCAGAAAGCGAGAGGAGGGCTCACCATCTTCTCCGTTAAGCCTGGCTGACTAATTCTTGCTGCTAATTTGCGTTTGGTTAATTAACTAATTACTGAGGATGTCTGAGGGCGAGGCTGTCTGTCAGCCTGTATCAGTAATTATTTTCATCGTTTTAATTAGACTCACTCACTCCTAGACTCGATTTCTCCCATCCTACCACACACACACACACACTCAGCTAGATATACACCCTCCCATATTCAAACATCCTACACTTTGTAAACAACAGTATGGAGACCCTGTATCTGGTCTGTAGATGTTTAAGATATATGTTCAAGGGAACATTTATAGAGCAAGAGGAGGGTTGCATGAACATCCTATTGGATAGCTTAGGGCTTAGGGTTATGACACCATTGCCTCCCTGTGTGGCGCAGAGATATTTTTAGGTTTAAAGGAATAGTTCATTCTTTCAATATGAATCTGCAGCCAGAATCAGTTTAGCTGAGCTTAAAGATTGTAAACAGAGGGGACCAGCTAGTCTGCATGAAGTTAAAAAAAATCCACCTGCAAATTCTAAAACTCACAAATTAGGACTTTGTATCTCATTTGTTTAATCTAAGTCAAACTTTGTTTTCTGGTTTTCCTTCTGATGTCCTCTGGCTGCTCAACTCTCAGTAAAGTAAACTGTTGCCGACTGTAGCTGCTGTTAGCTAATGTTAGCTTAGAGTTTTAGCACTGCCTGGACTGTGAGCTAAGTTTTCAAGCACGTGCAGGCAAATGCTGACAGGGAGCGGAGCCAGTGTCGTGCCAGAACCGGAGCTGGGCAATCAGGCAATGTAACCGTGTTTGTGTTCAGGATTCTGCTGGACAAGAGTAAATCTGGGACTGACGTTTAGGCATTGGTGAGAGCTCGGTGAAATAAAAGGCTGAAAGACCGATGCTGTGTTGGACTAGTAAGTAATATTAGCTCGCTGCTGTGTCTTGTGGTGTTGACTTTGCTTGATGTTTGACTGTTGGCAGAATTGATCATAAGTAATATAATTACAACAACTTCACATGTACATCAGTTCTGGAGTCACACGGAAACAGCAAAACTTAAGGACACGTAACTGAATCCATATAAGAAACAGTCACAAGATGTTGGCTCCAACACGAGAATCTCATCTAACTCTCACAAAGAAAGAAAATAAGCATATTTTCTGAAGTGTCAATCTATTCCTTTAAATTGTGGCTTAAGGAGCTACAAATCTATCAAAATTTAATTTATTCAAGCACACTGCATTAAAAAGTTGCTGCATTGCTGAGAGTATAGTTTGAGCACAATACATTTTAGTTTGAAGGTTCAACAGGACAGCAAAACACTGCACAGCAGTACTCAGAGACAGGATTTTACAACTCTTGAGTTATCTAGTTATCATTTTATTATCCATCTCAATGATCGCAAGACTAAAAGTGGAATCACACCGTTCACAGTGTGAAGTTTTAATGCACCAGGAATGTGTGACTGTCCAAAGCTGTGCTCTGCCACCGACTGCAGTGGCCTCAGTGAAATGGATGAGGAAGCTACATTTTTTTTTATTTTTAGTGTCAATCAGAACACAGCCTAGGGAGGATTTTAGTTTCCCATGATAGTCTAAATGCTGTTTCAGCAACTAGTCATCCGGTCTACATGAGAAATAATATAGGCTGTCAGTGCCTCCTAAAACTTCCCATATGCCCGCTCCTAAAATACCTCATAGGAGTGTTTCTAATCTGCTACCTGAAGCTTAGCGAAAGATCGTGATTAGTAGAAGTGTCAAAGTTAGATCTTTGTGCAATCCACCCAGACCTTTACCAACATCATACTAGCTATTAAACATATAGGTTGTTTTCTGATTTCAAACAGTTGTCTGGTCTGTTTCAGAGTCACAGCATGGGGGAGACGATGGTGCAGGGTTTCCTTATACCATGTAACATAAAGTGATGTGCAGTGATCTATTATACAATGTTTAAACGTGTAATAATGGATTAATAATGTTCAGAAAGGTTAAAACATTTTCTGTAGAGCTCTAACTTTGCGCTTTGCTCTGCTGTTGACATTGAATTGTGATTTATGTCCTGGCCTATTGTTGTTTAGATGTTTCATGCCCAGAATAAGTTGCCTCATCAGCTTTTTCTGCCGGGTCAGACCCTGGCAGGGAGAGAGACAGTTGTAAATAGTGAGCAGATCTCTGGCAGAGCGGCCGCACAGCAGATTTCATCCCAAGAAGCCAACTTTAGTAAACAGGCAGAGCTAATGAGGACACTGAACACACACACACAGGCAAGCAGACATCCACACTCACACTCTCTCTCTCTCTCACACACACACACACACAACGCAGTGTCTGAGCATTTGGAGGCCCCGAGGCCCCGGGGCCAGAGCAGCCCAGATACCTGATGGGAGCAGGGACATCAAAGCTGCAGGATTAGAGAGAGGAGAGAGGAGAGAGCGCCGCAGGGAGGAAATGCTAACTTATTATCCGCTTCCCAGCTAATCCTGTTATCTACAGAATATAGCTGTGTTTAACCCCCCAACACACCTCCCTCTGACAACACACACACATACGGTGTACACACACAGAATTCAGTGTTCTGGGGTTCAACAGCCTCCCAGAGCACCCCCTTGTTTCACACTGAAACCGCACCCCCCTCCAAAAAAAAACCCATCTGGTTTTGTATCTTAGTTTAAAGATAATGTAGATGTAGTTGAACCTTCACCACATGTTCAAGTCCCAGCGCTCTTTCTAGATCCTTCTGAGTTAGGCTCATGACTTGGATTCGAAATTCCACTTCAGTTTTCGTGGGCTTTCAGGTGATGTAACGCGCCCTCTGGCAGACATATTGGAGGTCCACAGATCAGGGTTGCCCCCAGGCTGAGTGAGGCACCAAAGCTGAATATGATTTAGTTCCCCCAATCCATTTTCATGTGCGCGCCTATTTTCACAAACACAGAATTGTCCTTTAAACTCTATAAGTAAGTGAATGTGTTCTCTAAAAATCTAACTAAAGCAAAACACTGCTTTGCTTTTCCAAATGAAACCGGCACGCACGGATACGCATCATCGATATCTGAATCTCAAACTCATCATATATCATCATATACGGACTGTGATGAACTGAAAGGTTTCACCCTGCTGGTTGACAATGCTATTGATAGCTACACCATCATCACTTGAGATACTGTGCTCACTTCATGTTCCCTTAAAGAAAATGTCCCTGCACACAAAGATTGAGCTGTAACAGCTTCACAAAGTTTAAACTCATGTACACGATTGTGTGCGTCAAGAATGTTGCTCTGTAAATGGATTTCATGTGACGTTACTGCCCTTCTGCAGCCTTGTTGGAAGATCACAGTTCTAGAGGGGGAAAGAAACATCTCATCTCATTTCTGAGCTGTTGGAACGGTTAACACATTACATACTGACTAGCACGTCCCATGAGTTAGCTTGCCGGCTAACTACCATTCATATGCAGCATTAACTGAACTGTACAGATCTACAGTTTTTTATTAAGCTAAAACAACTAGCTTTCATCTATTTGGCAGTCACATAGTTCAGTTTGAGAGTCTATGCTACTTCCAAGTGCTCTCTTTGAACGTAGCATAACATCGGCTATGTAGCACCAGTGTGCTCCACAGCCGATAGTATGTCACCTTCAAGTGCTCCTCTGTTTGAGTTCAGCTGTAAATACGACTTGTTGCACACCCAGGAGCTACAGCTACCTTTTATTGTCGTAACCAAACTGATTTATTTTGCAGGTAATTCATTTTTTCAATAATCTAAATTACCAAATGTATTTGTCCAGGAGAAGCTTTATACTTCTTCAATATGCCCGTTTCCAAAATAGTTTCCACCTGTTTGACTCCAGATGCTGGCTCTTCATACCCTGAACATCACGTATCCACATTCAGTTTACGCTGTTGCAATCGCATTTATAATACTTTTGAGTAATGGCCAACAAATTCATTATATTTCTGACAGCTCGTAGGCAGCATATAAGCTACTAATTCCCCCTGATTAAGCTGTAATATAATGTGGCATGACAGACGATTAGCGAGCAAGTAAACAAACTTCTGATTATAGATCTTTACTGGCCTTGTTTTAAATCCACAATGAAATAAATACATATACTACATAATATAAAACAACAACTTCTTCTTTTGCTATCACACCACGGCTGCACGAAGGCAACGGTGTAATGCTGAATGTTCCTGCACATTAATTTACAGCAGGTACGAGAGTTTACTTCTAGCCATAATTAGCTCATTGTCCTTTCTGACCATAACACCTGTAAAATAAAGAGAGGAGGGGAAAAGAGAGAGAGGGGGGGGAGAAGTTGAAAGAGAAAATTCACTGCAGATAATGTTTATGTGAACAGAAGTAGTAAAAGAATATGGTGTGCTAATACATGTAGATGAAGTGAAATTGTCATTAGGCTAATCAGCACTAAACTAATTGGGAGTCATGGACCCTCCTATCTGCTAATTCTAACCCTAAACCCCAGCCCATATCTGCAAGCAAATGGAGGAAGAGAGAGAGCAGGAAAAGTGGAGGGAAAGAGCTGAAAATGTGAGTGAGGTATAGAGAGGAAGAGAGAGATGAAGCCTAATTAAGAGTGCTGGGATTTATGCAAATGAGACGGTGCTGATATGGTAATCAGAGCCTGCAGGGCCGTAACAGGCTGTGCACTGTGTGTGTGTGTGTGTGCGTGTGTGTGTGTGTGTGAGTCTAAGAGGCTGACAGCTGGCTGTGAGGAAGGTCAGAGCCAATCAGGCTCTTACTCTAATGCACACTGCCCTCTGGCCACTCTGCCATCTCTCTCTCCCTCTCTCATGTGCTCGCTCTCTCTTTTTCTTGGTGTCTTCTCTCTTCCCCTTGCTGTTATCCTAACCCTTTCCACCCATTCTCTCTCCCTCTTTTTCTTTACATTTCGCTGCTTGTCTGTCACGATGCGCCTCGGCGCTGCACACAAACCTACACATTGTTTTCGCACGTTTACTGACAATGGAACAATTTGTCACTTCCATCCTGCCTTATCCTGTTTGATAAACGTCCGTATGTGAGTTTAAAGCTGTCAGTTGTCGTGATTATAGGGCAACAAAGAAGGAAAGAAATTCACAGCTCTAGTTTCATGTAAAAATGCACACTTGAAGAGACATCTGGAGTGACATCCCCCATGGCTGTGAAGTGAAGCCAACACAGAGGTGACAAAAACCGCAGTTCCTCAAACATCCACTTGAGGCTGGCTGCAGAACGAGTCAGTCTCCATAAGACCCCATGTTAAACGGTCCAACTTCACAGCAGAAATAAACATGTTCACAGCCTGGTACAAAAAACAGTGTTGGTCTCTATAGCTAATTTCCCCGTTCATGACAACTGTACTGAGGGTGAATTTATATACAACTCACCTGTTTAAATTATATTAAGACTTAAAGTTATGCAGAATTAAGAGCGTGGACACGGTGGGTGCTGTTACAGGTGGCTTGTTTGAGCAACCAGCCGTCACTCAGCCCGCCTCAGCTCCACCAATGCACCATGTCTTTGCCCATTTTTGATTTGGCCAGGAGCTGGCGGAAACAGGACTGCCAAAATGGCGGCAGCCAAAGCAACCGCACTCTGAACTTCACAACGGCTCTTTAGAAACGTATGGGTGACGTCACGCAGACTACATGAGTGCTCGGCTAGTTAGCCACATTAGCACCCAGTTGTGATTTTTATATAGCGGTAGCTAGTCACACCAAAACACATTTGATTGGATACATTTGTATAGCCGCCCCCTAGTTCAAGATGAGTCACAAAAATATTTAGGACGCATCTTAAGTACATAAATGAGACATAAACAGTTAACATGGTTTAAAAGACTGATACTACAAAAATAAAACACTTCAAACCGACTGAATGAAATAAAATACACTGGCATTTCTCTGAGGCTACCTGGGACACACGGAAGACTTTGAAAGTCTCATCCCTGAACAGAACCCGCTCCCTCTCTCATCAGTCAGCGGGTCTTCATGTGTCAGTCGAGGCTTTTCGGACCTCACAAGTAGAATGAAACACAGAGCTTCTTGATAATTGTTAAATACATTCATACGTGCACGAACATGAACACACACACACACACACACACACACACAGAACCCAAGGCCATGTGGCCATATCAACACATCTGAGTGTAATCCAGTTAACAGAGTATCCCAAATGACTAAATTAATCAGACAAATACTATCTGGCTCATCTCTCTGTACTGCTTTGATGTGTGTGTGTGCACACAAAAACACACACATGCTCGTATACACACACACACACAGATACACATATAGAGGAGGAATTATTGTGGAACATTGGTCTAACTGAGAAATTACTTTACCTGCTCTGATAATAAGGCCTCAAACCCATGGAGGGGCCTTTGAGATACTATCATTATACCGGCAACCCCGGGGGCGCACACACACACACACGCACACACACACCTCTGTTGTATACATGGGAGTGAGAGAGATCAAAAAGATGCATTGATTCACGACTGCAGATAGAGAGCACAATAGCACAAAAAAGATCATTACTGTGGTTCTCTTGCAGCTATGAAGCACAAACCTTCACCTGTGACATGATTCCTAATTGACGATCGTGCTTTGTACATATAGTGAAGGTTATTGTACTGCTAACACTTCCTTATCTTTTTTTATTGCAGATGCCAACAGCAGAACAAAGAGGTCGTGACTCTGAGGCTGAAACGTGCCGAAAAAAATTCAACTTTTCAGGCATTTAACAAATAACTTGACACTTTTACCACATGACCTACTGAGAAAACATAGTGAAGAATTTGAAACGTAAAGCACTCAACGTGTTTCAGAGTGAAGGCAGAGGTTTGGTCTCACAATATTATTCTCTAATTCTGAAAGATTTATTGAAGTTCGATCATGGAGAATGGAGGATTTAACACTTATGACATGACGCAGCCTCGGTTCTGGAGAAGCTGTCCTCTCTGACTCAGTAGTGCCACAACTACTCGATGTCCATGAGTGATCATTACTCTACAAACAAGGAAATATGTTTACTCTTCTCTTATCGCTGTGGCGAGGGAGTGAGGTCTGTCTGTCTGTCCTCTGACCTTGGTTACCGTGGTAATGATCAAAATGGCGCCGGCTTTCCTAAACACGAACATGTTTCTCCTCATTTGTAGCCTGGATAGATTTAATTGGGGCCAATTTCTACAAGATTGTCAACTGTCATCTTCACTCAGACATCAACATGAGCTGTTGTCCTGACACCTGTTTTGACATTGCTTCTTTGATTGTCACTGGCCTCTTGCTTGTCCCACAGAGCTAAATCCACCGGAAATCAGGTTCTGATGATGTGAGACATGAAAGAGGTAATCTATTTTAAAATATATATATATTATAGATATTTTAACTGCTTGCTTTAGATGTTTTAGATACTATTTTAACATTTCATTGAACAGACAAACATCTTAACACATTTTCCTCGTGGTGTGGCTTTGTAAAGTTAGTGGTAGTGTTAGCTATGACGTTCGGATGGACTGGAATAAATCAGAGGTATAAATCACTCCTAACAGTCACAGTCAAAATAAAAAAACGTGGATATCTTTACCTACAAATGGATGGGACGTAAATGAAACTGTCACCGTTAGTTTAAAAAAAGGAGACTCCGCTTCACCGGCTCTGCATGTTGCTTCAGAGGTGTTTCCCACCTTGCCAGTCAACATTTCTGGTACCAGCATATCTGGACCATTCTGAGGTTTTTTTTTTTGCATTGATTAAAAAGGAGCATGTTAGCAGAACCAGGTGGCTCTGAGCTAAACCAATGCTCACGAGCAGAACCCTCCATTAAAATAATGAAAGCAATAAAAGCAACAACAACAACAACAATAATAAAACCTTTGGAAAACATTTCATAAACCATCAGCAGCCAATTAGAGGAGCCAGCACAGGCTGTGCTGTGCTGTGCTTTGTGTGCGTGTGTGTGTGTGTGTGTTGGGTATTAGAGCGTTACAGCGCCCAGCCCGGCTGTGCCCTGCAGGCCCGACCTTCTAATCATTATCTGTCTGTCTTATTACGCTCCAAACCGGGCCACTCTTAAATAAAATATGCAAAGGTTTCTTAAATGATGACCCGAGGCTGCGCGCGCCGCCGCTGCTCTACATGCTGTTAATCTGAGAAATGCAAATTCCCTTCATCTCACACTCGCCTTTATTAACTTTTTTGAATTTAAAATTCCACGAACAATGAGTTCTGTCAGCTTCTGAAATGATATTTTCTCTCCTCTTTTTATGTGCGCACGGAAGCGAGTTTAGAGCATGAAATTACCAGGGGAAATATGAGCGGTTTCATCTCTCCCGCACAATTTAATTGGCTGCTTTGCAATTATTAGTTTTTGCTGCTAAAGTTTTTTTTTTTTTTTTTTTTTTTACTTTACTGTTACTGTTTCCTTAAAGTGGCAGCTCACAACAATGTTTTATTTTGTGTGTGTGAGTGCGCGTGTGTGTGAGAGAGTGCAGACTGCAATTCCACCACCAACCATTAGCCAGGCGTCCTGATTGGATGGCTGATTCCATGTGATTTTCACGCTGATTTGACATTCAGATTTCAAATTCAGTGAAGCTGAGAGAGGCTCAGGAAACTCAGATAAACAGTTTATGATGCACAACATGTTTTAATAGCGGCTCTTCCTGAATCTCAACTAAAATACATTTTGGCGTTCCCGACCTGCAGATTTCACACGCAGGAGGGTGTGTAATATTTCAACTTTTTCATCATGCGCCTCTTTTCTCCCTCCTGCTCGGTGTCCATATTTCTCTCTTTCTCTGTAACATTATTCGCCGTGCTTCTAAACCTCCGTCATTCACCTCTTCCCCTTCTCCTTCTGTCTCTTTCTTCGTCTTGCAGGATCAAACACAACTCCGGGTGAGCGCAAACTTCTGACTTTCACCTCTTCGCACTGTCAGACTGTCTTGATGTGTTCATCTCATCTCTCAAGAATCTTGGTGTTTACAAGGATTCGATCATTTTACAGTAAAGGAAACTATTCTGACGTTTAAAAAGCGATTCATGCGTGTATCGTGTGCTTACTTTGACCTAGCCGAGCTGAGGTAAATGAACAGGTCAACAAAGTGTTTCTTTTAACCACGACCAAGTCACCTTTGTGCCTACACCCAACCAAGCTGCTACCTGACTCTTTACCCAGTGCAACAAGCTGTAAAAACACTGACACGTCAATATAAAAAGTTATTTGTGCAAACAGTTCTCTATTTACCAGAGGCTACACTGGCCTCATGATTTGAGTACAAGTTACCTGTCAATAGAATCAACAAATGCTGAACCACTGCAGGGTGGGAAAAGTACAACGACACCCACATAGCTCATAGAATTAATGCACGATCTTCCACGCGTGACGCAACATCATCATTAATTTGGAGTCCTGTTTCCGACCACTCTTAGCGCCGTTGGTCTCCGCAAACTTACGATGGAAATATTTGTCTCTTCGGGCTAAATGTTCACCGGATAGTTGCCAGCTTTGCCCGCTGTTTGAATCCCGAGCAGGTGGTGTTGTCAGAACTTTTTCCACTGAAAACTACTGACTGCTGCTGTAAGGCAGATAAAAAAGCCGTGAATGGATCAAAACAGAATTAAAGATGCAGAGCCGTGAAACCAAAACAATGACCTGAAAGACACTAAAACGCTCCATAAAACTGCAGGATGAAATGCTTCTATATGTGTTCAGGTTCATCACATTTGATCCACATTAATAATAAAAAACATTGATTGGTGAATCTTTAACCCACAACATAGGCCAGATTAGACAATGGTGACCTGCCGCTCAACGGCTTTGGAAACGATGGAGCTGTTCTGTCATTTAGTTTGGAAGATTTCTGGAGAAAACCTGTTGACCGTATTCCTGAGTTATGAACTGTACCTTTGCACCATCCGTTTTTATTTCCCGTGCAATAAAACACGTCATATGAAAGACAATTATCATCGTTTTGCCTTGAAAATAACTTGATTGCACTCCTTCTCCTCCTCTGGTCTCTTCCCTCCTGCTTGGCGGCAGAGAGTAATGGACGAGGTTATGAGTGTGTGGAAGCTTCAATTGCTTCAGAGGAATAATGACTCTGAACTAATGTTGATTAGGAAGAAAGAAGACGCAAACATAACGAGGGCTCGTGCTTCATTCCCCTTAATCACCCTCCTTATTTACCTCTCTGCCAGAGTGCTCAATCTCAGCTCAGCTCGGAGGAAAAAAAGCCAGGATGTGATCAGGAACACACAAAAGAGAGAAATGTCTAAAGTCCAAGGTGTTTTGTGTCGAATTTTTAAGATAGAAAATATTTTTCAGAAAAGCGTGATAAATCTTCTCCAAATGTGTGGCATCAACTTTTCTGACTCAGTTCTGAGGTAAAATCTTGGTGAAGGGTTTTGTCGTGGCTTAATTCTTGTGGCTTTTTATTGAAAACAAAAACTGATAAACTTGCTGGACGTGACTTTTATATCTGCCTTTCGCTCCTACCGCCATCTTTAAATCACAATATTAAAGATTAAACTGCGTTTAAGGGGGAAACATCCCTTGATTGCTTATGGTAGTTAAAGGTTAGGAGCTTGAAAAGGGGCACAGCACCAGAGTGGTATGGCATTTTAATATCAGCGTAGGACTCACAAGTATTTTAAAAGAATGGTCTCATTTAAAGTATGTGTATTTACAAAAATTGTCGAGCCCACAAGACTCCAGAAAAATAAATAAATAAAACACTGTTGCATCTGTCAGACAAGAACAAAACTTTGTCCCATGTGCACACGGAGATCTTTGATTTTTGGCTAAATTCTGCCTTGATATAAATCTTTTTATCCTGAAGACGAAGAACAAATTCACTTCAGGCAACAGAATTCAGCAACTGTGCAACTTTGGTATTAGCATATCAGCTTTATCCTGACTACATGCAGGATAAACAGATGATAATGGACACCTCGTGGTGTTAATGCCTCCTCAAACATGGCTTTGTTTGGCGAAGACATATTGGGTCTGAAGTGAAATGGTATTTGATTTCAGATTTTTAGCGTCTGAGTTAAACGGCATCACCTAAAGCTGATGAACAAAAAAGAGGAAAATGATGAAAATGTTTTAAAATCTCAGTCCGTGTTCCCAAACGACGCGTACACGAAGCCCACACCTCCTCTGAGTTGTAATTTCACTCGACAAACATTGTTTCGTTTTCACTCTAACATCCTGCACCCCCACAATTACAGCATTCTCATCAAACTCTTTCTATTGTCCTTGGCACACAACTGCGGTACTTCAAAGTACTTTTACCACCACCACCCTCTGCCTCCTCCTCCTCCTCCTCCTTCGTCGTCTTCCCTACAATCCATTTTGTTTTGCTGCCAGTGTTTGGTAAAAAAATAAAAAAAAAAAACTTTCTGGTTGCTTTCAGACATGCAGAAAACGCTGACGCCAGTTCATCGCAGCAACACAAAGCCACGTTCGTTTCTTTGTCTTCGAATGTTGAAACGAGGACCATCGACAGTTTAGACGTCTTAACCACATCTGCTTATGATCTTAGAACATCTGCAATGTTGTCACCATGGAAACAAATGAACGTGTGTGAGTGTGTGTGTGTGTGTGTGTATTTGTGATGGATTGCTGTGATGCTGGGTGGAGGAGCAATTGATTAGGCCCGCCGGATTATTGCCAGAAGCACAGTGCATTGTGGGTGATGGAGAAGAGGTGTTGGTGTGTGCGGTTACACCTGAACACACGTGCAAACAAACATTTATACACAAATCAAACACACACACACTTATCTGTCCTGTGATATTGTTGGTATTGAATAATTCAATGATTTTATCAGCACCAACCACAACAAATGACTTAATTATGCTAATCTGAGCCAGAAACTCACAGAGAAGTGTGTGTGCTGTGTGTATGTGCGTGCATGTGTGTGTGCGGGCATGTCAGCAGGATTGACAGGAGCCTAAAGGCTTCAGCACCGAAACGCTGATCTGGAATTTCACATCCTTATCCCGAAAGCCTTAGGACACACACGCAAAATCTTGTTCTCATACACACGCACACGTCTATGTCTGTGTGTCTGTGTGTGTGTGTCTGTGTGTGTGTTCACACACTGCCCAAAGAGCCATTGGGCGATTAGCACTACCCCACCTGTCTTTTTATTTGCATACCAAGTCAGACAGAATTTAAATCAGTGTGCAGCAAGTGTGAGACACACACACACACACACACACACATATACACACACACAGTATACATATAGAACAGTATTCACAAGCAAAAACACCCCCACACACAGAGGGAGTGTGTAAAGTGAACACAAAGCAGTTGCGTGTGCGTCACCGGCTCCTCGGTGAGGTTATAATTCAGCATGATGGACTGTGTGTCTGCAGTGTATCACCTAGGGCAGCGCGCGCACACACACAAACACACACCTGTGGTCTCCACACGCTGACTACATGAAGATGAACACCAGGCTGCTGCCCGCCGACAAAAGGAGAAACCTTTAATGGCATCGTGTCGTTCATGTCACGATGAGGGAACTTCAGCTGTTTCTAAAGCCACGCTGACGCTTTGTTAATTTAGACGGATGCTGAATGGTGGAGGCGGGACGGACGAGGTGGAAGAGACTCTGAAACAGCATTTAAAGACGAGATGGGGTGACTCACCTGCCTGTTACACAGCGGAGAGAAATCTCTAATAATCTCAAACTGAACGTTAGGCGACTAGCCAAGCAACGAGAGGAAGGGGATTTTAGAAACACAAAACAGAAGCACTGCAAAGAAGTCGGCCACCTCTGTGACATCTTCAGTAGGCTTTTCTTCCATTTCCTCCTCCTGTTTTTTCTTTTTACACTTGAACAGCAGCAAGTCTGTTAACGCGGCCCGGGTCATTCGTATAAGTACAACAGTGAAAGTCTATAGCCGTAAACCATCGGGATCATCGTTATGAGTGACAACATTTTTAGAGTTTTCTCATGAACTGTTGTTTTTTTGTTTTGATGAAGGTCCAGATGCAAAACGGAGAATTGTGTAAGTGTGTGGGCGTTACATCTGTCGGTGGTTGTAATGCAGGAACTTTCAATAGTGGACCATTCAATATTTCATAGCAGCGAGGGTGCAAAGTCTGAATATTAAACAGAACAGCGAAAACAAAATCAGCACGAAAACACAAATATCAGCTGAAAATGAAGTTCCATGTCGCAGCTTGAACGCTTCACAGTTCAACCATTTATTATTTCATAACTCACTTAAAGGGACTTTTTAATATTTGTTCCTCACCTCGTCTTTATCACACGAGTACCTCACTGAACTAAACTAGAACATGTTGGGGGATAAAATCTGGGTTGAAGTCGTCCTTCAGTAAAACCTGAAACAAACCTTTCGCATCTCAGAGTTTTGGCATTTTCACCCTCTACCGATTTAAAAGTTGCACTCGGACAACGAAAAACTAACTCTTCTGCTGCTCTGCCTGCGCTCATTGTTCTCCTGTCAGAGCTCCAGCCTTCCCTCAGTCCAGCACGTCGTACGCACCGACAGTCCAGCAGCTCAGCCCAGACAAAAACACTACATTTGAAGGAGGCCGTGAACGGTTTTATGGAAAACAGCTGTGCTGAATCTGTTCCAGCTACTTTTTTTTTTTCTTCTTTTCCTTTACACCTCATGAATGAAATTTCCCATGCTGCACTGCTCCAGGCTCTGGCACCATCTAGGAGGTAGAACGCTCTCTTTGTCTCCTTCTTTAATGCCTTCAAACACCTTATTGCCGTTCGTCAATTACCGACACACATTTTGGCAACAAACACACCATTAATTGAAACATTTAATTAGCATTAAAACCAGCAGTAATTAACACCTTTTCTCCGGCACTCTCTGAGCCAGGCTCAAATTCTATTAAGGCGTTAAGCGGCTCACTATTTCCCTGCTCTGCACCGACTTTTTGTAGCATCCACATTTTGTCTGTGTGGGTGTGTGTTTGTGTGTGTGTGTGTGTGTGTACACACTCGCAGGGCCCTCAGGTAAGGAGCCTCCGTGAGGAGTCGAGCACCAAGGCCAGGCCTGCTGGGTGCCCAGGGGAGAAGAACAAGAAAGGCGGTTGAGGAGGGAGGCGAAGAGGAGGAAAAAAAAAACGAGGGAGGGAGGTCAAGATGGAAGGGGAGGGGAGCGCTTGAAAGAGGGATGAGGGAGAAATAAGGTGGGAGGCAAAGGAAAGACATGAATGAGGGAGGGAGGGAGGGAGGAGAGGAGCAGCGACAGAGGGATTAAAAGGAGGAGGAGGAGGAGGACTGGTGAGCGAGTGAAGAAGAAGAAGATGAGGAGGAAAGAAGGGAGGGCGTGTGAAAAGAAAGCGAGAAAGAAATAATGGTGAAGCCGAGCGACTGTTTGAACACATACAGGATTAACCAACACTCTTGTGTGTGTGTGTGTGGTGTGTTTTACATACAGTACGTGTTTGCACATACTTCTGTGTGTTCGTGTGTGAGGCCTACTTGGAGCCGAAGCAGGGGCCTGGATTAGTTGCATTTGCCAGGGCTGGGGGGCAGGATTAGCAGGCCGGGCTGCTGTCTGACGCTGCTCTGCCACCTCTAATGGCATTATTAATAGTCAACTAAAAAATTCATTAAAAAATCTATTAAAAATAAATGTGTTTTACATAAGACTTTGCCCCAGGTGGAAGGGAGGCGGGGGGTGCGATGGGTGCAGGAGGGAGAGAAGAAGAAGGAAAAGACAGAATGGGCGATTGTTAAGCTTTGAGGTCAGCTGAATATCACAGTTCAGACCGTGAAGAGAGAGAGACGCAGCGAGGAGTAAACACACCAACACTCGTCTGGCTGGAAAACGTGTCGGATAATGAGGCTAAACCAACAAGACCGACGGCTCCGTCGACGGAGCTGACGTCAAATGTCTACAAGCCTCAAAGTGCGCGTTAAACACATGTCTGCAGCAGCTGCTGCACGCCGTCAGCCTTCCTGTCACACACTGAGACGACAGATTGTAAACAACAAAAAAATAAAAAAAAGATTTAAAAAGTGAGAACATAAAATGTCTTCAGCGCAATGAAGAGGCAAATGAAACCAACGCGGGCCTGATGTGAATATGAACACACGGCGTTTGGTTCAAGGTGATAATTAACACCTTTATATCATTGAATGACTGTTTTTGCATCATTTAGAAGAGTAGATGGTGAACTATGTTCAGAATTCATCCTCAGTTTATATTTATATACACACACACACAACTGAATTTATATAACCCTGTTTTAAAAGTGCTTAAATAAAACATGAACAGCAAGAAATTACCAGACAAAACTGAATTTCTACAGTGTTAATGACAAGCAAGAGCAAGATTATTTAAGAGGAAACCTTTGGCAGGTCGCTCCACAGTCAACATGTAACGTATGAAACATTTTATTGGCCTAAATATGCAAAGCTTGCTTTGTTTATTACAAACTAGAAATATAAAACACATCTCTCCTTTCGGTCACTTCTTTAGGAAAGACTTAGCAGGTGCCGTGTTGCGTTTGGAGCAGCAAATATTCTGTTTGCGGCTTTACATAGTTTGTCCAAAAATAAATATTTTACCACGAGAACTTTCTTTACAGCCACGATGGGGAGGCACATCACGTCTCAAGACCTGCAACCTGCAGCTTCTAGATGTAGCAGCAGAATTGGACTAAATTCCACATGAATACAGGCGCCATGAAGAGGAAAGACTGGCACACTTGAGTTTACGTTGAGTTACGCCACGTTGCCCCGAATAATTATGTGTATCAAAGTATTTAAACTGATTAGCCTCTTCAAATGAGTGGGATGGTCAGGGATTATCGTCTGTGAGGGAGAGAGAGAGGGGAGATGAGGAGGAGGGGGTTAAAGGTGAGGAGGGTCTGCTTTGTGTGTGCCCCGGAGACATTTAACCAAATCAGACTGACAATAGCCGTGTCCACACACACACACAGGCGTGCGCGCACACACACACACACAAAAGAGTGGGCGTAGAGTAAATCGGCACATCACAGCTGCTTGGTGAAAACTGTTCTCTTTGCATTGTACATCTTTTCAGTTATTGTTTATTTCATTTCACGTGCGATCGCGACGATTACAGCTGCGAGGACAAGAACGGAGAAAATCTCCCGCAGGACGCAACCACCACGTTTTCCCCTCCTTAGTTGCACATTTTCAGTGATCATCAGCCTTCATAGGAAAGGCAGGGCTATTCGACATGAAACATGTAATGAGCAGAGTTGTGTATAGTGCAACTCAGTTTTTAACAATTAGAAAATAGTCCATAATCAGTGATGTACATATGACTACTTTTCTGCAAGTACAACAACAAACCTCTACACAAAGCAGCCGCGGCACTGCTCGTAATCCAGTCAAACCATGTCCCTGATCTTTGTGCTCTGTGAGATCGAGGATCAACGCCTTAAATGTGGAATAATGTCTGTACAAAAGCATCGCAACCAATAAAACTACAGCCTCTTTCCTCAGTTCGAGACACACAAGCAAACTTGACATGGTTTGTAACAGGCGAGACAAGGAGGTGTTGCTGACTGCTAGTGATCGTTTTGAGCTGTCAGCTTCAATAAAACAGTGGGAGGAACATCAGCGTCATGGACTGACTGGCTCTGTGTACAGTTATAATCTGCCACCTACATCCACGCTGCTCTCAGACCTCTAAAATCAACATGCATCCATTTTATTTTGATTGGTTGTGCTGACGGTCTGCCCAGTTCTCTTTTAGATTTGTTGATGGAGACTAAGAATACCATGTACCTGTGCAAGAGCTAGAAACAAGGTGCCCTCCATTCATAAACAGATGTTATCCTGATACGTACAATTATCAGGATAGCAGCATCATGACATGAAGGCAGAGCCTAAATTTCTCCAGTGTCAGTTCAGAAGTTTCTGAAGCTGGATTTTTGATCCACTGAATTTCAAAGAATTTGTACTACTTAGGGCTACAGCTGAACTTGGCCTCATGCTCACACATTATCCATCAAGTGCTTGTTGGGCTAGATATCATGAGGTGATTAAGAATATGTCAGCAAAGGGAATCTGAATCAGACCCGGAAAAAAGTAAAACGCAACTTACCGAATTTGGGCGAGGAAGGGCAGAAAGTAAAAGGCAGGAAAGAGCACCTCCCGCTGTGCAGAGAAAAAGACAGCAGAAAGTCAGCAACATTCACACTCAAAGCAAACATCAAACATCATCAAACACACAGAATGAGACACTTTGATCTCGCTGGCTCCACAGGAAGCCAGCATCTTTAGAAAATCCTCCAAATGTAAATTAATTTACTACAGAAAGAGATCCTGAGGCGCTGGTGTAGACCCCAACAGCAGACATCAGAGGGTTAAACCCAAACTCTTGCAGCTCAGCCCACAGAGGCATTTCAGCCCGGGTGAGTTTCTCTCAACTCTGAGCCTTTGCACATACATACTGTAGCTCCCCCACCAACAGCCAAACTAAGACGCATAACAGAATTTTACATTACTCCTGAGCCGATTACATTGGGAATCTGTTTGTGTTGGCATCTCATCATTACTGACATCGTCAAAAACTCAGCAGGCCTCGTTTTCCTGCAGAGGCCTTTGCATTTGAGCACCCGATGCTGGTTGAGAATTTAGGATGTGTACTGCAGGCTTTTAGCTGACACATCCAGAGAGTTTCCTCCATCTCGTGGTGTTATATTTCGTGCTAAGTGTTTGTTAATGCTTGTGCAACGAGAAAGATTTCAGGATTTCTCTCAGCGTACACACACTGAAAAATAAAGATTCAAGTGAGAACTTGAAGTGGTTCTACATTGAAATGTCGTAGGGGAACCTTTTACCTATTGGTTCTTCAAAGATTATCAAGTTCTACCCAAAATTTAGTGTAAATAGTATTTGTCCCTGGGTTCATTCAAGAGGCAATATATGAGGATTTTAATTAAAATATTTTATTAATTTATAAAAATGTGGACTATCACCCTGTACGATTAGAAATGGCACCGTAACAATTTCTACACAACAAGTTAGTCAATAGGTTAGGCATATAGCAGCTGTCAGTTAAAGCCATGTATACTTCAGGTTTACAGAAGTCTGTTAAATTTGTCCCTTTGTTGGATTTTTTAATCAAAATCAGGTCACGTTGCTGCAAAAGTTGACTTAAAGAATGAGTCGGTACTCCAAAGAATCTTTACAAGGAAGGATCATGGTATAAACCATGACTGAGCAGTTGGGCCTCTACCTCAAACAGGCATGCTGGTGATCTGTTGTTAGGTGGCATCCTAAATACTGTACTGACGCGTCTTGTGTTGCTAAATGCTACACTACCTAGTAGCTAGATAACACAGTGTTTGGGTGTAGCAGGTCACATGTAACATGGTGGATTTAAATGGTGAGAGTGAACCAAAAAAAAAGACCAAAACAGTGAGCTGAAAGAAGCTAAAATGCTGCGTGGACCTGAGGAGAAACTGCAGAGGAGATAATGCATTTCTTTGCAGTTACAAACCTTCACACTGATCTGCCACCTCTGCTGCTATGCTAAACAGAGCTATCACCTTGTCACTCACCTGCTTTCTAGCTTTCAGACAAAAGGCCGTGCATTGGATCCCATGTGTTACATATACTTCCTGGTTTCTACCATGTTTGAAGAGCAACGGGGGGGGGGGAGTTAAAAGTTTTAGAACACGTGTCTTCAATCAATCAATGTTTGATTCTGTAATTGGTGATTGTTTTGTGGTCACAATTGTTTAAATTACTGAGTTGAGTTAATCTATTCAATTAGTTACCAAGAGGTTATACTTAGGCCTATACAGTATATAGGAACATACCTGCTCGGCCATGTTGCTGAACATGCCGATACAACAAACATTTCTATGCCAAAATGCTAATATCAAAACAATCCAGGGAATTAACCAATCAGTGAGTGCTTTCTGCTTTCTTTTCACAGTTAGTTTTTCTTTCCATTTTAAATTATTTGTACTCTAGTGGCTTTCACCCTGAAAATCAAAATCAAAAAGAGCTAATCTTTGCCTGAGGCTCCTCATTCAAGTACAGGCCAACATGACACACAGCCAAGTGCTGTGGAGAAGAAATCGACCTGAAGTCAGCGAAACCACTTGTTGAGTCTTGTGTAAAATTTAATGATGTAAATTCATGTCTGAGAAAGTCTAGAGAAATGATGCTGGTAGATTTATAAAATAATACTTCAATTAATGATAATATTGAATATGCAATCAGCACTCAAAGTAAGTATTTGACACCATGTAGCATGGTGGAGAGAAAGAGGAAAATTCACATCTGGACATTTCTTTGAGACTTCTTTCAAATATCACAAACAATGTCGTGCTGTTCATGTGTGCAGAGAGCCAACAGGAAGTCACAGGCTCAAGAGACTTTAGTGTGCATGCCCGATGAGACCAGAAATACTGAAGAAAACATTTCCAGCACATTAGTCCGATGAGCAGCTTCGACTGGAATGCAATCATCTTCTAGCACCGTATCAGTTTCTCTTTATATACAACCATGATCTAGAAATACTTCACATCCCACATTTTATTAGACTTTTATTATTTTTTACTGAGGTTTCTGGTGGCGTGTGTAAACTGCTGAATCATGTCTAAGGCTTCAGCTACAATCACTGTGACCCCTACAACCTCTTTGACGTGTGAGGGGCTTCCAACTGTTTAGTCGTGAAGATTAGAAGTCCTCTCAGTTTTAATGAGATGGAGGATGGATTCTGTTGTTTGGACCAGATAGCTAAGAAGAGTCACACACCACCTTTCATGGTCTTGTGTTCTGGTCAACCTCTGAAGACAAAATTCAACCTCTATTCAATCCCTGCAAAAGTGTGAAAAAAAGAGCGAGCAGATCAGAGTTGCAGACAAAACGGCATCGCCTCACATCACTTCACCTCCAGCAGGATCTCAACCAAGACCTGCACGGCATGCTGTCTAAACATCTGTCCTTCAGGTTACAGCCGCATGTGAACATATCCCCCTGATGACTGACATGCTTGTCTTTGCCCTGTCAGTGTAGAATAGCTGGTAAATGTGAGAGCAGGACTCTGTCGCTCTCCCTCATATACCTCTACTTCACACCGAGAGACACGTCGTGGCCCCTCTGTCCCTCCAACCTGCCTCGAGGTCCTATAATCTTTTTACAATGTGTTGAAACAGAGCAATAAATCTGTTAGCTTACAATCTAATTTCCCTGGCCTTTTCCAGAAATCCTCATAAACTTTTGGCGCCCCCATTAACAGCCCTATTGAATCAGAGCGCTTAATCTGCTTCCAGGTGAGGGGTCAGAAAATGAATGCTTTGAGATCCATCACGCTGACGGGAGCAGAGAAAACTGGGCGAGGGAGAGCGCTGGGGAAAAGGGCAGCATCTCTTCCTCATAGGTCAATAGCAGCCAAGAGAGTCAGTCATTCACTTTTTCCCTCAGCGCCGCTCTCATTTTCCATTTAATATGGACATCCAATTAATGTGAGCACGTCTGGGGCGGCCCGGATACCCGTGAATTATGGCCCATCATCCCCCCAGTTATGGCTCGGCAAGAGAGAGAAGGACAGAGGAGAAGAGAAGAGAGGAGAGTGGAATAAGGAAAGGAAAGGGGAGAGGACAAGTAAGGAGATACAAAAAAAGAGAAAACAAGAGGAAGCTGGGAGTAGAAGATAGAAAAGGAAAACAGAAAATCAGGATGATTAAAGGAGGGATGAAAAGAGACGAGAGAAAGGCATAGAAAAGAAGAATAAGGAGAGAAGAAAGGTGAAGAGAAAGAGAAACTAGAGGAAGAGGAGGGGAGAGATTAGGAAAAGGAAAGGAGATTAGGAGAGGAGAGGAGAGGAGAGGAGAGGAGAGGAGAGGAGAGGAGAGGAGAGGAGAGGAGAGGAGAGGAGCAAGCGAAAGAAATGAGGACAGGGGCAGGAGAATTAATTAGAGGAGAGAAGATGAAAATTAAATGAAAAAAGTGAGGAAACAAGCAGAGGATGATAATGATGACGATGGTAGAGAAAACAAGAGGAGGAGAGCGAAGAGTAATGAGTAATGAGAAGAGACAGAAAACAAGAAGAGGAGAAAGGAGGACAAGGAAATGAGAATTGAAAAGGAAGTGGCAAGAAAAGGGAACAAGGAGATGATGGAGGATGAAGGAGAGGAGAGGAGGATTAAGGAAAGGGAGAAAAGCTTTTCCAGACTTAAAGATAATTGATTGGTTGTTGGGGCAGCGACGGCTGCATGTGATTGGCTGCTAGGAGGAAGAGCCAGATTAGATTCCAAAGTGGAGCGACAGACACCTGAGCGGTGTGTGTAGGTGTGTGTGTGTGTCTGTGTGTGTGTGTCCAAACAGCATTACACCAAGGTCTGTGATATTAAACCTGGACAGCAGCACCTTATTGTCGCAGCAACAGGGATTTGTCATTGTACCTCATTATCCAATTAACACCATGTGGGCCTGCGGCCAAACATACACACACACACATGCGCTGGACCTTCCTGTGCGTGTGTGTGTGTGTGTCTTTCTCTTAATATGTGGGTTTCAACAAAGTTAAAATAGGAAATGTTGGAGGAAACTTTCAGCTCTGCTGCCAGCTGCTGGTACAGTAAACTTCCTCTTCTTTTTAAATTCAAAGACTCCCTGATCATTAAGAGGATTGTTAATTATTTTAAAGCTGCTTTGTTGTTATTTTGGGAGCGAGCAGAGACACTGACTGGTAAACAGACTTGAGAGAAGTGAGCCAGTAAAAGAATGAAGATAACAATTTAAAATATATATATTTATATTAATCTGTTGGCCCATTCTCAACGTGACTTCGTCCTCTACCATCTACCTCGCGGAGCGTTTAAAATACCCCCTACCTTCAAAAACACCTGGAGGCCTGCTCCAAGATTAAGGTTACAGAGTTATCTGGGTAAGTTTGCTAAGTAAAGCCTGGCCTCATGTTGCAGATTTGAAGGGATTATACAGACTTTCAGGTTCAAAACACTCAAACATGCATACTTACTTATATCAGAAACAGGTTTATTGCCAAGTATACACACACTCTGCCTTGGTGTTTTGGCAAAAGCCAAGAATCATGAATGTGAAATTAAAACTTTGAACTTCTGCTCAATAATAATCCATAAATAATCCAGGTGTACTAGATCTCGGTGTGTCAGTGGATGTGAGAGGGTGAGGCCAAGAAACATTTCTGGCTTCTGGAGGTTTTTTAGATTTGATTAGTTAGTCCTCCCCTCTGGCCTAATGGGTTACAGTCTCACACCTCTTGAGACCAGATCACTGCTCCACCACATCAAGGCCAACCAGCTCCAGCTGCTGCATAACGAAAGCCATAAATACAACTCAGCAGAACACAGTTTAGCATATCGTACCAGCAGTACGAGGCAGCTGTTTTGTTTAAGCCTGTTCTTAAAGTTTCGTATGGAGAGGTTGAGAGATAAAAAAAATGAAATGTGTCTTGCTGACATCACCTGTTGGTTTATGGACTACCATTTTGAATCCTCGAGTTTGACATAATGGATGTTGCCATCTTGTTTTTTCAGAGCCAAACGTGACCGTGTTTGGACGAGGGCGAGGAGCTGGTGGCTGCCTAGTTATACGCCCTAAAGCACAACCTGCTTTATCGCTATCATAATTTAAATGAACATCATGCTGCATGGAAGAAGACCTGAAACTAGAGATTGAGACCATAAACTCATAAGAAATCTGTTTACTGTGGTACTAAATGAGAGGAGTAAGGTCATTTTTACATGAAACCCAATGCAATCTGACTTTTTGTAGCCAACGAAGCGGCCCCCTGCTGGAAAAAATGCAACTTTAAGACACGGGCTTCACTTCACTAATGGTTGAAAGAAAAGAAAAGAACTATAAACTATCGTGAACTACAGGTCTGATACCCAAAAACATAGAATAAGACATGGGAACAACTTTGGTTCAGATGTGGATTTAGCTACAAGAGCAAAAATTCATTTTTCTGTTTAGGTTTAAGCAACTAAAACTATGAAGCTAGATGTTTATACTGTGACTTCTTTTCCCTGAGGTAGCGCAGACCTGCACTTTTATAGATGATCCCTTACAGGTGTAAAATTACAGTACTCAACTGACTGTGCGACCAGCAAACGCGCTGAAATCACACAGCCCGTCCTCACGGCAGCTTGGCACGCAGGGCTCAAAGCAGACGCATTGAAACATTAAGTGGAGAACAGAGAATGAATGAAAAGAAAGCAAACTAATAAAGAGCATATCAAAACATGGGTCATCCTGGCATTTCCCCAGATTTGGAAACGTTTCAAACTAAATGAAAAAAAATGTGCATTTCATTAAATGCTAATATCTGAGAGGAGCTCTGCAGACTCTCTCTGATTGTGTCTTTGCTCACAGATAGATCTCTGCCTGATTTTGGAGGAAAATACAGGAGTTATTGGAAGGATACACAAAGTATTCAAGCGCAGAGCCCTCTAAATCCTGATGTCAGATGTTTTATTATTAAAACTCTGAAACATTCAGTCCACTCAGAGGCTCAAAGAGAGGAAGAGAGGGAGACAGGACAGACTGGAGTCATTCCTAATGCAGGATACAAACAGATACTTAACTGATCATTTAACACCAACAGATATAATCAGACTCGACTTCTGTGAAATGACAAACACAAATAAAAATGTTGACATTACTGTAATAAAAAAAAAGCCTTGGGTCTGTTGAACTACATTACATTTAAACCTTCCTGTCTTTATTTAATAGTGCACAGCACAGAGGCAGACAGGAAATAAGGGAAGAAAAGGGGATGAGTTCCCAGACTTTCCGGACATTGCTGCAATGTGGTATGCATCTTACATCACCGCTGCCTTACACATCGCTTTAAAGATTGCAGACTATCCAGCTGTAAAAAAAAAAAAAAAAAAAAAAAATCCAGAAGGCTGGATGTTATTGTCCTAGTTTGGGAAAGTAGCAGCTACAGTACAAGTACTACAAATACTACATTATATGACATCCAGCACTGTCACTGTAAAAAATTCTGAACACTGCTCCACTGGAAACAAAGGATGTCCGTTTAGTATATCGTAAATATGCACAGTTGTACGTGATTATATTACTTATGTATACGTAAGATCAAAATCGAGTAGACAACTTTGCTAACAGTCAGACATCAGCAAGGTCAACAACACAAGACATAGCAACCAGCTAATGTTACTTACTAGTCCAACAGTGAGAAGTCCAGCTCGGTGTCCATCTTTCAGCCTTTTATTTCACCAAGCTCTTAAACGACCTAAAGTCAGTCCCAGATTTACTCTTGTCTAGTGACTTATTGCTTGGTCACTTTCTCATTTTCATGGATTCTTTCAATAATGTCCCGTTCAGTCTCTTTGCCTCTGTCATTATGTCCATAGAGACTGCTGAGCACGGTTACATTGCCTGCTTGCCCAGCTCCGGTTCTGGCACGACACTGTCAGTATTCTCCCGCACACCCTGGCCAAAAGACTTGTTGTAAAAATAGCAACACTCCCCCAGTGTTCTGAGCTAACAGCAGCTATAGTTCACCACAGTTTACTGTCCATCATGAAGTAGCATCAAATGTTACATAATGTTGCTTTAGATAAATGTGCATTGATCCACAGTTTAACATCAACAATTCAAAAAACTACCAGTGTTTTATTTAAACTGTCTACATGACTCATCCTGTATGTCGACCTGCAGGATACGAGATATACTGTAGTTTACTAATGAAAAAAAGAGTCATACGGGATCACAGCAAGAAGGTCTTGGGTTCGAATCTGCCATGTAAACTCCACATATAGGGTCTGCATGTTCTCAGCATGCCTGCGTGGGTTTTCTCCTGACGTTTCCTCCCACAGACCAAAAGCAAGCAGCTTAAGTTAACCGGTGACTCTAAATTAGCTCCGAATGTGAAGGTTGTTGCGAATCTTTCAGCCCCGTGATGAACTGGCAATGTGACCACCTCTCATGTAATGTCAGATGGGCTCCCTAAAGGACACACAGGTATAGCTATTGGATGGATGGTTCTTCCTTAACGTGTCCTGATAGCTGCTTTAAAGAGCCTCGTTCAGATTATTTAAAGGCTTGTATTTCATTGGTTCTTCGATTGACTCTGTTTCAAAGCTGTTTCCAGCTGAGCTCCTGACAATGAAGGTGGTAAATGTTATTCCCACCTAAAGGTTAAGAAACAACAGATAAAAATAGATTCAAAATAAATGAATCACAGTCATTTTTTTCCCAAAAAATAACTTTTTCTGGGGTGTTGTTTAGATCAGTCAGTAGATCAGCCGCCCCACGTACAAAGGCTCAGTCCTTGCCACGGCATCCCAGGATTTGAATCCGACCTGTGGCTCTTTCCCGCATGTCATTCCCCATCTCTCTCTCTCTCCCCACATTTCCTGTCACTCTTCAGCTGTCCCTATACAATAAAGCTCAAAAAAGGCCAAAAAAATATCCTTAAAAAAAACTAAACTTTTTCTGCGCTTGAGGATTGCACAAATGTTCTGGCCTTGGAGGAAACTGGATGGGACTGCAGTTGAGACTGTGTGTGCGTCTGAGAGTGTGTGTGTGTGTGTTGTCAGTGTGCATCTGCGCCGCATCGTAGCTGTGTTTTTAAAGTCCTAATGTTTCCTGACATCTCACAGTTAAAGTATCATAGAGGCAGAATGATCGCCCCTGGCTAGCGGGAAAGAGACTGCCTGGGGCCTTTCGCTCTGGGCAAGAGTGTGTGCGTGTGTGTGTGTGTGTGTGTGAGTGTGTAAATGTGTGTGTGAGTGTGTGCGCGCGCGTGTGTGTGGTGAAACAACCTTTCAACATGCAATATTCTCTGTGTCATCAGCTTAAACAGCTAAACACAGTGTTCAAGGAAGACAGGAGGAGGGATGTTAAAGAAGAGAGACAGAGAAGAGACGGAGATGGAGGAAGAAAGCTCTCATGGCCAACAGCAGTTTTACAGCCGGGCTCTGCGCGGGACTCCTCTTTTAATGAAGGAGGAAATGAAGACGAGGGACGGAGGAAGGAGAAGAAAGAGGAGGAAAATCCTTGTGTTAAGTCGACTCTTATTATCTTGCTGTCCTCCCCTCTCACACTATATCTTTTTTTGAGCGCGTGTGTTCCTGCGATCTCCATTAGCAGACAGAGAGAGAGAGGGAGAGCTCTGGTGTTAAAACCCGTTTGTTGTCGTTCCTGAAATTATTAAGCGGGATTATAATATTCATCGCTAAATTATTCAAGTGTTTAAGGCTCAGAAGTTTGAGCAAATTGCTGTTTTTTTTTTCTGCCTTTCCTCACAAGAGGCAGAGTGGTAACGATGTGCACCGCCGGGCCTGGAAAAAAAAAGCTACTGTAGGCCTGCACTTGAGGTCTGATCTCCTCTTATTAGCACTCCCATATTCCTCCTTTAAGGTTTAAGATCTCTAGCTCCTATAAACAGGCAATTAACAGCAGACCTGAACTCCACTGGTGTTGTTCTACAGATAATCACAATGCAATTAGGTGCTAAAGAAAATCAGGCTCTTTTAATATTCTTAATGTCAATGTAGGTAAAAGCTGACAGTGCGGCTAATAGAAACACAAAGCAATACCTTACAGATGTATTATTAAGGGCACAGCTGCAGTGGATTTTGGCCTGTAGCTGCCAGCGTGCAGGAGAAAGTGAGAGAGGGAGGGAGGGTCAGGGTACAGTAGTGTATAATGGTGTCTAGTGTGAGTCCACACAACAGATGAAGTCATTTCACACTCGTCTGTGAATGAAATGAGAGCCCGGCGATACCATCTCCCTCCGCGCCCGCTCTCTGCCAGCACAGCTTTTGATCTTCCCGAGTGGCGCTGAAATGATCTTCTGTCCGAGTTTTTTACAGCAAATCAGTGCCGGACAATTCTCTCCCTCTGTCCCCATTTTCTGTCTCGTTCTGAAAAGCCGCTGAGCCAAGAGTTCAAAGCTGGAGCCCAGATGAGATGAGCACCACTCGAGAGGAATTACATTAGTGCCTGACAGTCCCGTGTGTCGGCACGCAATACATCAGAAAGGGAAGAGAATATTTTCATGTACTGAGGATGACCATATAGTGCTGTAAAGGGGTGAGAGAGTGTTACTGCAACAACTAAATTCTTGTGGCATTAACCTGCATCCTCGGCAACTGGATCATGATCAAGTCGAGTGAAAACAAAGACAGTTTGACCAGATGAATATTAAAGTGCAAAGGTCAACAGAAACAGAAAATCAAATGGAAAAAGCACCAGAGAAAGTCTAAATGCAACAGATACATTTGAATCTGTATAACTTGTCTGTATCTGTGTTAATTTAATTATTCTAAAGCACATCCAGGGGTATCAATAAGATCACCAATTCACAAAGCACTCTGGAGTCAACAGGGGCAGAATTTTGCTATAATTATCTACACCTAAAGCAATGTAGTGTAACTTTTCTACCATGAAATAACAGATTTTAAATCATTTCAGAGCTACATCATTGTGTAATCAATTACCCTCTGTGCCCCGTTCCTCTGTCCTTAATGTAACTTTGTGATGGGGGTACGATCACCTGTGAGAGGTCACACACCATTTTTACTGATTTGGTGAAACTGGGAAATGTTGTCTGGTTTTCCCTCTGACGCCCTTCGGGTGCTCCGCCTTCCAACTTGCTAAATGGAGCTGCCGTTATGTAGCTAGTTAGGCCAGTTGGTTAGCCGCGCCACCCGGGCTGTGAAGAGACCAGAGCGAGGATGCTAAGGAAGCTAAGAACAAAAAAAAGAGAGTGTGACCAAGCTTAGCTCAGTCTAATATTTAGTCGCCTTTTAGCTCTGTTTTAGTCTGTTTTAGTGAAATGCCCGGCCCTTTAGCTCCAAAATGCTCCACTATGTTCACTAGCTAGTTGCTAACTGCGTCTGCCTGCCATTTGCTGCTGGGCATACATGTAATATGATAAAGCAACGGGGCTAAAAAGAAGTTAAACCAGGCAAGAAAACAGCTTTCACTAACCCGATGATGATGATGTACGCAAACCAGAACTTCTCTTTAAACTTAGAGGTTAGTTAGTTGATACAAAGTTGTAACGGGGAGAAGGAGAAAAGAAAATTTGAGTACAAAGAGCTCTGGTGTGTCACAACTCCCTCACACTGTCTCTCTCTCTCTCTCTCCAACACACACACACACACATTTCCTGTATTCATGTGGAGTGAAAGTAACATGCAGGGAGGGAGAGTTGAGCCATGAATCATGACTATTATCATTAGGTTAAGCACCAACCAACCCCAAAGGCAGTGAAAGCCTCTGTGGAGAAACGGCACTCTAAATGAGCCTGATTATTATTATTGTCCTCCAAATGAGAGTGATTAGTATTGATGTCTAAATGAGCGCTGAGGTTATTATTGCCCTGATTATTATTATTATTATTGTGGCAGCGTTATGAGAAGCAGGAAACCTCGCTCGTCTTCGCTTCATTCACTTTTAATTCCACAGGCTGCCTCTTTTACAGACAGCAGCGCCACATGGCCGCTGTGACACAACACACACACGTATGCATACAGAATCTAATGAAAACCTACAGAACAGTTACACGCGTTTACACACACATATGCAAAAAAGAAAAAGTTGCATTAACAGGCACAAATACACACACAAACATTACGCACACAGAAACACACAGAAACACACACTTTATGTCTGGATATGCACACACGTGCACCGAAACACCCGCGCTAACCTGGAGGAAGGCTGCGCGCGACGAGGCAGCAATGTCTGATGGAGCAGATGGAGGCAATTCCCGGCCTTCCCTGCAACAGAATAAATAAATCATCATTACATCTGGACAGATAACAGATCTGGAACCAGCTGAAAGGAACGTCGTATGTTAATTCAGTTAACATGATCGACGTGAGGGGCCCCGTCGTCCCCAACCGTGTTGTTTTTGCAGCTAATCGTTGTTGCTAATCGGTGAGTAAATACGGCGGCTCTCAGTGTGGCTACGAAGACGTTACGAAATGAGCGAAACCTTCGAAATTTTGTTGTTTTCCCGCCTAATGATGAATTCAAAATGAAGAATTAGGCCTGCCCGTGTACACGTATGTGTATGTTTGTCCGTGTATGTGTGTAATGTGTGTGTACGCTGTTGTCAGGACAGCTGTCAGATCATTTCGCTGATTGGCCGGCGTGACAGGCATCAAAAGGCGCCGTGGGAGAAGAAAGGAGGAGGTGGGCTGCCCAGCTGTCAATCACTGCCAGTCACAAGTGCAGCTCAGCCAACAAAGCATCACCTGGGTCCACACACACACACAACCTTTAAGACCCACGCGTTCAAACATAATCCATAAATCTTCATGCATACATCCCAAAAACACATTCATATAAAAAAACACCTTTTACTGCTTTGTGCTCACATTCACCGACTCTATATCATTCTCTCTCTCACACACACACACACACACACACGGTCGTCAGTCTTAACACGGACAGGCATTCAGTTTGACAGAGTAATTATGACGTCCCACTCTGAAGGAGCCCTGGGCTGAAAGGTGAGAGTTATCGATCCAACACAGGAGGAAATTTATCAATGTCCAAACACTCAGCTCTGACAGGAACCCAATCCACTTAGAGCGCAATGTTCAAACTGCTCAGGTCCCTGCTCAGAAAACACACCTCTGCTCAGTTCAGAGGGGGGGAGCGCCCAGCTGGGATGACGGCCGGGAGATGTGTTGGAGGGGTCACAGGGTAACATCAGATCACCAGAAACTCTTCTAGAAGAGTTGCTGCGTGGTTTGTTCGGGTTTTTGATCAACAAGTTCTACAAATGAAACAAAAAAAATCTGTTCTTTGTGTTCTAGACCGACACATTTACTGATCTGACACTCAACTCGGGTTAGAGGAGCTTCCTTGTCATGCTTAGAATATAACTGCTTTGTCTTTTAATAACAGACTGACAGCCATCCATCCACTCCTGACCTCCCCATGTGGACTTTGTTGCTCTTAGATGCCTTCCTGATTTCCTCCTTGGTGCGTTCTGACGCTAAATCAAACCACATGTCTATTTAGACTACTGTCAGTGAAAGATTACTGTCACTGGAGAAGAACTTGCTTCCTCATCTGGTCTCATTTTTGATGGAGTTGATGGATCGTTGAATAGTTAAAGAGCAGCTTTTATCTCACAAAGAATTCATTGATCGTCAAACCTTGATTTTTATCATTAATGTTTTAGACACTAGACTTAATTTTCTTGTGTTATGATCAAAATCAGGGCAAAGGCTTCCAAATCAATACAGATTATGAGGGTTATGAGGGATTATGAACTATACACCCATAGCTTTTTGTCTTTTTCTATATGATAAAAATACATTTATTCCATATTTTAAGCCTCCAAACTGCCATGGAAAAAGAGTGCATTGCTTACTGGCCGCCTCAAACTAAAATACACACACACACTGCAACCATCACTCGGCTATTGTGCTGATCTTTGAGAATTTCTAGGAGCAACAACAAACACCAAACATCACTAACGAGAATACAAATGTAAAAAGTGTTATAGCCACAATAAAATACAAAATGCCTGATTTCATGTCTCGCTCATGGATGGTGGCTACGCCTAGATCGGTGACTGCGGTCGTGTCTGTTGCTGCGGTCCTGCTTGACATCCCAACTGTCAAAACTCACTTCAGTCGAGGCAGACAGCTAGCCGGGTTCTGCTCGAGGTTTCAGCCTCTTAAAGGAAGTTTTTCCTGGCCACTGTAGCCAAGTGTTTGCTCATGGTGGGAATTGTTGGGTCTCTATAAATAATATAAAGAGTAAAGGTCTGCTCTATATAGAAAGTTTCATGAGGTAACTTCTGATATGATTTAGCAAAGAGCAGCAAAAAATAAGCCCAAAACTCAGGTTTATGCAAGCGTATGCGAGACTGCTCCTGTTGTACATTCAGTGTTTGATACAGCCAGTCTCATCTAATCGTGTTGAGCTATTTGCTCAACAATGGATTATTTGCTATTTCATCTTATTTTGATTGAATGAAATTGAATATCATTTGTTTCCTGCGTGCTGCCCGCAGTCGGAGCTCTGGCTCTGCTGGTGATGCACTGAAAGCTCGTGACAAAATATTTAGACAGCTTTCAGAAACTCTCTGCGCTCCGTGCTGGTTGGAGTGAGTAACATTTATTTCTGACAGATCAAGGCTTTAAAGTGTGGCTTAGCTTGTGAAGCAAAGATTTATATCAACTTGTGACAGAGAGGAATTTGTAAAACGGGAATACTCTCTCCTGTTGTAGTCAGTGAAACATGGAGGCAGGGAGCTGCTGTTCTTGTATTAGTGACATTATTGTAAATATGACAAGAATCGGGTTAGATAACGAATCTCATCAGGTTAGTGTTGATTTGTTTCCTTGGTCTGCAGCTTCTCCATGGAGCTCTTGGTTATTCACAGAGTTTAATTGATGGGCAATCAAGTAATCTGCTGTAATCTTCAGCTTTGCCTAGAAAGGCTGTAGTAGCATTCTTTATTTATGTAATATATTGAATATTACATCACAAGCTTTGAGCCAGTTGAGCTGTGAACTATAAAACTGGACATGGAGGACTGGGCAGCACAGATTAGATTTTTTTTTTAACTGCAGTTAAAAAGATAGATGACATGTTGAGACTGTGTGTGGATATCATACATTAACTAGTTAGCATACTGTGTATTGTGCATGCTGAGAAGAACTCAATAGGTTGTAGGTGCAGATTTTAAAAGCCTTAAAGTCTCTGTCCACTGATGGGATTTGACAGAAAGCTCTAAAACAGCTTCTATTTTGTAGAATACAGATATAAGATATAATATTTTGGTTACAGGTAGTAAAGTCCAGGAACACTTTCAGGTTTTTGCATATCCTGATCTCATCTCGACTACACTACACCGTTAAATCAATGCTATGATGTAGAGTGGGTGTACATGAGCTTGAAAACCTTCAGCTTTTTTGATTTTGAATACTGTAAACCCGAAACAGAAAGTGGACGCTCTGTTTTAGTGATAATTGTCATTTTATTATTATCATAATAATAAACATGATGTTGGACTCAGGTATTTTTATGATCTATGCTATATGCATGCAGATGAGAGATGCTGTATTTTCACGCCACATCAGAAGGGATTCAAGATGGGCTATTCATTTCCTTGAAACCATTTTAGCAATTTTCTGGATCATAAAGAAGCAGATCGTTCCCTCCATTTATAGTAGTTTGGTCAATATTTCTGTCAGAAGACTGCCTTCATAATGAGTTTGTCATGAGAAAGGCCCGTCGACTAAAACATCAGAGAAAAAGTGCGGCGAAAAATCCATCCATTAAGGACGTGTGTGTGTGTGTGTGTGTGTGTGTGTGAGCCTCTTTTTAAAGTTTACATCCCTGTGCACCATGAGGCGGAAAAACACACAGCGCTCCTTTGTGTGTGTGTGTGTGCGTCTACGTGCGCGTTATTTGTCTTCCCACTCATCAACTCCACCATCATACTAACCGAGCACCTGTGGACATCTGCCTACGGCCTGAGGCGATGTCCACGCGTTCATTTTTCTCAGACAATGAGTGGAATCATTCCCCCTCACGCAGACCTCTCCATCATTATTGACACAGAATTATTGATCAGGACCTCGGCTGGTAAATTACAACCTATTAGTCAAACTCTTTCCCCCCAGTTTTTGAAAGAGGCCACACAGCGAAAGGTTGATAGAGCGAGATCACGGAGAAGTTCTGCGATCCGCGAGGCTGTTTACTCACTCGTATTATATATATATATGTATATAAGGGTGTTCTGCGTTTTCTCCCGTTAAGGACATTTATGAGGTGAAGTGCAGATTAAACAGCAGACAAACACACACTCGCCCGGCTCGTTCCTCAAGGTGCTGATGCCACCGAATCAACATTAGTTCAAGGAAGCTGAGGTTCCAGGTGAAATCTACAACATTGAAGTTAGAGAGCACACCAGCTGCCTCACTTAATTTTTTTCTTTCTTTTTTTTTTTTTTTTTTTGATGTTTTGCCCAAGGCCTATCCTACTAAAGAGAAGTAATTTGGCTTATCTTATCCCAGAGACCTAGCAGCTGCTTTTTATTCTTTTTTGTGAGGTCTTTTTTCTCATTTAGTCCAACAAAGATTGTCCTCATAGATTGACCTTCTCTGTGCCTGCAGGCCGTTGCCCTCATGCCAGTAACTAGATAACACACTCTATCAGAGATTTGAGAAAATCATTGGGAAAGCAGTGGGGCTGATAGTGGCATCAATCCTAACCTGACACCAGGCTGGGTCAACCATTTATCTCTCCACACCGCCTCTGGTCACAACAGCGGCCATCTTGCTCTGCTACATCCTTCTTTAATAACCTTGGCCACGTCTCTTTGCAGACTGAGAGGATAAGACGCCACGGCACTCCTAGCGCCTCGCCTGATCGCCACTGTTTTTGTTTGCATTTTAGCCGTGAAAATCATATCTGCAGCGCGCGTGCGTGCGTGTGTGTTTCAGATCAACAAGATTCTCCGCGCGTGCAAACACAAAGGCAGACGAGCAAACGCTCACAACAAGATGTGTCTAACAAGAGGGCCAAAGCTCACAAACTCGTTAGCGTAGGAGTTAATGGTGACTCCACTGTCATTAATTCCCCATGGTGTTTGACTTAAATGCTTCTATATTGGTGGAGTGAGAGATTCCCAGAGGCCTCCTAGCGCTGAGATCATTGTTTTTCACTTACTAACAATGAACTTATGATCAGAGCGCTGCGAGGCTTTTAAAAAATGCCCCGCAGGATCATTACAGACCCTGTCTGTGCGTGCATTGTGTGTGTGGTGGTGTGTATGTGTTGATGCCAATGAGGCCGGCAGAGCAGCAGTGTGTCCGAGGCTCATCTCGGTGCTCTGTGGCGCAGCCAGGATGAGAGTGGAGGTTAAATGGGGCGTCATCAATCTCAATGAAGTGCAATTATTTTCTCACTTATTAATCATTGCAGGCTAATAGCTAGTGGCAAAGCTGGCCCTGCCATTTGTCAAACTTAGCAGATTTCTGTAATTTTGTTTCCCCGTTTCCCTCTAATGTTTGTGTAGACTTTGGCAGATATCTATGGAGGGCTGCAATAAGTCTGTGCCTCCAAGTATCTATCTCCTACCTGCACGGCAGAACTAACTGAACTTCTCGCCGTTTCTCCGTGTGAGTGATTCCCTCCATTTCAGAGCTGAGTGACTATTTCATGGTCTGTGGCAGAGCAGAATGGAAAGCTTTATTTGCAGGGTGCAGCACGGACGGCCTATTGATGGTTAACTACACTGAAACCCTAACAAACTTCACCCGGTACTCCATACTGCAGGTTGCTTGTATGTAATTCTGTGAAAAGATGCACATGCGTCTGCGCTTTATTAGACATTGTATACATTCTGGTGGGGGGAGAAAAAAAACCTAAAATATTTTCCAGACTGAGCAGCGGCACTTCTATTTGGCGCTTGACATTTATGAGAAAGGTCATTATGTGCACTTTAATCCAACACGATCCACGTGGAATGATGCATAATCAAGTCCTGATTATAGAGTGACTTACAGCCCATGTTTCACGGCGACCTCTGCATGAAAGTTTCAAGTCTTTTGCACCTCTGACCACACTTAGTGAGGTCACAGTGTACTGACCACACCCTGGAGTACGCATCTAACACCAGAGACTACCAGAGTATAGAAAAACCTGCTACGTTGCTCCTTAAAGCAACAATAATCACTATTTTTCTTAACGTTTAATTAAAAACGGGACCACAGAGGATTATCGCCATTACTGTTTTGGTTAAAAAGCCCACAGCTTTGCTGCTTTGGTTCAGTCTCACAGCTCTCATCAGCCTAATTTCCAGCAAGGAAAAAAGCTCAGACAGACAAGGCTGTTGAGCCTTTAGCAGCGATAGATCGACTTGTTTCCCCTCAAGAGTTGGTGAAGACCAAAACAGAGCTAAAAGTAGAGTGAATATTACGCATGCCAGATGGCCGGTGTCATGCTAACATTGCCCGTCAATGCTGTAATTAAAACTTGTTTCACTGCCGAACCAAAACCAAACTATCTGGAAGTGGAAACAGGTTAATGATAATGTTATTGTACTGGAAAATGTACCAGAAATGAATCCTATGCAAAACTGTTAAAACAGCTGATCTTATTGCTCCCTTCAGATTTTAGCAGTGGAAGCTCCTGAATTCCCCGTTCTTACCATGAGCGACCAAAAACAGTTTGAGCAAGACTGCCGTGTTTGACTCGCAATTTCACTCATTTCTTTGACCCAGTCAGATTTTAGGATCACGTTAATAGGCTCCCTTTCTTTCTCAAAGATACTGAGCACAGAAACGTCAAAGTCTCGCCGATGATTTCAACAAATCATGTTTGTCCCTAGTTTTGGCGTAGCAGACGTGTCTGAATACTACAATACCCATGAGCCTCTGGCCATCATTGCCCTGGAAAAGAGGCCAGTAAGTGGTATGAATCAGCTAATAGTCACTTATTGCAGTTGAGCACAAAACATGTCACTTTAGTTGAAAATTGAACCAGAATTTAAAATAATTCATTTAAGCGTCAGATTGTGTTTTCAGTTTTCACAACACCGTTAGCTTTAGCTTCCAGATAAAATGATTTTAAGCTGCACTTTGGGAGTTAAACTTACGGTCTACCTCAAAGTATGTTCACATTTTGTGTTAAAGAACCAGATATTTTCTAAACAGTCTGAATATTTTGTAATAATGATTTGATTAGGAGAGTTTTTGTGCTGATTCAAGCCATAGAAGTTGTGATGATGTAACATCGAAAAATTATATCTGGAACCAGGGCGCCCAAAATAGCTTCTGCCCATTCAGAATATGATGACACTTTGACGTTTTCTTGTAAAGCCAGGGAGACGCCACAGTCAATCAAATCTGACACAACAACACAGCCCTGATTAGATGAGTGCTCAACTCCTAATATGAATAAATGAATATATAACGACTAAGGATGGTTTTTTTTCCTAACTTTTCGAATTTTGTTCGCTTATTCGGTCATGAATATTACATTTTAGAGAAATGTAATATTCAGAGAATTTAGTTGTCAATCGCTATTGCCAACAAACTCCATCTGTGAGGAACTTTCAATTTGTACTGCTTACACACCTTCTTCACTACATTTGAGAGGTAAATATTGTACTTTTTACTCTACTGCTTGTATGTTATTGTAAGTAAAAGCACAAAGTATAAGCATTCAAAGTAAAACTACTCATTATGCAGAATGACCCATTTCATAACATACAGTATATCATATTATTGGATGATAAATAATGTGAGTGCATCACTTTAATGTTGCAGCGGGCAGAGGGGGGGTATCCTGATAGTTTATTAGTTCATTACATTTTATATTGATCATCTGAAATAACCAGCAACTTAAGTTATTGAATAAATGTAGTAGAATAAAGTTGTGGAACAAATACATAAAGTAGCATAAATGGAAATACTCAAGTACAAGTACCTCAAAATTTTACAAGTAGAGTGCCCAGTTGAGTATTTTTTTATGAATGTAAAATAATAAACTACCAACAATATCTCACAATAGTTTAAATTAGCTTTGTGTGACCAGCTGCAACTTAAAATGCTGCTTACATGTTAACACTGCTCAAATAATGTTTTAAAAATATAATATATTATGATGCAACACTGACAGGGGACGTACAGTTCAGAGAAGAACTGAAAAAAAAGAGAGTAATTACACTGCATTTGCAACCACAAAGTCAGAACAGGAAGAAACAGGAATCATTTTCGAGGCTCTGGATTGTTTACGTAATATTATCATACTATCAATATTTCATTTTTAAATATTAGTTATCATTGTTACCGGTATATCACGACACCCCTGATTACAGCCTGATAGGTACTTTTACTTCTGATACAGTTTAACTATGTAAACGACCTGGATATTTCTTCCAACACTGATAATTATGGTCAAAATGATGAACATAGGTCACTGCAAGCACCTATTCAGTCATATTCTGCAATACCTTGAAAATATGAGAAGCTCTGCACCACAGCTTCAGGAGAAAGTCTGCCCGCCTGCAGCCACAAACTTTCTGAGGCTCGACTGCAGGATGTGGAGGCTCAGCAGCTTCGTGGATCTGTGTGCCAGATGTGTCAAGCGAAGGCAAGACGACTGTTAGCTCTTATAGTTGTTATACTCCTGTTATTGTTCTACTGTTCGTGTCTTTATTGTCTTTTATGAATGCAATAAAGTCAGCTACCAGTCTGTGCAGATGGCAGACTGACGCGTGTGAATGAGAAAGAGTAACCACGAAGAAAGATGCGAAAGACATAAAAATGTAAATGTTCTTTGTATTCAATAACGTGTAATTTGAGTCACAACAGTGTAACCTCAACATTCACAGCACTTGATTTGAGTGTCAATAAGAGACACAGTGATGCATAAATAGTTTGGGTGTGATTATCTGTAATTTGCCCCCAGCTAAACGATGAAGAGCAGACAGATGTGTTTAAAGGCGGTGGAATGACACAGCCCTGTGGATGAGTTTGGTTTGGCAGCCCCCGTCACTGAGAGCGCGCCGCTAGTTTGGGGTGAATGTGTGATCAATGCGGGACATCTAGTGGCAAAAAAGAGGCAAGACACACCAAGATAATGTTTCCACACTAACCTTGTTTTCTAACCTGTCTTGTTTTAATACTAGTGAAGCCGCTCATTTGATAAGAAAACTGTGACATTTTCACTTCAGTATTTCAATTGATCATCCATCAAATACTGGATTTAACATTTGTCAATTAAAGCAATGAAAAGAGGAAAATTTAATGTCAATGTACTCATGATGAAGCTTTGATACTGTCCTTTATATACAAATGGCTGTTATGTAGCAGCTACTGTATATGCAGTACTTTTAAGTACTCCCAGTAACAGCCAATAACACTGAGTGCCAGTTTCTCTACAACGACATAAAGTGGGAGGATTGAAAGACTGAAGAATAGAAGACAAGCAATAACTTATTTATCAATGTATGAAATCCAGAATTTGGGCGTCTAAATCATTTTAATGGTCAGACTGAAATCTACGGAGGATGAAACTGACACATATTTAAATGTACAAATAAATAAATTGCAAAGACAATAAAGTTGTTTGAAGTTGTTTTTTAAAAGGGCTGCTTCTCTGCTTCACCTCTACAGATCTGTCAAACAACAAAGGAAGAAAGCACAGGAATATAATCTTGATTTACAAAGAAAGGCATAAAAACATGGTGGCATAAAGCAACGTAAGCAATATAATATAGTTTGGCTTCATGAAATGAGCTGTCTTTTAATCTTAACCACATTTTAACAATATTTTTAGATTTTTGATTCATTCATGGTTGAGACCTTGAGAGTTTTCCTCACTGGGCTGAAGAGGGTGTTCATCCCGGAGGTGATATTTAAGATTTTTCACAGATCATGGAGCATCATCTATGTTCCCATGTTGTTCTTTTATGTGGAAACCCACAGAGGCTGCTGTGCCTGATTACATTGCCCGCTAGCCCAGCTCTGACTCTGCTCCCTGTTAGCATTTGCCTGCACTACAGGCCTGAAAACCCCGAAACACTAAGACTCCCAGCTACAGCTGGCAGTAGTTTACTTCATGAAACTGTAAATCACAGAGAGTTGATGTGCAGAGAGAAAACCAGAGAACATTTTCTCCATAAAATATGATGCAGTTTCACCAAATTAGTGAAATAGTCAGTAGGTGTGCGACTTAGTGCCGTAAAGCGTCACAGACTTCTTGCTGGCACAAAGTTACATAGTGTGAGAACAGACGTACGAATGACAGAGACACCATTCACCTGATTATAAGTCAGTGTAACATCAACATTTATGATAGAAAAGTTAGTGATTCAGCTGCAGTATGTTTATGTTCTGACCTGTAATATCAAGTCCTGGCCACAAGGGGTCCTCCTTACGACAGGAAAGAAAGCGAGCACCTGGCCTCAGTATTTCAAAACTTGCAATGTGGATCATGAAATCATGAAATCCTGCTTTTCTCAGTCATGGAATCTTGGTGATGCTGCTGACTTTATCTGAGTATTTCACTAACACTTGGCAGGGTGGATCACCGTGATCCCGACCTGGCCGGATACGGATTTCCAAATCTCGTGTCTCCGCCTCCGGATCGAAACATGGCGGATTACCTCAGGAAGGGATCAGCTGGGAGCGCGACTTCACTGCACAGGTAAAGTTTACCTTCGTCTAATGTGCAGCGGTTTGAAGAGCATGCGAGCGCAGACTGCTGCAGTACTCTGGGAACGTGGCGTTGCAGGGTTCATTCAGGATGCTACAGTGATGCTGCTGATGATGTCATGCTTTGTGTACATAAACAGATATACAACTTCTCTGTTTCAGAGTCCACTCACAGCCACGGACCACTCAGCTGGAAATCCTTAGAAATTGTATTGATACATTCAAGGTTTTCAAGTTGTTGGATTTTGAATAAAGTGCTTGAATTAGAAACATTTCTTCATCCTAATTTGTCTCCCTTATATAGAAGGCTCTCACTGAACAGAATTATGGTCCTTTACAGCAAAATAGCATCTGATAATCTGATAAAATAATCCGTTTGTACACAAACACTGAAATACATTGCTGCATGTTTTAAGATCACAGTTTAAAGGTGCATTTTTAAGCTTCTGACTCAAGTCAAATATGTCTTCATTTAATCAGGGGGATGAAAATATACCTTCAATGTGCAGCTTGAGTAACAATATCCAGGAGAAGTGGAGCTGAGACTGTGTCAGTCTAAGTGAAATCCGCCTCTGAGGTGGGATCCAAGCGATCCTGATATTTTGGTATCAAATTGATCCAGATATCCGCCTTAACTTTTTGAAATACCCAAATCCAGCCTTTTATCTGGATTCGAGGGAGGGTTGGATTACCAGAGCAGATCCCGGATCTTCAGGATCAGGAAAGAGAATTACAAACCGAGCAGCCTGAAAACGTATTAAATTAATAAATTCATCACCGTCCAAATCCAAATATCACTCTGTAATCTGTAATTACACGAGATTAATGGATGAAACAATCAATTCGTTTACAGCGTTATGAAATGTTTCCAGCTCACAGTCCTGAAGAATCATCATGGAGATGAATGTTTGAAACTTTCTCTTCTTTGCTCATCACATCAGCTGATTAATTAACAGTTATCAGTTCTGACTAATCAGCTGTTTTATGACACTGAACTGAATTATTGCTGACGGAGCCCTTTTTTTCAGTGAACTGCTCCTTTTTTCTTCCACCCTCAAATTCACAACTCTACATATGGCCACCGTGTCTCCGCCCAGTTAATACTAGACTCCCACTGTTTGTGTCTCCACCCCAGTGCGTGAGTCTGGACTGGAAGATAACAGTGGAAACTGGGCAGGGTCTCGCCTTTGCACATGAAGGCAGCCTCGATGCGTGCGCAGCGTGCTTTCTCTTCTCGGAGCTGACAAGTCGTTGCACCGAGCCGATCCGATCCGATCCGATCCGAGGGGGCTTTAAAAACAGCGCTCAACTTCTGACGTTCCTGACCCCGGTGGGCGTCGCTGCGTTGACACCGGCGGCATTGCTCAACTTTGGGAAGTGTGTGGATTTGTTGTGAGAGCTGAGAAGGAATGCGCGGATTTTTTCTTCCTTCTGGTGGCTTTTCTTCTTGTGTTTCCCTTCAGTGTCGTGACTTCATGCCAGTCTGCGGCGTCCACCAGCGTTTATCTCGGCGTGCAATCGACGGTAAACATGCAGCATGATGTGTCGTCTCACCTCCGCCTCTGACACGCTGTTCACCTGTTTTGAAACGGAGCACGGTTGCACGTCGTCGCCCGCGCGGAGGCTCCATGGGTGACCGCCGTGCGTAACGCTGGCTCTCCATGGAGGACTGCTGGAGGAGCCTGCTCATCGCAACCCACACTTTAAGACAGTGAGTGACACTTGAAACGAGATGAGTCAATACCAAGACGGGATATCTTTACCGGTGCCTTGCTTCGGTGCATGTCCCGGTAGAGAGAGCCTCGGCGGTGGCGGGGAGAGCACGATCAGCTGCAGCAGCAGCGGCGGCGGCGGTGGAAGTGGAGGTGGTGGCGCCACCGGTATCCCCGCAGCTGGAACTTACTGGCAGGACTCGGTGGTCAGCGGCGGGGGGCTCAGCCCGACCGCTGTGAGCTGTCCGATGGACGGCGGGGGTTTGCTCTCCACCGGGAAGTCGAGCAAAAGCAGGCCGGTGACGGTGGCCTATGTGGTGAACGGAGAGGCGAGCCAGCAGAACAACGCGGAGAGCATGGCTCTGCAGTGCCTGAAGGACGCCTGTGATACGGTGGGCAGCAAGCTGGAGACGGTGAACTTTGGCAAACTGGACTTTGGGGAGACCACGGTGCTGGACAGCTTCTATAACGCAGGTGAGTCCAAAAAAAACAACACTTAGTGCATGAGCTGAAATTTAGAAAAACAGCTGACTGACAAGATGTAAACATGCAGTCCTGATCTCACATGCTGCCTGTTGGGATCGAGCCACTTAACGCATGTAACAGGGTTGAACTTTTCTCTCTGTTATAATGATTAAACTCTAGAGATCAATAGCCCTCCTAGGAAGCGTCAGTCACCCCTGAAGTGTGATTAGTTCATGATGGCATGCCACAGGAATGTTCAGCACTCTTTCAGACTAGTATCGGCGGTCAAAGGTCAGGGCCACCTTTCTTTTTCTCTCTCTCTCTCTCTCTCTCTCTTGGAAACTGTTTGCCTTCAGGACAGGTTGCTCTGAGCTCCCTGAACACAACACAACCGCCCTGCATGTCAGGGCTTGAGGCTGCAGCCTTCACGTCCCAGTTATTTCCACACTGTACTGTGAAGCTGGAAGATATTGAGTAAGAGAGACTTCATTGGGGTTGTTTAATTCACTCCACAAATGTGGGGGTGATTGTTATATTCCCCCCCACACACGCATAGTTTCCTTCTCCTATTGTGCGCCTCCAGTATTGTGCCGGAGTGTCATGGGTTGAGCCATGAGGCTGGATTTTCCAGTGGAATCTACGAGCAGAGAAACGCACTTGAAGCAGCACTTTCCCCCCTTCTCTTATTCATACTGTATGTGTAGTAGTTGGCTCCTAATCCTACTGGAAATGTTCAGTTGTATAATAACACAGGGAGAAAAACACTCTCTGGAAAACAGTCCTTTCAGGGGCTGTGGCCAAATAAAAAGCAGCTGTATCGCACAGGGCTGGCCAGTGTGTTTGCATTTCACTCAGATATTTGCTATCAGCATTTGTTCAGCGCATACTGCAGGAATAAAACTACATAGCCCAGATGCCTGTGTGTTAAAGCAACACTGCATGACTTTTCTGCCATAAAATTACAGATCTTGCAAACAGGTCTGTTGGTGCACCACACAACTCTCTTCGAGAAGTACGTAACACTTTACCGCACCAAGTCACACACCACCAACTGTTTCACTGATTTTGGTGCAACTGGATCGTATTTTATGGAGGAAATGTTTTCCGTTTTTTCCCCTCTGATGTCCTCCGGCGGCTCCGACTCGACTCTCTGTGATTTACAGAGACTCCTGATGGACAGTGAAGTAAACTGTAGCTGCTGTTAGCTCAGTTTGTTAGCCGGGGTGCCCAGACTGTGAGCTCAGAGCAGCTAGGCAGCGTTAATGTTTGTACCACAAGTGTTTTGGACCGCTGGGAAGAAGAGGTTTTTGCAAAAATACCAATTTCTACGCATTGTTATCAAATTGCCAGAATATAAGCATCAAGGATGCAACTAGGCTTCATCAAACTCTGATGGGATCACTGTATCGGACACTAGTTTGTACCCCCAATACAACTTTTTTTAGTGAAGTAAAAAAAAAAAGTACCTGACAGGATTTTTATCCAAAGGGCAAATATGAAAACATTTTGTCTCATTTGTTTTCGGAGCAATGCTAGAGGCATTAAAATAACTAGGGAAGCTATAGATCATAAACTCTGCTTGTACAAGTGCACAAAAATACAGAACATGGAGTCAGAAATTATGTTGACAGGGACAGAATCTACCAGGAAGTCTGTTTTTTTGTGTGATTTGGAGGTCAATGGATGTCCTGGCATTCAACTTTGTTAAAATTAAAGTAAATGTATAAATTATTGTTTCAATGGCAGTGTCATGAATATGTTGCAGATCTGGCTTGAAGTGGAGATTATATAAGTCACCCTCTACAAAGCATTTATAAGATGTAATTCATTACTCATTAATACTTTACACATCAACTGTAAGAAGAACTTTGGAGTTGCCAGGTTGTGAATAATCTGTCTGCCTGTTGAGTCATGGAGTCAAGTGTGTGCAGTCATAAATGTAAGTAATTAGTAATATATAGTAACACAAATTAAGACGTTAAATCACAGAGAGTTGAGGAGAAACTGGAGGACATCAGAGGCAGAAACATTTTCTCCATTAAAATCTGATCCAGTTTCACCAAAATCAGCGAAACAGTCGGTGGTGTGTGAATAAGGTGAGTCGTCATTCAAATGATTACACATCAGTTTTTTTTTTTCTGGGAAAAAAAAAGTTAGACAATGTTGCTTTAGTGTCAAAATGTACACAATCTACACTAAGCTTTTATTTCACCCACATCACACCATCAGAGTCCTTCATGACAGAAGTGTACCAGTGAACGCATACAGTTGTATACAGGCTTGTTGTTTGTCATAACATCACATTATTATCTGTACAAACACTGAGTTCTCTTTGGCTGTCTTCCTCTGAACTACTGTGGAATTTTCTCATAATTCACATGGGAGGGTAGAGGCTTTTTTTTTCCCAGAAACACTGTCTGCTCTATGTGTTCAAACACACACTGCTTCATCCTCTTCCTGCACAAGTGCGTAGCAGAGATGAAGGCCAGACAACAAAAACCTTTAAACAATGAGCCCAGAGCCAGACAGAAAGTTTGTGGGTTTCTTTCTTAATTTGGAAAGATGACTTGCCAGACTTCCAACACAACGACGGGCTGTTCCATCATCACATGACGAATGCGGACAAAGAGGCTATTTGGCTGAGAGACGGCGCAGGCTGACCCTGCAGCCTTCGGCCGGGATAGACAGGAAATGTTTGGAAAAAATGTAGACGCGGACCTTTCGCCAACAATAACAGTATCTTATCATTAGGCGTTCTGTTCCTCGCCGCCCAGCTATCGATCCTGTTCCTGGAGTCAGACTTGAGATCTGAAGTCATATTGATCAGTCTTAATCACAGTGTGATCGACTGACATCAAAATGAAGTGGATAAATGCTTCAGCAAAATAATGTACTCTTGATTAACAGCACGCCTGCAACCATTTCCATCTTCTAATGTCTTGTTTTGTCCAGAAGACATTTAAAATAATTTAAGCTGCAAATCCTCACATTTGTGAATCTTTGGCGTTTATTTATCGATCATCCAAATAGTTGTCAATTCATTTAAGTGAAAAATCAATTACTTAAAGAGTTTCAGCACTGCACTGCTATAACACAGACCTTACCGGGTAATTTCACATCACATTGTGTGGATGTCTGTGTCTGATATTCGTCAGACTGGGTGACAGTATATAAGTAGTGACAGCCTTTAATTCGTCTGTCTGCTCTGCTTTGTCAGTTGTGGATGTGCGTTACCAGAGCAGCAGTCACATTGTGAGAGTTTGCTCTTATGTGTTTCTATTTGTTTGCTAATCTCTAAATTAGACCACAGAAAAGCCAAAAATCTGTCGGCGTGTTTGCCTCACAGTCGGGAGGTAGGACCACCATTTTGCATCGACGACCAAAGATGTCCTCAGCTTTTATCTGCACATTGCACAGTCACAGCGTGAAGGAACTATGACTTGGCTGAACTCAGTTTCCTGTGCATTTTAACCCTGCCCAGGGCTTCATACATGTAGTGCAACAGCAGGGTCTTCTTGCAGTAATCAGGAACGATAACCGCTCTTAAGCCACCTGCAAAGAATTCATCTTCGCTGCAGTGAGTGGTTGTTTCCAGGTTGGTTGGTCTCGAAGAGAGAGGGGTTTTCTTTTTAGGTCACAAAAAGAAACAGCAGCTACGATCGATACGCATCTGTTCATAGCTGCCGGTTCACTCCTCCTTCTCGCCTGACTCACTGCAAGTCATCGCTTGAAACCTTAAACCAAACTGTAGAACACCGCACAGCTCAGCATTGAACGTATGGAAGACATTTTCACTGTTTTTTTCCTCACCTGATATTTCAAGATGACGATTCAGTGCTTGTAGAGGCTTCACCTTTGATCACCTCGACAGAGGACCGAGTAAAACAAGCTGAGAGGCTTTGAGTGACGGGTTGTGTGACTTGTAGTGCACGGCAACAATGAAGGACTGAACAGTTAAGTGACAGTGAGTGATAATAGCTTTGTGAGCCGGGTTCTGCTCGAGGTCTCTGCGTTTAAAAGGAAGTTTTTGCGTTTTTTTCCCCCATCACCATCGGCAACTAATGTTGTAAAGAGTACGGTCTAGACCTGCTTTATAAGTGTCGCCACTAATGCAACTTTTATGTCTCCTTAATAGGAAGCAGCAGCTCAGAAGTGAATGTAACAATGAAGAACAGAGCGTGAACAAAACGACAGTTCATGCCAATGATTTTAACTCGCATGTGATTTATGTGGCAGGGAATCTCTGCAGTGCCTTAAAGCAGCTCTTACAATGCTAAAAATGTATTTAATATTGAAATTCATCAGGGATGAATCATGCAGCCCGTTCCACCTGTATTAATGGGTTGGGCCTTGTTGCTGTGGTATGCAGAGCGGCAGTCTCTCCAGTTGATCACTATGCTCTATTATTGTGTCATTTGCAGATAACACAATGGGTTGTAAGCGCTCTGAAAGCTCTGCCTCGGTGTTTGCTTACCTCTTGTTTCGTGCTGAGAAGCTCGCCGCTCCGCCGGCAACGCGGATGCAAACTCACAAATTGTTTTCAGGCTGTCCGCTCTGGTTTTCTGGTGTTCTATTGAAAAGGCTGAGAGGAGCGCGCTGTCGAGCTCAGAGGTGAAGCAGCCACGAGCTAGAACGATTTTTGAAAGCTTGTCATCTACTACATCGCTTAAGGCAAAGTAAACACATTCCCTCACGGGTGCATCATATCTGGATTGCCTGAAGTGGCCCCGAACTGTTCAAACAACACATTTATATCATCACAGAAGACCACATCTATAATGCTTCATGGCTACACTCATGAAAACACACATAAAGCTTTCTGATGCACTATCAGCAGTCATAAAACATTATAGATGTGAGGTATAATGACTGAGCTTAGCACCAACAGTGATAATTCAGAATTCACATCTGTCATGTAGTCATAAAGCATTATGAATGTATTATTATATGTATTACGCTCTATAGATGTGATGTTACCACATTTTCCTATGTATCTATGTGAGCAAGGCCAAAGGTTTTGAAGATTCAGCTGAAATTAACTTATTTTACTGCCAGATTTGTTGTTTTAAAGGTAAATGAAGCCGTAATTTGGCCTTTAAGTTCTCTCCTAAGTTAGAGTTTAAAGCTGACGTGAGAGCGTTCGGATGTAAAGTCGTAACTGAGTGGCCAATCAGTGATCAAAGATAGTCACGGTAACCCATTGTCATTGTTACTGTTTGCATTAGCTTTCTGACTGCCACGGGCCACAAAGCCAGCTATTAAAATATCATCAATAAATGAGGTCTCCTCTGGATTACTGTGTTGCAGAATGGCTGCATAAATGATGAAAAAAATGACGCAGTGTGACATAAAAACTGCTGTTTTCCCATTAGTGATTACAATTCTCTGACATTTCATGATTTATTCTTACAGTTGGAGCATGTGGAACTGTTTCGCTTTTATTTTAGTCATGCAGTAACGAATGCACACGCAGCAGGTGCAGCTGCAGATGCGTCCCCAAGGTCAAGTCCTGCAAAGGCCTGTACTTTTACATTTTTCAGATCAGTATTTTCAGCTTGTATATGGTACATTTGAATGTTTTCTTTAATCACGTGGCTTTGAAATATTCTAATAAGTAGAAAAACATAAAAACAGTAGATCCAAACAGGACTCAGATGTAAATCCTTGCGCAGTGGGAGAGGTCCTGCTGTGTTCAGTGTCAACACCGCCGGGCGTCAGCTTGACAGCCTCTCGTTGAGAGCGTCTTTGGATTCACCCTCACAAAGATTGTGCGCTCTGCTTCCCGACTGCTTCTGAAATCCCATCAGCTGGTCCATCCGCTAAGTTGTTTATCCTCACTCCTGTTTACTCTGCATGCTTGGCTGCTCCTCAGAGGTTAGAGAGCACAAGGTCAAAAGGAATTAGCCCAGAGGTCACACACCAGCGTGTGGGGAAAAGTGGCTTCACCTAGTTGGAAGAGCTACACTGTTGTCAGAAACACAGTGTTAGTGAGGACGGGCTTGTTTTTTATGCTGATGCTGATGTTTCTCAACAGGAAATCAAGTGTAGACACAAAATCGGAAGCTAACAGCTAACTGACACTTTACATCAGATCCTCTTGACAGCTTTGCATGTTCTGCAGACAGACAGTAATCCCTTACATGACTGTATGTAGTACGTCAACGTCAAACAGTCTGTTAAGCCTCTTCATATGCACTGAACATATTGTAAGTGCAGCACACTGCTGGATAAACCTCAGGGTAGAGTTAAGTGCTACACAGAAAAATGACAGAAGCGGCGGGGGGTTCATTTGTGGTGAAGCATCAGGAACAGGTAGCCTTCTTCAGAAGACAATGGAGGGTGATGATAAGGTTCTCTGAAGCAGTAACAGGCTCGATCTGCTCCGAAGGATCAATAGGATTACACCATTGTATGGGCACAATATCTGGAGCTGCACCGTACAGCGACGTATAAGAACATTTAAGTAGAATCCTTTAGAGGAAGTGTAAATATTAGAGCTGTAAAACAAACACAAGTGTCTCGTAACAAGAGGGCAACCAGGCTCGAGTTGACAGATTCTCATCAGGCTTTACGACACTTTTCTCACATACGCAGCTTCAGGCTTGTTTGCTTCGGTGTTTTGATCCTGTGCATGCACCGCAAAGGTCACAGCGTAAAGTAGATGCAAAAATGAGTGTGATGAAAGTAAAACATGGGTGGTTGCGGGGAGGAAGAGGTGGCAACAGAGAAATGTTACTTTTACTTTAATTTACTATGAAATCTACGAGCTAAAGGGCGTTTATGGTGCTCTGCAGCACGCACCGGCTGAGTTTTCTCATGCGTAGTTACTCTGCTGAAGGCTGCCCACACCCTCGTGGATACTAACCAACTTTCTGACAGAATATGTAAACAAGCTACCTCAAATCATGTTAACCCTTTCATGAAATGATCACCACAATTGTTATTCATTGTAATTTACTTGTCCGTACATGTAGACATACTGAAACTCTGCAGCCATGCTAGTATGCTCACAATGACGATGCTAGCACGCTGACATTAAGCAAATATGCTTAGCCTGTTTATAATCTTAAACTGATGTACTTCTGGTGTAGTGTACTTTGCATTTATCAGAAATATAAATATATTACAAATTTGCATATTCAGCTTCAGCAGCAGATTCCTCTGCCACCATTTTGACAGTGCCGTTTGTCCCTCCCCTTCTGTTACGGAGCCAAAATGGCGACCATCGAGGGCAAGAAGTGTGCAGCGTCCCTCACTCAACTTTTTTTGACCGTTGTGAGTGCACCACCCGGGAGCGTGCGCTGCGTTTAGCCATAACTGACAGGGTTAGCAAGTGTAAGTTTGGAAGTAGGCGAGTTGAGGCACAGCCGTACTTTAGTGTGTTGCCATGCCATTTAGTGCTACAGCTGAGCATGAAGTTTCGAAAGCACTTAGTCATAAAGAAGGCCTACTGGTGCTCGATGTCAGTATGATGGTGGAACTAGAGAAAAAGACAAGGGCATCACTAAAGTGATGTGATTCATCCTCTGGGTAACATGAATATTTTGGTTGCCTGAGATATTTGTGCTGGATCTGTCGACCGACACTGTCATCCCTAGAGCCGACATGGCCTCAAAACCTTAGCATACACTGACAGCTGGCACAGTACACAGCAACTCTTAAGAGTTTTAGGAATTAGTCTAAAATAAATACGAAGAATATTTGGATCAACCATGCTGTGTGATATTTCAGAAGGAAAACTCTTGTCTGTTCCACCTATCAGGATGTTCAGGTGAATTTTCTGCTCTCCTGCTCAGTGCAGCTTTATGTCACTGCAGTATTATGCAAATGAGCACTGCTCCTCAATCCTATCATGTGAAGTAATTGAGATAAGGTTGAAACATTGTTTACATGGCGTCAAACACAAATCCCTCTTGTTCCAGTGTTTCAGTGAAAAAAGTAGGCAGGAAGTAAATCAAGTAGGCAAGTCGGGGCAACTTGCACGGCAGGCACGGCATGTTTGTCAGCCGTGGATGAATTCACATTCTGTTCTCAGCTCTTTTCCCCCTTGGGACCATGGCACTGCAGTTTGTAAAAATCTCTCTGTGTGAGAAAAGACAACAAAGTGGAGCAGAGGTAAAAAATAAAAAAGAAAGGACCAGTCTGGCAGGAGAACGGTGCAACTGGTTAGTCTCATTTCCTGCATCGTGGTGTTTTCAGGGTTTGGGGTTGTTTCTTTCGAGCATTCAAGCACACTTGTGTCTAAAAATAAAAGGGAGCATTAATCTTTCTCTGCAGGGCTGGGCATCTAAACCAAACAGAATAACCATTGTCTAGTGTTTCCCATATTATCCTCTGGGAGTAGAGATGTATTTGTGGACAGAAATGTGCAGTTGAAAGACTTGTATGGTGTTTTTCTTCCATTCCCAGGGTTGTATTTTTGGGATAAACTGGCTCTGTGTGGCTTTTTGACCTCACATGTAGCTGAACCTGATTTGGAATTCATTATAGATGTTTGGCTAGTTCTAGACACACTCCCTCCTTCAGCTGTCAGAGACACATGTGCATCATGATGTTTGTTTTGTTCCAGACTTACCTGAACGCAGATTTCTGAAATCAGAGTTTGCATTTTATTGTTTGTTCTGTTCACTGGAAGCATGCTGCACAACTAAGAGGCAAATTTAAAGAAAGCCTCTTGTTTATATCTCATGCTCTGCACACTCACATAGACGTGGGTGACATGCTAAGGGGAAGGGATACATAAATATATATTCTAGTGATTGACAGTGTCGATAACAGGCCAAGAAATTTGGGCTTCAAAGGGCACACACAATGCATGCTGATGAGAAATGCATGTAAACATAGCATATTTGTTTACAAGAAAATCCACGGGGAGAGTCCAAGTGTCTGGTCTCAAATTTGCAGCTCTGCTATCCTGCACGTCAACCTGACAGCAGTGAAGCGTCATCTGTGGCACGACTACAAAAGATAATCATTGCGCAGCTGCCACAACACAGGAACACATCTTCTGCCGTTCCTGGAAATTTGGCAGAGATTTTGGACATTCTACTCTCCAAGGTTCCCTTTTTAGGGGCAGGAAAAAAGTCTTCTTGAGGGTGGGAAATGATTTCCAGTGGAGCTTGGAGACAGTAATTCCACTGTGTCTTTCTGTCCTTGGTGCGGGACAAGGTCCAGGGAAATCCTCCAACGGCACTCCGCTCCAATAACACGAACCTCGTTCCTTCTTTCTCCATGAGCGATAAGAGGAAAAACCTCAACAGCAGCACACTCAGGGTTTCACTCAGCCTCGCTGAGTCTCCATGGTTACAACTTATTATGTGTAGCTGTTATGTAATTGATTGTAACAAGTGCTTTATTTACCTACTGTACCTGTCCTGTTTCTGCCTACTCAGAGTCGAGCACGATAAAATCACAGGCCTTTCATAGCTGATCTGGTCTCTGAGTAACTAGTGTAAACAAGTGCAGTAATTGTAGTGCCTTTAGCTTCGCGGTGCGATGACATTCTCACAAATACGAAATGTTATAGGCCAAAGTAATGGCACATAGCGACACATGCAAACATTTTATCCCTCCATTGCCCTGCAGTTGAAACAGATTGTATTAAACATGTTTGGTTTAATAACAGTTCACTGTCAAAGTAACTCAAATATTCAGATATGGAGGTACTTATTCTGACCCTCTGGCTACATAAAAATAATAAATAAATATATTTAAAACATGAAATCAGCAGTTTTTGTTCTTGTTTTTACCACTTGTATAAAAAAAAAGCAAAGTGAATATCAGTGCCATCGTAAGACACCCGAGCAACTATTTTTATCTATTAGCGGTATATCTGTGGGAGACATTGGCTGCTATTTTTCTAACATCGTTTTCTAACCTCACGTTTCTTCCTAGCTTTTTTTTGCTCGGTTTTCATCTGTATCTCACAGCCTTCATTAATGACCGGAGCTTACTCGGGTGTCCTCATGTAACATAAGCTGCAGGTGAAGGAGGCTGCGTGATGTAAGGTCGTAAAAAAAAAAAAAAAAAAAATCTAGTGAACTTGGGTGAACCTTGAGTTTATAATATTTGATCACAGACGTGTGTTGCCAAGGTTGCCATTCTCAGATCTGCAGATTAATGAGTATTGAGGATGTATAGACACACAGTCTCAGTGTTGTTTATAGCTGAAGGCTGTTGAGGGTGATTTTATTTAATTTTTTTTTACATTGCTCCACAGCCCACACTCATTAAAATAGATTTCTTTGTGTCCAAATGTATGCTCTACATTTGGCTCCAAGCGCAGGAGACACAAACAAAAGACACTCTGAGTCTCTGAAATAATCCATATGCACTCCAACAGTCTCCAGTGCCATTTAGATCCTGCTGCGATTATAATATTGAGCAGACCTCCCCTCACCTCTGTTCCCAAAAAGAACATGTAGCTGGTGGAGGTAAGGTTGGAGAGGGATCCATACCACTCTCCGAGCTGTTCATCACCCTTCGCCTCCCTTCCCCTCTCTCGCCTCCCTTCCTCTCCCCCCTCGTAGGCACCGCTGGGCTCGAGGAACCTTCAGCATGAGCACAGCTAAAAACCAAACAGTGTGTGAGAGTATTGACTTATTTTTCCTCCTCTGCTTTGAGCAGTAGGCGATGGAATCAATTGAGTTTCGGTCAACAGTAGCAGGTCCATCTGTGGGAGGTGTAGCAGGTTTATCAGGGCTTCATTATGCATGTTCTGGTCTAGTGTATTTCAGATTTGTCATCTCTCTCCCGGGTGGGTTTACTACAACTTTCAGTGACTAGAGGAACAGCTGAGGTGAGCTCATGTGATCAGGTAGCTGTGCCTGTCAAAAGGGTGACTGGATGACTCAAGTTACTCTGCTGCTGGCTTTTACGCCGCCTTCTGTCAACACTATGTTGGCAGATCTGCTGTTACATTGGCATGCGCTCGGCTGTGCTTTTGCATTGGTAAGCAATCACGACATCTGACTGCTCTCCAGAACTGTTCAGATGCTCTGCTGTTGAATCAAGCATGAAGCGTTTCCTCTTTTTGGTTTTTTGTCATGTAGTCAAATGATCGTTAGGTTTATGTGCACAGTACATACGAATGCGATTCAGGTCACAGACGATGTTTGCTCAGTGCTGCAGTGGTGAGCATTGTCGCCTCACAGCAGGGTTCCCGGATCAGGATAAGCCGTCGTGGAGAATGGATGTTCTATAAGGAGAGGCGTGTTTGACTGCTATTATTTACATCATTGATTCAAATTCAATTTTCAAATGATTCAAGTCATATTCTAATTCTTTATTTTGTTAGATCGGCAATACAGAACGTACAAAAACATTGACTTTACAGTGATATAAAACAGAGAAAAGAATCCTGATAATTTAGTGGAGAGTAGAAGTCAGCAATCGACTCAATAAGTGCTTATCCTCTGGGGAACATGAATGTCTGCACATCTCAGACTGGACTAAAGTGGATGACTTACATTGTCATCCATAGAGTCAGTCCACTAGTGTAAACTTTAATTCATTTTCTATCAAAACAGTTTCTAATCAGTGACTAACCATCATAGCTCTACAGCTCTGCAGTAACTCCCTGTGTTTGCGCTCACATAGCTGTTATTACGTTTCAAATTCATAAATCTGTCGAGGAAATGAAAGATGAATGTTGCTCTGTATGGCTGGGACATGCCGTTCTCCTGGTTTTATAATATTATTGTCCAGCACGTGTGCATGTAGCCTGAAAGTCTCCACAGTGATAACATCATACGTCTCTAGTCAAGTGTCAGCTCTCGGGGGGCTTTGTTGTGAGTACAAAGCACTCTTGAGAACAGACTGCTGCCCTCAATCTCTGAACAGAACAAGACTCACTTGTGTCTTGGCCTTTTTTTTTTTTTCTTTTTTTTTATTAGTACACAGAGTCAGCTGCGTTCCTTCTTCACCTATATTAGCCTTGCCCCGTGACAGCAAACATTTTCCTTGGCTCAGATGTAGCTCCGTGAAGCAGGTGAGGTTTCCAAGCAGAGCGATGCAAAATTTCCCCACCCAAGTCGACGCTGCATTTCAAAAACACGACTGCAACCTTTTTTCTTTTTCTTTTTTTTGTCAGAAAACACATCTGTGTGTTCCACCGTTGACTTTTAATGGCCTGTTTGCATTAAGTCTCGTTGAGATGTAATATTGATGGGGTCTCCTGCTAGCAGAGAAATGAGACAAGCTCATATTTTATTCATCAGCCAACCTGCGCTGTCTGGATGTTGACATTCAGTTGCACTTTGTGTGCATGAAGAGCACTGAAGGAGCTAAACAGCCTGTTTTCCATGTATGCTCCGGATTGTTAAGGTTTGCAGTCATATTTCACTTGTGCAGAATATTTCTATACTGAAAGTAGCACTGAAACACCCGTGGTACAAATATTAACACTCCTCCACTGCTCTGAGCTCACAGTCCGGGCAGCCCAGCTAACAAACTGAGCTAACATTAGCTAACAGCAACTACAGTCACACGGTCCATTCACCTCATTATACGTCAATGTATCATCACACGATTTGTTGCTTTAACGTCAGAATTTTGATAATACAAGACAGTCAGCACTGGTTTGAACTTTTCATGTCCCAGGCATGATTGCGAGGATATCATGAATAGAAATGCGTCATAGATATGGAAGTAACAAGTGGTTGTGAAGAAGAGGTCAGTGAGCGAGGATTAAAGAGTACTTTCCCTCTCCGTCTTCCACGTCAGAAAGTGAAACCTAACTTGCACTCAATCACCGAGCGGGCATCCTAATGTGAAGATGCTCGCCGCTCATCCGGAGAACAGAGCCCTCTTGATATTCCGCATCACTGCACAGAGCTGCGGAGCTTAAAATCCCTTGTAACCTGTCCTCGGCCTACTTGGCTGTAATGAAAATGTGAAGGCTGTGTGTGTGTGTGTGTGCGTGTGTGTGGAGGAAGGGGTTGATGATGAGAAGCTCTGAGGCCAGCAACAAGTACCTGCCTCCTGGTTGAATTTGCATGCGCTGATGGTGAGTGTGAGGAGCTTCACGGCCCTTCATCACTGACAAAAGTTCTCCACCACTGCAACCAGCCGGCCTCTCGTAGGCTTCTCTCTGCGGCGTTGCGTTGGCAAGCAGCCACAAAACCGCTGCACTGACGTGAGCATTCATTTGCCCATCCGACGAACATACTATAAGCCCAGTATTCGGTTTTCTTTCAGGTTTATCTGTTGCATGCATCACATGTTCACCAGAGAGTCGGTAACTTTGTGCTGGTGGTGGGGAGATAGCGGACAGTACAGTGAGATCATCAGGGTCTTTTTGCTGTAAACATCTGCCCCAGATGGCAGAAAGAGATACACTAAAACTCTCCACTGAGCTAGATGTGATCATTTTCTGTGGTTGCATCTCTGAGTAAGCCCTTTGACAGTCTGAAACCTTTGCAGTACATGGGCCTGTTAATTAAATGTACAGTATGTAATATATACTACGCAGAGGCAAACAGAGGTTGTTCCACCACCAGCATTTGGTTCGAATAGAGCAACCTCGCTTGTAGGCACTGACTCAACATGACTGAATATTTTAGTGCTTCCCCTCCCGTAGTAATCCACAAACTCTAATGGAGGCTCACTTGAAATGACCCATTAGGGGTAAAAGATTCATTGGGCTGGATCAAAGATTCTCCGCTCTTAAGCTCCATGTAATGTGTTTGTTGACACAGAGAGAGGTGGGTGGCGGGGAAAACAGATGAGCTAACCAGGATGCGGCGTTATCTCCACGATTCTCTGAGCTCTTCTGTCATTTCTGGAACGCAGCCACCGGCCTCATTTGTTTTTGTTGTTATCAGCGGCGTCAGGGACAGCGTGTACTGCCCCACCTCATGTGCGGAGCTCCACACCACTGCCGTGCCTATTCTACACCTTGATAAGCGTTCCCAATGCCACGTAGCCATCATAATGTCCTTTTAAATGCAGGAATTCAGAGATGTTAGGCTGTTGGCATTGTCATATGGTATTTGGATTGTATATTGTGATTCAGTTCAAAAGCACGCCCCTATGAATGAGCTCTTTGGTTACACAGCAGTCTGTTATGCTAGTATAAGCACAGGGCTCTTGGTCCAAGGCTGGGAACTCTCCACCCATTTACCAGAAGCTGTAGTCCCCGCTGGCTTGAGTGACATTTGGTAATATTTACTCCTGCTGACCTATTGATCCAGATGATATGCTGGAGTCCAGCTGGAGTCAGTGTGGCAGTGAGTGTATTTGTATTCATTGATGGAGTTGAAAAGGTGAGTCAAACCACCTCCATCTGTGGAAACGTCTCCACTTGTCTCTCTGACATGAGAATCTATAGCTGCCAACAGACTCATTATCATGTAGACTCTGCAGTAAAAGCTGCTGTGGACAATCGAGAGTTTATAATACTGACACACATGATGAGTTTTTGTACCTGTCCGTTAACCTTTGACCCCAGAGCTGCGTCTGTGTCCCAGAACAATAAAGAGCAGTCCATGGCTGCTTAAACAAAACCCCCTTGTCCCATTGTTGGGAAATCTACAACATTCAGCGAGTGTGCTTTCAAATCTGTGCCAACAGCCTGGGAAAGGGTTTTCCTGTTCCAGCATGATACATCATACACAAAGAGGTTTATAATGAAGTGATTTTCCCAGTTTGGTGTGGAAGAACGGTCCAATTCCCATTTAATCAACTTTCCTACTGTAATCGCACCACCTGTATAGCAGAGTTATGCAGATAAATGTTCATGAGCTTCACTCAGAGGGTTACGCTGACACCTAACATGACTTCCGTACCTCTCACCGTCAGACATAGCTGTCGTGGAGATGACGGATGCCTTTCGCCAGCCGTCGCTCTTCTACCACCTGGGAGTCAGAGAGAGCTTCAGCATGGCCAACAACATCATCCTGTACTGCGACACTAACACCGACTCCCTCCAGTCCTTGCAGGTAAGCGGTCACGATGAACACAAACCGGGACAATCTGCCCTCATCACTTAAACACGTGAACCGAACAATCACTGAGGTTCACAAGGGTGGTGATTAAAGGCTATATTTTAGGTGGAGGCGTGGTGGGGCTGGGGATTGACGGAAATGTAATTTGGTGCAATAATATGATGGAAGGTAGGTTCTCCATCCACTGCATCCTTCTTTATTTATTTTTATTTTGTTGTCTCCAGGTCAGTCAGTGTGTCCATGGTACATTTTAACCTCAACCAAAGTAGGTTTTCATTTCAGATGTATCTCAAAACCAATCAGCTGTCAACAGACATACAGATAACTCCATTTTCTATTACTATAATGATAAATTTAGTGCCTCCCATGGTTTGCAGTGATTCATCCATCGTGGTGACTCGCTATTTTTTTAATTAATTTTTTTATTTCATCATTTCCATGAAGCTCTGAACACATTTTTACCAGGAAAGATCCTCCAGAGGATGAGTTCATACCGATAAGTGTTGTGAATCACTGCTGTATTGTAGCAATCTGCAATGACAAAGTGACAAAACTGTGTTCAAACATGAATGTCAGGCCGTTACTTTAATGGGCCGCAATCCAAAATCCACCTGGCACATTTTGGCTGAGTCAGCGTATGACAACAGTGTGAGTCTTATAGATCCTGTGCAGCAGACAAGACGTAGTTCACACAGTCGGAGGCCCGACCTCAACGCGTTTAAAGGCTCCTGCTGTAGGCCACTTGTAGCAGAGGAACACACAAGCCTTCATTGTAGGTTGTTTGTGTAGGGAGAGGACTTTTATGGCGACAGGGATCCTGAGCCAGCGACCACACTGTATAGCCGACGTAGAGTATCGTACTGTACAGCCCGTCAGGAGAGTTGAGCGTCTCCAGAGTCGTGACATAAAAGTCTAATTGGCATCCTCTGTGCTATTATTTCTGCTTTTTAAGTTGTAAAAAATGTTTGAGATGGCAATCTTTCCTGTCTTAATGTAAGCTACTCCCTAATAAGAGTTTTCTCTTCCTGTGGTCTGCCGTGGTGCCCGCCCGCCTGACTCGGTTGTCGGCTAAACTGCATCTCACCCTTGCATGAAAAGACCACTTCTCTCCGGTGGTTTCCTCTGATCTCTATCACGCAGCTTAATTGTTTCAAAGAGGGGGCTGTGTTAGCGTCGTAGAAGTTTTCTTCAACCACTGGAGCTCTACTCCAAGAACGCTGAAGTTCCAAAGAGCCTTTGTGTACACTGTGTACCCAGACTGGTCAGGCAGAATAAAAGCACAAGCACGTCCAGTTTATTCACGAATGAAATAAACCCTGACCTTCGTCTGCCATTTGAAATACTCTGGATACATGCTGCTGTATTTGTATCACAACCAGCATGAGTAAAACTCTTATTGATCCATACTATAGCACGCGCTAAAGATCATTATAGCACTTATGTAGCACACCCAAAGTAACGTCATATTGATTTTATGCAATGACCCATTACTGCCTTGTATTCCTCAGTGAGCAGCGTATATTAGTAATGCTTTGCACCGTTTAATATTTGTAAATGTCAGCGTGTCATCAGAGGAATAGCGCCAAAATCATTTTTGTCTCTGGTTAAGAGATCTATGTTGTGTGTGTGTGGTGTGTGTGTGTGCGCATTATGCTATTTTAAAACTGGCAGCGTTATTTATCCCATGATTATCTAGATTTGAAGATTTGAAGTTTAAAGCCTGCACGCACAGTTGATGTATTAGACTCAGACCTTCAGTTGCAGAATGTTTGACTTGTGCAACATGAAGGTCTCAGTGTGCGTCAGACTAGATTGTACATCTCTTGTACACAACAAGTTAAAGGCACACTTTCTTTCACCTCAGGCATCCATGGTGATGCATGAAAATCCATGAAGTGAAGTAGTTTTTTTGACTTTAAGAGAGACGTTCAAACCCATCCTGCTTTCACAACCCTCCGCGCAGAACGAAGCGCTTCACGAAGCGGGCGTGATCGTAGGATTGCGTCTCGTAAAGTTACAGAAAATGCCAGACACGCAACCACATCCTGATTTCCACGAAAATGCATGATTCAACATTCGGCGCTTCATTTGAAGCACACTGAGGCCCTGAGTTTCTGTGTTTTCAGAGGAAGTGAAGCTACTTTTTCATCATCATCATCATCAAATCATGCTCTGTGGCGTTTTCATTGTAAATAAAGCTTTAAAGTGAATGTATTTCGTCATAAAACATTCGTGAAACCTTCCTTTTATTATTCTGAAATCCACATTGTTCACGTCAGCTAATGCTTTTTTACTTTATTGGTGCATTTCCTCTTTTTACAGTGGAACGTTTAGCCACGAAGCATCCATCATACATTCACCAAGCAGCCCTCTTGATAACACGTTACTCTCTCGGATATGATGCGTTGAATTTTGCTTTCTTGTTTTGATTTTGTATTCAGCGACACGGCATCCAAAACAAAATTGCCCTCAGGAGAAAATGTTCTCTAAAATCTCTAAATGTATTTTTCTCTTCTCATCTTTCAGGAGATAATTTGCCAGAAGAACACTGTAAGTACACAAAGCAATCTTCTTCTTCTTCTTCTTCTTCTTCTTTTTCTATCCCTCGCCTTTGCCTTTCACACATTACTCAGCCATTGCTCAGACATCACACATATTATGTGGTGCAAAGAATATGCTTTTCTGCAGCGATGCAGGGAGCACAGTGTCTAACACCTTATGTTTCTCTTCTTAGTGTTAAAAAGGTTTTCTCCCTTTTTTTTTGTTTAAAGGCGTCGATGAATGTTTGGTTTCACAGAAAATGTAAAATGTCTCCTCTTTTATTATGAAGGTGTTTTTTTTCTTTCTTTCTTTCTTTCTTTCATTTGACAGCTGTTTCATGAGTTGCAGAGACTGCATGAGCGCGATCTGCATAAAAAAGGCACAAGCATTTGAAAATTTAACTTGCAAAAAGTGCAGCATTCAAATAAGGGGCTGGAAATCCTCACTCACACCTTACTGTACAGAGAAGAGCTGCAGATCCTCTCATTTAAGAATCTGCTTTGCTTGATAAATGCAGTGAATTGCTCATTAAAACCAACCTGTTAATTGTCTAACCGATAAAGACAAACCGATTAATTAACTGAAAACAAAGATTAAGACAGAAGCTTTGGCGTTAGGCTGCTTGTTGTCCCGGAGTCCATATTCAGGAGTAAGATGAAAGGCTGAGCTCTCCTGTGCTGCATGAAACGTACCGATCTCTGACACCGACTGTGCTGTGTGGGGGGAGCTGATTATCACTCACAGTATGAGAGTGTGAGCTCACTGATCGCCCTCATATGCACTCGCTGTCTTCGCTCTCTCTCTCTCTCGCTTGCTTATGTTAGTGCTCTTAATTGCCCTTTGCACTGGTGCACATGCTTTTAACTCGCCCGGTACCAGCACGGTTTTCTCATTTCAAAATATGTTTATATCAGATTTAATTAGTTTCCATCCTCATCAAAGCATTTCAGTTTAAAATGCAGTTTCAATATCATCAGCAGGACGAAACTGTCAACCAATTGCAAACCCCCCTACTGTACGTAGTAACACAAGCCTCCTGCGAGCAAGCCACAAGCCAAAGCATGACACTTTAGGCTGCTGTGTTCACTCAAACTTGATAACTAACCTTTTAAAAACACAGAGAATAATATAGAAATAGTAGTTAATGATGTATTCCTTTGCAGTTTATGTTAGAGCCATAGACTGTATAATACTACAGAAAACTACTCATAGCTTTCTGAAAAGCTGTAGTGAAGCTCGCTGGCTCCAGGCCAGTTCAAAAATGGGCAAAGACACGTGGAGCTGTGGTGAGCTGAATGAAGCCTGCCTGCTCAAACAAAGCCACCTGTTGAGGCCACGCTGTTAATTCTGCATAACTTTAAGCGTTAATATCATTTAAATGGGTGACTTCTATAAAAAACACCCTCAGTACAGTACTGTTTTTGTACCAGGCTGTTTATTTCTACTGTGAAGTTGGACATTTTAACATGGGGACTTATGGAGTCGTTCTGTAGCCGGCCTCAAGTGGACGTTTGAGGAACTGCAGATTTTGGCTCTTCTGCTTTGGCTTTATTTCACCACCACTCAGGTTGCAGCTTGGTTAGAGCAGATAAATAAACTCCTTGTTGCTTTTCTCACAATGTTGCTCTCGTGTTCGTCTTGACCGAGCAAGAAAAAAAAGACAAAATCCTACAAAGTCTTTTAAAATGACCACAGCGTCACTCCAAGGCCTGCCGATGCCTGCATGTAGTTATGGTTTAACCTTTAACTACAGCACTCATCTGTGCAAGAATTCCTGCCAATAAATGTATTAAAACAATCCGCAGATTACGCAAGTATCGGATTATCCTGCTGTTACAAAAGCATGTGTTGTTAATTGTATTTAACTAAGTGCATTTAACTACAAACCATGATGCTGGAAATCCAGGCAATTAGCCTCTGTTGGTGTGCGTCCAATGACTGTAATTACATGCACATTGCTTTGTCTGTGTTGGTGTGAATTCACTGACTTAGTTCAAATCAGGTACAAACTCTTAAGAGAGCTTGAGACCTGGGCGGAGGAGGCGAGGGGCGGTTATTAGTCATGATTACTTCCTGAATAGGTTAATGACTGTTTGAGTAGTCACATAAATTAAGTGCTAGCATCAAGATGTGGTCAAGTCTGTGTGTGTGTGTGTGTGTGTGTGTCTGAAGGTGAATGAGTGGGCATGCAGCTCCAGTGCTATCCTGCAAAATCGACAGATGGACCATCGGCAAGGCTACCAAACCAGATGACTCACTCCGTGAATAACTGACTCATTCTCAGTCACATTCACCAAATACCCGTGAGCCGGCGCTGTCACATGTGTTTCGCTTTGAGCTGAGAAGTCTGTTACCTGTAAGAAACAAGGTTAACTCTACACATGGTGTGGCTGTCATGTGATCACCCTAACAGGCATGAATCATGCCATGACAGGAGCTAAATATAGCATCGGGATTTTGCAACCTGTCTGGTTCCACCTAGCAGAAACAAGGGTCACAGGTTTATTTTTGAAAGGCATGCACCGCCGCTGCAGCAGCCGGTGATGTCATGAACCGCTGTTGCACAGGAGGAAGTAGTTATCTTATTGCTTCAACACCGCACCTTCCTTTCACTTCCTTTTTTTTTTTTTTTGTTCTCTTGGCAGTGACAGCAGCGTGTCTCTCAAAGAGGCTGCTGAAAAGCTGAAACCATGATAGAATATTAAAGCCGTCAGGATGCAGCTGGGTAACAGCCCAACCGCCTTCAGACGCTCTCATGTTGTGCTTCACCACACATCTGACATTCTGGGAATAGCTCTCCTTGAAAAGACCTCGGCTGCTTCTTGAGGATGTCAGTAGTGGATTGCCTGCCTCTCTCTCCTCTCTCTGTGCTGTCTGTAAACACCACACGCACGTGTTTCCTTTTGTTTGTTCAGCAGTGGCAGGCCACCGCAACAGGAGCACCTCGACCTCTGCTGCAGGATAATGTTAAAAGTTTAAACAAGCACGGCTACAGAACAAAGAAATCCACGTCCAGACAAAACACACATGTGTAGAATTAGAGCTAAGTAAATAAAGAGGAACACTTTGCCGCAGCTGCAGCTGAAACTGGAACAGACATGAAAATGAAATAACTACTGAATGCTACAGCTGCAGCAAATAACAGAGGTAGAGCTTTGTACAAGGTGAGCAGATAGACTGCCGGATTCTCATGAGCGCCAGGCTGCATGAAGTGGAAAGTGCACTGCTGTAAGTGTTTGTGGTTGTGAGAAAGCAGCTCCTAATGGGGCTGTCATCACCGATGCACATGTCTCCTCCTGGCTGCTGCCTGTTTAGACTGGTTCAGTGAAGACAACGGCACATAAAAACACTATTGTCTGTGCAGGGAGATCAGAGCCCAAGCCTCATGTCATTACCTGAAACTGTCTCAAAGAGGGGAAACAGCTCAGACTTCCTCCAGGCAATCTGCTTCCTCCATGTAGACTGCAATATTTCACTCTGCAGTGTCAATAAAATACAGATACAATTAAAAGTTTTATCCTTTTCCAGTCAAAATGATACACCCACGTTTGGCTGAAATGTCTCTTTCACACCAAACCCACCGTGTCCTGCAAAAAGGAGTCCTCTCATGCTTAAAAATACTGATAGCTCTTCTCCTGAACCAACAGACATGCTCGGCCAACTACACCTTCATCCCGTATATGGTGACGCCCCACAACAAGGTGTACTGCTGTGAAAGCAGCCTGATGAAGGGCCTGACCGAGCTGATGCAGCCCAGCTTCGAGATGCTGCTGGGGCCCATCTGCATGCCGCTTCTGGACCGCTTCATCCAGCTGCTCAAAGTGTCACAGGCAAACTCCCAGTAAGTATATTGAAGGGCTGACAGTGGGGCATGCAACATGTTGCACATGCTGTATTTCATCTTTTTTTATGCATTTCATTCATTAGAATTGGAATTGATGTTTAGAAATCGTCATTGCGTCCCCCTGCACACATGCTGCAAAAAGAGAGCACCAACGCGGGGCTAACAGCATGCTAAACAAAGGTCATGAGTTCAGCGCTGCTCTACCAACCATGAAACTGCAGAAACAGTTAAATTGATAACACAGTTGGTATAATGTTGCAATCGTCGTTTCCAGTAAGTGCACGACGAGTATACTCGAGCGAGTTTATATTAGCTGTCTTTTTTTTTTCTCTCTGTCACAATTTTAAATGCTATTGTTATTAAAAATTATTCGTTCTTAAGGCCCTAAATTTGTACACAGTAAAACAAATAGCCAAATAGTCTAAAAGTGCCACATTTCTGCTGTGTAGAGATGAATAGGGTTAAAAGGTTACTGCCCATTGTCACCCAAACTGTTGGAGGATGAGGAAGCAAAAGAAAATAAATCTATTCCTGCTAACAAGAAGTTCCTCTGAACAGCCCTCGTCGTACATGTGGAATGCCCAAAATGTTTCCTTATACAGGTTATCATAAAGCAAAGGTGATACGGGAAAACATTGTTTCGCTGATGGTTTTATTGATTAAAGCCGAGGCAGATGAGGAAGAAGCTGCTGTGGTGTGATTTCTTCAAGTTCCCGTGGAGCTAAATGTAACACACAGGTGTTCATGTCCGAGCAGCACATAACGGGCCTTTCTTCCTATTTTTACTTACTGTAATTATTTCTACGTCGTGCATTTCTCACCTTTTGACTTGCGTGGTGATCTACTTAGATTTAAAAAAAACAAAACAACAACAACATTTATCACTGCCTCAGTTGCTGGGGTAATCATTTAGGCTTTGCTGCCAATAGGCGAATCAGCAGCCAGTTCGTTCTTGCTCAGCTCCAGGAATAGTGACTCAGATTTTTACAGGCAGTAAAGGAAAAACGTGTACTCTGATGAAGCTTTTGTTTTAACCAGTGAGCACAGCACAGCACAGCACAGCACAGAGAGTATCTAGCTCAGCCATCACTGGTATCCGACTAGAATGCATTCTGCACATTGTGTGAAGGAGCATGACTATTTATAACAGCTATTTTTAATAAGCTGCCAAGTAAAGATGAATGTACTCTGCCGTACGGTACAGAGACCTGCGCTATCAACTGATAATGTCCTTTATGTTAGGTTGTTGTCTTGACTCATCCCAACATGATGGTCAATACAGTTGTCATGAACGGGGAAATGAGCTATAGAGACCAAAACTGTGTTTTGTACCAGGCTGTAAACATGTTTATTCCTGCCGTGAAGTTGGACATTTTAACATGGGGACTTATGGAGACTGTAGCCAGCCTCAAGTGGACGTTTGAGGAACTGCAGTTTTTGGCACTTCACCTTAGTTTTACTTCACAGCCATGGAGGTTGCCGCTAGACAAGGAAGGGGAGCGACAATAATCTGCAGATAATCGTCAACAAGTGGAAGTTTTGAAAGTTTTTGTGTGAGTTTTGGTACTGCCAACTCACATGGAACAGATTTATTAAATAATAAGTATGCAGTTATTGTAGTTTGGTTATTATTTAGACTTCACTCACATCACTTCCCCCAAGGATGCAAGCAAGCGGATGACCTTCTGTATCTGAATCCTGACTGAGTTTTTAACACTTGTGACTAGTGTGAATGACAGTTGTAGTTGTTAGTCGTTTGGGCTTTAACCTTTAACCTAAATCACTCCTCACAAGCGTGCATCATATTCAGAACCGACGAGCGGGGAGGGGACAACAATCTGCATCAGATGATCATCAGCAGGACTGCCAACACTCACACATCGGCCACGAGACTCTGTTGACGCTTTTCATGCTGCACATACTTTTTCTCACGCAGTGAAAAGCAAATTCGTAACCGATAACATCACAGTGTGAAAAGAGGACAAGCACACATGCAAACAAGACAGAGCAGCACGGAGCAGCAACAGCACCGTGCAGCCCCCGGGGGGACATTTATAAATCTAGCCAAATAGGCTAATTATATATGTTAGCAGACCCCGGGGCAGATCCAGGCCATGCTGGAGGGACTATACAGTCCATCTAGCTCCAGGAGGAGCTGGTAATGTGTTGCTTTGGAGAGGGATGTGTGAAACCTGCTGCCACTCGACCTGACCTCGGATAAGTGGGAGAAAATGGTTTTTTCCCAGAGTTCAAACACAGTTTGTTTGGGTTTAGTTGATAGAGGCGCACACACATGCTCTCCAACATCACACCTTTCATATATGTTCATATCTATGATGAATAGAAATAGAAAAATACAACATTTGGTGCAATTAAGACTTGTTATGTTCAATTAGGCTCACCAATCATGTCACCCTGGAGCTGATATCCTGTCTAGGTTTGGCCTCCTGATTTAGGCTGTAACATCTGGAGGTCGGCATGTGGTGATCAGCCACGCTTATACATCATTAACCAGGATTGTTGACTTTCATCTGTAAATGCGTTGAACGTTAATTTGGCTGCTGAACTTTCTAAAAACATCTGATCATCAGCGCAAGAACTTCGAAAACAAATACCTATGACTGAAATTAGAAACTATGATCAACAGACAGGTGCCAGGTTTCAGGGGTTAAATATCCAGTCAAATTTTGGAAGTGAGTGCTCCTGAATACAACCACAATTTAAAACTTTGAAGAGGACCTCAGCAGCTCCGCAGAAAATGTAAGTACGTGTAATAATCTCTCTCTCTCTCTTGTGTCTGATTTCACAGCCAGTATTTCCGTGAGACGATTCTGAACGAGATCCGTAAGGCTCGGGAGTTGTACACCGGCATGGAGCTGGCTGCCGAGCTGAGCCGCATCCAACAGCGGCTGGACAACGTGGAGTGCCTTTCAGTCGACATCGTCATCAACCTGCTGCTGACATACAGAGACATCCAGGTACACCTGCCCTGCGCAGGTCCTCTAAACATTCACATACTGTTGTCATTTGCCACATGAAGTGTGTTGCTTTAGGATAATTGGATAATTTGTAGCTGGATAGAAGTGATAATGTTGGTGCTTTGTTGCTTCCTGGTGTTTTACTGAAGAGAGCTGGCGCGCTAGAATCAGATTTTACACAGTTTAACATGCGCATTTGCCAGAAGCAACAGTTTTAATCAAATTAATGATTAGAAAAAGCTTCTTCTCTGCCATAAAGCGACCACAGAGACTTAACTCTTGGTCTGCTCCACAGATATGAGGTTTGACAGCAGCATGGACATGTAAGTGAAAGGTTGCAAGTTCAAGCCCTCACAAACGGACTCGAGGAAAACATGCACGTCTATTCAAATAAAACAACGAGGGAGCAGTCCTTGTTAATAACTCACAGTTATTTTCATTATTCATTAATCTGGCAATTACTTTTTCGGTGAATCTGTTCATCGTTTAGCTTTTAGCCGTTTACCAGACTTTGAGAAGCCAACAGTAACACCTCAAATGACAAAAATGTGTTTAGTCAGCATGGAAAAACTTAACCAATCAGCTCCAAAGCTCGTCATAACCACGATATCACACCCTGAGAACATGACATACAAACGCTTTCAGCACGACATCCCACAAAGTTTCGAGTTTAAACACTGAAGGTGTATCAAGCATTCAGCTAAACCACTGACGCCTCTTAAGTTCAAACAAATTGCACACTAAGCGCAGATGATCTGTGTGTGTGTGTGCCGCTCATGTCCCTGACCTTGACAAAGGAAGCCACTGTACCATCCTACTGTAAAGAGAGGCGACTGCCTCGGCATCAGTCCGTAAGCGGCGTCCCCTCAAACAGGAGACCAGTCGCCGATCGCCCGTCGAGCACTCTAGGCGAAGCTTTTGCTCTGCTCGTCTTAAATCAGCCGCTCTTTTGGCTCTTTAGTCTCCACGTTGTGATGGCATCCACCATCCAGATCCCCCCCCCCCCCCACCACAGGCAGCGTTCAGCTCATGAATGATTTATTAGAACAACAAGCATTGAGGATGTGCTGAATTATTCAACATGCTATCAGTATTGTGACTGTATGGGCAAGTATGAGCAGCAGAAATGTGATGAAGGGGCCCTTCAATTATTGAAGTGCTTTTGGTGTTTAGCAGACAGTGGAGTCTCAGACAGAATGAATAAAAGGGAGACATCAGAAGCTCTCAACACCTTGATGAGTCAGGGTGTATGTTTGGAGGACGTCGGTGCAGAGATGCTCAGCCACCACCAGGCGCAACAGGAGCTCATCACGTGTTCCTTATTTATCGTCTAGGATTATGAGTCCGTCGTGAAGCTGGTAGAGACTCTGGAGAAGCTCCCGACGTTTGACCCCGTGGCTCATCCACATGTGAAGTTCCACTACGCCTTTGCACTGAATCGGTAAGATACACACACTCAAACTCATTTCTGGCATGAACTCTTGACAACTGGGCAACTGAGAACATTTGATATCTCCACCTCGTCTTTTATTTCCATGTTTTCTTCAGTATCATGATATTTGTTTTTTGCCTTCCTGAGTCTGTCTTTTCAGTGAAACAAACGGCAGCAAATTCACCTTAAGAGCTTCCAAGCGGTGGTGATATTATCGGTAGCATGTGTTCATCTCCTCTGCTCAGGGAAAAAAAGACAGATGTACGACACAGAGAGGTTTTGACTGCCTGTTTCTCACCAGCTGCCTTTCTTGTAAACTTCCTGCGGTTTTCGTGGCGCGACTGCCTCAGAACAGCAATAAAGCGCGCTTGTTCTTTTATTTGGCAAACGATTGGAAAATGTTTCTGCAGGGTGTCAAGACGCCCGTGTGTTCGCTCTTACTGTCTGGCCCATTACCAGGATGTAATATTATGTTTGTGAGCTCAAGGCAGCGCGCCGAGACGTCTTATAAGACGGATTCATACGATAAGTGGTAGCGATGGAAGACGCCGCCTCCATCACGAGTTTGAGATCCCTCAGGTTTCGAACAGGACGTCATGAGTGGAGACAAACCTCTGTGGGAGCTCCTTTGTGTACGGTTAACCTGTTCAACAAAGTAGGATGAGTCACTGCAAGCTGTTACATGTGACTGTTATGTGATGCTGGTGTCATGTTCATTTTGTCCAGCGCTGATATGATTAATATTTGATGGTGAGGGTGCAGTTTTATATATATATACATACTTATCTAACATATTTCATAACATTTATACCCTGGTAAGTACTCTTTAATATTTCCTCTTCAGTTAAATGACAGATCTGGTGACTGTGACAGCCATAGGATCTGATTCACACACACATAGGATCTGATTCACACACACATATATGAGATATATAGTATTGCAATATTATTATATAATATTATATAATGTTGGGAGGGTGGTCCTCCCTGAAGCCTCTACACCTCCAACCCACTTAGATGCCCCAATAATAACCTCTGTTGCCATGGTGAAATCTAATGGTGTTATCTCAGGGAGAATTTTATCCACGGTGGTCCTCTGCTAGTATTCTCCAAGACTCAAACAGCTGTCTTTACTGAAATAAAACATGTAATTTCTGTGACATTTAACCAGTGAAAATAACCGTATTAAAGCGTGAACACAAAATTACAGATATTATACCGCGGTCTCCAAAAAAAAGGCGTGCCTGTCAAACACTGAAGGTTGTAAGAGGTTGGGCAGTATGGTGATAAAGTGGAACAATCTCTCTTTTATGTTTGAGGTGTCCACATCATTACTTTTTCACAGAGTTCTTCCACAGCAGCATCAACCATCAATATTCAGGCCTAACGAACACTCCACGATTGGTCTGAAGTGGGTGCTCTGATTCTAAATGAATCTGCCAGGTTTAAGTGCGTGTGTGGACTAATTGGCTTGAGCCTCTTGTACGCGGCAGGGCAGCATCGCACACGCTCGGGGGCTCGCTGCTGGGAGCCTGACAGGAGCCAGCGGAGAATCTCCTCCATCCAAATACCAATCAGCTTCTCCGGAGAGAAGAAAGACAGAAATACAGAGATGCATGAGGAGATAGGAGGTCTTGTCTCCCCGAGCGCTCTTCCCTCTGGACAGTCTCCATGGCAATAGCTGTCAGCTCATATGTTTTATTTAACCTGCACGGCCTGGAGAGGAACTTAGTTGTGTTTATCAGGATTTTTTTTCTTCTCCTTCTTCTTCTTTTCACTATCACACATTGTGCCTGTGTGAGACTTAACTCCACGGCATCACTTGCTTCTTTATTAAGTCTGTGTTTTCACACAGTCGGTAACTCGGGATCAGAATTGACCATGGAGTAGAGCCTCTGAAGCACTTAGCTGCATACATTACCATAAAAATGAGGAAGCTGTTTTTTTTTTTCTTTCTTGACTATATTTATTAATATTAGTCCTCCATATGTTACACGTGACGAAAACATCCAGATGCAAGAATGATCTTAATTAATGGTCTCTTTATCTTAACTGATTAATACATCATGTCTGTTAATGAGGGAACATTATGCAGCTCACTTCATTGCGCTGAAATTCAGATGAAACCTGTGATTTAAATAATCTGTCCAGTCATGTGGATTTTCGGTTCATTATATTCTTTAGTTGTGCAACAAGTCCGCCACATATGATGTGTGTGTGTGTGTGGACAGGACTGTGTGCTGCTTGGTTAAACATGTCCAGCTGTACTTCTTGTGTTTTGTCTGATGAAGCATTCATTTTAATATTCTGCTCTTTTTTTTTTTCTCTCATGTGGACCGGCCACAACAGGAAACATGAAATGCATGTAATTTAATTAATCAACACGGGGCACAGTTAATTTCCAAGTGTGAGCCTCCCTCTTTCTCTTTGTGTTGTTTTTGAATGGGTGGCTCATTACGCTATAGAGCCTGTGTTATTTCCTTCCTGTGCAGTCGCAGCAGAACCTTCAGCGCTTGAATGATCCGCTGTAGCACAGTTTGAAGGGAAATAAATAAATAAAAAGTGGTGTTTTTTTAAATGAACCAAGTAACCTCCAGTAATTTAAGTCTGCTCTGCTCTGTGCCTCGTGCACACTGTCCCACAACAATAGCTGTGCAGCTGTTCCCTAGCTACATCTACAAACACACACAGATATACACACAATTACTGTATGAGCTCACACACATGCTCCACACGCACAGTCGTGTTGATGATTTTGAGTCTCTGTTCACACCAGTGATTATTTTAAGCTCTCTAGAAGTTTTACTGTACACCATACACACTGTATACAAATAGTATTCTTTATGCTATCAAGTCAGCATTTTAATGTTTCGGCTTTAGAGACAGTTCTTGTTTTCTGAATTGATTAAGCAGCAAACGGGTTACTACTGCGTATGACGAAAAGTTACAAAAAAAAAAGGTTTTTGTGTCTCCCGAGAAAGCTGCATAAAATCTGATAACGCGGTTCGAGTGTTGATCAGGTCCACCGACGGTGCAGAGGATGGACGGGAGAGGCGTGACGTCACGTTTTCAAGGCTACATTAAGGTGCTACACGGCATGACATGCCTGAACCTGCATTTGGTTGTTGCATTGCAGGGAATATAGAAGCCACATTTTGATGAGAATGTGTGGAATAAAAAAGACAATATCTAGCCCCGGATTTAACCCTTCTTGAGGGAAGATGACCTGGATGACTGAGAACGATATCAGAAAGAGGAATGCATTCAGTGCTCTCAGTCACGAGCAGCCTTTTCGACAAAGATGAAGACCTATCAAGTTCTTGGAAGTAGGGTTGGTTCGGTGGTTTATTGTGGGGCTTTCTATTGTTTTACAACTCCCATTGTTGTTGAATGGGACAAGGCGTGCCACCCGTTACTCCCTTCGTGATCTGGAATCTGGTGGAAACTCCTCCAGTTATTGTGCGATTATCCAAAAACAAAAAGCGACGAAAAGGAGTGTTTACGTGACAAATGTGAATTCCTTTATTGTTCTATCATCTCTGGGGAATTCAGAGTGCTGAACTTCTGTAAGTTTGTGGGACTTGCAAAAGACAGAGTAAAAATAGGGAAACAGGAAAAATAGATTCAGCAGTGGTCAAGATATCCTGAGTGTTAAGCGCAGGTCAGCTGTCATAAAAAACAATAGGATGTTTTCAGCTCCCTCCAGAGCCCCAGAAGACGCTATACAACTATTTTCACAGACGGGGGAACTCCACATGACTAATACAATATTAATATTGCGGGAGTGCCCTTCTGAATAGATAAAGATGGTGTGTGATATCTTAACACTTACTAAGTGTTAATAGTCAGAAATGCCCACAGTTTTTCACTGACACAGGCCTCCATAGATATTAACTCGAAGCTGATTGGCTTTTTCTGTGTTTCTATGGGAAGGTTTAAAAATCTACCTCCTTTCTGACTTTGCATGTGTCTTTTTTTGTGTGTTTGTTTGTGAGTGAAGGAGGAACCTGCCGGGTGACAGACAGAAGGCTCTGGACATCATGCTGCCTCTGGTGGAAGGCGACGAGCAGGTAGCCTCGGACATCTACTGCCTGGTGGGACGGATCTATAAGGACATGTTCCTGGAGTCTCATTTCACTGACACGGAGAGCAGAGACAGCGGCTCGCTCTGGTGAGAGAGCCAGGCAGGATGTCAGAGTGTGTGTGTGTGTGTGATATTTCTGTTCAAGACAAACAGTTAGTTCCTCCAGACACTGAGTCACATATAAATATTGTTAGAAGAAATGTTTTGAAGGGCGTGATGGAAGATGGATGCCTTTATACGGTGACTCTGTGCATCGCGGCCGTAAATGGCGTCCTGAACAAAGGGCTCCCTAATAGCTGTTATCGTGCAGGTACAACCTTTTTTTGTCTGTGAGGAGAATTAGAGGTCTCATTCAAGGAAACAGGCGTGCCACAAGCCTGCAAATGACAGTTTGTTACAGCTGTGACATGCAAAAGAAGCAGCTAAGACCACACGGCTTGTCACGCCTGAAAGCAAACGTGCAAAAGTGTGCAGACGTTGCCAGGTACGATTACTCAACGACAATTCAATGTACTTTACTGGAGTTTTTCCGTTTTATGCAACTTTATACTCCCACTCCACATTTGTCTGAGAGCTTTAGTCACTACTTACTTTGCAGATAACAGTTTTTTTATATCCTTCCTGTTCAGTGTATCTCCAAACTGAAGGATGAATTGTTCCTTTATTGGTTGAGGAAATTCTCCTACTCCTTGAGATAAATAAACTCAGCTGGAAAATGCATCGGCAACGCCAAAATGGTGATCTTATAGAGCCAGTGTTGAACGTTAAACTACCCAACAGTTGTTCAGCAGCCTCAACTTTAAACACATACAGCATTAAAATGCATCACACACATTAATGCAAAAACAAGAACACGATGCTTGCATTAAATTTAGCCGATAATACTTCAGTTCAAGGTTTTTGAATGCAGGAGCTTTACTTGCAGTGAAGTATTCGGGCAGTGTGGTATCACTGAGTTTATTTGAAGGATGTGAATACTTCTTCCACCGCGCAGTTTCCAGCCCTGTCAGCTAAAAATAGCGGGGGAGGGGGTGAGAATTACAAAACCAAGATTCAAGAGCTGCCAATCAAGCTGCATTGTTAATGTTAATATAACGGTGTGTGAAACATTTTAGCTTTCATCCCTTTTTGTTAAAGATAGATGGAAATTTATGATGACCGTTTTTTTTATGCCTAATGCACCACTGCTAGAATAATTACTTAAAAGTGAAGTTGTGTTCCATCTGTCTGTTTGGCAGACGATTTAAACACTAGTGGAGCCATGAATACAAAATGGTCAAATTACTTACCAAAAAGCACCAATTTAAGGTTTTCACGCAGCTACAGAATGCGACTACAGGGCTGTGAGCTTTTTCACTTCAGTAAAATGAACCTGGAGTCTCGTAACAAAGCTTGCAGCCGTCTATTGTAATTTCTGACATGACAGCCAGATAATATTACTTACTAAACCAACAGCAGTCAGCCAAGCTCGGCGTCTGTCTTTCAGACTTTTATTTTACCAAGCTCTCACCAGCAACTTTTGTCCAGCAGCAGCTTCTTGCTCAGTCACTCCCTTCTTCCCTCATCTTAGCCTCCTGCATCAACGTCCTCTTGTCTCGGTTACATTGCCCACTTGCCCAGCTCCCCTTCCTGCACGTCAACAGCTCTCCTCCCCGTCGGCATCTCCCGGGCCTGAAAACCTCCCAGCCGGTCGAAATCTTTTTTTGTTAGCGGCGTAAATACAAACGCTCCCCTGATGCTTTGGGTTCCCAGTCTGGGCAGCACAGACCGAGCTAAATAGCTTAGTGGTTAATTCATTTAGCAACAAGTAAAGTTTTCTGTCCATCAGAAAACTCCAGTTTCACCAAAAGAAACTTTACTCACTTCTCCCAGCCCAGAGCTCAAAGTGAGAATCATAGAGACACCACTCACCTGATTACAAGTCAGTGTAGCATCAGAATGAATTAAAATCTGTTAGTTTATGGTAGAAAAGTTAAATAATGTCACATTAATATAAGCAGCTATGAAAGAGAATCACAGATGAACAATTTTCTTTCATTTCAGTCCCTTTTTTCATTCAGAATCTGCTCACAGGATATGATGAGATAAGATGTCACGTCTCAAAATATCCCAGCACTCAATCTGTGCTCAGCCCGGATCTAAACCTTGTAAAGACCTTTTAGATGATGGAGCTGGGTGTTCACAGCATGTAAGTAAGCTGCTGAAAAACCTGCAGGATCTGCTCGGTGCTAATGAGTCAGCAAAGAGTGAGAGGAATGTGGAGGTTTTCCAGCACCTTGTGGCTGGCTCCATGAGTCTGCATGCCAAAGTATGCTTGGACAAGACACTGACCCGCAAAATACTCCTCATGGTTGTGCTGTCGTGTGTGTGTGTGTGTGTGTGAGTAAGTGGGTGGAAGCCATGTGACATGTAGTGTAAAGTGCTTTGGGTGGACAGAAGACTACAAAAACCATTTAAGGCTGTTCGGAAGCGAACCGGTTTTATTTGATAGCCGTAACTGACAGCCGTTGCTGTAATGACAGAGCAATAATAATAACACACGGCTGCTGATTGCCTTCATCTAGAAATAACTCTTAAGACCTCATAACTCCGTCGATTGAATATGCTGCTTGCATTTTCGAGCTCCCATCTGGCTATTATTTTCACTTCCATGTCACAACTTGGCAAGGCGCCCCTAATAACATTCACACCCGTTCCCTCAGCACAACAGATTGCTCATTAAGTAAATGAAATTTCTTGTTTTGTGAGGGTACTCACAGTTGCAGTTTGACGTTTTGTGGTCCCAACTCAATATGGCTGTAATTGTTTGTTTTTTTTCCTAACTTGAAGTGTCTCAGGAAGCCGGGGGAGCCCCGCGAAGCCGAGATGCTCGGGATGTGTAATGACGCATTTTCTTTCGATGTTTATTGGTGTCCCATCTTCTTCTCCTCTCAGGTTTAAAAAGGGGTTTGAGTCGGAGCCAACGCTTCACTCTGGCATCAACTACGCGGTTCTACTCCTGGCGGCCGGACACCAGTTTGACACGTCTTTCGAGCTTCGCAAAGTGGGTGAGTGGACGCTACAGCTATCCTGGCTCTGATAGATAGGCCCAAAGAGGAAAGCTTACATTTTAGGGTCTTTCAGCTGATTGTTTTGCTCTCTCACCACTCTCATTTGACTTTGACTCTCATTTGTAGCAACAGGCAGCTAAAACAATCCTTCTGGAGCATTCAGCAGCTGAAGAGCCAGATATTTGGAGAGCGAATATATTCACAACTCTAAATCAATGATGATGTTGCTCTGTGGCTGTGTAAAGAGGCAGAAGTCTCCTAACGGCTCCGCCATTTCAACTCTGATTTATCACAACATACTAATGTTCTTCTCAAGTCACGGGGGAAATATCTGGCTCGTAAGTAGCTAATAGCTCCACAGCGTTCACCAGCTAGTCATCAACTCTGTCTGTGTGCCGTTTGGTGCTGGGAAAAGTAGCGGAGAATTGAGCTTTTTCCCTGAAAACAGTCGTTTGCTGCAGCTGAAAGCTACATAGGGGAACTGCAGACTTTGGTGGTAAAGCTCTGTGGATTCATCACTACGAGCATGTTACATGTCTGATCCCACTGGAGTTACTTTAATAAAGAAAAATCAGACTATATATTGCGACATTTCCTCCTCTTTTTTTAATTAGACATGCTCTGTCTTTTCCCCTGGAATCTGAGCCACAGATGAGCTCAGGAATGCGGGAAATAGAGCAAGAAGTCCTGGGAATCAGCCTGCAGCTCCTTAAATCAGGCCCACCCTCGGTTCCTGTAGACCCCTCTTACCCGGACACTTATCCCTGCAACCCCCACCTGCCTCTCCAAATGGTGTTGTTCGTAGGCAGGATGCTCCATTTGGAGCAACAGCTTCTCTCAGCAGAAGCCAAGAACATTATCACAATTACATTACACTGGCAAATCATAAAGCTAGACCTCTGCGCTGCATCCTGTGACATATCCAAGAAGAGCATGAACATTTTGTGTCTCCTCGGCTGTCTTGATTGCTTCAAAATTGCTCAGTTTGGGAGGTAAAAACTGTTGATTGTCTTCCAGGAGTGAAGCTGAGCAGTCTGTTGGGGAAAAAAGGCAGCCTGGACAAGCTGCAGAGCTACTGGGATGTTGGCTTCTTCCTGGGCGCCAGCATCCTGGCGTGCGACAACACCAGGGTCATCCAGGCCTCGGAGAAACTCTTCAAGCTCAAAGCCCCCATCTGGTAAGAACACGGACAAACACACCACATCCAGCACACAACTGTGTGCTCTGATTTACCTTGAAGCTGCAGTGGTTATCTGCGGTCCTTGTACACTCATTTGGTTTACATGGATTTGATGAATATACAAGTCAAGTGTCAGGACATTTTATGAGGAGCTGCAGATAATTTCCTTGACAGGAGAAACAGGCAGTTTAACCTCAAAATGGTGCAGAGATTAGTGAGAGGAAAGGCTGACATATTTACCTTCAGCTCTGATGACATTTTCTAAATATTACCGAGCAGATTTCTATAAAAAATATCTTATTTAACCACAGCCAATAACTTTTATTTATTGAACATAAATAAAATGGCAAAGTACACATACACAAGAGCACGCTTATAGTTACACTGTCATGTAATAATTACTCCTCTTTCTATGAGAAGTTTTAATGAAATCTAAACATGAGCAACAACATATCATTTACACTTTGGGCGAGAGACGAGATACACTCCGGACAAGTCGCCAGTTCATCACCGAGCTGACACACAGAGACAAACAACCATTCACACTCCTACATGCAATTCAGAGCCACCAGTTAACCTTTTAAGTGCATTGCGTGTATTTTTGCAGCCGGAGTACACGGAGAGAACCCACACAGACACAGTGAGAACTACAGTAAGAATAAAAATAGTAGAAATAATTAAGATCATAAAGAGTTCTGCCTGTATTAATGGTGACCGTCTTTCAGCAAAGCTGTAATCTCGACAAGACATTTTAAACTGCCTGGCTGTCATTGTTTCCTTTGCTGTTTCCTTGTATCTAAAGTAAAAATGTATACAAAGAACCTGTTTCATCTCCTTTTGAATGTTCATCCAGAAATCTAAGATCTTTGGGCAATCTCAAAATATGTGTGTAAAGTCACAGCCCCTCCAACATGTACTCTGATACCTCATTTTCATCTTCCAACCGAATTCCCTCCATGATGGACTGTTAGTTACTTTATGTCCTGGTATTGCTGTACTGTAATGACAAAAGAAGAAACAAAAGGCATTGCATACTTTCAGTCTTTATTCTTCTATATTTTACTGTGTCAGATAGACAACATGTGGAGGATGTGGATGTGTAAACCATCTGCGGCTCGTTTTTTTTTGCAGTGCTTAAGACCCTGCTGTTCTTTATTTGTGTTGGTGCTGTGAAAACTCTTTAAGTTTTCATTAATGTCACAAAGAAAAATGAGCCCCAGCATGGAAACACAATCGTATGGTATTGTTTGTTTCTGTGATCGCTCTTGATCTATGCTGGTGGGGTTAAAACAATATAATACGCATGCAAATGATCTGCCAGGACGTTATTTTGTTTGTAATATAAGTTGTTTTTCCGTTGACAGATTTGGTTACATTTGGATCAATAAAAAAATTTGTATTCTGACCTTTTTCTGAGCACACCGGTGTTTATTCTTTTACTCTTTCCTGGTTGGTTTCAGGTATCTGCGCTCGCTGGTGGAGACCATCTTGATCTACCAACAGTTTAAGAAACCTGGCATGGAGCAGCCGGCCCCCAAGCAGGAACTGGTGGACTTCTGGATGGACTTTCTGGTGGAGGCCACCAAAAAAGACGTCTCCTCTGTCAGATTTCCCGTAAGTGGCTCCAGAAGAAGAACCGATTAACCTCGAAATGGATGCAGCTCAGGCTCGATATATCAAGTGTAAATGAACACGCTCTCTCTCTTCTGCAGGTGTTGATATTAGAGCCCACTAAAGTGTACCAGCCTTCATATTTGTCCATAAACAAAGACGTGGATGACAACACCGTGTCTATCTGGCACGTTGCTCCTGATGACAAGGTGGGTGTCGGCCATTTATGTCATCCAACGTTTTTTCTTTGAATTACTGCGTGTTCAGTTCTGTCAAACAAGTTCTGCGGTTTGCAACTGACACGAAACACTTGGAACATCCATCATCTCCATCTGTTGTTTAGTAAACCTGAAATACCTCCCGTGGATGTGTCTGATTGATACTCAGTCAGCGCCAATATTCCAGGGTCGGTTTTAGAGAAACATATTTTGGTCGTTTAGCTGAAGAAGCCAGAAATACTTAAAGGCACAGCGTGTTAGATTTGGCCGTGTCTGGTTGTCAAATTTCCGATTGCATTGAACTCAACAGTTACGGTGGCCACCATGTGACAAAAGAGGCTTTATATATATATATATATAGTAAACTACATGTCACGGTAAATGTCATTGTCACCATTATTGTGTTAGTTATGTCATGCTGTGGGAGTAACCATAGCAACAAGATGTAAATGGCTAAACAAACAAATTAAATCAAAGATGCTTATCGCGTTTGCCAACAGCCGTTAACAGATGGATGGTGATTGTTAGTTTTCCTGTGTTGTTATCTGTGGTTAGATGCCATGTTGTGATAATGGTCTCTTGTTTCCTGTCATCAGCGTCTTAGCGTCCTCATTGATTATTGTCTCACATTGTCGTACATTAACGCTCACCTACAGCGCCGCACGCGAGCTAAAGTGGCTGCTCACTATAATCTGGTCCCATTAAACCTGCTACATCAGCTACAGCTACTTCATTCATATGCTATAAAAGCCACTAATGTCTTTTTATTACTGCAATGTCAATCAGCATACGCCGTGTAATACTACTACTGCCGTAATCAGTCAGTGTGGTGTGTGTTCCTGGAAGCTGTGACGATACTTGTTTCGTTCTTTCCTGCAGACGAAGGGGATTCACGAGTGGAACTTCAGCGCCACTTCAGTACGAGGTGTCAGGTCAGTCTGCTTGTCTGATGTAACAATGACCTCACACCCGTCTCCAGAGGGGGATAGGTTTGAATCTGTCATCAGACGGTGGGTGGGGATAAAAGATTAAATATCAGAATCTCTTTTTCATGAGAGAACTAGTCAATAAGGCACATTAAACAGTCAGGACAACAAAACAGGATAGTCTACAGCCAATGAGCAACATCAGCAGCTCTTCTCCGAGCTCCCACTGGATGTCCGAGCTCCTCATCCTATCCATCCATCCCATTACAGCCACTTGAATCCACTTTCTTTCAGTCACTACTCAAAGCTCATGACGATACAGTAGGTGAGGGTTGAAACATAGATGGACTGGAAAATAGTGAGCTTTGCCTCCCGCCCCGGCTCCCTTTTCCCCTACAACATCCGCAGACGCTGCACCAATCCACTAGTCCACGAACAAGAACGCGAGAGCTCCTTCACTTGGGAGCAGCAACTCTGGCAACAGCAAAGTTATTTCAATTAAAATGTTATGCCTATAACTATATATAGTTATTAAAATATTTGAGTCTGGACCAAAATCATCCAGCAGCTAGCATGGCTACAAACCATCCAACTAAAAGCCTGACGAAAAACTTGAATGTGTAACGTACGTAATGTAATTTCAAGTTTTTGTTCTTTTACTGTTCATGTTTGCGAAGGTATAAATATAATCATGTAGCAGACATATACTAATATTAAAATTAGTGACAAATGGAAAACCTTAAGAAAAAAATCTAACACAGCGGATTCGCATCCGTTCCTAGCATGTAACATGTGAAGAGGTATCTGAAAATGACATAAGAGCATGCAGATTTCATTATTTATTACACTACTGTCACTTCCAGACTGTATCAGAGTGCTCCACTAATACCACAGACAGTTTTCATGATGTCTGCGCCTCCTTTTCTACGGTCCTCACAGGAATTCAGTGTCAGATCAGGGAGAAGTGGAGGGCCGTGCTCACATGTTGCTAGGGAACGACTCATTCTCTGTGCCCACTCAGCCTGCAGACAGCCAGCAGGACACAATAGCAGCTATGCGAGCAACAATACGACCACACATACAGTTGCTCGTTGTCTGGCCTCAGCAGCTCTTGCCTCGGCCAAGTGTTCATCCCAGCACATAAAAGTTTCCATTTAGCTGTTGAATCGAAGGAATTCGGCCTCATTTAATTTGACAATTTGCAAAACAAGTTTTGAGTTTGTTCCAGACGCAGAGAAACAAGCGGCTCATGCTCGTAACTCACTGTGTGTGTGTATCAGAGAGATGTTACGTCCTTGTGCGTCCTGCCTTCGTCACGTCTGCTGGAGTTTAGATTTTTGAAGGCCACCCACAGGCGGTGACAAACAGTCTTTTATTTCATAGCACAGATTTGATTGTCGATGTCATGAGGCCAGTGAGAGGCTTCGTTCGTTCTGTGAGAGCTCATTCTGCAGACTGTGGTTTGAAAATGAGTTTTTTGAATAGGCTGCATCTAGTCTGGGGGTGTTGTAAAGTGTTTACTGCGATGAATGCCCAACATGCCAACGGGAATTTTACTTTAATCTCGACACATTTTCAAGTGCAAATCACCACTTTGGATCAGACTGTGAGCTTACGATCATGCCTCTGTTTTTAATCCATATATCCTTCAACTATGTTTTTCATCTTCAGTTAGAGATGCAGATGCAGGATCTTTTCTTTAGAGACAGCTGTGCACAGTCAACACACACATGCATTAACATCTCTACATACGGTGGATTAAAACTGATCCACCTGTTGCAAGAATGAATCGTCGTATTAGAGCTCCACTGATGATGCTTCTTTTTTTTTTTCTCAGCATTTCCAAGTTCGACGAGCGCAGCGCCTTCCTCTACGTCCTTCACAATGCCGAGGACTTCCAGATCTACTTCTGCACAGAGATGCACTGCAAAAGGTCTGTTCTCATTCTGTCTGTGTTTGTTTGATTAACTCATTTAGTGTGCGTTCAACCAGTTGGCAGGCGAGCATTCCCCTCTTTGAAATATTCTCCAGTCATTTTAGGGTACACAGGTTCAAGACTTTAAAGACTGCAATCAATAAGCTCAGTTTGTATCTAGAATTCAACTTCTCTCACACACACACACACACACACACAGTAGTCGTTTGTGGTTCATTGTGTTGCTCAAGAGCAGCTGAGATTGAACCACCAACACTAAGATTAACCTCAACCTGCTGTAACGAGGTTTTTTTGTTTGTTTGTTCAGCTGTCATCTCTGACCCAGCATCTGATTTTTCTGTCAGTCCAGAAAGATTGTAAACTCTCTCCCACTGCAGCGAGTTTATCTCTTCTGTTCAGCTCAGGCACTCAGCTCCGTACTCAGGTGGTAAATTTCGCACTTTGCCGTCGCATCGAACACACCTTGTTTCATCTCGGCGCCCTCGTGTTCATCAGCGAAGCACTGACTGTTCAGACTTGTGACTCTCACATCAGAGCCTCCCGAGCACTTCGGGTTCCATTATGTTGGAGTGTGAGAGTCAGTGAGTCATGCCTGCTGTTGTTATGAAGCTGCTCTCCTTTGGTACCGAGAGAAAGGAGTGACAGCGCGAACGGAAGGGTGAGAAGAGGTGAGAAGAAAGGGAAGGAAGGAAGGAAGGAAAACGTAGATGAAAGGTGGTAGAAAGAGGAAGAGACCGAGAGTCTGATTGTGTTTGTGCATATGCATGACTGGCATGTGTGCATGCACAGGCGCACCTGCAGACATGCCATGTGTGACAGCATGACGAGGCCACGTGCGAATTCACAGTTTGCGCGCAGCAGCAGTTGTAAAGGTCACTGTATGTATATATTTGTGTGGGAGGTGTACGTGTAAACAGACTGTGACCTCATTCTGGATAAGATCATCAGTTAATTAACATATGTACAGACGACGTGTGCAAAATGACTCCAAGGTGATTCACTCTGAATATAATCAAATATATCAGCCACCTGAGTAATGCCTTATTTCTGTAGTTTCACTTTTTTTTATTATGGAGAAAATATGGGAAATGTTTATAATCTTGCTGTAAGAGCCCTGCGAACAGGTGCATTAATAATATAATAATAAACTTTATTTATACAGCTCCTTGCTAAACAAAATGAAAATAGGACTGTACCAGCATGTGGGTCCTTTTTAAATGCACTTTCTGGTCTTTTGATGTATTTATTCCTGCTGGTTTCCATTTTGTATGACTCCACAGAAACATGATCATATTGTGCAATCCATGTCGGGTGGTAATGCAGTTTAACCGCAGATTAATTTGACATGTCTGTGCTGCATTATTTCACAACAATAAGTGGCGTGATTTGAGTTTATGATTCACTCCGTAAATGTAAATATGATACAGATTGTGATGATGATCAAGTCCAAGAGAGTAAGAATCACTGCTTTACATAGTACTGCTGTTTTTGGATACAACAATAAAGGAGTCCTGTCTTTTCACTTAGTACTACTGATGCATTCAGGTATGATCCGGCGCTGTGGCGATAACAAAGGTTTTTTCCATTCGTTTGAGTGGCAGTAATGTGTTTGGTGGTGAGGGCTATCTGCCAAAGAAGAAGCTGAGCGACGTCACGCTGTGGCTGCCACTCAGACACTCAGTAAGGTCGAACACCTCCGCAGTCAACCTGAAATGTCTCTGAAAGTGAGACTAAACTCTGAAACTCTATCTGTTTATTTCATGTGCCGGCTTCTGAGTCTGACTCACAATTTACACTGTAACACTGTCATTTGTTTTGTGTCCGATTATTTGAAAGAGAAAGAGAGCTTTGGTTGAGCGACAAAGACGGCGAATGAGAGCGAGTGAGCGTCAGACTCGTTAAAGTCGGTTAATTAGTGAAATAAAAAGTTGTTTCCTGATTGTTTCACTGCAGTTATGTTCAGCACAAATAGACACACTCTGTCTGAACATACCCTTACACAGTCAAACATACTATTTATTTATTGTTTTATTACAAATCGAATGTGCTGGAAGGGAGATAAAACCATTCAAATTTTCCAGAAACATATAGACTGTTTATTTCTAATAACTCAAATGAATCTGATGCTTTCTATGATCTGTATTTTGGACTAATCAAACCATTCCTTTGGCAGATTCTGCGATCTGGTTAACAGCATAACAGAGGAGGCCTGGAAAGGTCCAGAGGAAGGAGACTGTGACACCGACGCCTTAGAGGTGAGACGACTGAAGACAAGGCTAGACTGGACTTCAGCCAACTAAACGTTGGTTACTTATACTGTATTTTAGGGTTGTCTTTATGTAGATTTATGGTTAATCAAAAATCTCTTCCTATAGTTGAAGTTACACAACCTTTATGCCATATTTCACTTAATAAACCCACTAATTAAGCGGTGTATCCCTTTGTTAAAATGAAGGATTCCCCTGACAAATACTGGATTTTCCCTCAGCACAGATTCAGCAAAAACTTTCTTTAATTTTCCAGTAATGAGGCTCTTTTTCAGTGCCGGGTGCTGAGAACTGGATTACCTGTTTGTTACATTGTTTTGTTACATCCTGTCTGCGGTGCACTGCTGCCTGCTTTTTAAATGTCGCAGGAAATGTGGTTGTGGTGTTTCCATCCAAAGATTTGAAATACCACAAAACAATCTTTTAACAGTTTATTAGCCTTGGATGAGTTCCAGTGTATTTCCCTCTGGTTTTACAACGTGTTTTGGCAAATATCTCTCGTAAGCGTGCATGAACTCTGGATTTCCATCTAGCTTCTCTGATTCAGATCATCGCAATTTGCATTTTAATAACTGCAAACCCGGGGAAAGTGAACCTGCTGGGATAAGGCCTGGATTTAGCATGTACACTTTTGCATGCAAAGAACAGACACCTGCTGCTGCATTCAGGTGAATGCAGCAGCAGGTGTCTTCCCAGCAGAGCCTCGGGTGAAGAAAAGCTAATTATCCCAAAACTCTGCCGCACTCAGCAGAGTGGCACAGATCAAATGTCTAACAGGTCTAACAAACTTCTCTCAGAGTCAGTTTTATGTCTGTCAGCCTTAAAATCACCAGAGATTTAACTTTTTCTTTACAACACAACACGTCCTGAAAACGCAAGTGTTTCCTGTAGCCTTTATAACACATGACTAGGAAAGAAAAGTACTGATTGTCAGCTGGGATAGGCTCCAGCACCCTGCAACCCTGATGAGGATAAGCGGTTACGGAAAAGGGATGGAAGGATGTAACCAGAGAATAGTAATCTTCCAAAGAATGTTTCAAAAAACCTGTTAAAGTGCAGAGCGCTACACTTAGAAAAACAGAAGAAAGCTGGTGCTCAGAATTGCAAGTTGAGGATTAAATTCAAACAGATTTGACGATGCAGAATCGTCCACGATTTCACGTTTTTTTAATCAGCATCACTTTTATTTAAATATCTGTTGTGTGCTTTTCTCTCTGCAGTACGACTATGAGTACGATGAGCATGGAGAGAGGGTGGTGCTGGGAAAAGGCACATTCGGAGTGGTGTACGCAGGCCGAGACCTCAGCAACCAGGTCCGACTGGCCATCAAAGAAATACCAGAGAGAGACAGCAGGTGGGAATCGGAGGAAAAAGTCACCCTGTTGTATTTTCTCTGAAGGTTTAACACTTAACAGGACAGGCTCACTAGCACTAACAGCAGTGAGGTCAGTCTGTCTATTAATATCATGAATAATGAATATAAATATTTAAAGACCACGTAACTCTTCATCTGACTCCAGTAGTCGTTTAACGTTTACTGCGTCTTGCTATGATCACGCATTATAGCCGGCTGTTAAATAGGGAAGTCTGTGGCACAAATGTGTGTCGCATCGCCCTCACACTCCACAGTGTGCACAGGTGTGTCTTTTTTTTTTGCATGCTCAGTACAAACAAAACAGGGAATCTCCGTAAAAACACTTTTCTACAGCGCTACGTCGTCAAAAACTCCACAGGGGAAGTTCCACATCCCTACGTAACTTCCCCGGTTGATTATTTACACTAATACAAATATCTGTTATATTACCTGAAATGTTATGTTTAAATATGTGTCTAACTAAAAATGCTGCATACATTTCCATACATTTAACAAAGCCTGGTTTCATTTTGTTTTTACAGAGGCAGTTTATATCACTCCATAAATCAGCCATAAAAATACATTCTCACCATGTTTTAGGTATAAAATCTTGAATGAAGGAATGCTATATAAATAAACTGCTCTGTCATAGGGAATGGGTACTGTTACTATTTCCCATGAACAATGAATTCCCACTAAGCCTGGGACTAGGGGAACTGTTGGATATCACCAGGGAACTTCCCCAGTTGATTACTTGTAATACAAGTTTCCGAAGTCGAATGTTTAAATATGCAAATTAGACATTATTTAATGCTTTTTCTTGTAGTAAAACAAAACCTAAATGTGTGTTTTGGGTGTTGAATAGCCCAAAATCTTTAAACTGACCAGTGCATGAATAAGCATGTTTTTGCCTGTAATGTCTCACCTGTTATAAGCGAATATTCATGGACTCCTAAGGATGAGTTTAATATTTTTGGTGACCTACTGATAATTACTGTAATGCCAACAACAAACCAAAATGTCATGTTTACTTACAGGATAACTTCTAATCTGATTATCAGCTTGATTCAGCTCAGAGAAGGTTAAACTCTTTTAAATTGAAGACCCCCCTCGGGACATACTTACTTTTTTAGCAATCCCTGCCAATCTTCTATTTATTATCCTGTGCAAACAGTAAATTACAGCCTGGATGTAAACAAGTCTCTGAGCTCTTCTGTTGAGCATCATTTCGAAAAGTGCTGCTTCTCTCCGGCTGAGCGTGAAGCACAGATCAGAACAGTCCCCGGTGGTTTTCTGGCGTTCAGCGGACTGGTAGCCACTCGAGTGACTGGTTAGTGGAGAGCCGTGGAGGCGAACTCCCACCCTCCACCTTGACTTCCCACCACTGTCTCTGCTCAGAACGCCTATCTCCTCGTAGTAGACTGTCTCGCAGAGGAGATGATGCCACCCTTTGTTCCGATAATCACATCAGCAAGTCAGCAGGGCGCTCAGCAGAAAAGAATGTGGAGAATTTGGGTGAATAATACAGAAGTGGACTGAAATCTCAAAACAGGCAGAGAGAGAGAGAGAGAGATAGGGTGTTTCACTGCAGAGAGCTGAAATTCACGGGTAGGCATGTCATCAAGATTCAGCCTCGCTGATTTTCTGGATCATTCTTTTCTCTGCTGCCATGTCCTGTTTACTTTCCCCTGAAGTAAAAGACACATCTCCATTAGCCATAAGGATGACCTTTTATTTAACAGTGACAGCTATGTAGGGAGAGAAAGGGGGGTGATGACATGCAGCAAAAAAATTTAAATTAGGACCTTTATTATTAAATGAATTGTTATACTTACTTAACAGAGGATTTTAATTTAAACTCTTCAAAGGTAGGTCAGAAGGTAAATAAATAGTTCAGTAAGTTCTCCAGTGTTGTATCAGCACGATATCCAGCTTCATTTACACACAGTATGTACCCAGTTTTCTGCAACTCTGAGTATCTCATTGTCGTCCGATCTTCACGAGCATCTGCAAAGTGTTTCATTTGATTGCTTTTTTTAATTACAGGTACTCCTCAGCCGCTGCATGAAGAGATCGCTCTTCACAAGCACTTGAAGCACAAGAACATCGTCCAGTACCTCGGATCCATCAGCGAGAACGGCTTCATTAAGATCTTCATGGAGCAGGTGCCTGGAGGTGAGAACTGTTGTTCTGCTCCTGTAAAGAGGAAAGAATGAAAGATAAGAAGAGTTTGATTCACACGGGCGAGCTCAAAGCGAAGAAGACACGAGTATCTGTGCCATCTTAAGGAAATCCTTCAAATGTTTTTTTCCCTCGTTCTTTGTCCTTACCTGACTTAACATGCTGAGGGTGTCTTCAGCCTCATGTTGCTGATAGTCTTGGAAGTTACTTCAAACATCTTATGGGGTTTATCGAGGCAGAGGAAAACTACTACAGACTCACTGACTCGGCGACTGATCAAAGCTGTCCTGCTAATCTCGTGTCAGATTAAGTGCATTGATCGTCGTTCCATTTTGTCCCTTTGGTGTCCAGGGAGTCTGTCCGCTCTGCTGAGGTCCAAGTGGGGCCCCCTGAAAAACAACGAATCCACCATCGGCTTCTACACGCGGCAGATCCTGGAGGGACTTAAATACCTGCACGACAACCAGATAGCACACAGAGACATCAAGGTGAGAAGAAGTTACTGTGCAATGCATGCTCTGGTTTTTATCATCTGTGGGGAATCACAGGCGTGTTTGTTTGTCATGTTTAAACTCTACGGGGACGCTGAACCGGGCTGCCTTTAGTGGCTTCTTTCAACTAGCATTGATTGCCATATAATGGCGACGATCTGCATCACATTTCACTCATAAAACTGTTTATACTGACTGTCACAACTACTCCGGTGAATCATTTATTAAGGGGAAATCCTCCGGTGCACGGGAGGTGACAGACCTGACACCTGCATGCTGTTGGAATAGGTAGAAGAACCATGAGCAGCGACGCTACAGTGACAGAACAGATAAGGAAGACAGTGCACCACCTATTAAAAATCCAGACTTTGCCAACAGGAAATCCAGTGAGAGAGTCTCCACGCTGTTTGATTGAGAGAGGTGCACTGCAAAAACATCAGGACAGTTTAAGACTAAAGAAAAAGGGTCAAGTAAACAGATTTTAAGATACATAACTCGACCGGAAACGTGCACAGAAGAAGGAAATAGTTACAAAAAAGTGCAACGATAACAAAAAAGAGAAAAATACACGCATGCACCTAAAGATATTAATGAGCCCTGCAGACACAGACATGACATAAATACAGTAAATAATGTTAAAAGGTTCGCATTCGCATTTTCTCCATAGCTCTTTGGCTATAACAATGACCCAGACTTCCCTTTTTTCTTCTGTCAAATCCCCTCCCTGTTTTATCTCAGCCATGACAGACCAACACTGATAACGCTCCCATCACACAGTCATTAGGGTCAGCATCCACTTGCGACCCGATTTAATGACAGGGTCATATAAGCGCCATTAGCGACACATAAATGTTAATCACCTTGTTTTGGCTGGGTGTTGCCCGTCCTCCTCCCAAGCCGTGTTTTGTAACCTGCTGTTTGTCACTTTTGTAAGGATTTGTAAGCACCTCACATTATCCCGATACCATCACGGCCAGGGGATTTGAGCGCGGGAACACGGGCGTATCTGTTCTCATGAGTGTTTTTTTTTAAATCCGCAGGGTGATAATGTTCTCATCAACACCTACAGTGGCGTCCTGAAGATATCAGATTTTGGCACATCCAAGAGGTTGGCTGGGATCAACCCCTGCACTGAGACTTTCACAGGTACGCTCTGACCCCACTGACTGACAGACTAAATTATCCCCTGCTTCCTGTTCGCACAGATCCTTAAATAATGCTCGCTTCTCCTGAAAAGTCCCCTATTTTCAGGAAACAACAAGGGACTTTGTTTAGTAAGGGCCATTAATTGGGCTGAGCGCTGAGGTAACCCCATACAGATTATACTTTTCTTTGTCACCATTCCAGATCCGTAATCCAGCCTCAGTTCCTTGGCCAGTAAGTGATATCACTGAGAATAGCTGTATGTTTCTATTCAGAGCTGCTGGGTTTGGCTCGAGTCTGCGGTCAGAATGGGCAGGTTTGTGCCTGTGTGATGTCGGCACCGCGGCGGCCAATTACAGCCCAGTTTAACCTCGTGGATTAAACCATCTGGCAGCTGATTGGAACAGACAAGGACTTACCCTGAGTGGTGGAGCTCTTTCAGGAAACTGGGCTACTCCGTTTTATAGGCCAGTTCTGCTATAAATGTGTCCCTGTCTGTTTTTAACTCCAGTACACGGGCTTCTAAAAGCAGCACACGCAGCTCGGCAGGTTATTATTAGAACAAAAGAGTCCTTTCAATGAGGAGCTGAAAATGTTACTTTGGACTGAGCTGTGATTACTTAGCAATGCAGAGAGGTCGTTTGCTGTTACTCACACAGGTCATGAGTTCAGATAAAATCCTGTAACGTGATTGTTCACTCCATCACCTCAGGACAGAGGAAATGTATAATTAGACTTCAGCTATTTTTGGCATTTATACAAGTCTCTTCCTTTTGATGTCACTTGTGACCTTTAAAATATATCCAACTGCGGTTAACTATTAGTTTAATCGACAGACTGGAGTGCTTGTTCATCTGCGTCTTTAGTTTTTCACATAAAATCGATGAATGCAAAAGATTAGTCACAGCTCCTCCTGCCAGTAAATGGTTTACTCAGTTATGTATTAATTTACTTATTTGATCAGGTGACAAAGAGGAAAAGACTTCACACCTTGAAGCAGTAGTTCAACATTTTGGAAAAGAGCATTAGTTTACTTTTTTAGCCGAGCGCTAGATGAGAAGCTACCACTTTTATTTGTGTGTCTGATGACTGTGAAGCTGCAGCCAGTTGGCTTGGTTTAGCATAAAGGCTGAAAAAGAGTGAATCCGCTAATCTGGCTGATTGCAATTTGATGGAATAGTTGAATGTTTTGCAGCTTTCTTGAGGAGAGTTGGATTAGGGGATCGATGCCACTCTCATATCTGTATGTGAAATATGACGCTGGAGCCAAGAGGCTATTAGCTTAGCTTAGCATAAAGGCTGGAAAAGGGTGAATCATCTAATCCGATTGATTGCAGATTACTTTTTGATGGAGTACTTCAGCATTTTGCATCTCTCCTGCAGCAATTTGGACAGGAGATCAATACCATTCTTGTGTTTGTTCGTGAAATATGAAGCCAGAGCCAAGAGGCCTTTAGCTTAGCTTAGCATAAAGACTGGAAACTGTGAATCAGCTAATCTGGTTGATTGCAGACTGCATCCTGAAGGAATAGTTCCAACATTTTTCAGCTTCCTTGTGGAAAGTTGGATGAGAAGGTCGATAACACTCTCATACCTGTCTGTGAAATATGAAGCTGGAGCCAGGAGACCCTTAGCTTAGGTTATCTTAGCATAAAGACTGGAAAAGGGTGAATCAGCTAATTTTGTTGATTGCAGATTGCATTTTGGAGGAATAATTCCAACATTTTGCAGCTTTCTTGTGGAGAGCTGGATGAATAGATTAATACCACTCACATATCTGCCTGTGAAATATGAAGTTAGAGCCAAGAGGCCATTATCTTAGCTTAGCATAAAGACTGGAAAAGAGTGAATCAGCTAATTTGGCTGATTGTAGATTGCATCTTGAAGGAATAGTTCCAACATTCTGCAGCTTTCTTGTGAAGGATTGGATGAAGACATCAATACCACTGTCATATCCTCCAGTGAAGTATGAAGCCAGAGCCTGCAGGCCTTTAGCCTAGCTTAGCATTAAGACTGGAAACTGGTGAATGGTTTCAGCCAAGAAATAGTCTGCCACACGTGACCAATATAAATTTTATTTTTTGTCTGTCTTTGTCTGTCTTAGTATTCATTGTGTATTTTTGTTTGTTTGTCTAGGCACACTACAGTACATGGCTCCTGAAATCATAGACAAGGGTCCTCGGGGGTACGGCAAGCCAGCAGACATCTGGTCTCTGGGCTGCACCATCATAGAAATGGCAACTGGGAAACCACCTTTCTATGAACTGGGAGAACCACAGGCTGCTATGTTCAAGGTGAGAGACACCAGCAGGCAAAAATCCCATCATCCCTCTCCATAATGTGTTTAATTTTAGCAAACAAGGTGTAGAAGGCAGGCGAACATCTGTTTCTTCCATATATGAACCGTGCTAATGAACAGCTGCAGCTCTGCCATCTCAACCAAACTGAGGATGCAGTCAGAGTCGAGGTATGAGAGCTGATAATTGCTCCTGTGATATAAATGATTTGCAAACCACAAACAGAAATGAAGTGAATTTGTGTCTCAGGAACATCGTTGTGTTAAAGTTAACGTTAAACTCAGTCAGACGTGTAACAGTAAAACCTGAAGATGCTTTTTAAAGTCAAAACTAATGACTGAATAACAAACACAGGCCTGTACATACATAGAGCAATGAGTTTAAATCCATGCCCACCTAGAAATGACAAAGTCATGCAACAAAATCTTTTTATTTATAATTGAAACTTTATTTAAGAAATATTAAGTCATGCTTGTGTAGCAAATTGATGGTAAAACCATCTCTTCCTGTTAGTTTTCCGAATATTGTTTATAGTTTCTTTCCATTTTTATTCTAATTTCATTTGTTTCTTGTATGTTTTTATTCCTGAATATTTCATAAGGACTTCATGAATAGGTTTTGAATATTTTATGTCGTTCTTTGTTTTTCTTGTACACCCCCTTTGGCGTTTCTGTAACCATCTAAGCTAACATCAGCATCAGCTACAGTATATCCTTTATATATTTACATTGACATACAGTTACTACATCAGCCTGCTGACCCAGCTGTCAGAAACCAGACAGCAATTTTTAAAATAAAGTAATCCACTTCATGTTGCATGAACCTACATCTCTCAGTCTTTATCAGCGGATTGAGTGTGCTCAGTTGTCATGGAGTTGGTTTGGTTGTGACCTAAATATGAAACTTCGTGTGGTGGTTGAATATGAGGGAAATCATAACAGGAACAGTTTGTTCAGGCTGAATACGACTGTAATCAAACGAAGAAAGGCAAGACTTAGGAAAAGAGGAGAATACTCTGCCATCCTCATTAAAACATGATCCACACCAATGCTACCACAGTATGTTTTAAGTACGTCTTTTTATTGCCTGATTAAAGTTACCATTTGTGCACAGCTGGATCTCCGCAAGACTTCCATGATGGGCCAGACAGGATAATTAGGAGCGCTGTAAGAGAATTAGCTTTTATCCACCCTCAAACTGACAGCTCGACCGACACGGTACAGTGAGTTGTCGATGCCTGGACCGCGTTCAGTTCGTTTACTCCCCATTGCTTTTAAAAGACGCTAAATAAAGGAAAAGGAAAGCTTGTGGAAGTGTTGGCGTCTGCGCTTATCGGTTCCTCTTTATATGGAAACAAAACCAGAGAATCAGCCGTTGTGCACCTGCATTGTGTTCACCACCTGCGTGCGGTAACGTGATCTCGCACAGTAGAAACTCCAAATATTGTCTACGCATTCACGTTCGTTTGAACACAAACAAACGTGCAGCTCATTGAGACGAACCACCACACACTCCCTCATGTCTAGTTCCTGCGTGCATGTGTGTTTGCTTTGAAATCTTGTACTCGCTCAACTTACACTGTGTATTTGCTTTGGATGAAAATGTAAAGAGCCCCACATCAATGAAATATTGTTCTTAGCCATGTGTGGCCCATTAGAGACAGTAAAGATGTTTAAAGGCTTGTCTGGAAAGCATTATAGCTCTCCCGTCAAAGCCTTGAATCATGGAATTTTCCATAAGATGTAATGTAATTAAAGGGCTGTGAATTCAAACAAGGAGGCATGTGTTACAGTGCTGAATAAACCTTCTAGTAAATAAAACATAAAAGCAGAAACTGGGAGCTCCTCCTCTCACATTTTCTGGACTAAGATCACAGAGTTCAAGTATGAACACATCAGGGTAATCTGTAAAAGGATCTCATGCAGTCCTCGTATACTCTTCACTCATCCCCGAGGAATGTCTCAAGGGAGGAGCATCTCCCTGCTGATCTTAAGTTAACATTCCTCGACAGCAATGACAGGAATTTCAAGCCTTCTTATTGTCATGAGTCTCACGGTTGAACTTTGAGCATTACTGGTCTTAACTGCTGCCTGGAGCTACAGCTGACTCCTGGAGCAGTCTCACAGTTCACTGGGTAAACATTTGCTTTATACTTGCCTCCTCGCAGAGAATCAGATTATTTACCCCGAGAGCAGGACCTCCCAGAAACTTTTTCAGAGGCACTGTACTCTGTATGTCTTAGTTCAGGGCTCCTTCTGCTCATGTCTGAACTGAATGTGTCCTCCATCTGCAGGTGGGCATGTTTAAGATCCACCCAGAGATCCCAGAGTCCATGTCACTGGAGGCCAAAGCCTTCATCCTGCGCTGCTTCGAGCCCGATCCGGACCGCCGTGCCACCGCCCTCGACCTGCTCACTGACGAGTTCCTCACCGTCACGAGCCGCAAGAAGAAGAGTAAGAGTAGCTTCACGGGTGGGTTCAGTTCAGATCAGCAGCTCAGTAATGCTTTGTCCTACTTTTTGTGTTCATTTGAAGAGCGCTTGGAGGTTTCCTGTGGTCCACACATTATGAAATAAAAATATACTGCTATTTAAAGTCACTTAGCCCCAGTTGAAGAAGAAAAGGTAGAACAAACAGTTCTGTGTGGTAAATACAGTATGAAGCTACAGCCAGTATTAAGATATTTAGAAAGGTAAATCTTTGGAGCGTTTTTTGCACATAATGATCAGCCAGTCACATTAAAACAGAGTCGTACTCATTAGATGTACCGTACCTAAACATTGTCTGCAGATCAGTGTCACCTGCTGTAACTGCTCATAACTGAATAGGTGCTTATCATGCAACCTGAGCACACCTTGTTTTTTTTATAGTCTGTATTTCACAATAATCTCAGCTCTCATTGGGTTTCTGCCCTGCGGCAGTGGTGCTATCATGTCCCCTGGCACCAGGACAATAGATATAAGAAAGCTTAAAAGCTTGAGCGTCCCTGCATACTTGGAAATGTTGTTCTGCCAGTCCTACGTGGAAATCATGTCCTGCTTTGTTTCTGGTTAACTGCTGACACATATTTTATGTTTTCCCACACAGCTCTGTCACCGGGTTCAGGTAAGTTATTTTACTCTCTTCTACACTTCTTATATATTTATCTGTTTCATAATCTGCGTGTCAGTTCCATAAAACATCTGCTCGCTTTGCTGAAGAGTATCTAGGCTACAGTTTTCTGTTTTTTTTTTCTGTCCATAGCTACCTGCCTTGCACGAATCTGTCCTTTTCAAGAACTAAAATAGACATTGCACAACATCATCTTTCCAAACGCTTGAATATCTTGATAATCGCTGTTTCATGATTTGCCCACAATGGCTGTAATTTGCTGCAAGATACATCAGATAGAGCTCCTCTCCCTAAACATGATGATAGAAAATTATCTGATTTTTCTTTGTGCCTTTTCTGAAAAGGAAGACTATTTTCAATCTGCAATCCTCTTCAAAGGATCAGCTTTTTTTTGTTGTTTTTTGTTATGAAAGAACAGCTCCTACTTCCTGATAGTGATTCTCCTGATTCTTAGTGCATAAATAATGCAACAAGCATGAGCAAAAACAGGTCTTTATTTGTGTCCTTCAGAGTACCTTCGCAGTATCTCCCTGCCGGTCCCGGTGGTGGTTGAGGACACGAGCAGCAGCAGCGAGTATGGCTCCGTTTCCCCTGACAACGACCTCAACACCAACCCTTTCATCTTCAAGCCAAGCGTCAAGTGCTACAGCGAGAGGGATGTCAAGGGCCCCAGGTCCCTCTTCCTCAGGTAGGATAAGAGGGAAGGAGGCAAGGTTTAAATTGGATCAGTGTGGTCCAACGTGGTCATTTTGATTAGCTTCAGATTGACATGTTAGTTTACCATGGTTGTATTGATAAGTACGAAGCTGACTGCGTATATGAAGGTATTAGTTTTATTTATTCTTATGAAAACAATATTTTAGAGACCCATGATGATGTAAATCAGTGGTTTCCAACATTTTTCACAAGTGGCCCCTTAAATTTTTCCCCCTTATTTTATTTGAATACTCTGAAGAAGTCAAATTAAACAGTAATTTACAAACTGAGTTTGGGGAATATTTGGGAAGAAAATAACCAGGTTTAAACATATTAAAGGTCCAAAGTTGGTATCAGCTGTCAAAAAACAACACTGGATGAACCTGAAGGAGATAATGAAGAAGATTATCATAATAAAAATGTAACATTATGAACAGATTTGAATAAGATTACTCATATACAGCCATTTGTTGCTCAAGAGTGAAACAGAAAGAAACACAGAAACACAAAAACACCTAAACATGGAAATATAAAGCAGAAATGAGTAAAAACACAATTTAATATATTTTAAAATATGTTAAATTATGAATGAAATTAAAACCTTTTCTTCACAGGGTTTAGTTGACAGATGGTCGTGTAGCAGAAACACACAGACTGGGGCCAAACATGCATTTTCTTTTTATTTATTTAGAATTTGCAGAAAAAAGTATGGAAGAAACACCTCATGACACAGGATGGAAAGTTAGATTTGCACCGCCCTCTGTCTGTTTAAATATCTGAAGCATGTTCAACTTGCTGCACCCAAATCAGCGATGCAAGCGTTGTTTGTAATCTGAGCTTTGCATGCAAGTTTGTTTGCCAATTACAATATGGAAGCTGCATTGGCTGCACCAGTCCTCAATCCAAAAGGTTTTATTTTCTACTCAGTATTCCAGTGGAGAACTTCGAGGACCACAGCGCGCCTCCATCTCCCGATGAGAAGGATTCAGGCTTCTTTATGCTTCGGAAGGACAGCGAGAGACGAGCCACCTTGCACCACATCCTGACTGAAGACCGGGAGAAGGTGGTGGCCAACCTGATGGAGGCCCTCACACAGGTTGGTTATCAGCAGTCAGATAAATCCCAAAAGATCAACCTTAACCTTAAAAGTTCTTCTATTCCCATCTCACCCTCACCTTCTCACCTTCAGGGCTCTGAAGAAATGAAGCTGAAGCATCAGCACATCTCCACCCTTGTGGTCAGTCTGGCTGACTTTGTTCGCATGGCGGACAGAAAAATCATTGCCAACACGCTGTCTCAACTCAAGCTGGAGCTGGACTTTGACAGCACCGCCATCAGTCAGCTGCAGGTCGTGCTGTTTGGCTTCCAGGATGCTGTAAGTTACAGAGCCAGCTGACTTGCAGTAAATTTCCCCTTTTATTTGAGGCTGCAGTCCTCCTTTACCCTGCTGTTCCTGCTGTAGCCTCTGCATAAACCATGGGCTCTGACTACTTCACTGTAATTGTTGTCATTGTAAATGAGCTGCAGAAAGCAGCAGCAGCAGGCTGCCATGTTGCCGCCACCCCCTGCGCCTCTTCCGAACTGTGAAACACTTGTAACCTTTAAGTGAGGTGATAAAAGGTGATATCTGTCGGGAGTAATTGGACATTCTGTGAGAAAAACGCTGAACCGCTCTCCCCCTCAGAAACGCAGTTGTGCAGATGAAGTGACACGAGAGCAAGTGGTTGTTTTCATATTTGTAAGGGGTGTTGCGTAATCCTGCAGGCAAGAACACGAAGCTCTGATGCCTCCTGTTGGTCTTCAGCGCAAACAGTTTACAGTAGAAGAAGGAGACTCATGTAGCATGAAGATGCGTAGCTTGGTTTGTAATAATTAAGCCTAAAACATAATATATAAATATAATAATAATGCTTCGAAGGTTCATGTGTTAAACAGTTAAAAGGTGTGACTATAAAACTGCACTAATATTAAATGTGTTCCGTACGGGGTCAGCAGTTCAGGAAATACAGTAAAACTGTAAAACTCGTCTTAATTTCAGGTGAACAAAGTGCTGCGAAACCACAACATCAAGCCTCACTGGATGTTCGCCCTGGACAACATCATCCGCAAAGCTGTGCAGACGGCCATCACAATCCTGGTGCCAGGTAACATCATCAGCGTCTCGAGCAGATCACCCCTAAACAAGTTATCGCCGCTCCCTCGGGCCAGCGCTGACTGCCTGATAAACACAGGAGCTTGCCCTGGAAGCCACAGTCATTGTGGCTTTCTGTGGAATGGCTTGGGGGATGTACAGTGATGATAAAACACATCATTCATCCACACGTGCACGGCATGCAGTGGGTTCAATCAGCATTTCTGTAGCTCCAAAGTAAGACGTGAAGGACTAGTAACAGTTATGAAGCTCGACTGATGTGCGGCTCAGTCTGACAGATTTTAGATTTTGCAAAATGAAGACATTTTGCTCCAGAAAATCAAACCTCAGCACCAATAAACTGACTGTAGGATTGAGTCCAAATCAGGCCAGCTAAGGCCCAAAAGACCTCATTACCAGAGTTTTAGAAATCTGAAACTGTAGCTTATATCATCTGTAAAAATAACAATAACAATAACATAAATAACAATACTGAATGACACATGTTTTTGTCTTAGTGAAGTAATATTTCGCAGGCTTAGTCGACATGTATTGGTTTGTTGAAGGCCTGCACCAATAACAATTCATTTCTATATATTTGAAGTACTGTGCTGCTACAGTATCTTGTTTTAAATCAAACTTTGTCCAAGCAAACAAATCAAAGTATTTAATGTAAGTCATTTGAATCTATGTTTGTGTGTCATTGTGTCTTGGTCAGAGCTGAGGCCTCACTTCAGTCTGGCCTCAGAAAGCGACCCCGCCGAGGACGTGGACGACGACACCGAGACAGAGGGTCACTCAACCCACCAGAGCCGGGCGCCTCCCGTGGCCACTCACGACGACACCGTGGCCACCTCAGGAGTCAGCACGCTCAGCTCCACCGTCTCACACGAGTCCCATAATGCACAGCGGTCAGTGAGCATGGAGCTGGGCAGGATGAAGCTGGAGACCAACAGGTAGCCGTGAATATTTACTCTGATATGATGCGTTACAGCCGCATTTAGCAGTCAGAAAGCTTTCCGTCGTACGTTTGTGTGTGTTATTATTCATTGTATTAAATATTCATCACTTTCTGTTGATAAAATACAAATAAATCTTCCTATTGTGTTTCTTTTATCCGACTTGTTTGACCCCAGGCTGCTAGAACAGCTGCTGGAGAGGGAGAGAGAGTATCAGGCCATCCTGCAACAAGTGCTGGAGGAGAGAGAGCAGGAGATCAGACTACTGAGGCTGCGATCTGAGCCCGCAGGTCTGTACTGTAATCTCATTTACCTTTTCACACTGACTGCATGCAATAGTAGCACCACTTCTGCTGCTATTACCACCAGTCATTGAGCTGTGGCAGCATGGGCCGACTCATGATCGCTCCGAGACTTTATTTACAGCTGATCTGTGATAAATAAATAAAGATACATGTAGGGACATGACAAATGCACATAAACAAAGCTTTGTCAGCACCTATTGGAGGTGCAAATGGTGTGACTTTTCAATTGATATATACTGATGTGATCACACTTATTACACATGGTATGCACCCTGTCCTAATGACGTGTTGATTAATGTTTCTGGAAGTGATAATATTGATCCTTGCTGCTAATATTTAGCGTTTGTGTTGCAGTGAAGCTCACTTGTTTCTAGATTTTGAGCCCGTTATGTTCAGTTTATATCACAAAACATGTTTGACAAATTTTGTTTATTTGCTTGTTTATGAAATAACTACAAATTATAAATAATAACTAAAAGTTAGCGGTCAAATCTGCCAACATGTACACCAATAAAAATATATTGGCTTTCTCATCCCGTGTTTATTATTTGGTGACTTTGGTGCTGCAGGACAGACGCTGTTTATTTCCTATGAATAGGTCCAGTGTGTCTAAATGGGTCTGTTCACTGTATTCTCTGGCAGACGTCCCTACACCATCAGATGGTCCAGAGGGACGGAGGAGTCCACCTTCAGAGAGACATGAAGACCCAGATCTGACCAACTGGCTCAGACTTTGTGGTGCTGACCAGGACTCCATAGACCGAGTGAGTTCCTGCTTTACCTTTAACTTTGTTTCCACAACGGACAGGAAGACATTAAAGCTTTGCAACTAGACTAAACTGAAATAACAGTTCCAATGATTGTCAGGTAACTGAAGAACTGAAGTCTTAAATTCGTGCACTCTGTTTCTCTAGATACTGAATGAGGAGTACACGTTGAACGACATCCTCCACAATATAACAAGAGACGATCTGAAGAGCTTAAGACTGAGGTACTGAGTCTTTTTTTGTCCTTTTGAGTTGACTGCTTCTTTCACTTCTCTATTCAGTATTCAGTAGCTAAAATGCATGCTGACTCTCACATGTAAAAAAAGCACTGCAGTTCTCCAAACAACAGGAACACAGAAGTGAAGCTGTGACAGCTTTCTTTCTTTCTTTTTAGGCAGCAAGAAAAATTGTGACTTCATAAATCGTGCAAGGTGGCTTTAATAACACAAGTGTCTTTTGTCTGGTCTTAGCGAGTCGTACGAAACTGCTCCCAGGGTCTCAGCTATGATTGATTTCATCATCACATCTGTAAACATGTTTATTAGCTGCATGCTATCATAGTTTTCATCTCCTCTTTCTCACATTAGTGGCAGCATATCAGCTTAAAATATAACATGTTCATGTCAGAGGGAAACACTTAAAAAAATCATGATTGTTATGAACTCTTGAAGCCTTTACTGTTTGTGTGGGATTGGTACAGATCTGTCTTTGGCACCACCAAGTGGTAACATTAAAAAAGACGTGGTGGCAGACAGCAATACAAATGTATTAACTGTGACGTGTTCTGGTTCTGCATTCTGAATTCAGTTCCCTAAAATGTTTTTTTGCATCCGGTTGCTGTTGTTGAGATATTTATAAACTACGTGTGAAACTGGAGTGACGGTGAAATTTGTGCACAGGAGGCGATCTATCGCAAGCTTTGTCTCCACTGTTAGCTACAGCAGCCTGGGAGCTCATCAACTCGTGTCAGACTTATATATTACTATATATACACTGCACTGTATTGTGTCCTAACAGTCTTTTCTCTGTGTCCCGTCAGAGGCGGGATCCTGTGTAAACTATGGAAGGCCATCACAGACTACAGGCAGAAGCCAACCTGAGGCCTTAAGTGGTGATGAACCACTCAGAGAAGTCAGGACTTTGTCCCAACAACTCAGTATTCTCCTCTTTACCTCAGTATTTATAAGAAAGCAAGACTTCTGGGAGAAGACCCTGTGTTTGCCATGTGCGCAGAGCAGCTTTCCACCCACACAAGAAACTGGCTGGAGAATTTTGATAATATTGAAAAATAAAAGTGAAAAAAGGTCACTTTGAAAGCAACAATTACTGAGAAGTGCCACTAGTTTTTGCTACGCCTGATAGACATTACGCAGCTTTTTGTTACAGGCGTGTTGTTGGGAATTCAGTGGGAAATCATGAAAACTGTCAAAACAGTTTCTCCTGTCTTTACAAGATGTAACGTTTACAAAACTGGAGACTGACCGTTTTCTAATACAAGCCTGAGATACAAAATACTACATTCAGAATCATCCGTACTAATGTATAGGCTTCTTATCACTACTTTATTTAAGTGCATTTTTAATTTAATTGTTATGGTATTCTGAAGGACGTCAATGCATGCCCAGTTTTTTTATTTTTATTTTTATCCATCCTGAGACTTATTTAAGTTGTTGCTTTTTTCACATTTCCTTTTCTAATACGAATCCACATTTTTATTTTTCAGAAATGTGTAAATATTGTGTGATAAAATGATATGTGAATGACATTTATGTACTTAAAAAATACATTGGTCAACAGGTAAATCTCCATGTGGATTGGAGAGATTGGAGTCTGTAAGGAACACATTTGAAAAATGAATTGTATAGTAATGTATTTTCTAGTGTCAGAAATCATTCATTTAGTAATTAATATTACATCCGATCATTTGCTCTGTTTTTATTGTTGTACACTGACAAAAATTGTGCTTATTTAGCTTGTGATTGTTAAATCAGATGTTATGTTGTATTGAGAACTCTGAAATGCAAACAAATTTCATATGAAAGAGCCTTTACCTTTTTTTATTATTGTTATTGTTATTATTATTTTAAAACATGATGTCAGAACTGGGGTAAAATAATCATAAGAAGTGTGTCCGTTTTGTTTCATATCTGAAATTATTCAAGATTTTTGTGTCCTATTGTTAAAATAAAACTTTTCATCTTGAAACTGTGAAAGAAATGTGTTAGATTTATTCTGTAACTGTAAATGCTACATGTCAAATCTATTGACTGACTCGTGGCTGTGTGTAGAAATTATTGTTGTGGTGACATTTCTAATTGTAAGGGTAAAATTCTACAATGACTTTTAGAGAGCAACATTTAATGTTGCACAAAATTCTAGGAAGAACTTGATAATATGTATTCACAATAATTAATATTAATACATCGTTTATAATAATAAATGGTTCTTTAAAGAAACAATTGGCAAAAGGCTTAACTAAAATAGGTTCCCCTATGGCGTCACCATGAAGAACCTCTTTAGGTTCTACCTCAGGCCTTGTTTTTAAAAGGTGTAGTGGTGACAAGGTTATGTCAAAATATAACACATATAAACTGATAAATAAAGATATAAACTTGCAAAACATAGTCGACAATTTAAGAGTATTTGTACTTCATTTTTTGTGAAACTTCTACATTTCATAAGAAATACTGTAGTTCTTTGTTAGCAATGTGTACACATTAAACCTACTACAATTATTTAGAAACAGGCGAGTTTATTTGAAGAAATCAACCTAATATAGACAATTCAATGTGATTTACAGACTGTTTAAAGAAATAGTCACAAATGTTTTTACGGAACAATAAAAAAGCATACAAAAAATGTGCTTAATGCTACAACAAAAACGAACTGAAAATGCAAACTATTTAAAAGCTAGAGCAATAAAACACGTTTCAACATATTCTTGTCTCTTGTGTGTTGCATACTGGGTCTATTTGTGCGTGTAAAGTAGTCAAATCTGAGATATAAAGAGATAATAAAGACAGGTGTGTTAGCTCCACGCCATATTTATCCATCGCTGTGACGTCAGTGGGTAAACGTCGCGGTCTCGTGCCCGTACCCCTCCTCACCATGACAACGACAGATTTTTTTTAGCATCGTCAGAGGACAAACCGTTACCTGCTTAGCGGCTTAGCTCGCGATTTAGAGGCGAATATTATGTAAAATAACGTGTTTCCCGTCATTATTGCGCAGCTATATTTCATGTAGGTAGGTTATCTTTGCTGTGTGGACGCTCATGCGTCGGAGACTAGCCGGAGGCAGAGGGAGACGCCGTTTAACTGCGTGAACAACATGGCTCTTCCTCAGCATCCTCGGCTGCTGCTCGCCTGTGTCGTGTTGTTGAGCGCGGTCCAACAACATGTCGACTCTCGGTCTTCGCCCATATCGGATTTAAAGTCTAAAATATCAGGCGTGGAGGAGCTCTTGGAGGAATTCCGCCAGCAGCTCCAGCAGGACCAGGCGTACAAGGTAGGCGATGTGATTGACTCCTGCGTGGACGACTTCAACCCCCTCGGGGAGCGCATCATCCGGACTCAGGCCTCCATCGAGCAGGGAGCCACCTTCTTGCTAGTCCCGGAGAGGGTGTACACCTGGAAGGACTGTTTGCACGCCTGCTGCTCCCACCCTCACTGCACCGTGGCGGTGGTCCGAGAAGTCCCGAGGCAGCCCGGGGGGAGTCTCAGCTGTTACCTGTTCAACTGCACCTACAGGAATAAAAATGTCTGCTCCTTCGCACCGCAGCAAACCTTCACCACATACAGCCGGACCACCAACACAACGCAGGGACACCTCCCTGTTTCACCCGCCGGCTCAGCCAGAAGGCCCGGGGAAGGACGAGCTGAGGAGGATGACACACAAGGTGACTAAATATCCATATAAAGATGATTTTAGAGCTTAGTTGGTGGATTTTCACACGTCACAATGGATAAAATATGATGGTTTCAATATGTTTTATACTTATTTAACATGCTGCATGTACAAAAATTGCTTGTCAGTGATGGAAAATAAGTTAAAATGAGCAAACACATCAGGGGAAATACAAAAATAAGCCACAAAGTGACTCCTTGTAGGTTACCGGAAAGATTTCAGTTATTCATTAGCATGTTATTCTTCCTTAAACGCTTGCTAAGGTTGGTACGTGGCATTGGCTTCGTTGTGCTTTAGAGGCTTTATCCTGATCAATAGTCCCAAGGCAGTATGTTTTATATTCAAGGCAGTGTGGAGGATCATTCTCTTAATCATTCAAGGCAGTTTCAGCCTCCTGGCTGCAGATTAAGTCTTTAAAAAGATCATCAAATTTGATGGACAGTATATAAAGTGTGATATAAAGTTTCTGACATATCAGCAGGTTAAGTTTAGTTCCTAACAGCAGCTGCCTATCTCGATAAAGCAGGCAAGGTTAAGTTAATGATTTACCTTTCAGGGTGGAGCCTGCACGTTCACATGAGGACAGCAGCAGGTGTTTTTATGACCACAGTTATCTCCTCTATTTATTTACAAGTGATTTCCATCAAAGCGGGAAAGAGGGCATATTCATGTACGGTTTTAACTGTGAAATGATGAATGAAGTTTAAACCGTTAGTCATCGACAGAAAACTAACTGCCAACTGAGAGTTTAATAATGATTCAAACTATTTTTTAAGTAAAAATACAAAATAATCAGCTTCTTCAAAGTACATATTTGTAACTTTTTCTATTAATCTAAAATAAATAGTAGATGATTTTAGTAAAATGCATGTAATCTTATATTCATTAATTAGCAGAAATGAGTCAAATAGAGACAGCATGCCGTGTAGTACACATCCTCTGCATTAGCCTGCTTTTCCTGATTCTGCAGAGGTGGATGAGCCTCCACGCAGCGATGCTGGACAGGATGTGGTGATCCAGCTGCCTACAGACTGGGCCGTGCTGGATGGACGGGACAGCGTGGACGACCACAGGATCAACCACTATGAATGGACTCTGGTCCGGGGGGACACAGCCATCAACATGAAGGTCAGTGTTTATTTATATAGTCTGTGCAGTGAATGTTAATCGTTGCTGTAAAATGACTGCATGCAGATTCATTTGGGAGGAAACAGAGTGAATAAAGAAAATATAGAGGAATACTCAGCTCTGCTGTTTTCTCCTTCCAGGGAAAAGATGATTCTGAATTTAAATGTGCAGCCTGAGTAGTCACTAATCGCCCTCACAGACACTAGTATCAAATTTCTTGTTTGTATTACTTAAGTCAACAAAGCTCCATAATGCCTTGCTGTACCAGCAGAGATAAGAGTTTATTACGTCCAAATCTGCCCCAAGGACAGCAGCACTGCTGGAGCCTGTGAGCCTGAGAGGAGACAGGTCGAGCGCCGCAGCTTGCTGACTTGCAGTGATGTGATGGCATCAGTTTGTCCACTATACTGTCTGCCATAATGTTTATACCATTTTAATCATCCTCATTTAGCGCCACAAGATATAGTAGGACATTGTGGGCAATATTGTAAATCAGTGATCAGGACAATTTTAAGGTTATATTGGATTCTTATATGATTTCTCTGTCAGTGTAATGAAGTCTTTTGATGTTTTAGTAAAATATTTTGCTGAAGCCAAAACTCAACAGTTTTTTAAAAATCCATAAACATTTCCTCTGTTGATTTTCCATAAAATATATACTATAATATGCAATAAAAACTATGAACAAGGATTTAATTAGTATTATTTTATTCCTTTTTGTGCAAATTATGACTTAATTGGATGCCTAGGCCACAAGGATATCCAGCAGATGTTATTTGTTCATGCACTGAAAACCACAAAGAAAAATTATTTCACCTCCATCTTGGCGGAGAATAAATCTTGGCATGACTGCACACTAAGAGCTTGTAAGAGAGCAAAGAGCTTTTTTTGTGATTTGGATGAATTAACAGAAGCAGTTATGTAAATTTGAAAAAGATTTTTGCTATGTGTTGAAGGCGACTCACCCGGGACTGCTAAAGATCAGCGGCCTCCAGGAGGGTGTCTACACCTTTCAGATGACTGTCACTGACACGGCAGGCCAGAAGAGCTCCGACAACGTCTCCGTCACTGTTCTGGCACCAAAACATCAAGCAGAAGGTGAGCCCAGGAAAAATATATACACAGTACTATTTTTAAAGGATTAAAATATTGTTGTTGTGGTAACAGTTTCTGTTCTTTCTGTTCCCACAGTGTGTACAGGTCACTGTTCAAACTACCAGTTCAAGTGTGATGACGGTTGCTGTATTGACATCACGTACGCCTGTGATGGGAAACAACACTGTCCAGATCGGTCTGATGAAGACTTCTGCCCAAACTGTAAGAAACTAGTAAGATAATATAATCTCAAGATCTGTTGAAGGCAAAAACATCAACAACCTCTCCACCGTTCACTTTTCTTTAGTTGACAGCAGCAGGAAGTCAGTGACCCACCCTGCTGATCTGCCTAGCGCACGGCAGCCTGTAGCCCAAACAGAGGATGCTGGGGATGACTCCATGCTCCAGACTGTGCCGAGAAAGACCACAGAGAACATTGTACCACCTAAAGACAGCAGCAAGGTCACTCCTCCACAAAGTCCCAGTCAGCAGGAGACTCCAGTCAGTCAAGGTAAGGTTGTGTTTATATTTGAAGCACTTTATTCACATTCAGAACATGTTGCCCTGCAGTGTAGTCATATGAAATAGAGTTATAACACATGGTTGGAAGGGAATCTACAAGCATTTAAAATGTTTGCCTCACAATATGATAGTCCATCGCTGTGCCATTAGCACAGTATCCCTTTGTAACGAGGCAGAAAGGGTTTTTAGTGTGTGTCTGAACATAGAAGCAGATGGAGCCCCTGTAGGTAGCCATTGAGTCATAGCACTGAGCCCAAAATGCTGGCAAGGCCACAGGGACACTCTGCATTCCCTGGGAAAGCAGCTCTTTGCCTGAGTCCCCTCTGAGTGCTGGAACAAAGCGCCTCTGTCCCCTCTGCCATCTGATCCTTGAATCAGGCTGAGACTGACCAAAAGGGCTTCATCCTCCACTGGTATTTTACCACAGGTATCACGTGGATGAGGTGCATTCACAGGTGTCTTTTCTACATCTCTTTGATGCTCGGCCCCATGTAGGGATGCACCACCTTTCACTATTAACCACTGGTTTAATAAAGGCACATGTAATATGTTTCAAATCAAGCTGTCAAAGGTAAATAAGAAGTTGTTTGTGTCTCCTCCTCTGCAGATCCGTGTGCTGCAGCTCCAGTTGTCGGACCCTGTAAAGGCACCTTCCCACGCTGGTACTATGACCAGAATGCGGGAGAATGCAAGCACTTCCTGTACGGCGGTTGCCAGGGCAACCATAACAACTTCCTCCAGGAGTCTGACTGTGTCAGTGAATGTATACAAAAAAGTGAGAACCTGCTTCTTCTTTCTTTCTTTCTTTTTTTTAAAGGTCCGGTGTGTCAGTTGGCAGAGGTGGAATATATTTTTTACTATTCATTGAAATATCTTTTAGGTCCAGCCTTCAAACCAGCAACCGTGGCTCCTCCAGTCACCAAACAGACTGAGATAGGTAAAGACAGTCAAACGTCACTGACATGGCAGCAACATGGTGTTAACTAAATGTTTCCAAATCTAAATTGTATCTGTGCTTTTCTTGCAGCTGCCCCTAAAGTGTCCCAGAGCCAAACAGAGAGTGACGTCCCCATCTCCAAACCATTTCCAGTAATGGGAGGACATCCAGTACCAGAGTCAGGTGGGACCTAGATGGAGGCGTACGCCTTGTTCTCATTTTATGTGTTATCTTCTATCTTCTATCTTCTTGTCCTCTTACTAATGTTTCCTCCTGCAGGTGCAATCCTTCCACTGGCTCTCGGCCTGATCATCACCGCCCTCCTGCTGCTCATGATTGGCTGTCGACTCAGACTTGTGCGTCACAAGCTGAAGAAAGCCAGACCACTCACCACGGAGGAGTCAGATTACCTCATCAATGGCATGTACCTGTAGCCAATCAGCCGGGGGCAGCAAAAACACAAGAGCCCCACGATCTGAGAAAGAGAGACTTGTGTGTTGTCACCAGACCTGAGCCGGGACCTTTTCAGTTGCCACTCTATATTTCTTGAATCCCCAGTGTCTCTAACGTGTCCTCACTCCAGGCTGAAAACATCCCAACTCTCTGCCGCCATGTTTCTGAACGTGCTCACACTGACTGGTAGACGCTGCCTTCAAAGCCAATGATACATATTAAGATGCTTGTGAATTCATATTTATGTTGATTGTGGATCCATGATGAGAGTCAAGATTCGTAGTTTGATACTGACTATATTTCCCCTATGATGAAGAGGCTCTTCTGTCCCCTGAAAACATTAGTTACTTTGGGATCAAACATTTCTTTCTCTCCTTTTTTCCTGACTAGTGCTGCACAAAAACATGGTGTATTTCTGCCAGCGGGTTACACTAATGCGCCAAATTTGAGCTGTACATTTTAAGTCAACTTGCCTGACTGGATGAAGAATCCTTACACATTAGCGTGCCGCTCGTGGTGCACTTTTTTGACAACAAATTGTTCCTTAAGTTTCTCCAAGTCATATAAAAGCCATAAAAGCAAATTGTATTCTTCAAAATCTATTCCTGTCTTTTGTTGCATATTTTTCTTTACTCAGCAAACATATGTGTACTATATTTGCGCGGATGTATTCCCCCCAAAGTGCTGTCTTTCATGTGGGATATTAAAAGTTTATTATATATCAAAAACGCACTGGTGTGATGTGTATATAATTCACAAAAGCTACAGCATATAACCACTGAGGACGATTCCACACAAACGATAAGTGGTGTTTTCATTCAATGTTTTCAGTCACTATCTCAAATTTGACTGTTTTTAGACAAAACGATTCAAGGACAAGAAGGCAGACAAAAACATAAGCATCTCTTTATTTTCATATGCTGTTCCAGACACTGTGAAAGCCAAATATCATCCATGACTTAGATCAACCCAAAATAAAATGTGCTCTTTGTTTTGTCGAAGAAAACAGACATTTGCTTTATATCGTTGGAGTTTATTTTGGCAAAGCAGTGACTATCTCATTTAGCATCATCAGTCACCAGAAGAGCCTGCGCAAAACTGTTAATGGAAAATAAACCAGCGGCAGAAAGCAACACATCACCAGGTGAGAAAGCACAGCCCTGTATGTGCATGTGTGTTATTAGTGCTCCGCTCTCTTGGAGTATATTGAGATCCGTTGACGCGTTGCTTGCGCTGTGTAGAATGACCTAAAAGTGCTGCACATCAAATGGGATATGTGGGTTACATCAGCCATTGTGTTGCCTGTCTTGTGTGTGTTCCTAACACTGCTGGCATGGGGGGGGGACGTCTACAGTTAGATGATCCACGCACACACACACACGCACACGCACACGTTGTAGCTAGGTGAATTATCTAAAAGTTTCAGGCTTTCCTCGTCGTCGTCGTCGTCGCAGTCCGGCGTTCCTCCTACATTCAGCTTTGATGCTGCTGAAATGTAATACTGTAAAAATGGCTGATTGCAATTCAAATGATGAAATCACAAAAAACAACCAAACAAACCCAAAAAAAAATCCAGCAGTTTTAAGAGGAAAACACAACCAAAAAAATGCAGGTCTGAAAAGAAAAACAAAAGAAAAAGAAGCCCTCTGCAGGATTTCTGTGCTGAGCTTCAAGCAGTCTTTCTTCCAAGCCCCTCTGGGCTGTCATCAGTGTGATACTCTAGTCCATGTTAAACAAAAAAAAAATAGAAAAACAAAAAATAAAACAGAGCATGTCATGTCATGGGCTTGTTAGACCCCCATCCCAAGTTTATTCCAGGTTTAAACTTAACAGGTGGATTATGGACTGTCTTCCTCTTCAAAGTTCATCCCTGTGAGAAACAGAAGTAAGATGTTAGGAAAGGCGGAAAGAGACGAGCGGCAAGTGAGAAAGAAACACAACCGTACACCAGTCATGCAAACACAAAGTCCTCAAGAGTTAAGAGACGACATGCAAAACGTTACGACACACTCTCACGGGAAAATCCAAACACATATTGGTTTTTGTCTACATCTCACAGAGTAGAAGACCAAACAGAAGAGTCGGAGTTTTAATCTCATGAGCATCCAAGACTGACAAAAGTAGTCATGCTCTTGAAAACCAAGCCTTCACACTGCTGCTGTTTTGTGTTATTTTAGTGTTTATGTTCCAAAACTATGACTTCAAATCATTAGTCAGGCAGGTTTTATTGAACCAATTTGGAACTACGGAGTTAAAAAAAAAAGATGAAGGAAACGTGCAGCGGGTTGGTATGGCATGGAAGAAGCAAAAAAATGTCAACAAGCAGCAAAATGCAGCCCCTTGTGATCCATTGCCTGCTCCAAGCCACACCAGTTCACCTTTGCCACTGTGAGAAGGAGAGAAGGGGAAGAAGGGGAGAAGGAAGTCACTTCCACCTGGACCACTGCTTGTCTCTGTCTGTTAAAGGCACATAAATCACCCCCATCAAGGGCTTCATTTTGGTGCTGCCAGTCCTCCATTTTGTCGTACTGCTCCAGCATCTGGTTGCCTCCCGCCGGACCGACGGGCAGAATCAGACGGCCGCCGGGCTTCAACTGATCCAGAAGCTGGGAAAGAAACGAGGCGTAAGTGACGCAAAAAGACATTCCAGCACTGCCATTTTAATCCTGTTTATAAACCAAATGAAATTAATATGGGGGGGGGGGAGTAGGCACTGGTATTCATGGATTGTTTTGAAGTGAATTGGGACAATGTGACTTTGATCATCAGCTCTTAAAGTATTCAGACAGACTCACAGCTTGAGGGACAGTCGGTGCTGCTGCGCCAACATGGATGGCGTCATAAGGCGCTTCCTCAGTATGGCCCATCCGCCCGTCTCCCACTGAAACACACAGACTTGGTGATTAATCTAACATTCTCTGCCTATCTGGAGTCTGCTCCAGATGTTTCTCTCCCCAGCAACACCTTCCAGCTCCACCTGAGGGATCCCGAGGCGTTCCCAGGCTAGATGGGTTCTGGGTCAACCCCCGGGGTTTTCCCCTAGTTGGATGTGCCTGGAACACCTCCAAAGAAAGGCGCCCAGGGAGCATCGTAATCAGATGCCTGAACCACCTCCTTTGAACTCGAGGGAGTCGAGCTCCCTCTGGATGTCCGAGCTCCTCGCCCTATCTATCTAGGCTGAGCTTCCCGGCAGAGGAAGCTCATTTCGGCCGCTTGTATCTGCGATCTCATTCTTTCGGTCAGTGACCGAAAGAATGAGATGAGTAGAGGTGGTGAGGGTTGGAATGAAGATGGACTGGAAAATCGAGCACTTTGCCTTGCGGCCAGTACAGTGTCCTCAGGTGCTAACGACGCAGTATCATCGGTCCACATCATGCTCTATTTCCCCATAACTCATGAACAAGACTCCGAGATACTTGAACTCCACTTGGGGCAGCAACCATGAGAACCATGACCTCAGACTTGGAGGTCACTCTCAACCAATCTGATCATGTTTTTAATTAGCAGGTTAATTATTTGTCACAAATACAGACACATTCCCATCACACATTGCTACAGATGCAAAGCTGGGTGATATTGCCACGAAGATTATGACTCAACACTTTGATTCTGTATCAGTGGCATGACAATAATTTGAGGACGGCGTCTTGTTTCTTAGTGAGTAAATACTTATGAACGTTTGTTGATCTACAAACAGCTTCCTCTGATATCTAAAAACCAAAGCTGCGCTTCGGATGTAGCTTTACGACATACATTTACCAACGAGGTAGGTGCAATCAGCAGCAGTTTCAGCCCACACTGTTTCAACAGAGATGCTTCTGCACTCTTCTGTTGTTTTTTTTCATTGTTTAAATCTCTGTGCAATTACAGACCCAAATAAATGTGAAATAAATTTGAACTTGGTACTGAAGTGGTTGGAGAAAAAAAAGGAATTTATTTTCTGTCGACTGACTAAACAGAGACGTAAGATCACGAGAGAAAAACACTGGACCCGAAGTAAACAGCTATGTTTGCCCACCCACACTAACAATCTGTCAGTGTAGTTGCAACATTTTTAAAGATGCAAACAAAGCGTGCCTGTTGAATGCTCGCTTTTATTAATTGCCTTGTTGGCATCAGCACTCTCACTCCCCTGCAGAGCAGGTGAAAGTAGGTAGCTCAATTATTTAGCGCTGCTCTGTGTGCAGAGCTACTGTAAGTTTAGTTTAAAGAGAAGAGTGTCGTCAAAGGCACAGCGCTGCAGCTCTGTTACCTTTCCTCAGTGGCGTCTTACCTATTAGCTTGACTCTGCCCGATGTTATCAAACTGGGGTCATCTTTCTTCACATTGGTTATAGAGTCGTCTACCAGCTCTTTGATGTGATCAATTCCTATAACTTTCCCTTTAGGACCTACCTGTGAAGCACAGAGAGATGGAGGGATGGTTAATCTCGTTCTATCGTCGATTGGTTGGACGAGCTAATTAATCAGAATCAGAATGCCGCCAAAGAGAAATCGTATGTTTTTACCCGTCACGTGTGGCTCACCATTCGTGCGAAGCAGGCGGACAGGATTCCGCTGCCGGAGCCGACGTCCAGAGCTTTGGCTCCCTCGTACAGCTGGTCGTGTAGAAGCTCCAGGGCGTAGGCGTGCTGGGTGGAGGGCATGTCAACATGGAAATTGCATTACAAACCCGCCAGTCAGCATTCATATTGCATCAAGCTCTGACTGAGATGAAGGAAATCCCACCCAGCCAACACCCCTACTGCTACACTTTTTCTGCGTCTGTCAGCATTACTAAGTCATCGGCTCATTATCTATTTGTTGACACTTCTTACAGCCGCATATTAAAAAGATTTGACAGAGCTAAGCATGCAAACTATCAACACAAATATATAAAACTGCCTGGATTTGGTTAACTGACATTGTAATCCACTAAACTGATTTGATTAGGTTTGATCTGGAATAAAAAGGATCAGATCATTTGTATTTTTTTTGACCGTTTCTCTTTGTTGGGATTCATGAATGTAGAAAGTCATACCATATGTGGAGCGCTGATGGTTGCTTGATAGCCTTTTGGTGAAAAGAGAGGCACAGATTCGGTTAGCTCAATCCTCTGGCATCAGGCCGTATTTCAGACTGTGCTGTGATGCATGAACGAGCAGACGTACCTATTGACTGTGGCGAGTCCATGTATGGATTACACCTAGAGAAATGGGCTCGGTCTGTGGCCAGCATGACTTCATAGACCTTGTCGGACTTAATAATGCCATTTTCTGGAGATGCAAAGAGAGTTTGTGTCACTGCGCGTTATGGAGACAAGTACAAACACCAGGGAGAGATGTGTTACATAATCGTGCGGGAGATGCAAATAGAAATACATCAAAAGGAAAATAAGACACAAGAAAGGACAGAGTGGATTTGTGGATATTTGGCATTACACAACCAAAATACTGGCACACTGGTGGTGTGTGCTATGATGAGTTAACGCCTTAACAGACGTCCCTGTCTGGTTTTCAACCTTTTAACAATTTCTCAAATTATTTTCCAGAAATGTGACTCTATCCTGACACCTTTCAATTTGCAAATATAACCCTGCCATCCATCCATTTCTGTAACTGCTAATCCTTATCAGGGTCTCGGGGACATGAGCCTGTTCCAGCACACCATGGACAAGTCCCGATCTTGCATATTATATATAATTATAGATGAATGAACCGTATGAATGCATAATAATTAATGCATGTTTGCAGAGACAGCGGTGGATAGACAGGAGACAAAAAGGAACAAAGGATAAAAATGAAGCTGCTGATCACAATATGCCCGGTATGAAAAACTGAGAACGTCAGAGAAAATGTGAGGAGCGATGCGTGCGAGCTGTGTGTCACTGACATGAACTGATTTACAGGAGGTCAGACAGTGTCAACGTTTACGGGCAAGTGGTGGCCGCTCCCAAAAGAAGCAGCTAGTGTCTTCAGAATAATCAGTGGTAACAGGTTCCTGTAGCAGCTGGAGCCAAAGGCTGGAGAAGCCAACGACAGCCGGCGCTGCTCTCATTACTGACTCCTCTCACCCTCAGGGCTACGTGCCGCTTTAGGAAACATTACAAATACACCATCCAGGCTGCCAGATGCATTTCTGAAATGAAATTAACAGCGTTTCAAGCTGCTAATTTTATGTCATTTCCAGGCTATGAACCTACATTTTGAAAGGCACATAAGAAAGCTGAACTTTGAGAATTTGTGAGGCATTCATAAAACAAATGTAACTGGGCGAAGCAGTCCTGAGCACCGGTCAGGAGGACACAGACAATAAAGAAAAGTTGTGAATTAGTATGCATCCCGAGTGTGACCTGCTTAAATCCAGCTTATGCAAACTGAGGGTTAAATTTAAGCCATTCGTGTGTAAATGGGTCATTGTCCAGCTTTAGAGTTTTAAAAAGGACGAGCAGAAAATCAAAGGACTTCAAGGACAGACAGGACACGAACATTTAACAGCCAGTTAAAAGTTTTAGCTTGAAAACATGTTCTTCCACTCAGGCTGGAGAAAAAAATCAATTTGCATAATTGGCGCAAATCAAGAGGGGACGACTAAAAAGCCTTAAAAGAAAATAGTTTTACAGCATTTTATTGCCTCTGGTAGTTGAGGGGCTGTTTTGACATCAGTATGGCATCCAATTTAAATTTCACCATGCGCAATTACAATAATAAATTATTAATTATTAATAATAAACTGAGATATATGCACGCATTTAAAAGCAAACAGAGCATGACTGTGCTCAAACCGTGCACCTTTTGGCAAAACGCTTGCAGCTGAACTATCTGTTGCAATGCTTTGCTGAACTGCACAGAATATAAATAGCCTTAGCAGATACTTTATATTGAAACCAGGCTTGCACACACACACACACACATAGAGAGAGAGAGAGGGTCACAGAATATAATCTGTATGTTTTTTAAAGTGGCCGTCAAGTATCTGATTGCACAATGAACCATGTGGTATCGATAGCACCGATCTGAGTGGACTTAGCACCAGATAGCAGCCGTGTAGCATGCTGGTAACATTACACTGAGTCACTGCTCTTGTCTTGCAGCTACCGTTGCTGCTACCACCGTTTGGCGCTGTCATTTTCGACCGTCCACTGAACAAAAGCCACCTTAGAAACTGCCTCACATGTCCGGCTGTCAGTGTCATTCACGTACAGGCAGTAAAGTGAATGGTACAGATGGCCATCAATGGATGTGGTGGGCAGGGCACTTAGCAGCGCTGCTAACGCTAGCTATCAACGTCCCAAATGACGCACATAGAGCTAGCAGGCTATATTAACCTAAAACTGAAGCTGCGGGGAAAATCTATCATTAAACGCAAAAAAATATGTTATTAGTGTGTTTATAATTAAGTTCTGCAACGACAACAGGGTGTGCATGCATCCCACGGCGTGAACGTGGTTTGGAAAAGGGGTGGAGAGAGGTAAGGCTAGGTCAACAACAACATACCACATAGCTTAGCAACCAGCTAGCAACCCGCTCCCGTGGTGTAACCTCGCCCTCCCGGAGAAACTAAACCGTTTTCGGGCTACGTGTCTGTGAAAGAGTCGGTGCCGCCCTCTTGGAAAACAATATAACTTACTGCGGAGGTTGTTAACAAGCTCTGCGTGGCTGGCTCCTCCAGATTTCCAGGCCATTATTAAACAGACTTTGCGGAGTAAGTAGACAGCAGCTGTCAGTGCCGCGCCTGCGCCAACTGTTTTGCCGATGAAGCTGACAACCTCCAGAGCAGACGGCGGAGCGGCGGATACGTCACCAGACATCCGAGATGGTTTTACCGCAGGGCGGCCTCTCTAACGCGAGCCCTCACGCACAACGGAGGCATTTCATGAATAAATTAACATAATTAAATAAAAGCATCAGCCGAGGTTTTTTTTTTACTGTTTAAAAAAAAGCCACATTGCAGTCAGTGAATTATCAGATTTGCCGCAGTAACATAGACGGTGGCCGCTAAGGGGAGTGCGACACTTGTTAGTAGTAAATGTGAAGGGCTGGAAGGAAAAAAGGCGGCTGGGATGATTGTTTGACCTTACGGGGCCACCGTAGTTACGTACGAAGTAAGAGGCGCGTACGTTTTCAGCGCTGCCCGTGAATGCTAAGCTAACACCAACAGTCGCGATTTTTTTTTATTATTTAAATCAAATTAAAGACCGCTTGTTTAAATGGAGAGTATAAACGCTAAGTACGTGTCACAGAAAATCAGTAAAACAAGGTGGCGACCGGTTTCACACTCGTCTTTGCAGCAGCCAGAGATCTTTGCGACCGGCTCGTGGGATAACGAGGTTGGCAAGTTGTTAATATTTATCACCAAACTTCATATAGGGATGTCTGAATCTCACGCTGATGTGCAAATTGGTGGATTCACACCGCTTGTAACTGTCAAAACACGAATTTAAGACAGGCGATGAACTGTAAGGCACACAACCAGTGTATGTATGAAGGTGTAGGGATATCAAGTTAAACTAAATCCATTATTTACTATTAAAACATAAAGACTGGCCGAGCTGTGTCTGCTAAAGTCCTGCAAAACTGAGAGAGACTAGTGGCTGATTAGTTACTAAAGACGTTTGGTCATTTCTGATGTGTTAGGATAGTCCTCTCCTCTTTACTTGACATTGTATTTGATTTAAAAACAAGTTCAGGTTAGACTTCAATAACCTCAGTGTGTGTCTACTACAGGACAACAAGATTTCCTTCTGGTCCATCGGGAATGCTGCAGCTTCTGGCCTGGAAGATGGGTTTGAAGGAGACCCGCAGCTTCTGTGTGAACACAAGCATGATGGAGATGTTCTGGACCTTCAAGTAAGATACTTATTTACCAGCCAATAACTGCTACTATAGTAAAGAACATTAAAGTTACTTCAACTGTGTGGTTGTTGATATGAAATGGGCACCTGCCAGCATTTTATTTAGGAATGCACAAATCCAATTTTTACCTTCAACACCAGTTCATACCTCAAAACTGTAAAGTGTATAAAGTACATCACACTCAGCTATTAATAAAACATCTTTATTACAGGATATCATACCAAATGCATTGAATTCCTGTGTAGGGATAATCTCACCTTTTTATCACCTTTTATCTCATTTTTTAATGTTTGTTTTCCTTTTACAGTTTTTGGACCAAGACAAAATTGTCACAGCGTCGTCAACTGGGGCAGTCACCATCTTCCGCCACCACCAAAACAGTCAGGTATGCAAAGGCCGAGTTATGTCTTTCACATACAGTGGGGGAGGGCATCCATAATGACACGGGGGCGCATTGTAGGCATTCACAAGTGAAATTGTGTTATTAATTATATTTCGGGATGAACCCTAGAGAAACATTTGACTGGGCTCTTAACCCTGACCTTAGCTAGAGGGTCAGTGTGTGTCAAAGACTTAGATAACTGCTGTTTGCATCATTGCCTCAAGGTATGTTATTAATGATAAGATAAATATGAGGTAAATATTCTAATTTCCTACATCTCCCCTCTCTCTCTCTCTGCAGACAGTATCAGTTTCTCAGAGCTGGGCAAGAGCACATCGTTACCCATGTGACAACGCTCCTTGTACTGGCGTTGTGTGCAGCAGTCCTGAGATCGTCACGGTTGGTGAAGATGGCAGGATCATCCTCTTCCGAGCTGACCAGGAGGGAGTGATGCGAGTCATAGGTGAGATTAGGATTAGAACTGCTGGAGCCATATGATCATGTCACATTAAAATCCACACGGAATTACAGTTGTTAGCATATGAAAGCATCTTCAGGTCACGTGGAAGGAGTATAACGTGACTAACCTATTTTTTATTGAATTGTCATTGGCAGAGAATGCAGACAGCAGCACGATTCATGCTGTGACGTACCTGAGGACAACAGAGATTCTGACAGTGAACTCTATCGGTCAGCTCAAGCTGTGGGATTTCAGACAACAGAGCAACTCTCCGTCTCAGATTCTCTCCCTGTAAGATCCTCTCCAAACATTTACATTTATCTGTTCTGTTCTTTCCTCCGGTTATCGTGATATAAGCGATTCTAATTCGTTGCTTTCAGGTCAGGTGATCGAGTCCCTCTGCACTGCGTGGACAGACATCCTAACCAACAGCACATTGTGGCCACAGGAGGGCAGGACGGCATGCTCTGTGTCTGGGATGTGAGACAAGGCAACACACCCTTCTCCCTCATGGAGGCGCACTCTGCTGAAAGTAAGACTGTATTCTGCACAGTTGATTTAAGTAAATTTTGGAAAAAGTTGTAAACAGGAAGATTTCTATGTCTTATTTCTTTGTTTTTCTGCTCAGTGTGGGAAGTCCACTTCCATCCCACCAACCCAGATCATCTGTTCACGTGCTCAGAGGACGGTTCACTGCTGCACTGGGAGACTTCCTCACATTCAGAGATGCCCTCGTTCTTACAAGGCAAGTCAGATTATTCTGTCAAACTCTATTTTCCAAAGAAAAACACTAGAGCCTGACTGATATTGGATCTTTGAAGCTGATACCAGTACCGACTTTAGAGGGGCAAAATTCACTGATTACAGATATATGTTGGCCAATACAGTGAATTTATATGATGGAATGAAAATGGACCTCAGACCGTACAGTGGCAACAAAACTTGAAACGTCATAAATGTTGTAAAAATTGAATTAATGGCAGAGTTGTTGTATTGGATCACATTGGCTTGTACCTAATGAAGTGGCCGGGTTGGTGTATATCAGTCAGGCTCTAGAAAAAAGCAGTAGGTGTCGCAGGTTGGAATTTCTGAAGTGTTTTTCTGTCTATTCAAAGGATTTATGCTCACAGTTTTAGAAATGAAGTGGTGGGATGTGACTGAGCGCATTTACAGTTCTGAGCTGCTTTGCTTGAGTCAGGCTCATGTGCTCCCATGTCAGGCTGTCATTAGTGACCTTTATCAGCAGATATCTGTGTTAAGATTAGACAAATACACATGACGGCACATATTTAAATATTTCATGTATTAGTCATACAACTCTTATTTTTTTGGTTGTCAGAGCGACCATGAAACAACTTGGCTGGCATAATACAGAGAGCAAGAACAAAAAAATCTGGCATAACAACATGCTGAGTAAACTAAACAACATAATAAAAGTATAGTAATCAAATGAGATTCTAAAATATTTATCGAATGTTTAATTAACATTTTCCAGGTGGCAGGAACAACAGCATGATCTCTCGCAGTGCGATGGCCCCGGCTGGAGGAAACCAGTCGCTCATTAGCGCCTGGCTCAGTGGAGACTCCAGTAAAGGCCGCCTGGAGACGACTCACATGCTGCCCAGCCAAACGCTGTCTGTCAACAGTTTGGACGTACTCGGACAATGTCTCGTTTGTGGGACAGATGGAGAGGCTATTTTCGTCAACAGACAGGTCCCAGTTTGAAAGAGCTGTTGCTGTCAGGACATGTTTTATTGTCGCTATTGATCATACAGGACGCCCAAAAACACTGTTCAAAAGTATTACTTGTGTATACGTCATATAATGTTGCATACATGTTTAGCCATGTTTGCGCATTTCTATTACAGTTTCAGTAATGAATCATCATGAATCAAGGGTTGTTGTTTTTTTATCATTCAAAGCAGAGTATTTCAACTCAGCAGTATGTTTGAATGGATGTCATTTAAAACTGTTTTGAAATAAATAAATAAACCTTTACACAGATGTCTCATGAGTCCACTGACGGTATCATGAATACTGTGACTGCAGTCACTGCATACCAAGTTTGTTTCCTATTAATCTGTCATCACAATTGGGTGAAATTACCATTGTCACCCGGTTGTTTACTCTTCTTGTGTTGTGTTTGAGTGCGGCAGGTACCTGAGAAGCAGGCTTATCCCCATAGTTGATACCTGCATCTGGTGATTTCCAATATATAAACCACACCTCAGTGACTCTCTCTTCTCTGCCGCATGGCTGTGTTTTTTCATTCATGCGTGAACTTATTGATGTTACCAATAAACACGCCTCATCTTTCCCTTTGTTTAGTTAAGTTTGTTCTGTTTTTGTTATTGTTATCTTTTGGTTTTGCCTTCATTCTCACCTTGTTTTTATCATGACTTCAGAGCATTCTTAGTGCAAGTTATGTACTGTTGTCCATATCCAGAAATCAGCTGTCACAGAATGAGTGTCCTCTCCCTGTACACAGGGGAGTCATAAAGTGTGATGGCAGTGGGCAGGAATTACTTCCTGTAGCGCTCCTTTTTACAGTGGAGTTGCAGGAGTCTTCCGACTGAATCTGAAGTGTTATCCATGATGCTCAGAAGTGTATGGAGCGTCCTTCTCCCTACAACCAGCTCCAGAGCAGTTCTCACCCTGGATGGAAATTGTGCTCAGGTTAGATCTAGATTAGGGTAAAAAAAGAACAGCTCAGACTAGAGGTGAACCCACAGTATTACAAAATAAAAATAAAAATACACCTCTGATATTTGGATTAACTCAGAGGAATGTTTTCTTTTATTTTCATGAGTTAAACTGATAAAAGCCAATAATTGTGAATATTTATATTTTTTGTGAATAAGTATTACAATTTTAATTTGTATAACTGGTTAATATGTTGAAGTTTAATTTATTTTATTTTAAATAAAATAATAAATAGGGATCGAAGCATTTTATAACTCCTCTCAGACGATATGCTTTTATTGTGAAACGTTCAACAACCGGAAGTGTGTCGCCTGACTTGTTGCTGTTGTACTTGTCATTCAGACATCCCAGGAATTCAACTACGGCTAGGAACGAGCCAGCTCGGCACAACAAGGACATTTTAAGTTAAAAACCGCGTCCCCTGTCGCCGAGAAAGCTCAAGGAAACATCGCTTGTTGTTCAAAACATAAGTTGAAAAAAAGTTTGGAGGAGCTCGGCAGCTACAGACACTGGGGTAAGTTGTCAGACACTAACGGCTAACGGCTAACTAACGTTTAACTGTTGTGTTCACGAGCTAACTTAGCTGCTAATTCGCAACCTGTTGTTGAATTAGCCTTAGCGAGCAAATGGATGCCTTTTAACACACACCAGGCCACGGGCAGAGAGGAGCTGCTGCGCTGTTTAAATTTCCATGCAAAGGGAAATTGTGAAACTTTAGTTCGCAGCTCATGAATCGTTTTTATATGTATATCTGTCCAAATGCCATAAACGGCTGTAATTTAGCCACAGTTAGCTCCGGAGAAGTAGCGTCAAAGTAGCGCTGCGTTAGCCCGAGCTGCTAACGACGCTAGCTTCTTGTTTTCTGGAAAAATACTGAAGTTTTTCTACTTTTAAAGAATTGAGCAACGAGTTTAGCTTAAGGTGAAATGTTAAAGCACTGGCATGAAGCTTGTTTTCCATTACAGAGTTATAATTACTCCCAAAATTAGTCTGACCTGTAATAATATCTTCATGTAGCTGATGTTTGTCTGTTAGTATCTGCTAATTATGTCTCATTTGTCCAACCTGTTAGGTAACATGACATGTACTGCCCGTCTCACATTGTATATTTCTGTCAGCAGCATGCAGATGTGAAGTCGGACAACAGAGCTATCATCTGCTGCAGCCCTGGACTGAGTGACATCTTCTTCATCCCCTTTTATTGTCATCATACATGCTCTTACATGAAGAGAGGGGAGAAACCCGAAGGATACAGACAGATGAGACCCAAAACGTTTCCCACCAGTAACTACAGCGGCAACAGCCAACAAATGTTGCAGGAAATACGGAACAGCCTGCGCAATTTGTCCAAACCCTCCGACCCGCCTAAAGTGGACATTGGCGGAGCTGGAAAGATTCTCTCAGAGGACCCGAGGCAACAGGGGCGCTGCAGCAACCCCAAAAATAACCACCACAAGGCCTTACAGGAGATCCGCAGATCTCTTATGCCTTTCGCCAATGAGCCCGGTACTTCAGGCGCAGAGGCGAACAAACACATGCCCCTGAAACCTCCGTTTGTTGGGTTCGAGGAGGTGAGATGAGATGTTTTTGTCCCAGAGGCAGGTTGTTGTGGAGGAATTTCATTGAAAACATAGCTCTGTAATAGAGAATAATAACTCGCTGCACTTTGTTTATCTGGGAATTATTTGAAAAATGAAAAGCATGCAAAGTGGAATGACGAGCTTGTAGAGGTGACAATACAAAAGCAGGTTTGCGCTTGGCAGCCGCCACTTGTTTTGGGCAAGTGCGTGCGACGCAGGTATGAAGCAGGACAGCATGCGCTGCGGTAATTCTCAGATGTAACAAGTAGTTGTAAAATTTGTAACAGATGGGGGGAGAAACATAACCGCCAATAATCGAACAGCTGATCGAGAGAAAATGATCATGCAGGTTTTTTGGGGTTTTTTTTTAAACAGAACCTCCAAACAGTCTCTGCCTCCAGCCACGATGTGAGGAGTTGCTGCTTTTTGTCTGAGGTTTTGACAGTTTGATGGACAAAATAAGACATTCAAAGATGTCACCTTTTGTTTTACTGTTTTCTGACATTTTATAGACTAAATCTGTTTTTGTCAAACTTTTTAAACCACCTCTATAAACATTGTACACTCTAAGTACCACTGCTTTGACAGACATGACACATCCAAGTAGCAGTACTTGGACTACAGGTAGATTGCGTAAAGATTGTCTAATCAAGAAAATAATATGCAGAATAATTTAATTTGTCGCCCGTTCACGTGACGTTTTTAGACTGTAAAAATGAGAGAACCTTTAATCCTGTATTTATTCATTCACACCTCATTTCCTGACACACTCTGATGTGCTTCCTGTTTCTGTGCGTTAAACAGAGCAACAGTCGCGGCGGGGTGGCAGACTACATGGGTAAAGTGAGCTACCAGGACTCGATGAGGGAACCGATGGCTGTTGCCAACCCCAACGCGACAGGTCTGAAAGCCCCAGGTATGTAACTGTCCACTGGGACTAAATGCTGTGCTTCCTCTTTTATTTTCTGTCAAGGCGTGTTCATTCATCCTCGATATTGTTTGCAGGATTTGGGACATTTGCTTAAAGAAATGACAATACATGCTGACAACAAGAGAGTGAGTCACTGCCTCATCACATGATGGAAGAAGCTGAATGAAAATTAGGTTCTTCATTCATGATGAGAGTGCATTCAAGTAATGACGTGGATTACAATATGTTGGTGACAGTTGTTGGTGTCAACAGGTATTGTGGCTTTTTTTGGATGGGCTATCGATCGTATCATGAAGTAGTCTCAACAGAAAATGGCAAATCATGACTCTCCAAAGTTCTAAGTCCACATTTGCACACCAACAGGTGGAGATTGATGAAGAAAAAACACTAAAAAGTACTAAAATCACAGAAGTGTTCAGAGATACTGTAACTGGCTGCCATCCAGGACTTTGGTTTTCATTATTTTGGCTACAAGGACGCAGCACTACAATTATTACTTTATTTTCCTCACTTCTTTTTTGTACTTTTGCAATCTACAGGAGCTTCTCATATCCAGCAGTCTGTGCTGAGGAGACCAAGCTGGAAAGGATCTAAAGAGTCTTTGGCTCCTCGACACGTCCCTCTCATGGTGGATGGGATGATGTACCGCTCGGACAGCCCCGGGCCACCTCCTGCCTTCCCACAGGGTCACCCTGCTAACAGCCAGAGAGTCAACCCTCCACTCCCCCCTCAGATGCGCAGCGTCACACCTCCACCAAACCGTGGCGCCATGCCTCCTGCGGCATCCTGGGACAGCAACCCATCAACGAAGCGGTACTCTGGCAACATGGATTACCTTGTGCCCCGCATCTCTCCGGTACCACAGGGGGCGTGGCCCGATGGGTACCAAGCCGCAGCACCTCAGAATCAGCGCGGGATCAGCCCGGTGCCCATGAGCCACCAGCCCATCATAATGCAGAATTCAGGAGGGAATAAGTTCACCTTCCCATCTGTCTGGTCTCAGAGTGGCTCACCTCAACCGGACTACATGTCAGGGGGCAGCAGACAGCCTCCTCCCCCGTACCCGGTCAACCAGGGCAGCCGGCACAGTCCCACTGACCAGCAGATGCAGACAGGAGGACCTGCCTCGTCTCCCTCTTACATCAACGGTGGAAACATGCCTCAGTCCATGATGGTTCCCAACCGGAACAGTCACAACCTTGACATGTACAACATAGGTCCTCCTCAGTCCTGGTCCCAGGCTCCTCTGTCCTCCAACCAGCCACAGTCCTCCCCTGGAAACAGCAGTAACCAGGATCTGTCCCCGTCATGGCACGGCAACATACCGGGCCGCTCTAATTCCTTCAACAACCAGCAGCTGAACGGCAGACCGGCGCACCCCGCCAGCTCCCAGCCCTCCGCCACCACGGTCACTGCCATCACTCAGGCTCCCATCCTGCAGCCAGTCAAAAGCATTCGTGTCCAGAAACCTGAGTTACACACGGCTGTCGCTCCCACACACCCTCCATGGATGCAGCAAGCTCCGCCACCTCCAGCTGCGCCCGCTTACCAAGAACCCTCGGCCCCTGTACCTCAGATCCCTGTCGTAGCAGAAGTCCCCAGCTACCAGGGGCCTCCTCCGCCCTATCCTAAACATCTCCTCCAGCAGCAGGCTGCACCCAGCCCTCCTGCCTACGATCCGGGGGCCAATAGGCTCGGCACAGGCAGAGAGGAGGCCGCCGAAGAGGAGAGCAGTGGCGGCGGCGACAGCTCCCGAGACAAGACGACAGAAACTCCTGAAAGCGCAGCAACAGCAACAGAGAAGGAGAAGAAGCAGATCACGACATCGCCTGTTCCTGTACGCCGCAACAAGAGAGACGGAGAGCGGAGGGGAGAGTCGGGAAGAGTCGCACTGTATTCACCACAGGCCTTCAAGTTCTTCATGGAGCAACATGTGGAGAACATCCTGAAGAACCACCAGCAGAGGATTCGGAGGAGGAAGCAGCTGGAAAGTGAGATGCAAAGGGTGAGAATATCGCCACCACAGTCACATCATTTAAAGGAATACCTGGCGCTCTTTTCCGACCTTTTTCCCTCCTGTCTTGTCATCACTGTATATCTGATGTCTTTTTCATGCTGCTCTTTCTCTTCCTTTCTCTCCTCGCTGTCACTAACAGCCGATCTAAAAAAGGTAAAGGTATCTCTGCTGTCCAGAGTTAGTCCACACACATCAGTTATTCAAGTAAGCTTGTGTTGACAGACCCGTCTTTGTATTTTAAATGTAGTCCATGCAGCATGCTGTGGCTGAAGGACATGCATGCCACTCTGTGATCTCCATCACACTGATCAGTTCACTGCTCGAGTATTTTTGTTTTGGACTAAAGTGATGATTAACGCATGAGGGAAATCCAGTGTGTTTGTGTACGTCTAACCAGGACTACATGTGTGTTTTAATGCAACTTCTTTGAGATTACATGAACCCCAAAATCACTTTTAAATCTGTCCTCTGCTCAGGTGGGTTTGTCTTCAGAAGCTCAGGAGCAGATGCGCATGATGCTCTGCCAGAAAGAGTCCAACTACATCAGGCTAAAGCGGGCCAAGATGGACAAATCCATGTTCAAACGGATCAAGACCCTCGGCATCGGAGCCTTCGGCGAGGTGTGCTTGGCCAGAAAAGAGGACACGGGAGCGCTGTACGCCATGAAAACGCTCCGCAAGAAGGACGTGCTGCTCAGAAACCAGGTGGCGCACGTCAAGGCGGAGAGGGACATCTTAGCTGAGGCCGACAACGAGTGGGTGGTTCGTCTCTACTACTCATTCCAAGACAAGGACAACCTGTACTTTGTCATGGAGTACATCCCCGGAGGCGACATGATGAGCCTTCTTATCCGGCTCGGCGTCTTCAAAGAAGAGCTGGCCCAGTTTTACATCGCAGAGCTCACCTGCGCCGTGGAGAGCGTCCACAAGATGGGCTTCATCCACCGAGACATCAAGCCCGACAACATCCTCATAGACCGAGACGGACACATAAAGCTCACCGACTTCGGCCTTTGCACCGGCTTCCGCTGGACTCATGACTCCAAGTATTACCAGAGTGGTGGGTCTCAATTTTTTAATAACAGTTCATTTAAGATATTAAATTCATCTTACGATGTGCAGTACATACCGTGTGGTAAATTCAGATTTACTACCATGAAATACAAAGAAAACAGCAACATGTGAGAGGCTGATCGGTGAGTTTGAGAGACTTGCATTAGACAATACAATTTAAATGGACTGATGACTTTTCCATGGTCTGAGTTTGTCCATGAGAGAAAATACTGTCTCCTTTTTAAATGTGGAGGGAGAATAAATGTTTCTGCTGCTCGTCCTTCTGAATGAAAATACAGTCCAAAAATAACACTTAACATTTTCTAGATTCTTGAGCTCTTCAGACTCCGTGAGGAGGACCATATAAGAGCTTTTTGAATCAGCACTCACTGTTGTCATTCAGGTGGCAGAATCCGCAGTGGATCACTATAATAAGTGTGTTTTGTCTTTTTCCAGGTGACCATGTGAGGCAGGACAGCATGGACTTCAGCAAGGAATGGGAAGATGCAGCCAACTGCCGCTGCACGGACCGCCTGAAGCCTCTGGAGAGGAGAAAGGCCCGGCAGCATCAGCGCTGTTTGGCTCATTCACTGGTGGGGACGCCCAACTACATCGCTCCAGAGGTGCTGCTCCGAACAGGTACAGTGGACCACAGCGTCATGGTGGACTGTTTGAATTCGCAGCACTAAAGCTGAGAGACGTTGCTGCAGTGTGATTGATGCCTTTAATCTCCTCCAGGATACACCCAGCTCTGTGATTGGTGGAGTGTCGGTGTGATCTTGTACGAAATGGTTGTTGGACAGCCTCCGTTCTTGGCGACCACACCCCTGGAGACACAGCTGAAGGTATGTGAAGCACCTGCAGTGAAATGTTGTGCGTCTGCAGACTTCATTGTTTCTTAATGTCGCGTCTGCTGTGAAAACCCAGGTGATAAACTGGAAGAGCATGCTGCACATTCCCCTGCCAGCCAAGCTCAGCCCCGAGGCGTCGGACCTCATCGTGAAACTGTGCCGCGGTCCCGAGGACCGCCTCGGCAAGAACGGCGCCGACGAAATCAAAGCTCATCCTTTCTTCAAGACCATCGACTTCTCCAGCGACCAGCGGCAGCAGGTGGCGCCGTACATCCCCACCATCGCTCACTCCACGGACACCTCCAACTTTGACTCCGTGGACCCGGATAAACTGTGGAGCAGCGACAGCGACGGGGAGGACAACCTCAACGACACCCTCAACTGCTGGTTCCGCAACGGCAAACACCCCGAACACGCCTTCTACGAGTTCACCTTTCGCCGCTTCTTCGACGACAACGGCCACCCGTACAGCTGCCCCAAACCCATCGAGTACGAGGGTTACAACGGGGACGAGGCGGACTCAGAGGGCGCGGTGCAGGAGGCAGCCGACAGCTCAGCGACTCAGGGCCGAGACCTGGTCTACGTGTAGCGTCTCGAGGCCGGCTGGGCTGCTTGTACATAGCGCATTTGTGGAGGGTGTTTGTGTGCGTGTGAGGGTTAACGGTACAGCACTGAAATCCTTGAACATAGGAAAGTGTGTTTTTAGGAGCAGCACACGGTCACGTCAACAGACTTCAGAGTTCACACTACAGGTTAGAGGAAGCGTCAGAACAAACGCATTCACTTTGTCAAGAGTTAGAGCAGATGTCACTTCTGTGTTTGCACACAAACATGAGGCCAGACTGTTTCCAGTCATTGTGCTAGGCTAAGCAGCTATTAGCTCCAGTTTCACATTTACTGTACAGACATGAGAGCGGTATCAATTTCATGTTTTGTTTTGTTCCTCAAAATGTTGAGCTTCCTTTAACGTGCCGGAGGTCTGTCACTGTTGGATGTGCGCTGCCTGAAAACCTCCAGAGGAAATAATCAGGGTGCTCTGTGACGACCCTCCCCCCTTTAAAGCCTTAATTTATTTAAGAAAACTGTACCTGGTGACCATAGTGTAGATGATGCTGTTTGAGTGTGGGAGTTTGTGTTGTTGGAATATTACATTTATTGGTTAAAAAAAGAATCGTCTTAATTTATATTTTAATGTCTGTTGCAATGGGGATTTAGTGTTGTGACTCATAGAAATTTGCAGGGATAAATTGCTCTAATTATTCATTGCTGTGCCTTTTTTTTTTTTTTTATCTTTCACCAAATATAAAGAGGGTTAATAATCAGACTGGCATTTTAAAATGAGAGTAGCAGTAGCTGATTGAACTACAGTAGGCGTTTGTTGTTTTATTTTTCTAATTTATACCTAAAAATGTATTTATAAATTAAGTTGTATACAGTCGATGTAAATATTTTTCTCTTCCCTGTCAGCTGATTTTTGATTTGTTTCTTAGGGCAGGCTCTCGTCAGTGTCCACTACTGCTGCCTTCACATTTGTCGTGTTTTTTTGTTTCCCGTACGCCCCCCAAAAAACACTAATTCACAGGACTCTGAATAGAGAGAACGTCTTTCGTCTTCTTCATGCGCATCTCTCAACCAAAGCACTAAATAGGTGGTTTTATGTTGCAAGACCGTTCCGAAAATAACACTCACAAAACCACGAAATTAGCTTTTGTGGCTTCGTTACTACACCATCAATGCCTTGCTTTTAGGCGCCTAACCACTTCATACCAACTCCTTCAAAATAAAGTTCTTACTTCCTGTCTTTGAGAAAACACTACAGCTGACTGTCACGTGCCTCTGTACTGATTCAAAAAAAAAAAGAAAAACTGGATGTATCGATGGACTGACGGTGGAGAGGGAGCGACGTGCCCTCCATCACATCATGATGATTTTCTAACCCGCTGTACTTTTCTTAGTGTTTTAGGAAAAGATCTCTGAATGTAGTTCTGGACTTGTTTAATGGTGACCACTGGCATTCTGCACTGGTTTTGTGTTTTCATTGTTAAAGTGAGAGAATTTTATTTTTGTGTACATTTATTGCTCCGGGAGGTTCGGTACAGGGAAGAGGGTGATAAATAAAGAATGTAAAGAAGAAAACCAACAAAACACCGACTGTGTCGTGCTGACTTCTTACTGTTGACCGTGTTGTCATTCAAAACAACATTATAGTATAAATGTTACTTAATTCATTTATTTAATTAAAAATATATCTTAGTGTTCCTCCATGTACCACAGTTTAAGAACCGGTGATGTAAATCATGAATGTAATCTGTAGCTGTTTGTCATGATCACGGTGATGGCTGATTTAGGGCCAGAGGCACAACCTGGACAAGTCACCGGCGCATCACAGGGAGAGACCATTCTACGCTCACCTACAGCCACTTTATAGAGTCACCAATTAACCTGCCTAAGTGCATCTTTGGATGCAGCCAGGGGAGGAAGGAGGAGTACCCGGACAGAATCCACACAGCCAGGATACTAATTAAGGTTCGGTTCCATTAATTGCAGCAGAGACTTAATTAGTATCATTGGTAACACCTGTTTACCTTCTAGTTTATGTCAAAATGGCTGCTGTGAAAAAGGTCTATTACTCCACAATGTTTGCAGACACAGACACACTTAGACGCAGAGCTTCGTGACTTGGTTAACTTTTAAATCTGCCATTTAAAAAAGGCACATTTTCACTTCATACATCTGATTTCAAGTTCATGGACGTTCCATGTGAAAAAAGGGACTTTCTGTATTGTCAGTGACCTTCTGGTGATCAGACTTCCTGGATGGCTCAAACATCCGCAGTCACAGATAAAAAGTGTGTCCAACATGAAAACTGTTGTGAAAGGGAAACGACTGGCCTGACATAGATAGATTTTTACTGCACGGTCACAGTCGTGGAGACCGGTCTCAAGACCACTGTATGAAGGTCTTCATCCCACTGTGGCAAAGAGGATTTTAGTCCTACACGGTCTCGCCTCGCCTTGGTCTTCACTTGATCTGAACCCCTCAGAGTCTTGGTCTTGGTCTCGGTTTTGGTGGTATTGGCTACCACACAGAGGCGGTGTGTCGTGTCGCTTCGTGGACGCTGCAGCCAGCAGAGGGCTCCACACAGTGACACTGACAGTCCAGGCCAGTAAAGGTACATCTACTCTCTCATGTATCCAACACTAAACTATGTTGACTTATTTATTTTTTTAAACAAATATCAAACAGACGTTTATTTCCACAGACTCATCACCCCACTCTCTACATGTTTCTTTCATTTCCGCCCGCCTGAGCAGTTCCTTTATTTCTCTTATAAAATCCAACAATGGAACTAAAGTATCCAACACCGCAATATAAATCATGTGGCGTTTCCGTCTGCACGTTGGGACTTTTGAGAAATTCATTTGACATTTCTCTATTGTTAAAACACAATGCCAAAACAAACACAGAATACAGAACCGTAGTGTCTGCAAAGATCGCTTTAATGTGTATACAACATTTTCCTCAGGCTGAATGTATTGATTTTTGTCTAGACTGTCCGTGAAGGGAATGTGCACGGGTTTGTTGTCTTTACTACCACACTGAATAATTCTATTTACAGGTTCATTTATTTATCATAGTTTGACTTTTATGAAGAAAAACTGGTTCTTGAACACTACATTGTTGTTTGCGGTTCTCTGGGGAACTGATTGAAGTTCGGTAAGTCACATTTAAAGCATTTTTATGCTTTAAAGAACCTTTTTATGTTTAATAATATGTATATTTTAACTTTTTAAAGGTTATTTGGAGAACTGATCACTGGTCCTTTACTCTATAATCTGATTTTGATTCAAAACAAACAAAAGGACAGTTTGAACACTTTTTTAATTTAGTCATTTACCCAATGTTGCATTTAAAACTAAATTAATACTTCAATGAACTCATGGATAAAACACTCAATTCTGGAAGAATTTGATCATAAATTCTTCTTGTTAGGATTAAAAGGTTCCTTACAGACCAAAATAATAAATGAAGAACCACTTCAGGTTCTAACTTGAACCTTTATTTTTAAAAGGTGTGAGTCAATTTGACCCTAAAAACATTATTCTTCTTGTCAGCCTTAAATAAGAGCAAAGACTGTTGAAAAAATAACATTTAAATAAGTTTGAAACTTCATCTGTGCTAGAGATAATCATACATTTTTATATTTGTTGCATATACTTGACGATAAACTGATAAAGAGTGTTTTGCTCACATGTTGTGACAACTTAAAGACCAGAAATAATGTCTCTCATAATCAAAGCCTTAATGTAACTAATGTGTCTTTACTGAGTCTAATCAAGGCTAACAATAGATATTTGTGCACGCTTTCTTTGAATAATTTATTCCAGTTTTTTTCTGCATTAACAGCCGGCCTTACGTAACTAAACAAAACGGCATTTCAGTCCGATTATCAGGCTCGAAGCACAGTCATAATTAATGATTAATGACATTAATACTGGCTGCATGGCTCCACTTGTCGGCCTAGTTTCGTGCGTGTCACTTCAGTGTGCGGCTGCACACATAAATGGACCTCATCATTAACAGTGTTATTAATTACATCTAACTTTTTTTAAAACCTAAAACTGCTGATGTGGAAAAAAAAAGGCCTCTTCCCTTCGCTGGACAAGAATCAGCAAGCGTGAACTTTGACCTGGAAATCTGCAGGAGCATTTGACACACATTCTTTAATTCATCAATTAAATGGGTCGTGATGTCAGTAAATGAGAGACTGAGCAAATATCTCCAAACGTGACGAACTCTCAGATTTCTCTTCCACACTCAGAAGACTAATCTGAAACAAATAAAGAGGCTCCTCCATCTTTCAGTGTCCAGTTTAGCTCCGTGCTCTGACTGTTTCAGAGCACGGAGCTAAACTGGACACTTCTCTTCAGGGGCCTCATTACAGAAAGTTCTCACTTCCTAACTGCATGGAGTAAAAATTACTTTTCCCCAGTTTATGAAGCCAAAAACTCCTGGCTTTGGCTTCATAAGTTAAGAGGGGTTAAGATTCATCAGCCGAGTTTAGAAATGCTTTTGTAATAAGATGATTTTTCCGATCTCTGAAATTTTAGATGGGACAAACAGTCAAAAACTTTAAGAAACCTATTAAACACGAAGCTGTGAGTGGACACATGAAACTAGACACTGCACATCATTGAGGACAAACAAGTTAACTTAAACAAGCTTATTTTTTAATGGATCTGCAAAACTGTTTGAATTTCCAAAGAGAACTTCTGTACCTCCCGCCCACAGTTACCCAGTGGCAAACGTTACACAACGTTACAGAAACGCTTCCAACCCAAAGAAATATCTGCATGCAGGAACAAAAAAAAAACAAACAAAAAAAAAAAAAATTCAACCCAAAAAGGGAAAAAAAAAAAAAAGTAAAATAAATCATACAGATAACAAAACATCAATAAACAGGACATATTGTATAATGCCGTTCTCTTGGCTGGAGGAGAAATTCAAACGCTTCTGCTTCGACTCGGCGTCCTCCTGTCCGGAGCCGCAACCGACAGAATATTAATCTGTAATTTCATTGGGTGGATGTGGCTCCGCCCACCACACAGCCCCGCCCCTGTCTTCCATATAAGGCACAGGACAAAATAAACCCCCACATACAAAAGGAGCTAGCCACACCTCTGTCACTTGGTAACAAATTGTAAATGACCAAATACGGTTAGACAAACAGAAAACCCCACTAAAGTGTACAAAATGTTAATCCTACATTTGACTTTTTTGTTTGATTTTCTTTTATTTTGATTTCCTCTGACTGAAGGTGAGTGCTGTGAACAGGTGGGTGGGGGAGAGTTAAGGGTGGGTGAGGGTGTCCAACCAGGTGAGCTCAGGCAAAAGAAATATTAAAAATATGAGCTTGTCTTTTCACATTTTTTTTTCTTCTTTCTTTCTCTTTTTTTATTTTTTATTTTTTTTACAACTTTTAAAACAAATGACAAGAAACGTGACTGGATTTCTCTTTTTATCAGAAATAAAAATTGTCATCAGATGGAGCGTGGAAGAGTATGGTGGTGTTGGGGGAGGAGGGGGTGGGTGGGGGGCGGGGGGGGTATTAGACAAGTGAAGTGGTTTATTGTTTTTTTTTTTATTCTGATAAAGAGACAGAGTGTCAGTGTGCAAGAAAACTCATGAGACAGGTTAGAGAGCGAGACAGAGTTAGCAGTTAGAGAGAGAGAGAGAGAGACAGAATGTGTGTGTGTGTGTGTGTCTGTGTGTTTGTCTGTGTGTTTGTGTGCGTTAGTGTGAGTGAAACAGAGGAGTTGTTCAACTGCAGCACTTGCTCTTCCAGCCTGTGACTCCACTTCCACTGCTGATGTCGACGTTTTCACTGTTGGGCTCTTTTACAGGCGTCTGTGGCAGAAAACACAAAAATCGCAGGGACATAAAACAAAAGATTTTTGGTGAGAGCTTGGTGAAATAAAAGGCCGAGAGACAGACGCAGAGCTGGGCTGACTGCTGTTGGACTAGTCAGCAATATTAGCTGGCTGCTATGTCTTGTGTTGTCAACCTCGATGTTTGGCTGTGAGCAAAGTAGTCGACTCACTAGATCTTGATCGTACAGTAATGTAATAAACTGTCCATATTTACAATAAAATGTTGCTTTGAATATTTGAAAATGATTTTAATCCACTTGACTGAATAATGCATAACAAAAAAGAGAAATACAGTGTTGTTGGAGAGTATTAAGAAATACATTTTTACAGCTAATAATACAAATACTACTAAGAATAATAGTAGTAGATATAAATAAATTGAGGTACTAGTTCCTGTAATTCTGCATGTTGGTTCTGTCCACACTCTCACACATACATCTATAGTTATATACGTTTCCACACAAAAGATGTCGACGTGCACACAAACCTTTCTCAGGATGTCTTCTGCTAACGTGAGGAAAGCCTTCTCGATGTTGATGTTGGCCTTAGCGCTCGTCTCAAAAAACCTAATGCCGTGCTCCCTCGCGATCTGTGGAGGAGAGAGCAGAGTTGGAACGATGAGCGAGGCCACAGATAAAGCAGCTCCGGTCCAAAAATAAAGTGGCTGATCCTCTGTGCAGAGCGCAGATCAAGTATCACTCCTGATACCAACTCAAGCATACACACACACACACACACACACACTCAGACACTTCTACTCTAGTCAGGTAGGTGTGCGTATGAGTAAGCAGATCTGTATCTGATGTTGCTAAACCTGCAGACAGACTAGTCACTGCTAGTCTGCTTCGGTACAATGGAGCCGAGCACTTAAAGGCGCTGTACGCCCACACAGATGTTTTCACTTCTTCTGGCTCATTTGGCTCCATCCCGGAGATTCAATCGAGTGACCAAACCTTACGTACTAATCAAAGACATGTACAGAAAGAGACGTCACTCGAGGCCACGGTTACTCCTCTTAAAAAAAAGGGGGGGAAATATATACGATTATTCCCCGTCTGCCAGCAGCGAATTAAATTAAAAAGTCTTGCTGAAATACTTAAAAAAAAGGTTGTGACATTTTTCACAAATACATGAAATAAGGAAGAGAAGCGACCGAGAGAAGAGAAACAAGTGATCATGGCTGAATCCTGGAGCTGAAACAGTGTCTTGCTGAATTGGACATTTCTTATTGGCTTTTAATTATTAATTAAATTGTACAGCCAGATTTTATTTGTGTATTTATCCGTTTCGCTGGATTAAATTTACTGTTGTCTGTTTCTGTTATTTATTGACTCTGTGGAGCACGCTGGGCTGCATGAAAGGTGCTATATAAATGTAAGTGATTATATAATAAAAGAACCACGGGGAGGTTATATTTCTATTATTCACATCAGAAGGAGAAAAGCAGCATCAGTGGAGTCGCACGGAGTCTGCTCGTTCCGGGGTTATATATTTGATCCGTTTATTCCAAATTTGGCCTCAAAGAGCAAGAGCTATTTCCAAAGTTATTCCAGAACAATCTTCCAATGTTGGTAGGTGGTTCTGGATTTAGACACTTTCTAGTGACCTGCAGCAGTTTGAATCCTTCCCCTGTTCATGATTTGAATGATAAATCCAGCTTCTGAGGCTTCGTTTAGTGTCAGGACGAGTTACAAATGTGTCAAGAGGCTTCTTTTATCTCCATATTTCGATGTCTAGTGACTATCTTGCAAATACTATGAACTATTGTTGATGTGTAGAAGCTCAAAGGGAGTTACAACCCACACTCGGCGTCACAAAGCGTGGCCTTCATATTTCCACTAGCTGTCTTTTCTCAGAGACGGTTTGAAGCGAGCAACGCTGACAGGATTGTTTATATAAAGAGGAAATCATATCTCCCCAGTGATATGGACATGTTGTGGTTTAGTGAAGTCTCAGATCGGGCCAGCCGCTATGCTGCGTAAGCAGTCCTGAAAGTGGTGCAGTTGTTTTATTGTCCTGCTTACAACTGTTGCTGCACAAGCGGTCCCATTCAGCACAAGTTTTACAGCCTAGATACAGTGTGAATTGCGCCTGTAGGTCTGTAAAGCATTGTGTCCTGGAAATAAAGCTCGCTCTTTCATTTGAGCCATAAATACCAAAACTATTTCAGTGTCATCAGTTACACTAATTTATCAACTCTGCATGAACAGTGCAGTATTTTGTTTGAGCGTGAATGCACAAAGATTAAAACCCCCGAGAAGATACAACATTTGACCTATATTGTCTGTTACCGGCAGTTCCTACACAGTGAGGTTGATGCACTGGAGTTTGTCTGGACGCTTGAATGTAATGTGAGTCTTATAAACTCTACGTAAACAAACATTTACAGTGAGATAAACTACATTTTTAATTCAAACTTTAATGTAGACATTTCTGTATCCTCCTTTTGGTCCATTTCCCTGCATCATACTGCGTTTTCGGACCTTTAGTGTTGAATGAGCCGAGCCGCGCTGTCGTGTAAATGTTGTGTCGCGCCTAGCGGCTGTTTATAGCGGCGGTGCACTGCGTCGTCTCACCTGCTCCCCCTTGGCTTTCGGTACGACCCTCTTGTCCTCCATGTCACACTTGTTGCCTAGCAGCATCCTCTCCACGTCCTCATTTGCATGCTGAAAAAGATAAAGAAGAAAGAGTAGATTATTAGATTACGTTTTCATCCTGTTAGTTAGCAGGAAGTGCATTGTGTTTCCTTCTCTGACCGGACTCACAAAGGGTGAGAAAAATGACAAGAAATGCCTGAAGGCCAGAAGCTTATGTCAGAACTATTAAGCCATGTAGTAGATATTGTTTTGTTTTAAAGAGTTCCAACCCAAACCAGGCTCGGTCTGGTCTGCATTCACATCACTCTGCACATAGCAGAAATCCTTGAATCCATTAACCCTCTCTGGAGTCAACAACAAGCCTTCACAGAAGTGCAACGCGAGTTCTTAGTTAGCAGGAAATGCATTGTGTTTCCTCTCCCTGGCCGGACTCGAAGCTCTTTAAGAGCGAGGGTGAGAAAAATGACAAGAAGTGCCTGGCGGTCTCACCCAATCCGCTTCATTTATAACACGCAGCACCTTCAAACCAATCATGTCTCATAATATCAGAGCATATTGCTGCACCGAGGGATCATAAAGATACATTATGTTAGCTATTGATTGCAACTGTCACAGTAATTAATCTGATCTGGCACGGCTCCCAAAGATTACTCAGCATAATTATGACAGATAAATAATAAGATGGTATAAAAACAAAATGCGAGGTGCAAGGCAGAGACGCACCAACGGAAAAACAATAGACAGATGGAAGCTGAAACAGAGGCACAGAGATGAATCTACCTCTAACCGGGGCGAGCTCAGCAGCAGGCCGAGCCATATGTTACAGACAGCTTGTCTTATTATCATTTTGAAATATCAGGCCTGTTGGAGGCTGATGTCACTAAATGTTGAAGTGTACATTAGACCACGCTGCCTTGCCCTTACAGCTTTATGTCCATTAGGCCGAAACGACAACAGAAACAACAGCAGAAACAGCGATCCTCCCAGATCCTGGTAAACACTCTCAGCAGCCCACAATGCAAACAGACGTCTCAGGATCTCATACTGTGCTGTGTAACCTTTTCTGAACATAATATGCAAACCTGTTTAAAAAAAGGCTGACGCTGTAATTCTGAGAGCAGGCGGTTTATTTTTGTAAAATAGAGTCCGACCCGAAGAAGTTTTTGAGACAGATTTTAGAGTAGAAAAATTCCTTTGAGAAGGAGCAACTAGCTCACTGAAGATGTTCCTGTAATCAAAGAGGCTCCTTCTCCTTCGCTGACATGTAGCTGCTGTTACAGATGGCTTGTTTGACAATGAGCCACATCTTTGTTGCGTTTTAGATTAGCCGAGAGGCGGAACTACAAACATGGCGGCAGCCAGAGCCGCCACACTCTGAGATACACCGTCCATTCTTTATACGGTCAGTGGTATGTGGATTGTTCACCAGCGTGACTGTAGAAAAGGGCACTCGGAAGTTTACTTCTGTGACCAAAACACTTAAAATAATTCAACATATACATTGTCGAGCTAGTTGACATCAGCTGAGGTGATTCTTCTCTCTCACTCTGATTTACAAAACTATGTTAAGCAGCACACTGTTCTCTCACTTTTAGTATTTCTTTCTGCATTTTGTACTGGTAAAAACTTTTATATCATGTATGCTGATGCTGGTACGTCTGCTGAGTAACAGTAGCAAGAAAGCTATCAGACTCTAGCATGACTTCATGATTTATTTCTATACAATTCTTATTTATGAGTCATTTTTTATCTCTTCTTTGCTCACTGTTGGATCATTAAAGCATATCTTATCTTAATACTGGCCAGTCGATACATCAGTCAGGCTCTAATGTTAATAGAGACGCTGTTGTGAAACTTTCTAAGGAGCTGGACTAAAGCTGGGCACACCTCCACAAAAAGTCAAATCATTTGTGGACAATAAACTGTTGAATTATTTCCTGGTAAACGTCACGAAGCTGTAAGACTGTTTACATAAGTGTTGCGAGTGTTTAAATGAGGCCTGTAACGTCATTAACATAATTACAGACACTGGACAGTCAGCTGTCTCACCTATGGAGTGCATCAGCTGTTACTCCAACACATCTACCTCTTCTGAAAGTTTGAAACAGCAGATGTTTCTCTGTCGCCTGGAGTTAAACTACAAATATTCAAGAGGTAAAACTGAAAAACCCGCCGAGCAGTCAGACATCTGGCTCATCTGATGTCATTTAGTCACAGACCCCTGCTGCACAGCTGACTGCACACGCAGCCAGCTAGTTAGCGACGTTGGCTGCATTTTAGAGCGTTTAAGCCACTTGGTCTGCAAGCCAACGATGCAACAATAGAAAAAAGGAGTGCCAACACTCAACTCTCCAAAATACTGATAAGATATTACCCAGCAACACAAACCCACACGATGATACTGGCTCAGCGTATGGAGTGTGTGCACGTGTGAGTGTTTCACCTCGTCAATGTTGCGCAGCCATTTGCTGATGTTTTCGAAGCTCTTGGCGTTGGTGATGTCGTAGACCAGCATGATGCCCATGGCTCCTCTGTAGTAGGAGGTGGTGATGGTGTGGAACCGTTCCTGGCCCGCTGTGTCCCTACAAACACAAGCGCGCACACACACACACACACACAGAAAAACACAGATGAGATTTATTGTATTTTGTCTCTAATGACTCGATTACTTAATGATGCTGAGATTCCTCGCTTTCCATGACTGGAAATCACAACACATGAGCAACAACTGTTTTGTTTGAGCCAGAAGACGGTGTCAGGATGATATTATTTAGTTTTTTAAATCTTATTTGTGAAAATCTGACTTACAATCAGTATAATAACTTTATTTCACTGATTAACCGGCTTTATCGATGCCAGCGCCCCCTCATTCTCATTTACTTCCCAAGTCACGCAACCACTGCGTGCAAACCGTCGGACACAAACCAAATCAAACTTCTTTGCCGACTCAGATTTAGAAGCTGGTGCATGGAATAAATAAAGTCAGAACACAACAGGTAGGACATCAGAGTTTAGTCCATGAATCCACCTGGACAGCCTCAGCTTGAGAGACGTTTCAGGCTGACTGTGGAGGTTTCGAGTGGTGAGCATCTGATTGGCGGATGCAGTGTGACGTCAGGCTGCGCTTTAACGGAAGTTTGATCTGGCTCAACGTCTCCGCCTCAGGTCGTTGATGTTTTTGGTAGACATCCCTGCAGCCTGCACTGCCGCAGCCAAAACAAACTACCCCGCTCAAATGAATGGAAAAACCTGCGCTTTCGCCACAGCGTCAGATCCTGTCTGAACGTACCCTTAAGCACATTAAGCAGAAAAACAATACTTACATGCAATGCAGCCTGCTAAACCTTTCAAGTCACTTTTAATCTGCTAAACACACACACACACACACAATAAAATCCACTGCAGGCTAACCACGTCCCTCACACGTCAGCACTAGCAACTGTGGCATTTTCCTATCTGGAGGAGGCCTGCCAACATCCATCTATCAGTGCTGATACAGGAAACGAGGAGAAGCCCGGACGCTCACATGAGCAAATCAAACCTACAGCTTACAAAAGCTGGGTCACCGTGACCCATCGAAATAAGAGCCGGCTGTGCAACAGTTAAAATTTTACTGAGTGTGGAGATGACCACATCCCTCTGTGCGCAGGCTATACGGCGAAGATTGAATCCAGACGTAATGTGTTCGAACAGGAAGAGGAGAGAATGTGACACAGCCAAAGAATGGACAGTATCAGGCCAGAGGCAATTATCAAAACCATGACTGCAGGAGTTTCCCATGAGCTGGATAATTATTTTATCTTATTCTGCAGGTTTTGTTACACACTACAGACTTTTATAAAGTCACAGAGGACAAATATAACTTCTACAAACTACAGATCCGTCATCCTCCTTGTCCACTATCAACAGAGCGGATGAGTAGGACGCTTATCTTGTAAAAAAAAAAAAAAAAGGTCACATAATCAGACTCTAAGCTCTGTAAGGGAACCTCACTTAACAGTGGGTGTGGATGTTCAGGTGTCCACTGAACAATTGGCCTTGAATGAATAGACTATTGTCTGCTCAGGAGATATTCACCGTATCGGGAAAAGGCGGTATATGAAGCACAAGTTTAGCGTTCAAACAAACACTGGTAAGTTTGTCTGTCTTCATAAAAAGTGCAGTGAAATACATTGTGTTGAATAAACAGTGTGTGGGTCGACATTTATTCTTGATTTTGGAGATGGTAGATAAAATAATCTTCATTTCTTGGTCTTGATAGATTATTTTGTCAAACTACAACGCAAATATCTACAGTACCTCTTCATGGCTACGAGCTATTAGATTATTCTTTTTGACTTTATCTTGGTTCCTTCAAGAATAACTCATTTGCAACAATTTTCATGTTTCTTCTCAAGCAAACAACTCAAATCTGTTTCCCGCCTCTTAAATTCATTGTCTTCATTCACAGATAATAAATGATTATGAGCTGCAGCCATATCTCACCTAAAAGCTCACTTCAGTTGAGGAAGAACGAGCTGCTGTGAACAACAATTACAACCCTGCAGCAGACGTCCTGACGGACAGATGACCATTTCCTGTTCTCGCATATTTCTGGGCTTGAGGGATGCATGTCAAACAGATGTTTCACTATGATGTAACAAGAGGCTGAACTGAAAGACGAGACTAACGATATCTGTGCTTTTTTTTCCAGCCTTGTACTTCTCTTAAACGCAAAAGCTTGACATGGGTAGACAAACTAAAAGGCCGCTTCTCGAAGCACTCACCAGATCTGTAGTTTGATCTTCTTTCCTTGTAATTCGACTGTTTTGATCTTGAAGTCTATTCCTGTAAAAGACAGAAAACACATCAGCATACACGTCTACTAATAACGTATGAATAAGCAGCATGTGATGCCCTGACAATGACGAAACATCCGAACCAGACACAGAAAAGATGTTTAAGAGGGGAGGGAAATGGACAGTCAGAGACAAGCGTTTCCATCAGCGAGACAATAACATTATCTCTTCCTGATTCTGCAGTGTCATGCCCAGACCTTGAGCCTATCAGCGGACAGCTGGAGGATCAGCAGCTGGCGAACAATGGGCACACAAATGCGAGCAAGAACCGGGCTAAAGCAGGAAAACTGAGAATGTGTTTACACGCACTGTGATAACCTCGTTACAGTTAAACCTGTGCTCGGACACAGCTGGTTCAGAAACGTGATATTTGAAGTGTGTTTGATGATGCTGAAGCCTTGAGGCTTTTTTTTTTTTTCTTACCGGTTTTGGTTGGAGCGTTTGGACTGCAGTGAGACGGCGGGCTGTGGTGGGAGAGTTTTTCCTACGTGTGCATGTTTTCTAATGTGGAAACAAACTTGTTTCCATTTTGGTTGAATTTAATTATTTTTGATACAACAACACTATGTTTTTCTTCCAGGAGGTTAACTACTATCAAATATTTCTTGGCCCTCTGTCTCACAATCTGTCCTACTTTCTATCTTTTTAAATCCGTTCCTTTCAAGCTCTAAGTCCAATTAATCAACTGTGCGGTGGCCACCCTGGAGGTAAACCGACTCACTCTGGATGAGACGATTTCTGCTATTGCAAAACTATGATTTACCACCTAAGAAGGTAATGCAATGTTAAAGCATTTAGAAACATTATGAGGCTGAAACAAAATAATCAATTAGCCGTGCCAACCGCAATTTTGATAATGAATTCACCGTTTTGCTGTTTTATTATCCACACCTATCAAACGCTCTCTGGCTGCAGCACTTGTGGCTTTTCACAGTTTTATGTCAACACGGGCTGAATGTGTGTGTGTGTGTGTGTGTTAGAGAGAACAAGAAATAGACGTGACCCAAGGATGTGGGAAGCAGCGATCACAGATTTGTGAACATTTCACATACTACAACAAACTTTCATTGATTATTCTGTCAATTATTTCCTTCAGGAAAGAATATTTATCATCATGTAGGACAGAAAATCTCCTTCAGATCTCAGTTTCTGAAGAAGCTGCAACCTCCGTAGCTGTGAAGTGAAGCCAGCAACTGCAGTTCCTCAAACGTCCACTTGAGGCTGGCTACAGAAACAAGTTTTGGTCTCTGTAGCTAATTTCCTCGTTCATGACAACTGTACTGAGGCATTTTTTAAACTCACCTCCTCAAATTATATTAAGACTTAGAAGAAGTTATGCATAATTAACAGTGTGGGTGCTGTTACAGATGGCTTGTTTGAGCACCCAGGCGTCATTCAGCCCACCTCAGGTCAGCCGATGATCAACGTCTTTGCCGATTTTTCGATTAGCTGCGAGGCGGAAGACGTACCAACACGGCAGCAGCCAGAGCCGCAGATTTTGAACTTCAAAACATCACAACAACAACAAATGTTTGACATTTGGCAAGTCACTAAATTGATTAACCAATCATCAAAACGGATAACTGCTTTTCTGTTCGACAAACCCTAGAAAGTCGCTTCTATTTGCGGCTAAAAGTAAAAACCACAACATGCTAAAATGACACACGATCAAATCCTAATGAATTATTATGTTCACAATATTTTGCAGGGTAACCATAATAATCACCTCTGTCATAATCACGAAACCTTAGAGGAGGCCACGTTTAAAAAAGGAGTGACTCATGACTGAAACTTTTGGGCGAAGACGTCGTGTTTTCCACTTAAATAGTGAGCTGTCAGTTCAGCTCTGGTCAGAAGCTGTGGTTGGTTTAAAAAGTCCAAGAAACAGCTGTGCACTAGGTGGGGCAGGACCATAGAATAATGAAGGAACTGGCTGCCAAGGTGTGACTCACTAAATATTATGTACTCCCCGGAGAGAGGGAGGGAGGCACAGAAATATATGGTTAGCTAGAAACAAGAAGACGGGATTCAGATCCTGCAGATGAGATCGATATTTTATCATCTTAAACACTCAACAGGAGCGACGACGTGCGGGTTAAGTGCTGGGCCTTGATAAGCAGTGCTTAAAGTTTTCTTAGAAATCAGGCTCAGCGGGGATGACTTCATATTTGTGTGTTCCTGGCGAGGAGTTAAAAACACTGAGTGAATCTGTGTTTTCTTTCCTGGTGAGGTGCACCGGCAGATTGTCAAGGAAAAAAATGTGCATTGTGCAATCGCACGTTCACGCAATCACTGGACAAAAAAAAAAAGGCATACTTCAGCGGAGAATGACACTTTCAATGACATCCAAATGCTGAATCGGACATCTTAAAACAGAGATGGTTTATGGTCGGCGTTTGTTTTAATCCCAGAGGAACCATTCCTTCCACAAGTATGAATTCCACTGTAGCCGTCGCCAGTTTCCATGCAAAATTCATGATGTGTTGTGGAAAGAGATTTTTCAGATCGCAACATCATGCATATTCAGCACTCTTAATATGCATAACAAGTATACATGGAGGAAGGGCAGAGAGGGAGAGAGGGGGACTGGAAATGAGGATGAGTGACTGATTAGAGAGGGGGGGTTTCCAGTGGGGGTATTTTGAGAAGCAGCTGTGCATCTGTGTCTCTAAAGGTATGAGTACTGTGTCAGAGGAAGAACACTCTCCTGTCTCACATGTACTGGTTCTGCTGTTTCGCCACAAAGTTGTTGGACTTTCCAGGTTCGTGTGTAGGGCCTTTTTCTAAAAGTATGATGCCTTCAGTGGCTCGACAATAACACCAACAAGAAGAAACGTCGCAAAGCTCAAAATCTGCAAAGATGTGGATCATCGGTGGACCTGAGGCGGGCTGAATGACACCTGGTTGGCTCAAACAAGTCATCTGTATCTTCACCCACCTGTCAATCAAAGTGGCCACGCTCTGAATAACTTTAAGCCTTAATATAATTTGGACAGGTGAGTTCTATAAATATTCACCCTCAGCACAGTTGTCAAGAACGGGGAAATTAACTACAGAGAGCAAAACTGTTTTTTGTACCAGGCTGTAAACATGTTTTTACACATTTTTAAACATGGGGACTAATGGAGACTGTCGCGTTCTGTGACCAGCCTCGAGTGGACGTTTGGGCACTGACACACAGGCTTCACTTCACAGACCGAGAGGTTTCCACTAAGCCAAACCATCAGCAGCAATCATAGCCAACAAAATACAAAACGATGAAACCTCTAATCACATGGCAACGAACGCGAAAATACATTATCGCACATTAAGGAGTTCATATTCATTAAATCGGAAGTGCATCATAATCAAATATCTTCAGGCAAAACAATTAACTGATCTACAGAAAACTAATTATTTCTGAGCACAAAAGCCAGACATTACCTTGATACAGTAATTGCTGCTTTTCTTTATCTACTATAATACCAATAATATTGATTGGAGAAAACAGGTAATCGGTAGGCGTTATCTTGGATGGTAGAAAATGACGTTTGTCTATTTTCTGACATTTTATATTCCAAAAGATGAATCTAGAAAATAATAAGCATAATAATCAATGATGTTATCCTATACTGTGTTTTTACCGCAAAGTAATGTGATCGAATATCCTCTGACAAAGCAGGACAAATATTCTGAAAGGCCTTTTCCCATCAATATCATAATAATGTCACACGTTCACTGCGTGTTGTTAAAAGAAGAGCGAGCTCCGTACGACTAGAAAGTCTGGCATATGTGATGTGCTGACAGATTATGTTGTCCATCTTTGTTTTTCAGTTTATCATGTTCCATGCTGCTTTTGTTTTGAATACAGATGAACAACGGAGACAAGCTGAGACAGAAGCTCGTGACTGGATGAAAACAGTGATGTAGTTTTAAAGGCGACCGCTCTCGAAGGGAACCGGTGAAACATCCCCGACATGAGTAAGATTATGTTGGTTTGTCATTCCTGGAGTGTGTGTCATGACAGTATCTCTAACCACATTTTAAACAAACTGAGGTGGGACCACCACGAGCGAACACCTCCTAAACTCCTAAAAAAAAAAAAAAGGCAATGACTGTTCATGCTCGAGCACTATAATCATCACTGTCTCTGGTATTCTTGATACTTTAAATCGCTTGTTAACTGACATCAGAGTTAGCTCTGTGTTTACACGTGTTCTGGGAACGATTGGATAAAAACAGAGCTTGTTTACAACATAGATACCCACATAATTGCTTTAACAGGATCAAGAATATTATCCTTCATGTGAAACAGGTTCTTTTGGAGCTGGTAGCCCGAGCATGTTGAATACATTATATTTTTCTAAAGGTAATAACAAAAAAGGGAACAGCTGCAAACGGTGAAGTACTTGACGCACTAACCGACTTGGCAGGGAAAACACATCTGCAAGGAGCAAAGGTCACTACTGGTCTTTGACTGGTGAAGGACCAGTCAGTCTGCATCTGCCCATCGTCACACAGCCTCTGCTAGAACTGGCAAGATCTGATATGGTGGCTTTTAAGTCAAATAAGGCACATAATCTCCATAATTTTGTTTCTAATTTGACAGCACGGACTAGGACTACACTTGGAGAAACAAGGCAGAGAGTAACAGCAAGACAAAGCAAAGACACAATCCAACATAGCCGTAAACAAACACTCGAACACACACACACGACAGCGGGTTTTGCAACAGAGTGCATTGTGCATTGCTGTACCTCGTCAAATCTAATCTAAGCTGGATGCCACTGCGAACACTATCCCCCATTATGGCCATGCGTTCTTGGGCAATACAGCCAAGAGGAGTCGTCAACAACACTTAAAGTTGCGAAAATCTGGGTTTGAAATTAAAGCTCAGTCAAGAGATCAAGCATATAATGCCTGCGCAGTTTTATGCGGTTCAGCAAAACACGGCTAAAGTTACATTATTACTCAGCACTGATCTTAAGCAACAGGAGTAAATGGAGCCTTCACTTGGGCCGTGCAGGGATTTGACATAGTTTGACACTTGACTCATGTGAGCGTGATGTTGGGACGCATGCGTGAAGGGTCAGAGGGGGAAGAGGAAAAAAAGAAAAAGGAAAAAAAAAAAAGCTGATGATGCCACCATGATGAATTGTTTATGGTTCTCTATGGAGCAGTCATGGAAAGTAGCTAAGCAATTGTATTGTTTTTCAGCAAGTTTCTGCTTCAGTACATTTCAGACGGAAATAATGTATCTTTGACTGCACTACAATTATTTGACAGTTGCAGTCAGAGTTGACATAGAAAATATGTGATCATACATTACAGTCAAAGTAGCTTACATATTAGTACAGCAGTAATAATAGATCAGAAACTTTATATAAACATAAAAGTGTAGTTTTCCTTTTGACAATTACAGTACATTTTACTGATAGTGCTCCTGTACCTTTACTTACATTTGAAGACAGGAATTTCACTAGTATTTAAGTATTTTTATGTTATAGTATGGCTTAAGCAGTGAGAAAGTATCTTAATGTTTCTTCCATCACTGCTTTTAATGGACTTTTACTTGTGTGTCATCTGTCATTTTGAACAAACATCTAAATATCTGTCAACCTTTAAAGGTGGAATTCATAACAAGGACGAAGTCTTGTACAGATATGTGTTATATATTTAAATGCAAACGCCTGTCAGTCATGTGTGGAGGCAGTTTTTGTGCCTTTCTAACAGCAGCACGGCCCTGTACTGCTGCTACCCAGTGCTTAGCCTCGTTAGCTCACTAGCCACTGGGTCAAGTGACATGACAGCAATTCCTCTGGCACCTAAACCGGTTATACTGGCTAATACTGGCAGGTTAAACCATAATAAAAGACGTGTTTTGTTATTAAAGTCGCAGTCGTTTGAAACAGGGCTCAGCTAAGTGCTCGGAGAAGCTTTGCACGGCTAGCTTTCCAGCTAACCTGTGCAGGCCCGGGTGAGAGAGAGAGGCAGCCAAGTGCATGCTGATAGCACACAGGCTAACCAAATATGTCCTGCTGCAGGGGAGAGGGAGAGAGAGAGAGTCGCCCAGCTGTCAAACTACCTCCAACAAAAAAAAAAGAAAGAAAAAACTATCTGTATCCACAAACCATCCGAGTATCCGCAGAGCTTCTTACCTATGGTGGAGATGAAGGTTGTGTTGAAGGCGTCGTCAGAGAAGCGGAACAGCACACAGGTCTTCCCCACGCCCGAGTCTCCGATCAGAAGCAGCTTGAACAGCAAGTCGTACGTCTTCTTCGCCATTGGAAAAACGAGCTTGTGTTCACCCGGACGAGATACAAAAACAAAAACAAAACTAAAACTGATAACCTAAGCACGTCTATGTGAAGTCTAGAGCCAGCTCCTTCAGCCAAGCCGACCCCTCTTCTCTTGACTGTTAACAATCTGGGATTTGTTGATTAGCTCGGCGAGCTAGTTGGCTAAAATACCACCCGACAATAACGTGTCCGAGAAGTTATATATCCCAAAGCCGGACTAGTTTTCACCCTCTACTGCATGAGAACAGAAAGCAAAAAATAGGATCTTCCTCCCGTGTGATTCCTCTTTTCCACTCTTTCTTTTCTCCCACACAGTCGGGACAAAATGGCTTCTCTCTCTCTCTCTCTCTCTCACTCCCTCACTCTCTCTCTCTCTCTACCCCGACTCACTCTTTCTTCAAACTAACGGCAAGCTAATTCAAATTCTCGGCACACCCCGTCATTCCAGAGCTCTGTCACAAGCTCGACCGAGAAGAAGCTGAGGTGGGGGGAAGAAAACAAATCTCAACGTTAAAAAAAAGTGTCAAATTCACTGCCTGCTCGGAGTTTATGTCGCTCTTTTTTTTCCTTTCTGGAGAGATTAAACCGAAATACAGAGACGACCGCCGTCGCCTTCGAATGGGAGCCACCACGGCGACACCCTTAGCTCACAGGCACGCCTCCTCTCCCGCCCTTTCTGTCAAAACCAGCACATCTGATTGGCTAACGTTGCTGTCATGTCATTAAGCACCCCAGTGTGATTGGCTATCAGGCAAAAAAAAAAAAAAGTGAAGGCGTGGCTTAGAGTGACAGAAACGGACAAACGTTACTGCGTAAGTGAGTCGGACATTTTGGCTCAAAGCGCCCGTTACTTTCAACGAGTCAAATGTTTCCAATGAGCCAACATGGCGGCCGGTTTCTTGCGGAGCTTGTCTTGGGCTGGGGTGTGTTTCAGTTTTCATGGCAAGCTGGCATTTGATGCGGTGACTATCCCAGCTGTGAGTCAGGCAAAGTGATGTCATATATAAGTACTTCTTCTGTGCTTGTTACGGGCGTTTCCCACATCCTCTGCCCTGTGAACTACAGGGACATTTATCCTGTTTAAAGTCTTTTAATAACTGTACACAATGAGGGAGTATGTGCGTGTACACATCATTACTGTAGGTGCTTTAGACTTTCTCAGTGTGTGTGTGTGTGTGTGTGTGTGTGTGTGTGTATTAGTCTTTCCTTCTTCCGCCTGTCAGAGTAGTTTGACTCTCAGACACTCCTAGGAATGTTGAGTATGCCCTGCTTTCTACTGCCGAGTACAGACTTGCCACAAAGTAAGAAAGAAAGAAAGGAAGAAATATAAGTCAGAGGAAAGGAAAGAATGAACAATACTAAACATTAGCAGATAAACGTTTAAATATTGCATCTTGATCTAAGTTAAATAGTAATACAACAGTGTATAAGTAAGTTAATGTCATGCATTATAGATTTTTTTTTGCAGCAACCTGCGTATCTGTGAAGTGAAGCCAATGCAAAAGTGCCAAAAAGCTGCAGTTCCTCAAACGGTCCACTTGGAGCTCCAGAAGTGAGTCAGTCTCCATAAGTCCCCATGTTAAAATGTCTTTAACAACTTCACAGCAGAAATAAACTTGTTTACAGCCTGGTACAAAAAATTGTTTTGGTCTCTATAGCCGATTTCCTCATTCATGACAACTGTACTGAGGGTGAATTTTTATAGAACTCACCTGTTCAAATTACATATAGGCTTAAAGTTATGCAGAATTAACAGTGTGGCTGCTTTCATTGACGGGTACGTGCTGTTAGATAGATAGGCTTATTAGAGCAACCATCATTCAGCCCACCTCAGGTCTGCCGATGATCTACTTCTTTGTCAATTTTTAGATTAGCCACCACACTCTGAGCTTCAAAACAGCTCTTCAGAAACCCATGGGTGACATCACTCTTTCTAATGTCAGTGGTTTGAACCTCACCTGGGGCTTTTCTGTGTGGAGTTTGCTCGTTCTACGCATGCATGTGTGGATTTTCTCTGGGTACTCCAGGCTATGAATAGTTGTTTCTTTATGTGTTGGCCTGTTCAGGGTATCCAGGGTGTCTCTTGCCCTGTGCCAGCTCTGATAAGCTCTTGAGCCTATGTTTAATTTGTCCATTCTGGGCTACTGTAGATTCAACATAGCGGACTCTGGCAGAAACTGTAGATATAAAAGGCTTACTAAGCCAGCTTATGTATCCTCTTGGGACCACAAAGGTCTGTATTAAGACAATCTATTCAGTTGTTGATGAAAGTTTAGAACCATACCGACAGCATCACCAAAAGGAGAAGAAGAAAAGCCATGTAAACCAGCTCGTACAAAGCCTCAAACAGATGGTACAGAGGTTAAAAAGGTGATAGAGCAGAAGTTTTCATGGCGCTTCAACAGCGCTTTAAGGTGTCACTGTAAAAATACAGACCACCTTATTTGTTTTTTATTTTATTTTAGCTCATTGCTCCACTCTGTCTCTTCAACAGTTAAGGAATCTGCTTTGTTAAGCCAGTAAATCATGTCTTAACACAAAAAATCCTCCCAGATCAGGGTGCATTCCTGTATTTTGCTGCATGGGGCCCCCCGAGGGTTCATCTCACACTCTCACGCACAAACAGTCACCACTCAAACCTCTACGCTGAACGTTTAAGGAGGATGTCTGTCTCCACATGTTTGACAAGCAAACCAGATGTTCTGATGGATTTTATATAGTTTTTATTTGGGGCATTTTAATCAACAATGGAAGGTTGTAAGGTGACAGGAAACAAGGGAAGACAGAGGAGGGGAGGGGGTAACATGTTACTGGGAACTGGGCAACAGTACAGTATCTGGTATGCATGTTGATCACCAGGATGTCCCAAACATGTGTTTAGCTTGAAGAATGCACCGCTTTCCTAACAGTTTTTATTCACAGTAAAACAACTAACAGTGCAAATACACCCAATACAATACCAACTTCCTTTTTGTAGAAAGACATCTGAATTTATCTTCCTTTTTTATGATCACATTAGTTTCTTTTTGTTGGGCACTTTCCCCCTGGCATCCTAATGTTCAAATCACATAGCCACACAGGAAGTCTACCTTGAACTATGATGTGCACTTCCCTCAGTATGACTCATGCAGGGGGATTTTAAGTTCATACTGTTTGGGTTTATGGGAGTTCCCAATTTTGCTCTGTGAAACTAAAACAAATGCTGCTTAAGGTCACTGTCAGTTATTCGTCATTTGTTGTTGTTGTACGTTGTACGTACACTCAGATCAAACATGTCTTGAAGAGTTGGTGACATATTAAAGGTGTGAATTGTTTTCCAGCTTCAGGGGAATAATGTGACGTGCTGAATTCCCCTCAAGTCTTTCCCTTTTTTCGTCAGTCGAGCTTGTGTCAGCATTAATACACAAGACTGAAGCAATCATGTTTGAAATAGGAAGAGGTTCTAGGAACCGTTTGGAGCTTTAATGGGAATCACCCTGAAACTCTTCCAGTATCACCTCCTACATTACACCCTGAAGCCAGTCATGTACTTTATCTTTTCAAGTCACAACGTCACCAGCTTTAGTCACTTTACAGATACAAAATGTGAAGAGTTCATAAAATATGATTTGTTTGTTTGCTGTGTATGATTTTGTTTGTTTGAGGGTTCAAGTTAGAAGCTAAAGCGGTTCTACATTGTGATGCCATGAGGGAAAGCTTTTTCAATTCTCTTATTGTTTCTTCGAAGTTCTTTATCCCTGAGCTCATTCGGGTGCTTTCTCCAAAGAACCAGAGCACTTATCAAGAACCACTTTTTCTTAGAGTGTAAGATAAATAAATCAATTAGACTGAAAATTAATTGGCAACTAATTTGATCTTTTAAGTAGTTTGTCATGTAAAAACATTTCACGGTTCCCAGCTTCACACGTGTGAGGATTTGATATATTGTTAAATAGTTCAAAATATAGCCACAATTTTAACATTAAATCCTGATGAATATATAGTAATAAAACAGTTACAGGGACAGTTTTCTTCATTGAGTATGTTATGTTTAATACTTGCAGTAAATCTTCCTGATTATGCTTAAATATTTTTGACTTAAGTAACTTTTTCGAGTATTTTTACAGTGTAGTATTTGTACTTTTACGTTAGCGTATGACGTGAGTACTTCCTCCACCACTTCCTGAAAGTCATGTTTGCTCACACGGATCTGCTGACCTCCTTTGGTGACTTTGACTCTCTGCAGGTCAAAGTATGTTCCGCACGTCTGTGTCACCAGGTGGTGCTGTTGTTTCACGGTTAAATGGTCACATGAGATAATTATTAAGTAATTATTCATTTTACATTTGACCCTCTTGTCCTCAATTTGTGCCACTCTGGGAGCCCGGTTTGTCAGAGCTGGCTGGAAAGGAGAAACAAATTCACCGCGTCCAAGTATGAATCAGGAATAATCATTATTTTCCTCCCCATGCAGACAAACACAGAAAGTCACCATCTAAACCACCCTAAACTGAACCACATTTGCTTGGGTTAGTCTCTCTCAGTACAATCCTTTATACATGTCAAGTGTTTTTGTGTTTTTGGCATGAAATAATAGGGTCAGCTCAATCATACTAATTAACATCTGCGTACTATTTCATGTGGAAATGTTTAAAAATACATAAAATATTCCAGTTTATTCATCACTTGAACAAAGTGCGCAGTGCCCAGTTGAGGAGTTGGTGGCAGCCTTTGACCAGAATCAACTCAACGCTGAGATGAAACTCCATCTCCCATGGTGCTTTGTTCCGCTCCGCAGTGATGTGGGGTGTGGTGGTAGAATGACTCTGTGTGTGTATGTGTGTGTGTGCATATATGTGTGTGAGTGAGTGTGTGTGTGTTGCGTACCGGAGGGGAGCTCTCTCTCTCTCTCTCTCTCTCCACACATACACCGACAGTCGCAAACCCATCTCGGAGCATCAATGAGCGGAGGACGGGAAGATGCGGACAGCAGCGGTCTGTGGCGGATCTACCGGGGCGTGTAAAAGCAGGACTACATGATTGTACATGAGATATCTGAATGCTTGTATTGTCGGCATTGTTGGGGGCTTTTTTCTGGACGTGTATCGAGACTGCAATGGAGCGTCGATCCGACGCGTGAGATCTGCTGACCGTCTGTTTGTAAGCTCATATTAGAGACAATAAGCGAAGGAAATTAGCCATTAGACACAGTGGCATCTCATCATTTGTGCTGGTTATTACAGGAGTGATTAGGCACCGTGTCTATTTTCCTTTATGATATGATCAAGAAGCCATACTGAATTTGTTATTAATGGTAAAGAAAAATCAATGGTTACACAATTCATAGGCAGACAGCAGGCTGAGGCATCATAAAGGGCCACAGCTTGGCTTTATTTAGATAATATAAATTATCCTTTTGTTTTATTATTATAATAGAAGGCAGTCATGTCAAAGAATAAGAGCAGTGAGTCAGTGAAGGTGGTAGTTCGATGCCGCCCTTTGAACCGGAAAGAGGAGTCCAATGGGCCTGCAGGGGGCATTCGTCCAGATGGATCTCCGGCTCGGGCAGGTGATCCTCAGAAACCCTCGTGCACCAGCCAGCGATCCCCAGAAGACGTTCACATTTGATGCAGTTTATGATGCAAGCTCCAAACAACGAGACCTCTACGACGAGAGTGTGCGCCCGCTGATAGACTCAGTGCTCGCAGGGTTCAATGGCACCATATTCGCATACGGGCAGACTGGGACTGGGAAGACTTACACCATGCAAGGGGCATGGATGGATCCAGAGAAACGGGGTGTGATCCCCAACGCCTTTGACCATATCTTCACACACATCTCCCGCTCGCAGTCCGATAAGCAGTACCTCGTGCGGGCGTCCTACCTCGAGATCTACCTGGAGGAGATTAGGGATCTCCTCGATCCCAAACACGGCAGTGCCAGAGCCCTGGAGCTCCGGGAGAGTCCAGAGTCTGGAGTGTATGTGCGTGACCTTACATCATGTGTCTGCAAGAGCATCAAGGAGATTGAGGAGGTGATGAACATGGGCAACCAGGCCAGGGCGGTTGGGGCGACAGACATGAACGAACACTCATCTCGGTCCCATGCCCTGTTTTTGATCACAGTTGAGTGCAGCCAACCTGGACCAGATGGGAGGAAACACATCCGGGTCGGCCGCCTCAACCTGGTGGATCTGGCTGGCAGTGAGCGCCAAGCCAAGACAGGCGTCCAGGGAGAGCGCCTGAAAGAGGCCGCCAAGATCAACCTTTCATTGTCAGCTTTGGGGAATGTGATCTCAGCGCTGGCCGACGGACGTAGCAGCCATGTGCCGTACCGGGACTCCAAGCTGACCCGGCTGTTGCAGGACTCTTTGGGAGGAAATGCAAAGACTGTCATGGTCGCCACCTTAGGCCCATCTTCCCAGCACTACGACGAGACCCTCACCACCCTCCGCTATGCCAACCGAGCCAAGAACATCCAGAACCAGCCCAGAGTCAACGAGGATCCCAAGGATGCTCTGCTGCGTGAGTTCCAGATGGAGATTGCTCGCCTCAGGGCTCAGCTAAACCACAGGAAGTGGAGGAGCAAACAAAAGAAGGAGCAGGTGGATGGCGAGGCCTGGGAGAGAGACGGAGATGAAGAGTCAGAGGGCGAGGAGGAGGAGGAGGTCGTGGAGAAGGATGTGGAGGAGTATGTGAAGCTGGAGGAGCAACGGCTGGAGATGGAGAAGGAGGCCATCAGAGGAGATCAATTCATGTTGGCTGAGGAGAAGCAAAGGCTCCTGGGAGAGAAGGAGAGGATGATGGGAGATCTGAGGAAGGAGCAGGAAGCTACAGAACAACTGACCGCCAAGTACAAGGTGAGAATCCAGTTGATTCATTCATAAACAGTACACACAATCCAGGAAGTCAGATTAAGGACACGTGGTCGGTGGGATTATCATGTGTGATAATCTGATGATCTGTTAGTAAAGGACATTACGGACAGTAACAATCGGATCCTCATATCTAATTACATCTCAGTGTGTGTGTGAGTGCATGTGTGTATCATTACAAACAAACCATGACCTTAACTGTGTGACTGTTGATATCAGAGGACCCTCGAGCAACCGAGTAATGCACTACATGACTTTTAGTCCTGATAAAAACATTGAATCCTACATTTCCCATAATGCCAAGAGTGTCTCAATAGTGATGTGTTCCACTGCAAGTCAGAAGTCAATAGTCAAAAATGGGGTTTCCCATTTCTGATCCAAAGGTGTCCCAGTGAATCTACTCGTGGAAACACGTACCCCGGCACCAAATATTTGTATATCAGATCTCTGAACTGCGAAATTTTCTGGTTAGTCCTGTCTAGTCTGGCATGGAGCATAATATGGAGAGTGGACAGGTAGCTGGAAAGATGCCATTTTACCTCTAGGGCACTGCTAAGGTGCCTTCAAGCGAGGTACTGAACCCCCAACTGCTCCCAGGACGCCACTATACGTTCATACAACCTTTGGTGGTTATATTTTGGACCTTTTTGTAAAGGAATGGCAATGTTTGGCTAAAATGTTTTATTTGTGGGTCATTGTCTAGATGGTAACACTAGATTCTCAGATTCTCAGATTTGCACTTCAAGATATTGTTATTTCACCAAGTTTGAAGCTCATCTGCAGTCGTATGAGGAGAAAAACGGTCTGATAAAGCCTTTAGGGAGTCAGGTGACGTACTATAATTAGATGAATGGATCATATGCGGGACTTTCACCCAAAAGACTGGGGTTTGTGTCCTGTGTGAAACCAATAGCTGATGTTGGCTTTTTATTTTTAGACTATGTTGACTTATTAGTTTCAAGTTTTCAGTCATAGGTCATTAGATCTAGGCCCCAGAACTGCTTGGTTGGGTTCAGGAAAGAAAGACAAATGTCACAAATCTAGACACAATAATTTTTTTGGTTTGATGTGTCAGTTTTGTGAAATGTAGTTTAAAATCTTCCCAGTTTTCATCATTATTAAACAGCACAGGTCAGGTCAGATGTCTTGATCATATTCCACATAATCTCTTTGTCAGTCTAAATAGGTCATGTATTACCAGGCTAACATTAGTGTTGTCAGTTAGTTCAGTTCAGCAGTTACACTTGGGGCCAAAAAGTGGTCAAAAGCAATATATATTGAACTGTTTCAGGTTTTACACATTAGCAGAGGTTGTGCGACATATACAGACCAAAACTGCTTTTTGTACCAGGACCACTGGTCTGTTTTGTTCTCCATAGTCCAGTCGGGTGTCTCACGTGTCCATACAGGAACTGGTGACCACTGTAGCTTAAAATGTCAGTTCTCCCTTTGCCCTATACGCTCACACACCAACACACACAGGGCATCAATCAAAGACTGAGTCAGAGCTGAATTAATTACTTGCTCTGATTCATGGGCATATCTAGTCAATAAGTCACCCATGCGGAATGACTGAATGACTGCACTCTATAATACTGAAGCTATATCCAGGACCATCAAACTGGAGACACCGCTAGATCGGCTTACTGAGCCCGAGGCCCTAATGTGAGGAAATGAGGGGAGGAAAAAGATATTTTCAGTGTCCTGTGTATGGGAACAATAGGAAGGAATGTTGAGGTTGTCCTTAAAAGAAAATATCCCAGTTAGTTTTGTGTTTTTTCTGTTGTCAGTTGGTGATGTTCGGTGTATTTTTCCCTCTAGAGGTCCTTTAACAACTCCCAGAGCAGAGGTGTGATGCATTCAGCTGAGCGTAATATGGAGTCTGTGTAGGTGGATAGCAACAGGAGAGGTGTAATAATAGACTGAGATTTTCCAGTTTAGAAAAGGTTACAGTTATACTTAAAACACAGCATGCAGCGTGGCTATCGAAGCTGTTGTTAGTGAACAAATTGATCCGTTTGCCTCTTGGATCTCTTCCAAGTAGGGCAGAACGTTTGTGATCAGGCCAAAAGAATAAAAAGAATAATGATAATACTGATATTATGTGACATTTTGATGATAAATATATGAAACAGTTTCTTTTGAGAGAGAAAAATGATTTTAAATGACATTTTTACTTTGGAAAGTATTTTAAAACTCTTCTATGCAGTAGGTGCCTTCCATTTTACCTATGTGAGGTAGATTGACATCATCTGGCATGATATCTGTGGAAATCAGATGCCATAAGATTTGCTCCTAGAACAGCCGTTTTTCAAGAGTGCTGTTTGACAGGTAATTCTCTGTAAGACAAAGTGGGACAAAAATTTTAAAAAATCCTAAAAATCTTAACTCTCTTTAATTGGCAGAAATGCTTGTGCCACTGTAGAGTCGACGGTGTAAGCACTTTCTACTTTTTGCCTCATCTTAAGTGGCACTTTTTCTTTCTGCACGAAGGTCTGGGAAAGTCCCATGAGGCTGTGCTAATGTAAATCCTGCCTCCATGAGCGTTTCCTTGTGAAGCATCTCATGTTTCTTCTCATCACCTTCAAAGCACCGTGGGGCTAACACTGTTTTGTGCTAACGTATAAAATCTGTGATCACAGCAGCACTGTCAGAGGGCTACTGCGCCACTGTGTGTATGTGTGTGTGTGTGTGTGTGTGTGTTTGAGATTGGGCCTCTTCGCTCTGAGGAGGAAGATGATTAGCTACAAGAAGTATTTCCTGCCTCGGATGCATCAGACTGAAGCTACAAAACAATGTTTGTCATGCAAGATATGAGTTAATTATTTTGTTCCAATATGTCAGTCAGAGAAGTCATTTTTATATGATTAAGACGTGTACAAAGATCCCTTTATGTCTGCTTGGAGTCTTCAGGTCAGTGTTGTTGTCTGTTAATACAGGAGGTCACGCACCTCTTAAACGGTTTTAAAATATTGGATTCTGGGTCTTTTCTTGGTTTAGGAGGAACTCTGGTTGATTTTTTTTGTTTTTATTTCCATGGAGAATTGGCCCAATGTTGGCATTACATCATGTCAAGCTATTTCCTATATAAAAAGAGTGAAACTAGAGTTAAAATTCTCCTGAAGCCTCAAAAATGAGAACGCAGTGCAGCCAAACCACATTAGCAAAGACACGGGAGAGCAGATGAAGAAATGAGCTGATGGAAAGATCATTTACTCAACACGTTGACACTTTGATGGCATTGAGCAGGGAAGATTTTCATTTCAATTTTTTTTTTTTTTATAATTTCAACCATTTCATTCAACTAAAAATGTCAAACTTTTGCTGATTCAGGCTATTCCATTGTGACGATTTGCTGTTTTGTAGTCTTAGTATTTTCCAGTCTATATCGAAAATCTTTGGCTTTTAGTCGAACAAAACAAGAAGTTTAGAGGTGCTAGTTTGGGCAACAATTCATCCATAATAATATAAATTGTTGGTTGCAGCCCTCAATACTGCAAAATTACATATATAACACACACCAGTGTGTATCAGTAAAGTAATAATTCAGCGATTTCCTTATGACGATGAAAAACAATAATCAATAATTTATCTGGCTTTTTTTTGTTCCCATGACATCACTCTCTAGATCGTGTAACATTTCCAGCCTGATCAATCAAACCCAGCCTTCCTCTGATTGGCTGGGACGGATATTAACCAACCAATCACAGAATGTGACCTACAGGTTCCATTTTTCTCTCTGCTCTGATAACCAGTGGGAGAGAGGTTGCTAGGCAGGGAGAGACTTGGAGAAAGAAAGACAGAGAGAGAGACAGAGAGATGGAAAGATGGTGGACACAAGCTCAGAAATAACCAATTATAGATAAAATCAGATTAAAGTGCAGTTGAGTCTCTTCCTCCCTCTTCCTCTCGTCCTCTCTCTCACCCACACAAACATCCACATAGACACACGCAACAAATGTAAGTAGGTCAGGGACCGGCCTTGTGAAAGTATGTTGGGTCAGCTGGTGTTTCTGCAGGGGGCTGTCAGCTAACTGGCCTCCAAGGTGCGGCAGTCCATCTGTGATTGTGCTGTAATGTCGGTGTGACTGTTATTTAAGCTGCTGGAAGTGCCACCGGCTTTGATTTACATGATTACACAACTGTAACTGTGGAGTATTCACAGGCAAAGTACCAATACCACACCGTAAAAATACTGCAGGTCCATCCATCCGTTATCTGTAACCGCTTGTCCTCATCAGGGTCGCGGTGGGGCTGGACAGCTGACATTAGGCATGAGGCACAGTACATCCTGAACAAGTTGCCAGCTCATCACAGGGCTGACATAGAGACAAACAACCGTTCACTCTTATATTCACTCCTAAGGGCAATTTAGAGTTTTACCTCTTAACCTGCATGTCTGTGGACTGTAGGAGGAAGCTGACAACAGCCGGCTGGGAGGTTTGAACTGGGAAACTCCTTGCTGTGAGGCGACAGTGATAATGACTGGCTCCTTGCTTGCGGTTTGACTTCGGACTATGATTTGGTCCTTGAATTTCAAACTGTACTGCAGCCAAGCGGCAATATCATTTAGCCAGGAGGTGGAGGAAGCAGGACTGCTAACATGGCGGCAGCCAGAGCCACCACACTCTGAGCTTCTTCAGAAACCATAGACACAACGTCCATTCTTTACATTGACAGTGACTGGCGACAAATCCTGTTTCTTAGGATTGAAACGGCCAGATGTGCACGTTTCAAACCATTTAAAATACATCAACATGTGACCTGATAAGGTGTCATACTATAAATATTCAATTATATTTGTTAATATTCAAATATAACAATCAACTACAGTATCAAGTAAACATTTCCCGGTTGGATTGAGTTATCAGCATGCTATCACAGCAAAAATTGGTGTGCATGAGCTAAACTGTGCAAAGGAGAGCTCAATAACATCACCAGTAATATTCCTCCAGCGGCTTCATGACATGTCTCTGGAGTCACACAGCTTGTGTTGTTATGAAACAGGTATCAGTACAGTCACAGTGGAGAGCTTCACACTGAGCAGCAGGTCCTCATAAGGAGGCTGCTGTGTCCGTCCCTCCAGTGAACTATTATTAGATCCACTTTTCTGGGTCACAACTGTAACATCTCCCTTCTTCTTACTGTCTCTCTGTACTGTACTGCACATCGCACGTCTGTTTCTCTCTTAAAGTATCTGCAGGTGTTCCCGTTTAAAGCATGTCATGCAAGTTATTTAAAGAAGCTATTTAAAGAACGCTTTCAGATTCACCATGCCTGTTTGCTTTAGTAATTTTGTGCTTTCCCTGAGAAACAGCACGGTAAATAGGTCCATTTGATGCATCATACGTTAGAAGTCATCACTACAATTTCTGGATCAAGTTGTAAGTTTTATTTACGGCAACAAGAAAATTATATCAGCACAAACAGCGTGCAGTGTGTGACTAATAAAGTGAGACTAAAAATATAAAAGTGTGCGTGTGAAGTCTGTGTGGGAAAATACTGAGCTGTTTCTCTGCTTTTCTTTTCATCTCTCGACTTCTTTTGTAAGAAGCCGAACATAGATGTTGTATTGTCGGGCTTTAGAGAAAACAGAGGAGGGTAACTTGGTCCTGGAGCAGGATTATAAATGAATCTTTCAGATGAAAAACAAATACATATTCTCTCTTTTTTTTTTTTTTAAACCATGAATGCATCTTTAGAGCCTTTGTTGTCCATTATGGTCTTTCCGACATCCTGCCAGCTGAAGTTTAGCCCGTCAGAACGAGTGCTCGACAACAATGCCCCGCTGCCTCATGGGAAAAATATCGTCAGCGTAGCACAAAAGCTACATACATGCTCACACTGTACACACACTGTACTTACATGTCGGCTTTATACAGAAGACATCCATTAGGCACACACATACATACACACACACACACACATACACATAGCATTATGGATAGAAAGACTGTTTCCTGTTTATATAGCTGCCTTCCTGTCTAATTAGAGGAGGAAGAGGTCTGAACAGAGAGAGGGAGGCCTGTGTGTGTGTATTCGTGTCCGTGTGTGTGCATGTGTGTGCAGGCTAATGTGGCTGCTTTCCATATTTCAGCATGGAAGGCTGCATCACTGAAATATTGATGTCCATGTGTGTGTGTGTGTGTGTGTGTGTGTGTGTTCATGAGTATTCAGTCATGGAGAAAGCAAAGTCACTTCTTAAAGAGAAGATAAATGGCATTATATATTTTACTAATGTAACCACTGTAGATTCATAAAATATACAAAGAATTAACATCTGAATAATTAATTTAATCATTTTTAAGCCAGCATTGTGTAACTATGCTCGCATAAATTAACAGATTTTAAATCGTGTTGGTGTCTACATTACCCACAGTGCCACTCAACCAACAAAATAAGTCATATGAGGCCTTATTCTGTGTCATTCTGGCAGGATTAAAGTGATGTGTTTCAGTTTGATCTGGGGGTTTCTAGTTTTACGTTGTGATCTGCTGACTGTGTATGCAGGGGTGCAGATCCAATCTCAGGATTATTTCTTTAACTACACAACACATTTATAGCTCTTTTTTTTTTTTTTTGCATACTAGCACGTAGCATACACCCAGAAAACTCACCGGGGAGACCTCGGTAAAGATTTCAATGTCGCAGCCATCGTGGAACTCTCAAAACAACTCGGAAAACTCGTGCCCATAAAAATAAAACAATATTCCTCCCATAAACATTAATAATCTTGCCAGTAACAGATCGTTGTGGCATCAGTGTCAGGGTTGATTAGCGTGTCTAGCTCCTAGCATGTAAAACACACCCTCACCTTATCGACTGTACATGAAGCGGCCCCCTTGTGGCTACTCAAAGCAACTACAGTCACAAACACAGCTCTCTTAATGACTCACACTTAATGAAAATTAATGAACATGAAGCCAGCAATAAAATACACGTAATAAACCCAACTGTAATTTTCATGGGGTTGCATTGAGGTGGAATCAGGCTACAGGTTAAGGTTTCAGGTCAGGGCATTCCCGTAACCATGGTAACTATTTTTCCCCTTTGATGTCATTGATCTTGTTTGATGTGGTCACATGTCTCCTTTGATTTCCTTTGATGTTGTCACATGTCAAGTCACATGTCACAGTGTTATTAGTATATATATAGTTGTTTATATTCAAAGAGAAGAACAGGAGTGAATCACTCTGTGTTTGGAAACTGCAAAAAATCGCAAGAATGTCTACCCCTACTCCAGAACAAGCAAGCAATTCAAGTGGAAACAACCAGGTAAAAATAGAGAAGCATGATAGACTGGTCAGCAGCACCACATGTTATGTGGTGCTAGGCTTTAACGGTGAGGGACGTTATGGAAAAGTTGCAAGGTGCATGACTTTATTGACAGGCGAGGAAGTGGCGATAAAGATGCATAAAGACAGTGACAATGACAGAGTCGTTAAAAGGGAGGTAGAAATTCTAGAAAAGATCAGATGTCTGGATCCAGACAAAAACCACATTGTCAAATTCTTCAAACATTTTGAGTTCAACAAAGTTTCCTGTCTGGTCTTTGAGATGCTGGACAGGAGTCTTTTTGACTTAATAGAACAGAGAGACTGGAATCCACTAAGTCTCAGTGAAATCCGTAGTATAACCAACCAGCTCATGAAAGCATTTGATGCTTTAAAGAGCATTGGTATAATACACTCAGATCTAAAGCCAGAAAATGTCATGTTAATTGACCATTACTGTGAGCCATTTAGAATAAAGCTCATTGACTTTGGTATGTCCATGACGATGAGCGACACGTGGATTGGAATGGAGGTGCAGCCCGTTTCATTTCGAGCGCCAGAGGTGACCTTAGGCCTACCTCTGAGTGAAGCCATTGATGTGTGGGGAGTGGGATGTATAATGACATTCCTGTATTTTGGAGGTGGGATTTTCCCTTACGAATGCTCCTATGATTTAATAAAAACCACTGTGCACCTGCTCGGTCAGCCGGAAGACCAGCTGCTGAGTGCTGGCGTATACACCAGGATATATTTCAGCCAGAATGACGACCCCCGCGGTCCAAGGTGGAGGCTCAAGTCACCAGATGAGATCCAAAAGGAGACAGGCAACAAACCCCAATTACTCTCCTCCTCTACACTTTTCGAAATTGAGAATTTGGAGCATTTAGTATACCTAGAACATCAAGACGAAGGAAATGATACTGAGTCTGAGGACAGGAGGGCATTCCTAAGCCTCCTCAAGTCCACTCTTAATATGGACCCTGAAAGGCGAATAACACCTAGGGAATCTTTAGAGAGCCATTTCCTTTCAATGGTTCACCTGAAAGATAAGGTACACCCCGGCTCAGATGCAGAGGAGACACAAGACTCAGATCTAGAGTCAGATGATATTCTCTCACCAATAGTTTTTAGTTCTCAGAACGTCAACATTATCGCTGACAATTCAGATGGAATCAAAAACACAATTAAGTCAGTCTCCCTTCATTTTGATGAAGGTGTAACAGAAAATAGACCATCTCCTCCCGGTGTCCGCGGAGAAGATCCACTCCAAGTGGACAACGAGGAGCTGCGAGTGGCCCAGATCATAAACAAGTTCACAAATGAGCTCCAGGCAGAGAAGGACAGCAATAGACTTCTCCAAAAGGAACTGGAAGAGCTCCGGCTTTCATATCAACTGCTAAATGCAAAGCATGAAAATCATGTTATCCAAATCAAAGAGCAGGTTGATGCCCTTCGGCATGATCTCGATAAGATCTGGCCGAAGGAAGACAATCTGCAATCTGCCACTGTTGCACTCCAGGAGGAGAATAAGAGTCTAAAAAAACAACTGGAGAAGATGACTATGTCACTACATGACCTCAACCTGTCATATCAGACTGATGTAACTGATGTCAGACACCAGGCTGACAACCTCAGGTCTGACCTCAAGAGGGAGCTTGAGCAGAAAAAACTCCTGCAAGCAGCTTATGAGGAGCTGCAAGAGATACACAGGCTGAGCCAGAAGAAGTTCTCTGCTACGCTGCACGCAGAGAAGGAAAAGAACAGGATTCTTGAGCAAGATCTGAACAAGATCCGTTCTTCACACTACGTGATCAGCCAGAGGGATGAAAGAGAGGTCATTGTGGTGACACAGGAGGCTGACACTGTTCAGCAGGAGCTTGGTGTGGAGTCTCATGCAGACTCAGTGTCAGAGGGCTGGCATGCGTTGAGGGCTGAGCAGGAAGCCCCCCATCAAAAGATGGTGGAGGAGTTCGCTGTCCTGAAGGAGAAGGAGGAGTTTTTTGGGAGAGACCTGGATGAGCTGCAAACTCAGCTCGGTCTTCAGCTCTCACTCAACCTGAAGTTCTCCACTGAGCTCAAGGCTGAGAAAGAGCAGGACACCGTCAGTCCTGTGCCGGCATGTCCAGAGGAAATGCCATGTAAGCAGCAGGAGACCATGAGTCCTGCGCCGGCATGTCCAGAGGAAATGCCATGTAAGCAGCAGGAGACCATGAGTCCTGCGCCGGCATGTCCAGAGGAAATGCCGTGTAAACAGCATTCCTGTATTTTGGGGGAGACCATCAATCCTGCGCCGGTCCTCAATTCCCAGGAAGGGGCTGAGGGAAATATTCCAGCTGAACCACCTTCTGTCTGGAAGAGAGCCCGTCACTTTCTGGGGTTGAGGAAACCAAAGAGGTGGAAGAAGAAGAAGGAGGACGAGAACTAAAACATCAAGTTCTGTGGGTTTTCTCCAGGTGCTCTGGTTTCCCCCACACATCCAAAGAAAAAAAACAAAGATCGCTGAGGAGAAACAGCTCGAAACCAAACAGGTGGAAGAAGAAGAAGAAGAAGAAGAAGGAGGACGAGAACTAAAACATCAAGTTCTGTGGGTTTTCTCCAGGTGCTCTGGTTTCCCCCACACGTCCAAAGAAAAAGAAAAAAAAAAAAAAAAACAAAGATCGCTGAGGAGAAGCAGCTCGAAACCAAACAGGTGGAAGAAGAAGAAGAAGGAGGAGGACGAGAACTAAACAACATCAAGTTCTGTGGGTTTTCTCCAGGTGCTCTGGTTTCCCCCACACGTCCAAAGAAAAAGAAAAAAAAACAAAAAACAAACAGGTGGAAGAAGAAGAAGGAAAATAACATCAAATTTTATGGTTTTTCTCCAGGTGCTCTGGTTTCCTTAAAAAAAAAAAAAAAAAAAAAAAAATCAAAAATAAAATTCATATAAAGTTCATATATATTATCATTCATATACATTATATACATTATTTGACTATATATTATATTTTGTACTTGCATAGTTCCTTGTTGGAACATGGGGTATTTTCACATAAACTTAATTTGACTGTCTTATTGACTTATATTGAGGATGACATTACAGAAACATGTCTCAGGATTTGAATATAGCTGATAATATCTTAAACTGAATATAATAACACAATATTCATTCAAATATTTAATTATTTCTGTAATTAATTGTTTGTGCTAAATTGATTTTTTGCCCTTTACGGTCATCATGGAAGGTTTTTTTTTAAGCTACATTACAATTATCAATAAAAACTGATAACATGAAATTGATAGGATGCCTCAGTCTTACATATGGAACCTTCAAAAGTATAGTTGTGGTATTTTGAAGTAGGGTTGTATGAGGTTCTTCTAGCTACAGTAAAGAAATAGAGCTGTGCGCTCTAGGGTCAGCAGAAAAATATATTTTACCACACAATAATCAATATATGTAAGTGTACACCATATAAAGAATATTTCAATATTTCAAAAGACAGTGATTCATTTGCACATTTGAAGCCTGAAAAAGAAAGAAACTGGGTTCAGTAGATGACTGACAGCGAGTGAATTGTAATAAGATTGGCTCCTTAAGTGGTTTTAACATCGACCCGGACTGATGTGATACAGAATCTCAGAGATGCTCTGACCTCTGTTCATCTTTAATGCTCTGTGTCTCTCGTCTTTTTACTTCTTCTGTCTCTTCCCGGCAAAGATTTCTGTCTCCGCATGCACAACACGAGAGCCGCTGTCGTCACGTTGTATTTATAACCCGGTCGCTCCCAGCAGGCCCTCGGCCTTGCTGTGATTGGCTGGCTGATGCGGATGAGCCAGCTCAATAGGCAACATTTACCATTCTCTTCACTTTCCCATCAGGGAATCACATCAGTCACAGCCAAAACAATTTGAGCATGCACTCATGGGCAGATTATACATATGCACAGGCTGGCACACACAGTCAGCTGCAGGAAAATTAGATTTTAGAGATGATTCAGTGGAGGTTTTTTTTGTTGTTGCTGTTTTCAGCGGCCGTCCTGCACACTCATAAATTTTTAATGCATAAATATGTATCATCCCACTATATCTGTACTGATATGCGAGTATATTATATAAACAAGAGCACTGATGGTTAAAGTACACTGGAGATGCAAGAGAAAACATCTTGGCTGGTTTCCATTGTGGTCTGACAACATACACCACAAACCATAACACACTCTGTACATAAAACAATGGAGGGTCTAATCTTGCATGTTCCTGTTACGTCCCAGCTCATGTGGGGAGAAGAAGTAACATAAAAGTAACATAAAAACAGCTGGTCAAACGAAGTTCTTTATTTCTTGGAATATGAATTAATAAGCAAAAACAATAGAGGTAGACTGCAAAGGAAGAAAGGGTGAGTCAATGCAAACCAAAAATACTAGTTAGTACTAGTTAGATAATGAAACCTCACTATCTAACTAGTATTGAATAAACACCATCCCTAATCTAAGTGCTTGTAACCTCTCAGTGCTTCTCCCTCTGTGTGTGCAAGTCAATAAAATAAACTAGATCTAGCTCAGTCCCCAGGTAGCGAGTTAACACTTACAATTAATTCACAAGTGTAATACAAAGGTGCAAAACAAGCTGCACCGACTGTCGGGCGATTCCATCTTAAGATTGTCTCCATGATCTCGAATTGTTGATCGTTCAGGCAGCAACGACAATTGATTCAGACTCTAAAATCAGTCAGGGTGACAGGGGGTTAAAATCATGCTCAAACCGTACAGCGCCCTAACGATCTTCTTCTAGATTTGTCTACAGCAGTCACTATAGTGTTGAAGAGCAATGGCAACTCCTGCATGGTCGAGATATAAACACAATAAATGTTGTGGCACACACACATTGTGTAAGTCTGCTTTTTTTGTTCAAGCCTGACATATGGATGCAGGAGGGTTTATAATGACATGACGAAGACGCTGAAGCTTCATTGCGACCTTCAGAGAACTGATTGCATCTTTGTGTGTGTGTGTGTGTGTGTGTGTGTGTGTGTGTGTGTGTGTGTGTGTGTGTATTAGGCCTGGAAACAGAATAATGAATCGAATGACAAGCAACTCGTCTCTCATGTGATTGAAGGTCATTTGGACTCCTTACTGAGTCATCACTCCCCTCCTCCTCCTCCTCCTCCTCTCATGTCTTCCTTTCATCTTCACCGCTTGTTACATCAGCTCAGATGTGAAACAGTTTGACATGAACATTAAAAACACGATGCTCTTGGGAAGCTGCCACGGGAACTCATGACACCATGACGGTGGTAAATTTTAGGATAATTTAATTTCAGTATTGACAGTGAACTGAAACATGAAAGTAAAGGATTAGGTTTGAGATAGAGCATTCACTTTTGACCTTGTTACATTTAGAAGCTGTTCTGAAGCTTTCAGTCATATTACACAATCTTCCTCAGCAGGAAGAATTCACCCAGTGGTGGAAATATAAATATTTGAACACTGGACGGACTTCTCCTCCATGTTGGTTTCAGCACAGTATTTGGAAACACCACCACAAGGTTCATGCAGAAATATGTAGATGTATTAGCTCTGGTTCTAGCACAACACTGGCTCCCCTCCCTGTCAGTATTCTCCTACACATTTGGAAGCTAAGGGTGAGAGAAGGGTTATTCAGTTAACCACTATGCTATAAACTTGATTACAGCGACAGACATTCTTCAGACAACATTTTGTTATTGACAGTGTGGCAACGTCCTCCTGCAGATAAGTCACATGATTTCAGCAAGGAATGGGAGATAGCTAACAATGCTAACAAAGTATCTTGATGAACTTTGCTTTTAAGCGGAGTAAACATTGCAGTCAGTTAATTGGATGTTGCTACGTTTGTAAATTGGTGTAATCGGGTGAATGGGGGGGCGTGCGCGTTTTCTTGACTAGATAATAACACGATGTGTGCCTGGTGGAGAAACACTGAAACACTGAGTTAAATGTAAAGTGTCAGGTTTTCCATTTAAGTCCATTCAAAAGTCTGCATCATTGTAAAAGCCTGACTGTACGGCGCTTTAATCCATCTAACCAGCCAATCAGAGGGAAGAGCGATGGGACGCATTAGAGAGGAGAAAACCCTGACATGAATCAGGTCTTTAATGAAGCTGAAAGAATATGACAAAACACAAAGAGCAGCAAACCAGGCAGTCACACACACACACACACACACACACACACAGACACACACACACACACACACACACACACACACACACACACACACACACACACACACACACACACACACACACATATAACACAAAGACAGCTCCAAACAAAGAAGCTTTCTGTAAAGACCTGCTGCAGACGCATCCTCTCTGAAGGACTCCACTGTACTCCCTGCATGAGCTTGAGTGTGTGTTTTGTGCTGTAATAAAGAATGTATAGGCTACACACAGTTGACACACACACACTGTCTTTTTGTATAAAGTCCTGAGGTTGGAATGTGGCCAATACAAAATGGCCGTGGCCCCTGCTCGCCCTTCTTGGGCCCCTTTTTTCACTATTTTCCCCTCGTGTTTTTTACATTTCCCTCCCCTATCCTGTCTCTTTTCACTCTCTCTCTCTCTCTGATTCTCTGATAAATTCCTGAGGGCCCCGGGCCTTTATTGAAGCTACGCTAACCAAAGGCATGAAATAATAATGATACTTCATCAGTTAACACACGTATTTAAAACAAATCTGCAGCTCCTCAAAAATATAAAGGCACCGAAAAGCATGCCGGGAGAGCAAATCGCACAAATTCTTCATACTCTTCATAGAAAAACACTTTTAATACAGACTTTATTAATCTGAACACACAATACTTTCAAGAGTCTGCAGCTATGCTAGTGGCTCTGTGAGGATGTGGCACAGCAATACTTTGAGCCAAAGGCTAACAACAGTGCTATGTTCAGCAGCTGTTGCGTCAGCATGCTTACATTTGCTAATTAGCATGAGGCTGTCATTAGTTTTGCATTGATTGTGACCATATAATGAAGTTAAGACAATGCCAAAGTCATGAAAATGTATCCTAATGGGAACATAAATGTCATAACAATCCATCTAATAATTATTGAGCTATCGTGGTAATCAGACGTCATTCAACAAGAAGGTTGATACCATATTCTACTTTTTAAAAGCGCACTGTGTCATCTCTTGCTGATCTACCTTTGAATGTGACTCGGCTGAAATCTGAAGCACTGCGTCGTTTTAGCAGAGCTCAGCTTGTTGTGGCATGGTGTCATCATGGGGAGGCTGAGCTGCCCACTTCCAGCTCCATCTGCTTCATCAGCACAATGTCTGCACTGACTGCAGCTCCAGCACACACACAAAGATTTAACTGTTAGATGTCCAGACGAACTTAGTTTGACCTCAAGAAACTCAAACCTCGTCATTCAGACAAACGTTGCGACACATCCTCTCAATGCCACGGTACATTTGTGTTACCGGATCATAATTTCGGATGCAATTTGAATGATGCAAAGCTACTGTGATACTGTGAGCAATCATCTAATGCTCCAGTGCTCAAATTGAATAAAATCTTGTTTTGTTTTTGTCTCAGGCGATGGAGAGCAAGCTGCTGGTTGGTGGAAAGAACATCATCGATCACACCAATGAGCAGCAGAAGATGCTGGAGATGAAGAGACAGGAGATTGCTGAGCAGGTAAACCTGTGTGTCTCAGTGTGTGTTCATAGAGATATAAAGCACATAATTCATGTTTCTTATATCACAGTAAACTGCATTTTACTGTTAGGTACTTGTTGTTGCTCCTGGTCCTTAAATACTGAGATCAATATTGAGAAATTGAGAAAATATATACATTGTTTGTTTGTGTTGGAAGTTTTTCTTCAACTAACTTTTCAACTGCCGAAAATAAGAAGTTTAGGTGCAGTTTTCTCACCATAAATTCAAGTTACCTGTTTCAGTTCTTAGTTATAAAGAAGAGGAAAGTCTGAACTGTCATTACTGTGGTATCGAGTCAACGGTCGTCTGGTGACATTTTAATCTTTACCCTCAGTCTCGTAAGGAGAGAGAGATTCAGCAGCAGATGTTGGTCCAGGACGATGAGACGCTGGAGCTGAGAGAGACTTTCACGTCTCTGCAACAGGAAGTGGAGGCCAAGACCAAGAAACTCAAGAAGGTAAACAATTCACACCTTTAATAAGTAGAATAAAGACATATTTCTACATGCACACATATATACACGCCTTTCTTTTTGTTCCTAATGTCAGTATATCCCTCTTTACCCCTTTGACCCCTGACCTGGATCCTAATGACCCCCTGCCTCGGACACATGCTCCGTAAATCTCAGTACCTCAAGGTTTGTCCTTCCGTCCCCCTCCTCTTTCCTGGACCTCCCTCTCTCCGTCCATCACCTTTTATCTTGGGCCTCTTCACGCTTGCCCCGCTAACCATCACAATCTGTTTTCCCGTCCTCGTCGAATCGCTCAGGGTCTCCCAGTAACTCACTCCTAAACCCCCTCAGTGCAAACCCTGAAACAGCACTCTGAACCTTGCAAACAACCTCCCTGCTCCTCTCGCTCTCCCCGATCCGTTTGCACGGCCAGCAGGACTAACCCCAAACAAACCCACTGTGTGCGTGCAGATGACAGTGTGATTAATGATCCTGTACCAATACATTCACTTGTGCCTCATTCCCTTTTCTCACTGCATGGTGCCGTCTCTCTGAGGAAACGAAGGAGGATTAAGATTGGAGGTTTTCACGCTGTGATCTCCGAGCCTCTGAAGCTCAGAGTCAACAGTCAAAACTGGTTTCTGCAGAACTTTTTGCACTTGGAACAGAGCAGTTGAGAATCGTCAGGGAGCATTTGTAAAGTTAGCAACAGAGCTTACATATGTAGCCGCTGCAGGCTATGCATCCTATCCTCAAAAATGGAACTCCACATCAGGGCTGCAAATATACCATGAACTGTGATTGGTCTGCAATGCTGCAGGAGATTGTTGATAGGGAAAACAACATTAAAGGCGTCCTGTGGAGTCGTCTTACCAATAGTAGTGCTAGAAGCAATTTTTCTATGAACACTATCCACTGATGTGTAGGTGGCCGTAACAGCTGAAGAAAAAGACCTCCAGCTGGTAAACACGGATGCAAACAATGCAGGTTTAAAAAGCTTCGCGAATGTTTTATGAAGAAAGAAATACCTATAAATACGACACATTTGCTGGACTTCAAGGATGCACATAATGCAACAAACTGATCCTGAACAGAAATGTGTTTGTTTACAAGGAAACTCCACACGACACCTTTAAACTATTTGAAGAAAGGGCTTCAATAACACAGCCGTAACCATCACTGCTGCAAACCTGCTCCTCACCATGTTTGCTGCTCTCAATGGCAATGAATTGTACAGAAACAGCCTCCAAGTCTGTTGGAAAACAAGGGGTTGTCATGGTTTAGTTAAAAAAGCCAACGTGTGAAAGAGAATTCATGAGGAGTTAGGAGAGGATGGCCGCGGTGCTCAGAGAATCTGACTGCACTTACGCTAGAGTACGTCATGATGTGACGGTGATTAACGTCTGGTTGTGAGTGACTGAACGATGCGTCACTCTTTTGTTGTAACGTGTGTACGTCATTACCTCCTTTCCTTTCGTAAAGGACAGTCCAGTGTATCCTATGCTAGAGGATAGAGGACAACTAATTAACTAATTAAACACAGGTGGTCCAGAAAACAGGCGGGAAAAAGACAAAGACAGGAAGGAAAGTAACACCTGAGACACCGCAGGAAAGACTCTTTCAACATAAAACAGGAAATACTAAACCAGAAACCCAAAACCGTGACAGAACTTTCTAATCTATTTTACAAAGTGAATGAAAGAAAAGGCAGTTACTGCCTGATCTAGTCTTACGGCGGCAATTTCACAGATGAAATCCTGAAACTGAACCCTTTGCGTCACGTGAATGCAAGGAAAGATATTTTTGAATCCCCCAGAGGAGTTTCCTTGAGTAATTCAGCATCATGGTCATGCATTTGAAGTTTTTGCCACACTGCCGTACTAGTTTTGAAATGCCATGTTTGTGCACAGAGTTTGTGAAGTGCAGTGTCATCTTTCAGGCTACTACACCACAGCTAAAGTCAGGATTAGCCTACTGGTTTAAAGCCCATGCAGTAAAAGAATGAACAGAAAGCCCGGGAGGAAAGTGGAGGAATGAGCTGAAGAGAGGGAGGGCTGCCATGTTGCCATGCTCCTACTGGCTGCCCATTTCTCCAAACACCAGTGCCTCCAGTGCTGTTGCTATGGGCAACCAAGCCGGAGTGAGTCAGAGACCAGTTCATCAGCGACTGTCTCTCCCTCCTAACCGTTTCTCCCTCTCTCTCCCTCTTCTCCTCATAGCTGTATGCCAAGCTCCAGTGCATCAAAGCGGAGATCAAGGACGTGAACGACGAGCACGTGAGGAGCCGACAGGAGCTGGAACAAACTCAGAACGAGCTCACCAGAGAGCTCAAGTTCAAGTGAGTCGAGCAAGCGTCCAGAAGAGAGACAGCAGAGTCAGCAGATACGCTGGGGCGCTTCAGCAAACACAGAGCGCACTCACATCAGATGCTTTGTGGGAATTTAATTATTATCCGAGATAAGAGATGTTAAGATAATCAATAAAATCTGTCTGACTGTCAGATACAAAACTGAATTCTTGCAACGTTTATTTAACTACTCTACAAATACTTCATATACGACTATAACTAGAATTTTATTTAAATAACCAAAAACATGAACTGCATGTTTGTTTTCACATTTTCTCTGTCGTTGTTTTTGTGCAAATGTAGAATATTTTACCCAAATTGACATTTTAGACAGCGAAGACACAAGTAATCCCGAGAGAGCAGCAGATTGCAGCATGAGACTCAGTAAACATACATTAAAATTAACCCATAAGATAAATCTGGATTTTAATTAAACCTGTGCAAAAAGATCTAAGGTTTAAGGTCTAATTTTAAAGATATTATGATGTTGCAGAAAGCACTATTGAACAACCTGATGGTCTTCTCTTGGATTTCTGCAGGATAGAGAGCTAAAGTGACGTCAGACTAAGCCTTTGCATTGCTGTGTGTTGTGTTCATGCAGGTATCTGATCATAGAGAACTTCATCCCTCCAGAGGAGAAGAATAAGATCATGAACAGACTGACCTTTGACCCCGAGGAGGATCAGTGGAAGTTTCAGCCTCTCGTTCCTGCTGAGAGGTTAGTGTTGGGACGTTCCCATTTGGGCCATCCATTGAGTCAGGGTTCATGATGTTTTGACCTCCAATGCTCGCTGTGTCAGTCGCTTTTCTTCTCTTGTCTCTGTCCTGTCATCCTTCACTGCTACATATCTTCTCTTGAGCGTCACGAAGATGCAGTTTGGCATTTTTAACATTGATTATTCTAATTGATTTTTTGGGGCTGATCCCTCCTCCCTCCCTCTATTCAGGAAATCCTCGCAGATGAAGAAAAGACCGACATCTGCAGTTGGTTACAAACGGCCAATCAGCCAGTACGCCAGGGTTGCCATAGCGATGGGAGCTCACTCCAGATACAGGGTAAGTGTGTGTTTGTTTGTGTGTGTGTGTCCTCACAGCCACCCCGTAAAACACACCAGCCTTATAAAGTTGATCATATACACATCCATGTTTCTGTCCACCAGATGAATTCTCTTGTGGCTCGGTTTTGGTCTCCACCAGCTTCTGAGGGAAATATCTGCCTTTTTAGCTGCTAAATACTCCACTGTGTTCACCAAATTGTTGCTAACTTTGTTGTTTTTGTGGTAAAAACAAAACAGAAAAACTGACAGCTGTGGTTGCCAGAATTTTTCCGTAATAAATACGATAAAGCCAAAAAATTGTAGCTTTACCGTACTTTATTTCAGTGAAATATCTGTGTATGTAGGCTGAGAACATCATGTTTCTGGAACTCGACATGACTCCTCCGAACACCGCCACACTGGAGGCAGAGCCGAACCAAAGTCACTCTCTGGACAACTCGCCCAACAAGGACAGAGGCGTCCGCAAATCTCGATCCTGGTGAGCCTGATCAAAAAAATTTCTGGTATTAGGCTTCCAGTGTACAACTTTACCTGGAGTGCTGGCTTTATTTTGTACGCAGGAAACCTGTTGTGTCTGACTGGCTTGTGTAAATGGTTTAGAGTCAATGCATCTCTAAATGGGATTATTGAGGATTAGCCACGCCCTCTTTAGGCGGTCCTAATCTGATGGTTTATCTCACATTTGCTCAGAAGCCTGTAATCTCAGTGTTGCTGGATGATCTTATTAACTGGTGTCTAAGTTGTATGTAAAGGTGCAGATTATACATAATCCATACTTTGATTTTAATCTCTGCTGCTTCTTCTTTGTTTGTTTGTTTTGCAGGTGTCAGACTCCAAAAGCCCTCACTTCCTCTTCTTCTAACGTTTCCTTGGCGGCCTGTCACACTGCCACACCCATGGCAGCACAGTAATTTTTTTTTTTTTTTCATTATTAATTTTACTCCTACACTTCCTCTTCTTCTGTTCCTCTTCCTCTTTTTGGCCAGTGAACCTCTTCCCAATGAGGACTATACAGCTGGGACACAAACACAACACCATCGTCATCTATGCTGAATCCTGAGAGGTGATAGGCTACATTCAAGAGCAGTTAACAAGGAAGCGATCTCGTGACAGGAAGGTGAACCTCTCAAACACTATAAAACATCAGATCCTCCTGGTGTACGGATGTAAGGACCCACCAGGACCTCTTCTTCCTTGCATGTTTGCCTCGGATCACCCTTTTAAACCACTGGCTGCAGTGCTGGACTGTGTGTGTGTTATCTGTATATACAGGGCTGTATGACTGTGAACAATACAGACCCGAAGGCTCACAAGCTGCTTGAATCGGCTGTAAGATAACAGTGTAAATATTTCCTGTATTTGGGTTTTTTTCGGGACACCTTTGGTCTGTTTTCTGTGTAAAAAGGTAGAGACGGTTGGCTAGAGAGAGATGAGAGTTTATGTCCGTGTTGGCTGTTGTAATTGAGCACAGTGGAAAATAATGATGTTGGTCAGATGAGGTACTCTCAAACCTGAATGATGACCTTTTATCAAATCCGTTGTCTCGCATTATTCATCTGTTCTGCCACAGTGTCTGAAATTAAAAGCAATGCCTTAAAATAATCTCATTAAAATGTACATAGTGAGGCATGTCACATTTCCAAAATCAATGTAACTCCTTTAGATTAATGTCTAAGGTTAATCAAACAATTAGTAACCATAGTAACAACAGCACAGCACTAAGTGAGTTTACTGGAAACTCAAGGTCTACGTACTAGCTAGCTTCCTAGCTCAGGAAAAGCTAATAAGTGGAAACCAGAGCTTCAGTTACTGAATTAACCAACTCCCAACGTTACCAGTTAACTTACTGGTGAAACTATGTCAACTGACCTGATTTAAACAGAAACAGCTTTTGACCTTTTGTATGTAGGGCCACTCAATCATATCTTTAAAAATAATGGACTCATTGGAGAAGGTGACTCTCTGCTTTACCTCGACCGTTCATATATCAAGACGTTTTGTCATGCCACCTTATATGATGATGATGATGATGATGATGATGATGATGACAAAAGCTTCAGTTCCACAGCAGCTACTTTAAACATTCAGGTTGGACATACAGCACAGTAGGTGTTCAACATACCGTTGGCCTATGTACAGCAAAATTTACATTATTACACCTGTTCACAGGTTGACTGTCAAGGTTGAAGTTGAAGTGTACCTTGTTTAGACAGCAGTCTGTAGTCAGGTGTGCACAGTTTAGTGTCACAGGGTTCTTTACCTGCTGGAGGTTAAAAGGAGCAGACGGTGGTGGTCAGGCTGACTAATTATCACTGTATTATTGATGCCACAGATCCAGTTACAGATGAACCCCACTGATAGGTGTACCTTTACAAGTGTATAGAAACAACATTTATTACCAGCGTGCTGCAAATGTGGATGTTTTTAACCATTTTTAGAGTACTTTATACATTATATTGTCCCCTTTTATGTAGAACATTGAATTGAATGGAATAAAAATTACTTGGTTTGTTCAACCAATGCTCCAAAATCCAAAGAATGTCAGTTTACAGTGATATTAAACAGACAAAACAGAGCAAAGCCTCATGCTTGAGAAGCTGGAACCAGAAAATGCATTGAGGCTCTATTCACACTCAGCAATAGAGTGTAGGCTACTAAAATGAACTGTCATTAAAAAAATCAGAGGGATAAAATGGCGAAAATGGCTGTTTTCACTTATAAATAGTTATATATAGTTGTTATGGATCTGTGTTAACCTACCTCCTCCACTGTCTTAACAATTTACAGATGCACACATGAGGATTTTATGTGTAATCATTGGTATCCAAGTTTATTTTTAAAAAAACGTGACATTAAATGCTTCGTGGCATTAATGGAAAATGTTCATGCTGTTTAATGGAGGTTAAAATACATGCAACAATACCTTTAATTAAGTCACCACCAAATGGAAGTGTATAACTGTAAGTTGGGTTGAGCATCTGTAAGCGGCAACCTGGTAGTCGCTCAGCGTCGCAGTTTTTGAGCTTCAGACCAACTCTTCAGAAACATGTCTATGAAAATCTGTTGTACATTTATTTTGAGATGTTTCCAAGCATGAGGTGGTCTACCAGGCCACATTTCAGGGCGCTATTCGTCAGATGAAGACATTTAAATATTGATTTTCACGCAAATATTCCGAAAACAGCTCCTTTAAATGTTTTCTGGGTAACGCAGCATCAGTGGCCTCAAAATATCCATGAATTATGGGTCTAAAAATAGGGCAGAGAGTGATGCAAGGATAAACGTGATTGGGTTGAATAATTTAGGAACTATGAAAAACAACCAGTTAGCACCAGTCTTGCCTCTAAACGTTTCTCATTTATAAACATTTTAGTCTGTAAAATCGTTCATGTACGTCTCCCATCTGTGTCAGGGCTGTAAAATATTGTGGTGTGTGTATGTGTGTGTGTGTGATGGCTGTGGGGGTTGTGGGGGATGGAGGGAGGATGAGAGGGAGGTTGGTAGACGGACAGATGCAGGGTTTCCAAAGACAATCAGGAAGTGAGGAACGATTGTGGAGGAGGAGGAGGTGGTTGCTGAGCCTGTTTCCATGGTAACCTGCCAGTAAAGGGTATTGGAATGGGGATGGGGTTTCTTCTCTGTTTATCTATATGTATGTATGTATGTAATGTATGTAACCAGACGGGCTGAGCTCATGTCTGGCTGACAAAAAAAAAATCAAATAAAGAGACCGTCACAGGCACCGACTGGTCGATCAGCCACGTTTGTTTCAGGTTATTGTGTGTGCTTATGTGCGTTTATTCAATCTATGCATGTGTGCGATCCTGTTAGCTTCATTGGAGCAGAAACTATCGTCGCTGCGGTCCACATTAAATGCAACATTTATGATCCAAAATCACTTTCTAACATGCTAAACTAAGATGACAAACATGGTTAACGTGTCACCTAACCCTGCCCTTTGCTTATTATCAAATGTTAGCATGCTTATATGGTAAGATGATGAACATGCTGGTATAGATTATATATCACTTTTACTCGGGTCTATACATTCACTCATGCCATCTGAGTCTTTTCAGTTGATTTACAGGCGTAACATCGTGGCGTCTCTTCTTCACCCCCCTGCCTGTCGATGTTTAATATTTTATGACCAGGGAGCAGCTTTATTAAGAGTGGGAGTACATTTTTAATTCAGCCACACTCCAAAATCAACATCAAATGATAAACAAATTAAACCTAGATTGAGCTTTGTTCATATGTATTACTGCAATTATGAAATACTAGAATTTAGAAGAATCCTGCAAGAGTAAAATATGAAGATTGTGTGTTATTACTGGCCAAAAAACCCACTGACATTGAACAGGACACTGTTAATATTGTTGACCTTGTTCCCCATTTAACTCCCCTCAGCAATGACCAGACCTATTAACCCAGTTTACCAAACCATCCATCTTTATGAAATTTAATCCTGTTTTTTTTTTTAATGAATTCATAGATTATTAAGATTATAGGTCCCCTCGTTTTCGACAAATTTAACAGAGGCTGTGCAGGTTTCATTGCTGCACACTAGTAAAAATGTGTGGGGTTTTTTTTAGAGGTAACCTTACTGTTGAAAAGCAGCATGCAGGCCAATGCTCAGTGGTTACTAACTGGACTGATGCTGCCCTCTGCTGCGAGAGGAGGATTATGGATCTTCTGTACCAGCTCATGGGTTATGCTGCTCATTTTCAGCTGTAAAAGATAACATATTTACATGTTTACCATAAGAAAATAGTCCTTTGAGCTCCAGTGGACTGAAATTAGCTTTTACTTTGACCTCTGTAAATAAAATGAATTCAATCTTCTTTTAAATTTCCAGGTTTACGTGTTTATAATCCAGATTTACTGACACCAAGCTGGACAGACATGTCAGTAAGCTGATAAACTAAATTTGGATAAATAAATCACTGCAATCATTTCATATGTTTAAGTGTTTCCTCTAGTTGCATTTGCCCTCATTTGCCCCATTTGTTGCACAGGTTTAATATTAACTCATGTCTGACATTAACTGGGGCAGAAGAAATTGATTTAAGTTACACAGAGTAAATAATCACTATTCACATCTGCAAACATATGCAGCCAGTGCACTTGTCTATCAATCTGACTGCTAATACAAGTACAGCTTGTAAAAATAGGGTCATAATATTGAGTTAAATGTCAGAGTTTAGGTCTAGCATTGAAGTAACTAATAAATTCCCTGTATGCATTTAGGATATTAGGATTGTTCTGCAGCTCCCCCTGCTGGTATAATTGCAGACATACACACATAGTGATCTCTAAACATCAACTTCATCCATCCATTTTCTGTAATCCTCATCAGATTCAAAGGGAGCTGGAGCTTATCCCACCTGATTTTGGGCAAGAGGGGTACACCCTGGACAAGTTGCAAGTTATTCGCAGGATACATAGAGGCAAACAATCATTCACACTCACATACACACCTATGGGCAATTTAGAGTCACCAATTGACCTGTTAAGTGCATGTGTTTGGGAGGAAACCCAGAGAGAACCCATACCTAAACCTAACATCAACAATTAGCATAAAAATATAAAAATAACTTCAAAGATGTTGAAGAAAGTTCAGGAGCAGACACATGTTTTGATTCAATGTCATTGTTTTCTTATCTTTATGTTCCTAAGAGTGTTTTTGATGCTCACATTGAAATACAAGAACAGTGATGATGAACATTTACAAACGTATGAACGTGAATTGATATCATTGTTACAGAATCTCACTCTGTGAAGGTTCTCAGTCGTCCAGGTCGTCTTACTTCGAGAGAAGTACAAGAATCCGTTTTACTGTTTTGTGACCTGAGCAGAGTAATCTAGCAGAGACACACGATAGAAACCAGAAGGAAATTCACATCTGAGCTCCTCAATGGGACTCAGGAAGGTTACGTTGGTCTTGTTCAGCCAAGTCAGGAAGTCCTTCAGGTTGTGATCACAGTGAAATCGGTTGGTATTTAGGTCGAGGTATCTGAGGGAACGAAAAGCAGTGGGGTCAGGGGAGGCTATGAAGTTGTTGGAGAGGTTGAGTATTTTGAGACTTTTGGGTAGTGCATCAGGCTGGAGATAAGTCAAGGCATTGGATGAGAGGTCCATCTGCACTATGGAGGTGAGACCCTTGAAAATACCCTGAGGAAGAGACTGTAGTGCATTGGAGCTCAAGTTGAGACCTGTCACGTGTCCAAGATTGTCAAACAGATTCAGGCATTGACCCTGAGACCAAACAGATTGCAGGGAGCTGCTATGAAGATCAAGGACTTCGACATTATTCAAACCAATTCTTGAAACTTGCCGATTGAGCGTGCACCACCTAATTGTGTTTCCCCCATAGAAGAGAGACTGAAGGCTTTTCATTTCATTTATAAAGGTGTAAACATCATCCAGGTGTGTTAATCTGTTGTCCTGGATGTCCAGATACTTAATATTACGGGCGAACGATGAGAGACCCACCAATGAGCCCTTCAACTTATTGTCATTCAACATGAGATAACCTAAGCTGGGTAGAGACGCGGGGAAGCCGAGATCTTTCAAAGAGTTTCCTGTTAGAGATAATGCTTTCAAGTTAGGAAGTCCACTAAATGAGTCATAACCGAGTATACCAATGTGATTGTAAGACAAGTCTAACACTTTCAGGTTTATCAGAGCAGCAAAAGTGTGAGAATAGATTTCCCCCAGCAGGTTGCGTGACAGGTTGAGCATTTTCAAATGTCCCTGAAGACCCTCAAAGGCATTTCTGTGTATCTGATTAACCCGGTTTTGGGAAACGTCAATGATTGCGACCTCTTTTAGCTGACTAAAAACCCCCCGTCGCAATGCAAATATCCTGTTTTTAGACAGATCCAAAGTGAGGATCGAACTGTTCGCCAGGCCTTCAAACGTGCTGTGGTCTGGATCAGGTAGATTGTTGAATGAAAATCCTTTACCGATGTGTCCTGACATTTTAAGATGGGAGATCTTAGTCCCCTCGATGGCTCTGAAGAAAATGTTTTGATTTACCTAAACTTAACCCATTGTTGGACAGGTCAAGTGACTGAAAGGATATTCCTCTAAAAGGGTTCCCACATTTCTGCCAGTCAAAAGATTCATTAGACATATCCTAAAGTGAACAGAGTTCAAGCTCAGTTTCTCAAAGTGCTTCCCCCGGAAACCAACAAGATCAGACTCACATATTTTGTCAATTCTGTTCAAATTGAGATTCAAATCTTTCAAATTAGTCATGTTCACAAAGAACATTGAAGGCTGCAGTTTGTTTATGTTGTTACCAAACAGGTCAAGAGTTTCTAAGGAGGACAGCGGCTCTAGATAGTTCTCCTTCAGGATGGACTCTGTAAGTGAACACCGACCCAGGTGGAGATTCTGCAAACCAGACAATCCCACAAAAGCCCTCTGCTCCAGACGAAGGCCAACGTTGTCGTCAAGCATCAGCCTTCTTCAGACGTCTTTGATCGTTGAATGTGTTGTTCCTGATTACAAGCGGTACTCTCTGGGCTCCGAAGGTTCAGCGCCTGCAGCTTCTCCAGGCCTGACAGAGAGCTGGAGTTGATCTCACCAATGTGGTTCATCTCCAGGTACAGGTGGGTGATGTTGGGAGGGAGAGGAGGAATCCAGCTGAGGTTTTGGAAGGTACAGTCGGCTATAGAGCCGATTATTCTGCATGATGGGAAACATCCTGGCACCTGCAAGTGTTGAAAATAGAAAAGTTTTGTTACATCAGAAATAGGCCGCCTTGTTTCTACAGTAGCCCAGAAGGGACAAGCTAAACACTGGCTCCAGATAGGGCATTTTCTGCATGCTACGCCAGGTAGTTTTTCCTTCACACTGAGAAGGAGAGGGTGAGGCAAGGTGTTTGCAATCAGCAACTACACTGCTAGATACCACTAAATCCTCAACACTCGTCCTTTAAAACTATATGTTTTGAAAAATTAAACACGAAAAGAACAAGTTGCTTCTCAGATACAAAACTGTGTAAAACATTTCTATATATATATTTTTATCATTCTTTATCTCTCCGTGGTTATAGATCAAGTCCATACAATTCAGAAAAGCATTAAATGGTCACCATGCTTTTTCAGATAGAGTGAGTGTCCATGTTGATATAAAAAGCCTTTTCTTTACAAGAGTTTGTTAGAAGGATAGAATATAAAGATATATACAGTATTTCTCTGCCAAAACACACCTGCTTTACCAAACACTGTAAAGTTTGTTTTCAAGAAGTTGTATTTACCTGTAGGAAAACACAGATGACAACCGCCTGAAGGCTCAGCGTCCACATCTTCAACGCTCCTTAAAAGAAATAAAATAATGATCCAGTCTTTGCTTTGTAAAACTCTGAGCCGTGTTCTGCAGAGATTTCAGCTGCCAGCGTTTTTATCTCTGAGTGTTTGCGCCACTCATGTTAAACGTTGCACTGACCCCGCAGTGTAAACATGATGCTGAGTGGGACTTCCCTTTTGTTTTTCCAGGTTTACATGAGTATGGGAAGTACCCTTGTCATTGCTATGCACTGGTGTTGTGTTCTGGGGTTATGATGGTGCATTGTTTTTTGAACAGTTGGCTGTTTTTCAAAAAAAAAAAAAAAGCTGATGTTGCCATGTTTGTATTGTGTAAGTTCTGTCTTTTTGTTTGCAATATTGTGAAACAGATTCTTTAAAATGTGAAGCATGTGGAGAATTTTGATATCCAGTAGTGTATCAGATACATTTCTTTCATAATTTACATAATTTTACAGGATGTGATGGTTTGTCATGAAAATCTTTCACTTATAGTGACCTGTTGATCAATACATGTAATGACATGTGTAATTCAGTTACATCAATGTACTGAATATATGTGTACACAGGTGGATTTGAAGGGAAACTGTTTTAGTCACAGGATATGTTGGAATCAGACCAATGAGCCTGATTTTGCTTAATGTGCACCCAATCAGCAGAATACTTCAATGAATGCTTATATATTTTTTTTTCCAATTTCCCCCCTAAAAGGTTCACTCACTGTTGAATAATTCTCTCTTTCTGTTGTAGATAGTACATACTACATAGTGATTTTGAGGTACTTTTCCTTGATTATTTCCATTTCTTGCTACTTTATACTTCTAGCTCCAGTATATGTCAGACAGAAATATTGTATGTTTTATTCTGAAAACTGAAGTTACTGTTTACTTTGGAGATTATGATACAACTGTGTATAATCTTTAATCAGCTGTGATAATAAAAGTAATAATATTCCAAGTAGATGCTACAACAATATAACACTCTCAAAGAGGTTTCTCTGCCCAATGAATGACTTTTACTTTTGATATGTTAAGTACATTTTTACTGAATATTTTGTTCTTATACTTTATGTTCTTCATATTTATTTTTTCTAAATGGAGTATTTTTACAGATCGATATTGCCACTTATACTTCAGTACAAGATATAAAGAGTAAAGAGTACTTCCACCACTGCAGCTACAATAGGCAAGTATGGTTTATATCTCATTTTGTTGAGTTATAGGTTTAAGCTTGTCACCTGTTCCACTTAACTTTCAAAACTAGAGTAAAACAATCAAATCCTGTTTAGAGTACAAATACTGTAATACTAGCCTGTATACTAGCCTGATGGATGTCTAATTTTCAACATAATCTGCCGAAAACATTGCAGAGAACAGGGGTGTATGTGGTGCGTATGTGTAGTTTAATCACACAGGCTTGATGAATTTCACAACCTGTGGAGAATGAAGGATTGTCAAATACAATTCAGTGAGACACAGAGACAGAGAGGTTGACTGACATGGTGGCAAGAGTGCTGACTTACTACTTACATTTCAGGAATAAAAGTAAAAAAAAAAAATCAAAATCCTCAGGTATGTGGTGTAACTTGAGTATTTCCATGTTATGTTACTTCAATTGAAAGGTAAATATTGTACTTTTCACTTTAAGTACTTATTGCTCTACTGTATGATGCATGAGAAAAAATAAAATCTGAATATGCAATAGTAGTTGGAGAGGTCAAAAGAAGCCAGGCTGGATTACCAACTGCCCAGGAGCACTAAAAGGCCCATTCTTTACTGCATGTCTTTGTTTTCTGGTAATATAATCACTAAAGCACACCCTAAATATTAGCTATTATATATTTTGTTGTACTGTCTTTATAGAGAACCACTTTATTTAGAGTTATGTGCTCAGACAATAAAGTGGTCTTTAAGCAACTGCCAAATCAAATTAGGAAAGCTGGACATCAGGAGTGGATGGGCAGTGACCTGGCCACCACTGCCAGCCCACGAGCTGGAGAGTGTTGTGGCTGAGGGCTGAAACACTGACTGTGGTTGTGCACCACATGATAATATCTGCTCCTAAACTAAGGCTATCAGTTACCTCACTGGGTAGCTGAAGAACTGGCACCCCAACAGGTGTATGTCACAAGAGTAACAAACCCATCCCCACTCACAAACACAAACAAAACAAAGACATTCACTTGTGCAATCTTGTATTAGGTTATATAATGACAGTAAAACTGAATCGTGAACCTTGAGTTGAAACTTGAGTTTAAAGAAAGTACAATATTTCTTGATATGTTGTCTAGATGTATGGAAGATGTATGTTTATTCATGTCATTATGTTGAAATAAACCACTGTTGTTATCCTGAGATAACGATTGATCATAGGAGCACGAGAATAGACTACAGTATTGCAACATTTCTTATTTTGACGTCTCAATAACTTGAGAAAACTAATGAAATTTACTGGTTGCCACAAGAAAATAAAATGTATTAATGTATGACCACTTAGGCCTTCCAAACTTTTACAGTATAACCAAAGAAAAAAGACCCCAAAGCATTCAAATGTGCAGTCCTGTATTATGTAATTTAATGACAATAATGCTGAACCTTGAGTTAAGTTGAGTAGAATATTTATTGAAATATTGTCTGGATGAGATCTTAAGTACAACAAAATTGAAATGTGCAGTTTAAAAGTACAGTCAAAACTGTATTACTTCCCACCACCATACTGTAGTAAAGAAACCACAATTTAGGCCATGAAAGTACTCGAGTAGCTTTAATGTACTTTAAGACTTTAAGGTTTAAACAGTAGTTGAAATACTCATTCATCTTTATGTTCTCGGGTGTGTTAAGTTCTCATAAAAGAGCATTAAACTTGCCGATGTCTCTCATGGATTATGACCGTTTAAACATGGAACGTTGGGCCGTTCAAATTGTAACGGTTAAACCAACTGACAACCAAACTGCGTACGCTGCCTGTTTGACTTAAACAACGTCCTCTTTTAGCACGAAACACGTTAAATTTACGGTAAAACTGTATTATTAACCGTCAAGTGAGTTGGTTTGTCTGTCAGCGGCGGACACCGCTCACTGTCACAGGAGGGGGGGAAAGAGGGGCTGGACCGGGACCGAAGAGAGAGGAGTGACTTTCTTTCAAAAATAGTAACGCTACACTTCAGCAACCGGTACAGCAGCACCAGCGGGCGGGTATGGAGGGTGTGAAACATGGTTCACTACGGAAATAAATAACGGGACCGGGACCATATTACATGATTGAAACCAGAAAGAGGAGGCGACAAAACACGGTGAAAAGAGGAACCGGACGAGAGAATAAACTGGGTTTACAGCTAAGCTAAAGTCAGTGCCACACGTTTCAGTGTTGATGTTGGTATTTGGCCACGAATACCTGCCGAAAATAGTCCCCGGTGAGTAAACCTCGTCTCATGTAGTCTTTTTAAAGAATACGTGACATGGTTACGTTAAGATGAAAACTTTAAGTTTTAGTTGACGCGGGTGTTTAAATGTGAAATTTCACCCGAGTTTGGAGAGTTTTAAAAAACACATTCATTGCGGAGAACAAGGTGAACAGGGAGTTAAACTTTTCTGCAACATGGCCGCTCAGATGTCACACAGGCTTTTTCCCCAGAAGTAGGCAGAAGTGAAGTGAGCTGTGACTCTCAGAAACTCAGCTCCGAGTGTCCGATAAACACCGTTTATATGCTGTGTTTAATAAGATGTCTGATACGTGTCCGTCTGTCCCGTCTGCTGTGAGTCATGCCCACTTTTCAAATCAAAACTACTGCTGCTGTTTGACCTGAGCGGAGTAGAGCCGTTCATTTCTATGGGAAGGACGCTTACTCCATTCAGAAATATGCCGGTTTAACGTTTCCTGGCTTATTACCAAACATACAGACTCTGTGTAACATAACTTAATACTTTTAAAAAATCATTAGTGCCCACTGTGAAATTCGGCATACTGTACGTGCACAATTACAGTTCAGCAAGCTGAATGGAAACAGATGCAAGTTAAGGATGCCAATGTTAGGGCCAATAAATCACTTGATCTCACCAGCTGGTTGAACTGAAGCGGTTTAATTAAACATAATTAGCTTGAATGAATTACCAGTAATCTACTGAGTCACCTCTGTGGGTCTGCTGAAAGGATTTATCTCACCCCAGGATGCCTAAATGTGTGACAGCCTTTGGGTTTTTGTATGAGTGTGACAGCACCAATATCCACTATAAAGTGCAGACAGTAAACCATTGAAAACAGGTCTCCCATCCACACAAGACTAAGCTGCTTTGGAAGAAGGTTTGTAGGAATATATGCATATCCGTGTGCCTGTACTTCCTGCATCAGTATGACAGTAGAGGAAATGGAAATGGAAGTTTTTGATTTGTTTATGTTTATTCATGATTTTAAGCTTCTGAAGCTTATTTGACAGACGTGTTTTTGATAGTTCAGTCTCATTCTGAACATTGTTTGCATTTATGCATAGTGCCAAAAATCCGCAGTTCCTCAAACGTCCACTTGAGGCTGGCTACAGTCTCCATAAGCCCCCATGTTAAAATGTCAAGTTCACAGCAGAAATAAACATGTTTACAGCCTGGTACAAAAAACAGTTTTGGTCTCTATAGCTAATACCCCCTGTCATGACAACTGTACTGAGGGTGAATTTTTATAGAACTCACATTTTCAAAAAAAAGGCTTAATTTTTTTTCCCCTGTGAACCATGAACCAAGCAGCTCTTTGTTTATTTCTTTGTTTTATCAGTAGCGAAAGACAGTCAAACACTCCCTATAATGGTCATTAACCGACAGTACAGTTAAAGGCTCTGACAGAAACATGGTAGTTTAAAATTCTATTTCTGAGACCAAAACTAAAGACTTGCTCCCTGTGCAGGAAACTAAAAAGAGGATGACAGAGAAAGAGAGAGACCACACTAACTGATGGGCTGTGTACCAAACTGTCCTCTGAGGGTCTTTACTTCTCCCCGGTAGATGCATTTGGTGTGCTTTGATTGGGCAGTGGGCGATTTGTTTACGTCTTTTAAAAGGGTCAAATGAGAGAGCAAAGCGAGAATTAAACCTCCCACTTTTCCCGGCACTCACCACCCCGCGCATGATAACCAGGTACAAAGAAAAATGTATGTATCTTGACTTTCTGACAAGCTCAGTATTTCATCTTATTTACCTGCAGAGAAATCTTTGCGGTTTCTTCACACCAGCCTCTACTTCATAACATTTCATCTCAGTGTCTCCAGATGGGAAGATTTTAGTTTTTGATTTACGATAGTGCTGATTGTGTTACTGTCTCCACTGTGGGTGGGGAGATAATAGCAGTGAGGGTGAAACCTATGATTAGAAGAGCAGTCATTCATATCCAGCCTCTAGTTTATATAATTTCTGGAGAGTTAAATTATAGTGAAATTGAAGTATTTTTCTTTTTGCACGTTTGGAGCTGTTCTCTCCATTACTCCAGAGGACCTCTGAGCTCTCTGCTCATTCACTGTTGGTATGTTTGACAACTCTGAGTTAAGCTCAGGTAGCAGTAAGATACAGCGTAAGGACAGGCTAGTTAAGCTTCCTTTAAACTAAACTAAACTTAAACCCTAAAGTTTGTATCAAGCTACAAACTGAGCCATAAACTGCAGTTCCTCATACGTCCACTTGAGGCTGGCTACAGAGCGAGTCAGTCTCCTTAAGTCCCTATGTTAAGATGTTCAAATTCACAGCAGGAATAAACAGTTTTGGTCTCTATAGCTCATTTCCCCGTTCATGACAAGAGTACTGAGGGTGAATTTTTATAGAACTCACCAATCATATTATATTAAGGTTATGCAGAATTAACAGTGTTGCCGCTTTGATTGACATGTAGGTGCTGTTACAGATGGCTTGTTTGAGCACCAGGCTTTATTCAGCCCACTTCAGGTCTGACAACGATCCACATCTTAGCCTTTTTAAATGTAGAGGCAGGACTGCCAACAAGGCAGCAGCCAGTGTCAGATTTTGAGCTACAAAACAGCTCTTCAGAAACCTGTGGGTGACGTCACGGATACACTGTCCATTCTTTATGCTGTCAGTGGTCTGACAGCCTCTTTTAAATTCCTGCAACAGTTACTCATACTATACTACGTGCTCTTCAGTCTAGTATCTGTTTATAGATCTGCTGCACAGCTTGGTGACTAAGTCCATGGAACCACACAAAGGCTTGGATTATTTCTGCTGCTTTGCAAGAACAGGGAAAAGAAGTAGATAAAGGCTTATTGTTTGGGAAAAGTTAAGCTGAATTTAGGGTTTTCTTATATTTTGTACATATTATAGAATATAGCAAGTTTAATATCGCCAATCAAACATTTCTTCTCTCTCATGTACTGGGTTTCTTCAGGACAGTAAACACAACTTTCACTTCCTATCTTTTTTCTTTGCGCCTCTTGCAGTCCCTTCCTGTCTCTTTTTCCATTTCTGTTTATTGTTCTTTTCTTGCTTCCCACTTCTTAGTACATCTTTATATCTGCCTGCGTGTCTCCAACTGGCAATGACCCCCTTACAGTTTTACGACACCGCACCAGCAGTTCATACTGAAAACAGCACTGTTTTTCTGTAAAACAATGCAAAGGTCTGTGCTGGCGGGGGCGTGTTGCTTCAGGTACTGGTGAGACAATGAAATACAATCCAGGAGGGCTGGTTTCAGTAATAGATCCTTGAGTTTGAAAGCTTTTCAAATGGCAAATTAAATCAAAGTGTTTTAATACAAGACAGGATTTACAAATCTAAGATTTCAGCAATAATTGTTTCAGTTTTTTGTGACACTCGGCAGTTAAACAGTAGAAATACTGATAAGATGTGTTTTTGTAAGCATTTGATGGCCAATACAACGCCTTGTATAGTCACACTGCACTGCGTTGAGGCAAAACTTGAGCCAGGCAACATTTTTGCCGGATGTCCATGCATCTTTTTGCCAAAGCTCAGTGTGTAACTTGGCACATATGCCCGCTGTGTCAACGCTTGTTAATTTCGCATTGAAATGCATGTCTTCATGGGCGGCTTGAATGTGATCTTGGAGAGCTTGAAAACGAGCTTCATCCCAGGTAATGTTCATGAGATTGAGTCCTTTTATGCTAATATCCTTGGTATGATGTTTATATTTTATACAGTAAAGAGTCAAACTGGGGTTTGGATGAATTGGGATTATATTCTTTTTTCGTGAGCACGTCTACAACAGACATGTCTCCTCAGAACATGCTATAACTTGTGGACCAGTTGTCTATCTTAAACATGTAACCAGAGACGTGTTGCTTCTGTTTTTACCTGCTGGAGTCATGCTGGGTCAGTCAGGTTGTCTCTATGGCAGGACAGGGGTCAAAGGTCAGGAGTGAGAGATTGGAGAAGCAGGGAGAGACTTTTGCTTTCATATCAACCTGCTGGTGATGGTGCGTTACAGGGCTGAACAAACACGCAGTGTACTATTTTTAAATGTAACTCCCTCTAATCTACAATGATTTGATGTTTTTACTGTCACTATGTTGTTGTTGAGGTGCTTCTCTAATTCAGACCTTCAGATATTTCAGTGCCAAAACCACTGACAGTATAAAGAATGGACGGCGTATACGTGACGTCACCCACAGGTTTCTGAAGAGTCGTTTTGAAGCCGCTACCTTGGGGCTTATATTGGGTCTCATGAAGATTAAGTCTTTTCTGCAGCCAGCCTCATGTGACTGCTAGAGAAATTACAGTATTTAGCACTTCCACACTGGCTTCATTTCCCAGGCACAGAGACTGCTGCTTGGTTTTGAAGCTCAGAAGCCTGTGGTGCTGGCCGCTCCCCGGCTAATCTAAAAATCAGCATAGCTGTGGATCATCGGTGGACCTATGTTTAATTCTACTGTGAAGTTGGACATCTTAACATGGAGACTTATGGGGACTGACTCGTTCTGTAGTCAGACTCGAGTGGACGTTTGAGGAACTGCAGTTTGCATTGGCTTTACTTCACAGACACGGAGGTTGCCAGCAGCTGAAACACAATTTATGATGAATAATTAATCAGGCATACTTGCAGCAGCGTATTGGAATCAGTTCAATAGTCAGTCACTAGTAGAGCCATTCACTCTGTAAGTCAGTCAAACAATTATCATACCAAGCCTGGATTACGTGACTGGACCAAATCCATTTTTTCTAACTGCATTCCTCGTCCTGTGGAAACCTCAGCCAAAATGTTCGTTTTATTTAATATCTAGTGACAGTTTATTTGGTCTCCATTATGTCTAAAACGTTTCAGGACATTTGAAACCACCAGCCAGCTCTGCAAAATGTGCAAACTTCTAAACTTCATTTCCTGAAAGTTTAACTTTTTTTAAACATTCATTTAGAAAGTTTGCTGCAGAGCTTTCAGGGGGATTTTGGGGTCCAGCCATGAGTCCTCATCTGTTTCGTGTGTTACAGTAAAGGATAAATGAAGCTCGTAGGTATTTCAGCAACGTCAGTGTCTAAAGTTGCAGCTTACTGTATATATATCATGTATAACACACACACACACACACTGGTCAGGTCCTGTCAGGGCAGACGGTGAGAATAGCAAGCAGCTGCAAATGGTAATGTGGTCATGTGGCATGCGTGGTGTGTGTGTGGTGTGCAGAGGGTGGTAAACACCCTCTTACCCCTCTTTAGTACCACCTCGCCTGCCTGACGCCCGTTGCTGTATTAGTGTCAGTGCTGATTTGCTTCATCTGTCCCACGAAACTTTAGTTTGTGGATTCACGCCGGTGAGTTGAGTGTGGGCGATACTGAATGATTTCTGCCTGTGTGTTTGCATGGTTTAGACCGAGAGCAGCTGATGACTGAGAACAGGTGTGTGTGTGAGTGTGTGAGAGCGAGAGTTTGTGGATAGTGTGTGTGTTGGTTTTCTGGACCATTTGTCTATTTCAGGTGTTGGTACCTGCATAAACACAACCACTGTTCTCATTAGATACTGTGTGTGTGTGTCTGTGTTTGTGGGTGGGTGTGTGGGGTTAAAGCACAGGTGTCACTGGTTGGGTGGTCTGCACTGAAGTGATCCCCCTCCACCCCTTCACACACGCACGCACACACACATGCTGTAATGAGCAGGGAGATGTAACTCTTGATGAGACTGAACATATTTACATCATGCACATCTTTTCTATCATTGAGTAAAGTGACACAGTGACAAGCTTCACGGATATTTAATATTATATTTAATGCACGACAATAAGAGCTGATGATAAACTACAGTTTACCAGAACAGTGAAACAATAACGAAAAGAAAAGAAGTGGATACATTTAGAGCACATTACGACCCTGATATTTTTATTTAAATTTTGTAGAGAATTTTATGAAATTTTGAGCAATTCAGTGCTTTTCATAAAACCCAACGGGCACCTCTGTTTTGGTCTGCTCTTCATGCGACTTTAAACCTCACTAGAAACATTTCAATTTGGTGTTTTGCCTGCCAGACAATTTTTTTTCTGGTTTATGTGCTTGAAATTATGTAAATATGCTTTGTCATTAATTGTTTCCCTTTTGTCTGTCTTCACTAATTGGCCGTTTGCACAGGGTGTGCGGCTCAGACTGCTCTGTGTGGGCGGCTCGTGGCATCCATCAAAAATAGAACATCCGTGTATTCTGGGCAGAGCAGAGACCCGCCTCAGGGACGCTTCTGAACTGCACCGTGGTGCTTCTGGTGGGGTTTGAACTGTGCACAAGAAAGCTTCATGACCCCCAGTGAAGTTTTGGCTACATTTAGTGAGGGCCGGAGCCCTGTGATGGAATGTTGCAGCGTTTAATGTCCTCTTACTTAAACACATAACCTCATTAAATGAATCTGCACGCCATGGACAAACCAAAAAATATTCAAAATTGAGTAACAAACTACTTGATCAAGTAATGATTCATTTTCTGTCAACTAACTGACTAATTGTTTCAGCCCTGCGTTTGCATGAGAGCTCCATACACAGTCAACTTTGGATACCAGGATTAACTTGATATCTTTACTTTTTTTAATTCATTCAACAAAATATATCACTGTTAAACTGATCAAATTTGAATTCATTCTTTAAATTAAGGCGGACACATTTTGCACGGTGCTGTCCTTTGCAGTGGCAGGTTGACAGATGTCAGGGTGATGATTAAAATCATGTGTGGCATTTGACAGGAACAGGAGCATCGTATCCTTGTAACTGATATGTCAACACGTCTGGTGATAATGTGACAGCAAAAAGTACATTTTAATTTCAGATTTTGGCTTGTTGTCGCATTGTGTCACCGCTTTGTATGCTTGTTGCCACTGTGGCATTTCAATTCATATAAGATAATGAAACATTTGCGGCACGCACGCATCAGTTGTCTTGTTTGTGACACCTGCTGACAGGATGTAACTGTCTGCCTCTTGCAGTTTGACATTCAGCCTTTAGGTAGCTCCCTTTAGGTTTTCAGTATATTCACCGCCCTTGTTAAAGCTGTCTGTGTGAAGCCCACTTCCTTAATCAAGCACTCATTGTGCTCATTGTTTCTGTGACGCTCGAGTCAGACCGTATTTGTTGGACAATATTTTGATGCTTTGTTGTGGGAGGATTGCTGACTCTGCTTGTTAAACAGAGCCTAATGACGTGTCAGTGTGTGAAACCATTATATCTGTTAGATTTGTTTGGGGAAGATTTTGTTGACACTTGGCAGCTGTTCAGCATTTGCTGTCTCTACTAATATTTCTCGGCGACAGCGAATGGCGGTACAGAAACACGTTAAACAAAGGAAAGGATGGCGTTAATTACAAATGGTTGTAACTTGTTCCCAGCTTTTAAAGAATATATTTAGTGCATATGTCGAAAAGAACGTGGTGTTGATTGACTCAACAATTTGATCCACAAATGTGTAAAGCGGCGATGTCAGTCTGCAAGCATGACTGTAGTCTGCAATCTGAGGGCCTAACTTTCAGCCATAGAAAAGAATACCATTAAAGGTTTTTAAGCAACACTGTGTAGAAATTTTAGTGTTATAATCCTACTGTGGTTAATATATATTATTAGTATATATTATATGACTTATATGATCAAGCAAGCTGACAACTTGCCAAACATCAACAAGGTCAACAACACAAGCAGACAGCTAATATTACTTACTAGCCCACTTAGCAAGAAGCCCAGCTCAGCATCTGTCTTTTATTTCACCAAACTCTCACCACTGACTAAAAATGGGCTGCTGAGCCTGGTTTACCTGTGCCCCGGACCTGTAAACCTCCTCTTCTTCCCGGCGGTCTAAAACACCCGGGGTACAAACACTAACACTACCCCGGGGCTCTGACCTCACAGTCTGGGCAGTCTTAACAGACTGAGCTAACATTAGCTAACAGCAGCTATAGTTGATGCGGAGCGTCAGAGGGAAAACCAGGAAACATTTTCTATTTGATATTCGGCTGTTTAAGGTTGATCTTTTATCAGATTACACTGATCAGAATGTGTTTTATCAGATAATAAAAATTGTTTTTGATGTCAGACAGACATGCACATGTCTGAAGAGTGTATGAGAGTGTGTACTCCGCTGGTTGTGTTCAGTGTGTGTCTCTATTAGAGTGTGTCCCCAAAGAGCCTTTGACATTATTGTCCACAGACTGAAAAGACTTTTCAAACTGCCTTTCTCTTCTCTCTGTGTCTCCCTGCTAGACGTCCTTTATTGAGGCTCCTCTGTCCTGTGTGACCCCCTGACACAGAGAGGTATGACCACACACACTCATACGACACACCCTCTGTATCGGGATGCAGAGACACTGTGCTTTTGCTAAGACTGAAGCTTTCAGTTATGTTTATCTTAAACCCAGAAGACGGAGTGTAACCTCTGCTTCAGCGTGTGCGTATTCAGAGCAGGAAGTGTGTTTGTTTCTTTAAACCTCAGCAAATGTCAGCCACAATAAAACACCATGGTGCAATAGCAATGTGCATCACCACCCACACAAAACAACACACATGCAGTCAGCTGTATATACCTCTCCACATCCGCTCCCTTCTCTCCCCCTGCGTACCTCACTTTCTACAGCTGAGATCTTAAAGAGAAGCAACTCCTCTGCAGTCATCCGTCACAGAGTGTGTGTCGGTTCCCAGCTCATGTTCCAGGTTTATAATTTATGAACAAAGCTCTTTAAATCAATATAACCACAACATATAATTCATTTTGAGTTTTACTTCCAAGACGGCAATCATTTTGTAAGCTGTCTGTTAGTTATGAAATTACTTTTCTGCCCCCCCCCCAAACAGTGTAATGACAGGACTGGAAGTGTTTAAAGTCTTATTTCTAATGGCCACTAGGGGGCAGCTCTATTGAATTGATTGTAATATAAGATAAGATAGACTTTATTGATCCCACACCGGGAAGATTCACTTGCTACAGAAAAATACTCTAGTTGAAATCCGTCCAGAGTTACCATCAAGTCTCAAGTGAGTCCATTCAGCCACGTCTCTGTGATGCTACACTCCCCATACTCCCGTTAGCTCCTCCATCCTATTGTGGAGATCTTATTTTCCCCATCATAACAGACGGTATGCACGGTCTGTACTGCCTTCTGCACTTCCCACTTCTCCTCACTGTGCTTAGTAGATAAAGACTACCGAGAAGCAACTTACGTTTATTTTATAAACATCATGCTATATCCTGTTTAGAATTAAATAAGTGATAAAGCAGGGTGGCTGCCTTGTGATTGACAAGTCCTTCTCAGTGAGTCTGTCCAGCTCAACACACCAGGCTTGAAAAGAGTCTAAACTCAGTGATTGAATCATACGTCTCTCTCTGAAAAAATGTTTGGACCCATTTCCTGTGACCAGCCTTTGTACTCGACCCAACGATTGGGAAGACGACAGCCAAGCTGTTCCCGGCCCTCTGACATAGTTGGGAGTAATTGCGGGGATGGTAATTATATCTATGATGGTTTGAAGCTTTCAGAGTTAAATTAGGAAGCAAACCTCACAGACCAAATGTTCCTCCATGTCAGCTATGCACAGACAGACAGACAGGCAGGCAGACAGACAGGGTGTAGTTATCGCTGAGACCAGGCTGGAAATAACAATCTGCTCACCATGGGAGTCCAGTGGGGTAACTGGTGAGACTTTTGGACACGGTCATAACTTGACAGCTCTTCAGTGAAGTCATAATTAGCATCCATAAAACCTTTCAGTTACACACTTTCATTGACTTTCACACGCACCCACCTGTTCAGCTGCCTTTCTTTATCGCTGGCTTTCCTTTAATGGAGCTGTCCAGCATTTGTGAAAACATGCTCACCCTCTGTGATGCTGTGGCCGGTACGCAGCTTTGGACTTCATATCCAACCAGAAGAGTTTAAGAAGCGGAGCGTTATTCCCGCTGGACATTGATAACTTGCTCAGATTTGGTCATTTTCATGATGATGTCTTCATGATCTGAAGTTTCAGGGGGGTTTTTATTTTGAAAATCTGTTTGTGTGCTGTATTCTTTGTAGAGCTGACTTGGAGAGCCGCTTCTGGGACGCTTTTGAAACGGCAGCGCTTTGAAACATTGACAAGACTGGCCGCAATTAGCTCTGGCAGATACACAGACACACGGTACACGCGTTTTTCAAAAGAAAACACCCCGTGCAAACAATTGCAACTACTCAGCATATATTGACATATTTAGAAGCACACAAACCAGGAAAGACCACCAAATCTGAGCAAGTTAACAAAGCCTGGCGGACAAAACGTTTCTGAAATGTTACGACGTGGCTTGAAGTTGGTTTGAATGGACAAAAACAGTGTTGCGGCTGCAACGTGATGGATGGCTGGTGGTGTTTGCTCAGTGATTAACACAATAAAGTTTATTAATAGAATAAGAAAATAATATTGCTGTAACACTTAAATGTTTATCTGCTCATATTCAAGGACGTCTTGATGATTTAGGACAGTATTGGCAGGAGGACAAATACTCTGAAGATCGGCAACATAGCAGCGTCAGGGTCGGTGAATGTCTTACTGCTATGGGAGGATCAGTGTGTCACAGTTCGTATGCATACCTTAAGGAGGCAGGACGCCAGTCTGTGTCAATATATGGTCACATGACTGTGTCAGCAAGTACCCAGAAAGTGACTCAGTATGATTTTTTTTTAATTCAAATGTTCTTGGACTCATGCGAACGGGAATCAGTGACATATTTGGAATAAGCAGGAATTAGCTGGTTTGGATGTGTTCACATTGAACTGTGCCACGACCAGCTCCAGTTCCAGAGCAGAGCCTGAGCCGCAGTGCCAGTCAGTCAACCAATCTTTGGCAACAGTATTGTCTCTGTAACATTAGATGATGGAAACTAAATCTATTTCTAAGAAGGTGCAACTGGTTTAAGAATTGAAGCAAAATATACCAAACATTTCATGGCGATAGCCTCTTAAACGTGAGGATTTGCTACTTTACTTGTTCTCATGTGATTGTAGACGGAATATCTTTGTTTGGATACAAAACAAACTTAATGACATCTCCACAGTCATTTGGCTCAGTGATTAATCAAGAAATTACCCTAAAGATGGAATCACACATAAAAATAAACATTAGCTGCCGCGCTAAAGACGCTATCTACAAAACATAAAAGCAAGTTGGAAATAAGCTTATTTGTCAGGCACCATTAGAGGATATAATGAGGCCTGCTCTCTCCTACTGTAGTGCAATGTGAAACTGTCCAATCAGAGCTGTGAAATATCAGCTCATAACTACAGATGCAGTTGGAGGAAGAGATGACCCACATACTTATCCAAATATCTGTCTAAAGCTCCTGATATATCGGCAGATTCCAGTTTTTCCTCCACATTTTTGCAGTATGAGAAGATTTGACGTGGAGTCAAGTATCATCGTCTCAGTCAGAGAGTCTGTGATGACGAGTCTGTGAGCCTTTAAAGAAAGACAGTCTCACTTGACTTACTGTAGAGACAGAGACAGAGTATCAGCTGTATGGGAGAGAGTGTGTGTGTGTCTGAGTGTGTGAGTGTGAGTGAAAGGAGGAATCCTTCTTTTGTCTCCATGAAGCGTGAAGTCTCCTGGGAAGCTTCTAAATCCTCTCTGGAATGTGTGTGTGTGTGTGTGCGTGTGTGTGTGTGTGCGCACGTGTGCATGTTACTTAGAAAATGTGTGTGTGTGTTGGGGGTTGGCTTGTCAGTGCATTTATACAAGGAATGCAAATATTTGTGTGTGTGTGTGCGTGCGTGTGTGAGTTTCAGTTTTGTGGTGTAGTGTAACCGTTCCCATGGCGACCAATATCCTCTGGTGTTTTCTGTGTCTCCTGACAGCAGTTTGACAGCTTTCTTTCTTTCTTTCTTTCTTTCTTTCTTTCTTTCTTTCTTTCTTTCTTCCTCCCTTCCTTCTTCTTTTCTTCCTTCCTTTACACCTTTCTTTTTTCCTTCCTTCTTTCCTTCATTCCATTCATCGCTTCTTTCTTTCTTTTACAGTCCCTCCCTCCCTCTCTCTGTACCCTTGTTAAATGCCAGCCTTCAGGTCAGATTTCATCAGCTGTTCTCATTAATGTGTTTATTTACTGAGCACTCAGCTCATCCTCTGGTGGCCCTGAATTTGACTCTCATTTGTGTGTGTGTGTGTGTGTTGGTATGCATACAGTAGACGGTGTCTATAAATAAAAGTTACAGTTACTCTCTGCCTGGTTTGTTAGTGTCATTGTTGTAAAGTTAATCTGACTCACTTTTCAAATAAATCACGTCATCTGGAACATTTTAAGAACTGCTGACTGTCGGTATTTGAACTTTTTGTCGACTGTATCTCCTGCCGAAGACTAAATGTGGAAATGCATTGAATCAACACCAAACGATGTTCGTACAGTCACAACGTACACGGGGGAAACGAGATGGATACTGCAGAATCTGAGGTTTAAACTGACTCTGGTTCAACACACAAACATTTTAGAAGATTTCTTAGAAATAAATCAAATCAAATAATAAAAACTCCTCTGAAGTATCAGCACCCATGAACCATCATCAGATCGATCAATGCAGGACAGTGTTCAGTGTTTTGTGTTGAATCTCAGACCTGTGTTTCAGGATGGTGATGGAGGAGGGGGGGCAGAGAGACAGAGGAAGGGGGACTCCAGCGACAGTAGGACCGGAGGGGAGACAGATCTTTGTGGAGCTCGGTGAGTGACCTTTGACCCCTAGTGCAACCCCAACATGTCCCCTGCACACACACACACACACACCTGGCAGAGCTGATGAACACTTTCTTCTTTTCCTCACAGCGGAGCAGAACTTTGATGCCATCTGTCTCTCTACATATCGAACAGCGTGCAAGCTCAGATTCATTCAGAAGAGAAGCAACTGTAAGTCAGTCTGAAATACACTTTTTAAAATCCGTACGTGTAAAGTCGCTGACTTAACTTTTCTCACTCCAGTGCATCTGATCGACATTTACAATGTGATCGAGGCGGTGCGGGATGCCGGTCTGAACGCTGTGGAGCTGAACGCCGGCATCTCCGTGACCAGACTGGAGAACTTGGTGTCCTCCCTGTTCAACCAGCTCAGCAAGCGCCTGCCCACCACGCACACCATCAACCCTCGAGAGAGCACCGCCCTGTTAGTCGAATTCTTACTTGCCGCCGTTGAAAGGTACGTACGGAGAAGTCTGAGGATCCTCGAGGAGGAAACTATGTTTTTAAGATGGCCACCGTTTGCACGTTGATATCCAGTTATTCAAATATGAAACATCTACATGTGTGACGGTCACATATAGTGCTCTACAGTGTCATGTGTTTGTGCGTTTTTTTTGTTTCAGTGAGCCAGAGAGCCGTCTGACGGTGCTCTCCGTGAAAGCGATGCTGGCCATGCTGTGCGGAGGGAAGCTGATAGATAAACTCCGCTGTGAGTACCGGCTAAAACCACCAGCACTGATCTTACACTGATCTCACACACTGATACGAACTCACTGATTCCACATGCAAACACAAAACCGTAACTTCGTAACAGAGCAAGACTGCACGTGTTTGTTTGTGTTTTGTATGTTAAATATATTTCCACATATCATCACAGCCTAAGGCATAGATCTAAAAATTGTAGCCACATTTTTACTGCATTTATATCTAATTATTTCATCTTTGAGTGTGAATTTCATTTGTATGTGTGCCACCTTGTGGAAAATGTAGGTCACTGCTGCTGTTGCTCCTGTTAATTTACCCGCTCTCTTATTAATTATTATTATTATGTGAGGACACAACACATTACAGACTCACCTCCCATCTGGCTTAAAATTTAGGTTCAGTTCTTCAACCTAGGCATGTAGTGTGGCTAAAGTTATGGATGGAAGTGAACATAATTTGTTTGTGTGTGTGTGTGTAGATGTGTTTTCTCAGGTGTCTGACTCCAGCGGTGTGTTGCTTCAGTCCAAGTTTGATGCTTTTCTGAGGGAGGCTCTCAAGCTGCCCACCACTGTGCATGAAGGACCGTCCTTTGGCTACACAAACAACATCGCACGCTCATGCTTCCCACAACAGGTACGCTCACACACCTCATCCATCTGTCCTTTATTATACGTATTTATTTTATAGTTTACCTGCTATCCCTGGATCATAAGTCTGATTCGTTTGCTTCATTTTTGTTTTGCGGATTTAATTGTGACTTTTTCGGTGTTCTTTTGTCGTTGACGTAGAAGAGGGTGATGCTCAACATGTTCCTGGATATCACAGCTGACCCTCCTCAGTGCCTTGTCTGGCTGCCTCTCATGCACCGCCTAGCCAACGTGGAGCATGGTACACACACACACACACACACACACACACACACACACACACACACACACACACATATCAGCAGGCCAATTTTATCAGCTGAAATTAGCTTGTACTGCAGTAAATTGGAGCATCATTTGTTTGGCTGTAGGTTTTCAAATTCAAGTTCAGTTTTCAGTTATTAACCCATTTGTGTCCTTTTATTGTTAGTTTTGTAAGAACATTTTCATTCCCATAAATGCGTTTATGTTAAACTTAATGTTAAACTTTGTTCAAATATTGATATTAATACTGAGCTCAAAAGTTTTTAGTCTTGTTCAGGTTACATCTCCATCTTGGTCTTTTCAGTCACCTCTGAGAAACCATCTTCTTTCTCTCCCACTCTCTCAGTCTATCATCCCGTCACGTGCTCCTACTGTCGTGGCAATGGCATGACCGGTTTCCGCTATCGCTGCCTCCGTTGCCGCGGTTACCAGCTCTGCCAGAACTGCTTCTGGCGCGGCAACGCCAGCGGCTCTCATAGCAACCAGCATCAGATGAAGGAGCACTCGTCCTGGGTGAGTCACCATGTGATTACTCATTCATCACACCAGGGGGCACTCCTTGTGTGTGTGTGTGTGTGTGCATGCGTGCGTGTGTAGTTGTGTATGAGCAGGTTTAATCCAAAACCTGTGAATATCCCTTGATAAATCCAGACAGGGAGAAACACAGAAACACATTTCCATTCAAATATTGTTACATTTTAGATATTTTACGAGTTTAAAATATCTTCCATATATTCCTAAAAAGTTGCACTCGCCTGAGGAGGAAAATGTTGTCACTGAAGGATTTATGAATTAATAGATGGAAACATAGTTACTGAATTATTCATCAGCCAGGCTTGGCATAATTTGGCTTATTAATGTTTCAGTTTCAGGGACAAATCCCATCACAAGTGCAGCTCCTCTTCCCATCACAGGCAACTCATCCTAATAACCCTCAGCAGACTTTACATCTCATTTCAACACATTTTAGTCTGTTTATTCTCAGTTCAATTCCTTCATTCCAGTGTTACAACAGGTACTACATATGTTCAAAAAAGAAAATGTCTTCCAAGTTCAAATACTTGATGTATTTACTGTGTTTTCACGGCAGTTTGTCACCCACACATCTTAAAGGATTTCTTAGTGAGAGAAAATGTACTGCACGCAGACCAAAGTGAGTCAAAGCAGATGTAGAGCTGTAGCAGACCGACACAGAAGAGAAGACGAGACACGGCAACTCTCACCGAGATCAGTGATAACACCAAGCTTCACAAAGTTACAGTTGACTCTTGAATGCAGCTAACATCGCTGCAGAAAATCTCTGGGTTATAAATGTCTGTGCAGTTTATGAATGTCGGCCTCACATTAATGTCTGTGTGTATATATTCATGCATACTGTATATGTCCGTGTGTGTGTGTATGTGTGTGTGTATAGAAGTCGCCGGCGATGAAACTGGGTCGAGCCCTGAGCAGGACTCTGGGCTGTGTGTCGTCCAGAGAGCCCCCTCATCCCATTTACCCAGAGGAACCTGAGAGGACCCTCAACCTCGCCAACATCGTGTAAGACCTCAGACGTAATGTCAAAAACAATCTCACAAGGTTCGGAAGGCAGGGCTTAGAAATATGCCGATGAAGTGTTGGGGTCAGACTGCACAATGTCAGCCCAGTCTGGCAGATGTAGGCTGTCTGATCTGTCTGGAACAGCAATGGTCATCGGGAGTGTTTCATCTCATGTCACAGTGGACAACAGCCTGCCTTGTGGACACCTCTTGACGTTTCGGCTAAAAGACTGTAGCGTGTTGTAATTTTGTTACCCTCCACAATGAATTCCTGACATGCTCCAGTAAGAGTACAGAGTGCTCTTCTGTTCTTTTCCAAACACGAGACAGTCAGTATCATACACACCGCCACTGTTTGTATATATTATATAGAGTGTTAATGCAGCATGAAACTCTAGTTAATGTTCAATCGGACAACAGTTGAACTTTGTGGGAGCTCTAATGGGAACTGTTAACACTCGAAAAATCACTGAGTAGCAGACTGTACACAAAAAGTTCAGATAACAGTTCGACCTCAAAAGTCCCTCCTCTATCACCAACCACTTTGGCTGCTCCGCCCCTCGTGGTGCATCCACACGCTTTGATTTCCCAAACTGCAGCAGATCAGGTCATTACAGACCTCAAGGCACTGGGCACATATTCAGGCAAGCACACAGGCTGCGCCTAGCACAGATAGATGTGAGTATGCTAACATAACAACGATGCATCAGGTTTACTTCTCTCCCAAACGTTTGTGAATTTCTGTCTTTGTTTTTTCTCTTCGATCTGTGTTCACTCTCTCTCTCTCCCTCTCTCCTTCTGTTTTCTCCCCCTCCGGTGATCTTTGCCCTGTCTGTGTTTGCTCAAGACTAGTTCAGCTCACTGTTGCATGATTGCACCCAAAGGCATGTGAGAGTGTGTTGTGTGAGAGAGTGTGTGAGCAGGAGTGAAAGAATGTGCGTTTTTCTGATAGTCAGGGCTTTGTAATTTGATGTTTTAATGTTGTTATCATCACTCTGTTTACGCTGTTGATTATATAGGTCTGATTGCATTGTGTTTCTGTGTGTGTGTGTGTGTGTACAGCCCTGCTCGCTCTTTTAGGAACAGCAGTGAGGCCATGTTGCTGTCCTCATCAGCGCCCGAGTCCTCCAAGAGGTAAAGACTGGCACAAAGAGTAGATAAGTACCAGTTTGTCGACTTATTAGAAACTCAAAACATGTTGGCGTGCTCTGGTAATGAACTGCTTGATTCAATATGAATGAGTTTTTTTTTTTTTTAATAGCGTCCTTCATTCCCTCATTCTTTGTAAATGACTATTTCCTCCAGACAAACTTTTCACCGATTGAGAATTTAATTTCGCTGGTTAGATTTGATGAAAAATAAATTTGGCCGTCTTTTGCAGGAATTAGTTACAAGATGAGTTCAAATCACTGCTGTGCCCATTGATTGATCAGCCAGGCAATCATCAGCAGTTTTTATAGTCAGTTAATCCATGAATGAATTTTACTTGACTAAATTTTCACATTTCCAAGTTTTAGCTTTTGAATTGTGTTGGTTTTCTTTCAGTGACACACAGAATTAACTTTTCGAGTTTCAATACTAAATATAACAAGTATTTTTTAAAAACACAGCAAAATGAAAAAGAAAGCACACAAACCAGAACTAATTAAAAAGTCAGACATGAAATTCACTTGAACATTCGCAGCATATTATACTGTCTGAGAGAACAAACACATATGTCAGTTTCTTTTCTTCAAGTGCAGCACATCGAGACATTTTCCTGGACCAAATCATTAATGATTAATAAAAAACACAGAAGTGAACAGATAGCATCTGAAAATACATTAAAGATCTACATGATGTGGTTTTATATGATACCTTTTACTCTGTAACAGCAGTATGACACACTGAGACGTGCAAAACACTGAATGAAAATTTGCAGAGGTTTATATGCCTGCCTTGTTTTCCTCTCCTCCAGTTTGGCAGCCGCTCGGCGCATGAACGAGGAACACGCTCTGATTGCTGCGTATGTGAATCGCCTCCAGAGCAGTCCATGGTGAGAGAGGTGACCCAGCAGGGGGTGGTTACATAAGGGAATCAGGGAGGGTGTGAAGAGGAGAGCAAGGTGCCATGGTGCAGTACAGTTAGGCCATTCCTCAGTCAGACTGGATCCAAATTTGATCCTGTCTATTTATCATTAAACTGAAGAGCAAAAAAAAATGTAAATCATGTTTATATATGATGAACTTGGCCGGGGATTTAAAAACTGCTGTTTCAGTGATGTATCCAGCATCATTTTATCGACATTTAGTCACTCAACAGACATCATTAAATCATTAAGTCATCATTTGTCTTTCTTTGTGTCAGCAGTGTGGACAGTCCCAACAGGCAAGATGAGGAGCACAAACTGATCGCCCGCTACACCTCCAGACTGGCAGAGACCGACGGCACACCAGTGAGTCAATAACACCTTATTTTCTCACACACAGTAAACGGCCGAACGCATAATACACACTCAGGTGCGTTTGTGTAACATGTACACAGAGCGTGACACACACTGGGTGGTCAATCTCTGATCTTCTCTTGCTTTGTTGATTAGCCCACAGTCAAACAAGCGCCAGTAAGTGTGTGTGTGTGTGTGTGTGTGTGTGTGTGTGTGTGTGTTTCAGGTGATACCTAACCGGAGCATCAACTTTGATGTGAACAAACAGAAGCGGGAACTCATCGCTCAGCTGGAGTGCAAAAACAGGTACAAATGTGAAACTATTAAACATGTACTTTAATCCTTAAAAGAAGCATGAAGCATGTGAGCATTGTTGTCTTTTGACAGTCTGTTCAGTCATGTAACACTCCCCCGGCCTCAGCTGACGAATATGTTTTTTCATTTCCCAGAGAGATCTTGGCAGAGATCAAACGTCTCCGTGTGGAGCATGACGCGGCGTGCCAGGCCAGCCCGGAGAAGGGCAGCACCAACCCAACTCTGCTGGCTGAGCTTCGTCTGCTCAGGTAAACAACGAATCCACCACAGAGCAGACTTAAGTCTGTTCCGATGATTCACGCATACATACGACGACCACCGTTTGTTTTTGTTTGGAGCGCAGTCCTGTGTGTCATACCTACTGAAACCATGCCCAAATGTAATTTTTAAAAACAAAGTTTGTCAGCCCGTACCACGCGTGTCCCGCGTTGTGCGCCACGGTGTCAGATTTGGCGGGAAATGTGCCGTGTTGCTTTGCAGCACAGAGGGAGAGTGCTTTATGGCAGATGGCGGGGACAGATGGTGGATTTTGTGAAAGCCAGTATAAAAAAATCACTTCTAACATATTTATGCTTTTTTGGTAAAAAGAAAAAACTCCCAAGGAAGACGAGGGAGACTCGATATGGTTGAGTTGCTGTAGTGACAGTGTGAGGATACTGGTGGACACGGAGCTGTGTTTACATTTTAATATCAACATACTATCTTTAACCTTACATTGACGCTTCTAGTTTTTGTTTGTTTGAATCTCAGTGAAACTTTTCTCAGTCATGCTGTTGGTGTCAGTGTCTGTTTGGTTCAAGCCACTCGAGGGCGCCAAACTCAAGTTTTCATATTCTACACAAACAAGAAGGTTCCTGGTTCAAAACTCGGCTGGGGCCTTTGCATGCCCCAAAGTGGCTGCAGCTGTGTTTGGACATTTATTCTGAAAATTATGCAATTAATTCTGCGAACCAATCACTCATTCAATCTGTTTCTTTAAGTCTGAGTCACTGACAGTACAAAGAATGGACAGGTGACATCACACAGCTCAGAATCTGTAGCGCCATGTTGGCAGTCCTGCCTCTTTCAGCTCCTGACTAAACTAAAAATCGTCAAATGGGTGCGAGAGTTAGAGGTGAGAATCTTCTGGTTAAATTACTGTTTTTCTGAAAGGAGTCCGCTGTGGCGTTTTTGAAGCGAGTGTAGATAACCGCTTCAGCTCCCCGTCGGAATGAACTGAAGGACTGTCAGACGACAGCAAAGTAGTAAAGCAGGGAAAACATTCAGAATATAGCGTTAACCTATCCGAGTCTTTCCGGTACATTTCGCTGCCGCCTCCCGTCCACAGCTGTACATTTCTTATCTTCTGTGCCTGAGGCAGCTGTCAATCAAAACCTGATCACGCCACCAGAATCCTGAGAAATGATCCGAAGGCATTGAAAACGAGCCGTTTTTAAAACTTCTGTAACCATCATGAATGTTTGTTTCCACTCAGATTTTTGTGGATGCTTAATGAGACTCTCGACCTTGATTATCATCCTGTATATGCATTCAGACTCTTTTCAAGCCACATTTCCAGATGGTGCAAAACACAATATGCACTGTTTAGCTCTTTGTAAATGATGTTGACAAGAATATTCAAAACATGCTCTGGTGAATTTAGAGTTTTTCTGACAGCTCTTCTATTTTCTGATTAAATTAAATGCACGTGGAGTGAAAACCGAAAACAACTTTAATCACACACGTTAGCTAATACCCGTATTTCAAGGTAAATACGCTGCAACCAACTGCGCCAACCTTCTTTAACACATCAGCAGCACACACTGTGGCTATTCAAACTTAAACTCAGGGATTATTGTGGAAGAAAACCCTAAAATAAAATCCGTTGAATATGACTCAAATGAAATTATTATTTGGACCTTTCTGACACTCCCACTGTTGAAGCTTTACTTTGGGATCATAACGACTTAAATCTGGAGTTACTGCATGACTCACACTCTTGTTTTACTTGTTTATTTACTCATTTGTCCTACCATGTGAAGGGGAGCCAAGCAGGAACGAGAGGAGCTGTTTAATGTCCCATCCAGACCACATACTGTTTGGAAAGAACAACTGTAAACACCTCTATATGTTTGTTACTCTGTAATGATGTTAGTCACTTAAATCTTGGCCTCCTAGGGCTGCCAGCTCACCGTAAATAATAAGAATTTGAATGCAGTTTAGATCGAAATTCTGCTTCTCAGATACTTTGAAGGCCTTGTGGTGGTCTGCACGATGAACATCCCTGCCGCTTCCATCTGAGAACCAGCACACATCAGTCCTGATTTGTGTTTTCAAGGTTTTAAAAGTTTGATTTCAAGGTTTCTGTGGCCCGCCGCAGATGCTCACGATGCTCTCATGTTCCCGTCAGCGAGCTCTCTCGCATCTCATCTCCACTCCACCAGCCTCTGACTGGAAAACATCAAGGATTTCTGACCCTGTGCTCTTGCGTCTGATTGTTCCACGATTTGCATTTTCCCTGCCGATGTCCTCACCTGGCTTCCTCCAGCGACCTCCTGGGAGTCTTTCATTGATTATCTCGTGCTCAAAAGCCTCCTTGAGTACCGTCAGGTCTCTTATTTCGCTCACCGGGAGGATCTGACAACTGTCTGCTGAGGTGTAGGCAAGAGAGAGAGGAGTTTTGGCAGTTTCCCAGCTGTGTGTTATTCACTCATAAACCTCATCAGACAGCTGGACTGGAGCGCGTTAGCATTCGCACTAGGTAACTTTATATTCACGCCCCTGCACATGAATACCAGATTATTGATCCGGCTAATGGAGATCGAGTTTATGTGGCGTAGCACAGATGAACGCGCGCTAAATCAAACGTGGAGATTAAACTGGGTGCTCTCAGAGTTTTGTCTGAATGCTCGTGCATTTGTAACCGCAAACTCTCAGTGTCTCCTGCCTCCCGTGAGTCCTCCGGGGTCTTTTGTTGCTGCCTCCTGACAGTCTGTTATGTGGCAGTAATGGAGGGCTGCTGTTGTTGTGTGTTGCAGACAAAGGAAAGATGAGCTGGAGCAGAGGATGTCGTCCCTGCAGGAGAGCAGGAGGGAGCTGATGGTGCAGCTGGAGGGACTGATGAAGCTGCTCAAGGTGACACACTCGCACACAGGCTGCCTATTGTTTTCCAGCATGGTGTACTGTCGCACACGAGAGGGCAAAGTTTCACTTTTTCTTCACACCTTCTCGAGTCTGTCCCCGCCTCACTTCTCCCTCCTGCCGTTTCCTCCTTAACAAGTTCACTTTTTTCCAGCTCTGACTGTTTCTGACCTCTTCTTCTTCTCCGTCCTTTTTCCTCCCCGTTTGTTTTCCGACTGTCCGTGTTGTGGCCCTGTAGGATGAGGAACAGCGACAGGCAGTAAGTTTATCGCCTTTATGTTGGACTCAGGCTGGTGTTAATGTTTCAGTTTGAGGCCCTGATTTCATGCAGAAACTTTAAATGTCAACTTTACAAGCAATGTGGGAACCGCTTGGTTTTTCCATTTTTAAATAACAGCTCGGCTTTTTCCAGCAGAACTTTTACTGCATTGCACAGATGATGTCAGCTGTGACAAAGAAAAAATGACAAGTTAGATGTTTCCGAGAGTCGTAAATCGTGACAATCACGCGTATCCTCATAAATCCATCTCAGGCACAGGCGGCTGGCTCTTCTCACGCCTCTCCTTCCCGGCCAAGTCCTTCAACAGTCCGCTCTGTCGGCGCCGTGTCTCCCCAGGCTCACATGTATCCTCCTCAGGATTCACTCGCCGGGGTGGGTGGTGACGTACAAGAAGCATTCGCCCAAGGTGAGAAGCTCATGTTGCACACAAAGACACAGATCTGAAAGCTTTGGTTTAGTTATCGCTCTGAGTAAAAGTTGAGTGAGTGATGAATCTGCAGTGACAGTTTCATCATTTAACCTCTTTAAGACACACAGGAGAAACGTTTCTAATCGGATCGAACAAGATTTACATGTTGCTGCTCTTCTGAGAAGCTCACAGCTGTTTCTGCTCTGAAGTTGGACATTTTAACACGGGAGCTCATGGAGACCGACTCCTTCTGGAGCCAGCCACTCGAAGAGCTCCAGTTTTTGGCTTTTCCACTTCTGCATTGGCTTTGCTTGCTGCCCCAAGTGAATGAGTTCAAGCGCCTTGTTCACGAGTGACGGGAAAATGGAGCGTTTGCAGTATGTACTAAGGGGAGAGGAAGCTGAGTTTGAAGATGAAGCTCTTGATTTTCCAGTCCATCTGCGTTCCAGCCCTCACCTTTACTTTACATAGGATGCATGCTATGCAGACCCAGATCGCACTGGAGGAACTATATAGCTCATCTAGCCTGGGAACGCGCTTTAAATGGATGGATGGATGTTTCATAGGATCTAACAATATCTACACATTGTTCCACTACCTTTCTGAGCAGCTCAGCAGTTTCCCTGTTGAGGCTTTGTGTGGGGCATTACATGAGTTTGGAAAATGACTTACAAGTAATGATTTAAAATCAAACTATATGTGTCAGGTCTGCAGATAGAATCTGTGTTCACCACGTGTATTTATTGAATCTCTGCTCAGCCACAAACACAGCCACGCAGTCATTTCCAGCGAGAAGTCTCGCCTTATTAACAGTTCACAGCGCGCTGTAAAACCTTCTGCCTGTAATATAAATCACTTGACAGGAATAAATAGTTCATGAAGTAGCTCATTTGTCAAGGAAATGCTATGTCACAATAAAATGTTGTTTAACAAGCACACAATCTCCACAGCATCAGATTATTGTGAACGTTAAGTCAAATAAAGTCCAGTTCTATTCATACAGCCCAAAATCACAACAGCCTCAGAGGCTCTAAAAGATGCTCCGAGCCGTGCGCCGCGTGTGTCCAGTGAATTCTGCTCGAGACGTACTCTCTAAGAAAGAGGATAAGAGGCCAGTTACTCTTAAAACTGATGGCTTATTTTCATCACGTTGTGTTCATTCAGGTGTTAAGATTCAGTTGTAGTTGCTGTACTGTACCAGTTACTGTACTGTGATGTACTCTTCAGGCCCGAGGAGGAACCTGAGGAACGACCTCCTGGTGGCAGCCGACTCCATCACCAACACCGTGTCCTCACTGGTCAAAGAGCTTCACTCTGGTAAACACACACACACACACACAAACACATATATCTATATAGACCAGAGTGTGTTGAGACCGAGACGAGACCAAGACTTTAAAAGGTGGAGATCAAGTCGAGACTAAGACCTGACAAAGTTCATATGTAGCTGAAGCTTTTCTAAATCTCTTTGGGGGAGGCGCGGTCCCAGCCGTCTCAGTCATTCACACACTAGTTGTGGTTTTGACTCTTTGTTCAATATCAAGATGAGACTGAGTGAAGCTGTGATCGAAAAGAAGACAAACGTTGTGTTTGCTCTTTGTGTCAGTCAGAAATGTTAAAGATTTATCATTAGGCTTCAGATAGAGGATACATTGTTAGGAGTCTTTGTTCACACGTGCAGGTACTGTGCACTGTAGCAGTAGCTCGTAACTTTTTTGCCTAGTGACCTCTCAAAACGAAGGAGGTCTACTTGCGACTTCTCCTCGTCACGTGTGCATATGCCTAATTTGTAGAGATGTGGAAAGACATCCCATTTTTCACAAGACAAAAGATCAGAGTGAAGTCTTAAAATAAAAAATAAAAATAGACTTAATTTTGTGTAGCAGGAATATGTTTTCTGTGTATTCATGCATGAAACTTAATTAAATTTCTCTTCTCTGATCAGACGATGTTCGGGAGGAAGAGGAGAGGTTGCTGAACGGGAAGGACAGAGGTAACTTCATGTCTTTAGCCTGTCTGCTTGTCTACACATCTTCACACTAACATGGTCGATACGATGCTTAACCTTTGCACTGACACGTGATGCTCGATTGATTTCAGTGTTTCTGGAAGAAGAACACATTTTACAGTGAGATGTTAGTAATCAGTGTCCTAAATCATGCAAAACAAACTATAAAATGACATAAATGAATACAATAATTCTTAAATAAAAAAAAAGAAATCCTCCGCTGAGTCCACGCATTCTTTTAAAGCCTGAAATCAACTCGACCACGTGAAACGATTAGTCACAGAAAATCATCTTAATCAAATTACAGAAACTGGATCTCATGACAGGAAAAGTTGACCACATTTTCTCAGCTAATAAGTGCCAGTTGATTTTATTGAAGACACGAATGAACGTCTGATGGCAATGTCCTCTAAAAGAAGTGGATGAAGTTTTTAGATCCTTTACTTGTGTAAAGCTAGTAATGCCACGATGTCAAACTACTGCGTTAGCGTCTTGAATCAAAATTCTGCTTCACTAAAATGATGTTTGTGTGCCTATAAGGGCCCGAAAGATATTTAGTGTGCACAGATTATTATCACATAAAACAAACTGATTTCTTTTTTATCGTGTTGCAAATTTATCACAACTTGAGCAGATCAAAGCAACCACATAACTGAAAACAACTGCGCGGGTCTGCATCTATGATAATGCATCATGTTTTATAGTCCAGCGTCAGTTTTCAGGTTTACGCAGGGTCAACAGTACAATGAAATGTGTTGGACGAGGAGAAGCGGTCAGCTCAGCGTCAGTGCGCTAGATGTGTAACAGCACACGACATAAAGGATAAAAATGAGAGAAAATACAGCTGTTCAAAGTATTCTGGAGCACATTTTCAGGTTATAAATTCAATTTGGGGAATAGTAAGTGTTTCCCACTCCCATTCCCAGTCAGATTTACCTTTTCAATTTAGTCCATCGGGGTTTAAATACCTACATATTAATGTGACTCCTTCTTTATCTCGCCTTACATCTGCTAATTTCACTCCCCTTATTTCAAAGATTACATCCAATACTCAAAGATGAGGTAGCCTCTATGTTTATTCCAGTCAGCTCCTCTTTTTCTCCCAAAACATTTTTGACTCACTGTTAAAATCATTTGTTCTTTTATTTGGGGTGGGAAATCACCTGGGGTTTGTAAAACTTTACTGCAGAGGTGCAGGCTTGCATTTTTCTAATTTTCTAACTTGCTATCGGGCTGCATAAACTTTGCTGCTGGTTAAAATCTGGATCCTCTTGGTGTAAACTGGAACTATCATCCCGCAGGGGACCTCCTGTACCTGCTCTGCTTTATTCCTCTTTACCTACAGAACCCGCTCGATGTACTGATAATCAAGTGGTTCTTAACACACTCGAAATCTGGTATCAATTTAGACGGCACTTTAAATTTGTAGCTGCATTCCTTTAAATAACAACCATTTATTTCCTCCATCACTTTCGGACTCTGCATTTTCAGTGTGGTATGTCAAGCGTATTGTATTACAATTCAGATATTTATATGTAGATGGTGTCTTTGATAGTTTCGCTGTGACCTCCCTGTTACTCATCGGTTTCGTTATTTTCAAACTCGCAATTTTGTGGCTAAGTGTTTCCCCAATTTCCCCTCTTCACCTCCAGAACAGCATTTGTTCCTCATCACAGAGGAATCATTTCAAGTTGTATGGCATTATTTTAGCTTTTGGCAACCACTCAAATGCTAAACTTAAGTGTGCATGGGAAAGGGAACTGGGAATACAAATACATGAGGAGTCCTGGGAACAGAGAGGATACGTTCTACCACCTCCTGTGCATGTCTTGGACTTATTCAATTTAAGGTCTTATACAGGGCAACTGTTTCAAGTTCATACAAGTATTGAAGTATCACAGGTTGATGATTGAAACTTTTTTCTATATATGGAATATTTTCTCTTCTGTCTATTTTCTGCTGGATGACGAGCTCTGAGACTCTTTCTGCTGATTTCAATCTAAAATAATAAAATAACTTTGATCAGCAAACATGAAGCCTTCCTATTGAGTCTAGTCTACAGATAAACAGGAGTTGAGGCTCACAATCCACGTAAATCCATTAAACAGCTCACTGATGACTGTGTGAACACGCTGCCTCTATACAGCTCCAATTATTCTCCAGGTGCTCTCTCGTCTGCGCTGCAACAAGCTTCGTTAACGTGCCGTCTCATTAGCCACGCTTTATGGAGCCCCTCCTCCTTACAAGAGGACCGCCTGCTGAGATGAAGTGATCAAACTGCTTCCTGGTCTAAACCATTATCAGAATACTAACCTGCAGTACTAACCCACCGCCCCCTGAACGAACAGACAGACAGACAGACAGACAGACAGACAGGAGACCGTGGTTCAGCCCCAACACAGTTAAGTCTTAAAGTTTAAGGATAAAATACTGTGTTAAAATGTTTACAGTAGAGTTAGTCAATTTGTGTGGCACCTGCCAAGCGTTTTATGTTTCTATGCAAAGACCTGGTCTGGTTCTTATTACAGCTTCTGGCAGAAACCTGTAGCACTTGCGCTAGCTTCAGACTGTCCTCTGCTAACTGCTAACTAAACTTTGTTTCTCTCTTCAGCAGGTTAAAACGACCGCAGGACAAATTAAAACAGTAAGTGATTCTGCCTTTTAATCACATGATATAAAAAATCTGAACAGCTTTGTTTAGTTTGAGTTAATCATGACAATAAAAAAATGGTACAAACCCGCTTTGTACTCAGATATCAAGTACTCACACACAATTTAAAAGTACCACTCACCTTTTCATTATTTCTGCATAAATCAGTCAGAAGGGGTTTTTTATTAGAAAGGCAAACATCTTGGAAACATTTATGTTTCAGAACAAAAAGGCTGCGTTCATGTTTTATGGGACAAAAACTGTAAACCGTTTGATGACTCAAAGCAGCGACTCGTTTATGGGTTTGAACTTGTTAGCACGGGGATCCAAACGAACTGTGCAAAGGCAGCTTTAAATTCTTTGTGACGTTTTATTTGATCTGACAACTGGTTGTTTCCTAAAATGAGAAATTCAAAATTAGGATCACAGAATTACTTCAACGCTTTGTCTTTTGTTGAAGTGAAAGCCTAATTTTCTTAATTATAAGACATATTTTTGTATCATAATTGTCTAATCAGAAAAAAAAGCATCTTGATTTCAAAGTATTTATGAACTTTGAAAGCTAAACTGGCTTGTTTTTTGCTGTAATGACACGAGAGTGGGAGTGATCTTCTCATCCTAACTCTTGACGAAGACGGTGAATAAATGTACGGAACTTCTGATGAGACTGTTCTGTGGCTGTCTCTCCTCAGGCAGAGTGATGTTTCATCGCCTCCAAAGAAGACCGACCCTGCTGGGATTTTAAAATATATCCTCTCATATTCATCGTTAGCTAATGGGGATTAGAGCTCCACTGCCAATCAACCAATCACGATGCTGGACACCAAATGACCGCTGGGTCCCTACTGATGTATAGCTGTGATTCTGTGTGTCTTGTCACTGTGGTTTTACTTTTGTTTTGATTTGATCATGCGTAGCTAAAACGAGGAATCTGAAACCTACTGATTTGTACTGTAGCCTGTGTGTGTGTTTGTGTGCGTGCGCTCTGCATTTTCGAGGCGCGAGAGGGACGAGTAAGTGAGAAGGACACGCGAAGAGACAGATAAGGGTGCGTTTAGGACATTTGTGAGCCGGGGCGGTGTTTTGCCCAGTTAGGACATTTGTGAAGGACAGGAAAGTTTCACGGGAGGAGAAACAAAGGAAAGTTTAAAAAGAGGAGAAGCGAGTTGTACCGTTTAAAGTTTCGGCACTGTGTGCTCAGTATTTATTGCTTTGATTTGATTTTTGACATTTATTCGATTAAGTTTGAGCGTTACATGCGTACATGAGTGTGGTCAGGCCCTGCTGAGACGATAAGCTTTAACGGGACGTGTCCTGCTGTATCAAACCCAGCCTTTCCTCCCTCTACCCCTCCCCATCCGTTTGGCTGTGGCGATGCAGAAAGTTGAAGTCCTGGTCCTGGTCCAGGTGTCCCTGAAACTGGACCAGATTAGTACCATAGGTGCTGGTATGATAGCAGCTCAGGTTGTCCAGGCCTCTCTGTGTATCTCGGTACTGCATAGGGACTCGAGTCAAAGAGGAGATATCTGATTACTGTGTGTGTGAGAGAGAGTGTGTGTGAGAGAGAGAATATAAAACCATTCGCTTCAACAGGGTCAGTGTAACAGAGTGGCAAAGTGGTGGAGGAGTAGGCTGTGGTGGTATGTATCCCCGTTTATAAAAGGATTCTTGAAAGGTTCAGTTTACCCACATTATAAATCTGAGGAGACACAACGTGATTCTGTAGCATAAACTTTTGTATTTTCATTACACTCTCAATACAGAGCCGGTCGAGACTGTATGAGCACCGTAACACCTGGTGACAGTGGCATGAAAACATCCTTTAACAGGCCTATAGCAGCATGACTAAGTGATGTTTGAGGAGTCACCTGAGCCAGCACTAGCTATAATCAACTCTATCAATGCAGAGCAGCTTCTCATGTTTTGCAGTTTAGGTGAACTTCCCCTTTAATGGTGCTCCTCAATATGGACACATCAGAATATGAATATATATATTTTTACATTTAATTTTTAAGTTTTGTCTCCTGAATAATTTAATTCAAACATCATGTTGGGATGTTTTTCAGATTTTCTCTAAAATACTATAATACCCATGAACCCTCTGTGGATGAAAAGACAGCCAGAGCAGCGAAGCACAGCTGCAGAAAATCTAAAATATTTTATTGTTAAATAAAGATTTCAAAACAAAGAAACGCCGTTGCTGGACTCATTCAACAGGAAGTTTTAAGGAATTTTAAGCTCTGTGATTGGAGGTTATCTTGCTGCAGTGCTCCTTGGGAGATGTAGTTCCTCCCTAAACTTTATCTGTAAACTGTATCTTTTGAACTTCGGATTCAACTGCTTGTTACTGAACATTATCTATGCAAAAACTGAACATGACTTTTATTTTTTTAAACACTGCCTGCCCACAACAACTCCTCACACTTTGCTACTTGTTTGCCTTTCAAGCTTCCTGTGAAACGCAGTGGATTCTGGGTGTTTAAACATCTCTGTAGATGTCGAATTACACCTAGCTCCCCGTAAAATCTTCAGACTGATATATGTATGCAAACCAGACATGACCCAAAGTGACTTACTGAGCTCGTGTCGGGTCGTTTATTTTCATGTAACAGAGAATTTTATCAAGAATATGTTTTTTGTAGCATTTCAGGGTGTTTGCTCATAGGAAGCTGTGTTTTTCTGTTGTACATTGTTCTGTCTCAGACTTCAGCAGCCCTCCACATTTATTGACCGACTGACTGCGGCTGAGATTATCACATTTTCAGTCCGCTGAGTGATTGACTGTACGAGTGGTTTAATAAATGAATGAGTTTTAGTGTGTGTGTGTGTGGTAAAGAGAGAGCGAGAGAGAAATCAAGACTGACAGGACAGACGTGTTCTGACATGAAACTGTAAAAAAAAACCAACAACCTTCAGCTCTGAACCTGCCGGAGCTGACGGCGTGAGTGAAAGTGTTGATCTGTGTTACATCTGCAATAAATAATATTTAACGTCAAACTGAGCTTCGTCTGTCTCTGTCAACACAGCAACATAAAAACATGCAGCAATGTATAACTGAGTAACTTTTCCACGGCTATGTCACAGCTCCTCCATAACCTCAAGGGTTTTTTTTCCCCTCTCGGTTTGTTCATATTCCTGTTCCTTAAAAGTCTGCTTTGCACTACAGTTTGGCAAAACAATATGTAATGTAATAAATCTATGAAACGAGCTGGAAACTACACCGCTATATTCCTGGAAAGTGACCCATTTGTAAAATTCCTCCACTCCTCTCAGCTGGAATACAGCTTAGATATTGCAGCAGCTTCAAAACTAGTGTGATGCACTGTGGAAAGATTATCTAGAGGCAAGAGAAATCTAACAAAATAAGAGTGTGACTTAATAAAGAGTGTGTGATTTCAATGATTTACAGCCTTTGCTTAAGTAAAAGCAACACTACAATGTGAAAATACTCCACTGTGAAACTGTGAGTAAAAGTATGACTGTTACACTGATGTATATTACATTATTAAAGGTCCAGTCTGTACGATTTAGTGGCATCTAGTGGTGAAGTTACAGATTGCGACCAACTGACTAATTACTGCTTGCCTCTGGTGCTGGTGCCACAAAACTTGCGAAAGGACTTGTCTAGAGCCAGTGTTTGTTTTGTCCATTCCCTTAAGTCATGTTATTATGTCCATAGAGGCTGGTGAGTCCAGTTACATTGCTCACTTTCCCAGCTCGGGTTCTGGCACGACACTGGCTCCTGAAAACCTACCTGAAGGTAGTGGAAGAAGTAGCCTGAACCAGCTCGAAGTATGATCCAAACTGATCACAGTGATCTGAGGAGACGCACACACACACATCTTCCTATGAGCGAGTGTTTTTGGTAATAACCCAGTTTCTATAAATATAACACCCTCAGCATGGACTCTCCAAAAATACACCCATTTTTTTTTTTTCGCCTGCATGTTTTTTAAAACTTCCTCTCTGATTTAGTGTCCTCATTAGTATGGATGAGCAGTTCTCACTTTTCCCATGAGCTTCCCTCAGAGGTCACGACTCTGTGTGTGTGCTGTATATATACGTTTGTGAGAGGTGGGGGTGTAAATTATAGACTGAATAAAGCTCATTGAGGTTTGTCTGTTGTGGGTGACCTCCATGACCGCTATAAATAACAACCCCCACCCAGCCAACACCTCCTATCCTCACAACACCCAGTGCAGTTATGACCCTGTTTAGTGTGGATCTAAACACTTTCTTCTCCTCAGAGGTCAAACTGAGTTTAACCTTCTGTTCTGGAGCTAAAATCAGCTCATCACAACGCATTGAAATCAATCTGATCTGATTGACAGCTGAAGTAACAGTTAATGCTGAATTACATGCTGTTATAACCCTAAACCTTGAAGTGATTTCTTACGGAAACAATCCAAATATTTAAAAAAGAAAACACAACATGGCAAAACCTTTATTTTATACATATAATATGGAATGAATAGGCAACCTTAAAGTTAAAATCAACCTTTTACCGTCATGGCAGAAAAAGTTAGACCACATTTATTACCGTAAAATTCTGGCAGCCACTGGTGCCAGTTCTTTTTTTTTTTAACACAACTGTTGTGTACAGTGTAAAATATGGAATAAATCACCAATCTTAACCATGAAATCAACAGTGCTATCCTTTTACTGTAATATTAGTAAAAGTTGTACCGTATTCATGAACGACTTCACAGTTCTGTCCGTCTTTCTGTCTCCAGATGTTGGGGAAACAAAGAAAGATCGTACATATTTCTACATTTTACAACATTCAAACCTGAATGTTCGAACATGTACACAGGATATATTGAATAATTTAAGTGATATATGTACACACATCAAATGTCAAAACACAGCTAAATTTGGCTGAATTATTAAAGGTGTAAGTAGTAAAATGAAGCCGCAAAGAACCAGCGCTTCTTGGTGAGCTGAGTCGAACGATCTCACTAACTTCCCATAACTAACATTTACTGCTTTTCCTCTCTGTCCCTGAATACTGTGTCCACAGCAGTTCGAGGGCAGGTTTCAACTTGCCGCAGCAGGTTTCGACTCCACCTGTTGAGGGACCTGAGGAAAAAAAGAGCTAGGTTAGACGAAACTAACCCGCCAGACGAGAAAACGGGTAAATGTGTTGCCTTATCTTGTGGGTTATAGGTGGAGAAAACGCAGAAAACGCAACGTGAAAACACCCATAGTGGTTCCAAACATGATACATCTGCAGGTTTGAATGCCTCTCTTCTTGTCCTATAGTAGCTAAAGAAAACAACGTTTTAAGCAGTATTTGCTCTCTTGGCATTAAATCTAAAGCCTGGTCTGGACCCTGACCCCTAAAACAAAAGCAGCTGATATGACAGTTTGCCTTCACGCTGTTACACACCGACACCAAACATACTGTATATTGTTTCAAGAAAGCTTGCATTGCCCCTTTCCAATGATTATGAGCATGGGCAGACATTAACCTGGGCCACAAATGAGCAGCTGGGCCTCTCACAGAGCTCCTTGTTCCTCCCACTCTGTCTGCACCTATGCTGGAATATTACAAGGCCCCAGGTTTCACTGTTATAATTCAGCCCAGCATCGCTACTTATATTAACTATAACCACAATCTCATCCTAACTATACTCAGGCTGCCACAAACTGATAGAAAGCAAGAAAACTTTACTTATAACAGACTTTGAACATTTATAAATATACTGTATGTCATCTATGAATAACATCAGAATAAATACTCACAGCTTTATGAATAGATTTTGATGAAGGACCATCCTGTTAGTCAAGCAGCCTCACTGTTAATTATTCATAACTGTAAGTTTTAATATAATGTGAACAGGTGAGTTGTATATAAATTAACCCTCAGTACAGTTGTCATTTTTGTACCAGGCTGTAAACATGTTTATTTCTGCTGTGAAGTTGGACATTTTAACATGGGGACTTATGGAGACTGACTCATTCTGTAGCCAGCCTCAAGTGGACGTTTGAGGAACTGCAGTTTTTGGCACTTCTGCATTGGTTAAACTTCACATGCTTATATAGACCTTGAAGGTGAAATGATTCCCCTATTCTCATTACTTGCCGTGGGGAATAAATTAGCTGTCTCCAGCTCTGTGTGTATTCTATGTTAGTTACTAATTAGTTTGTGGTAACTTAATTCAGCGCATGATTTATTTAATCTGTCATGTAAGTACACAATACACAGAAACAAGGCTTTAAAACTAGATTCTAACTTGCTGGTGTTTATATTCTCAGTTTTAGAATGAGTAACTGTGCAGAGATAAATCTAACTTGAATTTTAGTGAAAGCGAAATGTGAAATACTTCCATTAAAGCATTAAATCCCACTTTTCTATCAGTCATATGCTCACATAGTCTCCTGTCGGGCTCATAGAGGAGGTGGGAAATGATTTTCTCTGGCAGTTAGCGTTTTTTCAGACTCTTCTTTTCGAGCTCCTCATCGTCTGTGATACCATCGGCTCTTGTCTGCTTGACAGATGACTCGGTCTCAGGTTTGTTTCTGCAGTAAAAGACGTTTAATTTATTCCCTCTGTGGCAGTGAAACACGTTACATGAACTGTCTGTGATGCTTTCTCAACACTTTTAAGGCTGACTAACGCTAAAAGACACATTTTAAATAGCCTAGCAACTATACAAAAAGGTCCTGGGTGTCAGCTTTAGAGAGCTCTGTTGACAGAATATGACAGAAATTTAATTTAATATCCATATCTATGTTTTCATTAGTGTGCAATCACCTGAAAATAATATTTGTTTTGTTTTTAGAATTAATATCTACAGACTACATCCCCCAGGTTGCACCATCATGTTTCTACAGTAACCCAGACAGGACAAACTAAACACTGGCTTGACGTCGTACATCTTGGACCATATTTGGTTGAGAGGATGTGATGGACAGTAAACTGTAGTTGCTGTTAGCTGATCTCAGCTCAGTTTGTTAGCCGGGCTGCCTGGACTGTGAGCTCAGAGCACCGGGGGTAGTGCTAGTGTTCGTACCACAGGTGTTTTGGAGCACCGGGAAGAAGAAGAGGAGGTTTGCAGGGGAATGCTGATGGGGAGTGGAGCTGGTGTCGTGCCAGAACTGGAGCTGGGGAAGCGGGCAGTGTAACTGGGCTCAGTAGCCTCTATGGACATAATGAGACCAAAGAGGACGTTGATGGAGGTGACGGAAGTGGGAAATCTGGGACTGACTTCAAGTCGTTGGTGAGGGCTTGGTGAAGTAAAAGACTAAAAGACAGACAAGTAAGTAAAGGACTAGTAAGTAAAGCTGGCTGCTGTGCCTTCTGTTGCTGACCTTGTTGATGTTTGGCAGTTCGAAAAGTCGCTACTGTTAGCTCACAGTGGGATTACACTCTGAAACTGGGCACACTAAATCACTAAAATATGAATTTCTACGTGATGTTCCTTTAAGGAGTCAGTGAAGCCGCCCTGACATGTTTAAATCGTCTCTGTCAGCTGATCTCTGTCTAAAGTTGGATTAAGTGATGTTTACTTCACGGACAGAGCCGCTGCTGTTAGCCTGTCCACTTCTACACCTGTCTTCAACGGCCTGCGTGTGTGCGTGCGCGCGAATGTACGTACAGTATGCATGTATGCGCGTGCGCGCGCGTGCGTGATGTTGCATGGACTTTAGGACCCCGCGGAAACTTTCTCTCCGGTGCGGCTGCCTCTGCGGCTCGTGAGAGAGCGAGCAGGCCGGCTGGTGGGAGAGAGAGAGAGAGAGAGAGAGAGAGAGAGAGAGAGAGGAGCAGGCGGGGGAGCGCGAGCCAGCAACGGAGAGAGAAGACCCGGTAGAGCGCGAGGAGGGAGAGAGAGAGAGAGAGAGAGAGAGAGTGAGAGTGAACGAGAGGAGAGAGAGAGCGACGACCATCAGGGTCCGTGTGCCTGAGGGACGGACGACACGGTAAATATAAACATTACATTTTGGCTCGTGAACGCAGACACCGGCAGCCGTTAAGACAGCCGTTAAGTTAGCTACAGTTCATCTCCTGAAGTCATCGCTCGCGCGCTCTCTCCGGGAAGCCAAAAAACCGTTGGTTCCGTTTCAGGCAGATGATGTGCGCGTGAAGACGGGAGCCGTTCGTTACGTACACGGGGCCAGTGAACTTGGTGAGTTCTTTTGTACGGTGGGAGAAAAAAAAATCAACCGGACAACCGTTATGTGACGAATGTGTGTTAAATGTTGTCCGGTGTGTCGTACACCCTCCACCGCCCCCCCCACGGCTCACCCCTCTCACCCACCCGTCCCCGACAACCAGCAGGTAACGTTAAACCGGAGCGCACTGTCCTCTTCACCCACCAGATGCAGACAGACACATCAGCGCGCGGAACCGTCGCCTCCGCGGAGAGCGAGCGAGCTGGGGCTGGAGCGGGAGCGCGCCTGCCGAGGTTACCGAGTGCATTCGGTCTCGAACGCGCCCCCGTGTGTGTTTTTTACCTGACCCACTAAAGCTTATCGTCGGTATACACTCAGACACGTGTCTCTCACCGGCTGCCCGCCCCCCACACACCCCACCGGGATTATACACCGTTTATGAGAGGCCGTCCGGTAAAGGCCACGTGAGGTCGCTTCCAATATTAATTGTCATAAAGCTGAGCTCCGTGAAGCTAGCCGGGATACACACGCACACGACACTTCCGGTGTAGACTTAAAAAATAAAAGCATCGTTGACTAATGTTTAAAAAACAAACAAACGTGTTTGCCTGTTCTGTCAGATTTTAACAGTTTGATTACAGATATTAAAGAAGTGATCTGTACTGTATTTTAAGTATTATTGCATTGTATTGTATAATATTGTAAAATGTATTTTAGCCTTTTAGCTATGACTTTATTCTCATTGTAGTGTTGATTATTCAAATTATTATTATTATTATTTTAATTGATGACAAATAGTAAACTTGGAGGTGTTCAACTTGCTTTTACAGAAAACTAAAAAACATCACCATAAAAATGAATTATGAATTACAGCTTAAACAATGAATCAACGACCAAATAGTTGCTTATTTGTATCCTGTTCTTCAGATAATGTTTCTGTTTATTGTTTCAGCTCTAATATGTTAGGGGCTAGTTTGGGTTTTAAATGTACCACTGCTTGCAACTTACATGTAAGACACTGATGTCATGTACACTGTATTGTTTCTGGGATTTGGGGAGTTTAGCAACTTGAGTGGAGTTCATATCTTACATTCAACACATGCACATGATGGGTATTTTTCTTTTCCTGATCTTAACATTTTTAGACAAATCCCACTACTTTTAGACCAATGATAAAAATGAGTTAAGCATTCATCATTTCCCCTGTTAAACTTTCATTGTGGACAGTGTGGAGAAGGTTTTTGAAACTGGCTTTTGGATGTAAAACCTCCAGATATATAACTAAATAAATACATTTGTATTATAAAAACATTTTAGAGACTTAATTCTAGGTGTCTGGTTAAGGGTATTGTTTAGGACACGATGTATTGTGGACTCATCACCTCAGATGACCTTATATTATTTATGAATCCAGGCCTGCTTGTATTTTTATAAGTGGCAAGATTGAAAAGTGTTAAAAGTTTGACAGTTTATCAGTTGAAAAATAAGGTTGAATACCTGAAAGGAATAAACGGATAAAGAGATAATTTGGGTAAATAAGACAAAAACTAGTCTGACATGGTTTGTGCTTTTATTGTGAAGACAGGTCATCTACTTCCCTGTTTTGTCAAGGCCTAAGTCTCAGTATCTTGACGTACCTCTAAAGCTTTTTCTCTGCGCAACCATTTCTCCTCCCACTAGTACAGGCTTCTACTTGGGCCTTTGACTGTGATCTAATTTAAACCACTACTGCATGAGCACTTAAACAATTTAAATCAGTGTACATATACTATGCTTTTGGAGTGTGAAGTCTGTGGGTGACCTAAATACGTGCAGAACTTGGAGCACTTCATTGGCCCGAAGCCTGGTTCTTGTGCAGGGAGCCCCCGGGGGTGTGGGGTGGATACTGTACACCCATTTCTGCAAAGTTTCCACCCTTCTTTCCACTGGTAACCCTGGCCAGCTGCCTGTTGTCTTCACAGTAGGTGATGTCAGGCCACAGCGTAAGGAGTGACATACTGTACAATGCATCTTGAGGAAAGCCAGACATATTGGCTTCCCTCGCACTCGTGTTCGTCCAACTCCTGACATCCAAAATTCTTTTTAGACACATGCAAACATAGTATTTTCTTTTGTGTTCAGATTGTGATCAGTATCTGACACCAGTCTGAACAAATCCTGAACTGACTCAGAAAAAAAAAGTACAGTCACAAAAACTCGACACCTGACGTGCTCATGCAGAAGTAAGTCAGTGAAATGGAGGCTTCATGTATGGTGTAATTTATATTCCAGTGAGTTACAACCATGGAAAATAAGTCAAGCAAATTTGAGTGACATTGCCCCCAAAATCACAGCATACAAAAGAAAGAAAGATCTGGTGGTCTGCAGTTTAACCGCTGATCTGAATCAGTGCATGGGGTGTATTAAAGAAAATCACTGTATGGCAGTTAGTGGTAATCTGATTAGTTGATTACAATTTTGTTTGAGAATATGCAGCACCAAAGGACTTATATTTATAAGTCCCTTAAAGCAGAGCCAATATTAACTTTACTATGCTTACATGGTGCATATTCTTAAATTACTGGTTCACAATAGCGACACTGTTTGGTGTCTATAGTGCAGCTGCCATGTGCATTCTGCAGTGTGCTCTGTACCTAATGGATACTTAGAGGTAACACGATACTGACACAATGCAAAGAGAAAGAGAGGAACTTGTGTCAACCACTGACAGTATAAAGAATGGACAGCGTATCTGTGATGTCGTCTACAGGTTTCAAAAATGTGGCTCATCAGCAGACCTGAGGCGGGCTGAATGACGGCTGGTTGCTCAAACAAGCCATCTGTAACAGCAGCTACCTGTTAATCAAAGCGGCCACGCTGTTAGTTCTCCATAACTTTAAGCCTTAATATAATTTGAAGAGGTGAGTTGTATATAAATTCACCCTTAGTGCAGTTGTCATGAACGGGGAAATTAGCTATAGAGACCAAAACAGTTTTTTGTACCAGGCTGTAAACATGTTTATTTCTGCTGTGAAGTTGGACATTTTAACATGGGGACTTATGGAGACTGACTCACTTCTGCAGCCAGCCTCAAGTGGACATTTGAGGAACTGCAGTTTTTTACACTTCAGCACTGACTTCACTTCACAGTCAGCTGTAGCACTTCTGCTCGATGCTTCATTACCAGACAGCAACACTCAATAAAGAGACTACAAAGAAACTCTGAGTTCGCGTTTGGACAGCAGTGACCTTGTTTGCATTTTATAAATGATTTTGTGGTCTCCTGATGTAGAAGATAACTCATTGTGTACCTTTTGCTTGCTGCTCACAAGCTGTAGATTTCTGTAAGCTTATTTTTATGTCAGATCAGTGAGTACAAAATCGATGTCAAAGGGTAATCAATAAGGAAATCTGATGGGTTACAGAATATGGTGTTGCAAGAGCAGAAATATGAGTGTAAGCCAAGAAGAGTTTTGTATCTGGATTTTGAGTGAGCTGTAGTCCTTTCTTTACTGAGTCAGGCTCAGTGTGCTGAATTGGACCAAGAAGTGAAGCATCATCTTGTTAGACTCCACCATTCTAAGCAACATTCGGCGGCGCCCGGTGTGCTGCTCAGCTCCTTCACTTGTCTGAAAGATGTAAACTGTGAACAGGCACGAGCCTCACACTCAGATATGGGCACATTTTGTTGAGGTCTGTTGTTGGTAAACGCCCCTTAACAGTCTCAAGAGCTTACAATCTGCCAAAACCGCTGTAAAAAAAACTGAGAAAGCAAATCTCACTGAATGTTCAGCAAATCAGGGTTTTACACTCAAAGCATTTACAAATCTGTCCCTGCGCAGATTGTCAAGAAACAATTAATTACAGACTGAATTTCTCTTGTGCTCGCTCAATATGTATGTCACTTACTTCATGTATCAGATTAATGTTAATGAGGCTGATGAGACAAAACAGAGCCAAGAAGTACTTAAAAGGTCACAGATGGCTGAATCTCCAGTGAGCCCTCCATTTCCTCCGCACTTCTTCCACCAGTGTTATGTATGCCTGGTTGCTAGGAATCATGAAAAATGTTTACAGAGTTGAGGTGATATTTATAGTTTAAAAAAAGACAAAATCATTGCCCTTCATGACTTCTCAGAGTCTCGGATTTCCGCTGGTTTATGTCATTGTAGATTTAATCTCAGTGGGTGTTGGACCGTCAGTCCAAGAAAACCAGCAATTTAAAGATGTCACCTTCGGTTCTGGTTTCATTTAACGATGAATACATTAAAAAACAGTTAAAGATTGGTCGATCTTGGTAGCAAACTGGCGACTTGTCCAGGGTGTGCCTCACTGATGAGGATGAAGTTATTAAAACTGCAGTTCCTCAAATGTCCACTTGAGGCTGGCTACAGGACAAGTCAGTCTCCATAAGTCCCCATGTTAAAATGTCCAACTTCACAGCAGAAATAAACATGTTTACAGCCTGGTACAAAAAACAGTGTTGGTCTCTATGGCTAATTTGTTCATGACAACTGTACTGAGGGCGAATTTTTATACAACTCACCTGTTCAAATTTTATTAAGGTGTGGCCACTTTGATTGACAGGTGGGTGAAGTTACAGGTGGCTTGTTTGAGTACTCAGGCCGCTTCAGGTCTGCTAATGATCCATGTCTTTGCAGATTTTTAGAATAGCTGCAAACATGGTGGCAGCCAGCGACAGAAATTTTGAGCTTCCTGTCATGACAAAACACATCTGTGTCATGTTTTTTTACCTGTAGTTTGAAGGCAGTCATTTTGTCTAATTAAGTGGGACAGTTTTATCCGGCCACATCAATCACACACTGTGACAGCCGTGGTGGAAGCTTCCCTGACTCCGGCAGATTCCTTTGAGGCCACCTGTGTGCATGTGTGTTAACCTGTTACTGCTCTGAAAGAGAATATTGTCTGAGGTGCCATCCATCAGTTACACATCACAGAAACACACACCTGTTGTACAGCCTTGACCTCGAGGCTCTGTGAGTGTGAAGGCGCGAAAGCGCGAGCATGATGTGTATAGACTGAGGACGAGAAAGAAAAGAGCAAATCAAGATGTCAGCCACATGCTGAGAATGATTTTTTACTCAAACCTCACAAATTTCCTCCGACTGTAAATCCACTCATGTCACGCTGTGCGTGTTTTCTCTTCCTTCATGCAGGAGAGGGGGGAGGACTGAGCTATCGTCCGAACAACCAACCGACAGAGCGACCGACCCACAGACAGATTGAATGACGCTGCACCTGGTGCTTCTGAGGGCCATTCCCATGTTTTGATTTGCTTTATTATTTTTATTTTTTTTAACTTTCTAAACTTGGTTTAACCGAGCCGCTTCCTGCCATGCCGTCCAACAGTCCTGCTGCCGCCGAACCGCCCCAGACACTTGAGAACGACACCGCCAATGATGTGGTGAGAGAGATTGATTATCGTTTATATGAAGTTTGTTTTACGTGTGTGCAAAATCTTACTTGAGTGAGTGAAATTAGTTTTACCACAATGGAGTACAAAAGTACCCAAAAAAATCTAAATTTTTATGAAGTTGAAGAATAACTTGCGTATGGAGTCAGGAGTGTTCCATTAAAGTATCAGCAGTGTTTCAGTGGTGTAGACGAAATGCAGGTGGCACAAACTAAATATATCGTTGTGTAATTAAAATTATGGCACTGCTTTAGCTGTTTTGCATGCAGTTACCACAGCCATCAGCCATCAGATAAATGTTCATGCAGACATACAATAGTCCCCTCTTTAAATAGAGTTGTAAATGGAAATGGAAATGACAATAAAGATAAGACACGCTTTTATTGATCCCCAGAGGGGAAAATCAGGTGTTATGGCAACACGAAGATAAAGAGAGAGAGTAAAAGATAAGTCTTATAAATAAGAATATAAGCAAAGTGTAAACAGTGTATATGTATAAAAATACAAATACTACTAGTAGTAAAATTATTTTTATTTAAATCAAACACTTAAATAAATACACTCATGACTATCACTACTTCTAGTGTATGTTTGCTCCTATTACTATTGCTGCTGCTATTATTATAAATATTAAATTACTACTACAGTTATGTTTGCAGCCACAGATATTATTACAACCACCACCACTTTTACTACAGCTATCATTACCACTACTACTTTGGCTTCTGAGCTCGCAGTCGAGAGCTTTTTTTAGCCAATGCACACAGAAAATTTGGCAAGTAAGACTGCGTGTGTGTCTGTAATAATTAAACTTGCAGTTATTTATTTACGTTCACTTCAGGCCTCTCATGCATTCCACACACTCGCCCGACCACATGCAGGTGAAACTAGCACAAACACTCTTTTTCTTTTTACACAAATGAGCATGCACACGCACATTAACACACATTAACACACAGTCAGACGTACACAAGGTGAAAAATGGCTCCTTTCATTTGCACCCCCAGAGCCCGGGGCAGCCCTCGTAAATCCGTGAGAAGTTTGAAGTTCGTTCTATAGCGCGGCTACATAAAGAGCCGTCTCACTCACTTACTTCCACATTCACACGCTGGCATAGAGCCAACATTTACATAGTTTCCCTTATAGAGTTTGTTGTGTGTTTTTTAAAACTTCCCGAGACTGTCAAAGAGTCAGGAGAGAGAGAGGAGAGAAATTTCCAGTGAGTCACAGAGTCTGAGGGTAGAGAGGAAGACATGGCAAGTCACTGTGGGTGATAGAAAGAGCTGTGTGAGGCTTGAATCCACACATGACAGAAGTTACTGTTCAAATGTTGGCGATAGAACGGCATCTCTGTGCACTCATGTTTTTTAACTTGTGAAATTATGTTCAGGAATAATTTCAGTACCTGTGGTTGTTTATCAACCTTCGTTAAAGCTGGAGAGAAACTAAAATTTGAGTTTGTGAATACGAAAGATTTAAAGATCGTCACATCAGTGAGGTTACACAAAGACTCGCTCTCAGCTGTAAAATCAGGTGCAAAATGTATTCTTATACCTTATAATGTGTGTGTATAAAATGACTAACTCAAACTGCTGAGTGTAGGCATGACGTCACCCAAAACAGTTTTTTGTACCAGGCTGTAAACGTGTTTATTTCTGCTGTGAAGTTGGACATTTGAACGTGGGGACTTACTTTGTCCTCAAGTGGACGTTTGAGGAACTGCAGTGTTTGGCACTCGGCTTGGCTCAAACTTTACTGACCCCTGTTTGAGCCCATACATTGTCATCACCTGTCATGTCTCGTAAATTGAGTGATCTTAAGGATTACCCTTTTTTACTTTAATGCACCAATCACAGCTAAGTGCAGTCTCTGAGAACTCTTTCCTCTCACTCCTCGACTGCTCACATTTCCGTATATGTTACAAACTACAAAGACAGTTTGCCTTGAGGATATGTCACATCCTCCTGTTGTTTAATCCTGTCTTTTGTGTCAGTGTGTCACATTTAGGAGGCTCTATTTCCAGAACATGACAGAAATGTAGTGTAGAAGTGTATAATCACTCGAAGTTATGAATCAAGTTTTTGTTACATTAGAATAAATCAAGATATTTTTTGTCCTTTCTGAGCTTTATTTGACAGAGACAGCTTGAAGAGTGAGACAGAAAGATGGGGAACGAGCCACAGGTTGAATTTGAACCCTGGGCTGCCGCGGCATGGACATGAGCTAAATGACACCCAGAATAATTTTTTTTGTTTACCTATAGAAGCTCAAGTCCACCATGCTGAACCGCCACGTAGCCCAGAAACGACAACACTTTTGCATTTTTTGGGGTGCATTTCACAGCCAGCGTAGTTTCTTGAAGTGACAGGATTGCAGTCTGCTAGATGTCACTAAATCCTACGCACTGATCCTTTAATGCTAGAGTACACTTAAAACAAACTAGATCTTTCTACCTGTTCTGACTGTTGACACTTCAAGGCGGGACAAAATCCCGACATCAAAGCGTCCTCCGAGCTACATCGAGCCGCCGTCCTGATCTCCCTTTGAGTCGTAATATTGACGCAATGAATCATACAAGTTTTGGATTGTCTCTCTCTTTGAAGATAATATATAGTGTTTCACTAGATTTTACCTCTTCGAATGAATTAAACTGAGAAGAGTAAAAGAGAGAAACTCAAACCATGCTACCCATACCTCTCCAATCACTGTAAAAATTTGGAGCAGCTCCCTGAATGTAGTTTCAAACACTTTATTTTAAGCATGTGAAGCCTTAATGTGTTTTGCTGCCAAGTGTCCTTGTACATGGTATATATAACAAACTACAAAGACACTTTGAAGATAGTATAAAGATGTGCTTCAGGATCTGTGAAAGCAATACTCTGTGTTCAGACTCTGTGGACTGTGTTGTTTATTCCATCTCTAAAGCACAAGCAGGCATAGACGGCAACATATTATATAGCCACAGTGTTATAACATTACAACATAATTTGTAAATATAAATATTAATTATTTTAACAGTAGGATTGCGTAAAAGTGTTCACCCATCCATAAATATTCTAAATCCGTACAGAGGCTCAGTCTAGATAAATTAAAGTCTAGCATTTGTTCCGTCGACAGCTTTACCGGCTCATGATTCGGCGTGGAGTCGATTCAAAGTGAAATACTGAAGGAAAACAGAGGAGAGGGGAGATACAGGGGACCTTATAAAGAGAGGAGGACGTGGGGATGGGGTAGAAAGAAAGAGGACAAGCTGTCTGCTGCTGATGGGATCCTCCTCTGCCCGCCTGGTTTGCAGTCTGGTTGCTTAGCAACTGTGGTGGCCTAAAATAACCTACCGGGAGACAGAAATAGACCAAAGATAAATGGACAGATTGGACAGTGTGTGTGTGTGTTTGTGTGTGTTGACATACTACATACAAAATATATTTGGTTGAGTTTTCTAGCTCGGTCTCTTTATGTTGGACTTAGTTTACTTTTTTTTTTTTCTAGTTACTTTGAGTACACTTGTATTGTTAAAAATGTGTGTGTGTCTGCAAGTGTGCGTCGTGAAACAGGCATATGGACAACACACCAGGCAGACAGGCGCAGGGCCATTACCCCGTTCTAGCTGGTTGCTATGCTGATCGTCAGGGAAGTGACATCAGAATGTTTAGTCAGCACGGCGGGCCCCGTCGGAGACAGTTGCTAAGCAGTTTCTGCACCTTAGCAACCACTCCACTGTCACCGCAACAGAGGGTCCAGCGGGGAAGGGGGAGAGAGAGAGAGAAAGGGAGGAAGACATTAATGGAAACACAAGGCTGACAGCGAACAGAGTCAGGTCGAACTGATTATAGCAGGAGGCTGGAAACAGAGCGGATATTATTAACTAACTCAGAAAGTTTCAGGGTGACACAAAAAGTGAGCCCATATATTTTCATCTTTTGTACAGGAACACAACAAAAGACCACACAAGAGCACAATAAAACACGTCTTTTGGAGCTGATGTAGAAGTTCTCATTTTTCACGATGACAGTCTGAAGCAGAGTTGGACGAGAGGACAACAGATATACCATGAGACGATCACTGACAGTATAAAGGATGGACGGCTTATCTGTAACGTCACCAGTGAGTTTCTAAAGAGCCGATTTGAAGCTGGCAGTCTCGCCTCTTCCACCTCCCACCTAATCTAAAAATCGGCAAAGACGTGGATCATAAGGCGGACTGAATGAGTCCTGGTTACTCAAACGAGCCATCTGTAATATCACCCACCTGTCAGTCACAGTGTCCACACTGCTGTAAACATGTTTATTTCTGCTGTGAAGTTGGACTTTTTTTTTAGTTTTACGTTTGAGTAGAGTTTTTGGCATCGGCTTCACTTCACAGCCACGTACGTTCACTGCTTAAATGAGGCTTTCATATATACGGACGCCACAGGTCCTCTTCTACATAGTCCACCATGTTGAAGCGCCATGTTTCTACAGTAGATTAGAAACTAAACGCTGGCTCTAAATCGACCCCTCTTTTCATGTATTTTGCGGGCACTAAGGAGGAAAGGGTGAAGCGAGTGGGGTTGTAATGCCAGCATATCCTCCACGCTGCTCCTCTAGTATCTCTAGGATAAAGCAGACCATCGTGCAGCAACAAAATCAATATGAAGGACTTATTGGCTTTTTCTCTTTCCAAACAAACATCCCTGTCTGATTATTTTTATCAAATATCACCATATAAACCGTATCGATATGATGATATAGAGACATTACACACATCTCAAGCAGAAAGGGTTTTATCCATATGGTCTACCTCTTGTCTGAACACATATATTTCATGTAATATCTTAAATTATATTGCAATAATGTTTTCAGCTACAGTCATAGCTGTAGTCTGAGGTGGACAAAAAGAAAACCCTGTGGCCTGTAACCCTGCAGTTAAATACATCTGACACTCTGCTACATAGATCTTTTAGTCTTAACCAGGCTTCGAACAAGTCGGGCAAACCTCTCATTAAAAACACTATTCCTCCTAACTGATACATTCAGAGCCGCCTTGTTCACTCCAGCACTACAAGTGTCTAATGGTTCTGCCTTGTAACAGTGACATTTATTTAATTTCCGCCCCGAGGCAGCGATGCACATAGAGCGAGCTCAAATATGAACATAAAATGCCTACAATAAAAATCGCTGCTGGTGGCAAATTCCTGCCTTCTGGATAAAACATGATACTCTTACAGTAAGAGACGTTTCTCACACAATGAAGCCACATTCAAGCGTGGACTGATTAACTTGAGATGCAGCAGGTGCTGCTTATTTTATTTCTCTTTCACATATCCTCTAGGGCCCAATAAATATATCGCATAGACCCGAGACTCTCTGCAACTCAAGTCTGGCCCGGAGCCGATGTAAAAATAGAGAGTGAGGACTTGACTCACGTTTGGTTAGACCCTGAAATTATTGCTGTGGGGAGGGTTGCATGAATCTATATATACATATACCCGTACATTTATAAAGATCACTCCTGTGTGGGAGAGAGCAGATCCACAGATATTTTGGTACTTTATAATATGATGGAGGAGTGGGCAAATAAAAAAGGCAGATGTGGGACAAAGCAAGTCTCTTTAAAATGAATTGTTCCACATTAATTACAGTTTCTTCACAAGTGTCATCATGAGATTCATCTTTGTGCTGCGTTCATTCAGTCATAGCGGGCAGCCAAATGGAGTTACAGCACCACAGCAGTCCCTCCTATTTAATTATTCATCAATATATTTCCAGATACTGGATCTGTGTTTGGGATCAGATACTCAGAGTTTAGCCACTCAGTTTTGTGTGGCTAAACTCTGTTAGTATGGGGAGAGAAAAGAGAGTCAGAGAGGCGCTTTAAAGTAAACATACAGTTCACAACAATGAAATGCCGATTGGTCAGCAGATGTTTGCCATGTTTGTTTGTTTCATGATTGATCAGAGCATGTGTGGATCTTAATCTGAACCTCAACCTTTTGTTTGGTGGTCCACACATCTGCAGCAAGACCTGTAAACATTAAGAACATCATAAAGCGTCTAAAAACTACATATTTCATTTTCTAACAAATTAAAAGTGAAGATAGAAAGAGAGATCTCATCAGGATCTCATCCATCTGGTTTCAAAGCCGTTCTTTAGCTTTGCTTTTGACCCAACGCGCTCTCTATCTGGCCGAGACGCACAGGTGCAGCGTGCTATTTTTATTTTATACAGTATATCACTCTAAAATTACACCGCTGCTATTCTACAACTCTGATGTACCACTTTGTCTGTGCTGTGAGCTGAGCAGAGGAACAAACTGCTGAGGTGAATTGATTTAGGTTCAAATCTTCACTGAAGGGATCCATGTACAAATCTCATCAAGGTCGCCGCTGGTTTCTAAAAGACTTTTACGTTTAAAGATGTTTTTGCGCTTTGATCAATCCACAGCAGGTCTTGAAGTACTACGACATGTTTGCTTTACTAAAGACAGCTGGTTTTTATGTCTGCAAGCGTATAATTTTCTGGTTTTGTCTTTCATATTTCCTCTATTTATAGTTTGGCTTTGTTCAATAAGAACTTGGCTGGTTTGAGATATTTGCTTTTAAAGTTTTAAATTTTAAATTTGGCTTTTTTTTTTCTTCAGAGTGTGAGTGTTTCTTAACTACATCTTCTGGAATCACTGATGGTTTAACGTGGCCTCACTGCTGTCATCAATTATAGCTTCGTACAGCCATTCGATGGACTCAGTGTTTAATGTGGCCTCTCTCTATAATTGGACAGAGTGAAGATGGAGCAGACCAGGACAGTCCAGAGGAGGGGACGCCAGCGAGTCCCCGCAACAAGCGCAGAGTGGGTCGTCCTGGCAGGAAACGCAAACAGCTGCTTCCTGTGAGTACTGTAATTACAGGCTGTCGACTGCCTTTTATACTGGAAACTGCAGCGGGCTGATTGATTATCTTTTCCACCTATGCAGCATTCCCCTTGATAAGATGTGTTAAACATGCGCGCGCTGCTTCTAGGAACTGCTCCACATTTATGCATTCACGCGTGCTAGCTGCTGCTGCTGCTGCTAAAGCAGACACAACTTATTGCATTAATTAATCCTTGTCACATTTGAAGGTGTCTGATAGATGTGGCAAAGCTCCTCACAGCAGCTTCCTTTGGTGGTTGCCTTTCTTCTGCTTTTATGTGTTACATTGAGACTTCTTATTTTTTGTCTGAGCGCAGGGATTCCCCGACACATTGACAGTCCCTCAGCCCTGAGACGCTAGCTTCATTTCTTCATAATTTATCACAGTTTGGCTCCGTCCGCAGCATTCTTAGAGGAGAAGATTTGTGATTTATTAGAGCAAATTTAATAAAAGTCCAGATAGCAAATTGCTCTAACATTGTACTCACCAAAGTAACGTCTGAGTTAATGGCAACGACATTAAAAGTAAGTTAGAAAGTATCAAAGTCTGTCAGTCAAGTTAAATAGGAAGTGATAAACAACCGAACTGAACTTCCTGATTCAACTTTGACCTAGAATGCGTGCTATAGTCTTGCACCCTTGTGGTTTTCCTGTACAATGAGGAATAATTAGCAACTGACTGGCTCGACTTATTTTTAGCTTAATTTATGGCATCGTTTGCTTTTTTGGGAGAAGAAAATCTCTGATTGATTAGAGCAAGTTTAATAAAACTCTGGCCAGCACGTTCTGCTAAAATTGTACTCGCCAAAGTAACGGCTAAGTTGTCAGAATCTCGCAAGAGTGTTAAAAGTAAGTTAGAAAGGATCAAAGTCTGGCAGGCTTTTAACTGTCTCGTTCAAATCAAAGATCCACAGTCTCGTCAGTTTTGCAGCGGTTATTTAACAAAGCAATAACAAACAACTTGGCATGAAGAGACGAAACCAGACGAGACCGGCAGCAGAAGAAGTCTAACTCACTCTCTTTGTTTCAAGAACCACACCCCCTGTGCCAATTACCAGAAATGATAGCGATCCAGAGAACGTGTGCGATCTAATAAACAGCACAAGTAGCACTTTTTGACCGACGATACGTGCTATAGCTTCTCACCCTTGTGGTTTTCCTGTACAATGAGGGATAATTAGCAATGCGGTGGCTAATCTGACAGAACTACTGGCTCGATTTCAACCTTCATTCTTATTTTTAGTGATGTTGACGTGTCCTTAGATCTCTCTGCAATTACTCTGGTGAGTACCGGTGAGTAATGTTATCATAACTGATGGAAATGATGGCCAGGAGCGATGAAAACAAAACTCGAGTAGTTTTTTTTTTTTCTTCTGTCTAGAGTTTATTTTGATCTTGATGCCACGGTTTAATTAGCTGAGCTTCATCAGGTGTCAAGAACTGTTACGTGAGCCCGGCTTCAGAACAAATGACATAAACTACACCTTCACTATCACCACAGACACACAGCTCCGCATCTATATAGCTGTTTAACACTGGAACCTTTACATTGACACAAAAAGAATAAAAACACAGAAGAAACTCAACTAGAACTGATATCGGAAAGATTACGTAGATGAAGTTGGTCAGTGAGGATGAAATTCATACCTCAGGTTGCTGGATTTGACTTTGTGCATGTTTATGAGTACATGTCAGTAGTTTTCAGCTGTGTGTTTTGTAACGTAGTCAGTGCCCACTTGTGCTGAGTGAGTCGGAAACTGTTCATTTAACACAAGGTGAACGTGTTACTTTACTCCCTCTGCGTGAGCCCGACTGGAGGTTTGAACTGGCAACCTTCCAATCACCTTTAATCCAGCAGTAATAAGATGTGAGTGGCGTTACAGAGCTGTGTTATTACTGTAAGGACACCATACTGCATGTTTCTTCACTCTCTGACTCGAGGTCTCTGGCAGCTCCTCTCCTCCATAATTCTCCCTTCATTCATCCTCTTATCGCTCACCTCGTGCGTGTGTGTGTGTGTGTGTGTGTGTGTGTGTGTCTTTGTGCTCACTGAACTCTGTGGTCAAATCAGCAAGTCAATATAGCTGATCAAACAACCCCAGACAGAGAGGAGTACTGAGTGAACTACTGTGAGAGAGAGAGAGAGAGTGTGTGTGTGTGTGTGTGCGTGCATTCATGTGTGCAGTATAGCAGGTCTGATCATGCTTTGATGTCTGAGCTCTGACAAGGTAGGCAGGATTAATGTGAGCCCTGTCATGCACACACACACACACACACACACAAATGTGCACATATAACAAACACACGTCTGGAGCCAAAACATACGTGTGACATGAAACAAAAGGTGTGCATGTCAGTGAATGTTGTTTGTTCTGCACTGCTTGTAGTGGCTGTTACAACACCATCAATCACAGCTCTGCAGTAGTAAGAGTAGTATTAGGATCAGACTTATTTAGGCACTGGTAGTGGCAGTAATAGAAATAGTAGCACTAGTAGTAGAAGTAGTATTTGTAGTAGTTGGAGTAGCAGTAGTATTGGTGCTATTGTAGTTGCAGTAGCTACCTGTAGTGGTAATATTTGGACGGGAGTGTGCCGCTGGTGGGTGAGTTGCGGCTGGTTTTGACTAGAGGCAGGAAAAAATGACGTCCCGCCTGGTCATAAACATTCTCATATTTCAGCCAAACAACTAAAATAATGAGGCAGAGCAGTAATCCCGGTTCATATTTGATCAGCGGTGCCCACTTTGATCTGAGTTTTGTTGTGCTGTCAATCACAAGATCCTTCTTTATTGTCTGTTTTACTCCAAATGGGACCATAATTTACAAATTTAAACATCATGCTGTATGTGAGAAGACTTGAAACTAGAGCCGGAGACCGTAAACTCATGAAAAAACTGTTAACTGAGGTCATGAATCAACGGAGAAGCAGGCTCATTTCTCCCTGAGACTCAATACAATCTGACTTTTTTGTTGCAGCCAGTGGAAGCTGCCCCCTTCTAGCCATTAGAAATAATACAGGACACTTAACAGATAATGTTGTGTATCATGCTGTAAAGTCTTTAGAAGTTAGTCGTAATAGTAGGAGCAATTGTAATCATAAGTAATGATAACAGTGTATAGTTTTAATACTAGTATTAGCAACAGTTGGAATCATTGCAGTAGTGATAGTAGCGATAATAATAATAATGATAAACCTAGCAGAGCAGTTACAGTATAAAGAATGGAGTGTGGTTGCTTTATGTGGCAGCCTCTTGACTAATGTAGAAGTACCCATGCTCTTAATTCTGCATAACTCTAAGCCTTAATATAATTTGAACAGGTGAGTTGTATAAAAATTCACCCTCAGTACAGTTGTTATGAACGGGGAAATTAGCTATAGAGACCAAAACAGTTTTTTGTACCAGGCTGTAAACATGTTTATTCCTGCTGTGAAGTTGGACATTCTAACATAGGGACTTATGGTGACTGACTCATTTTGTAGCCAACCTCAAGTGGACATTTGAGGAACTGCAGTTCATACCCTCAGAGATTGGAGTTTGCTCTTTAACATAAAAATACATGAAAATAAGCATTACTATCAATAGTGGTTATTGAATAATAGTCAAAGTATTGTACTAGTACAGAGGTTAAAGAAGTACACAGCAGCAGTAGTAACAACTGCGTCAGTAGAAGTAGTTAGTGGCAGCAGCAGTAATTGTCTGAGAAGTCGTGGTAATCGATGATAGCACTAGTATAGCCAGAAGCATTTTGGCCAGCCAACCGTATGTTATCCATTAACACACACACACACACACACACACACACGCACACACACACACACACACACACACACACACACAGCAGAGTGCATCCAGGAATAGAGGCATTGTGTGGAGCTCAGGGTGGAGCAGACACCAACTGTAGAGAGCAGAGTGAGACGGTCTCCTTCACTCACTCTGCACAAACACACTGCTCTGAATACACACACACACACACACACACACACACATTATAACAGTAACGGTGACGGTTTCATGGAAAGCTCAACGGTCCTTAACTATTTCAAGCCTCCATCTCTTGATTTCTTATTTATTCTAGCTGCTGTTTATTTATTTTCGTGTGTTCACAAAGCTGTGCGTTGTCGGATAGGTGTTGGTCTCTCCCTCTTTCTTTCCTCTCTCCCTCGTTTCACTCCCATGTGCGGGGCAGCTGGTGGTTTTTATGCACGTGTGTTGCACTTGTGACTTTTGTGCTTAAAGATTTCGAAGCAGTTTGAAGTACAGTCGGGATAATGATTTTTATTATTGGCACCTTCCCCTGACATTTATACAACACTTCATCATGAAAGTCCCCTCACGACCACAGTAAAATGTGATCTAAATAATGAAACTTTTCAAGCACACTTGAAGCATAACTAAACTATACTTACTGGAACTGGAAAAAGATCTTAACTTGGACTACGCATGACTTGATAACTGTTTGATCTCGGCATGTATGCAGCTTCGTTTGGTTTCTTTTGGTGTTTTGTGCCCAAACCGCAAAAGGTCACAGAAACATTGTGGAACAACTGTGGTTGTGTTTGCAGTGTTTGACAAGAAGTGTCACGACTTGCGGCTGAAAGATTAAAAGCTAGCTTCTTTTGAGCCAAAAATGAATCAACCTTTAAGTTAAACCTAAGCGCTGCGAGTAACCGAGCTTGTGTTGTGTGGAGGTCCTGTATTAATTAACTTAAACATCCTCTGCAAACCACACAGGAGCTTTCTAACCTCAGGTCATGGAGGAAGTCAGATTAGTGTATCTTAAATTGAATAATTTCCTTAATCTGGCTATTCAGAGTCACTTAACTGAGAAATCTACTATTAAAGTAGTTAAATAAGATTTAATCTTAGTGGTTTTTAAGCTAAAGAAAATCTGCCCGACTGTTTTTCTGTGTGAGCGTGTCAGCATAGATTTTCATGTAAAATCCACTTGTGTAGTTTAGTGTTACTGGATTTTATTGAGGTCATACAAAGAGGTTGTTTTTTCGTGTTTTCCTTGGCCAAAAGGGACAAATATGTAATGGTTCCACCTTATTAAATGTGAGAGTTTCTTTGTGATACATGATAATAAACCGAATATCATCATGTTTTGGGAAGGTGATGGGATAAAAAATTGCTTTTGAAGACTGTACCTTGGGCTTGTAGGACGCTATAAAGGGCCCTTGAACACTGAAATGATTAATCAAGGTTATTCGATAGTGAAAATAATGAGCTGCAACCTTTATAGATACACTGTCCAGTTTAATACCAAACAACTCAACATCATCGCAAACTTCAGCCTTCAAAATGACTACAGTTCAATGAACGCCTCTATAAAACTCTTCCAACATTATAACCTTTGTGGTGACTTCACGCAGAACTGTTGCAATAAACCTAATAAACTGCAGTGTAGTTGTAGAGCTGCTGTCTTTGAGGATGATCACACCTCAGTAGACTACAGAATAATTGAGTAAACGCTTAAGGAATCATCAATCATCATCTTTGTCTTTGTTAGAAAAGCAACTACAGACAGATAGCTACTTTGACCAACATGGCCACAGTAGCTATCTGTAGTTAGCTGAGGCAAACAAAGGAAAGATAATAAAGTAGCTCTTCCTCTAGAGGGTGTTATTTATTTATTTTTTTTCAGACGGGCTATGATGCAAAGCTGAGACATACTCTTCAAGGCATAATCTGGAGGAGATTCACGACTACAGCGACGTGAACCACGAGTAATAAGTGAAATCAAAAAGTGCCTGCTGTGCACATTTGTGTTACCGCCGTCTGATATTGGAAACACCTACAATACATACTGGCTGATCTATATGTATGTGCTCCATTAGCTTGGTGTGACTGCTTATTTTTTTATTATTTTTGGTGCACTATTGTTTTATTGTTTGCTACATCCTGTTCTCGCTTCAACCTTCCCTTGGGCATCATCAACGTTTCATCCAAACCTTAAAAACCGCCCATCGCTGGATCACTATATTGTGCTACACAGCTTAGGTTAGAGTCAGTGAAGTCAGGTACTTTCCACACTCTCTGTCATTCAAGATCAAGGTTAGAAGAGGAAGTGCAGGTCAGCGAGGAGTCGTTTGAAAAGGTGAAAGACAACGTAAAGCACCAGTTTACATGCAGGAGGTAGAAGGTGAGTTTAAACTTGATCGTGACTGCTGTTAAAGGCAGTCTGTGCCTGAAAATGTCTTAATACACCAGACAAACTCTCTCGGTACAACTTTAAAGCTGCATTAAGTAATTCTTTGACAGTCATACTGAATCCAGTGAATCTCTGTGAATCAACGTTGTAGTCTGCAGCCGCCGCATTGAGGTCATAGTTTTGGTTCACCGGCCTAAATGAAACCCAACAAATGCACCTGCTCTCATAAAAGGAAGTGTACAGTCAGCTCACACACAAGCCGATTGTACACTTCCTGTTTTAGCGCAAAATGGCGGAGAGGCGTTGTGGCTGAAGAAACGTCGAATCATATAGCAATCCAAAGACATCCAGATATTTTTCTCAGGAGTTGGTGGACCAAACCAGGGCTGATTTACATTCGACATGTGACCAAAAAGATGACTGCAAGTCCAGATTCCTCTGTTTCTACTGAATGTGTAAGTAGTCAGTTGTTTGCTTAAAAGTTAAAATAGCTGTAGTCTTTTCTAATGTTAAAAGATTGCTTAATGCAGCTTGAAAGTTCAGTTTGGGGTTAAGAACAAGAAAAGCTAAGGCCACGTGTTCACATCGAGGGCACGTGATGGCATTGCATGTGCACATGATAGACGCTGGTGCACTCATTTTAATTTAATTTTTAAAGAAACTTTCATCTCGGTTAATTCATGCTTTTCATGATTTTGATTGTTTTTGTGCGCACAGCTAATTTATAACAAAGCAACCCTGGTTTATTTTTTATGTAGCAAGTTTTACACTGATTTCAACCACTTGACTTAAGTGGTTGAATTTAGTTGACTGCTTTGAGTTATTTAGTTTGAATGGTTCTGCATTTTTTTACGCTTCCTGCAATTTATGGAGTCTGTGAAATGCTATAAACGCAAATATGTTATTTTTTACAGTCAAGTCACTTTTTGTTTCAGCAGTTCATTTCCCACTGTTTTGTCTCAACCTGTCGCTTTTCACACACACACAGCTGCTCTGCTAATAATTTCTACATTCTTACACACTTTTAGTGAGAGTTGATGAGATGTAATCGGTTATCTGCTGCCAACTGTATCATAGTGCAGTAATGTAGGTTAAAAAAAAAACAAACAACAATGGAAATTTAGAGCTGAAGGGATGTACTGTCATCTAAAGGCCATTTAAATTCCTCTGAGCACGGATGTGACGCGTTCGGCCGGAGCTAATCGCAGCCGTTCTAGTCAATTTAACAGTCTGTTTCAGAAGCGTCCCTTAAGTGAGTCTCTACCAAGCGCCAACCTCCGTGTCTGTGAAGTGAAGCCTATGCAGAAGTGCCAAAAAATGCATTTCTTTAAACATCTACTTGAAGTTGGCTACAGAACGAGTCAGTCTCCATAAGCCCCCATGTTTAAATGTCCAACTTCACAGCAGAAATAAACATGTTTACAGCCTGGTACGAAAAATAGCAACTGTGCTGAGGGTGAATTTCTATAGAACTCACCTGTTCAAATTATATTAAGGCTTAAGGTTATGCAGAATTAACAGCATGGCCGCTTTGATTGACAGGTAGGTGCTGTAACAGATGGCTTGTTTGAGCACCCAGTCGTTGTTCAGCCCGTTTCAGCTCCACTGATGATTCACGTCTTTGCTGATTTCTAGATTAGCCTGGTGGTAGAAGAAGCAGTGAAGCGACCACGCTCTGAGCTTGGGTGGTCAAAATAAAACACTCCCTACAAACGTATGATTGTAAAAACAGCCAAAAGAGAAACTTATTTAATGTCTGTAGCATATTTACGTATTTAAAAGCACATAAGCCAGAAAAATTACCAAATTTGAGCAAGTAACAAAGTCTGGTTGGCAAAAAAGTGCTTCTGAAGTCGCCAAAACAGTCCAATGACAGAGACGTGCCCGGGTGGGTTTTGAAGTAAGGCAGACTGGAGACATAAAAATCCTACTTCCTTCAGAGCTTGACTTTAACTAGGTTGATGCAGTGGCAAATGAATGGCCTTAAACTGTACATGCACACTCTCACCAAGTGCACATTAACACAAAATATAAATGTTTGTGTGTAGGTGGGAAGGTTTTGGGCACTAAAAGCCTTTGAGACACCCAACACCACCTATGTTTCAAAAACCTTGTTCCCGTTTAAGTACCAAGTGTTAAAAGTGTGTGCTGGTGTATAGTTAAGTTTGCCCCTGCGGCCTTTTTAGTCACCTTTTGTGTTCTCAGGTTTTTTACAGACCTTCTCACCTGCTCATTACAGCCTTTGTGGGCTTGTTAGCCCGGGCTAACGTTAGCTAGCCTTTGAGCTTGACATTCACCCCTGCTCTCCTCTTTCCAACTACCGATCCTTAAAATCTGTTCAGCTGTTAGCGACACACACATAAAAACCCTGCTGGCGTTTTAGAGGGGACACATGATCAGAGTTTAGCGTTAATTCTGCTGAGCTAACGGATAAGCCATTGAATTAGAGCCTGGATTATAGACACGGGAGTAAACAAACAACGTGCTGTCATCATAACAATATTTTTTTTAGGTAGATTATATGTCATTTTAGCCCAATTTAATGGATTAGCATCATTTAACACACGTGCTCATTAATCATTAGCACTGTTAACGACATCAGCTCCCCTTCTCATCTATAAGTGTGTGTGTGTTTGTGTGTTAATGGGAGCTGTGGGTGTTTATTATACTGATCCTACGCAGACACACTACCTGCTCTGCATTGTACTAACAAGGGCAGACTAATAGGTATGTGTGTGTATTTCAGTAGCTCTTTGATTGTGTGTGTGTGTGTGTGTTTGTGTATAAGGCCTGTACGGGTGTGTGTATCGTTATAATGTCTGTGGAGTCCTTTGATGAGTCTAGACAAGGGCCAGCAGCAGTTTTCTCAGACCTAGACTGTTCTCTGTCTGTTTCCCAGGAGATGGCGACCTCTGACCCCTGTGCAAACGCCCCGCCAACCCCGCCTGAGGACCCGGAGCCTTCCCCCTCCCCTCGCAAGAAGCGTGGGCGGCGGAAACTAGAGCAAAGAGAAGAGAAGAATAAGGGTATAGATTTGATACAGAATCATATCATTCTTGCTCATATATAAAGTAATTAAGATCTGTAAACAACAGCTAACTTTTCAAGTCTAGAAAAGTCTTGTCAGCTTACCTGAAATTTTAATAGTCAAATAACTTCCAGATTGCAGAAGGCATTTCAGCTTTAAATATGGATGCCAGGGCAAAGTGATGAAAACCATGACTTTACCTCCTCATTAAAGCTCTTGTTAAATCTGTACAAATGGGCCATTTCCTGTACCTTTTCTTCTCCTGCAGACGAGCCAGACGACAGAAACTGCGACTCCCCCAGAGAGGTGAGTAACCCAGTTGCTACCCAGCTTCTGGTGTTTTTTGTTTTTTTTAACATCCAAGAAAAAAAAATCTCATAGTACAAGCAGATTTAAGAGTAAGCTTGTAACAACTTTTTTTTTAAAAATACAGGGTGAGACTGGGAGGCTGCGGAGGAGGCCGGTACCCAGAGTGACTTTCCAGGCTGGAGATCCGTACTACATCAGCAGGAGACAGAGAGAAGAATGGCTCAGCCGCTGGAAGATGGAGGTGGGAGAGAAACAGGTCTCTGTCTGTGTGAAATTATAGCTACAGTAACATGGAGCCTTTTTTTTTTCCCGTAATGTCTGGAGCCATTTTTCACGTAAACACTGCTGTAAAAGTTTATGTGGCTGACGTATGTGCAAATTAGTTTGCTCTGTGTAGTAATGAGTTGTCATTTAAAAGGGAAGTCCCCTTGTGAAATGAAATCAACCTACACAACACTTTGCTCAGTGTGGCGGTAATGCTAAGATGTTAACATGATTAACAGTTCCTGTGTTAGGGATATGAACCTGCTGTTCTTTTGTTAAATGTTGTTTTAACTCTAATAAAATGATAGAGCATAAAGCTATTGAAGATTATTTGTACTATTAAAAGAAGTTAGTTCAGTTACACTCTGCAGCGAAAACGCAGGTTGCTCATTCATTTGAGTGAGGGTCGTATATTTTGGTGCCCGAATACGATCAATGCGGTCAAACCTCCACAGTCATCCTGAAATGTCTGAATGAAACTAACACTATTTAAACTCTCACACTCCTCTGTTGTGTTCTGGCTTTGTTTATTTCATGTACCAGCTTCTAAATCTGAGTCTGGCCCCCTAGTTTACATTAGTTGAGGCAAAAAGAAGTTTGGTTTGAGCAAGGCTGGTGGAGAGACACAGACAGTGAATGAGAGTGAACAAGCGCCGGCGTCAATTTCAGAGATCATCAACTAATAATTAGACCAGTGTGTCTGTTTTAGCAATAACTTATATTAACTTAAACATTTTTAATTTTTTAACCCACCCATCAATGTTACACATATTTATCTTGGTCCAAGTCATGATAATTAAGTTAATTATGTTATTAAACTGTTCATTCAATTATATGGTTTCAACATTTCAACATAAAAACTCTGATCTTAAGCCTGAAGAAACCTGCACAGTGAAATATTCATTGTTAAACAATAACTAGATCATTACATGTAACTTACATAACAGAGACACTTTACTGTCCTTAAAAGTATTTAAAACATGTAATGTTTGAATCAACCTGTACGTACTTTGACAAAACACAAACAAACCACTGAAAACACACACACACACATTTTCATGGATATTTTCATCATCAGCTTTAGTTGAATTTACACTCTGCGTTGACATTTTTTCCAGTCTTCATCACACACTCTTGTCTTGCAGTCTTCCCACCCTTCATCAAGACTCTGTGCTGTGTATTTGTTTACACTGGAAGGGAGTGGACTTCCCTTGTGACAGACCCACAGTGAGCTGGTGAAAGAGGAACTGTGGTTTTCCATTTTCATTCACTTTTTTTTATGAACCATTCAAAGTGAAAATAGTCCTTGGCTGTCATACACCATTTGTCTTTTTTTGAGGAACTTTGGTTGATTTTGACATGTTGTGCCCTGAAGTGCAGCAGTGGTACACTTTATCACTTTAACGCTGATATAAAACAGGCCTGTCAGATCGACTCACAGTGATCCAGAATGTGTTGATGTTTAGTCTCGGTCTCTTTGTTCTGTTTTCATTTAGGTGGTCAACTTTGCATTTGTATTACCCCCACTGGAAGTGACAGAAGATTGAATTTAGATTTAGTCATTTAGCTGACGCTTTTATCCAAAGCAATCAGGGTACAGTGTGACAGTACTCACATAGAATCAAGGTCCAGTTGTAGAGGGGGATAGATTTATCATGTCCAGTTGTTGGTAGTGTTGGAGAGGAGGTCCTCTCTGAAGAGCTGGAGGTCTCCCGGAGAGATGAACGCCCCTAATCTGATACTTTTAGGACTTTCCACCAATGGGGAACAACGGACAAGAAGAGTTTTGATTGCCCCGTATTGGGTGCCAGAGCCAGGCCTCCATTGGAGGAGGTAACATATGTCTGTATGAGGACATTCAAGCAGGTGGTTGTAGACCAGGGCATGCCACCACGTTCTGGATTATCTGAAAGAGTTTCACTGCTTGGAGACCATTTGCCTTATTCTGTTTCGACTTTATCGCTTGCTTGCTAACCAAGGCCATAGCTACTGTAGCATTGAGGCCAACAAGATCACACCCTAATAAATATTTCTGAGAATGGAGTTCACCTTCATATAGTACACATTTTAAAAGACTGATTCGGATGTTTGTGTGACTCTGACTAAGAATTAGGCCAAATCGGATCTAGATAAATGACAAAAAAACAACTGTGATTTTTAAAAAAAAGATATTTGTTTTGGCCTTTTTCAAGCTTTATTTTCAGAGAGAGCTGAAGAGTGACAGGAATGTGGAGAGAGAGAGATGGGGCGGATGCTCTACCAACTGAGCTAATCGACATCCCTCTGATATATTTCTAAATACTCAGATGATTTACAGTTTGCTGGATGGACAAAAATGTCTTTTGTGCGTGGGGCTCTGCTGAAGGAATTTGGACTCATGACTACAGTATTTCTAAAATCCTGGCCTACACTCTGTATTGCAACATGTGCTCTCAGTGACTCGGGTCAGTGGAAACTATGGCATGTTGTTGTGCTTGTGACACTGAATATAGCACAGACTCACACCAAGTCAGCAAGGGTCTTTATGTTCCTCCTTAACAGACACATCGTTTTCAAATGCTGTGCCAACCAAAGTAGGTTAACCACAGCACCACAACACCTAGTATTTAAAGGAGCTATAATCAATATTTTTAATTTAACATGCCATCTTTTATAAGAAAGGGGTGACTTGTAGTCATAAACCCTCTGCAGTCCCACTCCACTCTGTGCTACCTGCAAGCAACAAACAGCACACAGTGGCAGAGTTTGCCATCAAAGTGTCAAAAAATAATCAGCTATTTATAAGTACATTGGTGCATGATCTGAAGTGTAAAATCATCAATATCTGGCACGACTGTATAGACAAGACACTCGAGAAGAAAATGTGCTGCTGTGCTGTAACTGGAGAGGGAGTGTGCGTGAGTTAATGTCTGTAGATGTGTGTTTATGCATGAAAATGTAAAATTCAAAGACAGACAGGATGTGGTAATGAGAAGCAGATAGAAAGTCATTCAGGTTTATTCACAGAAACATTCAAGGATGTTCAAGTGTGAGAAGCAGATACTCAAGTGTGTGTGAGAGGAAGAGGGAGAGAGGCTGACAGGCCAACAATGAAGACGATGGTTTTAAAACACACAAGTCTTTCATTCATAATGGAACCACATGTAAACACACCCAAACTTTCGTTGGTCAAACTGATACCAGATTGTCTTCAGACTGTGTGCATGTGACAGCTGAACAAAAAGAAAGACGTACTGCGGAAGGAGGTAGAGCATGTGTTATTTCCTGTAAGCAACGACTCATTCACTGATCTCCAGCCATGACTGATGAAAGAAAGTAGAACTAATAGGTAGGCTCTTCTCATAACTCCTTCCAGCTCTACGTTCTCATTCTGAAATTCCACTTGTCATGTATCTTTGCATGATTCACTCTTCAAAAACATCCTGATTTATCTCATACTGGCCCTTAATGTGTCCTCTTCAGTTCATTCTTGGTCTGAAATAAGTCCTCTCCTTAAAATCGCATCAATTTCTTCAGCTATCTTCTGGATGCTTGACAGCAAGGCGGCTTCGGTAACTTAGCTTGGACAGTAGCAACAGTGAATTTGATGAATTTGCTTTTTGCGTTTGAACTGATTCTGGTGAAACTGGACCATATTTTAACTAGAAAAGATTTACTGGTCTACTCTCTGAAGTCCTCTGGCCGCTCTGCTGTTTCCTGATGGCTTTGTTGCTTTGTTTGTTTGACTTGTTGCTAGCAGTCAGCTACTTTAGCTTAACTGTAGCGGCATCAATATCTGTAGTGCAGGAGTTCTGACAGCTGGGAGCGCCTAACCTAAGATCTGGCCGCTATAATGGGTCCCAAGATAAGTGTGAGGGGTTAGAGATGATAAGTGGGACAGCAAAGTGTGCAAAGTTTCTTGTGCTTTTATACTTTTTGGACCTTTCTCTAATCTTTGCTTCTTTTTCCACCTCTATTGGCCTCCAGCTAGATCAAATCATCTGAGAAGTTTATAGGGTGGAAATCATGCTTTGGTACAGACACTAACAAGTTATAAGCATCATAAAGGAGCTTGAACAAGACACTTTTTTTTTGTAAGACATGGAAGGCCAAAAAAATTGGTTTTATCTTTAACAGTGTGTTTTATATGTGTGCTAATCTTAATCCTCAAAAGAATCAACAGCTGTCAAGTAAATGTAGTGAGGTCAAAAGTAGAATATTTCCCTCTGAAATGTAGTGGAGTGGAAGTACCATAAAGAAAGCAGAAATTCCCAGTAATACTTGAGTAAATGAGCTTATCTATTTTCCATAAACAGGGGAGGGAAACTGGACAAGCAAAATAAAGGAGGATAAACAAATAAAGAAGGACTGAAAAGGAGAGCAGAAATACTGCAGCACAGAGGGAAGAAACAAAGAATGGAAGGAAGAAAGAGAAAGAAAAGAATGAAGACATGCAGGCTAGAAGACGAAGATGGTAGGGTAGGTAAGGTAAGAGGCTTAACTGAGATGTAAAGAGAGAGAGACAAGTATTGACAAAGTGAGGGAGTGAAAGAAAAACCGGACAGAAAGTGTGTACGTGAGTGTGTGTGTGTGTTTGAGGGTGAAATCAGTGAGAGAGACAGAGGTTAACCAGTTCCAGATTTCTGCCTCTGTGTGTGTGTGTGTGTGTGTGTGTGTGTGTGTGTGTGTTTGCTCTGTCAGTCAGTTGAACTGCAGCCAGCTGTTAACACCCCTATCAATATCCCACCACAGTGCTGTCTGAAGGAAACCTGTAAGTCTTTCCATTTTGAGCTGAAGAAAAAAAAATCTGGCATCTTTTCACTTCATGACTAAAGTTACACCCAAGAAAATAAATAGTGAGTGAGGGGGGTAAAATATAGTGTATTGTATGTGTTAGAGGGTGCGCTATATATAACACTGCCTTAACCTCATTTTGTGCCGTCAGACACGTAAAAACAAGATCTGATGAGGATTGACATATGTCATAATAGATGTATGAATAACCGGCAAATTTCAAGACAAAAACAGTATTTCTCACCTAACAAATGTGAAGCTGATTGTTTTAAATATTATAGTTATATTATTTTATTAGCAGTCCTCCTCTTTTCAACCTTCTGTGGGTGCTTGTTACCAAGTGTTTTACGGCTAACTTATAGAGCTGCAGTATAAAGATATCCGTGACGCCACCCACAGACAGCTGTTTTGAACCTCAAAATATGTGGCTCTGGCCGCCGCCATCCGGCTAATCAAAAAATCGGCAAAGACGTTGACCTGAGGGGGGCTGAATGACGCCTGGTTGCTCCAATAAGCCGCTTGTAACGGCACCTACCTGTCAATCAAAGCGCCCCGCTGGTAATTCTGCATAACGTTAAGCCTTAATATAATATGAACAGGTGAGTTGTATAAAAATTCACCCTCAGTACAGTTGTCATGAACCATGAAACCAAAACTGTTTTTTGTACCAGGCTGTAAACATGTTTATTCCTGCTGTGAAGTTGGACATTTTAACATGGGGACTTATGGAGACAGACTCACTTCTTGAACTGCAGTTTTTTGCCACTTGTTGTTTTTATTGCTGATTAATGTGATTGATTAATCAATGGTTTTGGTTTTATTTCATGTTTCAGACTCAACACTCTGATAAGCTCAGTGTAAGTCCCCAATCCAGCAACAGGCAAAGTTAGCAACTAGATGCTGAAGAAAGTCAAACATTTAGCAGCTACAGAGAAACATATTTTTCCCAGGAGTTGTTTCAAGCCTCACATCAACTCTTTAATGATTCCATGTGACCACTAAATTTGTAAATAGGGAACTGTTTGTCAGCACGACTTTTATAGGTCAACTTGTCATCTTGGTTTTCTGCCCTCTAGTGGACAAAATAATAATGCACCTGTAAATTATTTTTACTAGACTTAAAGTATCAAAGTAGTAACTCAAAAGTGTCCTCCCATGTCTTACATTCAGTATAAAGACATCAGCTTCACTTTATTTTCCTTTCTGTAACTCTAAACTGTCTCATGTGACTCGCTGTGTAACTGCATTTCACAGCCGCGTGTGCTCTTTTTTGTGTGTGTGTATATATGTGAGGTCTTGACCCTAACACATCCTACTGCCTTGTCAACTCTGAGGCTTACCTAACCTTTGACCTCAGTACACGCACACATCTCGTATATACACACATATGTAAACACTAGCTTGGCTGTGTGTGTGTCGTCATCACCTTTAAAGCCCTGGGGATACCAGACATAACTCTACACCACCGCTCACTGTGCATGTGTGTGTGTGTGTTGTTGAAGTTCACCTAAACATCTGTTAGGTGAAGGAGCCAGTAAATCACACACTTCACAACTGGCCAATCAGCAGAGAGGGACAAGGGTAAAGACAACTTGAGGGTGTCCGAGGAGACTCACAGAGGGGAAAGTGTAGGAGAAAGAGGAGGAGGTGAGAGAGACAGATGCAGAAAATGACAGAGCGAAAGAGAGCGAGGGAGGAAGGGTTGCAGCTACAAGCTGCCATGTCCAGTCTGTAAGTGATTTAATTTTTTTTTTCTTGCCTTTTCCACGTGTGCACGTGTTGCAGAGTATGCAAGTGTGTGAAGTCTGTTAAGGTTTTCTTTTAAAACAAAAAGTGTTACAAGCTGTTACAAGGAGTTATTTCATGGCAGGTTTGTTTTTATGTTTGCTGGCAGGGTTTCCTTTTTGTTAGCTGAAGTAAAACACTGTTTTTTCAGGGTGGCTACATGCCAAGTGTTTGAACGTATGGAAGAAGGATCTGAGTAGTAAACATCTGAAAGAGGGTTTGATTAGACTGAACAGAGTTTGGTTGTTTGTTTGTTTGGAGGGGAGCTCAGAGCATTTCCCACGTTTCCACTGGTAACATGCAAACGACATGCAAACGAATCCTTAATATGTTAGCAGTCTCACACCTGACACTCAAATATATCAGCTAATAAAAGAAGCTGGTTCATTTGAATTTTCTCTGGAAGTAGCATGGTCCATCTGGACAGTGGTTCCCAATCTTTTTGGCTTTTCCGACCTCTACTTGTGACCTGTCATCATTGGTTGCCTGCCAACTGTGACCTCTATAATCAAAGAGTCCTTTTTTTCCATAGTTTAGAGTCACAAAGAAGTAAAAACAGTCAGTTATTTGCAAGAAAATGCAAAAATCCAGCATTCAGCAAAACATTTGTCTTTTGCTGAATGTTCAAGTTTTTCTTGTGACCCCATTTGGAACCGTTTATATAAAAACAAAAGAAAAATACCAAACTTATCTCTTCTAGTGCTACTGATACTGTCCAGTGGAAAACAGTGCCAAATACTAAAGTATTATGCTGCAGGGTTAACATTAGGTGTGGTATACTAGTGCTGCTGCCAAAGAAAACAGAGATTTTGAAGGGTTTTTCACCCTATTACTCACCAGAGGAGCGGCCATCCAACATGTTAAATAACATCACCAATACACCAATTTTTTGTGCTTTGTGCTTGTGTTTTACTACAGGAGGTCATTTTGTTGCTTTTCCCGAATTAAAAGCTTTTTCCACTCACTGTAAAAGTCGTTGTGTAACGTGTTAATGATTGGAAAACGACAAGAAATCCCCAACGTTCAGGATTCAGACACACGGTTTGAACAATTTTATCACATTTCGCCGCAGTAGCAGAGGAAAGACGCACGGACTGATGTTAAAAACACAAAGCCACCAAATGATTACTCCACAATCAGGTCACACATTGCAGTACAGATGTCGTTTGGTTGTTTCTATTATAAGAGGTCTGAGGAGAGCTTCATGGAAAACCTCTGATTGTTTCCTTCGACATGTCCCACGGCGGCGATCGATGCTAATGAAAGAGCCGTCGCTCGGTGTGCTGCCTATTGACAATGTGAGAGAGGGTCTTAACTGCTCTCTTAATTGTGCTCTGTGGGTTTGTTGAGCAATGTCGGGTTCATCTCGAGGTCAGGGTCAGTCACGCTCATAAAGGGGGCGTGGTTTAAGAAACGGCTCATTGGCGAGGTCACGGGGTAACAGGTCGGAGGTCAAGGGGGGGCGGCGCTACGAGTGAAAACACTGACCAGGCCACGGGGTCCGTCAGAGTTCAAAGTCGTAACTCACAAAGTTACAACCTCTCGCTGCCTTTATGCCTCCTCACAGGAGCAGCACACATGCACGCTGCTTTTTTGTGCACGCTTCGATTTTCTGTTACAATACCAGGAAGGTCATTTCTGAAATGCAGGTAGGGGATGTGTTTTTAGCTTAGTACTAAAATATAAGTACTGTTTCCCTGTTGTGGCCATGACACACAATCAGATGTTGAGACATTTGGCACATTGGATGAGCATGGTTGCCCGTAGTTTTGGCACTGTGCCCTTTTGATTTTGCACCAGTCAGTCTTCATCAAACAGCCTTTCACAGGGTGTAAAAGCGAGCGCTCCGACCGGCTGCTCAGTCAAATCCTTGTCTTTTTTATAACAACACTTGAGGTTAAGTTTACGCTAATACCTGTGACCTTCATGTTACAGTATGTCAAGTATCAAGACCACCTGCGGCTGGTTACCAAACACTAACTCGAATTTAGCTTTCAGTAGCGTGTGATCTTTCGGAGCAGACGTAATGTTCCAGTCCAGAAAATGTTCTGCACCATTGAAGCTTTGAATGAGGCCCTGCGGAGTGGAAGCCTCCCAGTTACAATGCTGTCAACTGGCCTAATTACTGTACTTTTTATGGGTTAGTAGGTAATTTAAAATCTCACTTGTTGCAGTACTTTTGCTCCATTCTCCAGCTCAGTGTGCAGAATGAAACAGACTCTCAGGTTTTTAGTCTCATAACTAACGTTTTTAATAAGAAAAAAAATGAGTTACAGCACATCATAGCCACCTTCTTTTTTGTCTGGATTTTAGTTCAGTTAAAGGGCTTTTAACACAGTATAAACCACTTCAGACAGAAATAATCAAGCAGAGCAGCATGCTTTTGTTTTGTATTGTTGTTTAAGACCCCTCTTCAGTCTCATGAAGCGGATTCTTTAGTTTATTTCCAACGCAACGCTGCTCTCAAACCTGAGCCGATGAATACAGATTCGTCTGTCATCAGTGAGTCATCTGCATCCTCGAAAGCAGTGATGCTTCCTGACGGGGTGCTCAATCAGCTAATGTTGCCAGGCAACAAACACAGATTCATCCAGTAAGTAGGATTTTGGCTTATAACCTCGTAGCAAAAACGAGTCGAGTCCAAGTCTTCTAATGAGATAATTCGGCCCAGATGCTGAGAGAAATTATCGAGTTTCTTTCACAGCAACAACAGCAAAGTGTAGAAATGATTTAAGCAGGTGCATGATGTAGAGAACAGTGATATTTACTAATACATCCATTAAAGAACAAGATTAATTAATCCTGAAGGAAATTCTGTTGAATTTAATACAGCTTTATTCATTCAAACGCATTTTAAGCAACAGCTTACCACCAAGGTCAAACAAAAAACACAAATAACAAATGAAAGAAGTAGTAATTGTAATAAATACATTCATAAATATATATGAATATCTGAATAACATGCAACATAAGGAACCTGTACAAAAGCAGCTCTTGAAGGAACACAAGCCAGCAACATTTTCGACAGTTACTAGATTATAAGATTATATAATTATAGTTTTATAATTATAAACAACACATGCATAGAAATGATCATAAAAGTATCTACACTGTTAAAGTTGGAATAATTTTTTGGAGATTTTGTTTTCAGACACATTCAGGTTAATTGTGGTTTTATTTTCACTATGATATGTTTGTAACAGCATATAGATTTCAAAGCATAATGTGCATAATGTACTGTATATACGACGATCTGTCACAGTGGGCAATGATACAGTACATGTGACACACTGACTTATAAAGAGTGGACAGCGTATGCCCGTAGGTTTCTGAACAAAATCTGTGGCTCTGACTGCCGGCATCTTGGCAGTCCTTCCTCTTCCGCCTCCTGGCTAATCTAAAAACTGGCAACGAGCTGAGCTGAGTAACAACTGGGTGCTCAAACAAGCCGCCTGTAACGACACCAACCTGTCAGTCAAAGCAGCCACACTGTTAATTATGCATAACTTTAAGCCTTAATATAATTTGAACAGGTGAATTCTATAAAAATTCACCCTCAGTACAATTGTCATGAACGGGGAAATTAGCTATAGAGACCAAAACTGTTTTTTGTACCAGGCTGTAAACTTGCTTATTTCTGACGTTAAGTTGTACATTTTAACATGGGGACTTATGGAGACTCGTTCTGTAGCCAGCCTCAAGTGGATGTTCGAGGAACTGCAGTTTTTGCACCAGGCTTCCCTTCACAGCCACAGAGCTGCCGCTTGGTGTGACATCAAACATCAATCAGTCTTTCGGATGTCACTGCCAGTTAAACTAAACAAACTGATGACAAACGACTCCTTCAGGATTTAATACTTAGTTTGAGTTTTCCAAGATGTTTCTCACCACCAATTTAAATTTGTTCCAGCTGTACGCAGCTTCTTCGTTTCCTTTGTGAATTGCTCTGTGTCCGTCCATCGGCAGCTCATATTTAATATGTGATGTGTTGAGTTGAATAGACTTAATGTTGTCTCTTTTGCAGTGCATCAAAACCTGCTTACAGTTTGCATGTACTCATTTGGGATGTACCAATACTTAAAAGTCCAGATGTTTTAGAAACGAGTAACGACACATGGAGTTTCCCTTACAGTGCACGTATATGTGTGTGTGTGTGTGTTTTGGGTCACTGTGTTTGTATGTGTGGTCTGTCTATGATCCGTGTAACAGGCTGATTAGGATTTTATGAGGTCAAAGGTCAACAGGAGCGGGGAAGAGTGACCTCGGGGGGCAAATGGAGGAGAGATCTGTCATGACCTAACACTCTCACTTTTACTGTCTCTTCCACTTGAATTTATGCCATCGTCCCTCCCCTTCTTCCCATGTGGAATTTAGCCAAACGTGTTCCCACCAAATTGTTTCACACATTTACTACACTGGAAACCAAATTGCTCTCCCCAGTGCTGAAAACCAAAGAGGGAAAATGTTTTTAGGTCATGGAAATGCTCTGGAGGAGTCGTGGGATTTTACATCTGGGCCAGTGAGAGTCTACAGTTTAGCAACCAGTGAGGTTGTGATTATTTTTAAATAAATTTGTCTGTTTTAAAGCTGCATTGTTTCTTTGCCAGATTTCTGAGATAAGGAGTTTACTGAAGTACTGTACTACATACTGGACTTGTAGGAGCCGTACATATATAACATGTATATAGCTTGAGTTGTTTGATTTTGTTTTGACCACACACGTTCTCTGGATGGCTATATTTCCCGTAATTGGCACAGGTTGTATGGTTTCACCTTACTTTATTTCAAAGCTGTCAAAACTATGACTGCATTAACACGTTATGTCTTGTTTGTTTAATCCATACAAAAACCAGAGTGTGAAACGTCAGGTTGTGGTTTCATGCTGGGTTGTTGAGTTGAAATTACTGTTCCCAGCCAAGAAATAGTCCCTGTGGTAAACGCACTTTACACTTTCGCTTTACATTAGACAAACAAGATATTATTATAACTTATTAATTAGCCAACTGTAGACGTGCTGGTATCATTTGACAGATGCAAGTTGTTTCCACCTATTTCCAATCTTTATGCTAAGCTAACCAGCTCCTCTTAAGAGGCAGTGTGTTTCTCAAACTATTCCTTCATAGCTACACACCGGACCTTTAACTTTAATGGAGAGCTTTAACTTGAAAAACGTTTGTACTGTATCATCTCTCTGTCTTCTGTTCACCATGCTCCACTTTCTCTGCCTGTATTATATTCCTCAGTTTTATAATATAATCCTATTTACTCTCTCTCCATCTCTTTGTCTCTCTCTCTCTCTCTCTCTCTCTCTCTCTCTCTCTCTCTCTCTCTCCTTGCTGAGCCGAACCCGTTGAACTGCCTCCCCACCGCACCCTTTCTCCCCACTCACTTCCTGTTTAGAGGAACAATTAAAGGATTGTTCCTACGGCCCGGGGCACTAAGGCCTTGATCTAGAGCAGTCACTACATCAGCAAAAAAAAAAAAAGAAGAAGAAGAAGAAAGACCCACATATAAAACATCAATTATAGGACCTCCTTGAAGGACAGAGTTTGCATGCTGACCAAGAAAAAAACATAATGGTTATGGTAGATGAGCAGCTTTTGATGAAACGCAGAGGATCAGCGATGATCAATGACAATAATGTGCAGTGTGAGGATAGATTGTAACTGATGGGAACGCTGACAGAAGAGCCGCTCAGTGTTGCATGCAACTCTTTCTCATCCTGCTTAGAAAAGGATGGTTAAGATGCAGTTTTATTGCTCACTTAAATTTGATTCAGTTAGATTAAACTTCATTGTCACACTGAACAATTTAAATACAACCAGATAGTAACAAAGTTGTTGTTTTGTTTTTTTATTAAATGAATTTCAAACAGAAGAATGCCATTAAAGCATACCGTATCACTACTACAGTACACAACTGTCTGTTCCATCATCATTGTCATCAAATATAACATGATGACTGTTGCAACATCAGTATAAACTTTAATTGAGCACTAACGAAATAGGTGAAACAATGGGTGGATCTGCTAGCTTAGTTTAAATACACAGACTCCCCACCAGTCAGTCAGAACTGAAGAAGCTTCTTGGATGAGAGGCGAAGCGTCTCCACAGATCTACAAACAGTTCAGTTGCCCCAGACTTAGCTTTTTTGAAGAAAGATGACCTGGATGACTGAGAACCTTTAAAAAAAAGTAATTTACCAAATGTTCCATTTAAAATAACATATATTCAAATTATTTTATATTGCACCTTGACTGAATTCAGGGAAGAACTTGGTCATGAATCGTTCTTTAAAGAACCGATAGGTAAAAGGTTCCCCGGAGTCATCACCATAAAGAACCACTTTAGGTTCTAACTCAAACGTTAGTTAAGTAAGTTAACAGACTTAAACGTTATGTGCTCGTCAAAAGTATAATTTAACGTATTACAATTGCCTTTTTCTCTAACTAAAATGGTATTCTCGTGAGAAGCTGTTGTATTTTTACTTGTTGAAAGACTTGAATGAGTAATCTGTTATCTAATCGTATGAGCAGTAGTGGAGGAGGCTACAGAGAGTATGTGGAGGCTTTTTTCCCCCCCAAAGGAAAATCTGACAAAAAGTCAGCCATAAATGGTGAAATCTGTAGACTTGGTGCTAGTGCTGTTGGTAAAATATGTTTGCCATGTAATTTATCCACAGAGGAGGTCAAGAATGCAGAAGAACTGTTCTCACATCAAGAGTTTATTCAAGAAATCATTTCCACAGCATGGAATAAATATTTATTACTTATTTAAAGTCTACTTAGTGTGCTTCATTTATTCAGGGCTTCTTAGTGTGTGCAAATGTTCAATTAGTTTATCATGAATTCATGGGGAATTATTGCCTATTAAACTTAAGAGCTAGTCCCATGGTAGCCCTGCTTGTCTAGCCTGTTAACTTGATCTTCACATGAAGTCAAAGAGTTCAGAGAACAATTACATAATAAATAGACAACAATAGACTTGTTTTAAAATGTTCTTTAATATATTTAATAAGTTTATTTACTATAGAACATTTACAGAGGAAGGTCACAACATGCTTCACATGATAATGCAAATAAAATCAAATGAATAAAAAACAATAAAACATGAGCAATAACAGAACATAAAGACATATAGCAGACTTTGAATAAATGGGTTTTGCGCTGCTTTTTAAAGACTACAACAGACACAGGAAGAGCTTTCCACAGTGTTGGAGCCAGAGACGCCTTACTGAGGCAGCTGACAAGGACAGTTACAGGAATCTTGGGGAGGAGACATAAAAGTCTGAATTATTATCTGAAGTTCAGGTTGTGATTTAACAGTCCTAGGTTTGGCAAAGTTTCTCAGGTGGAAGAAATAAGAACGGTTGAGTGGTTTTCTGAAGTGCATAGAGTGATTGAAAATAACACCAAGATTTCTAAGAGAAGACTTTTCAGCTGGAGAAAAAGATCCAATGCACTGAGCAACCTTTGGAGCCATCAGATGCATTGATGAGGACCTCAGCCTTGTCTGTGTCTAACTGTAAAAAGTTGTTTTCCAACCAGGCCTTAATGGCAGACAAACAAATTATCAAAACAGTCAGTTTTTCAGACACATAGAGTTGAATATCATCAGCATACAGTGATAGGAGAATCCTTTAAATTAGCTAACGATGACCCAATGGAAGTATATAAAAGTTGTTATAGTTATAAAGGACCCAAGACAGAACCCTGAGGTACACCACAGGACAGAGCAGCTGTTTTAGACATGTACATGACAAATAAAACTTCTCTTCACAGGCAGAGCGACGGGCCTACAGAGAGGCGGAGATGAACATGATGGACGACCTATCAGAGGGCGACTTTCACAAAGATGAGGAACCAGCCAGCCCAGCTCCTCCCCCTTCACAACAACACACAGACCCCGCCTCTCCAACGGTCGCCGTGACACCGGAGCCGGTTGCCAGAGGAGAACAAGCCACACCCAGCGAGGTAGAGTACCAGGTAAATTTACTAATGAGTCTTTATAAGACTTTTTTATGAAATAGTGACTTATGTAGAGTAAGTGTCCTCCAGTGAGGATGAAAAATGGGTCTCTGAAAGTCATCTGTATTGTTTAAAGTAACCAATAAAACAATAAAAGTAGTACATATAATGTGAATAATGGGAGAAATCTTCTTTCACTCATTGCTTTACTTTCTGCAAACTCAAATATTAATGAATTTTCAGAGGCTGAACCAATAAATCTTGTGCTTAAAGCGACGTTTGGTAGAGGTCCAAAGACAAATGGCTGATGCAATAAATTAAAAGTACAACACTTTCTCATTTTTCAAAGTACAAACACAGGAACTTTCAGTCTGGTGACCTTCATGATGAAGGTTGCAAGGCTGAAACGCTGACTGAAATGTCACGCCTTTGTACTATTGTGACTTTTCCATTTGTGGCCTTGAGAATGTGATTTTCCTTCACTACACCAAACGTTTTAGACACTAATATTCAGTGTAAAATGTTTTAGTTTGAAGGTGTGTTTAATTTGTACTTACATATTCCATATTTACCTGTCTTGAAATTTGCGTGGACTTGTTTTTCTGTATACTAACAGGATGGCAGGGGTTTTGGCATCGGCACGCTGGTGTTTGGAAAGCTCCGAGGTTTCTCTTGGTGGCCCGGGCGGATTGTTTCCTGGTGGATGAGTGGCCGGAGTCGAGCCGCAGACGGGACTCGCTGGGTGATGTGGTTTGGAGACGGCAAATTCTCTGTGGTAAGTAGTTTTATTGAGGAATCCTCTGAAATAAATGGATCAAATAAGGGTATAATGTGTGTTTAATGCCCTGCAGAGTCACATCAGAGGCTCAGAAAGGGGACCCAAAGTCCTTCTACAAAGAGTAAGAGAGAAAGAGAGAATGTCTGATGTTATAGCTGCAATTTTTAGGGAAGTGAATTGGCTTGAAGGCAGTAGCTTAATGTCTTTAGCACCATAAGTATTTAACGTCCCCATATTCATATTTAATGCTTTTATAGGCAGAAAGGAATACAGAATACCAATGATGGCATTCATAACCTTTTCGAATAAAATATCAGCTCCACAGGTTTGTCACTATAAATTCAAGACTTAATTTGTTCTCAGCAGAAACTATAATAACTGGATATGATGATTTTACTTTGGTTTGTTGCAAGATGACCTTGATTTCCTGCACCAAAGCCCCCAATTGCCTTTTGAGCCATCTTTCCTAAAAATAATCACTATGTACTGTACTCACGCTGGCACACAATATCAGGATATAATTAAGGATTTCAAGGTCCTTTTTGATGTTCACCTGTTTTTCCTATTAATCCTGATGACACTCATTATAATTCCTTTGTTCTGCAGGTTTGTGTGGAGAAGCTGATGCCTCTGAGCTCTTTCTCAGCTGCCTTCCACCAGCCCACCTACAACAAACAGTCCATGTACCGGAAAGCCATCTTCGAGGCTCTGCAGGTAACAACTTTATTTATATAGCACCTCTCTGACAGATATGCCGCCCGAAGTGTATCACATGGCAGCAGTGAAACAATACAAAGAGCAAAAATGAAAAACAATAAATACATTCTTATATAAGTCAATAGAAATTTAGATTTAAAGGTATGAGAGGAGAAATCAGTCTGTAGCCAGCCTCAAGTGGACGTTTGAGGAACTGAAGTTTTGGCACTTCACAGACGTAGAGGTAACCACTTGGGGGAACTGCCTCTTCGTTGCTCTGCAGATTAGAGCCCTTGTGGTTTTTTGGGGGGTTAGGGATGTGAAAACTGAGTCAAAGGGGGAGTGAACAGGTGAGGTGGGCTAAATGGGATGTGTGGTCTTTGTTCCTAAACCTAGTTATTAAACTTTATATAAAACGTAATGTAACCAGTGATTAATTTCCCCAGTGTGGGATCAATAAAGTCTATCTTATCTTATTTTAAATTTTAAAATAGAGCTGAAGCATCATTTCAAATTTTTAAAAAACGATTAAATGTGTCATGTTTGATGGCTGATTGTATTTCTGTTGTATTTCTCTCTGGATGAAACCCAACATCTAAAATATAAATGTACAAGACTAAAGGTCATATGTTACTCATTCCTTTCTTATGTAACAAGATCTGCACATTTGCATTTGCACTGGCTGCCATTTTGCATTTGTGGAGGTGTTGTTCTCCTCTAGCTCTGCCCACAATTTATAAGTGGCAACATGTGGGTACTTTTGTTTCAGTTCATTTTTGCGGGTTATTTTCAATCCAGCTATACTTTGTTTTTTCTTTTAAGTAACACAGAACACATGGTCCTGTAATGTTTCTGCGGAGTCACGCTCACTCATTCAAACTTGCAGAAAATTATAAACAAGCAGCAAAAGATTTCTACGCTGCAAATATCTTTCTTATTTGATATATTTTTAGTGCTCGTGTACCACGACTTTATGCTAACTGTGTGTGTGTTTATTGTGTGTAGGTGGCCAGTGTACGGGCGGGGAGGCCAGTTCCTTCCTGTGATCCGAGCGATGATGCAGACGGGGTAGAGATTCAAACCAGAGAGATGATCGAGTGGGCCATGACCGGCTTCCTACCCAGCGGCCCACAATCACTGGACCCTCCAGAGGGTAAACACACATATTAAATATATATATAATTTACAAGAGTTATTAAAAACACATTACACATCATGTTTTGATCACATCCTGATGATGTCTGTAAGTGTCAGTAATAAGTTTGCCCTTGACTGTAATTATACAACAATTACCAACTTAAGTAAGATAAATAAACAAAATTTGCTCTCAAAATCAAAATATTTTTTGCTCGCTCCTTCTGTTCCATTCTCCGTTTCCATTGAAATACACAGGGTCTGACTAATACCTGTAAAACAATCAGTCACTGCTCTTGTATGTAATGGAAGCCAGTTTGCTACTCCAGCAAGTAGTCTGAGCCTTAGTGACGACCCAGCAAGTTGTTTCCCAAACTAAATAAATAGCACACATAAAAACACTGAACTGCTTTGCTAATACAGTCTTGTAGTGAAGATATCTGCTGAAAAAGATCTTTTTTTTTCCCGTCCAAAAGTCAAAATGTATTGAAAAAACGTTGATGTAATCTCTTCCAAAATTAAAAACATGTTGTCCAGATTAGTCGATCGTTAGTTCTTCAAAAACATTTTCTCTGCGCTCACTAAACTCTTTGATCTCCAATGTGAGGTACACACCTGAATTAACGAGGTGGTCGACAGCACATGGTTACCAATCAGATTGCTCGGTAGGACCTACTTGTTGTATTGTACTGAAGTTGCTACATTCAGAAGCCCTGGTGTTATAATATTTTCAAATAAATGCATTTATTATAAGTCACTTTGGACAGAAGCACCTGTTGAATTAACATGATCTAACGTAAGAATAAAACCAAGGAAACTCCCGTTCATCACCTTGAGATGACAGCTCAGATATTATAACGACAGCACACATTTCCTACATATAAAGCACTCCGCTGTATCAACAATACAGGCTGGTGTATCCTTGAAACTGACTAGTTCATACACATAATCCAAAGGCAGAAGTGTTTATAGCTGTTTTAAATGGTCAAACATGATAAAGGGAGAGCGTGAGATGTGTTCATTTGCATAAAAAGATGTTTGTTCTGCTTCGTTTGAAAGTCTACAAAAGCTTTAAACCACTTTCAGCGTGTTATTCCTCCAAAGTCTTTGAAACACGAGCTCACTCTGGATGTGACATGATACTAAAAACCTTGATGTTAATTGTTCCCACAGGCGAGCAGAATCCATATAAGGAAGTGTACCCGGAGATGTGGGCAGAGCCCGAGGCGGCGTACACGCCTCCACCTGCCAAGAAACCGCGCAAGAATGCAGCCGAGAAAGCAAAGATCAGAGAGGTGATCGACGAAGGGACCAGAGGTAAACATGCAAACATTCAATTTCAGCTGGAGCTACTTATTTTTTTAAAAACAAACAAACCTACGACTTCTCTGGATGTTTATTGAAAAGTGTTCTGTGAGTGACTGAAGCTGTTTTACTCAGAGAGAAATTGTTTTATTATATTTTCTTTATATTGCCGGCGCTTGGCCAGCGCCTGAATATCGTACCTACTGCTTATATTCAGGTCAATTATACATGTTTTTGTACAGTTTTCATACAGTAGTGACACTCAGAATATTATGTCACAAATAAACAATTTTTACAAGAAAAACTAATTTATGAATAACTGCATATAACAAGAACAAACTCACACACATCACACACCTCGCCTCCAGAATCACTGGTCTCTCCACCTCCAAACCTCTCAGACCTGTGACCGTAAAGCCATTTACACCCAGAGCACACACAGCAGAGCGCATGACTCCAGCCACCCCCTCAACTCATCCCTCACACTGCTCCCATCTGGTCACAGATACAGGTCTCCGGCTTGTAAGCGAGCGCGCTATGGCAGTGAGAGTTTTGTCCCTTCTACTATAGCACCTCATAACGAAACACCGTCATGTGCTATGTGTGTATTTTGTGTTTCAGAGAGACTCATACATGAGATCAAAAAGAAGACCAGGAACATTGAAGGTAAAAGTTTCACATTTAAACGTAGACTTGAAATAAAGAAGTGATGTATTACTCACATCGGCTCATAGAGACGAATAAAAGCTCATTTTTATCGCCTGCCCTTGTAGCGAGTCACTCTTCAGTCGCTGCTGAACAGCGTTAACAATCACAATTTATCCAAAATATCGCTCTAAATGAGTTGGAAAGGTCACAAGCTATTAAATATAAGACCTGCATCATTATTTAAGGAAGTATGAACCCTCTGACGTAAAATTTAATTATTATATTATCAGACCTGTTTTCCCCCCATTCTTAACCAACACAGGGGGTAACCTGACATGTCATTACACTGCTTAATAGGCTGTTATTACATTATCAGTGGTTTCATTCCTGTTTAATACAGAAACAGGTCAGCAAGGTCAATCAGGGTAAATGATACGGCTAAATTCAATTACTTGAATCTTAAATTAAATTAAAGGTTCAATCCGTGTACAGTGTTTCTGTAGCTCAGAGCGAAAATCCAGTTCTTGTCCCTGTTTCAATTTTTGGCGTTCAGGTGATTTATTTATGCAGTAAGACCTACGATACAGTAATAATTCACTATGAGCTCATGAGCTGGGAAGTTAATTTAAAGTTATAAATCACCTTGCCAAGTAATTATTCAGTCTTTGTTATTGATCGTGAGCACATTGTGGTTTGTTTGTGGCAGTAAAAGTCTCGCGTTCATTTAATCAAAATGCTAAACAAAGTATTAAATATAATATCGTGTGTGTTTGTTCAGATATCTGCATCTCCTGTGGAAGTCTCAACGTCTCTCTGGAGCATCCTCTCTTCGGAGGAGCGATGTGCCAGGGCTGCAAAGTAAGAAACCTTCCAGAGAAGGTCACTTTGGGTCGAGCGCTAATTTAATATTTTTATTATGTAATCGTGTAATGATGATGTGATCATATTGTGACCGTTTGACAAAGTTCTGAAGTATTTCCTTAATGCATTTGAGAAGTCTGGTGTGTAATGGATAACAAGGAAAACACAGTTAAAACATCAGCCTTTATATAGTGATATATACACTCAGCGGCCACTTTGTTAGGTACACCTCACTAGTGTCAGGTTGTAGCCCGTTCTGCCTTCAGAACTGGCTGAATTTTTTGTGGCATAGATTCAACAAGGTTCTGGAGACATGGCTCAGAAATTTGGGTCGTTGCTACAGATTTGTCGGTTGCACATGAACTCATTGTGATGTTTAAGAATCCAGTTTGAGATGACCGGAGCGTTGTGACATGGCACATTATCCTGCTGGAAGCAGCCATCAGAAGATGTGTTCCCTTTCATAAAGGGACAGACATGACCCACAACAGTGCTCATGTAGGCTGCGGCGTTTAAACGATGGTCAGTTGGTACTAAAGGGCCCAAAGTGTGCCAAGAAAATATCCCCCACACCTTTACACCACCACCAGCCTGAACTGTGGATATAAGGTAGTGTGTTGTTCCCAGCTAACTCTGATCTGACCATCTGAATGTTGTAGCAGAAGTCTAGTTGAACAGGTGTACCTAATAAAGTGAGTGTATATAATACATGAATATTGTGAATGAATAGATATACTGATAGACTCAGGCAGCATGTGACTGTGAATGTAAGAACATGTACCAAACATGTCTGCATACAACAACTAATGATCATTTCATCATTATTTTCTGTTTGTTTTGTCTGTATAATATCAATACGCGTAACTTCCTCAAGCTGAGCTGATTCCTTCAGCCTGTTCGATTTGTCTAAAACCCAAATATGTTCAGTTCACAAAGTTATAAAACAGAGAAAATCCTTCAAATCTTCACATTTTAGAAGCTGGAAACAAAAAATGTTTGACCGCTCGATAGCTCGATGAATTACTTACACCAACAAATATCTGTGGAAGTTACATTTCCTCGGTGGGCCAAATCCTCCGTTTCACTCTGAAAACATTGAGCTTGAACGTTGGTTGAATGTTGGTTATGTCTGGGACACATGAAAAACACAACAAAGACCCTCTTTGCCCTCATTATTCTGGCAGAACTCGTTCCTGGAGTGTGCCTACCAGTACGACGACGACGGCTACCAGTCCTACTGCACCATCTGCTGTGGAGGCAGGGAAGTGCTCATGTGTGGCAACAACAACTGCTGTAGGTCAGTACAATACTGTATACACACTGCTGAGGTTTGGTGACTGGCAAGCAGCAGTTGCTTCTTTTTGTGGCCGGGAACAAGGTTTTAGATTTCACATCAACAGAAACAATTTACCCATAAATGTCATAAGTGATTTATGATTCCCTTTATTGGTGACTGAGTCAGCCGACCAGATTTATTTCATGTATACACAGTTTATTTTGGCATCTCGAATCTGACCTCATCACTGCAAACATACTCCAGCTCAGATACTGTAGTGGTGGAAGAAGTGCCACAATAGCACAGTGTAAATATACTCTGCTACAAGTCGTATTTATGTTCAAGTACAAAAGCATCAAAATATACTTAATGCATCGATATTAGAAAGATTTTCTTACTGGAACTAATGACCATTTTATTATTGTTATTTTTTTAATTAATGGATTATTTGTTTTGTCTATGAATGTGAAAAATGTTCAACACAACTTCACTAAGCCTGAAGTGACATCTCCAGATTTTTACCCCAGTATATTCAGTTCAAACTCGTATGTAAGTACAAAGTACAAAAGCATCAAACTATACTTATTTGACATATAAACACCGAATTTTGAAAATGATATGCCCATTTTGAATTTGGAGTTTCAAAAATAGTTCAGACAGCAGCAACGCTGTCAAGAGACTGGAGAAGTACAAAAGCATCAAAATATATTTAAAAGTACCAAAACTAGAAGTGCTTATTCTGCAGGACGACTGATTTGAATGTGAACTGACACAGTAATGTGTAAGCATCATTAATGTTGCAGCTGATAGATGTGGGGCTGATTTAAAGCACCTTATAAATGTAGTGGGGGAAGTATAAAATGGAAACACTCAAGTAGAAGTTTGTATTTTCTACTTGAGTAAATGTACTTAGTTACATTCCACCACTGGAATCCCAAAAGTCCCAAGTCCACCTCATATACAGAAGCTACACCATACACACAATTCAATGTGACCATATTAAACCCACAAAACATCTTGTGTGTGTTTGTGTGCAGGTGTTTCTGTGTGGAGTGCGTGGATCTGTTGGTGGGAACCGGCTCTGCGGCAGCGGCCATCAAAGAAGACCCGTGGAACTGCTACATGTGCGGCCCCCGGAGCACCTATGGGTTACTGCGGCGACGGGACGACTGGCCCTGCAGACTACAGCACTTCTTTGCCAACAACCATGAACAGGAATTCGTAAGTGTGACAGCTTCCACTTCTGACCTTCATCATACATATAAAATAATGATGATAGCCGATAGTGCGTCTGTAGAATAACCATGAAGTAAATTTGTATTTTTTATTTGACAGTGTAGAGTATCAAAATTGAAAGTACTCATTCAGAAGGACCGAAAAAGAGAAACATGCGACTATAAGTACCTTTACTTTTGTACAATATTACGGCCCTATTCCTTCTGCAGCTACCCATTACAACAGACGCTGATCCCCAAACATAAATTGCCAGAAAAATCAGGCAGCATTCATCACCGTTAAACGGGAAACATTAATATCCAGAGATCAGCGAGGCTTCTGCTCCAGGGCTTGTCTCATTTAAATTATCCATGAAGTCTAATACACATCAAAACAAACCGTGTTCACGTTCAATTATTGATACTTTTCAGACAGACTTCTGCTGAAGGAGCAGATGATGGTCGTAAATAAAGCTTGCTGCTGCTGCTGTTGTTGTGTGCAGCTCTCTCCACAGACTGTAAACTTTAGTGTCTATCTCATCTTCTTCTCATCAATCGTTTTTTTTTTTTTAGGAGCCAGCCAAGTTGTATCCTCCAGTCGCAGCAGAGAAGAGGAAACCAATCAGAGTTCTCTCGCTGTTTGACGGCATTGCAACAGGTACATAATGTATCTTTTCATTATAATTATTGATTAATAGATTAATAGACAATAGAGGGGTGTGAAGGTCTGCACACATCTCGACTTTGGTGATCACTTGGGCCTTGACTTTTCCTCCAGCGCCACCATGAGGTTCAAATTTGTAGTTCTGAGTAAAATTCTACAACTTGTAGACGATTCGAGTCGAGTCGTATTGGCCGATCATGTTTGTTTGCTTTGATCGCAACACATCTCTAACCTTCAGGTCTCTACTGAAATGACAAATGAAAATGTGTGTGTGTGTGTGAGCGCAGGTCTGTTGGTGCTGAAGGATTTGGGCATCCAAGTTGACAAGTACGTGGCGTCTGAGGTGTGTGAAGACTCCATCACCGTCGGCATGGTCCGACATCACGGTCGCATCATGTACGTGGGTGACGTACGCAACGTGACACACAAACATGTAAGTGAAATTCCTCTTGACAGAATAATTTATTATCTGTAACACACCTGAGATTCACGCCTGAATTTTCAGCAGACCACAAAAGAGTTATTCAAGTGTAAATACAGCATGACAGAGAAACTCTTTATCTCTTCTGACATGCTGTTGTTATTATTAGATCGAAGAGTGGGGACCATTCGACCTGGTGATCGGAGGAAGCCCCTGCAACGACCTCTCTATAGTCAACCCTGCAAGAAAAGGCCTTTACGGTAAGAAGCTGCTGCGTTCAAAACTTTGAATTACTTGAAGTACAATTGCCCAGAGGCGCTGACGATTGTCTAATGTTATAATTTGGAGGCTAAACTTTCTCTCTCCACCTGCAGAGGGAACCGGACGGTTGTTTTTCGAGTTTTACCGTCTGCTGCACGAGGCTCGACCAAAGCCGGGCGACGAACGGCCTTTCTTTTGGCTCTTTGAGAACGTGGTCGCTATGGGAGTTAGCGACAAGCGTGACATCTCCCGCTTTTTTAGAGGTAGCATGAACACGGCAGCTAAACACAGTTATGAAAAACATGCATATAAATATAGATCTCAGTGAGCGGTGACCGAACCAGGAGAGAGAAGAATGCAAGGAAGGCAGACAGAGACACCATTCACCTGATTACAAATCACTGTATCATCAACATGATTTAAAATCTGTTCTATGGTGGAAAGTTATATAATGTTGGCTTACAAACATTGAAATGGTTGGCAAACTGGTGCCACTATATACACTGATCTACAGTTTAGTAACAGTCTAAGGTGAAACAGGAAGTAACCTTTCTGTTCCTCTGCAGTGCAACCCAGTGATGATCGATGCCAAGGAGGTCTCTGCTGCCCATCGTGCTCGCTACTTCTGGGGAAACCTGCCAGGCATGTCCAGGGTGATACAAACACTCTTCACTGTTAGGATCAGATCACTCTCATCGAAGCTGATTTAAAAGTCCTGATACGTGTTTTAATACTTTGTTCTCCACCCTCAGACCACTGACACCCATGACGAATGACAAGCTGGACCTACAGGAGTGCCTCGAGCATGGACGTACAGCCAAGGTATCCCCATCTGTGAGTGTATATATATGTGTGTGTGTGTGTGTTCTTATTGTATGTATAACTTTGTGAACTGGCAGTGAGCAGGATTGAGGGTTTGATTAAAGTTTGGAATGTGGAAAGTTTTTAATGTTGCTTTATGAGGCATACGACGGACAGAAAAACAATGAATGTCAGTGGTGTTGATTCATGAACTGCAGCATCCAAAGGTTAATGTCTGGGATGTATGGAAATGTTCATTTTTACTGCTGCTACTGCTGAGGAACAGTTAGCTCTTTATCAAATAATGGTTTGCCGGAGATGACTTTAGTCTTAATACATACTTCTGTACAAAAGGAGGATAGCCGTAGGATTAAATAAGGATTGCGTGTGTGTGTCTGTCTGTCTGTCTGTCTGTTTGTGTGTGTTTGTGTGTGTTTGGTTCTGGATGTTAATTCCAGTTTGAGAAGTTGCGTACGATAACGACACGCTCCAACTCTGTGAAGCAGGGGAAAGACGAGCATTTCCCCGTCTTCATGGACAACAAGGAGGACATCCTCTGGTGTACCGAGATGGAAAGGTACAGTGGTGTGTGTTGTTGTTGTGACGTTCATGTGGATTACGTTTCTATTTCTAATCTACCACAGCTACTGTGTTTGCATGGGATTGTAGTACGTTATTAACTAGTTTATTAAGTGTCTTTTTTTCCCCCTGTGTGTTTTCACTCTGTCTGTTACCGCTCTATAAACCAAATCTTCATGGTGGCCAAATTCAGTCATACAAACCGTAGTCTTGTCTTTTTGTGCACAATTTGGAGAGTTTCTGTTAAAACACTGGAAAAATAATCATCTATCAGAGGCTATAAATAATTCATAATCCAGGTTTACAGGTGTTTTACTGAATAGTTTCAGATTCACTCCTCAGATTTGTGAAAACTCTTGTCAATCACCTGTTGATTAACTGACTATTCAAACTAAAAATAAATAACTAAACGTTGTGTGTGTTCTCAGGGTGTTCGGTTTCCCCGTCCACTACACCGACGTGTCCAACATGAGTCGTCTGGCCAGGCAAAGGCTCCTGGGACGCTCCTGGAGTGTCCCCGTCATCAGGCACCTCTTCGCCCCGCTCAAGGAGTATTTCGCCTGCAACTAGCCACACACCAACAACTCTCTCTCTGTCGCATACACACACATACAGACACATACATAAACAGTATGTAATGACAGACACACACAGATAACTACACACAGTATACAGCTAGTACATGAAGGTTGGCTGACGTGGGATGACACAGATGACTGGACATACACACATATACATACACACACACTGTAAAGGACTGCTTCCGTAGATCCCATGTAGACCACTGGCTGACCTTAGTCCCCTGGTGCTACCTTGCTGATACACAGATACAAACACACACACACACACACACACACACTGGTGCAGGATCTCTGTACTGTATTTGTTCACACGCAACTTCCTGTCCAACCTTGAAAATGGTGTCTTCTGGCTTTACTGTGTCCTTGGAGTTGGAGTTAAAAACCTCCAAGTGGGACAAAGATGCCCCGGTTTTTTCTGTTTCTAACAACATCAAAACACCAATGAATCCCTCTAACACTTATCTTACTGTATTCATGTGTAGTGACAGTGCTGCTGGTCTATTACAGTGCAATGAACACAAATACACACACATATACACACACACACACAAACAAACACCAGTTAATGCTCGTGGTGCTGGTCAGGCAGTGATAGAGTCCAAATGGTGCCACTTTAATACGAATCGTTTTTGGTGCTCTTGAGGAGACTGAACTGTCTCTGGTTGTTCCATTCGCTACAGTTTTGTGTCCCTTAACTGAGTTAAAACAAACGTAGGTGGAGGCAACAAAAGACAGGAGAGTTGACCTTTAACATCTATTTATTTGAGAGTGTGTAAAAGGAGAGAAAACACGACAACTGTGTTCAGATAGATTCATGTGAAGCCCTTTTTTTAACGCGACTACGACTAAATCAGGTGGTAAAAGCTGCTCTGGAGGTAAAAATGATTTTAGCAGTTCGGTGGGCTGAGCCAAAAAACACTTTAACACCAAAAAAACAGTCTGATATGGGCTGAAATGCTGTTAGTGATGTCTGCTATATGAAAAACTGAAATAAAAAACACTTTCTGGGGATCTTTTCCTTGATGTTTGTAACTGCTTGAATTGCTAAAAAAAAAAAAAAAAAAATCCAAATTAACTTCCACTAATAAAATAGCTAGTGTTCCTGGGGTCAGAGACAAAATCTAGATATTGACAGAGAAGAAAAATGAACAACAGGAAAATAAAATAAAATAATTGGTTGAAAACGATTTGTAATATATCTGTAGATATAAAAGATTCATTCTAGGGTCACAAAAACAGACAAACAACCCCTGTTTCCTGCTGTGACTATGCACTAATCAAAATATAGTTATTCACTGTATATTTCATTTCTGCCATTTCCTATAAACAGAGCTGCCTAAATCTGACACGCCGGGCCTGTAAAACAAGATTAATTTGGTGCATATTCTAAGAACAATTAACTGATTTGTGCCTTCAAGATCTTTATGCAAAGTCTCCAAACTGTCGCCTGTGTTTAGAGCTCCCTCTGGTGGTCAGACAGATCTCTATAAAGAGAGAGCATAACATGGATACCCTCATGCTAGGTCAAAACAAACCTTTGTGTTCCACTGAGTTCATGTTAGCAGTCACTGGATTAGAAAAAGACAGAATGAGGTTTTATGCTTCATACTGGAACTTCATGTATAAAAATATAGAATATAGCTGCATGTCTGTCCACTATTAGGTTTCCGTACAACAAGCACTTGTGTGCTCTTTAAACACATATATGCTGTTTTACTATTTTTTGGTGGTTTTTGCAATATTTCAGGCAGTGATTGTACATTATTGCTTTGGTGAATATGCTGTGATATACTGTACACTCGTAGCATTTTAGAAATGGCTTTATTTCCTCACGCAGCATTCGTAAAAAAGTGCTCTTGTATTGCATTGATTGCTGTTGCTCAAATGACTGTGATGTTCATCATTATTGGTGCAAAAAAATTGCACTTTAGTAATTAAGCCACTTGCCTGATTAATGTCATAATACTGTAACGACCTTGGCCATCTGTAATGGGATAATTTCATTATGTTGGCAGTGAAAAAGGACACTATATTAAGCCTACAGTGGTCGTTATGTTGATGTGCTTTATGTTCAAATAATCCTTAAAGAAAAAGTCCAGAAAAGCAGTTACACTGTGAAATGACAATATACAGTAGTCTTTCTATGTAGCCTGGTTAACTTCAGTGTGGCTCAGTTTGTTTTTACCCATCATGAGAGTGGCATTTTCATGTGTGACACATTATGCACAGTCTCTATAGATATCTGGGCAGTGTTGTAATATTTGAGATTGGTCTCTGTCTCATCTCAGTCTCAGACCTACCTAAGTAGGCTATATGCTGTCTTGACTTGGTCTCAACCCCTTAAAGTCTTGGTCTTGTCTCTGTGTCGATGCATTCTGGTCTTGGTCATGCCTTCAGGTCTCGGTTTCTGTGTAAGGAAGCTGTGATGATAATATGCAATTCCTGAACAGGGACATACATGTACTAAAGATCCCCATAATCATAGGTAAAGACGTAGCAGCAAGTCTCACAACTTCTTTCTGAAATAGAAACTTAATTTAATTTTTTTGTTTCAAATGCGACCAATAAAGGGATATTCTGTAGTCTACTCTTGGCATTAGAAAACAACATGCACTTGGTTTTGTCAGTATTAAGAATTAAGGTTTAAAAGCACTCTGCAGTGGTAAACAAATAACTGTATCATCAGCATACAAATGAAAATCCGCATCTTTCATCCTTTGACGCAAATTTGTTATAAAAATAGTAAAAAGTGGGCCGAGCATAGAGCCCTGTGGAACACCCATGCATATCCACATCTACAGTACAGTAACTATGTCATCCAGTGAGATTATTTCTGCTTCCAGAGCAGCACTGCCTCTGAAAAACCATGAATTAAAACACAAATGGACAAAAGGACAGTAAAGAGGGGATTTAATCTGAACGCTTTCTACACAGCTTCTCTTGTGTCTCTGTCTCAGTGTTGCCATCTTTTGTCTGGAGATAAAGGGAATGGTAGTCACCGTCCACCAGTCCTTCCAGTTTTATTCTCCTACTTTGCTTCATAGGGATCCAAAATGTCCTCCAATAATCACAGCGATATCCAGTGAAACCAGACCTTTAATCTATAGACACTATGCTGGTTTTCTACTTCCTACGACTGAAACAGATAGCCCTGGGTAAATAGCAGGTACTCCCTTATATCACGTAGATACACCTGTGCCACCTATCTTGGGTGTTTTCTTCTGCCTTTTGCCCATTGCATGCTGGGATAAACCTAACCACTCTGTGACTTCAATAGGAATAAGCAAGTAAAAGAAAAAATGGCTTGTAATCAAATAAAATGTCTCCAAGACTCTTACACACATAGACATTATGTGTGTATTATATACTGATGTTTTTATTTAGACAGGGCTGTCTTTTTGAGAAAACATCTCTTCAGTCTGGTGCTTTTGGTCCTCAGGCGACCATCTTTTTTCCGGGAAGCCTTCCGATCCTCTGACGTTCCTCAGAAACCAGCTTACAACTGGACACATGCAGTCTATGCTCACACACACACACACACACACACACACACACACACACTCATAAAAAACTGCAACAAAAACCAACAATAAACCAGCAGGTTCAAAGTTTTTTCCATCATGTTTACTCTCCGTTTATACAACCAACCAACCTTCAGGTGCTTTTTAAACTCTTTTTTACAGTACTCTAGCAGATCACAGACAACACACATACATTTGCTGGAAACACAGTGCTTCTCCTTTAGCATCAACACACACACTCACACACACACATGCATACACACTGTGTTTTTGCCGGCCGCCTGTTGACATCAGGCTTCCCACTGCGCTGTTGGGTGTCATCATCATCACCCTGCGTCGCTTGGTGCTCCCTTCCTCACCCAACCCAACGCACCCACTCCCCCAACCCCAAGGTGCTGCATGTCAGTCAGTCAGTGTAATCTCCGATTCCATGTTAGATTAGGGAGTAATGATCATAATAATAATGGTAATAATAATTACAATAATAATCTGTTATTGTGTGTGTGTGTACTGTTCAAGGTTGGTGCTCAGTTCAGTTCACTCTCAGCCTAGAGGGGAGAGAGAGAGGCTAGAGAAAGCATATATTACAGTTAGTATAGTGACTTGTTCTATTGTACCCAAGGATGCCAGAAAAAATTGTTAAACCGAAGAGGTAAAGGACGCTCCCAAACCAGAGCCAGTTGAAATAACACCGAAGTGTACAGTGTAGGACGTTTTTCTAAATTAATTGCAGATTAATTTTCTGTCATGTCGACAAACCAATCAATCAACTGATCGTTTGAGCTTTAGTTACCCCTCCACACATATGGCACAAATTGAGAAAATCTTGGTTGTAAATCTGCGAATATCTGCAACAAGTTCATGGGTCTACAAGTCCAAGTCCAAGTGGTGCAGATTTAATCCTTTTCTAAGAAAGATAACCTGGACGACTGAGAACCTTCACCGACTTCTTGGTTTTGTTTATCTACAGGTTAAAGGAGCAGTGTGTAGGATTTAGTGGCATCTAGTGGTGTAGTTGCTGATTGCAAGCCTCGTCCTCTTCTTCCTAGTATGAAGGAGAAACTACGGTGACGACGACAAAAGACTGTATCTAGTGTGTGCCTAGTTTGTCCGTTCTGTAATACTGTAGAAACATGGTGGTTCAACATGGTGGACTCGTAACATAGTTATTCATGTTATATTTTGTAAATAGAGCCCCCTAAATGCTACACACTGGACCTTTAAAATCAAACTAAGTGCAAAACTCAAGTTACAAGTTCAGTGGCTCAAAACCTCCTCATGGGGTCCTAACACAGCTCTGAGGGGGTCACTAGATGATTTAAGAAAGTTACAAATCTGTCACTAATAAACTGCTTAGTTGCCTTGTTTTGTTTGGTGAAGTACTCTGACCTCATCATGGCCTCAACCAGCTAAAAATCACTCTGGTTGAACCGCATTTACGCGAAGGCATTGCTTCATTTTAAGATGTCACAAGGCCAGAAACCACTGTCAAGAGATAATAAACAAATCAAGGCATAAGCTAAGAGAGATTTAAGACTGAAAAGATGTTTGGGGAAGCAAACATTGCTATCGTGCATTTTAAGAAGAGTTTCCTCACATAGCAGCTGAGTGTGTTGGAAATGGCTCATAGTTTGTTAACGTATACAACCCGTGACATTCTCGTGGGCAGATGTTCATCTCATTTGGTGTTATTTCAACCTGTGTCTGTTTTAGAGTGCAGTCGGACTAAAGCGAGAGGAACGGCGTTGATATCTATAAATGATGGGTGACACGGTGATGATGTTTCTGTTCGCCTATTGACAGCTTTCAGGCTGAGTGACGCGTTGTTTTTCAACACTGATACACTTATTAACACATACACACAAAACACTGTTATTAACACACAGAGCGAATGACGCTCAGACGCAGAGATACATGCACAACACCTACAAATACAATGCTGTGGCGCATTCAGACACTCATCTCATGGACTTAATGAAAGATGAGCTTTTAGGAAAAAAGAGGACCTAGTGGTGTTTCAAAAGGTGCTAATTTTATCTGAAAATAAGAAAAATATATTGTTAGGAGTATAAATCAAGTTTGTCTTTACAATGACTGTATTTAAGTTTGTCGTAGTAATGAAAAGGCACTATTATTATTTTACTCTTGTATGAATATGAACTAATTAAAAAGGCATTTTAACTTTGTACTTGAACAATGTAAGAAATGAAACGTGAATAAAAAAAAAAAGACTGTTTCTTGTGATTTAGCCTGAAGGCTCGGTGTTATCTACCTTTATGTCAGTTATGGGTGTAACGACTCCAATTCAAAATTCAATTTGAGTTTCAGCTCGTTTAACCGTCAGTTGCCTCTGCGTTGAAGGTTTGCTGACACAGTAACGCTCATTAGTTCCTCATCTTTTGTTCAGTGTGTGTGCAGAACAGAGCAAAACTCTTGCAAGTGGCAGTTTGTCGACTTCTGAGAGTTTTTTTGGAGGACAGCAAAAAACTTTACTCAATTACTCAAATAAAACATTGATTACGAAGTCAAAATTGTTACACCCCTAATGTCAGTGTGTGTCTATATGTTTCAAGGTTATGATGCATGTTCAGAGAAGGTAAATGTACCAGATGACTTAGAAATGTTATAATCTACATCACAATTTTAAGCAGCCTTTATAGACGATAGAAATACCCCAGTCCCACTGACGAAAATCTGTCTGTCTAACTTCTTTTTGGAGCTCCAAGATATTCCCTCCAAGTTCTTTACTAATCTGCTCAGATAATATTTAAAACAGTGTTGATAATTACTGTGGGGCTCTTTTACTGGCAATAATTTGTCTGTTTAAGGAAATTATGAAGTTTAAAGGCTCCAGCTGTCACAAAACAACCCTAAACACCACAGTTTACTGAGCGACCAGGGTGCTGAAGACTGAAATGTTGTGCTCCTAAGAGCCCTAAGAGCCTTCTAATAGATTAAATCATGATATTAACACCTCAAGTTGGTCTTAAAATGTGAATTAAATGCCCTCCAATGTTCCCTACAAGCAGCTACATTGCTAATCTAGACACAAATTATTTGTTATACTCGGATAATATTCAGAACAGTCTTGTTAATAAGTGCATGGCCCTTTCGTTGACATTTTTTGGAGCTTTGTGGAGCAGGAAATTATGATGTTTAAAAACTCCAGTTCTCTGCTTGTATATTCAAGGTGGAAAAAAACCCACTCATAAATAAGAAATATAGAGAAAAAAAGTCATGAAGTCATGCTGGTGTTAAAGAGTCCGACAGTTACTTTGGTCCTAAATTGTGAATTGAATCCCCTCCAGTGTTCCCATCCCCACAAATTATTCATCATACCCAGATAATATTCAATAAGTCATGATGCTTTGCTCTAATGTCGCTCCAGAAATGCTTTGACTCTACATCTGCACACAGACAGGTAGTAAATAAATCATCGGTTCACACCTGTAACCATCCTCAGTTTACACTGCTCCCACTTCCTTAATTCCCACCACAGCACCAGTCAGTCATGCTGCCAAAGAGGAGCCCCTGGTCTCCACACTGTGGCCTTTCAGCCCCATATTGCTGCCCTCAAGTGCTCCTTGTAAGCACTTTTGAGTGGAAGCGTGGCATTCAAGTGCTGCGGGTTAGAAATTAATACCAAACTGGAGCCGGTGGCTTAAGAGGATTTCTTAGAGTTCAATCAGAGCAGAACAAAACAGAGAAAATGTAGCTTTTTTCTTATCAGGGCTGCAGGCTGAATTATGTTTTCATCAGTTTACAGATTTGATAATGAAATATGAGGGGGAAATTCAAGCATGCATAAAATCTGTTTTATGCAAGCTTAGTGAAGGGTGCATTAATCTAAGTTGGCGTGAAATCATTTTTAACCACTGAGTGAGAAAGTTTCATATTTATTTTATGTACCTTATGCTATGGATTGTTGTAAATCCTCTCAAAATTATATAGATTTGCTTTGGTGAGAGTTTGGGCATTGGTAGCAGCACTGATGTGTACTGACATGTATTGTCAGACTGCAAAATACTATTCAGTTAATTAGAAGAAGACACAAACTAAGTGGTAAGAAAAACATATTTAAATTACATGTTAATAATATTTAACTATTTGAAGGAAGTGAGTAAAATAAAATATATGAAAAGTAAGTAGGAAACATGGCGTCAAATTAAAAAGCTATATACATAACTACACTTAAACTAAATAAATGAAGGTGCTGAAAGTTAAAGTAGTGTAATTATTATTGAGTTAATAAAGTAACTTTGTCTTTCTAATGTAAAAACAATATATTTACACTTAAAACAGTGTCAACACAAGCTTTATTAATGGCTGTTCTGAATGACTGTATATTAATTATTAATTATAATTTTATACTGAGCACCCATGTCTGTGATCAAATGCTTGATAACAGGCAAAATTAAGACTACACTTTCAATCCCAATATAGTTGTCTCAATTATATATAGTATTTCTGTAGTTAGAACAATTATTTATGATGGCTTGGGTTTACATGTATATTCATATAAATGTTTTCATCTTCATATATGTGCCTCACTGATTAGATATATAAACATTAAAAATGTCATTAAAATAGTTTACCTGTCAGTTCTTGAGCTACTAACTGCCATATTTCCGACAGCACTTTAAGGCAGCAAACGTCTCTGAAGTCAGGAGACACGCCCCTGTCTACTGAGAAGAGGAGACCCCATCGCCGGACAGATCTCGTCTCCTATTGGTCCGTTTTTCCGTTGCTCAGGTTCGAACGCCTTCTGATTGGCTGCTGCCGGACCGTCGGCATTGAAGCATCTGCGGCTCGCGCTGTGCCAGCTGTCCTCGCGCACTCGGCTGGTGCTGGGCAACGGAGAAAGAGACAGCGAGAGAGAGAGAGAGGCGCGTGCCAGAAGGAGGATCTGTGAATCTGGAGAAAATTAACGGGTAAGGAGCTAAAAATGTGTAAAAAATTAAGAATTTAACGTTATTTTTGCTGTTTGATAAGAATCAATTGTCAATATTCTTATTTAGATCGTTAAAAATCGTTGTTACGTGTCGTCTGACGTTAATAACCGCAGCGTTCACACGTTAATTTTCCACTTGGGTACGTTAACGGTTAATATCACAGATTTTTCTGTGATTTCTGTGTCTCATTTTAAATTTCCAGTCACGAAATGACGTGATTCTTGTTCACACGTTGATTAACGCGAGTCTGAATTATATGCTGAATGAAATCGTGTTAATTTCACATAAAACCTGGAAGAAAAAAACGGAAGATTGGTCGTATGTTGCGGCCAAGCATCGTCTGCCTTTAGGCGACGAAATGTGTGCGCGTGTGTGTGCGCGCGTGTTTGGCGTGCCATCAGTGTGTGTTGGTGTTATGTAAGTCTCTTACTCATTTATAGGTTATTCTGCCAAATATATCGAGTCACAGTGATGATGAAGAGGAAGGTCCGGAGTCGTCATGCATACAAACGAGCCTGCTAATGTCTGTTAGGTGTGTGTGTGTGAGCTGAACAGGTGATCTCCTGTTTTACCTCTGTTGGACTCTGCATGGAGGGATTTGCGTGCAGACCTGGATCAGTTGGTGTTGAGGCCTTCGTCATTTGGCTTAGGGATACTCGTTGGTGCTTCAGGGGGGTCCTCTGTGCAGCACAGTGAATTCAATATATTAGAAAGCAGCCTGATTAGATGATGTAACCTGTTTGCCATCACATGGTTGATCATGGCTGCATCTTTTCTGTTATTATCATATATAATGACTGTTTTTTGCGTTATCTTTTAGTCTGTAAATGTTCACAGATTTTCAATGAAATGTCACGTTGGAGAGGTTGTAGTTAGATGAAGATAAATGGGCAGTCTGTACCTGTGACCATGAAAAGGATGACTGATTTAGATAAAAGATGAACGGATATTTGAATAATAATATATGCCTTCTGCCTAATCACGGAGTCAAGTAATTGTTTTAGCAATATTCCAGTCGTATACATGTTACTGTGCGCAGTGGATGAGAAAAAAAGGCAAGGAGTGCCATGTGTGTGGCTCTATGTGGTCAAATTCATGAACCCTTTTGAGGAAGTGTCTTAAGTCTTAAGGCCTGGGTGTGCTCCTAACATTGCATTACATGTTGATTGACCACGTCTGCAGGCAGAAGTGTTATTAGCTGGCCTGAACGACGAGCTCTCAAAGACGGTGGGAAAAGCCTGCCGTCACAGACGAGGGCGGGAGCGAGACCCAATGAATCATAGAAATGGTGATTAAAGGTGCACACTTTCACGCAGCCTTTCCTCAAAGGCACTTGTGGCGCTGCACTCATGAAAAGTGATTGATTAGGACGCCCGGTAACACAGCCGGTAGTGCACATACCACGTGTCGAGTCCTTACTGCAGCAGCGCGGGTTCAAGTCCAGCCAGAGGCCATTTGCTGCAGGCCGTTCGCTCTCTACTGACCTGTCAATAAAGCAAACACACACACGCGGAGGAGTGTGCATGATTGTCAGATTGTTTGTTGACATTACAATACAGACGTATGTCAGGCCCCTGATTCTGGAGAGGCAGGAGAAGGTGTTTCAGACGCTGTTTGACCACCCGATCTGGGAATCCATCAGCTGTTGTCAACGATTTAACCTCTGGGGCCAACAGCCAATATTTTGGGGCTTCAGTGTAGCCTGGAGAACAGACACGACGTCCTCTGCAGTCTGAATAGCAACTTGACATGCAAGAATAACTAGAAAGACAGACTAGATATTTGCATATAAATGCAAAGAACTTTACTAACAACCAAAGGCCACACAAGCTTGATTTGTCGATATTACTCAGGCTAAAACAGAAAAATGCCAGAACACTTCCCATGGCAACATCTTGGTCCATTGCCTGCATTCATATTCAGATATCTGTTTGTCGAGATCAGAAGCATACTGACTCTTTTGATACTGGATGTTGTGGGTTCGTCCTCTGAGGAGCTGCATGAGATTTGTTGACTAACCCCGAGACAGCAGGGAGCGAAGAGTAATAAGACACAACAGTGGACGGATGTTTATCACAAAAATATAAAATATACAGCGTGATGAGCGTACATGTAGAGACAGACAGAGTAATCCTCTGAGTGATGTCCTAGTTAGTTATGTGACGGCTGTGATTGTCTGTTTATCTGTGTGTGATTCACTAATGGCTCATTCATCCATGAACCTCCAGCAGCACCCACAGCTCTTCAAACCTCATCCTGTGTGTCTGTGCGAGCTCTATTTTTATCTCCGATTGGTTGTAAAGTTGCCCGATGCACGTTTGTTCTGCCTTTTTAAATAGCTCTACTGTTCACACACACACACACACACACACTGTACACCGTCCCTCCCTGTGGCGATTAGTCTCCAGATCAAGCAGGAGTCGGACAGCAGCTGTCCACTCCGTTCTTCTCACTTACAGCGACACACACATATATTTCCATACCACACATGTAGCCTGCACTTGCCCAGACACTGACATCTGAGGACGTCAGCAGCTCTTAAGTCACATTTAAACAGTTTCTAATCGTGCGCACTCTGAAAATAGATTTCACTTTTCTGCATCACAAACTGGAGGTTGTAATCTTTATGCTGCTTTTTTAAATTTGTTTCTGATCGCATGATAGATTTAGACATGCCGATAATTAATTCCTTTATTATATCTACTTTCTAAGGCACTTAAACCTCTCTTACTTCTTACTATATTGCGGAAATAATGACTTTTAGTTTACGTTAGTTTAAAAGCATTTAATTGAATAGAATGCCAGCAATAGATACCAGCAAACAACATTAAGGGGGTACCACGCCTCTCCCCCAAAGTCAGCTGAGATAGGCTGCAGCACCCCGCAACCCCGATGAGGATAAGCAGTTACAGATAATGGATGGACGGAGCTCACATGTTTTATGACAGTTACACGACAGAAATAGTTTGAATCCTCAATGAAAGAATTAGAGTGTCTGTTCTTGTACAGTGTTGTCTCTGATACAGAGACAGATCATAGCTGAAAGACTGACAGGAAGCTGTGAGATGGCTGTGTGTCTGGTATGACCATGTTGATATGAAAAAATGTGTGTCTGAGTCTGGACTAAATCTGCCTGCTGCTCCTCATTCATTATTAATTAACACCCCCATTAAAACAATCTGTCTGCACAGAGAAGAGTCAGGGAGTGTTACATGTGTGTCGTGTGTGTACATCTATAGTACATACTGTATGTGTGTGTGTGTATGTTGAAGCAGCTGGTCACAGGGCAAGTGAGAAACGCTGCCCGGTGTCTCCCAGTCTGTCTGTCTGTCTGTAAGACCTGCTATGACACAGCAGAAAGTGAACGCACACATTGTAGACGTGCACAAGTCTAAGATAGATCTGCATGTTGGTCTTTGGAGGTGGCTCACGTCATGAGACGCCAGCCTGACTCCAAGAAGTAGCCCAGCCCCAAGAAGTCCAGCAGTCCACTCCTCACGGCGCCTCATGTCGCCTCATCGTAACGTCCCGTCGCAAACACCTCATGTTGCCTCATGTCTTATAACGTCACCTCAAGTCACATCTCACCTCACGTCGACTTACATCACTTCAAGTTGGCCCACTTCTTCAGCCCAGTCTGTGTTTCTAATCCAAAAAATGTTATGTAAGGACGAACAAAATGTCTTTTCGTAGAAGGAAGATCAGTGGTAGATTATCAATATGGTGGGCGATATAATGAATGAAGCCAGATTGAAAACTTTATTCATTTCTTAATTGTAAATCTCAGTCCACTCGTTAAACTTTGCAGTGGCACCGGTTATATTATCCACTTGTCCAGCTCCGGGTCTGGCACGACACTGGCTCTGCACCCTGACAAGCATTCCCGGCTTTATAACCTCCACTTTCCGGTGGTCTAAAAACGGCTGTGGTGCAAACACTAACACTCCCCCGCTGCTCTGAGCTCACAGTCCGGGCAGCCCGGCTAACAAACTGAGTTAACATTATCTATCAGCAGCTACAGTTTACTATCCATCAGGAAATTCTGTAAACAACGTGCCGTAAAGCGTTGCGTACTTCTCTCTAATGACTCGGAGCACAAAGGTCAAGTCAACATGATTTAAACTCTGTTAGTTTATGAGAGAAAAATTACAGAATGGGACCAAAACTACTAAAACAACAGACGCCTCTATAGCTTAGGAGTCACACAGTGAGCACTCTGATTGTTGTGCTCCCTTCTTGTGAGCACGCAGAGGGCAGTAATTAAACAGGAGTATTAAAGGTGTCACTGTCCAAAATGTCAAATATAAGTTGACTTTAATTTCCTTTGGCTTACAGTCTTGACCGACACACAAAGCTCCCAGTGTCTGATCGAGGTCTGTTTAGTCAGCGTTCACGGTCCCACCCACACAGTCAGTCAGCTGTGTGGGTTTGGACGGAGCTGACTGGAAAATAGTGACAGCAGCAGCTTCAGCCTTTAAACATGGCATGTAGACATCACTCTGTCAGCTTCACTGTTTCACACACACACACTCACTCACTTCACTCGTCTGCCCTCGTCTCTTTAATCCTGGACGAGATGAAACACTGACCCGTTTGAACGTGACGACATCCAGGACAAAGCAAAAAGAACAGAACAAACACTGCATGTCACATGTCCAATAAATGTCCGTGATTCATCGGTATCATCCAAAGCATTTTGCAGATCTGAGTCTGTTATTTTCTGTTTTTATCGGGCCATAACATCAGGATATAATGCCAACAACGCTCTGTATTTGTTGTGTGTTAGCACAATTTAATATCAGAAGCCATAAAGCCAGCAGAACTCAATCAGTCCTTTGATTTGGCATCAGGCCAACCGTCCCAGCATGGTATGAGTTTCTATTGGATTTGCTGGACAGCGGCAGGTTGCATCAGTATCACCTACATACAGAAGTGACATAGAGTCAGAAATTTGCCAAAGATCTGCTTGTAGAAAAACAAACTTACTTTTTTGTGGACATGGCAAACTTTCAACACGAACGCAGCATTCAAATATAGTAATGTATTCTTTTATATAACCCACAGACAGTGTTGGGTCAGGATTATTGAAGATAATTTCCAGTGTTGTGAACCATAGTTGTTGTTAGCAATCCCATGATGCCTTGGGTTTAGTCTGTGTGGTCATCTGTGTGGCAGCTCTGATTTTAAACACATTGCACATTGGAATAATGTAATCGAAATGTAATCAATCAATCCATGACAATGGGCCGAAACAACAACAAAGAAAATATTTGTATTACAGTGACTGACCTGATGGGGGCGCTACAGGTAAAGGCCCGAAGGTCAAGCAGGTTGAGCTTCGATCAGACAGACTACAGAAGGAAAACAGTTTTGTCATATTCACATATTAATTTAACAAGTCAGCTGTTAAATCCGTCTCGATGGTTTAATATGCATCACCATACCATGACATGCCAATTGTGTGTGTGTGTGTGTGTGTGTGTGTGTGTGTGTGTGTGTGTGTGTGTCTTTGCAGGCTTTTCCACTGAAAGCACTCCAGTTCTCATCCCCTGGGAAACCAGAGTCTTTTATTCGGGCTGCCAGGCCTTTAGGGCTTTCCATACTGCACCACCCCCCATCACCACGATGTTTACCACCATCACTTTGTCTTTCATCTCGACACAATCACCCCCTTTTACTCTTCATCATGCACTGGATTCTTATTCTTCTGCCTCGTTCGCCATCGCGCCTTTCCCCTGTCAATTTTCTCTGGGTCTGACCCGGAGCTGAATGATTTCAGGTTAGATCTGAAGCAATGGCCTTACGATATGTGTCAGAGCAGAGACAGATTATTCTCATCTTTATTAATCATATATTTTAGAGGTCACTCTGACCCACACATTTATATTTAGGCCAGTAAATATCATCAGCCCGGTAGATCTTCCAGGCATGTGTGGAATATTTTGGTATCCCCTGTATGTGTTTATCACATAAAAGTGACTTGACAAACATGAAAAACCGAATGTATTCCTCTGAGTGAGACCCATTTCAGTGTCATCAGTCCTGGGTTTAAATTTGAGGCTCTGGACGTTTTCTCTCCTCGTTATTCAGTTCACTATTCTCTTTCTTCTCCCGTCGCTGCCCTCCTCTCTGCTCTCCTTCCTCGCTCTATTCTTCTTCCTCCCTTTTGAGCTGATTCTGTGTGACTGGGAGGCCATTGTGTCCCGCCATCAAACACATTGCATACAACCATCCATGCAGAATACACACACACACAATCACACACACAGAGGGATGTTTGCTCTCAGTTTGTTGATCCCATTAGACGCTTGCTCGATCTGAAAGTATCACATATTGGATTTAAAAAAACACATGAAAAAATACAATTTTCATTCGCAGGATATTTTGCTGTGAATATTTAGATATTCACAGCAAAAATCGTACTAATCCATACATTTACTATATGTCACATTCATTCAGAATATATTTTATTGGTGTTGGAGTTTGAAGGTGAAGCCACATACCTGTACTGTGTATCATTCTTAACCTTTGCAAGTAAAATTAAAAGACAAATTCTGTCTTATTAGGTCAAGGTGCTCTAAACACGCTGACAGTACTGTAAAATTAAAATCCTTTTAAGGCTGTAATCATAAAATGCAAACCTTTTAAACCTGCACTGAGTTCATGAAAAATTCACCAGCGCGTAAACAGAGTGCGACGTGCGCTCTAACTAACCTGAAATTACCATCGCCAGAAGTTATAATTATCTTTTCTAAAGGAGGGGGCACAAATACCACCAGGCGTTTCATTTTTAAAAGTGCACAGTGTGCAACATGCAACAGAAATGCCTGAAATTAGGTTAATTAGATCCATGTTTCCTGTAAAACAATTTACAATTTACAATTTACCTTGTTTTATATTACTTTGATCATGGGTCATTGAAATCCTTGAAAGTTTGATAAAATTTGATTACTCATCATCAATCCTTGAGTCTGGAAATTTCAAATCAGTGAGTATTTGTCATTTAAAGCTCTTTCTTCCTCCTGGCTGTACTCTGAGAATCTGTCACATTTCCACAGAAACTATAATAGATTTGTAAATTATAGATCCTCTGCTCGCCTCTTAATATTTCATAGGCTGAGCTGACACACTAAAAGCTCGGAGGAAGTTTTCTGCCTCCTGAGACAAAAAGACAGAATATGAGCAGAGCTGATGTAATTATGGACGATTGTCCCCTCACGTTTTGGAAAACGGATGCAGCATTGCACCAGTCTGTTTATGTCCACATAACGTCTGTAACAAAGACTGTGAAACACATTCACTGCCAGAAGCCACATGTGCCACAGGATGTTATTTGGCAAAATTCATGTTGGCGGTGGTTTTAGATTAGTTGTGGGAGGATCTTTAGATAGTCCAGCTTTGTACAACTGACTAGACAGATGCAAGGCCAAGTTTGACTGTAGTATTCTTTTGAATGAATTAAAACTATTTCTCCAGGGTTGTGATATAACTTCATGTGCTTCCTCTCTGTCTGGACTATTTTTGTTAACCCTTCCTGTCCACCTCTCTGTCTCCATTCAAACACCTTTCTCTTACAATCTGCAGGAATACACTTCATTAACTTTGTAGTGAAATGCATCTGTGCACATTGGACAGTCGAGTGGAACGAGTGTTTCCTGTTGGGTGCCAAATGAGTGACGCAGCAGCATTTTCTTGGTTATTTCCCAGTTTTTTCCCCACAAGGAGCTGCTTGTACCGAACTCGAGCTCTGTGTTAATGTGACCTTGATGTTAAATGTCTTTTTTGTTCCTCTGGCAGGATTATGTCTGCCAACATGGGGTCGATGCGTATCCTCATCAAGGGAGGGAAGGTGGTCAATGATGACTTCACCCAGGAAGCGGATGTCTACATCGAGAACGGCATCATTCAGCAGGTAGACCACATCTACATGCACAGCCTGCATCCTGACTTATTACTCGGTCATGCACACACCCCACACACACACTGTCCAGCTGTTAGCGTGACTCATTTCGCAGTAACACAGTACGAGAGAGCATGAACCGTGCAGTGAACTCTCCAAGATGATAGTGAACACTATAATTAGCTTGCAGAGCGTCGTCATGGAAATAAGTATTGGTTTATGTGAAGAGGATGCATTTGACTCAGAAACCTGGAAAGCTGCACGCCTGCTAAATCTCCCCACAGCCGTGGCAGCACACAAGCTTAAACAGTCTTTACCCGTATTTCTTTTAATCTTTCGGTGCATTATGTACTGTAGGTGATAATGCACAACAAGGTGTGCAGATGTAAAAGAATAATGGCTGAGGTGAAGGCTACAAACACTGTAATGCAAAGCAGAGTGGCATTTCTCTTCTGGCTCCATCATACTCCCACTCAGCTGCAGAGTGTTGGCGCTGTCAGCATGCTAACACGCACACAGTTACAACGCTACTATGCTGATGTTTAGCAGGTATGAAGATAATCACAATAATTTGGCAATAATATACAGCATATTTATATATTTTAGAGACTGCAATGAATAAGTAGAAATAAAAAGCAGATTTAAACATTTTGGTGGGAAGTGTCAAACTGTGTTTCTGTTGGGAAGCTCATAATTGATCAAATATGGCAAAATTATTGTTGCACAGTTTGTTAATGCTGAGACTGAGACTAGACCATCTTGCAGAGGCATCATCAGTGATAGATGAGGGTGAAGGCTGGGTCCAAGGTCATGAGAAAGGTGGTGTCTGCAGCCCAAGGTGGCGTCTAAATTGATTGACGACAATCATGCGGCATAGATGAGATTGCTAACATTTGTTATTTAGCAGCAGGCACAAAGTGCAGCTGAGCCTGATGGGAATCTTTAGTTTTGCAGGTATTTGATCAATCCATGCAATAGTTGTTGAGCTATTTCAGACCAAACATAAAAATCTGAAAGCGGCATTGACCCAAACACCAGTGTCCTTTACAGCCCTTTATCGTCTTTATATGTTCATTGGTTAAGATGCATGTTATCGGGACGAGACGCATATTAATGAAGTTGTGTAATTTGTGTGTTTGTGTCCTCCGTGGCAGGTCGGAAAGGAACTGATGATACCAGGCGGCGCCAAGGTGATTGACGCCTCTGGAAAGCTGGTGTTACCGGGCGGAATAGACACCAGCGTGCATCTGCAGGAGACTTTCATGAACGCCAGCATTCAGGATGACTACTACAGCGGGACCAAGGTACACACACACACACACACACACACACACACACACACACACACAGGACTGTGTTATGACTAGGCTCGTCAGCATGCCTGTGATTAAACACACTTAGAAAGCAGAGACAGCTGTCATACACAGCTCATACTTTCTCTCTCTCTCTGTCTCTCTCTCTCGCTCTGTCTTTTTCTACCTTCAGTATATATTCATCAAGAAAAAAATGACCACATGTGTTCTCACACTGGTCGTGTAGGAAGTTAACTCAAAAAGTTTCTGGTTGAAAGCAAAGACTTCTGTCTACACACAGCTGTTCACTCTGCCTTCATACTCGGCTTATTAGTTAAATTCCTTCGGATGCTCTGCATGTTTTCCGCTGATCCCCCGAGTCTCCGAGCAGAGAGGATGAATTAATAATTGGGAGGCTTAAAAATTCAAAACAAGGAGTGTAATTGTTGCCTGCAGTGGTTTGTGTTGGAGGATGTTGTTGGTTGATTTTGTTGTTGTTGCCGCCTGATTTTTATCACTGGGGCGTTCAAGTCAGTAACTGGGTGTACGAGGGTGTGGCAGTCATTACACATAATGTGGGACAAAGATCAAATAAATTACATAGATAACAAGGTAAAATATGAAGTTGCTTTATTTCCTTTTCTAATATGGTGAGGAAAGTTCCAACAACATTCATTAGATATTGGACTATGTGGTGAATGGTATGAACTGCAGGACTTTGCGGCGCTGTATCTCAGTGGTGTGAGTCTGTAGGAACGCCAACTGAAGAGCGGTGAGAGGAATTTGAGGGAGGATTGAATCGTCCATATGCCAGCTTTACCCGGCAACCCCCCAGTTGCCAACCCTTACCCACTGACCTCGCTGCTATGGCAACCGAGCCCAGCTCTCAGTGTGGAAATGAGAGGAAGCAAACGTGTGCGCACGCATGACCAGTGGTGTAGTATTGTGTGGTCTCCATGGTGACTGCATTGCTGCGGCAACGGCTCATGTGCAATTGGGATAAACCCCCCCCCCCCCCCAAAAAAACTATTTCCCTCCCAGTGCATCCTCTTCCCTCCCTCCCATCGTTTTGTAACAGTCTGCTGCTCCCTCTCTCTCTTCCTTCATTCCTTCCTTTCTCTCTTCCCTCCTCACTCTTTCCTCTGGTTCACCCCCTTCTGTCTCACCCGCTGCTGCCCTCTGGGACAAACTGACTGACAGCAGGATAGAGATTTATATAACACGGTCAACTGTAGAAATGTGAAACACTGCAGTGTAGATGTGTTCATTTCAGAATGACTGAACTGATGTCCAAATACTGAGCTAGAATATTAGCAGTTCAGCTCTTTATCTCTCCCAGCAGGCACTGCAGAGATCTTTTTAATGTCTCTGCAGGCAGGAGAGGGAGATGAGGAGGAGGAGGAGGATGAAAGAAGGTGTGGTGTTGAGCTGTGATGTGAAGTATTGAGAGGTTCTGATAGAGGCTGATCAGAGCTGCAGTGGTAATCTGTCTGACACTGATAGCTTCTCCCAGAGTCCAGCATACAGAGATCCTCTCATCCTCTCAGATCAGTCATGTCAGACTCACTCTCAGAGTCTCGTCCTCTCTGACACATGCAAAAAATGTCATTTTTTTATTGTAGACCAGCAAATGCTCACATTTAAAAGGTTGGAACCAGAGCTAAATCGATTATCCGCGTAGCTGCCAGCAGTAGCTGTTAATTTCCTTTCGATGGACTAACAACACACACTGAGAGATGCACATTTCCTCTCCCCCTCTGTCAGTTTCACTTTCTTGTGATTGGATTATCGTCACAGCAGGGGTTGGGGGTCTTAAATAGAGCGGGGTGTTCATGTCAAACACTGTTTGGGGTTTACAAATCACCAGCCACTTTAGCCGCGCTGTCAAGGAGCAGTAATATGTTTAGGGAACCAGAGGGGCGATACAGTATGTCGGCTGTACTGAGACCTGTCAAGAGAGCTGTTAGTTAGTTAGTTAGAATGAAGGACCTGTGATAGCAGTCCTTCTTACATGGTGGGAGTAGCAGTCTGTTGTTGAAGGAACTGTTTAAGGCCTCCACAGTCTCATGCAGGAGTTGTTCATGATGGATGTTAGCTTTGATAACAATCCAGTCCATGGATGTCTTCATGGTTGTTGTTTTTTTTCAGCAGGGCATGAACGAAACTTGTCTGCTCGCATGTGTAATGTTGGATTTGGCTGTTTTTAGAAGTGAAATGTCTAAAAACTGCCTGGTCTGTCTGATCTCTACACCGTGTTGGATGACGGCTTCAGTCTGCTCGGCAACAGCAATTACAAGCTGTTTCATCACAGCAGCACAGCAGACTGAGGGTGTATTATGAACAATAGCTGCCTGTCAGCGATCTAAAATTAGATGCTCATTTGGTGTTGTAGTTACACATGGAGCCCAAAAACATGTAACATGTTTATATCTTAGATTGCCATATTTTTTGACATATTTTCTTAGATCTCTTTAACTTGTATATATTTTTTAGATTTTATGTTTCATATTTTATCATTCATGTTTATTGCTGTTTGCACCAGGGATAGAGAGAAACGCTATTTCAATTCTGTGTATGTCCTGTACATACAGCAGCAACTGACAATAAAGTTTGACTTGATTTGACTAAAAAGAGGAAACAAGGCAGGATGAAAGATCCTTGGCAGGGAAAAGTCAGCGGCCGGCCTATCCCTCACACTGAAGAAAATTATAACGTTCAGTAAACAGACACATCTCTCCCTTTAGCTCTTTCATTCAGTTTCTTTCTCTGCTCGCACAAGTCCCTCGTTCTGGAGACGTGTACTGGCAGTAAATTTTAATTAAGACCGCGCAGACAGACAGCGCAAATCCCACAATCCCCCGGCTGAGTACACGTCCTCTGACAGTGATCAATGACACGGCACTCTTCATGCACACACGTATGCAGGGACGTTACATGCTGACGCTGCAGACGATTCGCACCGGTTACTATGGTAATGGGAAAAACTGGTAGCTCGTTGGCTGGTGGGGTTGTCACTTAAGAGCAGGTGACTCCGCCTCTGTCTGCAACATATCTGGAGTCTGGAGGAAGGACTCCACGCTGACCCATAAATCGGAGCTGTTTTATCACATTTTATTCAGGCTAGAATGTAGAAATGATCAAGAATGTGCAGAAGCATCATGTTACATGTTTTCATTTCTCTCTGTTGATTTCCTGTTTAATAAATGATTATTGCCTGTTTTCCAATCAGTGCAATATCTCTGTTTGAGGATATTGAATCTGTGACTGCCAGTGCAATTTTCAATAAAGAGAGGAGGAGGAGGAGGAGGATGAGGAAGAGGATGAGTTGGAGGAGGGTGTGGACATGCGACAGGCATGGCTGAGCAGTATCTGTTGTCATGGCTACACAAAAGTGCATTTACCATTCAGCCAGCTGAGACGAAGTCACTGCAAACCACTGCCTTCGCATCATCGGTTTTCCAGCCCATAATCCTCTCATTCTCCTCTCTAACTTCCTCCAAGTTCTCCCTTTCTTCACCGGTCATTTCCTCTCACATCCTCCTCTATTACAACAAACTGCTATACATCAACCATGAGCACTGACATAACAAGACATCTCCTGGTAACATGCAAAACAAACAAGTTGTACAAGTTCAACAGTAGGAAGAAAAGAAATGCTACAAGCTTTATGGCTATAAACTGATAGGGAGCTAACTTATTCTGAATGTAAACGGATAAATTTAGTGTTTGTACAACTGGTAACAAGTCAGCGATACGATGAGGGAGCAGTTCATAAAGAAACACTATTGCTCATTGTCACCAGGACAAACAGAGTCTATGTGCTTTACAGTGAAATCATTGTTCTCGTCTCTAATCAGTCTCTCTTTTCTCTTCCTCTGTCTCCCATTTACGATCTCCCTCCTTCCTTCCTCTACGTCCCCCCTGATTCACCTCTCCTCACCCCCCTCTCCTCACCCAGGCGGCTCTGATGGGTGGCACCACCATGGTGATGGCTCTGGTCCTGCCTGAACAACACTGCTCCCTGCTGGACGCCTACGAGAAGTGCCGAGCTCTGGCCGACGCCAAGGCGTGCTGCGACTATGCGCTACACGTCGGGGTGACTTGGTGGGGACCGAAGGTGAGAGCCGGCGAGGACATGGACACACACACACATAAATCATTATCATTACATTACATTATTATTTGTTGTTTCGCTCTTCAGGCTTTTGTCCTCCCTGACTGAGTTAATGAAGCAGCACACATTCATATGTGGGTGAAATGTGTCATGACCTACATTAAACCTTATATGAACTGGGTTAACGCACATGCTCACTGGGCACATTAGACAGAGTTTATGAGTCAACATGCCTCATTCAGCCTTTGGCTTTAACGTCTGCGCTGCATCATCTGCTGACTCTGTGCGTCTGCCACATCGTATTATTATATAGTACTTACGAACATCCTTCTAATAATAATAGGCCGCAACTAAGGATTATCAATTGATCTGGAAGATATTGTTGATTAATTGATCAATCATCATTTAGTAATGTTAACATTAAATTAAGCCTGTGTTGGCATACATTCAGACTGAATCGCCGTAGGGTTGTGTGGTGTTGTGTGTGTGTGACGAGGGTCAGAGGAATAAAGGTTGTTTTTTTTTCCACTGATTTGCCCGCTTTATCGAGGTGGACACCCCTGCTGCCCACACCGCCACAGCCAAAACACACTACCCCCACTCTAATTCATGGAAAAACGTGTGTTTTCACTGCAACGCCATATTCTGCCTGCGTATACCTAATTTATGTTTTATAGAAATTTACAATAAACAGAAACCTGAAATCTACGCCTGAAGCTTCTTCAGTTAGTCAAAGTACAATGGCCCTTTAAATAGAGGAAGAAGCTGCATGTACAGTTCTTATTTCTTATGGACAAAGTATTATCCTTCATTTGATGTTTGATGACTCTCTTATTGCAGTGTTATTAGAATATTTCCTCAGTAAACATCAGAGAGTTTCTGTTTGCTGCGTTCTGAGTGAATTAAATTGATTTTTCTGAGCGGTGAATGTTTTTGTGGGACTGTGATATCCACCAATGTGAATGTAATGTGATCTCATTCTGGCTGCTCTCCAAGCTCATTTCATGCCCCATATAACACACACACACGCGCACACACACCCTCTCTCTATACCCACATTTACACTGTCCAACACTCTTCACTGCCAGTCTTTGCCAATTCAAACCAAAACTTTCTCAGCCCTCAGAGCCGATTGGCTACCAGCATCACTTCTGATCCCTGACCTCTGACCTTTGTGTCCTGCGCTCAGGTGCGTAATGAGATGGAGACCCTGGTGAGGGAGCACGGAGTGAACTCGTTCCAGATGTTCATGGCCTACAAAGACATGATGATGCTGCGGGACTCTGAGCTCTACCAGACGCTGCAGACCTGTAAAGACATCGGGGCCATCGCAGCGTGTCCACGCCGAGAACGGAGAGCTGGTGGCAGAGGTGCTCACCCAACAAAACACACAAATATTCACTTCCTGCCATTTTACCCTTTAATAAAGATGTTGAGCACAATTATTAGTTATTTTCACTGAACTAGAAACATTTGAGATGATTTGACCATCTATATGTGTGCAGTTTTTGTTTTTAACGTGTGTGTATGTGTGTTGTTAGAGTGCCAAAGAGGCTCTGGATTTGGGCATCAGTGGACCAGAGGGTATCGAGATCAGTCGACCAGAAGAGGTACGTTATTTCTCATCACTCAGTTATGTTTAGAGCTACACATGAATCGATTGTATTTAGCTATTTTTTGCTGATTTTTCTATCTTTAAAATATTGATAATAAATTTAAGGGTATTAACAAAACATGCAGGCGTGATGAGTTTTGTTCCTCAGTGTTAAATTCATTTGAAAGGTCATACATGTAATCAACACACATCCAACTTTCCTTACTAACTGGGTCTATTTCCATGAAGATAAACAAGCTGACCACGTCCACACAGTTCATGATAAAGACCTTATATATAAAAGTACATATTAAACTTCTTCATCTTATTTTCTACAGCTGGAGTCTGAGGCTACTCACAGAGCTGTCACCATCGCCAACAGGGTAAACAGACACAAAAATACAGATGTTAGTATCCTGTCTGTGCAGCTGTCTGTATGTTATTGATAAAGGAATGAATGCTCTTGATTGCAGGCTCGCTGCCCAATCTACCTGGTGAATGTATCCAGTATGTCTGCCGGAGACATGATTGCTGCTGCTAAGATGCAAGGTGAAAGATTTGACCCTGATGACGCGGATATAAAGCAGATGGAGACGATCTTCTTCTAACAGCCACCTTCCTCTCCTGTTCTCTGTCTGTTCTGTCTGTGCAGGTAAGGTGGTCCACGCAGAAACCACAGTAGCTCACGCCGTGCTGAATGGGATGCAGTATTACCACCAGGACTGGTCTCACGCCGCTGCCCACGTCATCGTCCCTCCCCTCCGCCTCGACCCCAACACCCCCAGCTTCCTCATGGGCCTGCTGGGAAAGTATGTGCCCCTAAAAACAGTCCTGACATTATGTTTTATCATACAGGTCATTAATTAGTGATAGTTTAGATCTGTATGGTTCTAAAGCACGTATATCCTGTTTCTAGCGATACTCTGAGCGTTGTGGCATCGGAGCACCGTCCATTTAGCGTCAAGCAGAGAGCTTTGGGCAAAGAGGACTTCACAAAGATCCCTCATGGAGTGGCTGGAGTCCAGGACAGGATGAGCGTCATCTGGGAGAGGGGGGTGGTACGTACACACATTCAGTACACACACACACACACCCTTCACCTTTATGAACATGAGGTCAAAACTCAAATAGGTTTGACCCTCCTGCTCTATTAAATGCATTAACGTTTGCAGGTTACAGGAAAGATGGATGAGAATCGCTTTGTGGCAGTGACGAGCTCCAACGCTGCAAAGATCTACAACCTGTACCCACGCAAGGGTCGCATCATCCCCGGGGCTGACGCTGACGTGGTGGTCTGGGATCCAGATGCAACGAGGTATGTGGTTACATTTCCGACATGACTCACAAACACAGATCACTCGTCATTCCTACCTGAACAAACACTCTGGTGTTAAATGGCTGTTGTGTCTGCACAGGACGATCTCGGTGAGCACTCAGGTGCAGGGCGGAGACTTCAACCTGTACGAGGGGATGCGCTGCCACGGCGTTCCCCTGGTCACCATCAGCCGAGGACGTCTGGTGTGTGAGAACGGTGTGTTCATGTGCGCTGAGGGCTCCGGAAAGTTCTACCCACAGCGCACCTTCCCTGACTACCTCTACAAGAAGATGGTGCAGAGAGAAAAGGTGTGTCCACTTTCATTCATTAAAGTTGAGTCAGAACAGTGGAGCTCATGCCGGGCTGTGCAGTGTCGGCCGACAGTGAACCTCCTGCAAACACAGCCATCATACTGAGTCTAACTGCACCGGTTTGACAGTTTATATAAAGGATTTAATGCTCTGCTCTCTCTCTCTGCGCTGATGCTGTTTTTCTGCTGCTGCTGTCTGCAAAAACCTCCTTCGTGCAGTGTCTGTTTTTTTGTTCGGCACTGGATGGTTTATGCTGCTAACTTGTGGGAAATACTCTATTTTTTATTTATTGTATTTAGGTTAACACAGGGTCAACAATACAAGGAAATATGTTGGATGAGAGAAAAACAGGTCAGCTCAGCATTGAGAGTACGAACAGTGCTAAAAATAACAAAATAGAATAAGATAAGATTGATAGACTTTAATGATCCCACAGCGGGGAAATACACTTGTCATTTGTCGCTATAAATATATAGAAAAGGTCATGAAGTTCTGCTGGTGTTAAAGAGTGTTAAAGTGTACTAATACAGTGAATAAACGTGAAAGGGTTATATGGGATTTGTCCTATGTCTTTATACTCATAGCTTATTCTTTAAGACTTTAGCGCTGTTTCTAATAGTGACATTCACATTTTTGAAGTTTGAATGTGCTTGATCTTTCACAGCAGAAATGTAAAAATATTTGGGGCGCACACAGACAGAATATCTGGGTCATACAGTTAATTTTAGTCTGACTCTGTACTGAGCTTCAGTCTACTGTTGAGGATGTTCCTTGAGTTAAGAACCATGACTGTCAACTCAAATAAATCACCGTCATCCTCATTTGTAATTTATGATGAGTGTTATCGACAGAGCTATTATTATCTTATCTGTTATTTAATACACCCTCAAGCCAAGAAGACCAGATCATAAAATGTATGCTCTTCATGAAGAGGAATTAATGACTCTGCGAGCTCTGTGTGTGCTCTGTATTTATTCTCTACCTGTCACCTCTTTCAGACTCAGGCTTATAAAGGGGTTGCCAGGGATCCGTACTCTGGTGACGTGGCCAAGGTGGCAAACGCCATGAAGAAGGAGCTCGGTTTGGGCCCCATTGATGGTGACAATGTCGACAAAGGGCCCCATGGTACTCGGGTGCACCAGGGAGTCCGAGACCTCCACGAGTCGTCCTTTAGCCTCTCAGGTAGGCTGGAACAAAACGTGACCTTAGTTTTGGTGATTTCTATGTGCTCAAACTGAACACCCTGTTTTTCTCTCAGGGTCTCAGGTCGATGACCACATCCCGAAGAGGTCCTCGGCTCGGATCCTGGCCCCTCCCGGCGGTCGCTCCAGTGGTATTTGGTAATCACTGGTGCAGAGTGGAGCTTCAACCGTCCGACCCTCCTTGTTTTGTATAAATCTGAGCAACCAGGAAAACTGCACTGATTTTCAATCACAGTCAAGAAGGGAAAAATAAATTCAAGCATGTGTCTGTGATCGGTGATCTGCCAAAGTGACTTTTACAACTTCTAATTTGTGTCTTAATTGGAACGACTGACTTGATTAATTGCGGTGAGATTGAAGGGCTAGCTATGAATTTAAAACGTTTGGTCAAATTCAAGCTGATCACACTAACATTGACAAAGTCTGCTCATCAGCACCCTCCTTGTGTCCCACTAAACTAAACTAAACTGTGAGAGATCAAAACCAGTACAGTTTTTGATGGTTTGAACTAAAGTGATGTCGACTCAATTATTTAAAAAAAAGTAGAACTGGATTCAGTGAATTATCTATTATACCCCCGTCACTCACACACGCACACACAAACAAACAGTACACTGTAGAGACCATAGCTTTAGACTCATATGAAGATGTGTGTGGATTCTGTTTGTGATTAAACGCCCGCTGTGCTCGGCTTCCTGCAGCACGGTGGGTTCCTCTAACTGTTTTTGTTTCCACTGGATGAACTGTGCTGTGTAGTGGTGACATCCAACTGCTTCAAACACCGTGTGATCTTACAGCTAAACTCTCTAAACAGAGTCAGGCTCGACCTTATCCATCCTCATATTTTCACTGCCTCTGACTTAAACAACACTCACATATCCCAGAAACATTCCTGCCTCACCTGCAACGTAGCAGGGTCTATAGATGGAAGTAAACAACCTGTGGGCTGATCACACAACACCTAAATGTAGGCTTGTCTGCCATGGAAACGTAGTAGCCACGGACCTTGTGAAAGTTTGTAATTAAAGGAAAGATTTAAACATCACAGTGTGGATATCGAAGGAAAAGCTTTCTGCGACTTTGCTACTGATAATTCACAAGTAATGCTTGGTGTAATTTCCATCTATAAAGTTGAATGCTGTGCCTTCTCATTCACCAGAGAGATCACTGAGAGCCTTCTGAGTAAAAACAGGAGCTGTTGTTGGACTGCTGAAAACACCAGAGGGTCTCATTTATCAATGTATGTGTTAAAGAAGCTTGAAATGTGTGCGAAAAGATTGCCCAAAGGAAAAGAAAGATTTAATTCAGATGAAATTACCATGAACATGCTACAATTATGTAACGAAAACAGAGTGTATTAGCGTCATAAATCAATGCTATATGAAGCTTTTAGCATCTTTTAGCTCATTGTTTTGGTTCCACAACTTTACTGTTATGGTTTTCACTGCTCTTAACAGCCCTGTTTCTGACAATAAAGCTCTTTAACAGCTAAAGATACTTTTAACACCGGAGTTGGCCGAGACCAAAACAGTGTTAGAGGGAGAGAATATTGAACTAAAACCTAATGCATTAATGTAAACAGGCTGTAGTTCTGCCCCAAATATAGCCCAAATACCTGAATTAATAGGAAAATGTGAAAGAAAAGGACAAAAATCAGATACAGTGAGGTTTGGACACTTGTAACTAAGATTCAGAATTATTGGTTTTAAAAGTTTGCACACCAGCGATCTAAGCACATGCAGTTACAAAACTACAAAACTGTTCATACACAGTTGATAAATGAGTCCTCAGGTTGTCCAACAAAATAAATAGTTGTTGAGTTTCAGTAGCCTCTCGTGGAGCACACTCTGAGAGCAGACTTCCTGTTTGTAGGAAAATAAAGTGGGGTTGTTGTTAGAGAGGTTTGTCTCCACAGAGCAGGAAGATTGAGCTGCACAGGCTGAAGAAAACCACTCACCCTCTCACCTCCTGACTATCTCATTCCTGCCTAGCAGTATTATATATTTATACACGACCACGTCTTCTTGTCTGTGAACTATATATTTAGGATGTTTTTGTTTTGTTTTTTTAGTTGAAAGAATAAATGTGCCAATGTGAATCACCCCGTGCCACACCTACACCCATGCATGAAGAGCACCACATGGGGACAGAGGATTGAAACGTCTCCTGAACGCCGCAGGCTCGCAAACGACAACTGGTGCTGTTTTTTTACAATTACCTACAACGGCGTTATTTTATTGTTGGCTGAGTTCGTTGTTTTGAAGGCGCTGTGACTGCTCAGTGGCTGTGTGTGTTTGTAGATCTTTGTTGTGTTGGACAGTGAACCTGTTGAATCTGTAAGTGGCTGCTTGTTTCTTACCACAAGAGTAACGGCAAAGAATAAAAGTGAGAAAAATAATATCTCAATTCTTTTTGTGTGTCATGTGATATTTCTAATATGGCAACATTAAACAATTTATCCAAGGATTCATGAAGTTCTTGACCTTAATGTCAAGCAAAGATTAAATGTACACTGACAACCAGCCAACCAACCATATATTTTATTTTAAGCTACTACATACTTCTATTTCTCTAGATTACAGAGGGAAATGTACATTAATTGACAGTTTCGGTTACTACTTACTTTGCAGATGAATATTAGTAATACAAAATGTTATATTATTGATAAATAATGTAAATCATAGATTAATATAATTTCTTATAGATAGAATACAGGTCACTTTTCAGCAGGAGAAGCCCTACTGAAAAGTGACTGCACCCTATAACTCTGGATTAGAAAGGTTACATTCTGTCTTTTCAGCATGATCAATAGAGGAAACCAGGTGCATGTACAGTGAATTTGGTCAATATCACTCCCTGCAATAAAGAGTTAGAGGGTGCAGTTACTCCTCCTGTATAGTATAGTATAGTATAGTATAGTATAGTATAGTATAGTATAGTATTTATCAAAATGAGTGAAAACGAGCAGGAGGGAGAAGCATCACGGGTCATTGTAATCACCAAACAGTGACCGCATTCACACCCTGTGCTCCGTCATGGCTGCTGCCGGGACACCAGTTTCACCAAAACTAATATAAAAATGCTGCAACTGAACGCGCATGCGCACTTCCAACAGCTTAGAGTCGAAGAGCAGTCTCGCGCAGTTCGCTGAGGCAACAGTCGGGGTTATAGCAACGGGAAAGCCCGTCATTAGACACATCGGGACGGCTGTTAGAGGGACGCTGCGCACTTCAGTGAGTATTAATAACTCAACTTAACTTAAAATGTGTTTCTCTACGCGTGAAATCAGTTTATTTAACAGCTTGTTTAATTTACGTCTCATATAAATACTTGTATCCTGCCGTTTGTGGCAGTTATTCAGTCAGCGGTAATGTGCGTGTGTATTATCGAGCAGGCCTTCAGAGGGGGGTAACGTAACGTTAACGTCAGGCTATAAAGGAAAGTCTCGTTGCCAGTCAGCCGTTTTTGAGCTCGCTGGTATGGCTGAAGTGAGATAAAACCGGGTGTAAAGTGTTTAAATTCAACGACAAGAGGCATTTTTAACCCAACGTTTGCGGTGTAAGTAGTTAGCTTGGAGCTAGCAGAGGTAGCGGTGCCTGTCGCAACACCAACCTACGGACCGGCCGCGGCTGTAACGCCAACTGTCAAAACACCGAGGATAACCCGTGAAACTGACTGGCACCACCAGCCTGTGCAGTTTAGATGCACAAAAAAACACAACAGGTTTTTATGTGTCCTGTAACGTACTTTACGACCTGCTGACTTGCTTTACTATCTGCTGACAGCGAGTGTTGTTTTCTCTAGCTGTCAACATAAAACAGTTAACTGGTGGTGAAATGAACGACAGTAAAAAGACGTTTGGAAATACTGTCTGTAACCCATAAAGTAAAGGAGGCTCACTTAAAACTACTGCACGACTTTCACAAGCTATAATAAATAATAATAATAATAATTATAATAGCATTAGCGTTATTTATAATATATTTTAAAACAGTTTACAAAGTGTTATGACAGACGACCAAACAAAAGCAAGATAAAAATAAGATTTAAGAGCGTGGTAATGGTAATAGCCCTTAAAAACATAATAATATGAATCAGTATAACTGAATAAATAAGATAAAGATACAGTAAACACACATTCACACACCGCATTTTGATAACAAGACAACATCACATTTTTTATGCAAGTCTATAAAAATAGTGATAAATTTTTTTTTTTTTTTTAAATCACTGATTCAGGTTGTTTTCAAAGTTGAGGGGTCCTGATGGCAAAAGCAGGGTCACCTTTAGATTACACCTGGAGATAGACCCAGGTGTGCTTTAAAGGTGATTAGTAAGAGCTTAAAATCAATTAAAAAAACAAACAGGAAGTCAGAGGAGACCAGCTAAAATCAGTGTAACATTTAAAACCAGTAAGATGTTTCTCCAGATCTGAAAGTACTAAACGTGTATTATCACTGCTGATACTCTAAGTAAGTGAGTGATTAATCAATAATTAATCACTGACATTTTTGGGTTATAAAGTGATAAATTCATTAATTTTTTAAAATGATAGTATATATATTTTTACTTTTCGTTGCATCACTGTCAACTGTGTGTGTGTCAATGTGTATGTACATGTATGTACATATACAAAGATGCCATATCTGACTCCCACAACTTATCTATGTGAGTGTTCAGTTATCTCTATGAGTATATCGTGCTTTACGTCATCATACACTTCATTGGGCAACTCTGACATAATTCGAGCTTTTATGAAGCTATCAGAGGTATTAATTTAACTATTATGTTCATTATAGAAGTCTGAAACATTATGAGCTGAGTTATTGTATTGGATCACATTGTTTGTAAGTCTACCTAATGAAGTGGCCTGTTGGTAACAGGTAGTTAGAGGTTTGGTTCTTGTGCCCTCTGTGTTCATTTATTCCCTTAACCGCCTATCCTTATTAGGGTTGCAGGTGACTGGAGCCAATCCCAGCTGATTGAGAGGTGGGTACACTGTGGACATGGTTGAAAAACAGCTGTTCTTTATGTGCACAGGTGCCATCTGTTAGTACTGTAGTGTAGCAGCAGTGTGACGTTAACAAGGTACAAGGTTTAGCTTTATTGTCATCATACAGTACAGGACCGCAGAAAAAAACTTTATCAGTGTAAGATGAAGGTTATAGTGCAAAGAGGAGACAGTGTTTTGCTGTTGCTGATATTTTATCACATACTTTGTTTTGATAGCAACTGTTATTAAAACTGTTCGACTCATTTAGAGGTACAACTTTTCATTTGTGTATCTTCATTAGGTAGCAGGAACAGGAGGAAGGATAAGGAATATTACATTTTATTTTTTACATTTTTATTATTGCAACAGACTTGTACTATAATAAGGAGTCAGATGTGCTGCAGTGCCTTAAAGATCTGGGGAATGTTCTGGAAATAGTGTCTGTTGGGAAAGTCCAGGTTTAGAGTTACACTTACATTCAAGTCTAATCATGCATTTTATTATAAATCGCTGACACCAAACTTGTTGTCTGTAGAAATAATATTTGTCTGTTGTTACAGACAAACTGTGAGTCAACTGTCGGCGTTTAAACCAAGCCAAGCAGGTGTTGTCTGTGCAGCATCGTTGTTCGATTAGTGCTGCAACACAGGATTATTTTATTATCAGTTACTGTTAATGTCCCAAAGAGATTCATGTTACTATCATAAGACACTAAAGTAGGAAATCACATTTTAAAAAAATACAGCTTTTCTGTCAATAAATGTTTTGCTTCACTCTTCCTAATGACTGTTTAATGGAAATGTGACTTCACATATGACTTTGATTTTTCAGTTTCTAACATACAGGTTACCCAGAGTAGATTTGTGTGTTATTCAACCACCCCACCAGAAGACCGGCAGGACCGGTACCTTTATCAGCCATAACCAAATGAGCAACATTTGCCTGGTGGACAGTGTTACCTCTTGTTAATGTTGGATGTTTCCTTATCGGTCATTGTGATGAATCACAGCTGTTATATACACCTGTTGGTGATCTCAGCTGCCTTTGTGGACCGTGATGGGTCGCAGCATGTCAGACCTGGGCTAAAAGGATTAACCGGGGGAGAGATTAATGGCCTAGCAGGTTCACTAGTGACTGGCTGCTAGTTTATCTGTGGTATTTCTCTTTGTAACCTTGTGGAGGCGTTCTTGAGCAGCGCATCGAACCATTCTGCAACCGTCCAATAGAAACACAGGTTTGGAGGGAGTTTTGTTTGATACAAATGTCATTCATGACCAGTAAAGTAACTCAGATGTGTGATTCTGGTCTTTGTCTCCAGGTCTTTCTCTAAGGTGGTCCACCACAACCACATTTGAACAGTTCACACCCAACTCACACCCAGCACAGGTGAGTAAAGTGTCTGTGTTTTTATACTATTTCTTGTAGGTATTTGTGTATGTTTAACTGTTGCATCTGTGTGTGTGTGTGTGTGTGTGTGTGTTTGTGAAGCAGGAGGATGGCGGTGAATGTCTACTCCACCTCTATGACCATAGAGAACCTGAGTCGTCATGACATGTTGGCATGGGTAAACGACTCTCTACAGCTCACCTACACAAAGATCGAGCAGCTTGGTTCAGGTAAACACACACACACATTTAAAAAAAAAAAAATCAAAATGTTTCTGAAGCTGAAAAGACAAAATAATTATGTGAATGTTTCCTCAGGTTCTGCTTACTGTCAGTTCATGGACATGCTGTTTCCCGGGTGCATATTGTTGAAGAAAGTGAAGTTTAATGCTAAACTGGAGCACGAATACATACACAATTTCAAAGTCTTACAGGCTGCATTCAAGAGGATGAGTGTGGACAAGGTGAGAACACACACACACACGCATTCTGACTAGATTTAATACAAAACTCTTCACTAGAAGAGTACCCAAAGCATTATATTCACTACCCAAAGGCATCCTCATTGTCATGATCCGAATACATACAAAAAATGCTCTCTGCTCAGAGACACCTCTAACAGATCTGACAGAACTATAGTTGAAAGAATCTGATTTCTTTACTGAGATTCTGCTTTTAATAGCAAAGAAAACAATGACAGCTTCCTGGTTGAAGCCACAGCCCCAAAGCACAACAGGATGGAGAGACGGGGGAAAAATATCTTTATCATAGAGATTACAGATTAAAACAGTTGATAGATGGTCAGCGTTGATACAGACAATAGCAGAACTCTAATCACCTCTTGTTTTCTTTGTGTTAATGTAATTATTTCTGTGTCAATGCTGCATGTTACTCAAATTTAGGTTTCACAAGGAGGTAATCAGTATAACTGCATAAGCATCTCCTCCTGTGTGTTTTTTAATGTATATGTTATATGTAGTTTTGTCATTTTATATGTCATATGTCAGGACATGTTGTAATTACATGGTCGGCATCTAAAAGTTGGCCACTGGGATGCCCCAAAATAAAGTTTGTAATAATCACGTTATTCCTAAATTTCATACAGAAATCATTTGATCTCACGCCATGTTGAGCTGTTTTTTCTGGCATTTCAGGGATTAGCAATTGTTTTAGATCCCTACACAGGGGTTGTATGTGACGGTTATACAGACCACAGCAGTTCTATGACATCCTTCACCTCTTTATTTCTCTCTCTCTGTCTCTCCTCTCTCAGATCATCCCTGTGGAGAGGCTGGTGAAGGGGAAATTCCAGGACAACTTTGAGTTCCTCCAGTGGTTTTAAGAAGTTTTTGATGCCAACTACGACGGCAAAGAATACGACCCTGTACTGATACGGCAGGGCCAGGATGGAACGCCACCTCCACCAATCGCAGGTACAGTACTCACTTACACTTGTGTGTGTGTTTCTGACACAATCACCTGTGTGTGAACTCAGAAGCTCATTTCATTGCTTTCACCTCTTCATGCAACCACATCCCCACCTCTAACTCAGGTGAGCCCATTCTCCACAAACCAAAAAGACCCCACTCGTCCAGGTAACCTCAGTAATTCCTCAGCATCTAGCATGTGTGTGTGCTTGTCAGTGCTTTCAGGGTGCCTCACCTTCATTAAACTGTGAGCTGCTTGGTTTATGGATTGGTCTATTCCTGCTGGTTGTGGGCGGTATCAGGGGCTCTCATTTTATCTTCTGGACATCGACTATCCAAAGGCGTTCTGGCACACTTCATAAGAGATCCTGCTTTTTTTTTATATGTTGCTGGTCGGAGTCAGTCGATAAAAATGTGGATTTGCTGTTTCTAAGTGTGGCAAAAAAAGAAAATGGGCAGCAGAAACTATCATCAGCTCTCTCGAGCAGAAGTGCAGTGTCACTGTCGAGGTTTTGGTTTCAGACTGTGATGTCTGTAACAGTACACTACACAAACGTTGCTAGCAGTGATGGGAAGTATACATATTTTGCAGTAAATGAGCTAAAACCTCCAAAAACTTTGTATTAAATGAAAGCACACTGCAAAGACATCCTACCGAAGATGACTCTGTGTGTGTGTTTGTGCATGTGTGTGTTTTCCTTTGTACTTCTATCTTTCAAAAACAGACTGAGGAAACACAAGAGAGGCAGCCGTCTCTTGAAGGTGCTCATTGATGGTTAGGCTAGAAGTCAGTTTAGTTCGGAGAAGTTGTTCTCTTTTTTTTGACCAACTTCAAAAGCTGAAAAAAGTTCACCACCCCACAACTTTTATTGAGCATTAACAACAATTGTTGAAGCAAATTATTAAAAAGGAGTAGAATTTTTGAACATATGATTTAAAACGTTATTTTATAAATGTACAAGTCATATTCATTTGACTTAGTATCACCCATGTTTTCCTCATGGTCATCCATGCCCCACCTACAGCGGCTCTATGCCCAAACATACAGCATACGGCAATAGCTCCTTCATCTGTGTCTACATTGTATGTGTGCTTCTGTCTTCCAGGCCCCATGAGAACTTCTCCCACAGTACCGAAGACTGTTCCCCCTCCTCAGAGGCAGATCACAACAGCACCCCGCAGGAGCGCTCAGATGACCCGCAATGGAGGAGACGCTGAGCTCATTGAGCTCAACCAGCAGGTACTACTGCACTGATCCTGTTGTGTCTTAGAGCCCAAACCCACCACGGTACCTCCGTCCCTGTGCAGGTCTCACATTAAATGGCACCATTTAATGGTTGGTGGTTTGGAAGTTTCTCAGAATTGAACTGTGGGCCTGTGTTTTGGCACAAGTCGTGAGACCCAGCACTGGACTCTCATAATGCAATAAGGACTCTTTTTTCAGATGTTCCTATATTTATTCCTACCGTACTCTCCATGCTTTCTATTTTAGGTATATTAATTCACTTTTTTACTGTGTTTGCTCGTAGCTGCTGGATCTGAAGCTCACTGTAGAGGGACTGGAGAAAGAGAGGGACTTCTACTTTGGAAAGCTGAGAGACATCGAGCTCATCTGCCAGGAACATGAAAATGATAACAACCCAGCACTCAGCAAAATTATGGATACACTGTATGCCACAGAGGTAAATACAGTTACTTACATGCCTTTAATAGCAGGTCAGAAACATTTCAAATGACTGAAAGCAGCCTCTCTAATCATCATAACGTTTACATGACTTTTATTCTTCATTTTTGATCTCATTTTGCAGCGTTTCTGACCTCAGCCTCTTTTTGCAGGACGGATTTGCACCACCAGATGATGAAGAGATTGACGAAGGGGCACGGGGAGACCAGGACGAGTTCTGAACTCCTTCTTCAACCCCTAACCCCCCACTCGCACTCTTTAACCTACCTGATCATCGTCATAATCCCTCTCTTTTTTCCCCCTTTTAATTTATTTTTTACAACCCCCCCACTTCACTTCTCCCAACCTGTCTGTGTCTGTTCATATTCATGACGACTTTGTTGCACAGGCTAGCTTCCCAAACTTGTACTAGTAAAGGACACTTAATCCAGACCTGTCTGGGCCGAGGCCCTTGCAGCCTGACTTGGCTTACTCGACTTATTCTAACCTGTTACCAGAGAGGACAGCTGCACCGCAGAGCTAGTCTGTCGAAGGTTTAAGGTTAATAGCATTGAGATTATAGGGATCCAGCACTGACAGCTCAGAGCCAACACTGCTATCAATCTATCTGTCTTCAGAGGCAGGTCTTTTTTCTCTCACCACGCACTTTGATTGGTGAACACAAACACTTGCGTCAGGCTTCACGCTTTCATACTTTATATAAAAAAACATGAAATGTTTTCCACACAATGTGACCAGTTTTAGCTTATAGTGGCTATACATTTTACAAGGTGAGATTATAAATGGCTTTAAGCTCCTTTGGAGAGAGGCCTGCACATATATTTTGAACATATGATGACACGTGAACGTACATTCAGCCCGCAGACATATCACTTGTACATGCATAAAGAAGTCATCATTCCAAGAGTACGCTCTTATTCGTCAAGTTGTCCCACCAGAGAGGGTTTGCTCATGAAACTGTTTAACCCGCTTCTTTATGAGACAGCATTATATTTATGTTTTTATTTATTTATCTTTTTTTAATCTGCTCTATACAGTTTCTGAGAAAAACAAAATGTGTTTTGGATTTGAGAAAATTGAATTGTCTTTGCACTAAATGTAGCGAAACAAAACGGACTGTAATGATCCAAAATGCCAACATGCAGTGACTGGCTGTAGCCAGAGAGATGCAGGAAGATGCTATTTTATATTTTGTAGATTTATTTTAAAGAGGTTTGTTTGTTTTTTAAAAATTTGCATTGAATTCCTCAATGGCCAAGTCAGAGGTGTCAGTGTAAAAGTTATTTATCAGACAGATGTCAGAATTCTATGAATGAACAAATGTTAAAATCAAAAACAGGCAGGCACTACTAAATACTAATGTTTGACTGTGTTAATTGAGTTAAACATTGTAGCTGCTATCGTTACCTTTATGTTGCTATTTAACTGAGTGATGTTGCAAAGCGTTGAAACACCACAGTGGCTGCCAAGGCACTATGGATGTGGTTTATTGAGACTGACAGCCAGGCTGAGTGTGATTGCCAGGAGTTAGATCAGTCCGAGAGAACAGAAACATTAAACCCTCTCTCCCCATTTGTTATCACGGCGGCCGTGCATCATTTTGGAGTTACTGCTGGAATGAAATAAAGCTCTGAGGTTCAAGAAAAGTAACAAACCTTGTCGTTGTGTGTTATTTTATTCCCCAGGTAAACTGTCTGATGTTAAGTCTTGACATAATGTTGGCAAGAAATCATTTGAAAAACTATTTTGAGACAAAGAGAGAGGTCTGTTACTTAAACACAATTACAATGGACTTGGAAAAATCATACACACACATACTGACCCAGTAGGACGTCCACTGTGGTTAAGCTTCCACTTAGATCAAATGAACGAGGTTTTGAGAGAGATCCAGGAGGTTTGTGCCAAACACTAAGTGACTCATTTGAGCGACACTAAGTGTCTCTTTCGGGAGACACGGCGGCCAAAACTCACCGTCTGTTCCACCGACGGCAGCCAGACACAAAACTGTAGAAGCCCCGAGGTTTAACTGGACCTGGCACTTGTCAGTGATGGAGCCTGCAGCCGAGAGCTTACAGGGATGAGACGATTAGTAGTGCAAGTGTTTTAAAGTAACTTCACTTCACAGCCAAGGAGGTTGCCGCTAAAACCCATCTCCAGATTTAGTGGCCATTGAAGTTTCTCCTTTCACACTAGCAAGTAGTGGGTGCCAATAGGACTGGTAGCAGTAATATATTTGGCCATTACTTAGCAATGACGATAATTATGACTTTTGGTCACTCGGATAATTAATCAACCAAAATTTTCAGCCTTGGCAGTGAAGATATTTTTAACTGTCAGCAGTTCAAATAAAATCAAAGCAACCGCCATTTTTAAATGCACGTTTGGACAAAACTGATTCATATTTCACGTCACTGTGCTCAGTATAAGCGTATACATGTTAAATATTAACACAAGTGAAGCTTACATTCATTATAAAACGACCCTGGGTTACTTTAAGTCAGGTAGTTTTAATTAAAAATATAGACTTGTACCGACTTGTCGCAGCTCGCGCACAGAAATCAAACTAACTAACGGTCTAAACGCGTCACGCTGACGTCATGCCGGCAACGAGACGTGGCACGCGGACGGTTAAATGCTCGGGAGCAGTTGAGTGAGCGTCCCGTCGTTCAGTTTCATTCAGCAGGGAGGACGTAGGCAGGAAGTCACGGCACCCCCCTCCAAACTGATAACACATACCCATCTGGACTAGAGAGACATGGCTTCAAATAACGGATCAGTCGGCAAGTGGGAGGTAGTGAAAAAAGGGAAGAAAAATAATAATAATAGCTCCGGAGGAGGGAAGAACCCGGCGGACAAGAAACCCGGCAGCGGGGGACGGAAAGCCCTGGGTGAATCTAACCAACCGTCCAGACGTGAGTGAACATGGCCCTGTTTAAACTGCTCTGTGACCCATTTGCCTCAGTGCTAAAGTTCATATGAAAGGAAAGGGGATGGAGCTACCACCAGCTCATTTTACGAACTAAACTTATCTAATTTAACATTTACGTTTTGGCGTCTTAACGATGAAACTGGAAATGACGACGGCTCCTAACTGTCATCTGATTTGACAAGCTAGCTGCTGTAGCATACGTTAGCATCGCGCAGTTACGCTACTTCCTTCTACATATGTTGCATTATTTTGTTGAGTTCACAGCTATACTTGCCATACTCCACCTTACCTGCCGATGCATGCTATTTAAAACCATAGCTTTAACTGATAACTAGCTTTTCTGGGCAATTGCTAGTCAGTTAGCATGCTTAGCAGTGTGTCAACACAGTCAACGTCATCACTGAGGAGCTGCATCTTTGAAGCATGTGCTAGCAGCCTTTATGACCTTTTGTCTTTGTTCCGCTGTCACATTTTTAAAAACGCATCTTCGGGGTGTTATTACACTGTAGCTCAACCGTATAATGCTAATGTAAGGCCAATTAGCCATGTGCTCATTATTTCCACTCCAGCTTGCACGGACAGCTGTCACTGTTCTGACTTATCAGCGTGGCTACTTAAATCCATGTTTCCTCCGTTTGTGTTATTTATCAAAAGACAATGCTGACAATATTTAGTACTTTCTAATGAAAGGGACAGACCAAGCATTTCATTATTCATACTAACAAATAACTTGCTGTCTGTGTAAAGACAGCCTGATATAATTTATTCCTGCACTGTTGTTCAAACACTAATAAAAAACATACTGTGGCACTGGATGATGTTTTGCTTCATTATGATCAACATGAGACATTTACTAGGCTCATAAATTATTCAGAAAAGATTAGTACTGCACGAATGTATGCCTGCTACTTTTATGACCACTGATATTGAAACCAAATATTAGTTAACAGGAGTTTGCCTCTCTTATATGTGTAGTATTTTGGTAGTATATGTTTTTAAATTAATTTCTTTAATTTAAAAAAATGTATTTCAGAGATTCCTCCACGTACCACCCTCCACCGTCGTACCACTAGCTAATTTTTGCCCCAAGAACCTGTCAAAGAAATCATTCGATCTGAGTGAGTTGGCCCAGATCAACTGAAGTGAAGTACTTTATATACAGTAAAACAGCCGAGATCAAACAATATGTGAATAGGTAGGTAACAAAGGTGAGGGAAGGTACTGTAGGTAGGTAACAAATGGGCATTTGCATTACGACCTGAAGTCTAACAAACAAAAGTCAGGACACACGGCATGTCACAAGATCAAGGCATAAACAGTAAGGGGGAAGGAGTTGTTTCTATCACTTGATTGTTTGATTAGTGACTCTGTGCTGTATTTTGTTGCTCGAGGGACCAAACCAGTAGGACCTGGACATAGACATCCGTTATTTATTAAGTTTTCACTACACTAAATGTGTATTTTCTTGATAAAACTGCAGCAGGTTAATCTGCACATGCAAAACATCACAGTAACCAGTCTGACAGTTTACTCTGTGAGGACTCTTTACAAGCCCAACCTAGTAGAACAAAATTACAGACCTGTGATGTATTGTTTGGCTTCATTTTCAGTATACTTTACATTCAGTACCCACAGCAGCAGCTACCACACCCTCTCCACAGGTACAGCTGTGACAGAGAAGATTAGATCTTGCTGTTTGTTTATGCTCCAGTTTTATCAGCGAACCAGCTCGTCCAAAGTCTGACTGGTCACAGTGACTGTCAGTGATGAAGCGGTTTTATCTTTTCTGTGTATAAACCCTCTAACCACCGAAATATGTGAGGTATTTCACCTACACTGTGATTTAGAACCAGAACCAGGATCATAGTTTCCTCTGGCTTTTATAATTTTATAAATCATGAGACCGTTACTGTTGATCTTGTGGTTTTATGTCAAAAGAATCCTCCAGCTTTGAGTTCAGCTCGAGGCTTTTGTATCTGTTTGTGCAGGCTTTGTGGGTTGAGTGTCTTCACAAGGCAACACCAGAAAGAAAAATGTTTCTTATGTAATGTCTGATTTTAGCTTGAACAGTTTTTAAAAGCGGTGACTAGACTTTATCTTTTATAAGTGAGCCAACATCTTCTCAAATCACTTAATCGAATAAAAAAGGAACCTTGAATCTGGTTTCTGATGTCTGTGTTTATGAAATCTGTGACAGCACAGAGACTACGTCCATTTTTATTGTAATTAAGTTATCTTATAACATAAGTGATTATGTCAAGTCTGACATGTTCGGTTCGGTTGATTTACATGCCAGATTTGAAGTTACCTTAAAGTTGGAAATCACGACATTAGCTGTGTTTCCATCCCGAAGATTGCAAATTTTAACCAAGTGACTATTAGACACAGAGAAAGAAACGTGATCAATAGTTGTTCGTCAATAGAGCTTTATCAAAACACTAACAAGACCTAACAGGAACAGGAAAACATTGTACAGTGTTAGACAGCAGTGCCACGACTTGCAGGTTTCCATGACTTGCCTGTTCTTCAGGGTTTTCAACTGAGACAGCACGGGTGGAAAAATAAGGAATTGCATGCTGCATATTCAGACTAACATTTTTAAGTTTAATATTCACACAGTTTGATGTCAGCAGTCACCGAAACAGCAGCAAAGTTTACATGTTAAACGTCTAGTTTAAACAAGCTGCGTCATAATCCAGTCAGAATAATTAGGCCAATCTATCTTCTATGAACCGTTCTTCTAGGTCAGAGTCGGCCCTCCAGTTTATCATTTGCATACTCCTCCTCTGCTTGTTTACCTTCTTGAACAGACTCCAACATGCTCCCATGAGAAAACTCTCCTCTTTTTGTCTTGGGGTGTTTAACATTAACTGACTGGTGGCAAATCTCCAAGTGCTTTGTTGGAGTGACACGATTCTTCTCTTTAATTTACCAATGTGGGCTCGCGATTCCTGGAAACTCTGCCTTGGTACCTCCTTTTAATTACTACAGCAGTTGTACTTCATGACAGAACAAGTACCATAGTAAACAAATGAAAATGGATTTGGTACAGTTCCTAATTTTATGTTGGGCTCTTAGATACACTTTCACAGGAATGCAAGTTCAGTCAGACCCACCCACAAGTTTGTGTCTGCGATGACAGAGGTCACCAGTTGTTCGGCGATCATTCAGCTGACAAACCTAAATCTATATCAGGTCTGTGCGTTTGTGTCGGCACAACACATGACCGTGATGCAAAGAACGGATTTGTTTCATCGCTGTGTAACTTCCCTATTCAAATGTTGATGAGTCAGGCTCATTCCTCATTTCCTTTAAACTAAAATAAGTCCACAACAGGCCGACTGAACGCACAAGAAACATTTCTGAATCTTTCTTCCTCCTTCTGAAGCCAGTTGTCACCTGCTGAATATCTCAGATTTGCGCCTGAACAGTGAGGAAAGTACTTAAAGGTGAACGCGGTAACATGACCAGGTGTTCATGTACAGTATATTAATACTAAGCAAACATCCATAAGTATCAGGAAGTCTCTAACTTTTAGCAGCCTGACATGACAAGACATCTGCTGCAGTGAAATACAGTAAGAGCAACAACAAGCGAGGCAACTCGACTAGTGACTACGAATACTTCAAATGTATGAATGAGTAACTTTACACACAGGAATCAACACTTCTGCAGTGTGTCTCATCTTTAATACAACATTTTAGTTTGTGCCGACCCCTTGTCCTGTTTTTATTTTATAATCCACTTTAAGATTATTTAAAAGATCATCTTATTTATGTCGTCTGAGGAAAGGTTGAGAGCCGCAGACAGCAAATGGATTTGTTGGCAATAAATAAAATGTTGGCAAATGATGCCAACCTTATCTTTTTCAGATGATTTTACATCCTGGGATTAAAAAAAAAAAAAGTTATGGGGAATACTGAACACACTAGATATTAAGTATACAGGTCTAAAATAAAGGTATTGGTATCTTGATGTTGGTCTTTGAACCTTTAAAACTAGTCAAGCTCTCATGAACTCACTATAAGTGGTTTAAGTTTGTCTACAAATGGGGTCCTGAGTACCACACAGGAGAATACTTGGCATGCTGCTGGTGCTTAACTCTGTTCCTTTGTGAGTTGTAATGAGGGTTGCATGAATATTGCCTGTCGTAACAGCCCATTACGCAAGCCATCGAGGGAGGGAGGGTGGGAGCACTCAGTGTGAGGGGAGGGGAATGTCACAGTTTGGCGGATTAACTTCATTTTCAGGACACGGGGCGATTTGCAAGAAAGTGTTGAACAGAGGCGTGTCTGAGAGTCTAAGCACTGCTGCCTTCTTTCTTTCCTTCAGCACCCCTGAAGATGTCAGAGACTCTGTACGATGGCTTTGAGAAAATGGGGAAGAAGCAGAACAAGGAGCAGGTCCCACCACCAGCAGAGCCTGAAAACAAGAAACCCTCATCGAGTAAACAATCCAAGAAATCACACTCCACCACCAATACAGTCACCCATGCAAGTCATAAGTCCCTCGAGGAGGCCTTCAAAGCTGTGAGTAACGCACATACCTCTCCATTTATTTTACAGTCTTTTAAAAATGTGAGAATTATTGGATTATTTTAAAGATACTGTGTGCGCTTTCCATCTGTTTCATCAAAAGGCCTCGTTTGTTGCTAAAATGTCAATTTGAAACGCCCTCAGTAGTGGTGTAAGAGTTTGTCTCATCTTAAAATAAATGTAAATCTTTGTAAAACTTTAAAAGTCTTTAACATCTTCATACAAACACCCACAAACAATGCTGCGTTGTGGCATATTCAAAGCAAGCCATCACATGCTGAACTGCCGTCTCATCTTTGCATAATGGACGTGTTGTTTCGGAGTACACTGCCTTAATGCCTCTTTCTCTTTCTAGTTGGACATTGCTGACCTGAAGCAGCAGTTGGCTCGCAGTCAGACCCTGTTTCCAGAAAACCCATCAGTGTGGGTCAAAGACCTGGCAGGATACCTCAACCTCAATCTGACTGCGCCAGAAAACGAGCCCACACTCAGCAGCTATGCTCACGGTCAGTCAAACTCTGACTTTATTCTGTTTTCAAAACACCGTCTGATATTAAAGTCTGCAGGACACTGACGCTGTATTTTAATTATTACATCTGATTTTCCCGTCTTTTGTCCCCAGACTACCCGTACTGCCTTACAGGAAAAGAGCTGAAGGGCGTGATCAAAGGTCTCATCGGACGCTGCAGTGACGTTCTGCCAGATTTCTTCGACCACTGTGTTTATACTATGCTCAGGGAGCTGGACAGACAGTCAGGTACGTGTCAGAGCTCACGTGGAGGGTTGGAAGTGGTTTGTGCTGGTCGACTAAAACACAAGTGATGCAGTAATGACCTTAAGTGACCTTGAGATAAACACTAAGAAAAAGATTAAGTATTTAAACTGGTTCCAGTTGAAAACCAGTTCCAAATTGTCTTATCTATTCAAATCGCATGCCTCAGAGCTCATCAGTTTCCTTCATCAATGCCTGCATTCTTTCTGGAGTTGCACATTGTGCAATGAAATGAAGCCACACTTTGGGCTGTTTGTTCCTTCCCCCTCCGTGACTCCTTTTTTTGTTGAAAGTTTCCAGCAGCGTAGATATGAGTTTGAAGTTACTAAGAGAGGTGGAAACAGTGCTAAAAAAAAAGTCTGATTTATTGCTGAAACATTTTTGTCCACAACAAGGATTGAATTTCCAGGAATGTCGCATATTTGACACCCGAGTGCTACTGCTTCCCAGCTGAGCAGCACGTCTGTTTCCAAGGTTAAATATCCAATGTCATCATAATTTAGCATCATTTAGAGTCAACGTGCCCTGCCCTTTTTGTGTTTACACTCAGAGACAGTAAAACATTTGCATTGATCCTTAAAAACCTGTGTAGGCCTTTTTTTCATACTTAAAATTGATCAGGAATCTATAAAGAACTGATAAGCAGCCTTGAATATGGCATTGGCATCAATAAAATGTCATATATTCCTCTCCCTAGTGAGGGTAGGAAAAAGGGGGTATAACATGCAACAAAGGTCCAGCTGGACTTGAGAGGATATATTGTTTGGGTCCCCAGCACCACATCAAATCTATATTTGATCTTTGTTTCATGTGATCACCAGACTAAAGGACAGACAAAAAACTAACTTTGAAACTCTCTCTGTTCCCAGGAGAACCTCTGCATGGCTACAGAGTTTGCATTCAGGCAATCCTACAGGACAAACCCAGAATAGCCACCCAAAACCTGCCTGAGGTGAGTGAGCGTGTGCCCTTGTGTCCTTCAGATAACTGGAGGCAGGTTACTGCTTCGCTGCCTTTTATGCTCTGAATGTGTAACTTCTTCTTCCTTTCTAGTATTTGGAGTTATTGCGATCAGTCCAGAATCGTCCAGTGAAGTGTCTGACCATCATGTGGGCTCTTGGACAAGCTGGATTTTATGACCTCAGCCAGGGACTAAGAGGTAATACACTCTCCTCTGTTCATGTGTTAGTCTTCCCTTTCTCCCACTTTCTCAACAATATGTGCTGACAGACATTCTGGGTGGGGGGTTAGTGAAGCAACAGGGCACATTAGAGCAGTAACACATCCACTGATGGCCGGCTGTGAGCTAAACACACGGTGACTTCAAAAACTCAGCTGCTGCTCCAGGTCTCTGCCTGGTATTTGGTGAGGCTTTGAGGTGGGTGTCAGTATGTGGCCGTGGGAAGGCGAATATTCTTGGGAAGTTACATAACAACCATCCGGCTCACCCAGGGCGAGGGAAGATACTGTTTACAGTTTATGAAGCTATGAATGCAGTGTTTCCATCTAGATGCTGAAATCAAAATTCTAATCTTGTACTCAAGAACTTGAAAAGCAATCATGAATTTTCTGACTGAGCCTCAGACTTTGATATGATGTGGCAAATGTACAAGGCTTGACCTGTGACCAGTGAAGTATTCGAGAGACGTGTGTGTGTGTTTTCCTTTGCCAACACTCAGAGGAGCTAATTCGTCCTTTATGCTGATTTAGTTTTTATGATATAAGCTGACTTAACGTTCTGTTTCTCTGCTATTTATATAATTAAGCTTGCAACAAAAGCCATATTTTGCTCTGACTGCTGTGGGCCAACTGTTGACACATTTCAAGCCAGCACTGAAAGTCCCCGTGTGATGAATCAAGTTCTTTATTTGTGTTTCAGTGTGGCTCGGTATCATGCTTCCTGTGCTGGGAGTGAAGTCCTTGTCTTCTTATGCCATTGCCTATCTGGACAGACTTCTCTTGTAAGTCCTTCATTAAGTCTTTTTTTTAATGTACTTTTTTTTTCTTCACAGTCAAACTATACCTGGACTCTGAAATTTGTGCTTAATGTTCTTCTTTTTCCAGAGTTCATGCAAACCTGACAAAGGGATTTGGCATCATGGGTCCTAAAGAGTTCTTTCCTTTACTGGATTTCGCCTTCATGCCCAAGAACGCCCTGTCATCAAGGTACATTTAACCTGACGCTAACACTGCTACACAGTCATGTCAGTTGAATAATCCCACATGCACAGAATTTAGCCCAGATGCTTAACCCTAAATTATACGTAATCAAACAACCACAAGATGTGACTCTGAGGAGAGAAGTGTGCACTGAAGCCCTTGGCTTATGTTGTACGGAACATTTTGAATGCGAAAGAATTGGTTTTTCATCCTCTGGTCACTTGCACAGCAGCATTCTCCTATAAAACAGCCAACGTCATCATTCACATCTTTGGATTTTGTAGAAGACAAAAACGTCTCTTCTCCACTCAAATCTGGGAATTTGTTGCTTTTCTCTGTCATATAAAACTGAACTGAACTTTGGGTTTTGGGTGGTATGCAAGCTGCCTGAGTGTTACGTGCAGGAACCTCTGAAATATATTTTTTTAATTAAATATTAGAAACCATGAACAAAATCCTACAAAAGCCTCTGTTAATAGTACTAAAGACATTTTTGTTTGTTCAGTCTGCAGGAGCAGCTGAGGCGTCTGTACCCTCGACTGAAGACCCTCGCATTTGGAGCCAAACCTGAGAGCACATTACACACGTACCTGCCATCATTTCTGTCCAGAGCCACACCACACTGTCCAGATGACATGAAGAGAGAGGTAAGACCCACACACACATTTTATAAACTGATATTTTCTACATAATACTGCTGCAGTTTAGCTTAGCATAAATCATATTTATAAGTGACCTGTCATACAGTATGTTATTACAGCCTCATTATGGTGACTGGCGTCTTTTAAACAATCAACAAAGCGTCTCTGGCTAAGCTTAAAGGGAAAGTGCTCTCTCAGGTACTAACAGTGTTTATAACCACCAGACAGCAACCTAATTCAATTTCCTCATCTGCTTTAATGAAATTTAATTGTAAAAAATGTCAACAGAAAATGCCCCTCAGGATTTAAACAACAGATTCTTCTGTGGAGGCCATTTTGCGCTGATGTTTGACGGTTCAGACACCATTGTCTTCATCAACAGTAGTCCCAGTATTTATGTAATACAGCTACAGGCAAATATTTTTGAGTAGGATGTGGTTGATTGACATAAAAATAAAAAAAAATGGACAAAATTACAGTTTAAAATGTTTAAATTGAGTCTTTGTGTCTCTGTTTCTTCGTCTTGTGTGTTTTGCAGCTGCTCAGCAGTATGACAGAGTGTTTGTGTGTAGATGTGCAGAGTCTAGGAGTGTGGAGGCAGCTCTACACCAAACACTTACCCCAGTCCAGGTGAGTTATACATGTGACGCTCTACAACAAAAACACATCAAGTGATATGCCTTTTAAAATGTGTCTGGATTTCATCTCTATCTCTATCATACAGTGATAGATAGAGCTGACTGTCTCTCCTTTCTTCTCCAGTCTGCTGTTGAACCACCTACTGAAGTCCTGGAATATCCTGCCACCAAAGGTACAGCTCCTGATATCAGGTTTAAACCAAACTCACCCACCTCTCCTTTTTAACGTCTTTAATTACCTTTTGTTGTTTGCTTTATTTTCCACTTTTCTATTCAGCTCCGAAAGAACCTTGAAGAAACAATCCAGTCTTTTAAAGTGACCAATGAGGAGATGAGAGACTCTGTTGAATCTCAGGACCTTCAGGAGTGCAATAACCTGTGCCAGGTGAGACGGACTGTCGCTGTAAAACCTGAATTAAGTTAATGGTATTTTTAATGCTTGGATTTTTGCTCAGTATTTCCTCTCCTGTCTCCAGAACCTGCAGGTAAAGATGCGTGGTCGTGGGTTCCCCTGGTCCAAACTGCTCATGGTTCTGCTCGTGTTTGCCGCCGGCTTCATCACTCATGACATCAGATCCCACGGCTCCTTCGCAGGTCAGTCCGAGTCCTGTTTTACTCACCACAATCACTAATCTTCATCTTTATGGCAGGACTTTACAAGGCTGTTTCCATTAACTCTTTTTGGGACGGGTTATTTACGGTGTGTGTGTGTGCTGTGTGTTTCAGATTCCACCACAGCCAGGCATCTGCGCAACTCAGGGGTCACAGCCGCATCTCAGCAGGCCTGGGGAAAAATAACAGTGTACACCAAACAGGGCTTCAGGTGCGAAACATCACCCTCAATCATCCACGCTTAACGTGTGTATGTGAAGAAAGCCTTTGACCAGTACACCATACTTTGAATTTAACTTCTGTCTTTGTGTTTTGTGTATTTTTGTATCGTGTGTAGTTGGTTGGAGACAAACACTCCTCATTATTACTCTGAGTGTGTTCGTGTCGTGGGGCCACTGATGGAACAAGGTCTGGAAAATGCAAAAACAGCAGCCATCTTCATCTCTGAAAACACCACGCAGTTTATCCTCTGGGTCAAAGAAAAGACACCACAGGTCATAGAATGGGTAAGGCTGTGAAAGAATCAGCGCTTTCTCTTGAATAAATCATGAGTTAGTACAATGTCGACTCGTGTCTCACCTCTGTATCTTTGCCCAGGTGAACACCAACACTCCAGACAGTGTGTTCCAGGTGTTGGCATATTCGAAGGAGCTCCTCCTCTCCCTCCATCACAACTACATCCTGCCAGCGCTGGCGTACATATCTGAACTGCTACAACGAGCATGGACCAACCTACAGGAATCCTGCAAGTCAGTACCCTTAACCTGGCTTTAATATTTCCTTTGTGTCAGCAGCCGGGTTGCAATCAGCAACTACACCATTAGCTGAAACTAAACCCTACATTTTTTTATATGTTTGTCCCCCAAAACTGTTTTTGTCACAGCTTGTGAGGCTACAGTGACTTCTTGTTTCCCAGTTTACAGATTGCTGAAGTCATTTTGATTACTAACAAAGACATTTTTCAAGTTTTAATTTAATTAAAGAAAAGAGAAAAAGGACTTAGGCGATGGTTGCAAGTGTATAGGACCAGTTTTTAAGGGCAAACCCTTTAAAAAATGTGCTTTCCTTTTGTTTTTCCTGCAGTGGCGAGGTGTCAGTATCGTGTCTGCAGGGCCACGCTTTGTCCTTCACCAACTCGACGTGGCAGCTGCTCCAACACACGACCTCGGCCATCAAGACGTGGGCTCAGGAGCTGCTGACACGAGCGTGATAAACATCACAGATGCTGACTAATTTACACACACAGTATACACACATGAAGTTATATAAACACACACGCACACTGACCCAATCTGTGGCTGCCTTTCAGAGCTGTGATTGGACACTGTGGGGTCAGACAAACAAACTCTCACTCACACAAAAAACGGACCCTTCGATCTCTTGTTTTGGCTAAATTTTTAAATCAGTTTGCTGTTGTATAGATGTTTTTTTTCTACCAACCTTAAACCTTTTGTCACTTGCTAGATGCAGAGGTCGCATCTCTCTCTCTATCCCTGAGTTTTCTACTGCAAATTTCAACTGTTGGGTTAAACAGATTGTGTAATTTATAAAAAAAAATGTAGGTTTGTAGATGATTTATAAACCATTTTTATTTAAAGATATTAAAAAAAAGTGTTATGTGAAAACTTGGTAAAGGCCAGGGAAAAGACCAGGCGAAACGGAAAAAGATATTCCAGACTTCTCCACGCCACTTTCACCTCCCACGCCTGGTCCAATCAGATGCAGTATGTTCGTGTCATCCAGTGAGAAGCCTTCAGCGTGTAAGGGGGTCACATCTGCCGGTGGATTGACTCCTTCAGAGGATTTAAAATGGACTGCATACCCCCTGAATCGGCACACAATGAAGTCTCACAAGTCCAAGCAGTCCAGGAAAAAAAGAAGAAGCCTACCTGCCCGTCTCGTCTTGGATGCTTCATTGCCTGACTGCTGTTTCCTCGTGGTTTTTCGTTCATAGCTCAACACCTGAGCGGTCGTGTTCTCATACTTGATGGCTGATTATGTTTTTGTGTGTGTGTGTATGTGTGTGCATGTGGATCAACAAGCTTATTCTCAATAATAGGATCACGATCAACCTCCCCCCTGTGCCAACATCCTCCTGTAGGCCGAAACATGACAAAGAGTAACCCCAATGGGCAAGCCAAACACTTCTGACCAGCTGATTTATGAACCCCTCCGTGTAAACACGATGTTTGGGTGGATATGGCAATGACTATGTCTTACTTTGTAATGTAAATGATTTATAATAAAGACTTCAACCCCAGTCACGGCTTTTAGCTGGTTGTATTTTGTGTCTCTCTCCTTAAACTCTAACTGCTGATGAAGAACATGTGGTATGATCAGAACAGCCCCTAAATGCACCTTGTGCTTACTGTTTTTCCTGAAATGACACTCATCGTTTTGTTTTGCATCTTTACGTTTATGTTTTACCTTTTCTTAACATTTTATTAACAAATGATGAATTATAGATTTCATTCAGGGTGTTGTTGAAACTTACAAAAACACAGCATGTGTTTTTATCTATAAGAAAATGATCCTGAAACATGATGTGATAACATTAAACGTTATTGTCATTGCACAAAGTACAAATGCATCTAACCAGAACCCCTTTAAAATGTCATATTAGTTTGTAGTGTGACTACCATACAGTTCCATTATAGTCATCTCAGGTGTATGGTTTGACTTCAGCCCCTTCGATAGCTCAGTTGGTAGAGCGGAGGACTGTAGAGTTCAAAACATCAGACATCCTTAGGTCGCTGGTTCAAATCCGGCTCGAAGGAGGTAACTTTTCTAACTGTTCATCTTTAATGCGAATAAACATGCACTTTACCAAATGGTTACACGCCAGAAAGGCGTTGTATTTACCTGACAGACACTCACCCAGTGTCACCTTTATAAAGCCATTGTGTCTGCTCACCCGACGTGCTGGTTTAGCTCAGTGGTTACTTCGAACAAATTCTAGTTGAATACTGCTCTCCATCCCTCCCCGGGATCGAACCACGGGCGCTGTCCAGTGCTTTTGTCTTCTCTCTTTTTACAAACATCAAAACACATTTACAGTCCTGTAAAGTAGTTTTCCCACCACACATCTGCTTAAATCTCTTTCATTTCTTTCTTTCCCTCTCGGTTATCAACCTTCATGTACTTCCTGGGCTGAACCATTGGAGGCCACTGCAGTCCACTATAGGTAATAGGTAAAACTACATTTCGCTTTTATTTTGAAGTTTTGAAACACAGCGTGTAGTTCAACTATCATACAGTTCCATTATAGTCAATTCGGGTGTGTTGTTAGCCTTCAGCCCCTTCGATAGCTCAGTTGGTAGAGCGGAGGACTGTAGAGTTCTAAACATCAGACATCCTTAGGTCGCTGGTTCAAATCCGGCTCGAAGGAGGTAACTTTTCATCTTTAATGCGAATAAACATGCACTTTACCAAATGGTTACACGCCATAACACGCCGCTAAGGAAGGTGGAGGTAACGTAGCTTAGCAAAGCCAGCGTCACTTCTCTGAATCTACCTGACAGACACTCCCCCAGTGTCACCTTTATAAAGCCATTGTGTCTGCTCACCTGTCGTGCTGGTTTAGCTCAGTGGTTACTTCGAACAAATTCTAGTTGAATACTGCTCTCCATCCCTCCCCGGGATCGAACCACGGGCGCTGTCCAGTGCTTTTGTCTCCTCTCCTTTTACAAACATCAAAACACATTTACAGTCCTGTAAAGTAGTTTTCTCACGACACATCTGCTTAAATCTCATTTCGCGGATCTTTCCCCCTCGGGTATCAACCAGTGTTTTACTTCCTGGGCTGAACCATTGGAGGCCACTACAACCACCACCAACAACAGACAGGGGGACCTGTATAGTCTCCTCCAATTACGTTGCTCCATTTCCATCTTACTCCATCTTTGCTGACAGCCAATCAAGATGGCTCTTCTCCAAAACTCCTTCCGCCGGACTTCAGGTGTCTTTCCCTACGAAAGGTAAATATATCGCTCGCTAATATCGTTGCATTCTGTCAATTATCGAGCATGGTCAAAAAAAATAAATACGATAACGACAACGTATTGACTTAATAAACACTGACTTGAACAAAACAAAGGGAACGAGAAACCGAATGAGACAAATATTAAAACCTTCTAATTTCTCGATAACAATGATCTACGTAGACTTACTTTCGAGTCCGAATCAATCGTTAGCATCAATGACAATATTAAGAAATGTAATCTTACATTTGTAGGTGAAACTTGCTTTAGGCTAGGCCCTCTTGTGGCACTTGTACGTCAATTCAGGTGTGTGCTTGGACTCCAGATCCTTCGATAGCTGGTTCAAATCCGGCTCGAAGGAGGTAACTTTTCATCTTTAATGCGAATAACCATGCACTTTACCAAATGGTTAGATGCCATAACACGCCGCAAAGGCGTTGTATTTACCTGACAGACACTCCCCAGTGTCACCTTTATAAAGCCATTGTGTCTGTTCACCTGTCGTGCTGGTTTAGCTCAGTGGTTACTTCGAACAAATTCTAGTTGAATACTGCTCTCCATCCCTCCCCGGGATCGAACCACGGGCGCTGTCCAGTGCTTTTGCCTTCTCTCTTTTTACAACATCAAAACACATTTACAGTTCTGTAAAGTAGTTTTCCCACCACACATCTGCTTAAATCTCTTTCATTTCGCGAATCTTTCCCTCTCGGTTATCAACCTTCGTGTACTTCCTGGGCTGAACCATTGGAGGCCACTGCAACCCACTATAGGTATTAGGTAAAACTACATTTCGCTTTTATTTTGAAGTTTTGAAACACAGTGTGTAGTCCAACTATCATACAGTTCCATTATAGTCAATTCAGGTGTGTGGTTGGCCTTCAGCCCCTTCGATAGCTCAGTTGGTAGAGCGGAGGACTGTAGAGTTCTAAACATCAGACATCCTTAGGTCGCTGGTTCAAATCCGGCTCGAAGGAGGTAACTTTTATGTTCATGTTTAATACCAATGAACACACTGTTTACCAAATGCTTAAGCCCAGGAAGTAGAACTCGAAGGTTGATACCTGAGAGGGAAAGATCCGCGAAATGAAAGAGATTTAAACAGATGTGTGGTGGGAAAACTACTTTACAGAACTGTAAATGTGTTTTGATGTTGTAAAAAGAGAGAAGGCAAAAGCACTGGACAGCGCCCGTGGTTCGATCCCGGGGAGGGATGGAGAGCAGTATTCAACTAGAATTTGTTCGAAGTAACCACTGAGCTAGACCAGCACGACGGGTTAGCAGACACAATGGCTTTATAAAGGTGACACTGGAGGAGTATCTGTCAGGTAGATAGAGAGAAGTGACGCTGGCTCTGCTATGCTACGTTACCTCCACGAGCCTTAGCGGCGTGTTATGGCGTGTAACCATTTAGTAAAATGCATGGTTATTCGCATTAAAGATGAAAAGTTACCTCCTTCGAGCCGGATTTGAACCAGCGACCTAAGGATGTCTGATGTTTAGAACTCTACAGTCCTCCGCTCTACCAACTGAGCTATCGAAGGGGCTGAAGTCTAAACACACACCTGAATTGACGTACAAGTGCCACAAGATGGCAAGTTTCACCTACAGGTGTAAGATTACATTTCTTAATATTGTCATTGATTCTAACGATTGATTGATTCCAAAAGTAAGTTCCCTTTGTTTTGTTCAAGTCAATAGTTGACTTAATACAATATTATAACGAATGTGTTTTGCTTCGATTGTAAATACTCATTCGAAGTAACCACCGAGTTAGACCACCGTCATAATGTAACGTCATGGAGACATGGGTGTGACGGGGGATTAGCTCAAATGGTAGAGCGCTCGCTTAGCATGCGAGAGGTAGCGGGATCGATGCCCGCATCCTCCAATATTCCTTTTGAGAAGTATATCTTTCTGTATTTCTTTTCGCTCACCTGACATAGTTTGTGCTTAACGAAGACGCCATCACGCCAATAATATTAGATATTAATATCCAGCCAACGGTAAGTGTTGGGAGAACAGTATCGATACAACGCATAGGTATTTATGCTTGTTTGGCTGGAGTTTGTGTAAATTTCTGAGACGTTTGTCTGGTTTTTTTATTCCCGTAACCAGTTTCGGTAATGACTGAAATAACTCAAATCCAGACACCATTGTATACCCCGCAGCGGGAGGAACGTGATTGGTCAAAAGTAAGCCCACAGGTCGAACGTGATTGGCTGATGTGGGCTTACTTTGGGCTTACTTTGGCGGAAAAGGCAGGATGCAGGAACGGTAAAGCGAGAGGTAGTGGGATCGATGCCCGCATCTTCCAATGTTTCTTTTTGTTTTCTTTTTGTATCTCTGTATTTTTTTCGCTCACCTGACATCGTCTGTGCTTAACGAAGACGCAATCACGCCAATATTTTAGCCTCTCGCTAACGGTAAGTGTTGGGAGAACATTATCAATAAAACGCTCCGTTAAGAGACAGCGTAGGTTTCATGTTTTTTGAGACGTTTGTCTCGTATTGTATTCCCGTAACCAGTTTCGTGAATGACTGAAATGACCTAAATGCAGGCACCAACAGCCACTAAAAGACCATGAACTATGAGTGTGTATATGTAAACATGTCAGACATGCTAAGGCAGCACGGGGGATTAGCTCAAATGGTAGAGCGCTCGCTTAGCATGCGAGAGGTAGCGGGATCGATGCCCGCATCCTCCAAACTATTGCTTTCTTTACTTCCAAAGCGAAACCCTTTCCCCGAGTTTAATATTACTATCTTGAAGTATGGAAAGAAACTAAGTGTCTAATACGTTTATATGAACTATTATGCTCTTCTACAGAGCTCCTGAATTCTGGAATTGTGTTTGTTAATGATGTGCACCAGTATTGTCTTGAGATGACACCTTTTCTTGAAGGTCTCAGTCTTGTCAGAATCTGGATTTTATTTCAAGACCGCTCAAATTGACAACTGCGGGGATATCAGCAGTGTTTCCCATTAATCACCTCATAATGTCTAATTTGTCCTGGCAGTCTCATAATGAACTGAATATATTTTACACTACACTATTACACTTGGTGGAAGTAAGAGGCAAACAAATGACAGTGAAAGCGGCTGAGAAACTGTTCAGAAAGTTGTTCTATTGTCTGTAGTTACAGACAATAGAGGGGGGGCAGAAAAAAACTAAAGAGACGACAGAGAACCATGGGCTTCTGTAGTTAGATGAAAGTAGCCTGGACTGTTTTATGGATCTTTGCAAAAAGATAAGGGCCTGTCAACATAAGTGTTTAATTCCATACATTTAATTGTATTCAATAAAATCAGACATGCAGAGAAGTGGGAACATAAAGAAAGAAAGCTTTCAGGTTAGCAGCGCTGTTACAACACGCACGCTCTGGTTTTATCATACATCAACATGAGTTGACATTGAAGTGAAAACCCAATCAAACACAGTCCCCCCCGCCCCCCCTCCCAACCCCCCAAAATATATGAGTCCTCAGCGTTTGTGTTTCGACAGTGTCACTGATGAAGAGGCCAGCCAGCTTGGTTTGGTTTGGAAGCAGCGTCTCGAACCAATCAGCATGTGGAATAAGTCCCGGCGCGGTCTCCTCATTGGCTCGCTTCCTGCTGCTCCATGTGTCCAAAAGCAAAAGGTATCCATTTGTTTTTGTTTTTCTCAGTGTCAGTGCAGAGTTACAGCAAGCGGGGAGCAAGCAGGCGAGCATCCCGGCAGCAGGTCTGAGTGCAGGAGGAGTCCGTCTGCTTGCTGCCTGGTGTTCACCGCTCACATGAAGTCGTCTGAATCGTAACCGTCCTGCAAACAACATGAAGCAAAGCAGTAATTAATGTGAAAGCATTACCAGAGCTTCACATCTTTTTCTGCTTCATTGAGGCGATTAATCTAAATAATAGTTTATTTAATGTTTATTTGATACTGACACCATCTCATACCGTTAAATAGAAAAACACATCGCTGTACATAAAAGACCCGTTCACGAAAAACAAAGTATAGATGTGGAGATCTGTCCTCACCTCATTAGTCTTCATGTTTTCACTCTTCATCAGTGAAGTATAGTTCCTAGAGAGAGAAACCAAAGCATAACAAATCCATAAATGTAAAGAAGATTTTCTTCAGTCTAACTTTACTAATGTCACGAGGAAAACTATATAAAAAACCCCCAAAACAACTAAAAACAGGCTTTGTTCAGAGTTTAAGGACCTACTTGAGGTCCTCCACCTCTTTTTTCCTCTTCTGCTCCTCCTTCTCTCTCCTCTTCTGTTCTTGGAGCTGAGCCTTCTTCTCGTTCCTCTCCTCTCTGTCTCTCGACTCTTTCTCCGCTGCCAGGTCAGGGAAGCGTTCGTCTTTCGTCTTCTCCAGGCGGTTTACGATCTCGTTGACCTTCTTCTCCACGGCCACAATTTTCACCTGGGAAAACACATCGCGAGCATGAAACACCTGAACTGAACTGACAGTGACGAGAACAGACTTGTGATGAAGCTCAGAGGTAACGCTCACTGGTGTAATCCATTACAGTTAAGAGTGGACAGACCTCTTTCTGTCGATGGAAGCCGATCTGTCCCACGTCCATGTCTCCGGTCTTCTTCAGGTTGGCCCATGGTGTGTAAACCACATTGATGTTGTTCATCTTGCAGCCTGACAGCACACAACATAGTTTGCTTTAACATACAATGAAGATAAGGTAATACTGCATGTGTCACTCATAAAGTAACAGGGAAAAAAAGGCTTTGACAGGATGATTTCTCTGTGTACTTGTGGCATGCAGGTTTGAGGATGACCTTTTAAATATAGCAGTGTGGATCACAGCTCATTGTGAAACTTGAAACCTGAGATCTTTTTACCTTGGATGCTGTTGTTTTTCACCAGCTGTGCACAGTCTATCAGCACTTCCGGGGGGATATCATTTATTGTATGACCCTAGAAAAGACAGAGGAATCGGCACTACATTCAACTAAAGGCATCAGTATACTTTAAACTAAGTGGTCGGTGGATCTTTGTCAAGACATGCAACTAGGTGTGAATGTGAGCGCGAGTTTGTCTCTATGTACTTGCCCAGGGTGGGTGTACCTCGCCTCTTACCTTTGGCAGTCTCAGATAAACGTGAGCTGAAGACAGTTTGTCCACATGAAACCTGAACATGAAAAACAGCTGTTCATCGTACTGATTTTTCTTGGTAATAATGCCACCAGATGTTTTTATTGTAAGCTTTTTAAAGTCTCACCAGATGTCTTCAGGCCAGCCGTACTTTATCAGATCCTCATCTGCAAAAACACAATCAGTAAGTTAAAGGTGATGTGGCTTAATTTATGACAACACACACACGCTTTATATAAAAGCACATCATCAAGTATTAGCGTGTGTGTGTGTGTGTGTGTGTGATAACTCACTTACTCTCATATTTGTCTTTCCCCATGTAGATCGTGTAGGGAGGGTTCACCGCTGAGAGACGAAGCACAGACACACAGTCACAGACATTAATGTGGCACAAACACATAAAACAGCTTTAAAGAGAACAGGCTAAACAGGCTAATGGCTAACATCTGTGCGAGCTTTACTCACCGGCACTTGTGAAGTAAAACACCATTTTAAGTGAATTAAAACTCGCCAATAAAGATGAAGAGTTTATTATTCGAGAGCTGCCACGTTATTATTATGAACAAAATCAAATATGATGAGCTGTGTGCCGACTGAGCGCCGCCGCTGTCACTTTTCGCGTGTACGAGCTGACCCGGGAAGTTGTTGCTCAGCTGCAGCAAGCTACAGAGAGTTAGCATGACGCAGATCGGAAGTACCCAAACTTGTTTTACAAAATAAAAGCTCGACATTCTATAAATTTGCCATTGGCTTGTATGGAAGGGAATTTCTCACACACAGTCCCACACACACATCGTTCCTAATATATTATAAAAAAATAATTATAATCTTTAACAATACAGTATAACAATCGGATTACACTACTTGTACAGATTGACTTCCAGGATGATGCAGAATTTTTTAATGTGATAACAATGATAAAATAATATAATAATAATATTGCACTTCTAATTTAGTTTTTTTTTCTGCTGCTTTCCACCTTTGATCTACTGAACATAGAAGTGGATCTAACAGGGTTTATGATTTAGAGTTTAAAATTCTATACGTTAATGAAAATAACAACAATATATAAGTAATTAAGGGGGGGGGGGGGGGGGGGGTGTTTAGGACTGCTTGGATGCTTTGAAAAGAAAAGTAACAGTACTGTCTGAATATGTCTACAATCACTTTTTATTTTGACGGCATGGACCGGAAGTCGTTTGACGCTTTTACAGCGGTAACTCGATGACTGGAAATTGTGTTTCCGCTTCCGGTCCTGTCTACTTGAGACTGGCGCGCGCTGTTCAGAACATTGAAGAATCGCACGCGGGCAGACACGAGACCCGCCAGAGCCCCGCAAACTCCAACAGTTATTATTTTATGAAAGACGACAGAGCCGTGCTCGGTAAGACAGATTAATGCGCATTGTTCTATAGTGCTAGATAGTTTCTACTGAAATGGCGTAACTGTTTAACTGTTGTAAACGGTTAAACGTTAGTTCAACGTAAGTAACTGACGATTCATTTTTAGCGATAAAACACGGAAACAAACATCAGGCTTCTGTTTAATACACGAAACTCCTGATCGATACCGACGCGTTAGTTTGTTTTGTGTCGATGGAGTCACTTTTGTGCGAGTTTATCATCCCGCCAATTATCCATTCACCTCCACTTCAGCTGTTCAATAAGGCTAAGCTAACACAAGCTAAACACTAGCTACACTCACGTCCAGTTATTGAACATTTCTGCAGGACGAATGAAGAATTGTTAAATAGTGAACTATCATAGACAATGTTCCCTGTCTATATAGATATTTCTGCCGTATTTTAACCAAGTCACCTCACCGTGAGCTGGATTCAAACCTACGGCCGAGCCAAAGCAATGGTCCTTTTGAAAATAACTCTAGACCCAGCCATTGTTGTCAAAACAGTTGGCAACAAAAGTGAGTAACCTCACAGTGAACATGTCTAAACTGTGCCCAGAGTGTCAATATTGAGTGTGACCACCACTATTAACTAGCACTGCTTTCACCCTCCAGGACATGGACTTCACCAGAGCTGCAAAGGTTGCTGCTGGAGTCCTCTCTCCCTCTCCTCCATGGTGACGTTACAGAGCAGGTGGACGATGGACTCCTCCATTGTCTGCTGCAGGATGCCTCGCAGGTGCTCCACTGGGTCTAGATCTGGAGAGTCACCATCACCTTTACCTTCAGCTTCCTCAGCAAGACAGTTGTCATCTTGGAGGTGTGTTTGGAGCCCAGTTTCCAAAGGGTGGGATGGGGGTAATGCTCTGCTTCAATGTTCTGCTCCCTGGTGGCAGCAGCGGGCCGTCTGCCTGGCTGCAGGATGGGAGGACAAACTGATGCTGCGGGCCAGATGTTGAGGGAAGGAGCTCCAGTTTCTCCTGCGGGGCCGGAAGCTGATCGGGTGCCATGGGAATCTTGTGAGTTGGAGCCATTCCCTGTGAAAGGACACTCATCTCCTGAGTCTTCTTTCTCCGTTGAAACCTGAGAGAAGATCATTTGTGTTAGAACAGTGGTTCTCAAATGGGGGTACTAGTACCCTGGGGGTAGTGATGGGTAGATGAGACGTCATGAAGCGTTTCAACACATTGCCAAACTGTATTGATACTGTGTCACTGAATATTGACACCTGCTGGACCTTAAAGATCCCTACAGGTAACCTAGTTGACAGACTCAACTAACACTGATTTGATGACCTAGTATACACAGTAATATAATTTAAGTCATTGTATTTTATATTGTATCATTTCATATCTTCATTTAAGTTTAGATAACCTGAAAATCTAAGTGAACGTGTTGTGAATGAGGATGACCTTTTGGCCAACATTTGTTTGATGGTCTAAAAATTACACAGAGTAAAACCAAAATCAAATCAACATGTTTAAATTAAAGATTAAATAAATTTGGGTATAGCAACTAATACTTTACTACCTTTCTGGTTGGCAAAACATATGAGGGCTCAAGGACCTGAACCAGTTCCCTGAACCCTTCACTCTCAACAATGCTGAGGGGCTGGCAGTCCTTCAAGATAATACTCAGCACAGCCTCATCCAAAATCTGCTTCTTGGAAGCTTGATGGTGAAAAATTAAGTAAAGAATAATAATAATTATAATTAATAATAATTATCAAAAAAGCAACTGTGAGTAAGTTGCAGAATTGCTGTATACCTGAGTTTATCCTGGGTGTATCTGGGACTTCATTGTCATGCTTGGCCCTATAATGCCTCAGCATTCAAGAGGTGGATTGTTTAAATACGATAGTTCTGTCGAACAAATGCAACATTTAACCTGCAGAAAATAATACAAATAGTAAACTATGAGACTTTGAAATGAATTTGATTTCAGATAGATAAAGTGGAAACTCTGAGAGGAGCAGGATGAAACAACAAGGAAATTAAAACAAATACTTTATTTTCTGATATGACATCAAAATGGTCCCACACGGCAGAAACCTTTAGTTTTCCCTGAGGAAGCTCCATAGTAGTTGGTTGTAATGCGCAAAAGATTAGAGATTCTTTTGGCAGATGCGCTTCCTTATAAACACAATTTGGTGCGTCAATGTCAGTTCGAAACAGTTCCCGCATCGGTCACGTGACTTGTCAAAGCGACGCGCACACCGACACGGGGTGTTGCTCTATGGGCTCGACGCATCAGCGTTGCCGGACCCATCACTACTTGGGGGTAACTGAAGGCTTTCCAGGGGGTACATGAGCGCTGCCAAATAATGCACCTGACCTACCATTGAATGAGTGTCCTCTGGTTTATCTCAAAAAGCTGGAGCGTGGTCTCCGCCATGAGCCTGGGAGTGTTGAGCACCAGCTCCCGGATGTGGTGGTAGTTCCCCAGGATTTTTGACCATCTGGGGGTGGAGACTCCAGACTTCTTGGTGGGCGACTTGTGCACACTGCACAGCTTGGCGCATATGGCCTCAGTCAAGCGGCTGGTGCTGGGCCACTGTGCTGGACCCCCAGGATGTCCAATCAAGCAGCGCTTGACACTCTCCACACCAGGTGTGACTCCAGACTGCTTCGGAGCCTTAAAGCGCCCACTTGTGAGCCTCACCTGATGGCGAGGCTGGTAGTTGACACGCTGCTTGTCAACCTCAGGGAGAGCTGTCCACAGCTGGACGATTTGGGTCACCTGGAGGTCAGTGACATATGCAGCCTCACGGAGATCCACCAGGTAAGCCGCTAAATCCTGGACCTTGTCCCACCCAGCGATCCAGTCCGGTCCAATCACTGCTCTCTAGTAAATGAATTGATTAATATTAATATATGTGAAATAAAATGTCATTGAGATTGGATTGAAATAGTTATTAAAGTGTCTTACCTGAGCCTCGTCAGGCATACTGCTGGATGGCACATCAGCAGGTAATGCAGGGGCCTGAGGACGAGAGGGTGGAGGAGGAGAGGCCTGAGGACTTGTTGATGAGGGCCTGCTCTGCAGAGCACGGGAGGGGTCATCCTCATACAGTACAGGAACTGTGATGTCCTCCATGCTCTCTTCAACAAAGCCCTCATCTTGGAAGTCCTCATCATTGACTTCCTCCACCAGCCTGTCCTCCTCCTCTGGGTTCTGGAGCACTGGAGTCAGTTCCTTGCCAGTCTGGCTGTACAGGTACTCCATTCCCAGCAATTCACCTAGGAAAAACCCCCCAGAAAAAAGTAAAGTATTATTAATATTTCATCCAATACATTAAAGGTTACATTGATAAATGTAAAACTCAATTAAGGTGTTCTTTTTCATGTTGAATGGGGGATAATTTCTTACCCGTGTACGCTCCAGGGGTGCGATAGCGCTCATCCCAGGATCTCCCTAGCACCTTTTGGCTGAGCTGGTCCACCGCCTCTCTCAGGGCACTGCCATAGGAGCGGATGGAAGGTGCTCCCTTCACGGCGTCCTCCATCCGGTCATCATTCCAGCGCATCAGCCCTTCCAGAAGATACGCCTGGAAATGCGCATCACTGGCACTGGTTCCTTGTGAAATACACAAAGAGGCATGTCACATTTGTAAAAGATATGCAGCACAGCTCCACGTCGCCTTTCTTTAAGGTGCCCGTCTTTATGTAGAGCTGGAAGTCCTGTGGGTCTTGGATGCAGCCAAGGTGTTTCTGCTGTTCCTTCCATATCTGCTGGATCCATTCATGGTCCAGCAGAGGAACACCCAGAGTGTCGTTCCCATTTGGACTGTCAAACAGACTGATCAGTGACCCGATCAGTCTGTTGGTCTCCTCCACCCCTCTGGTCCTCCTCCTGCAGTGCAGCACTGGACACTATGTACACGACACAATATATACACTATATACAAGTTCACTTTTTAAAAAATTTTGTTTAGTTGCTCTCTGTGCCTCCAGCCACTCCTCCAGAGTCTTCCCTTCTGAGGCCTGTGGGCAAAAGGTGGCGCTGCCATAACGGCTATGGCCAAAGTCTTTTGTTTTTGGCTGCCCACACTTGCCACAAGTGTCGTATGCCACCCCCCTGACATACTTCCTCTTGGGCACTCCACTCTCCTCCTCAAGGGCCCGCCATCGTCTGTTCCTCTCTGTGAAGCGAGACACAGGAGGAGCAGGGCCTGGACCGGGTGTTGAGACACCAGGAGCTGCCAGCACCAGTGACAGTGTCTTGTCAGTGTTTAGTACAAAGTACCCTGACTGAGTGGACGTGGACGGCTGTGCAGTGCCTCGTGCTATGGGGGTGGGTGTAGTGGGGGTGCTCCCTGGTGGCAGCAGCAGACCGTCTGCTTGGCCGCAGGACGGGAGCCTGTCCCTCCAGATTAGGAGGGAGGACAAACTGGTGCAGCGGGCCAGATGTTGACGGAAGGAGGTCCAGTTTCTCCTTCGGGGCCGGAAGCTGGTCGGGTGCCACGGGAATCTGGTTTGCTGGAGTCAGTCCCTGTGAAAGGACACTCATCTCCTGGGTCTTCTGCCTCCGTTGAAACCTGAGGGAAGATCATTTGTGTTAGGCCAGTGGTTATGTGGGATACTAAAACCCTGCGGGTATTTGAAGGCTTTCCAGGGGGTACATGAGTGCTGCCAAATAATGCACCTGACCTACCATTGAATGAGTGTCCTCTGGTTTATCTCAAAAAGCTGGAGCGTGGTCTCCGCCATGAGCCTGGGAGTGTTGAGCACCAGCTCCCGCATGTGGTGGTTTGGTTTGGCCCCTCCAGACCTGGTGTTTGCTAGAGTCTTTGCCTCCCTCGAGGGCACCATCAGCGGTCCGGTTGAACTAGCTGACTGGCGACGAAAAGCTGAGTATGCGTACTTTATCTGAATGAAAAAAAGAAAAGATTAGCTCTAGTTATCTGAAAGATACCTGAATATGGGTCAAAGATTGTTTGTTGATTGTAGGATATTTTGAAATATCGTATGAATTGTGTGAAAAGTGTTACCATTACAAAAAAAATCTTGAGTAATCTTTCTATATTTGCAATATTTATATTGTTCATTCTGTTTACACTGCTATATTTGCCATATTTATACTTTATTTATACTTTTAACTCGCATATATTTTTATGTTATGTATCACATGTCGTGTATATTGCTGTTTGCACCAGGAACATAATGGAAATGCTATTTAAAAATTCTCTGTATGTACTGTACGCATAGCAGCATTGACAATAAAATTGATTGAACTTAATAAGTGAGAATTGTAGATTATTGTGAAGCACTGTATGAATTTGTAGGATATTAAAGCAAAGTGTAAGATTAGCTGAAATTTGTATGAAAGATAAGAGTTTTGGGATGTTTTGAATTATTGTATGAATTTGTTGAATATTGTTGGGAATTTCCTAATGGGGAAAAGGGCAGATTGAGTTATTAGCAAAAAGAAGATGATATTAAAGTTAATACATAAGTTAATAATTACAGGGCACCACCCTGAAATCAGGGACTAATAATCAAAATATGGTTGACTTCATTCACTCTGTACGACATAAAGAGACCAGCATGGATAAACAATATGACCTTATCTACATCAGAGAATAAAGTTTGTGTGTGTGTGTGTGTGAGAGAGAGAAACGTGCACAAGAAATGTGTGGACTCCCTGTGGTCCCAACAGTATGGTAACGTGAGATTACCTGCAAAAAGTTATCTGAAGAAAATAGAAAAGACTGCTAACTCTAGTTATCTGAAAGATACCTGTATATGGTTCAAAGATGAGGGCGCAACTTTTTAGTGTTTCCACTTGATAAATCACATAATATAATACACTATAAAACTGGTCAGTACAAAACTGTATCATTCAGTACAACACCAATTAAGACATTGCAGTAATTCTTGCACACAAACAAGATTAGCAACTAGAAAAATAGAGAAATTTTGAGTGTGCTTGACTCTGGCCTTGTCGCCCCCATACATCTTTTATTTTGAAGGGAGTCTTATTTTGAAAGACTTTTGTCTTGTCTGTGTGCGTGTGTCAGCGAAAGCCAAACCGTATTTCCAATCATTTGAACTGGGTTCACTTTTAGCATCTTGAGCGCTTCCTGGTTGTCTACATATATATATATTTTGTGGCTAAAGTTAAGAAATTGGACCTGAACATGGGAGTCGATTAGCGGCTGTGGGTTGGTGTTGCTAGTTATACACCACATAACATTGTGGTACAATTTCTTGTCATGGCAAAATAATACAATACCAAGTAATACGCTACTTACCAAAGCACAGACTCATTGTCAGAGAGAAAATGATTGCGAGCGCGGCGTTCCAATATATACCCCGCAGCAGGAGGAACGTGATTGGTCAAAAGTAAGCCCACAGGACGAAAGTGATTGGTCAAAAGTAAGCCCACAGGTCGAACGTGATTGGCTGATGTGGGCTTACTTTGGGCTTACTTTGGCGGAAAAGGCAGGATACAGACACGCTCAAGCAAGAAGCGACAGGTAGCGGGATCGATGCCCGCATTCTCCAATACTCCTTTTGAGAAGTCTATTTGTCTTTTTTTCACTCACCTGACATCGTTTGTGCTTAACGAAGACGCCATCACGCCAATAACATTAGATATTAATATCTAGCCAACGGTAAGTGTTGGGAGAACCTTATAAAAAAACACATAGGTTTTTATGCTTGTTTGGCTGGAGTTTGTGTAAATTTAAGACGTTTGTCTCGTATTTTTATTCCCGTAAACAGTTTCGTTAATGACTGAAATAACTCAAATCCAGGCACCATTGTATACCCCGCAGTGGGAGGAACGTGATTGGTCAAAAGTAAGCCCACAGGTCGAACGTGATTGGCTGATGTGGGCTTACTTTGGGCTTACTTTGGCGGAAAAGGCAGGATACAGACACGCTCAAGCAAGAAGCGAGAGGTAGCAAGATCGATGCCCGCATTCTCCAATACTCCTTTTGAGAAGTCTCTTTATCTTTTTTTTCGCTCACCTGACATCGTTTGTGCTTAACGAAGACGCCATCACGCCAATATTATGACCTCTAGCTAACGCCATCACGCCAATAATATTAGATATTAATATCTAGCCAACGGTAAGTGTTGGGAGAACATTAACAATAAAACGCTCCGTTAAGAGACAGCGTAGGTTTCATGTTAGTTTGACTGGAGTTTGTGTAAATTTAAGACGTTTGTCTCGTATTTTATTCCCGTAACCAGTTTCGGGAATTACTGAAATAACGCAAATGCAGGCACCATCAGCCGTTGAGAGACCATGGACTATGAGTGTGTATATGTAAACATGTCAGACATGCTAAGGTAGCATGGGGGATTAGCTCAAATGGTAGAGCGCTCGCTTAGCATGCGAGAGGTAGCGGGATCGATGCCCGCATCCTCCAAATTATTGCTTTCTTTACTTCCAAAGCGAAACCCTTTCTCCGAGTTTAATATTACTATCTTGAAGTATGGAAAGAAACTAAGTGTCTATTATGCTCTTCTACAGAGCTCCTGAATTCTGGAATTGTGTTTGTTAATGATGTGCACCAGTATTGTCTTGAGACCACCTCTTTTTGAAGGTCTCAGTCTTGTCAGAATTGACTGCATTTTCACTCAACCTTGTCTCAAACAAAGAGGACTCTGTTTTTTATTTCGAGACAGCTCAAATCGACAACTGTCCCAAATATGATGAACTGTGTGCCGACTGAGCGCCGCCGCCGTCACTTTTCGCGTGTACGAGCTGACCCGAGAAGTTGCTCAGCTCCAGCAAGCTACAGAGAGTTAGCATGTAGCAGACCGGAAGTACCATAACTTGTTCGACAAAATAAAAGCTTGACATTCTACAAATTTGCCATTGACTTGTTTTGAAGGGGATTCAGTCCTTGCTTACCTGGCATTGAATGCATGCCCTTTTAATTTGTTTGTTTGTTTACCACACACACATCGTTTCTAATATATTATACAAATTAATTATGATTCATCTTTTATGCTGCATGATAACATCAAAAACAATAATAAAACAATCAGATTACATTACCTGTACAGATTGACTTCCAGGATCATGCAGTATTATTTACTGTGACAACAATGATATTCTGTCTGCTGCTTCCCATCTTTGATCTGCTTCATTAATCTGCAAAATTATATAAGTAAATGAAAACAACAATAATAATAATAATAATTTAATCATCATCAGTATTTTCCTCTCTGCTGATTAAAAAAAAAAAAAAAAAAAGTTCAATACAAATATGCTTTCTAGATTTCTGGATATATTTTGAAGGCATTGACCGGAAGTTGTTTGACGCTTTTACGGCGGTAACTCGACGAGTGGAAATTGTGTTTCCGCTTCCGGTCCTGTCTGCTTATCCATTTTTTTAAGAGACTGGCGCGCGCTGTTCAAAACACAGAGAAGAATCGCGCGCGGGCAGACACGAGACCCGCCAGAGCCCCGCAAATTCCAACAGTTACTATTTTATGAAGGACGACAGAGCCGTGCTCGGTAAGAGAGATTAATGCGCATTGTTCTATAGTGCTAGATAGTTTCAACTGAAATGACGCAAATGTTTACGGTTAACCGTTCAACGTAAATAAACTGACGTTCAGATTCACTTTTAGCGATAAAACACGGAAACAAACATCAGGCTTCTGTTTAATACACGAAACTACTGATCGATACCGACGCGTTACTTTGTTTTGTGTCGAGGGAGTCACTTTTGTACGAGCTGATCATCCCGCCAATTATCCATTCACCTCCACTTCAGCTGTTCAATAAGGCTAAGCTAACACAAGCTAGCTACACTCACGTCCAGTTATTGAACATTTCTGCAGGACGAGATGAAATTCATCCGTCTCCAAGGGTCATTATGTTAACCTGACCCTGCTTACCGACATCCATCCGTCTCATGGTAAGTTTACATGCTCTGTGCACTCTGATTATGGAGACAGTCACCAAACCTCTGCTAGTTCATCTTTAAACACACCGATGATGAACATGACACTCTCTGCAGTGTCTGTGACCTCTTAAAACTACAAATATGAAGGTTTGATCATGTCTGTGGCATCTGTAAGTGTCACAAAAACATTAACTGTGGTAAGAGTTTATTATCTTAGCTGCAGTAGTTTCATAAATGTTTTGAAACATTTATTTATTTTAGACATCTTGGCATCAGGTTTAGAGATCATTGCAATCAATTATTAATCTTTATGTAGTCCTGATTGTTTCTCTGTGATAGTGCATATTAGTAATGTTACTGTAAATATGCCAGACTTGGGCAAGCAATCAAGCCACCTGAAATCAAAACAATAATCATGATGTAAAGTTTACTAATTACAGTCAGAGTAATAAAAGAAGAGCAGCACAACAACAATATGAAACAGTCTGAGCAAATATAAGAAATGAAAGTAAATCATCAGTTTTACTCCTTTAACATCTTCATTACTTTTACTAAATGTTGGCCAGAAGGATAAAAGCTAGGGGTTTGATTGATTAGGATTTTATTGATACTGATAATCTATACTGGTTTATAGATACTCTAATGTTCTAACCATGAAAAGATGTGAGAAGGTTTAACACCTTTATTACTTTTTTTAGAAACAAGTTCAATAGTTTGAGTTTAATGCATTTAGCTGCATTTTCATTCAATTCAGTAAAATCTGCACAGACCTTTGAACGTTCAGCCCCATCAGGTGTTCATGTAATTCAAGAGCTCATCCCCTTTTTATTCAAGCTAGAGAGCTGTCTCTCTGCAGAGCAGCAGCTTTTTAAAGTCGATGTCGTTTCAGTATCTAAACCTAGAAGATCTGGTAATGTAATGTTAGTATAACGTTACTGTGTTTGTTTAGGAGAGGTTTGTGAAAATGATGCCGACTACCAGGAAGAGAAAGCTCCCCTCTCTGGACTCTGACAGGTGAGCTGCGAACACACGGGACACAAAATCACCTGTGCACGTGGAGCACTGATGCCGTCAGACAAAAACAAACCGAGCTTTGTATTGAACTCAACATGGTCATTTATTCTGAAGATATTTTTTCACCTGATGATGGTGATCTCTCACTGTGTCTGATCGGCTGTTACTTTTAACTTCAGTCCAGCCAAGAAGGGAGTGAGGGAGGAGATGTCCCCCGTGAAGAGGAGGTCCCCCCGGAAGAAGCCAGTCAGGTGTCTTAACAAGGAGAACTGCCCCTCGCCACAGAAATCCCCACTGCAAACCAGCAGGTAAGGCGGACTAGTTAGTCGTGGTTAAGTTAGTCATTTTAGCTCAGTAGTTTTTGCCTCTTTTGTCTAAAAAAAAGATGTTTTTTTCGGTGGGGGTTGATCATCTTTTTCATCGTTTTTCTTCTAGACTCTCCAACTAAATCACCACGTAAATCTCCGTTCAAACGCTCTGTGGTTACAAGCTCCTTCTATGGCAAGAAGAAGCCCACCTATCTCACTCCACTAGAGAGGAAGGCGATAAAGGAGTCTCTGCCTTCTCCTCCTCCTGCGCCCTGCTCTTCCTTCCCCTCCCTCACAGGAGAAAAAAGAAGAATAAGAAGAACGTTAAAGGAGGCAGCAAGCCGAGAAAGGTTGCTGCAGGACCTAAGAATGCAGGAAAGAGTTTCCAAAGCTATACGACATCTTCGAGGGCGATCAAGCTGCCCAAAGTTAACAGCAGGTCTGTTTTCATACGTCTCAAACCACATAGCTGCTTTGGTGCTTCTGCAGCTTTCTGACATTTTGTTAAGTACAGGTTTAGTTAGAATTTGTCTTAAATCAGTTTTTCCCAATCATTTTAACAGTGTCTCTGCTAAGCCGGCACCCACTACAACCACAGGCTCCCGCCGCCAGCAGCACTAAGCCAGCAGAGGCCAAGAAAGCGATCACCATCTCTTTCAGCAGCCTGAAGCCCAAACCCAAGATCTTTGTAGGAGCTGCTTTCTTCGGCACAGGGAAGAAACCCACGTCCATGTACAAGAAAGCTGCCCCGAAATCCTCCAGCAGGCCAGCTCCAGGCCCGGTGAAAAGCAAAGCTGTCCTCCCACCGACAAAGACGGAGACACCAAAGCAGCTGCCTGCTGCTCCGGTGATGAACCAGCAGAAACGTCCAGCAGAGGTGAGTTAACTTTTGGTAAGATTAACCTGTGGTGTTAGGCAGAGCTCTTATTTGTGGGATATCATGCCCACCAACCCTCCACTTCCTGATTTGTTGTTTACAAAAAAGAAAAACATCTTCTGGCACAGCAAGTAGAAATGATTTTTATTTCAAAAGCTGAGCAAATTGGTTTAAATGCTGTTTCATCTTCAAGAGCTCTTACGTTGGTGTTTCTTGTTCAGGAGCAAATGTTGTCATGTTAACAGTTTCATTAAGTTTTTATCAATTTTGTCCTGGTTGTTGCCTGCAGACCAACGTCCAGCCGGTGGAGACAGAAGAGACCCGTCCGAGCGCCAAACAGAGAGTGAAGTTTGACCCGACAGACTGGATGGATTCTGTTAGCGAGCAGCCTGAAATTCCAAAACCATCGAGGTGATTTACTGTAAAACCCTGGCTGAAGAGCCTCGGACAGAACAAACATCTTAAATCTCAAAAGCACAACAAAACACCAGATTTAAGTGGTCGTGTCTCCTGCATAGAACCTTTTCTTTATTTCATTTAAATGTTGGTGTCAGTTGAGCAGCATAAGTAAGCAATCTTCATCTTCTTCCGTCAGGTCTCCTAAAATGCTGACAGAGAAATATGGAATTACCAAGGAGCTGACGGTCGTGTTGACGAGGACCCCAACAACAAAATCTGCATCCAAAGCCTCGTCCCTCCGCACTCTGGTACAGAAAAACCTTCACTGATCCTTCATGTGTTTATCTCAGCCTGAGTTGAGCTGCAGCTCTTAATCATGCTAGACTTTTGTGGATTTTAATTTATAATGGTGAACTTTACTTCTTCCAGGATGTTTCTCTGGCAGACGGCGGCTCTGAGTCCGTTCTTGAACTGAGTGATATCAGTCCCACCAGTGCTGCTGCCACCAGCCCCCCTAAAGGTACACACACTGTTTTTAACAAGTATCCCAGATCAACCAGGGATCTGTAGCTGATTGTACTCCAGCTTTATCCAGTTCACTTGTCTTTATGTCTCTCACTCTTGTTCCATGAAAGCTTCATTTAAAATATTTTTTTGTTTTCTTCACAGGATCCGCAGCGGTGTATCCCATCTTTGGCTCTGCCATAAAGAGGTGAGACATTCTGTTTTAGTCATCAACGAGAGATTTGTGGAAAGCTGGCAAAGCCTTGAGATTCAGGCGTGTTTAGTCAACGTGTTTATTTTCCCTCTTTGAGTGGCGAGAGGGCGAGAAACGGAAAGTTTCACATTTTAGAAGCCTTAGCACGTTAATGCTGATCACTTCCCCTGTGGTCCACCTTGGTTCACTCCCATTTTTATGTGAGCAAGGAGGGGAATAAAAGCAGATCTGCTTCTCTGCTTTAATGTTGAACTTGGTTGTGGAAGGTTGACCTGTAAAACAGACTACAATCCAGCAAACTGACTCCTGTGAGCAGCAGTGCCAACAATTACTCACTTGAACTTGTGTTTGTGATCGTAGAATCACCTTTTTTTCCCCTTGCATAGATGGCAAAGAGCGACTGCTGTCAGCATATTCTATTATTTGTCACCCTTCAGGTTAAGGAACGCTCTGAAGTCACCGGTGTCCTGCAGCACTCCCTCTGGCCCGGTAACGTCACTTCAGACTAATTCTTCAGCTAAAGAGCGAACTGTTCGCAGGAGGAAAGAGAAGCAGGATGACGACCAGCTCATCATCGTACGTTAATGTTTATATTCTCTGGTGGAGCATTACGTTTTGTACTTATATTGGATATTTTGTGTTGAAACCAGTTCGTGTGATGTGTTCACTGTATACTCTGTACTTTCCACACCAGGACGCCGGCCAGAAGCAGTTTGGAGCGACGACCTGCAGCTCATGTGGGATGGTGTACAGCGCAGACAACCCAGAGGACAATTTCCAACACAACCAGTTCCACCAGCGCTTCCTCGACTCCATCAAATTTGTGGTAAACTCAGTCAACGAGTATGGAGACATCTACAAGTGTACAGATGATCAATTTATGAAACCATATCAAGTGTTGTAATAGACAATTTGTAGCTACCACCATGTCTAATTTGTACTCTTCAGTCTCTTTCTTTCCACCTCTGAAGTGATTAAACAACTTCCTTTTATCTGAAGTAGTTTTGGTATTTTGCCGAGGTCTTCTGCCAAGGCTGCTGGCACGAGTTTGTTTCACGGGGAGGTGAGTTTGTTCTGAGTTTGTTGGCTCGTAACCGCAGCGTCTTCTCTCTGTTGTGTTTCCAGGGCTGGAAGAAGGAGCGGGTGGTGGCCGAGTTCTGGGATGGAAAAATTCTCCTGGTCATGCCAGATGATCCCAAATACGCCACCAAAAAGGTGTGTGTGTGTGTGTGTGGTGTTTTGCACTTCAACTACTTGAGCGTGTGTTATAAAGTACATTGCCAAATTCGTGAAGAGTGACATGTACCACCATCAAAGTGTCGTATGTGATGTGGTTAGAGAGACGCTGGGAGCTGGTGTGATTAGCGTGCAAACTTTTCATACCGTCTTCTTCACGGCGTGTTTGGTTTCAGGCCGAGGACGTGCGGCGTGTAGCGGACAACGAGTTGGGTTTCCAGCAGGTGACGCTGAGCAGACCCACGCAGGCCAAGACGTACCTCTTCATCAACACAGAGCGCATGGTGGTGGGGTGTCTCGTCGCTGAACCGATACGTCAGGTAAAGCTGGAGATGTATGGGAGTCCCATGATGTTCCTGTTTGTCCATGAAGAACGTTCACACTTATTTTTTGAAAACTTACTAAGCTTCAGGGCAAACATGGGCACTAATTCTCACTGCAGTTTATTAGACCATCATCTAGTATCTAAATGAATCATGACGAGAGATTTCAAGATGTCTGATTCAGTTTAGCTCGATCACATCTATCCGCTTTGAACACTTCTGCGCTGTGTTGGTGCTGACGGCGTTTTGACAGGCTGCTCTACTTTTTGTCCCTCTCAGGCTTACAGAGTACTCGAGCAGCCGGATCGACACAAAGACATGACGAAGGACGACTTCATGGAGCGACACCGAGCGTGGTGCTGCTCCACCGTCCCGAACAAGCTCTGTGCGGGATCAGTCGGATCTGGGTCTTCAGTCTGGCCAGACGACAGAGCATCGCAACCCGCATGCTGGACACCGTCAGGTATGATGTCACACGCAACAAAAAATCGTATATTGTCTTCTACCACAAACACTACAGTACCATCACATTGTAGAAGTTCCATTAAGAGTGACATGTACCACCAAGGGTAGACGCTGGGAGCTGGTGTGATTAGCGTGCAAACTTTCCATCTTTTCATACCGTCTTCTTCACGGCGTGTTTGGTTTCAGGCCGAGGACGTGCGGCGTGTAGCGGACAACGAGTTGGGTTTCCAGCAGGTGACGCTGAGCAGACCCACGCAGGCCAAGACGTACCTCTTCATCAACACAGAGCGCATGGTGGTGGGGTGTCTCGTCGCTGAACCGATACGTCAGGTAAAGCTGGAGATGTATGGGAGTCCCATGATGTTCCTGTTTGTCCATGAAGACGTTCACACTTATTTTTTTGAAACGTATTAAGCTTCAGGGCAAACATGGGCACTAATTCTCACTGCAGTTTATTAGACCATCATCTAGTATCTAAATGAATCATGACGAGAGATTTCAAGATGTCTGATTCAGTTTAGCTCGATCACATCTATCCGCTTTGAACACTTCTGCGCTGTGTTGGTGCTGACGGCGTTTTGACAGGCTGCTCTACTTTTTTGTCCCTCTCAGGCTTACAGAGTACTCGAGCAGCCGGATCGACACAAAGACATGACGAAGGACGACTTCATGGAGCGACACCGAGCGTGGTGCTGCTCCACCGTCCCCGAACAAGCTCTGTGCGGGATCAGTCGGATCTGGGTCTTCAGTCTGGCCAGACGACAGAGCATTGCAACCCGCATGCTGGACACCGTCAGGTATGATGTCACACGCAACAAAAATCGTATATTGTCTTCTACCACAAACACTACAGTACCATCATATACTTTCCTTGTTTGCGTGTTTCAGGAGCACCTTCATGTACGGCAGCCATCTCACTAAGGAAGAAATCGCCTTCTCTGACCCGACACCCGACGGCAAGCTGTTCGCCACCAAGTACTGCAACACGCCGACCTTCCTCGTTTACAACTTTGTTGCGTGAAGCTTGTAAAGAATTTAACTTTAAAGACGCATGACTGTTTTAACGGATGTGCCGAGTATCACAGAATCAACAGATGTTCGGTCTTTCATATGCAAAGCAATAACTGTTCAGGTTTTTATGTTAACGAGGCTTTAGTCTGTTAGAGTGTGTGTATAATACATTCTGTGTTCGGGAATAATTAGGTCTAGAGTTTACACCTGTTCTCACTCAGTATTTATACGTGGTACTGCTTCATTTACTGTTGAATGTTGTGTGTATATTGGCAGTGCGTTCTCTTCAGATGTTTATATTCTGCTTAATAAAGAGCTTGACTGAAAATCTTCCACATTTCTGAACAGACCCACACAGTTTGCTTTGATTCTTCTTGAATTGGAGGATGTGTTGGGGTCTTTTTTTTTTTTTTTGATTCGTTCATGTTCAGATTTCATTTTTCAGACTACGAGCTCAAAGTTTTTGAAGGAAATATGTTGAAAGGTGGATGTCGTCATTGTTTCGGTGCATTCTACTTTGTAAATACATTTAATAAAAATGTTTCCTTTGTTTTATGAACCTCATTGTGTTTCTCTTCACTTAGATTTTTGCTAAGAGGACAGTATTTTCTGTTATCAATCTTCTTCCCAAGAGTCAGATGAGGAGATTGATGTCTCTTGTTTGTGTGTTATTAATTAAAATGGAGCCAGCAGCTGGTTAGCTTAGCATAAAATAAATAAATTTTAGATTTAAAATACACTGGTGTGTGTTTGTTGGAGATTTCTGTTAACCAACGCTGCAGTACAATCTGCTACAGTCACTGATACATCAATAGAATAAATGTAAGATATTAATATAAAATTAAAAACTCAGGATATCTCAAGAGTTTGATCAAGAAATAAATTTTAAAGAAGTGCAGAGACGCAAACATACATACGTGAGGAAAAAGAAGAAATGAGGTAAAGAAAAGTAAAAACATTGACACTGAAAGTCGATGTACATGGAAAAAGAAAACACTGCAAAGAGCAACAGAAATAAAAGTAATATGTGACAGTGACATAAAGATGTACAGTATAGAGATTACAGTTTAACTCAGCTAACGCCTCGGCTGGATCGTCTCATAATTTATGTTTCCTGGAGATTTTAAATGAATACAAACCCCCCCCCAAATAAACGAGTAAATAGCTGGCGAGGATTGAAGTTGGGGCAGTCTGTAATTTCTCATAAATCCCTGACAAAAAAATCTTTTGACCCGTAAGACAGAATGTTCTGGTTCCTAAACACCCCACAACATTTTTAGCTTGTGGTTCAAAGATCAAAATGCAGACTGGGTTGTGTAAATCAGTCGATAACGATCACCTCACTGGGCGTTTTATCCAGAGGGGCATTGCTCTCTAAAGCCTGGACGATCTGACCGGCTGATGGTCTCTTCTTTGGGTCTTCCTCCGTGCAGAGATAGAAGAGCTCCACCATCCTCCGGTACGAGCTGCCAAGAGCCTCGGCATCCAACGCCGGCCTCGTCCCCAACTTCTCGTAGTAGGCGTCCTCATCGAAACTTTCCTCCAAGTCCTCTGAAATACAAACAAAAGATTTTAAACGCTGGTGAGAATGTAGCTTTTTGTTTTTGAGCTGCAGCCGTTCCCAAACCTTTTAGCTTGTGAGACATTGATAGCAGAAGGAGGAAGTATCGAGTATTTCACACAAAACAGGTCAAAATTAAGAACAACAATAATTTTGTTTTAGACAAAAAGGATTATTTCTTTTTTTATCCCTTTAAAAATCTAATGTCCGCTCAGACAAATCTTATCCAGAGGTTCAGAGGTGAGTTAAATGTTTGCTACGTCAGAGCTCATTCAAAGTATATTACTGCAACTAATCAGTAAGCATTATGAGCAAATGAGTGTGCCTCACCTTCATCCTCTTCATCATCGTCGTCGTCCTCCAGCGTCTCCAGGTGAGGCATCGCTAGCGTCATCATCTCCCACAGAGTCAGACCGAAGGCGAAGATGTCGGCCTTGTCTGTGATCTCTCCTCCGTCATCCAGAGCTTCCTTTGGTTTCCACGGCTCGGTGCCGATGTACTCGGCCTTTGGGTCGGACACTGATGACAAAGAGAAGAAAAACTGTTTTAATTAAACCCAAATTAGACTGGATAGTAATTTACAAAATGATGTTGTTCTAATTTATGTTAACGCAAAGCTTGTGTTCTTTGAGCCTCGATACAATCACATCACTGCCAGAAGTTTGCAATTACTTTAATTTAAAGTAATTTCTGAGACCTCCACCGGCTGATGACAAGTATGTACGAGCAGAGTCGAAGCTTTCCATCTTGGCACAGAAACAAAGCGAATCAACTGTTCAAACAGACGTTTCCACCCAAATTTTTTCCTGTGCACGATTAATCCACTTGTACACTCTCACGATCCGAATGGACACACTGACATCAGTTTGTTGATACATACAGACCTACATCTATGTGTGAACCAGACATGATGTTGATAAGATCAATCCAGCACGTCTTCATATAAAAAAATCACACGGAGAAAATGTTTTAGAAAATGTTTCAAAGTAAACTGCTGCCAACTCTAGCTGCTGTCAGCTAATGTTAGCTCAGCGTGTTAACCGGGCTGCCTGGATTGTGAGCTCAGAGCCCTGAGGGTGCTATAGCGTTTGTACCACAGGCGTTTTGGTGCGTAGAGTTTGTTGTTTTTAAGATAAACTTGTGCACAAATGGTGAGCACAGTGGGGGGGACACTGTTTTGCTCCCACAATCCTCAGCGAACTGCGGTTGATTGTTATCTCGAATACTCTGAACACAATGTCTACCTTTCATGTTCTCATCCAGCTGCAGAGACACACCGACGTCGCAGATCTTCACGGTCTCAAAGTCGCCCTTGATGACAACATTACATGACTTCATGTCGCCGTGCAGCAGCTTCTTCTCATTGTGGAGATACTGCACAAAGAGAAACAAAGCATTCCTGATTTTCATGGCTTAACGGCATCCTTCTGTGTTTACTTTGTTTTGTTACACAATCCTCATTTTCTAAAATTAAATTAAAAAGATGGCCGATGTTGAGAAAAGACAAATATGATTTGGGAAAGAATGAAACACGGATGTTGCGAGTGCGTTTGTCTGGGATTTCCCAAAGATTTTCATTTTAAATCATATTATGAACATGAATCACTCACTCACTCTTTTTAACTCAAGAAATGAAAAGCAGGACAGAAATGAAAGACTGGAAATAAAAAATACTAAATTCATATATGAATTCAAAGTCAGTGCTGAAACTTCAGGTAACTACAGTAGACAAATGTTTGCAGATGTGTCCATGCTGAAATGAATCCATAATAATAACACCAACTAGAAAAGAGTTCATGATTTACCTGAAGGCCACGAGCCACGTGCACCGCTACTTTTTCTATGTTTGCAGCAGGGAAAGCTTTCAGGCCGTCCTCTCTCCTCTTCTCTATCAGGTCATTGAGGGACTGCTCTCCTCCGTACTCCATGGCCAGACACTTTGATCCATCTTTGGCCGTCGTGAACGCACGAAACCCTGGATGTCGAGATAACGATATTATTTTCTGCACATCACAGCGTGTCTGGCTGTTATAAAGTTCTACATCACGGTGAACGTACTGCCGTCATGTCTTACCGACAATGTTTGGGTGATTGATTCCCTTCAGGACCTTCGCCTCCTCGTTCAGGCGCTTCTGATAAACTGCCATCTGTTTGGTCGCACACCTGCTGTTGATCTTCTTCACAGCCCAGGGAGACGCGTTCAACTTTCCCATTCTAGGATGAACAATGCATTCATATTATTTATACACATGAAAACCTTCCTTTGCAGTGGCTTTGGGAGACATCACTGTTAAACAACGTTGTCAGGAGTTTATACTAAAGACCGTGGACACGTTAGTTAATATGGTCTTTCAAAAAAACACGCCTTATTCATCATTTAATGATCCTTAACAAAGGTTTAGACTCTCCTCTGTCATCCAGTATGCATCCACAAACACAAAGCAACTCTTTTTAAAAAATATATACATAATTTAATATGTCTATAATACTATAACAACCTGATTTCCAACCCAGATTAAGACAAGACAGGTCAGATCTCTCACACATGAGCACATTGAGGTGTTTAGGGGTGTTTAAATGACTAAAGACATCAACTTCAGTCATGTATAGAGACACATACAGGCCACTGGCTTATAAATCTAAGTATGCATGCCAAAGCAGATAATCAGAGAGCAATACAAACCTGTCCATGAGGTAAACGTTGACTCCAGTCCCACAGCCCAGCTTCTTCATGAAAGGTGAAGCCGGGATGGTGATGGGGGTCCCTCCGCTGCTTGCAGAGCTTCTGACTCGGACAGTTTTAGGGGTCTTGAACGCGCCCTCATCGGAGGAAGCCATTCTGTCCTAAGAAGACAAATAACAAACATAATTATAAGAGAGAAAAACACATAATGAAGGACCCAAACACACAACATGCACTTAGTTTACTGAGCAACACGATGGTACTTTACTTAAAAAAAGTAACTATTTTATATAAATAAAGGATGTTTGGTATATGAAACACAAGCCGAATTATAATTTTAAGTATCTTATCTTACACTTTAAACTAAAAACGACACAAGCTGTTAGATAACTTGTTCTTAAACAGAATAAAATGATTAAACTAGTGAACATTTAGCCAGCAGGGACAGACTTCACGTGAACGCAGCTAAAAAAAAAAAAAAAATCAACGTCAACCGCAAAGTTAGCGTTAGCATTAAAACATTTTACCGACGCTAACGTGTCGACGGTACGATTCAAGGTGAGTTTCATGTGTCTGTAGTCGGATAACTTCGTGATTTAATGGATAAATGTGACATTACCTGAGTTTTCTTTCACTGTCACAACAAACTGTTGAACTGTTAGAACGCGCCCAACATTCAAACCGCTGCCCGTGACGTAACGGGACGTACAGGAGCCGCAGAGGGACAAACTGGACGGACCTCGTTCGCGGTTTGAAATAACACCAACGGACTATAAACTACCTGCAGGTTTAACTGAAAATAGTGTAGGACAGGGGTCTTAAAGCACCACAGAAGAACTGTAGGGGGTCCGCCAATGTTTTGTCATAATATTTGACAATTTTCACTCAAATAATTTGTGAGAATTAAAAAATATAACAACGATATTGAGTAAATGGTAATTATAATAACAAGCTACTTTTGACAAAAACTACTTACACAATAAATTATTCCATTATGCATGAACTTTTCATCAATCATCAAAACATACAGGCTAATAACACTATATAAAATAAAATGAAATAAAAGGTGAATAAAGTAAAGTTATTTTAGGCCAGACTAAAAAACTTGTGACACACACACACACACACACAAAAGTGACACATTTAAAAAAATGAATTACACGTGAGAGTCCGTGTTCTGTTTGTCTCTCATCCAAGGGGTCCTTGGCTGAAAAAGATTGAAGACCCCTGCTTTAAGAAGTGTAAATGATATACAGTGGCTATAAGGGTACAGTGTTAGACCAAAGCTGTTTAAACCTTATATGTGTTGTAATACAGCTTTTCACCAGCTGGTGACAGTCATGGTATAAAATTATGCTCTGTTATGGTGCAGGCCAGTTGGTTTATAATCACAAAACAAACAATAAAATCACGTGAAATAACAAACATAAAAAACATACAAACAAACCAAAAAAATGAACTACAATATGCAACAACAGCAACACATATGTCAGTCCTCCTGTTCATACTTTGATTGTCATCAACACCGACTTGCACTTGTCCTCTTCTGCAACCCACAAATAAAGTGTCTTATCATTATTGTAGCACTGTATGAAAACATTTGTAATTTAAGCCTCAGTTACATTCATGGGTATATGTGGGGCAATAAGGAGAAGATAGGATTATTAAATTTTCATTCCAGTGTGTGTCTGTTCCCTCTTTAATGTCAGGCTTGTCTGAAAGAAATTCCTCACTCAGATGGTGAAGTTGACCCCCGACCTCGATTCTCGTGATCCCATTTTTGCTTCATCTCCTTCACATACTGCAGATGTTCGCAGTCCTCTGTCTTCATTGTGTGAAGGGATAACTGTTTCATTATGAGGACGAGGAGTAGGAATGTGGTCTTTATGACAAATAGACGTGGATGGGAAGGACCGGGACATTTGCTTTGTCTCTCTCTTTCTCCTCATTCCTCGTTCCCCCTGAAGGGAAATGAGCTCATGTTTTGTGGGCTCTGCTGCCACATGTTGTGGTGTGTTTTATAGAATAAGGATGGGTTACCCTCTGGCCAGACCACAGAGAAACAGCCTGAATGAAAGATAGGATGATGTTAAATGTCATGATCAAGTAAGGAACAATTGCATCATTTCATGCGCTGATCTATACAAACATAAGAGAACCGTAGCGTGAGTCAACTGCTGTCTGTTATGTACTTTGCATGAACCTTTCATGCAGCTTGGAGTTTGTGCATATAAATATATCTTCTGTTTACATGTACACTGTGTGGTTGCATGTTGTCACACAACATACTTACATTGTATAAATACACATTTCTTCCTCTCTGCAGCCTGTCGATCCTGTGATTTCTCTTTATAAATCAGTTTAAAGAATATTCTGGAGCTTTTGATGAGAGGATGGAACTATAGATGATCAAATTTCCATTTTTTCTGAGCAACTTGAGGACTTGTTGTCTGTGTCTGCAGTAACTGTTGAGGCTGAATGTTCAGTTTTGACCTTGGAGACTCATGAAATCATGTGATATGATTGAAAGCCCCAGAAGAGTTGATTCGACCTTGTGTAGACTCAACTGACATATCAAATGAAAGCTCTGAAACTGTGTATGTAGAGTGGAAGAAAAAAAGACACATTTAAATTAGCAGTTAAGGGACAAGAAGTCCAGTTTGATTCCTAAATGTAAGGCAATTTAGAGTCACAAGTGAACTTATTAAGTGTATGTCTTTGGACTGTGGGAGGACGCCGAACATGAAAACTGAGTTTTGAATCAAATCAAACGTTGTTAAAATTAAAATCATGCAGCTGCGTTCCTGACTAACTTGGATGCTGATGTTTTTCTCACATAAGGAGTCAGAACACGTGTTTATGATGACCAACAACAAAAAAACATGTTAAAGCTTTTCAGAATTGTTTGAACCACATTCACGTGTTTAAAAACAGAGCTGATAGGATTCCAGCATTTTCATGCACCACAAACCAATAAGTATGTGAATATTACACCCATATGTGATTGTTGAAGATCTTTCTTCAAAGTCACAGGCATTAATATTCTGCCATGACAGCCTCCTCTCTTCTGGGAAGACTTCAATCCACTTATTTAAAGTTTTAATAAGTAAATCAATAATTACTACAGAGGAAAAAAAGACGTCCAGCACGGCAAATTTAGTTTCTTTGCATTTTTTCCCCCTCCTCTTTTTCAGACTTCTTAAAGTTATGGATACAACAACACGCTGCACAACAAGTGCCGGACCACCCAGGATTCGTGTGCCAAGATTCAAAGACACTTTCCTCCTCTGTGTGGTTGAGGTTTTGACAGAGAACTGCAGCCCACGAAACACTGATGCAGCAATTTGTCACTTTCATCTCGCCTGCATGTACAAAACACTCAAAAATAAAACTTTTCTATTGTTAGATCTGTCCTATAATCCAAAGCCTAACCAGCAATCATATATACCAAATGATGGGATGAAGAGCCCTCGTATGGAGCTGATGCTCAGGAGAAGTTAAAGCATCTGCAGTCCATCTCTCTCTTCCTTCTTCATGGTGGTCAGTGGTCAACAGTATTCATGCCTCAGATCTCTGGATGTGGTTCTTATAGGACGTTTTAATGTATATCTGCACATCACATGTGCTGTCGGCCTATTTTAATGCAGTGGTTGGAAGGTGTTTGAGTTGGGCTGCTGCTGAATGACCAAAATCACTCCCTGGTTCACTGAAAGCTCCAGAAAAGATAAACTGACCTTTTGGTGAGACTGTTTCCTCAGTGTTTATTTCCAAGGTCAAGAATGACCTTTGAACTTCAGTGTTTAAGAAATGCTTTCAATAAAGGACCAATTCATTAAAAAAAAATTACATATCAAATGAAAGTTCTGAAAAATTCAGTGTTGTAGGCAAGACCACCTAAAACAAGACCAGAATTATAGAGACTAAAAACTTTGAGGGGTTGAGACTGAGTCATGACCAAGACCAGATAGTACATAACCTACTTATGCGGCTAATATATAATTAATGTTTGTCAAACCTCTTTAAGTGAGGCCATCTCAGTAAGTATTGCATTGCAGGATTTACATAGTGCTGTGTGCTTTCTTTTGGACGCTGATTCAGAGATGAACTCTGTGGTTTAGAATTTGAAGATGTGTTCTGATCTGTTTAAGATTTTATTACAAACATTTGGCTGACATCGTCCACGCAGCCACAGCTTCTTCTCCGTTTCCTGCGTTCACCTTGTCTGTGTGAAAGAGAAGTGACAGCCGACACATAAACAAATATCAAATTAGAAGTTTTGAGGAACATCGAGCCACAGTAATAATCCGAAGAAGCAAACCAAACAAGGCACAGACAATTTAATGATATCCCAGTTTTGTGGTCTGGACTGGTTCTGAAATAAAGTCCTCTTTGTTTGATTCTGAGACGAGACCGGTGTCAAGTACGAGTAGTATGAGTCAACTTCCATAATAATATTCTTCAGAGTTCTTCAGAGCAGAAATAAAAATGTTTACAGCCTGTATAATGTCCATGTAAAAAAAAAAAATCTGATTAAAATGAACCACCAGAACAAGATTGTAACACATCACTAAACTAACAGCAAAACAAACTGTGTCTCAAGACTTAGTTTTTATCAAATCATGTTTCTGATCTCCATGGGTATAAAACTACATTTTACTGTATCAAATAAAACTAAGTATTTACCCTCATGGAGGATAAGTGAAACCATGTTGACCTGAATCAAACCAGCTTCATCGTCTTTGTTCTTGACTGTCGGCCATGTGTGTCAGAGATCAGGTGATTTTTCAGCCAATCATTTCTACATTTGCCTCACATGTGGAAACATTCATACCTGTAATCACTGTTCAGAGCTGTCAGTCAAGGCACGTACATGGTGTACGCATTTATGTCCTCACGCACACACACACACACACACACACACACGTCCAAGTCAACTTCCTCCCGCTCTCTTCACCTGCTGACGTCTGAAAAAGTGCCTGTTTCTCGTTCACTTCGATGTTATCAGGAATAACAAAGCTCACCTGTTCAAACAAATCTACATTTTATTATTTCAGCAGTGCATATACAGCATTTTAGTGGTACAAATCAACAGAAAGTGTATTTTTTTAAGTAAACGTGAAGCACTTTATCAAGTATTTTCTTAAGATAATCATGTTTGATTTAAGGCTTTTTAAAATTTTTGTATGCATGTACGTTAACTCCATAGCCCTTATATGTGTTATGACCAGCACAATGTAATAAAAAACAGATGCATGTATACGCATACGTGCTTAGAGCCATTATGCCAAAGTAGCATAGTAAGGTCTTTGTACAATCAAGTACACATTAAAAAACACAAAATGACATTTAAGTGGTTAAGTGCACTTGTTTTGCAATGTGTTCTCACTTTCATTAGGCTGCTTTAAGTTTTCAAAGTATTCGAGTTATTTGACCCCACGAGGCCGAAGCATTGATCTGAGGTCAGAGGAGCCTCTGACCAATCACATCACAACACTTTCATCCTTCTGATATCTGATAGGCTGCAACTTCGCCAGGAAGGAACATTAGTCAAAACACATTTAGCTGTGAGAAGACGGTCGACTGGAGGAAACACTTATCGCATGTTTCTGCGGGTTGAATTGAGCCCATAAGGATCTGGTTTGTGATTGGCTTGCATGGATTTCACCTGTTGCAGATCCCAAATTTACAAGCAAATTGGAGATAAAGGGACAATAAACCTCTTTGGATAGAGCCTAAAAGCAGAGTTTTGTAGCACGGAGACAGTGATTTATTGATTCAAAATATATCATCATTTCTATATCAAGTCCTGTTTGAGCACTAGTAGAACACAAAGTGTGTAAGAAAAGGGCCAAAGCTCAGCTTTCTTCAGCTGCTTGGTCAGTTTCTTAAAATGGTAACGGCTCCAATCTCCAACCAGTAATCTAACCTGATAAATCATCTGTAACTAAAAGGTTAACTGACTTTAAGTGTTCAAATTAATGGTAGTATAGCGTAGATCACAGACAGTATAAATATGGCCGTCTTCTTGGCAATCCTGTCTCCATCCCGGCTAATCCAAAAATAGGCAAATCGGTGGCCACATAACTCTGTAACGTTAAGCTTTAATATAATTTGAACAGGTGAGTTCTATAAAAATTCACCCTCAGTACAGTTGTCATGAATGGGGAAAAGACCAGGCTGTAAACATGTTTATTTCTGCTGTGAAGTTGGACATTTTAACATGGGGACTTATAAAGACTGTTCTGTAGCCAGCCTCAAGTGGACGTTTGATCAGTTCAATCTGATCAGAACAAACCGACTATGTGTTATTTTTCTCTGAAAAGTTAGTCAAAACATTTATCCCTTTTAACATTTGTGTTACAGGACTAGTGTGTAAGATTTATTGACATGTACTGGTGTATTTGCTGATAGCAAAATGAGAAACTAATGTGGCAAAAAAAAAACATATCATTTGTCCATTCTGGGCTACTGTAGAAATATGGCAAACTCTGTAGAGGAGGACCTGCTGTGTCTGTAGATATGAAAGTTTCATTCAAAGTCAACAAAAACATCATAATTCTTCTTTTCAGGTGATTATACACTAATGAAAACACAGTTATGGATATCATATTTCATATTGTGTAAATAGAGTGTCCTAAATCTGAGACACTGGACCTTTACCTAAAATAGAAAATGGCATAAAAGTTGATACACTGTCTCTCTTCAGTGGCAGACAAGCATACTAACAAAAGCTGGGAACACTGCCATCTTCATAGCTGCACTTCCTTATATTAATATAGAATATTAAAGGCCCGTTAGTGTAAATACTGTGGAATAAAACATACTCAAACCTGTGTAAACACTAAAATATTTTCTGAGAAAATGTCTCACAGGAATTTCAATCAATAATATTTTGTTTGCTTCTCCAACAGAGGAGATGACAAATAAGGGGAGTGAAAATATACTGAAGGAGCCGTGGGTGTTATCTTTGGCTGTTGTGTTAGAAAGGCAGAGCTTTTAGTAATAACTCCACAGAGTGTGACGCCTCGAACAAAATGAATTTGAGACTTCAGGATCAGACACATAAAGGCCTGGCTGCCACTCAGTCGGACTGTCAGCTACACTTTGGTGCTGCACAGAAAAAAAAGAAGTCACACTCAATCATGCATGCATTCGTTGGAAAGTATACGACTCTACAGCCTTGTAAATTTTGAATTCGTCCCATTCACTTCTAAAGAAACTACTGGAAGTGTAACCACAGCATGCATCAGGTTTCTGATAGCATGCAACCTCTGTGAAGTGAAGCCAATGGAGAAGTGGCAAAAACTGCAGTTCCTCAGACGCCCACTTGAGGCTGGCTACAGAACAAGTCCATCTCCATAAGTCCCCATATTAAACATCACAGCGGAAATAAACATATTTACAGCCTGGTACAATAAACAGTTTGGGTCTCTATAGATAATTTGACAACTGTACTCAGGGTGATTTTTTATAGAACTGACCTGTTCAAATTATATTAAGTCTTAAAGTTATGCATAAGTGACATGGCCACATACACTGTCCATTCTTTATACTGTCAGTGACATGTGTTTGTGTTTTAGGGCTGCAACTTAACTGCCAATTATTTTCTCAATCAACAGCAAATATAGAGAAATTAGATTACAATGATTAAAAAACAGAAAAGCAGCAAATACCCACATTTAAGAAAGAATGTTGTTGATATTACTGTTGATTGACTCATCAATCAATTGATCGTTTCAGCTCTAATATGAATTATAAAAACAATAACAGGCAAGATACAACTGGGATACATTTGGCAGCCAGTGTTGGTGTCATTAAGTCTGAATAGTCACAGTAAGAACAGCTTTTATAAAACAGTTTACAAACCAAAGTTTAAAAAAAAAAATCTGAAAAAAATGAACTAGCTTCCTGGAAGGCCGAAGAGTTGTCAATGCTGTTTGCAAGGTTCAAGAAAGGCGAGAAAGAAAGGCATGTGTTTTTGTACCAGAAAACGTATCCAATCAACTTATGAAGAAAAATGTAAGAGGGAAAAATGTTACCCACCCACAAATCCCTTTTTCTTTTGAGACACATCAGTCTATTGAGTCTGGTTTCTCACCTCATTTTCCCTTTTCCCCAAATCCCTTTTCTCCTTTTCCTTCTTTAATTTGTCTTCTTCTGTGGCAGAGTCGCGGTTTAAAACATAAACCCTCGACAAACACACACTTGAAGGCACTCGAACATGAGGTAGAGAAAGTCATTTTTCTGGCTGCACCGCCTTGAAAAGTCAATTTCAAATCCAACATTTTTTTTTTCACCCCTTCCTGATATGAACACAAATTTTTAAATGGACATCGTCTGTTGTGCAGATTAATTTAATAAAAATGAAGTGTGCCAGATAATTTTTGATTTGTTTAAAGTAGGACAGCTTACACAGACTACAGAGTACAGGATCAGCGGGAGCTGAACTACAGCTCCTTAGGGGGGGAAAAAATCTGAACTTTGTGAGTTTTTAAAGCCAAATTTTAAAGGTGCATTAAAAATGTTTTCCCTCTTCAAATGTAAAACTTGACTGGGTAAAGAGACAGACTCATGCATATTTCATTCCAACCTCGATGTCTCCTGCTGGCTCAGAAGGAGAAGTGAGCAAGGACACTTGGGAGGTACCAGCCTTTTTGGATCTGAAGGCAGCCATAAAGATTAAACCTGACTTAGACAGAGGCATAAACCTCAAAAGAAGAAGCTTGTCTGTTATGGTTGGTGTGTGTGTGTGTGTGTGTGTGTGTGTGCATACACATGTGCATTAATGCTGAAACAACCCAACTTTTGGCAATAAACACTGACAGGCCCGCTGCTGTAAATCGTACAGGGCAGGCGTCCATGTATCCATCTGTTTATACTCATCTGTTCTCTCTTCTTTAGAATCACTTCATCTGTCAACCGCAGTGACTGATTGCCCTTTACAAAATCTTTGTTAGTTGTATGTTGTTGTATGTTTTTTTTTTTATAAATATAAAGCACGCAGTAAAGACACATTTGGTGATTTGCAGGTTGAAGGACGTCTAGATGTTGAGGTTTGTTTTTTTTTCGCCACAAGCTAAAAAAACCTAAAATATCTCCTTGTAAAGCTGCTGTGGCTAACGTGTAGGGTATTAAAGTCTATAAAGGTTCTTAGTCATCCAGGTCATCTCTCTTAAAGAGGGGTTAAATGTGGGGCAACTGGACATGGTTGTCCAGTTGGTTGGTTGTTGTTTTTTTATGGTGTTACTCAATAATCTGTCCACATTTTATGCATTTATGGGCTGTAGAAGATCCATTCAAAGGCTTCAATGGCATCGCTTGATACCTTAAAATGTTCCAACTTGTCACTAACTTTTTGGGTCTTTGGTCTTTGGTCCCGAGCAGCATATCTACCTTGCATACCCTATCTGAGTGTTTTTTTTTTTTGACTGAAAGTAGCTTTCTCTTGTGGCTGAGATACAGAACTTGTTTGTTTACCCCACACAGAATCTTTAAAATTAAGTTGAAAAAGGTGAAGTTTACTTCCAGTTTGAACTCAGCGGCTGCTTTTCACCTGCAAATCATCAAATCATCCCTTACTGGGTAATGCTATGTTATACATATGTATATATATATAAGGCAGTTTGTATGTTTAGCATCACTCAAAAGCCATTCCTACATAATAGTGCGAAGAGCAGCTGCCGGTAAATGAAAAATCAGTTTGTCAATGACAGTCTTGTCAGTTTCTTTATCCATCGCTTCAGCTCCAACTCGGAGACGACAGCTGACAAATGAATGAAGGCTCTGCGGTGGTGAAGTTGTTGGATTAGTTTCCTCCCCGTGCAGGAGGTCAAAACAACAAACCAGACGAGCCACTGATGGCAGAAAGCTGACCTTTGGCCTTCACTGAAGACTCTGTAATTCAGTCTGATGAAGCACTCCTGATGAACAGTCCTGTTGTGCGATCATCCCCGTGTAGAAGCTCACATGGTCGCTCAACGTTTGGAAAATGTGTGCATCTTCTTTGCTCCCATGATTCAGTCTTGTAGCTAAATGTTTAATCATGAAGTGCTAAAAAAAAAGCTGCAGATTTACTTCATTGCACAGCACTGAGGTTTGTCAGCTGACATACTGCTAATGTGACCCCCCCCCCCCCAGCAACGGTAGGATGTTGTGCACCTTGTAGCTTCTCAAAGGTTTAAGGCACTGTTAAAGCAGATGCTCGGTCGCTGTAGCAGTGTCAGGATCATAAAGGTTCAGACGGCACAGGTCACGCCAGCGTCCTCCACGTGGCCGCAGTTGGTTTTGCCCCAGCCAGGAAACTTGCACTGATGGATGGTGTCTTCAGTCCCTGTACATGCCACGTCATCCATCCAGATCAGACCAGTACCTGCACAGAAAGAAGGAAAGGTGTATCATAGTCAGAACTGTATAGACACTGGTGTCTTTTACTTTATCTTGTTTTTTTGAGGCACTTCTGCTTTATTTGATAGTGACAGCTGAAGAGATAGAGGGTGGTTAGGGGTCGTTGAGGTAAGGACTTCAGCCTTGATACGTGGCCGCAGATGCAGAGCTGGATGTGAGTGCAAGAGTGGGGCGTTTTTTTACACCTTAATTAAAAGTGTGTGTTGGATAGATGGTGCAGAAAGGCATGTTATGTGTAAATGAAGCACTGCGGCTACTAATCTGAACCAGTTTGCCGGTTTCCTCTCCATTTCACAATTTTTTGTTTTATTTTTTCTTTCTTCCCATCTGTGTTCTTTTGTTTTTGGCTTCATTTTCCTGTGCTGCTTTTATAGTTCCTGTTTTGTTCATAAGCTGCATATTGTTAAGTGAAAACCTAAAAATTGACCAAGTCCAAGGGTGTAGTTTTGGTCTAAGAAGTGGCGAGGACCCAATGAAGACGAAAAAAAACCCCCAAAACATCGGAATTTGTTGTTTTGCTTTCCAAAATAGTAGTATAACACAAAAAAACCCAACTTAAAATAATGAATTGTTTACAGATCTATATTGAAGCACTATAAAGTCTGTTTTATCTTTGCATGATGTTGAATCATAGCATAGCATAAGCAGTAGTGAAAAATTGATAGAAATGCATCAAAATACCGAGGCACATTCCTTGTATGTAAGAAAAACAACATGCCAATAAACTGATTTCTGGTTCTTTCTGATTCAATAAGGCAATGAAGTCTGTATGGGGCCTGAGAGGTGAAATCCAGGGCAAAAAAACAGCCTGTAAAACACACGTCACCACTGGCATGGTAATAACTGAAGGCGACTCGATGAGTGTGTTTTTTTACACTCTGATTTAGACTGTGGTGTCTGGACGGCAGCAACCTGAAACAATAAAAGTGACGGAACAAAAACAGGTTTTTTAAAGGTGGAAATTACGCCCTTGACGAAGTCCCTATCCAAAGTGAAGCCTCCGGTGTACGCAGTGAAACACGTGGAGTGCAATCAAAAAAATGTCACCTCCTAGGTTTCTCCGTCATTATAAAGATCAATGGTCCAACCTAACGTCAGAATCACATCTGGATCTCAACACCAGCAGCCCGAGCTCAGCTTTCTCTCTGATGCTCATTCGTGCATCACTTTCCCTCGTCTTCACGTCCGCAGTCAAAACAACGCAACTGAAGCCAAAGAGAATGAACACGAGCTGCTCATGAGTGAAGCATGTGAGTGCCACACTATATATAGGTTATAAACTGAAGAAAAACACACCCTGAAGCCACTGAATGGTCCTGACGTCTTATTCCTCATAGAAAGCAGAATTTTCCCCACATCACAACTGAAGCAACGAAGCTTTTGGCTGCGTCGCGGTCATACGAGAAGAAAATGATGTGGAGGAAACATCTGCGTCTATAAGCAGCTTGTGCTCTTCTTATCTTCTTACATTGTATGAACAGTTGCTGCTCCGCTTTTTGCCAAAAACTGGAAGAAGGTTGAATGTTTTTCAAGGCGGGTGTTATTAGATGCAGAACCATGAGAAAATTGATGCCGCTCCAAAGAAACACTCATCAAGTATGTGTATATGGGTCTCCTGATTGAGACAGTAAGTACTCCCAGTGCTTCCTCACAGATTTGTTGATCAGATAATATTGTATCCGGTAATAAAACACACAGCTCCAGCTGGTAAGCAGAGCTTTTGGCACTGTTGTTCACGCTATAAACCTCGGTTCCTGTTTGTAAAACCGGAATCACTGGAGGCCTCAGAAAGTCCCAGTTTTGCAACAGTTTTAGGTGGTCGGAGATCTCGGAGGAGATGGGTACTCAGCTGCGAGGGAATAAGAATGAGATAAAGTAACATTTGGTTGTACTCACACTGATAATCCAGTTTAGGGATTCACAGCTAAAGGGTTTATGTGCTGTAGGTGAGATGAGAGGTTGACTCATCAGTAATGCCCTTAAAGCAGCATCTGGAGTCGTCTATTCTGTGCTGCTTTGCTCTGAAACACTCAGACGTACGGTGCCATCAATTCAAACAGTGTTCAGGAAAACAAGGGAAAGAAGGAGGATAAAACTATTTGCTAATAATAAAAAACAAACAAACATGATGTCAAAGTCACGGATGAGGAAGATAAAAAGGACAAAATGTGAATTCAAATTCAAAAGCATAATCAAAAACACTAGCTCCAATTCACGCCAGCGGGCTCATGAGGACAAACTTAAATAATCTGAACCAAACTCTTGACCCTCCGTTTTTATTTCCTCTAACGTCTGGCACAAAGTTCAAGGTGCTGTCAAGATCACGACAACTGAAGAGCAAATTATCAATCAGTGTGAATGAAGAAATGATGATGAGAGCACATTGTTTCTTGAGAGTTCATTGTCCTTAATTTATGTAACTAACCAGGAAAACAAGAAGCTGCAGAGTTCACACTGTGTGACTGATGTGAGATCCTTTATCACTGGTTGAATGAAGTACATTTACTCGAGTACAGATTCGAGGTACTTGTACTTTTCATTTCATGCAGCTTTATACTTCTACTTCACTAACAAACTATTTCCACATGGATAAACTGCAGGATTAAGTGTTGCTTCAAGGGTGGAGAAACTTCTCCTATTTCTTAAGATAAATAAACTATTTGAAAATCCTCTTGGATTACCTCGAGAATACATCATCGCAAAGTTGGAAACAGGCTGATTTGCTGCACTCATGAAACTTTTTAGAGATTCTAACAAATTCTACAAACATGAAGATCCTATAGACCATAAAGCATTGCTGTAGAATAAAGTAGCCAGCAGTATATAAAGTAATTAAAATGTGCTCAATCTGCAGCACTAAAATTCAATGTATACGTGGATGCAGCTGGAATATTAATCAAAAAACATCAGATATAATAATAAAACACCATTTTCCTGCACACTTTAAGCCATATTTGCTGATAGTAATTCAATCTTCAATCTTTCTATGCTGGATTTCTCCTTGTAGTGGAGTATTTCCACCCATCTATCCCCTCACGAGTCACCCAAGCTGCAGCACACGTGACATCGACCCCATACGGACATATCAGAGACGTTTTATGAATCATAAGAAAGAGAAATGTTTCCTCAACTCTCACTGTTAGACATCAAAGAGGAAAACGCTCTTCACTTATTGTACAGAAACTATAATCGCAGTCAGTAAAAATGGGGCTGATTATTTATATCTGTGTTTTTGTGTTTGCAAAATTTACTGTATGAAATATGTTCCATAAAAATGCTGACTCGTGTTTGGAAACTGGTATGTTTCCAGTCCTACCAATTACAACTTGGCTCTGTGGACTCAATTAGAGAAAGTAAAGTACTGAAGACTTCTTTGGACACATAAACTCTCCACCGACATCCAGACACTAATAAAATGAAACCTGACTCAGATCAGTTTTATTTACATAGCGCAAAATCCCAAATCAACAATCTGCTTCAAATATGCATCCTTAGACTTTCAGTTCAGATCAGAAAAACTAAAATAACATGGGAGAAAAAAAACTTGAATCAAGAATAAAAGGCAGAAACTTTAGAAGGAAAGATCATTTTCCAGGACAAATAAATGTAAATTATTCCTTTTGTCCACAAACAAAGCATATTTCTGTAAAATCTGATCAAAGTGTTGCATTTAAAGTCTGATATCTGAACAAAAACAGCACACAATCAGCAAACCAACACCGCAGTTGAACCATATGCTTCCTACATTCCTGCTTTGCTCCACAACGTAACATAACAAAGAGAAACTGGCTGCAGATTTGACATCTTCAAAGCAGCATGAAACACCAAGCGCACGTGTCTCCACGCAGGCGTGCACAGGATGGAAATGAGGTATGCGCTCGGGAATACATGAGCCCCAGCTGTTCTGCTGCTGTGCCTTCTCAGGGTTTGCTTTAACGGACACGGACCTTTAAACTGTTTACTCTGGATCTCGACACACTTTTACAGCAGCGTCTGCAGGCTGGGGGTTGATGCGCTCACACCAAATTTATGACATTTCTCGCAAATGAGTGTTGAACCACCAAAAACACCGTGGGGGATTTCAAGGGAACACCCAGAGCTAATTTAGAAAACAGTCAATCCATTTCAGCTTTGAAGGATTAAAAAGGATGTTTTTAAAATGTGAAAAGAGGAAAAATTTACAATTGTGCTGACAAAAAAAAAACCCTCAAACATATCTGCAGAAAATCAGACAGTCCTGGATTTTGTTGAAATCCACTTTTTCTAACTTCTGCAACTGATTCTCCACGAGAGTCTGCGTTTCCTCACTGATTATGAGCCAGGCAAACTCTGTTCTTTTGTTTCTAGTCATGGGGAGATGACAAATCACTGTTCACCTACAGATGGGACAAAGCTACGATTTAATTTACTGGAGTTCCTCTTTAACTTTAGACCTCAGCAGACTGAGTTGGAAGGTCCAGGAAAGTCATGAAACATCCTGATTACATGGTTTTTTTTTTTTTTTTTTTTTTAAACATGTCTTTTATTGAGCATTCAAGTATAAAATACAATCTGCATGAGACAATTGCAGCTCTCTTTTTCACTTTGTCACATATGGAGGATTCAAGGATACAGGATATTGTAAAGAGTTTTAACAAGAAAAAATGAAATAAAAATCAACATGTGCAAAATATCAACATAAACAGTCATGACATATAAAACAAGAACAAAAACAAAGACAACAAAACAGGTTGGCTGGATTATCCCACCCCATCCCCAACTTCTGACCCTCTACCCAGGGTCCCCGTCCAATCCCTAGAAGACTTAAACTACATACCTAAATCGACAGTGTGCGGTGTGTGTTAAATTGCTAGCCGTTAGGTGGAATTGTAGCTGTGAGATATGACAACAGGGGCTGCCAAGTCTTATCAAAAAAATTGGAGTTTATCTTTTAAAATGTGCCTGATTCTTTCCATGTGAAGTGTGGCAGTTAATTCTTGTAACCACATTTTAGAGGTAGGTGCTCTCTCACTCCTCCACATTGTGAGAATCAGTTTCTTTGCTATTATGATGCCATAGGAGACAAAGCACTGTTGTGCATGGCTTAGATTAATAGAGGAGTCAAGTATACCCAGTATGATTGGCAAAGGTTCTGGTTTGATAGCAGTTTTCATGACCTCAGACATTATATGAAACACATCAATCCAAAAGGAGTAGATCTTTGGGCACAACACATAACTATGAAGAGGAGTTCCTACAGAGGATTTACATTGTCACACAGGTCTGATACTTCTGGAAATATTCTATGCAACTTCTCTTAGTATAATGGAGCATATGTATGATTTTAAATTGGATTAGGCAGTGTTTTGCACTGTATGAGCAGGTATTAACCTTCTCCAAACCCCTTTCCCACATCTCATCAGCGATAGGCTCACCAATTTCCACCTCCCACTTGGATTTATATATGTGGACAGAGGGGGAGCTTAGCGAAATGAGGGTATTATAGATACGAGATATCAGTTTCGTCTCATTTGGGTAAAATTTCATACAATCGTAGATTAATGATTTAGGTTCTGATTCAAAATCCTTCAGATGCTTTCGTATATAATCCCTAATTTGCAGATATTGAAAGAAATTTTTCGATACTAATCCAAACTTCTGTTGTAGTTGCGAAAATGAAGCGAACACACCTCCCACGTACAAATCCCCAATAAGTTTAATACCCTTCTGACTCCACGTGGAGAAAACTCCACTAAGACCAGATGGCACAAAAGTGGGATTCTTATCTATGGGTAACATAGGGGATATAAGGCTTGAGATCGAAACTGGACTGAATTTGTTTCCATATGCGAATCGTGTTGTGAATAATAGGGTTGTTGTTATATAACGATTTATTGATCCGTATTGGGGCTAGTAAGATAGAGGACAATGCAAATGGATAACAGTCTTCCTGTTCTATCAAGAGCCAAGTAGGCGTAGAGGATAAGTCTTTTAGCCAAAAGAGCGAAGTCCTAATCATAGATGCCCAATAGTAATGTATGAAGTTGGGGAGCGCTAATCCTCCCGTCATCTTCGATTTACAAAGATATTTCTTGCTAATTCTAGGAGGTTTGTGTCTCCACAAGAAGGGGACAATTAAAGAATCTAACCTTTTAAAAATACTTTTTTCAGGAAGATTGGAATGTTTTGAAACAAATATAATAGTTGTGGAAGAAAGATCATCTTGATCGCGTTTATTCTACCAATCAAAGAATGGGAAGTGTGTCCCAGAACAGCAATTTAGAGCGCAATCTTTCTACTAAAGGCAGATAGTTTTCTTGGAAGAGGTAAGTGTAATGTTTTGTGACTTCTATCCCCAAATAGGTAAGTTTATTTGAATTGATCGTGAATGGAAAATTAACCAGGGATGTTGTGTCATCCGCGAACATTGGCATTAGGACGCTTTTTGTCCAGTTGATTCGATAGCCTGAGAAGGTTCCAAATAGATTAATCTTGTTCAGGAGAACTGGAATGGTGGATTGTGGGTGTGTTATAAATAAAAGGATATCATCCGCGTAGAGCGATATTTTATTAATTGTTCCTTTAGTGGTGTATCCATGCATCTGAGGGTCGAGTCTAATATTTTGAGCTAACGGTTCAATAGCGAGAGCGAAGATTAATGGGGAGAGGGGACAACCCTGTCTAGTCCCCCTATGTAGCTTAAATGGAGCGGACAGTGTTCGATTAGTTAGTATTCTTGCTGTGGGATGTTTATAAATAAGTTTGACTAGTGACAGGAATTTAGAACCAAGATTAAATCTGCTAAGGACCTCAAATAGATAATGCCACTCGATCTGATCAAAGGCTTTCTCAGCATCGAGGGCTACTATAACAAGATTCGAGGTTGGATCTCGCTTTGTATACATGATATTAAAAAGACGCCTGAGATTAAAAAAGGAGTTCCTATTGGGTATAAACCCTGTCTGGTCTGGGTGGACTATCCTCTCCAGGAGCGGGCTCAATCTATTGGCCAAAAGTTTGGCAAACAGCTTTCCGTCAACGTTGAGGAGTGAAATAGGGCGGTACGCACCTACCTCCAATGGGTCCTTCCCTTTTTTTATGGATTAGTGTGATTGTGGCCTCAGTTAAAGTAGGCGGTAGGGCATCATCATTCTGCGCCTGTAAGAATACTCTTAGTAAATATGGGGATAGCTTTTCACAGTACTTCTTATATAGTTCCCCAGGGAGCCCATCAGGGCCTGGTGTTTTATTTCCCTTCAGTGATGCAATGGCATTTCGGATTTCCGCACTGATTACATGGTTAACATTGAAAAAATTTAAGAGTGCAGCAAGAGATGATGGCCAACATTATTTTTTATGTTCCAAAGCTTTTTTCATTGTTGTTTGCGGCCCATCAATTAAGAGTATGTGCACTTTTGCAGCAGATGTCAGGTTGAATGATTGACCTTTGAAACAGCAATCTCATCCATCAAGAAGATCTTCCTCTGTTGTCATGAACTGTGAATATAACTGTAAATTTCCATTTTTTCTGAGCACTTCAAGGATTTCTCATCCGCATTGGCTTGAAAGTTAGGATGTACCGTTCATTCTTGACCCTGGAAACAGCAGTCATAAACATCCTTCATCCGACAGCTGGCACCAAAAACTCCAACGACTACTACTACTGCTCTACTTTGCTTGTAGTGTTTATTGTGTGTGCTAAGTTAGGTGTGTAGTCCTCAGCTCCTGATTGGTTCCAGCTGATGAGGTGTGGCCCTTCCTGGAGAGCTGGAGGGTCATGAATGGAGCGGCACCCAGTCTGGACCTCCAGTTCACAGGATCCAATTTGTGGCTCTATGTAACTTAAGTTTGCACAGCCTGACAGTCGTGGTGGCTGGATCTTGTCTTGAGCTTGCCAACGTGCCTCTCCGTATTATACTTATGAATTATACTGTGAATGGTAGTAATTATACTAACTTGTTTTTGGCAGGGATACTTGTGTTCACTAGCTGGAGACCAGGTTAGGTATAGTTGATTTTGCTGATGGCACATGTAGAGATATTTCGGTTTAGAGTCACGAGGTTTAGGGCGCTGTTTCTCTGCGTTTTTTGGTTATTGGCTTTTCTTTCCTTTTTGACTTTGCTTAGGTAACTCTGGTTTTTAAAGAGTGCACTTTAAAATCAAAATATGAGAGTCAAACTGAGCAGCTGTTGCTGAAAAGCAAAGATCGTGATTTATGGTTTGGCTTTTGGTTTTGAGTCAGAATGAATTGGTCAAGAATGTTGAATAAATCCAACACAAGGAGATGAATTGGTGTTTTTTGTGCACTTTCTTTCTGCTTCAGCCAAGACTTTTCATCCATTGCAGATAAATTTGAAACATTGTGAGTCATCTGTTGTTGTGACGTGGACTGGTAAATGGTAAATAGACTGTTCCTATCTAGCACCTTTCTCGTCTTTCAACCACTCAAAGTGCCTTTTTTAAACTACATATCTCATTCACCCATTCACACACATTCATTCACTGATGGCACTGCCGTGCAAGGTGCCTCGTCAGTTTTAGGAGCTAACCATTCATACGCATTCTGGAGCAATCTGGGGTTCAGTATCTTGCTACCAAGGACTCGACATGCAGACTGGATTAAACCACCGATCATCAGATCAGTGGACGACCCTCCTGAGCCACAGCCGCCCTGATGAGATCATAAATACTCTTTATGATACTTCTGCTTGCTTCTCTGGTATTCTGGCTGCCTGGTGAAGGATGCTATGTGCATAAAAATGATCTGCGATGCTGTTTTTATAATTTCGTTTGGGTTTTATCATCAACCTGGCTGCAATCCTGATTTTCTGACCTGCACACTTGCTGGTGTTTTCTCCTGTCACATCTGGATCTAAGAATGAGGTTAAAAGATGTTAGAAAGTTAAAAAAAAATCAAAGAAGGTAGATGACTCATCTAAGAAGATAAATTTAAAATTGTTTTAAATCGAATCCAGTCGTTACGTCACTGCTGTTGTCTGGAGGTCGTCACCTGGAACAAAAGCATGTTTTCCTCCAAAGTTCCAGACTTTTTGGTAACAACTCTGCCTGGACAGAAACTCTGAATGATGTAAGGCTGACTTGGTGAATGAAATGAAATAAAATGGAGAGAGAGAAAGAGATGGATATGACCTCTGAGACTTTCTTGACGACATCTGGCTCACAAGACTTTCCCCATAAAAACTTTAATATTAATCCCTGCAGCATTTTAGGGCACAAGTAATACCACTCAACAGCAAAAAAAAAAAAAACCAGCAGAGTTAGTAAAACTCAGGACTAATTCCATCAGTAAATTTCACCATGGACATGAGCTGTGGGCAGGAGGAACTCTGTGTTATTATGGTTAAAACACTGGAGACGTCTTACCATCAGGAGAGCCTTTTGCAGGTTTCTGATGTTTGCATTGTACAGAAATAATCAGATACTTCCTCAAGACAGATAATAGTAGTTAAGACCTTGTGCTTGTTTTGCAACTGTCCAGTTTAGTTTTATTAAAAGCCCTGATATGCTCCAAATGGGCACCAAACAGTTCTGATTATTAGCTGCTTACATATGGAGACGTGCCACATGTGCAGTGGGCGGACTTTGTAGGCGTGTGCGCGGTGTAGCGCAGACATCTTTGCAGACGTAAGCAGGATGTCAATATGTATATCACATGGACTTTATCAGACCTTTGCCACTATGCTGACGTCTAAAATAAATCTGCCTTCATGCAGTTTTGAAAACCGTTCTCTCATGTGGTGGAAAATTTAACCAACCACTTAACATGAATGAATAAAATCTTTGATGGTGAGGCTACCTGGTAAATATTAATGTTGGATAACTGCTTATCCTCATCAGGGTCACAGAGGGGCTGGACATCTTAAACAAACAGCAGACTGTTTGGTATCCGTGCGTGTTGATCATCTCTTACCCTGTCCGAAGCGTCCAGTCTTATGGATCTCAGTGGCTCCTTGGTATCCGAGCATCCGACACACCACGTCCCCGTCCTTTTTATCCCAGACGTCGTCACACACCGTCCCCCAGCGGCGTTCGTGGAAAACCTCCACACGACCTTCATGAGGACCTGACCCGTTCACCAGACGCACCAAAGTCTCCTCCACTAAAACACAGATCCAAGTATACATTAACAGAATGATCTATATATGTAAATACACATGAATTGCCAGAGGCATTTATACACATTTGTTTCTACCATTCAGTTTGTTGGCAGATATAACACATACGTTTTTGCGCATTTATTGGAACCTCCAGGCGATCACGTTTGTATGAATCACAAGACAGCAGGTTACTCAGAGTGCAGAAATACTGAAATCTTTATTATGAATGTCAACATGACTACACTGACAGAACACATGACTCCCACTTTCATCCAGCGTTTGCTGGCACGGCTTTGAACTCAAACCGAGCAGATTACTTTCATTGTGAGTGTTTATGAGTTTAACGAAGCTCTGTAAATCAAACCAATACAAAAAGTGGAGATGAAGGTTGTTTTCAACATGCTGCAACTAATTTTTTCCCCATAAACCACCGAACTACTCTTTGAACAATAAGTATAATTATTCTAGTTGAGGGAACTATGTGAACCTCCCTCATAAAAAGTTGGGATAGATAGCTAGCTTGTTTTTACACTTTTCCTACAGGTTCAACTGACAAGTTATAATGTGTTTTACAGCTTTAGAGGTGCTGCTGGCTGGATACTTTTTCTGTTCACCCCTGTTCGCAGTATTTGTGCTAAGCTAAGCTAACAGCTGCTGGCTGTAGCTATTCGTAATGCAAACATGCAGTCATGAACTTTGTGGATTCATGGTACATCTACAGCTGAACTTGTATAATTGACTTGATTTATCACCTTTTAGAATACAGAGTGAAAGAAAGGTACACACACACACACACACACACACGCACATGCACATGCACACACACTGTTTTTAAGACATGTGCCCCAACTGAGACTGTTGACAAAGTGCTGGAGAGTAAAACCAGACACATTATCTAGACAGGATATTAGTCTCATCAGACCATCATAAATTTTAACTGTGTACCATTTAACTCTCATTATACCGTCAAGTATTTTGCACTCACTAGCCCATCATAATTTAATATCTACCATAACATTACACTGTCATATCTGCTGCACAAGTTTGTATCATATTCTTACAGAAATGTAAGAACCAGGAAATTAAAAACAGAAATTAGATGTTCTCCAGTTGTTCTTTTCTCAGACGATGCTGAAAGAAGAAAGACTAAAAGCACATACTTAGCTCTGAACATGGGATGAGTAATTGAATATTCAATTACCTGAAACAGATGTTGAAACTATTTGTTCACTCGTCAAATACAAAACAGTTCCTCTTCTTTTGATTGCTATGAAGCTGGGGGAAAAAAAACTGCTGCTGGCACGAAGATAAAGAAGTGCCACATTAATACTTCTTCAGAACCGTCAACTACTTTTTAACAAGATACTTTAAATGTCCTTTAAAAAGTCAACTCTACCAGTTGAGGCACGAGGACGGCCCAATTTATTTATTTATAAGTAATTTCCTTATCCACCTTTGTACATTGTGAACAAAATTTTAATTATTGATGCACTTTAATGTTTGAGCTGGTAAAATTGGTACTAATAATACTAATAAATAATAATTATAGACTAAAAATGTTTGATAGTGGAGTAGTGTAGTGATTACAGTACTATGTACAGTAAATGTACTTACTTTCTACCAAAGAAAGCCTGTGAATATAAGAAACAAATATTTAAACTCTGAAAACCTATAAAGTACTTCATACTGTATCATCATATCTATCATACCACCACTCATACATGTAATAAAAGGCCATTACTAACCCTATGTATAACTCTAATCCCCACATGTTTGAATACCCCTGAGACGAGACTCAACACTTTCTCACATCTCTCTCACACTATTCATCTTCCTCTCTCTCAGTCCTTCATCCCTCCCCTCCCTGTGAAGTGCCTGAGGGTCCCCGCTGTGCAAATGAGACACTCTGGGGAGGAGAGGAGGAGGAAAGGTTCTGGATAAAGGCAGCACATGTAGACTTCAGAGATAATGAGAACCATGCAAGCGAACTTCACAGACATTCATGCCTCTGCCATGGAGAGCTGGACTGCAACATATTGGAAACGATGAATTATGTTAATCGGTTATTCAGGTTCGTGATTTATTTTGCCGGAAACCTTGGTCGAAATCAGGCAAATGCATGACGAGAATCTTAAGATGTCATTTTATTGTAAATAGATATAGTGCAGATGATATGTTGGATGACTCCACAGCCTTTCAACAATAGAGACAATTATCCTGCTCTTGGGTGGAAATCATTCATGCTTTCAGTTTTAATGTTCAAATCTAAGAATGACACGCTTCTCTGTGGTTAAAGTCAATATTTTTTAATTTCCTGGGCTCATAAAATCCTCTAAAACCCCTCTGAATAATGCCATAAATGCATTGTTTCCAAGCAAAAATTAGTTGTTCTTCCAAAAATCGTCATGTTGGGCAACAGCAACTAAACCCATTCCAGTATCTTAGCAATCATAACACGTCTGTCAACCTTTGGTTCCCTTTTGGAGGCAATGTACATGAGGCTGAAGAGTGATACATAGCATTTAAAGAGTTAAAGAGAGTTAAAATGTACCAGCAGTACTAACTAATGCTAACATATACTTATTTCCATGGCTAAGGAACACTGTTGTTTGCTAACATTAGCACTTTTGCCCTGTTCTTTATTGGATTTGGGAAAGTTTACACTCAAACAACCCCAATCAAATTAGTTAGAGTTCCATCAGCCAAACATATTAAAAGGAACATTGCATAGAAATTGCTGTTTTAGCAATTTAGTGTCCCAATGTAATACCACTCTCATAAATACAGACAGTTGGACGTGTGTATTTGTTATGATTAGAGTGCTTATGATCAAAATATAACTAACGTTAGCTAACGTTAGCTTAATTTTCTGAGTAGCTACAGCTGGTAAATCTGCCAGCCATCTGTCCTTTCAGGCAGCAAAATTAATGGTCGCAGGCTAGAAATGCAATGCTTGCGTTTTTTTAAAAACCTCAAGGACACATGTTTCAAAAATTAATAAGGATTTTGAGTGATAAATATGTCACCGTTAACTGCATATGTGTCACATGAGAACAGAAAGTTTAACAGCTGTAGCAACAGTAGCTAATGGCAGCACATTGTTTGGTGAAAACATTTTCTTGTGTCGTTCACTCCAAATTGTGTTTAAATCTAATAAAATATCAACATGTCAACCACAAAGTTCATTTTGGACCAAATTGTAATCAAATAAATGTATCAGTTGTTCCTGGGATGGAAAATGAGCCTCAAATTCAACTAACTACTAAACCTTAACTTTATGTAGTTAATGACTTTTCCTGAGTCAGAAAGCTTGTGTACAATAACACACTTGCCACAGCGAAGAAACGTCAGCGATCAAAATAAGTACTTCTTTAAGTAACTATGCAAAAACTCAAGGATCCTGGTCTCTAACTTATTCTGTCTCTCCACAGTCTGACAGCTCTCATGTTCACGTCATACAGCCAACAAAGTGGTCCACCATTAAGCAGAAACACTCTCTTGTTTGAGGGAAAGTTGACGTTTCATAACAAGCCTTGTACATCTTCTGTGAAAGCCGTGCATGAGATATAATGACTGTTTTTAGTCCAGGAGAAACTAGATATGTGAACTCCAACAGTTGGTGTTCGTCCAAGTGGTTCAAACCTCAGAGGCCAGAGGAGTTAGAGCACCAGACTGTCAATACCTGAAGAAGGCCAGATCATGGAGTGATCACGATTACTAATGTTTATCTGGCAGGAAGGCAGGAAGGGTCTGGACTGGACAAGACCGAATGGCTTCAGGACAACCGTTAACTAGCTCCATCTGTTCAGAAAATGTTCTCCTTGAAACTCGGTTTGTTATTGTCTTCACATTGTTTTCTTTCCTCTTCTTTTGTTTGGTTATTTGTTTGCTTTTAAGTTAATTTTCTTGGCCAGCAAATGCACAAAATTGGGCAACCGTGCAAGAATATTTTGAAATCAGTTTGTGCCTCTCATATGATCTTTGTTTTTGGAAATAGTCCTACTCTTATTTGCTTTTCAAAGTGTTAGCAATTGATTCCTGCGCACCACCAGAGTTCATAACGGCCATTCGATACAATGATTGTGATTCCACCAGAAGCGTTGTGGCATGCTTCAGAAGCGTTGCAGAACCACCGAGAATGCAAGGTTGTTGTATTTTTGTCGGCATCAGCACAGAGCAGACTGAGCCGGCCAGAAGGCAGACACACAAACGGCATAGAGCGCATATGTTAAACTCATGGCTCGTGGACCACATCCGGCCCACGGTACAATTATATTCAGCCTACATGCTTCTCAAATGCTCTGCCCGGTTGGAAGCACATACCTGTGTGAGCAGCTTTTCTCTGTGATGACGACAGAAACCCAAGAAGGAGTCGTCTCACTGCTGCGCACCATCACCTATCCTAAGGGTTTCCACAGCACAGAACTGAACCTCAAACTCTGATGAACTGGCACTTTAGAAAAGGTGCCAAACATCTGGCTTTTGACACTGGTAAATATGTCTTGAGCCTGCAACTTGTATGCTTAGCTTAGCATACAGGCTTCGAGTAGTAGGTGACAAAATTCTCAAAGCTCACCAATGAATCACATTAAAGACCACTCAAACTGGGTCTAATTCTATGAAATAAAAGCAAAATAAAATGTTTTCTGAACTGTTTTCTGAATTGCTGTTCCAGCAACAGATTATTAGATCCAGCAAATAAAAACTGAACATAAATAATAAAAAAAACTGAGTACGTAGGAGGTATTTCAACACAAGTGAGAGCTGAAGAGTTGAAGGTAAACATGTGTCCTGATCTCTTGATCCTGTTCCTCAGTATTGACGTTGAAGGTTTGGCTTGAGGTGAACCTCCACGTAAAAACATGTTCGAGTTCCAGGGTGAAAATAAATTTTTCACCAGAGTCCGAAAGCAATCAATTTATTTTTGGATTCCTGTAGCTGCACAGGTCCATTGTAAAGACAGCCTGTCAGACGTTAAACCCACACAACACTTAAAGCTGAACCCTGGAGATCAAACTGTCAGCTGGCCTTGAGCTGTGTGTGTATGTTTGTGTGTGCTATGCATCACTTCCAGCTCTCTCTTGCGAATATATCAACTATCGAGTGCAAATTACACAAATTTTGCAATTCCCTAAAATGAAAAACGAATTAGGGTTCTGTTACAAGTTACAAACACATGGGAAAAAGTCTTTAAGGACAAAATTGTTGGACTCAACTCACCCAATGTTTATAGAGATATTTCCTGTCTTGATCCTGAATCAAAACTATATGATACAGTGCGGTTTGCCTGTCGGTCTGTCTCTATCGAATCCAGCGAACCACGGAAAGATTCACAATATTGTGAAATGATGGTGGCACCATGACACTGTCCATTCTATGTACAGTGGTTCAAATTAATTAGAGACTCTAGAGATTTTTTTTTCCTGTTTCAGTGAGTTAAGAGACTTCAATGTCGATTAAACAGAACATCAATCCAGATACAAACTGCTTTACACAGATGAAAGATCTTCCTCACTTTCTCTTAATCTCACATATGACTGCAATCTGGGGTCCATTTTCTCGTTTTAGTGCAGCCGAGTCTTTCAACAAAGCTAAAGATTGCGATCCTTTCAGTGATATAACTTCCTGTGTGGCAGGTTGTGTGTTAACACCCAACATGTGTGCACTTTTCCCACAGAAAAAAAAAACAAACTCCAGTGGTCTTTAGTAACTCTGGTGCTCGTTCTGGTAAGCGATCAGAAAGGTATGCACTGTATGCTTTGAAGTGTAAAAAGATCTGAGTCATGCATCAAACGATAAGTCACCCGCATAAGGTTTGTGACCGAAAAGTGCACGACACGGAGATTTGATATTTTTTGACAGCCAGCAGCATGTGGTCTCAGCCTGTCTTTCTTGCTCTGAAACCTCAAACATCCATGTCTTGTAAATGATGTGAGGAAAGGCCGATCTTTGACGGCTCCGTAATGGGCAGAAACAGCATTCAGATGGTCGAGCGATCAAGTCTATTTGATGTGAACACCACTCCATCGCTCATCACATGGAGAACCAGCCACAGTCATGTAGCAAAGGAAGAATAACATTTGGGGCATAAAAACTAAATAAATGAGGTCTGGGCCATTAATGACTTTCTACCTGAATCCAGTTTGGTGGTTTCTGTACAAGGCTTCAGCTTTCCGCCTCAGGACATATGCATATAATGGTTTTCGAATCCTTTTGATGTACACTAAGCCATGTGGTACTTCATCGTGTGTCGGAAACCATGAGATTACACTGAAAAGAAAAGCAGATCTGCTGATTCTTTAGACTTCCCACAGCACTTTGCACAGGACATCAGGTGGGGCTGAGATGCATGAGTCTCATAAAGTCATCAGCTCGTAAATTTTTGTTCTTGTCTTGCCAACTATTGGTTTTGGATCACATGCACTGATATATGTGCTCGTATTACTGCCAAAGATTTTCTACACTGTGACTGTCCAGCTGAACTGCATTTTACCAATATATAACATAATTTTAGCAGAAGATTGTTTATATTATATATATATATTTTTTGATTTGATGCTTTTTTTTTAAATTAAAGTTTTACAATCCATCCATCCATTTCTTTCTGTTTATCCGGGGTCAGGTTGTGGTGGCAGCAGGTTTAGGAGGGCGTTCCAGATCCAGTTCGTCTCCCCACCAACACATTCAAGCTCCTCCTCGGGGATCCCGAAGCCAGATGGGTTATGTAGTCCCTCCAGCGGATCCTGGGTCTACCCCTCCCAAAAACAGGAGTCCAAGAGTGTCCAAGAGGCATCCTAATCAGATACCCAAACCACCTCAACTGGCTCTTTTCAACACAAAGGATCAGTGACTTTACTCTGCACTCCCGCCGGATGTCCAAGCTGGAATGGAAAATCAAAAGCTTCCCGGCCCAGCTTTCTCTTTCCCACAACGGTCCGGTGCACCATCCACTGTACTGTATTCTGCACCAACTCATCGAGCAAGTTGCCCCTCGCATGTTTCTTTGCAGTATCCTATCATAGTGTTCCGCTGAAACAAATGCACCTTCTTCACAGAGATCATTAAACCATAATTTGGGTTTAAAAGCTGCCTAAATGTGAATAAATCTTGGAAATAAGTGTGATCATTAAATGCTCATCCAGCCTGAGAATTGTTTTAGGAGTGGAGGCAGAGCAAAGGTTTCAAACTTCTACTAATCCTGAAAGTGTTTATTACATTCCTATGTCTATGAGCATTGATGAATTACAGTTTATGAAACAGAATAATAATCCAAAGAATACATTTCTGTTACTCTGAAAGGTTTAGTGGGAGAAGAAGATGATGGAAAAATTGTAAAAACACTGTCACAGGAACTGAAACAGCAGTTTGTTACCACACTAATTAGTGGGCATGTTATTGTAACATAAGTTGTTAAAGTTCGTAAAGAGCTTTTCTGCGATGAAGTCTATAAAACACTAAATTTCAGTGTTGAATCTTTTAGCAGACCCTGTTCACTTTACTGCCGTAACCATAGCAGACTAACTAACATCTGTACGAGTCTGTCTGCATGCATGTGTGGTCATCTTACAAAATCGAGGCTTTAAGCTGCTGCTGGCAGCAGAACATGATCGAGGTTGCTCAACCAAAAGAGATAATTGGGCTTTCTTGCACGACATTATTATTAAAATTGACGGTTAATAGAAAAATCTTTCCAGCTTTGGAATTTTATTATTATTATTATGAAGCTTGTTCAGAGAACTTTGAATCTGAGTGAGAGTGAAAATATACTATTAGAATGAAACTGGTGTAATACCATCAAACTGTTCTACTTTGAGACGCCTTAAAATCTCAAATCCAGATCACTGTTCAATTGTTACTTGATAACCCGTCACTGAAATGTACATCACTGTTAGTTATATAACTTCACTACTGTTTTATTTGCCCCCTCTCCTGTTTGAACCAAGCGGCAGCCTCCGTGGCGGTGAAGTGAAGCCAATGCAGAAGTGCCAAAAACTGCAGTTCCTCAAACGTCCACTTGAGGCTGGCTACAGAACGAGTCAGTCTCCATAAGTCCCCATGTTAAAATGTCCAACTTGACAGCAGAAATATCTAATGTTTACAGCCTGGTACAAAAAACTAAGTCTAGTCTTTAAAATGTCTGAAACAACCTCACCTGACAAGGACTTTTATGCTGTTTATGAATGCAATAAAAGCTGCCATTTCAATGTTGTTCTCTGTCACTTATTTCGTTGCGCCTTTACACTTTTAAGTCATATCAGCTCTTACCTGTTTTCTCTCCTCGGTCCCCTCGATCCCCCTTCTCCCCCTTGAACCCTCTTTCTCCTCTGTCACCTGAGGACAAAACAGAAAAACAGACTGAAAACAGATGTCATAGGAGCAGAAATGTAAAATATAACTCTTACCAGAAGTTAGTCTAGGCTGAGGATTGATGTTTATAATCAATTTTTCACACAGATTTTGTCCTTGTTCTTTGCTCTACAACATCATGGCACACAGGTATCACTGCAGGATTCAGTAAGAATGCATATAGGCCACAGTATAAGACACTCACTTGTGTTGTCTGCAAAATTACTGTACGTTTATGCACAACACCGCCCTCAAATCAGCAGCTTGGATATGATTTTTTCCCATTCCAAAATATGATTCACTTCCAAACACCCGTGAATAACCTCCAAAGCAGATGTGAATCCGTTCAGGCGGCATTTGTTGCTAATTTTCAGGCATGAAACCACAAGACTGTTTTTGCCATAAAGCTATAAGAGGATGGAGTCCGCTATAACATCACGACACAGAAGTATCACTTATATTTAGATGACACTAATAACATCCAATGATATCCCGTTGACCAAATATAAGAGGCCTTTTCATTGGCTGAACTTACTGTGCGCATACTACAGTGATGACCACAATATAGCGCACATGGGGGCAGAAATGTGAGCGTGCAGATAAAATAATACACAAGAGTAGCTCAGCCATCGACAGGTTTAAATTTTAAAACTGCTCCTCAAACTCACACCCATTTCCTCTCCTTTGTACTCTTTGTATATATAGTCGACCCTGTAATCTCGCCCAGTGATACAGGCATAAAATGTAAAATTAGAGGACACCCACCCTGTGTCTGGTGCTTAATTTACCTCTAAAAGTTGTGGTTAAATCTTTTTTTTTCTGCTGTGGAGGTGAATGAGGTTGAACAAGGGGAAGCAGAAAGAGAAGACAGAAATTAAAGGTACTTGTATCAAGGTAATTTCTTGGACTTTCTTTACAGTGTAGATGTTTGCATATTGGAAAAGTTAATACAACGCCACACCGCTCAATCAGTAGAAGTAAAAGTCCTCTCATTTGTGGTTTCTGGAAATGACGTTACATTTACAGGACAGCACCTCCCTCCACTCAAGCAGCTTGGATACGGCTATTTCTCGTTTGTTTTCATTTCAAAATATGATTTGATTCTGAACACCCAAGAATAAACTCCAAAACAGGCGAGTTTCAGTGGGATTTGTTGCTAATTTTTTCAGCCATGAGGTTTGAAACCGCAAGTCTGTTTTTGCCATGAAGCTATAAGAGGATCAACTTCAAGTCGGCATTTATCCCACCTTTAATTTGACTCTTTCTTCACATCCAAGATCACAGGGCCCGCCTGCCAACCGAGGTGGCACTCAGTCCCATCGTCCATGTGTGTGTTACTGTATGCATGTGTGTGTCCATGACTGAATAGTGTAGCTAACACGCCACACCCTGCCCGGGACGCCCTCGGCTGTCAGTGTCACCTCCATCTTGACCACATCCTTAACAACTACATAACACTGCACGAAAAACCCAAACATACTGGTGAGCTACCGCTGAGCCGCAAGGGACAACAGATGCTTTTGATTTGAAACTGCATGATTAATTTCGTATGTTGTTGGCCCTGAATGGCAGCGTGGATCTAAAATTTAAGTACTTAAAGCTTAACTAATTAACGGTTTTAGCCACATTAGCACCATGGCTTTATGGATAGCAAAAATTCATTGCTGCATCCAGGGGCAGTACAAAAGTGGCTTGGTTCCATATTTTCCATTGAGTCTGTGATTGACGGCTGTCACTAGCTAGCTAATGTTCGCTGATGTGAGCCAACTAACCTCATGATTAGGTGTTAAACCTCTAAGGATGTAGCCATCTTTTGAATTATGCTAACTACTTCTAGTTTCATGTCCACTAAACAACAGGAAATGACAGTATCCAATACTTTCGGGAAACACAGCAAATGATGTTCTACAAAGAGCCAACACCCAACCCACTGCTGTTCAGTCTACCTACTATTCAGAGACCTTGAAGCTTCCCAGTGCTGTTTCAACAAGCTTCCAGTATCCCTCCTCCCTCTACAGCTGAGCAACTGCTTTCCGCTGAGGCCCCCGTTCACACCAGTAAGTCTACAAACTCTTCACCCTTCACTGGTTTGTTAAACCCACAACCAGACCTCAGATGGGTGGAAGCACAGATGGACATTGTTATAAACTGCCAGAGTGTAGATGACCAAACATCCGCGAAGATCCTTTTCTTTAAAAAAAAAACAACAACATTTATTTCTGTGGTGTTTTCAACAGCTTGTTATATAATTAACTTATCAATCAAACTGTGTTGTCAGTAGTGGAGCTTTTTGTGATTGACGCTCTTTTCGTGTTTGTTGGAGCTTTGTTGGCTAGTGCTAATTTTAGATGTTTTCTTCAGTTTACTCCAAACTATCAGAGGTCTGCTACACCAAATTACAACATGCAGGCTATCATTTGCAACATTTCCTCGCGATCATTTGTTCATTTACACAATGTGACGCTTCCGCCATTGAGGACCTCTGTGTGTAGAGCGATGAAACAAGACCTTATACAAACAATATGGCCATTCAACAGATGATTTTTTTCCCCCACCGGTTGTTTAGAGAAATTGTTGAAATAAGGTTGTCAAACAGTTGATTTCAATGGAGTTGCTGTAATTAGTGTATTTGCTAATGAAGAAAAATGCATCTCCAAGAATTTTTCACATTAAATTTCCTCTGTGTGACCTTTGAGGGAATGTGGAGAAATGGAACAAGTAAATACATCATTTTTAAAATTGTGAAATTGTTATTCTGTTAGAGCTAACAAGCATGCTACAAGACCTTTAATAAAACTCTCATTAAATTTTGGGTTAGAGGTTAAAGTCTTCCAATACCGTTTGTCTAACTCCTATTAACAGTGACTCATTTGTAATCAATAATTGACCTCAAAGGCCAAGTGCTGTCTTGAAAATTTACATGAAATTGAATGCCTTGCTGTGCACAGCTGCTGTTATAGCAACCAATGTTAGGCACATCCATATGAAAATGTACCAAAACTAGAGTGTCAGTCTGGTCCTGACTGTTGAGACATAACAACTAAATGCATGCACAGACACACACAGAGAAGACAACAGATCAGCATGGTCCAACGGGAGCTACTGGCCAACATAGGGACTGTGAGACTCCAACACTGGACATTTCAGCCAAACCCAACTCTGATCGGCAACAGCTGTTGGCTAAACACATACATACATAAACACACAATGACATGCTGACACAAAAAAGACTGCAGCGCCTTATCATATTTGTCATGGCAGTGGTTTCCCCAGCAGTACTCTGTGTGTCTGAGTGTTTTTTGTTATCGTTGGCACTGTCCGGCGAGTGATGCCAGAGTGGAAAGAGCGACACCCCAGGGGTTTATGTAGATACAGACTGATCTGGATAAATGAGTGGATGAATAGATGGAGGAGGGAAAGAATGAAAAATCTTAGCAATAAGTCACAGTCAAGGTATCTTGTGTTCAACATCTATTTTATTCCAAAAGTTAGCATCAAATTCCAACGGTGCTGCAGCCGATTATTCTCATGTCTGCTTGGAAAATTTGAACAGCCATGTCAAATAAATATATATTTATAGTGTGCAATGGAAAACTAATGGGGATACAGAATGGCGGAGAATTTCCTGATATTCTGTTACAATGGAAGATGGTATATTCAGCTGTCTTGAACTATTAAATGCTCATTATGGATTTCGTATCATATATATAAGAATTACTGGTGAACTGGCCCTCACACGCTGCACAGGTCAGGTTTGGTCAACAAAGGTTGAATTCAATACATTTCAGACTCTGCAAGAAGAGTTAAATGTCACTTCCTGTGTCCACAATGTGGTGCTAGACGAGGCCTAATTATTCTACATTATATTCCAGCATATCAAATGTAAACCGCATCAGGAAAATCATGTGATCAAACAAGGAATGCTATTCAACCATCTACCAAAAAGGAAGTTTTTTTAATTCAATTGACCCAATATTCAAAATGGACCACTTCCTGAGTCTGGGCATGATAATTTTTCCGTGAAATGTGCTGCGGGAGCTACTAGTAAGGGGACTCTTTGGGGGTCCAGAGCCTGTTGTAAGACTGGGGCTCCTTTAGCGATTCATTTGCTAAAATAATAATAATCCAGCAACTCCAATATGATCCTCGGTGCAGGGGCCCTAAAAATTAGACAAGTAGGTTTGCCATGATTTTGCTAATCTAAATCATGGATGTATTGACAGAAGTAAATACCATGTTCTAAGACTTCTTTTGGCCCCCTTGTTTGTTTGTTTTTTACACATTGGAGTCAGTCACTGGAGTTTATCTGGCTGCATCTCCCTGCACACATGAATGATAATACAGGTGATAGAGGTCCTGTCGTTTTTTAAGTGTTTATGACACTTAAGACCATTTTGCAATGACGCATTGACTCATTTAAGAGAGCTGAGGGATGATTTGATGAGCACACACTGCTGTTTCTTTCAAAGAAATAAAGGCAGCTATGGATAATTAAGCAAATCTAGCCTTCCGTGGCTAAACATACAAAAATACAAAGCCACCTGTTAGTGATGAAAGATGTTTAAAAGATTCTGTTGTGCTTCCTTGTAGGAAATTTTCTACTCTGGCAATGAAGTCAACATCTCGGTCAGCCGTTTGAGAGCTCAGTTTCTCAGTATGAAATGTCTGAAATGATTTGAGCTGTGAACCTTTGACGAGATTCAGCTGTGAGTTGTACAAGACTGCTGGGATTTTTCTTCTTGTGAAAGACGAGCTGTTGGGTGAGTGACTAAATGACTCACTTACTGTATTATATTGTTAATACTGTCGTTACCTCGAAGTACACATCTCTGTTTATGATAAGCAGTCTGTGCTGTTTGTTCTTGCTGTGCTTCCGTATGGTTTCTCGATGAACATTTTTGGCCATGACATGAAGCAAATGTGACCATTTAAAAACACTGACATACCTCTAGGACCAGTTGGTCCGATGTCTCCTTTTTCTCCCTGTTCACCGCTGCCCCCAGCAGGCCCTTTGATCCCCCGAGGCCCCTGGATGCCTTTTTCCCCTGAAAGCCCTGAAAAAACAAACACATACAAGCTTGATTTTTAATAAATATACTGCAATATCGGACTTCAGTGCCTTGTTGTTACGCTGAGGCTGTCGGCCTTCTAGTTCTCAGTGTTTTCCCTCATCTGTCTGTCCTTTGTCTCTCTCTTGAGTTTATTTCTGGATGTGGCCTCACCGACTGTTCCCCTACCACCTGGCTCTACCACACCAGATCATTTAGTAATCATCGCAGCAGCACAGGCTTCAGCCAAACTCAGAGATGTTTTGTGACCTTCATTTCTGCTAATTTTTGCTCTCCATGCGCTCCAGGATATTCTTCACTTCCACAATGTTCGCTTCATATACACATCTTGTCTTTGTTTCTGTTCTGGACCTTGTCACGCCACCACCAGCCAAGTAAACTTTTCAAATTAACTGTAAAACTAAAATCAGTGGTCTGAGAATGGCTCTGCTAAAATGTGTGGCTGTTATCTGCTCTGTATGTTTATTTGATTAAACAAACATTCCTAAAACATTCCTTCTAATTAGTGGGAAACCTCCAATAAAATCCAACCCATGAATTAGGGGAGCTGCTGTGGTGCCAACCAGAATCATTACAATGAGAAATGTATCTGAACATTCACTGATAACTGATTCAAGTTGACTTTTACTTACAAAATCGCTGCACGTCCATCAGAAATTCTAAAAGAAATAATGGTATGAGGGCTTTATGACATTTCCAATAAGACTTATTGCTTCCTGTCCTCCCTCCTCACTGTGACATCGTTTATACAAAGATGCTGGAAGTGACGTTAACGTTCATCTTTCACTTCTTCCAACATCAATCTCTGAGCACTTGCTGGCACTGGAGGAACAGCACCATACTGTACTTTGTGTTGTTCCGAAGAACAATCCCTCGCATATCCTGAAAGCTCCAGCACACAATGAGAATGTTTGTTTACAGTAAACACACTCAGATGTCTCAAAAGTAATGAAATAATTGATTGCATTGTTTAAGTCAGCGCAATCTTTGTCAAATGTGGCCTGATATGCTCTGATTACGCTGTTGTGACTCCTCTGCAAACAGAATGACATAATGAGACTTAACGCATTAGAGACAGAGACACAATATAAACCGATGATGGATGACGTCCTGTTTTCTGTCTCTCTGCTCAATAACTCACTGCTCAAAGAAAAAAAAAACTATTAATCATATGTTGGAAAGAGTGCATAAATGCTCTTTGTGTTCTGCAGGACTGTCCAACAAGATCGCTCAGCGAGTCCAGGAGAATTTTTTTAAAACCTCAATGCGATGATAAATTCCTCTGGCTACAAGTGTACCGCTACAGAAAGATTAACATGGCTTTTTATTTTAAAAAAACAGGAAGAAAGAGCTGAGAACAACACGTTATGTTCAGATTTTCAACTTCAAAATGTCTCTTTGGAAACCTGTAGGTGACGTGACGGATACGCCGTCCATTCTTTATACTGTCAGTGGTGAGCACGTCATTATCTGTACTTGGAGGAGGAAGTTGTTGATTTAAGCCTGATAATAATTTGGGTGGATAGAAGTAGTTATTTATTAGAAAATGATTTACAGCCTCAGAGTTGAGCTTTAGATGTTTTGCATTACAATAGTAATAGAGAACTATTGACAGAACGTCTTTTTCAATAAATGTTGGTATATTGGAAAATAGATATGACACAATTTGACACAAAAAGTGCATTATTCATAATGGATACTCATTTTAGGCCTACAAAAGTCCTCACAGGTCCACTCGGTTCTTTATAACAGATGCCCTCCTGGTCAATGTCAACATTATATGAAGTCTCACTGAGTGTGGTTGGGTCCTTACTGTGTTACAACTAGTCTGTGTGTGTTTGACAGCTAGTGCTACAGAGCAGTTTTATTGACCGTAAATGGAAAGAAGCTACGAAGAAGACTAACAAAGAACGACAGAAACAATGTAGGATTTACATATTTTAATCGGACAGATGGTTTTTCGATGCTTGTTGGACCTCAAGGATACACACAATCTACTCTGTTGAGAACCAATGACTGTAAAACTGAACTTTTGTTTGTTTAAATGAAAACTCAACAGGACGCCTTTAATTGGTGGAGCATCATGCCAGTGTTGATGTTTTCTCTCTGTTTGGGTCTGTTCAGGTTGGCACCATTTCTGATTGAGTCAGATTTTCATGGCTGGCTCTGATTGTCCTCAGGTTTCTTTGCATGTCAGCGTGTCCTGGCAGAGGGAGCCCTCCTCTGTTGTTCTGAGGTTTAAAGGTTTGTTTTGGAGGGAGTTCTTCAAAGGTCTGACAATGTCATATGGCGCACAGATTGTAAAGGCCTTTGTGGGGACTTTGTGATTCGTGATATTGGACTGTATAAATAAAATAGACTTTGAATTGGGTCGTACGTTGAATTTAGATTTTCCATAAGTCTGTTTCAGATCACGTCCAAATACTGAACTTATTTAGATCTCTATTAGGTAGCTCTTTACTTAACTTGCCTATAAATATACAAGAATATAAACAGTTTTTTAAAATCACATAATGGTTTTCTTCTTCTTTTCTAATATATAAAATCATATTCAGCCACACAAGGTTTGTGTGTGTCTCATTGCTCACATGCTGTTTTTTGTGGGCTTACATCAACTAGTTTCAAGTCAAATTTAAAGATACAAGCAAACAAACATTGGGCAATGTACTGCTCGCAGCCCATAATTACTAAACCTTGAAGACATTGACGATCACCACTGTTACATTTGATTAAAAGCCCCCTTTCCCTAAGAGATGACAGCTCTCACTGAAAACCACAGCTTCATGAATGTTGGGGGGGGAGTTCTGTTTTGGTTATGGGGGATTTCCATTTAGTTTGCTATATTTTCATGCTAAGCTAGCCTTTTTTTTCCCTCCATCCCTACAGTTAGGAATTCTTTTTATTCAGTTTTTCCTGGAACTGTAGCAGTGGTGGGGGGTTTCCTTTCAGCAGGAAGATAATGCTTCTTGGAAATGTCATGTGAGAGCTGCAGTTCATCGGCTTGGGAATGTGGGATGGATGATGACAGGGGAGGTTGGAAAGAGTCCCAAAACATTTGGTTTCATATTGTTGTTGTTATTTGTATCCTACCGTATCTACAAAAAATTCACATTTCATGCTCCTGTGGTGCCAGTTCTGTCTGGATGAAGGTTCATGTTGTGGTTTTTGGTGGAATTACCTGCGAGGCAAAGATAGATGACCCATCCCACTGGGCCTGTCCACACCCTGTCTGAAAATAAATTGCCATCCAGGGTCTGGAGCCCTGTTTTCTTAAGCAGATTTATATGTCCTTTTTTTAACTCTCCCTGCTCACTACATTATTAATGCAACCGAATGTAATCACAAAAGCAGACGTAATAACACCAGCCAATGTCTGCTTTGCATAAAAGGTAGATTTTCACCTTTCATGCCACTTCAAATTTAAATCTTCTTGCATAAAATGGCCTGTAACTCAAAGTCTGATGTTTACATTGGACAATACGGTACACTTTATGACCTTTGAGATTTAAATCTCATCTAAAAATCAAGCCAGTGCAAGAAAAAAGGAAAACAATGAAGTAAATCAGAAAATCAGACATCACTTGCCTCATTAAATCAAAAATACTTGATTTATCTGACACCCAGTAGCTCTATGAAATTCCTGATCTTTCCTTTCTTACATGTTTCATTTCATTTTAAAGTGTTGATGAAGCTTAAGACCATTTTCCAGCTGAATGATGTATTGACTAATTTAAGACAGCTGAGAAATGATTGTTTCTTTCAAAAAAATAAATGAATAAATAAAGGAAGATATGGATAATTAACCAATTCTAGCCTCCATGGCTTAAACATAGAAAAATACAGTGCCACCTGTTAGTGATGGAAGATGTGTGAAAGATTCTGTTGTGCTTCCTTGCAGGGAATTTTTTACTTTGGCATTAAAGTCGACGTCTCATTGAGCCAAGAATTCCTGTTTCCTCTCTTACACTGATTACAAAGATTCAGGTAAAAAACTTCCAAAGCTGTAATAGGCTGAGGATTCATTTGCTGTGGTTGGCATAGAAATTTAAAACAATGTCAATTAAATTCGTCCAAATGAGCCCATGTTCATTCAGTTTGTAATTGCATTTCTATGGTTACTTGTGAAAGGAAATAATAGATTAAAAAGTGTTTAAAAATCTGTGTTGGGTTCTAAATATTGTAAATACTGTGCTAGTCCAGTTTCTGTTGTTGGTTTCGTTTTAAGGCCGCACACTTTGAGACTTAAAGAAATGTGGTAATCTGTTTTGAAGAGCTCGAGAAGCACTCAAAATGGATTACACTGAAATTATACTTGATGCAGCGGGTCAGCAATTACAATATTAGAAGCAACACATATACATGTAATAGTGTTCATCGATGGGCTGCCTTTGACCTAAAGTCGACTGAGGCATGTTAATGGAACAATTCAACATCTTGGAAACTACACTTATTCACTTTCTGGACTCAGAATTATATGAGAAGATGGATCGAAACCTCTCTAATATCTGTCCATCAAATATGTCGCTAAAGCCAGGAGATGGTTTGCTTAACATGGAGACAGCTATCCTGGCTCTGTCCAAAGACAACAGAAAGTCACTAATTAATACCTTAAATCTTGTTTGTTTAATCTGTACAAAAACAAAGTATAAAACTGACAATTTGCGGTTGAATGAGAGATTATATGTGCCAGAGTGCTTCTTGTTCCGTTGACCTCCTCGAGTCTTCAAGATAGAGTCAAGCTAGCTGTTCTTTATGCTAAATTAAGCTTGCTGTCTCGTGGCTCTAGTTTATTTAAACATGTGTTTCTTTTTTATATTTTTGATTTTATCTGACAGCAGAGTATAGAGGCAGACAGGAAAGGAGGGGAGACAAGAAAGGGGGCCATTACAAGCAACAAAGGTCGCCCCAAACCAACGAAACCAAAGACACTGATGTTATGTGGCGTGCCTCTTGAACATTCAGGCCCCCTCCACCTTCATATAGTGGATAAACATGAGAGTGCTCTTCTCATCTAAAGCATCTAGAAAGCAAGTAAGAGTATTCCCGATCTCCATTTTGACCATTTTGATTATTCTAATGTTTATCTAATGCAATTGAGTACCTGATGAACAACAGACCTGTTGTACCCACCTCTTAATCCTACCAACCCAGGAAGCCCGGCAGCACCCATTGGTCCCATATCACCCTTGTCTCCCTTTGGCCCCGGGGGACCTGAAGAAAGAAACACAAACATGGTCACAATTGATGACATAATGCAAAAGTGATACAATGAAGTGCTTATGCAAAATTAAAAGTTCTTTCCCAACTACATGAATGTGCATTCATGTAAAACGATCAAATGTACTGAAGATGATGGAAATATATTGTGAAAAACAAGCCATTCGTGCACCAGTTTCTGCACTGTGTAACCTTAGATTTACAGAGTTCCCTGATGGACAGTGAAGTAAACTGCTGACAACTGTAGCTGCTGTCAGCTGGGGGGAGTGTCAGTGTTTGGACCACAGGTGTTTTGGACCATCAAGGAAGAGGTTATTTTCAGATCCAGGTTGTGGGTGAATAGGTAGTGGAGCTGGTGTTGTGCCAAAACCGGAGCTTCTGTTGGTGAGAACTTGGTGAAATAAAAGGCTGAGCTGAGCTTCTTGCTGTTAGACTAGTTAGTAATATTAGCTGGCTGCTATTCTTCATTTCGGTGCATTCACATGTCCAAGAAAATGACTCTTTTCTAACTTTACATTTGCAGTTCTTACAGTCTTCTTCTACAATACAAGTTTATTTGGAATATAACAAGTAGAAATATTAGAGACACTCAGTCCACAATGAGTCACCAAGGGTCTTTATAATTACAGCATGCTGGATCACTTATTTTAAAAGTGTTGGCAAAATCAAGGCAGGCAAGAATCATGTAGATTATCACTTGAAAAGAGAACTCATGGGACCAAATTTTGTTGTAGAGAACAACACGTGGACCTTTAATTCCTGCAGAAAATGATTTTTATCAATGTCAAAAAATCCTAGTCATATGTGCATTTATTAGACACGGTGACATAGCGGATAAAATGTAGGCCAAACTGGATCTTACAACAGGTCTAAGGAGTCAGTCCAAAAGTTTGTTGTGCTTGGAGAGAGAGAGTAAAAGAGAGAGAGAGAGAGAAAGAGAGGTCTGGCCACAATGGGAACCACATGTTTAACAAGGTGGACCACAACACAGCTTGTGGGAATGCTAAGAAATTTGAGGTTTGTTATTGTCCAGCACATGTCCACAGCTCTAATGTTCTTCATTTGCAACTTTCTGAAGCTGTCGATCGGTTTTGAGATATAGGTCCACGCGCTGCTGCCTCGAGCCGCTGCACAACTGCACACACTTAACTGGTGGCCACAGGTCGCAAGACTGTGAAAAGGTCACATTAAGAAGGCAGGCAAAGAGTCTGTGAACCCATCTATGTCTATGTGTGTGTTCTCATGAGAAAACTTAAGGACTCTTATGAAGTTCAGGTTGAGGTTATGCTCAGGGCTAAGTTTAGAGATGAAACGATTAGTCAATCAATAGAAAAACAACCATTTGAACCAATTTATTATTTTGTTTTGTTTTCTAAGGAAAAAAATGCCAAACAGTTCCAGCCTCTTAACCGTGAGAAGTTTCTGCTTTTGTGAGTTTTTGGTATTGGTTAGCTGTAATCGCCTTGGGCTTTTCTGACCTTTTATAGGGTATCTGATTGAAGAGAATGAATAATCACTATAATAATCTGCAGATTTTGTGAGGCGCGGCTCCCTTTCGAAGGCCTTTTTGCAGAGCTGATCCCACCAGCAACACCTGATCTGACCTGTGTTAACCTTTCGTTCACACTTTCTTGTTGGGTTCAGATTTCGGGTTTCTGCACAGTTTTGACTGGGCCACATTGACCCACGAAAGGACAGCTGGTGGTTACAGTTTTAATCGGTTAACTTCAGTCAAAACACAACAAATAAGTTCATTGTGTGTTTTTTGGACAGGAGACAGTTTTTTCTGGCTTTTGTGTTTTCCTTTTCATTGTTTTTTTCAAACCCTGTAAATTTGACTATAAGCTGTTTTATACAGACAATATTTATGTGTTTTGTTGGGTGTGGGCAGTAACAGAAAAAAATACACCCGTTTCTAAAGAAACAAAACAAAAAACAAGTCTCCAGCCAGACTGGCAGCTCTGCAGGGTTGTACTTACTGTGGGCACAGTGACCTTTTGGGCTAACATGCTCACATTGACAATGCTTACATGCTAATGTTCAAACAGGTATAAAGCTAATCATGTTAGTGTAGCATGTTAGCAAATCTGTAAAAAGTATAGCTAAGGGTGACCGACCAAACCGAACGTTTGGTAAAATCAGTTTTGGGCAGCAAACCAAAGTGGATTGAAAGCATTCATCTGATGATGGCACTTGATGGATTAAGTTAATACTGAGGAAATGTTCAAACTTTTGTCCCTCTAACAGATAATTATGTTCTGTGAACTGATGTGGGAGCCAGATGAAGAGCTCAGTTGACAGAAGTCAGTGAGAGTCGCCTTGACCATGATCTTTTGTAAAAGAACAAGTTCATGGCAATCCATCTAATAGTTTTTGAGCGTTCCAGTAACATCTAGTCGGAGGTCTTAGGTCAGATGTCAGGAACAAATTTTGAGGCCCATAAAGATGTCTGATTGAGACACAATAGTTTTCTCTTTGTCCACACTGTCCGTCCATCCATCCGTGAAGTATGGAAGTCTCTAAGGCTGAGCCCAACCACCCTACAGAGGAAGGTATCTCATTTATTGGTCACTACCCAAAGCTCATGATCATAGGTGAGGGCTGGAACATAGATAGATGTGAAAACTGAGAGCTCCTTCTACATCATCCCCATTATTACAAAAGCTGCACCGAGCCCATCTCCAAGCTCCATTTTCCTGCTTTATGGACAAATCATTTGTGGTCACAGGTATCAATACATATTTTAATAAACCCCAAAGTTTCTCTTCAACAGCTGTAAATGAGCCATTTGCCCTCTTCATCTTTGAAGCTCATTTAGCAGATTCACTCAAACCTTTCTGGACAAGTTCATATTTCATTGCCAGGTCTTTGAATAAACCTGCAAGGTTCTCACAAGTACCGTAATTCAAACATGTATGTCAGCATGCAATCAGTTTTTGAGAAGACAGTTCGCCCTGGTGGTCCTGGAGTAATTACATGCCCATTAATAGTTTGTTTTAGCAAAGCTTCACATTATTAATCCCCTGTCTTTCAGAGTCCCATTTGTTCATTCAGCTGACAGTGTTTCAACAAAAACAGGCTGTGCGGCCCCTCCAGGATCAGTCTGAGAACATCTGACAGCACTGACTCCAACAAGACAACACGAATGTAGAGTTTAGGTGCCTCCATCCAACATCCAGTATGTGTATTTGTCTTTTTAAGAGACAGTCTCAGCAGAGATCACAACACTGTGGTGTGACAACACGTATGTTAAATGTACTATGATGAATGACATAAGGTATTATCAGGTTTTATGTTACTTGGGGTTATAGTCATTATAACAAGGAACAGATGGACAAAGCTGCTGTCAGAAGGAGGCAAAAATGTTCAATGTACTGTATGTCCCTGACGTAAGAGGGCAGGGTTATGTTGAAAAGTGATTTGTTCTGATGGAAGATTTAGAGCAAAGGTTTTCTACAAAGTGACTTGTTTTAACAGAGTAATACTGTTACACAGAGATATTTATTGTATCAGTCCAGATATGAGACAATATTTGTTCTGGAAATTATGTTTGAAATGGTGGACGTCATCTTACATTCGTTCACAAGATCCGACATTGTTTTTGAATGGATAGTCTGGCACAGAGAGCGTTCCAGTATGGGTTGTTTGGAGCTTTGCTAGACTCCCTGTCTGTTTATCGTGAGTTAGATAGCACTGAGACTTCAGGAGATCCTGAAGGTTCAGTCATATTAGTTGTTAAGATGAACTGAAGTAGCATATCACACGATATGGTTAAATTATGTTATTGAGAATAGATGCAGCTCTGAACAATATTGCTCCCGGATCCTAATATGTTTGATTTTAGACAGGAGCCTCTTCTAACTATTCTCTTCACTAACTCTCGGTGCGCTTTTGGTTCATTCATATCTGCAGGATGTTTCTTGTTTTTCTATGACTCACTCTGAATCAACTGTTTTGTCAGACTGTTTGTTATTTGGGGTAATTTAACTGTGTGCTCTGCCTCATGCACCTCCACGCCTACTACGCTCACATTTAGTCAACGCCGCCCAGTTTGACAGTTTGATGAAGGTTTCGTGAGCCTGCTTCGTATGCTGGACAGACTCACTGAGAATGGCTTGTCGATCACACGATTGGCACGCTCTAAATCACACCCTGTTTTCCCATCTATCATCATGCTGTGTGGAAGAAGACCTGAAGCTAGAGATTGAGACCATAAACTCACGAGGAAAGTGTTTAGTGAGGTAATAAATCAAGTGAAATGTAGGGACATTTTCTCATTAGCTTACTTACAATCTGATTTTTTTGTGCTGCCTCCTGCTGGCCATGACGAAGAATGTAGGTTTAAGACACTTGTATGTTGGCCTCACTTTCCCAGACCTGAAAGCTCTATCCACTTATTATATACTGTTATATAGTGATATTGGCAGGAATATATATGGGCAAATGCTCTGAGAATCACACAGTTTCTTTTTGTCTTATTTGTGCAGGTTTAGCAGCAGTAAAAACAACGCAATCCTTTTGTAAATTCGCCGCTGTGAGTCTGGGCGTGAGTGTGTGTGTGTCAGCCTTGACTGAGCTTTGGGACACTTCACTAGTAAAGCAAACATGCCACTAAAAATATACATTAATGGTCATCAGACGTCACAGAGGCTTTAAATGTTTCCAGACCTCAGCTCTGTGCGGATCAACGTGTAACATATGACTAACTCAGCACAAAGTCCTGCAGCTCAGCTGCTTTCAGCAACAACAGATCATCCATCCAAACCTGTGCAAGAACACCATGTCTTGTTGATATGACTGTAAGATTTGGATTTCACTGAGACTTGTGTATGAAGTCATCTTCTGGCAAAACCTGGAGAAACACTGTGAATTAACTAGAGAGCAAATGAGAAAAATATTATTGCCTGAGGCAAGACCTACCCAGCAATTATGGAAAACTGAGAAGTCTCATGTGATACATTTATTCTCAAATGGAGGTTACTGTAACACTGGGCCTAAAGCAGCTGAAAGCTACACCTAGATGAGCAACAATCAAAATTCACATTTTGTAAAATATCCTTTTTTATAATAACTGTTTCAGGCAGCTGTTTTCAGCAGCAAAAGCTCCTCTACACGACCTGCTCAGCACCAAACAGCAGACACACACACAGAGCCACTAGCTGGCAAACAATTGCAGTTAAAGACAGATATTTAGCTCAGGAGTTGGTAGAGACCACCGACAGAGTCAAGAGAGAGTGAATGTTTGCAAGGTGGACGCAAACATGACTCAGAATGAATGATAATGTTGCTCTGGCTAGATAAATAAACAACTGTTTACCATATCAACAGAAACTTAGTGATGATGTTCATAACTTGTTTCTGCTGCCCACAAGGGGCCAAAAAAATCTGATTTAATTCTATTTTTCACCACAACTGAGAGGTTAAGGTTTGATTAATATGACTGTGGCCTTAAAACAGATGTGAACAATCCCAAAACTTTATTGCTGTCTGCTTTAAATGTTACCAAATCATGCCTGCTGCACAGAAGTATAACACATACACACAAATACATAGCTTAACTTAAAGGCCTTCTGACAGCATGTTATTGGGTGAATATATATATTAACATACAAACATTGTTTTGTTTTTGAATTTTCTGCTGACCCTGTCCACAGCAGTAACTCCACTTCCTAATACCTGAACTATCCGTTTAAGTTATTTGTTTGTTTTGTCAGATCATGACATTACCAATCACCAGTCAATTATCTGTCAATAACACAGACAGACAGAAACAAACACGTTCAGCTGTTGGTGTCTATTGTTGTAGTGGGATGAGGAAATCCTGCAACTCTTGGTGTTAATAATTAAACCATTAGATAAACATGTAGTAATCCAAACAGAGTGTTCTTAGTTACTTAGTTGGAAATACAAGTTTCATTTTTGCCATACGAGCAACAGATCAAAAAGCCATGAGTCATTTTTGGAAGGCTTTGACAAAAGATGTATTTCTTGGTGGTGTCCTTACATAACAGTGTGTGGGCCTATTCATAAATGTCAGCAACGGGGATGAAAAGAGGGAACTCAAACGCAAGCGAACACACCATTCGCCTCTCTCTCTCTCTTACACACACACATACCCGCTGTCAAATTGAAAGATAGCTGTGAAACCCGAGTAGAAGGCATTTGCCTCATTTGCCAATTAAACATTTAAACCAGAGCAACATAGCAACACACTGTACATGTAGAAGGAGAACGGAGAAAAGGAGTAACGAAAGAGTGGTTTCAGTCCTGCATTCGACATGGTTGATCGCAATCTATGACTACACAGACTGGAAAGCTCAGGAACTACTTTGTGTCGACAAAAACGACATGTGGAGTTCCCCAAGGCTCCATTCTGGGGCCTTGCCTGTTCAACATCTACAGGCTCCCACTAGTTCAGATCATGGACAAACAATAAAATATAAAATGAGGCTTACTGCTAAATTTCACCAGGCCTGTCAAAAAAACGGGCAAAACGCTTCTGAAACATTGCTGCTGGGATTTGAAGCTGCTTGCAACGGGACTGGCACGTGGCTGGTTGGGTACAGGCTTGATATATCTTAAGGATGTATCAAGAATCAAAAGGACTTATGCCTCCATGTGTTTATCTTCAGTAAGCTCAAGCTTACAGCTGTCTTTAAAAAGTCGATCACACAGCTGCAACTGATTCAGAACGCTGCTGTTTGGATCCTCGCTAAACCAAGGTTAAGACCACATCAGTCCAGTTCTCAGATCTTCACGCTGGATTCCTGCTTGTCAAACAAATTATTTTAAAATAAAGCACCGAATGGTTAAAGAATTTATTTCTGATCTGCTGTTTCGTTATGAACCGTACAGACCTCTCAGATGGTCCAGGGCAGGTCTGCTTACTGTCCTCAGAGCCCAAACTAAACACAGAAAAACAGCTCTAAGTTTTTATATATTTGGAACAAACTCACAGAAAACTTGAGGTCTACTCCAACTCTCAGATCATTTAAGAATTCTTTGTTTGGCACTGCTTTTTATCAAATTAAATGTGGGACTATTTATTCATCTTTCATTGGACTGTAACTCCACTATAATTTGTATTTTATTTTATTTCATTTTATTTTATTTTATTTGTATGTGCAATCTCATTTTGTTGTGTTAAGTTTCTTTTCATCTTTTCAAACACGAGTTTCAAACTTTTTCATCAGTTTCTCAGATTGGACTTGGAGACTACAAACCTTTAACAGACCGCCTGCGTTTCAGCGAGTTTGGAGGTTTAAAGAAGTGGACATTTACCAGACAGGGGGAGTCTAATAAAAGACACTATGAGTTACATTATGGAAACTATAGGATCCAGTGTTTCTTTGTAGCTTGACTCATGCTAAACACTATAGAGACATTTTGGCCTCTGCCACACTTCTTGTTTTTGGCGTCTGTCTTTTACAAGTACACAAATATTATGAACTACAGCACTAAATCTCTGGAGTACTCCTTTAATTACTCTTTAGATCCAGCTGTTAGAAACTCTTGGTGTGTACTGGAGTAGAGGTCTACTTGCAAACTGCAGACAAGGGAACTCACGAAACTTTTGCAAAGCATTTTAGTCCAGCATTGCTTGCATGCATGTTTACTGGCTTGCAGTCTTTGTCACTGCCTCATGCCCACTGCCTGTAGCTCATTGAAATAGTGTGAAATCAGTGGCAGGACTGTGCATTATGTCACCTGCATGCACGTGTATGTGCGTCCTCGTGCACAAGACAAACAAAATGGGGACACACTCATAAAACACATGCACCATAGCACTTCTAGAGATAATAACTAATAACCAATTCAGAGATACTTTATTAATCCCTCAACGGGATTCAACAACTCAGCTCAAATACAATATTTATGTTGTAACTTAAACCATCTAATCCATTTTCCCTTAGTTCCTCATGTTACCAGAGTAATTTTTTATCTGGGGGATATTTCAGACAGCTTCTCGTGTGTCTTTATCATTAATACAACAAGTTAGACACAGAGGAATTTAAGACAAATTAACTGAAGAAGAAGAAGCAGAGGAAGAAGAGGAAGAAGAAGAAGAAGAAGTAGAAGAAGAGAGGACAGAGGAAAAAAAGAAAGGAGGCACGAGAAGGGAACAGAGCAGAGGAGGATAAACATGGATAGAGATGTAAAACTTTTCTTGGCTAAGGTGACTGCGAGCTAACAACAAACAAATGGGCTGCAGAACTAAAACTAATGACAGAGCTGAGTGGTTGAGTTTTCATTCTGGATGTAGCGTCTAAATTTAACCCACAATTGTTTCCAGGCTCGGGAGAAACTGCATCCCACCCACATGTGAAGCAGACACGAGATCAGGGGTCCCGTTCAGTTTGTGTTGCCATCAATCAGCTCGGGCCACGTCCCCTGCCAACATTACATCATAGCATACCTATTCTGACTTTAACAAGCTAGGGAAGTCATTTTGTGCCCTGGCAGTGAGAGTCCTACCACGTCGGGCCTAATCACATCTGAACAGATCGGAGGAAGAACATTCAGAGTTGCTCAATACCCAGGGGTAGTAATCCCATGGTGTAAAATCACATTTGCATGCTAGGGTCACTTGCATTCAATCACACTGCAAACATGTATTGGCACAGACGAACTGTTGTAAATGATCTTTTTGGAGCACAAAGATCGACCCAGAGGGATTAATTATGCTAAGAGTTAAAGTTCTCATGTTCTCCAGCTGTGTTCACATGTTTTTTATGTATACTTGCTCTTGTTAGCTGAACACTACATACCGCTTTATATTCCCAGAAGATGCTGCTGTCTTGCTTTTGTAAATTTCACACTGTCTTCCCAGGAAATAAATTTTCCTTGTCTTGGAACTCTGCATTTATAATTTTGATTTCATTTTTGATATATCCGGTGAGCAGTGTTTAAAAGTCAGACGTGAAAATGAGTAACTGTCATCTCTTTCCTGCCCTGGATCAGGATTTGGATCAGGCTTAAGGCTGAAGCTAACTTCAGGGACATTTAATTCAGTTATACCCAGTCTGATATGTCATTTTTTGACAGAGTTGTTGTGAGCAGCCACAACTATAACGTTGCAAGGATTGACCACACAAACTACAGTCGGCTGTCACCTGTCTCTTCGTCTTACAGCTCACTTTGGTTGTCTTTGCTCCTGCAATTCAGTTAAAAGTTACAGCTGAACAAAGACTTTTAAAAACAAAGTTTTCTGTACTTTTGTCACAACAACAACGTGGCTTGGCACAGCTATCGCCTGCTGTGAGGACTCAGTGGAAACAGATTTAAGGATCAGCTCAATAAAACTGAGAAAAACAGCAATAGGTTTGGTCTAAGATTAACTAAACCCTCTGAAGGTCGGGAGTGATGGGACCACTGACGGGACCCCAGAGGGTTAAAGTGTCTTCAGGACTTGCTTCATAATGGCACCTCGTCATTTAAATGCTGCCGTTCTTACTCAGACATCTAGACGCCTTTTGACCTACAAAACACCAAATCAGTGCATACTGAATCACGAGGGCACTTGAGAGGCACACAGACTCCCCAAGCGCCTCTCTTGTCAGCCTCATTTGGGGCAAAATGAATGGAACTGTCCCCTTTGGAAACAGCCAAATCCTGGTTAAATAAAAAAATCTAAAAAGGAAGCTCTCTTTTGCCCTCAGAGCAGAAGTCATCTTAGCTGACCTTCTAATATGGTGAAGTTCTTCAGGGCCATGGAGTGTTCCCAGTCCTTCAGGCGGAGGTCCTCTGTGATTGTGTTGAGGATCTCCATCTCGTTCCTCAGCTGGGCCTCCGTGTGGACGTGGGTCACCCATAAACTGCTGGTGTCCTCTGTGATGTTGCTGATCTGGATCTGAGCAGCACAAACAGAAGTTTAGCAAAAGATTACATTACATTTTTTTCATGGTAGATTTTATGTATAGGAGAGTTTTGTGTAAGTCGTGATGTACCTGCAAGTCTTGTATCTTCAAGTGGTGAATGCTGATGTCATTGCTGAAGGTGTGATTGACAGCTCCGACTGTCCAGTTAACCTCGTCCACTTTCTCTCTCAGTCTGCTCACTTGTCCTGACGTCTCCCTGGAAGAAGACAAAAGCAAACAGATTGTTAGGGTGGCTACACCCTCATGCTTTGGAATTGAAGATCTTCACTGTGAAATAATTGGGTTACCTCAGCAGAACGTCTTGGTCGCGGAGCCAGGTGGAGGCGCGGCTCACCTCCGTAATCAGGCCCGTCATGTTCCTGCCGGTGGAGCTGCTTAGGAGGGACAACCTGTCGTCCAGCTGCACCAGGTAGCCCTCTGACTGAAGGGAGTGAGATTGAATGCTCCTCAGCTCCACCTCCAGGCCCTGTGGGTGAAAGAACTCACCATCATGTTCGCTGATATCACAGCATTACATGATGAGTAATGCTTATGAAGTTCAATTGGAAAATAACAGCTTTTAAATCATGCTGATGCTACACTGACATGTAATGAGATGAATGGTGTCTCTGTCATTTGTACATCTGTTTCTGCACTATGTAACTTTGGGCTCTGGGCACAGAAAGTATGTACTAATGCTTCACTTCACACACCACCAACTATTTCACTGATTTTGGTGAAACTGGATCATATTTTACGGAGAAAATGTTTTCTGGTTTTCCCCTCTGATGTCCTCCAGCTGCTCCGCCTCAACTCTCTGTGATTTGCAGAGTTTCCTTGACGGAGACAGTGAAGTAAACCGCTGCCAACTGTAGCTGCTGTTAGCTAATGTTAGCTCAGTTTGTTAGCCGGGCTGCCCGGACTGTGAGCTCAGAGCAATGCCGGAATGGGCACCAGAACCTGAGCCAGGTGAGCACACAATGTAACAGAGCATGGTAGAGGCAAATATAATATATACTATAATATTAGCTGGCTGCTATGTCTTGTGTTGTTGACCTTGTTGATGTTTGGTTGTTAGCAAAGTTGTTAACTTGCTAGTTTTTGATCAAAAATATGAATTAAATATGACTTAAATATGACTTCTTGTCCTGTAACAGGTCTCAGGTCTAAAACTCTGCTGTTGTTCCCTCTATTACAGTAAATCTTGGGTCATACCTTGATGAGGATCTCCAGCCTCTGCAACCAGTCGCTGTGGTTCTGGAAGAGGTTCTCCAGTTTCCAGATGTTCTCCAGCAGGTCAGCCTGAGTGGATGCCTCGCCCAGGTTCTGCTGCAGCAGCCGAGAGCGCTCAGACATCCGGGTCACGTTCTCCATCAGCACCTCCTGGCGCTGTGAGGAAACCTGGGAACGAGAGACTGGGGAGGGAAAGAGAAAGAAACAGAGTGAGATATTTGTTCTGGGTGTTGATCCCTCAGCAAAGTCCCCAAATTGAGTATCATTTACTATCAATCACTACTGTCAGCTTGGACAGGGCCAGTGTTTTAACACAGAGCAGATGTCGATTCAGTGCACTAATTTCGGTTGTCTATTCTTGCTAAGTGTATTGTTTTGATAAATCAAGATCTAAATATTTTAATGACTTTAAAACCAGTTTCCAGTGCTGGCTCTCTGTGAGGTGTTCTGCACTGCACTGACGACAAACTGTGGAAATTCTGTCTTTGACTGATGTTGAAGTTGGACCCTGCATGTTGCTGTTCGTCCAATACTTACAGCAGAGAGCGTTTAAAGATATGACGTATGGATTCCCAGTGATGGAAAGGAGCTAAGAGGCATTTTGCACTTAAGAGTACTTAAGTACAATTTTGAGGTACTTTGTACTATTAAGATTTTATTTAAAGGAAACAAAATTTTTGTTCCCTGATGTCTTAAAAAAAGCAATTTCTAGTTGGTGTTAGATTTCAGATATCTACGAGGTAGCAGTAATTTACTCTTACATGGTTTAATTGAAAAAGTCTGCTAGGATTAGATCTTTCTTTCATCTCAGGAGTTTTTCATGCATTTATTCCCAGCCAACTGGACTACTACATGTTAGTGGACTGCGCCAGAAATTAATTGAACGCCTCCAGCTTGTACAAAACACTGCTGCCAGGGAAACTTATGAACCATGTTTCTCCAGGCGCTGATTACCTGAGGCCATCAGACTTGATTTTAAACTAGTTTTAAGGCACAAATAGGTTTTATCTCATCCTACACTGCTGCCGACCTCTTTCCCTACACTCGTTGCTTACTGGTCCAGGCTGAAGACAGAGGGTAGTCCTGCGTTTGCAGTCAAGGTCCAAAACTCTGGAGTAGTTTTCCAGTGGAAATTAATAGCAGTCTTCTCCTCTATTGTAGACTAATTTTTGACTTTTAATTAGTTTTACACTGGCTTTTAATTGAACCATTTTAGAACCAAGTTTATTTATATATTGCATATGTTCTCTTAACCATTTAATCATTTCACTTGTGACCCCAGGGCTTGAAACCCACTATTGAAAAGTATACTTTTGATAATACCTTGATACTTTTACATAAGTAGATTTTGAATTTCACTTGTAGTGGAGTATTTTTACATTGTAGTACTTCTAATAAAGTATCTGAGCACTTCCTCCACCAATGCGTGTTCCCAGCATTTTGTTGTTGATCTTTGCAGTAACAGAAAGGAAAAGGGGACAACATGTTTTCCTTTAAGAATCTGTGGAGAGTAACGGGACAACACGATCTGAGCTGCACATGTGTTTATTTAGCTGAAACATCACATTCGCTGACAGTTAACATATTACCGATGAACCTTTCTTGTCTTGTTTTTGGCTGTGGCATAAAGGCCACTTCTTTTTCGCCTCCTCTCTGTTCCCGACCGTGTCTAATGAGAAAAAGCTCCTCGGTTTCATGTTATGTTGAGAGCGTGTTGCATGGTAACGGCTCGATAGCCCGGGAGATATTTTGAAACCAGATCCTTGGCGTTACGCTATGACGACATCCTCTCTACAGGACAGCAGGGACCAATGTGTGCAACAACAACAAAAAAAAACTCTGGAAATGAGAGAAAGCAGATAATTCCCTTTGCACATGCCCTTCGGACACACTGATGCCCCTAACAGGCCGATATGACAAACTCTCTGAATGCATCTACGAGTGATTAAAGTGTGTTTCAGTGTGTGTGTTTGTGGCTTTCTGTGTGAGCATCAATGCCAAGAGATTTCTGAATGACCTCAGAGCAAGAAAAGTGCTGTAAAGCCACACTGCTGCAAACAAACCATCTAAATTCCTGCTCATTATGTGTGTTAGGTTTATTCCTAATGACCTGAAAAACTAAATAAGCCGAGATCTCTCCACTACATTGGGCACTTAATTGTTAAATGATGGTCTGTCAGCAGCAGTGTTTTTTCAGAAGAACACACACATACACACAAAATGAAGATCAACCAGAACCTGATAGCGCAGAGTTTCTCAGCAGTACTTCTTTAAAAAAAAGCAGATAATGATGGATGTTAACGCAATCCACGCTCTTCGACGGAAAACGACATGGAGGAAAGCCCAGAAGAGTTCATCCTGACTGAGAGGCAAAGCATGGTTTGCGTACTTTGGTTCTCAGGATCAGAGAAACTGGTAAATCAACGACGCATGTTATTAATGAGCAGCAAAGCAAAGATAATGAATCATGAAATGCTGTGTTATATGATAATCATCATTACATCAGGTAGCATAATATTGAAAATGGTTTTGTTTTGTCTAAATGAAGACAAAATATTTTGTAGACTTCCAACTTGAGGCCGGCTGCAAAGGGCCACTAGTACATTACTGTCAGTCATTCACCTCCCATAGGAATGAAGCAATTCTCTGTAAATCTGATGATACCTGAAGTCGTGTAAGAGGCCTCAACGTCTGTCCCACTACCCAAATTTGTGGTCTTGAGCGCCTACTGGCATTTAAAGATGCCAACGCCCAGTAATCTTAACCAACACTTGATAAACAGACATCCTAATCCCACTTTAGACCAGCATTCCTAGTTTCGTGTATCCCCATAATTAATCATGATCTACTGTGCAATACAAGTCTAGTTGTGGGCGATAATGTCTGTAAACTCTTTTTAGGACTGACAACAGACTGACAAGAAGACAGAGTTTACAACATCCTGAATTCAGATTGAGTATTATTATTCTTTTCCAAACAACTCCACAGGGTCTCTTATTGTGAAAAATATATTGATCTAACAGGTGAATACAGATTGGGGGAGAGAGAGGGTATGACAGGATAGGAATTGAACCCATGCCTCTGCGCTAAGGACTCAAAATAAGAAATCAAATCAATGCACAACACGCTGGACGGCCTTATACATCAAACATGATATACTTCTGCATGCCTGCAGACTCAATAGTCAAGTGTGGGTAATAAAACCAACCTTAAGAAGATGATGAAGGAGAAGAAAAATGGAGGAACATCCCTTCTCTACAAATCCTGGTCAATGAATGCAAAAATCCACGAAGATCCAGCAAAAAAAAATAAAAAATAAAATCTGCTTTTAAACTTGAACCCTGAAATGTCTACACTTTGGAAACACAGTTTTCCCAACAGTAATGAAATACACATGGACACCACATTTCTGTCAGATAATCTTGTAAGGATGATTTAAAAGTTACAGATGGAGCAGCGGGACACGGGCTTAGTGTTAATATAATCCAAGAATGGTTTCCAAATTTTCTGAAATTTGTCAGAGGAACCGCAGTGTGGCTTTTCTAGTTTAAGGTGCAGAATTACATTTCTTAACCACAGACTGTTTGGGGTCTGTGGGTTCTCACAGCTCGGGACAACTGTATGCTATTAGAGTGAGGACGTATAAACTTATAATCATATCTTGTTGCCAGAACACATTTGAACACATTTTCCAGCATGCATCTCACTTTGTTTCCGTTGGTTTCGCCGCCTAAAGGAATAATCAATCAGCATTAGAAATCACTCTACACTAATTGATGTTAAACTAGAGCTCTGCTAACATGGATAGCTCTGCGTATGCAATCAACGAAACCTAAGAGGTCACTGTCAGGTGACGGAAGGGAGAATAAAGGGCTTTTCTATTCAAGCTGACAGTCTCAAAGCAGAAATAATGGATTTTTGGTCATTTGGGGGGCAGCGGTACAAGATGTAAAGACTGATATGGAAGTTAATATGGTTACCATGTTAGCAAACAGTTAATCACACACCCAGCAGATATGCAGCAACATTTATCTGTAGTTGTGTTTTTGTCTACCTGATGAATGTCATGGCCAACGTTCACATTCTTTGTACCTCTGTTTTTGGTCTCCACCAACTCCCGAGGGAAATATTTTTCTTTAGTGGCTGAATGATGTTTAGACAGGTGCAGTAAGTTTTTAAAGAAGAAGATTTACTTTATTAACCATTGAGGGACAATCGGGATATATATATGGCTTATAGACATGCAATTGTGGAGCAATACTGGAATGATTGACTGCCACGTAGCAGCACCCTGGGAGCAGTTAGGGAAATCCAGGTGGCCGCCCTTCTCCAAGCCAAGTTCCTATGGACTGAGCTACTGCCACCCCCACTGTGTAGGATTTAGTGACATGTAGTGGTGAGTTTACAAATTGCAACCAAATGAATACTTATCCTATTACAAGGTTGTAGAACAAACTGTGTGCAAAACCCACAAAAAAAAACAAAAAAACAAACATGGCAGGGTTTCTAGAGTCAGTGTCTGTTTGGGTGGTTGGTTGGTTTGTTTGATCCTGGGAAAAATTCAAATATTGTTAGGATGCGATCAATCAATTAATCCCGCTACCTCTCGCATGCTAAGCGAGCGCGACACCATTTGAGCTAATCCACCACCTCCTTCATTGCCCTTTCTGTAGGAAGGCAGCTGGGTAAGACTGATAAGACTATATTATTATGAACTGATTATTTTTGGACTATTAATCACATAAAACAAACTATTTGTATAGTTTTTATAGAGTAAATGATCAATGAAAAAAAGACAGACAAATCAATAATTTAAATCAACTCTACTTTAAAAGCCATAGAAAATAGCTTACACTTCTCCTTTGCCAACATTAAGGGTAGTTTTACTTAATAATAAAGTTTAAATGGCCAAAATAGACATTAAATGGGTATTAATGTTTGGAGAGGCTGGCAAAGTGTCCATAGCAATAAACCAAACAGCAGGAGCTTTAAAATTTACAGTTTCATCCAGAATACCTCCTGGATCTCGCTATAAAAACAAACATACATGAAGTGAATAAAAAAGAAATGATATATAACCCACAGAGCTGTAATTACACTTCCCTTTCAGTCATCAGCTCTTTTAATGTCAGACTGCTGCTGAGTTACAGCAGGAGAGATGAGTCTTTAAAGGTGACTGTTACGAGACTTCAGGCGAGGATGGTGAGAAATCGACTGAAAGACGAGACGCATGCCTGACGAATCCATTTCAAACCTCTCATAATGTAGCTCTGTGGGATGGGAAAGTCATCTTGTGTCTTTTCCATTTCACTCAGTATTCCTTTCTGTCTTACAAACATGGCAACAATATTCAAAACAGATTAGCCCCCAGATTCACAGCTTCATGGTCTTTGAGGTCTATGTGTGTGGAGAAGAGGACACTGTGCACTCGTATTAAATGTTGGGAGAGGAGGCCAGCGCAACAGCTGGGCTGTGAATGGATTCTGCATTATTGGTTGAGTCCTCACATGGTCCCTGTATCAGTTTGTGGTGGATATATATTATTTACAGCACTCAACATCGTTAGCACGTCACTTTGTCTTTACGTCTAGACGGTACTTTGTAATATTATTTACAGAGACCCAACAATTCCCACCATGAGCGAGCACTAGGTGGCAGTGGCAGGAAAAAGCGTCCTTTTAACAAGCAGTCCTCGACCAGAACCAAGCTCATAGGTGGGCAGCCATCTACCGTGACCCGCTGAGTTAAAGGGGGAGATGGGAACGTTATACAACTCCCTATATATAATAAAGATCCGATCACTCCAGCTCCCCCTGGAGGTGATGCATGAAACATGACTCATGGTTGCTTATTATTTACTGTCTTATTTAATTAACTTTTTATGGTTGCATTGGATTTTTTTTTTTTACAACAATCTGTGTCCTGTCAATCACGTTGGGTTGCATTCGAATTGTTTGAAAGGTGCTATATAAATAAAGTTTAATTGATTCTGCATGGTACACCTCTGCAAACATATTTTCTTACATGGTAAAATGGCGGTGTGGCAGTGTGCCAGTTGTACATAGTGCGTGCATGCCCCTGTCAATTCAGAACGATCCTGATTCTCTAACACATGTGCGGCGGTAACAACAAAATTAGTCGGTGTTTACATTTCATAAGTCTGACTGTGATTTTGTGCGTTAATTAAGAACATATCCATGCATGTATTAGTGGAACAGGCCCGTTCCGTTTCCCATGTTGGTGCATTATGGCTGTGGTATAGCAGCTCAGTCCATTTATCACAAGATCAGCGCTTCAATAACTTTTATCCACATTGCATGTTCTGTTCATTGTGTGTGTGAGACTCAACAGTCAAGCACATGTGGATAAAAGTGTTATAAAAGTGCAGGCCTGTCTTTAAATTCTTCTTCTTTTTAATTCAGTCAATTGAAGAAAACAGCTAAAAGGTCTGATTTTTAAAAAAAGGGTACGGACAACAAGCCTTTGTCCTGTTTCTTTGTGTGTGTGTGTGTTTTCACGTGTTGTTCATTCAAACGTAGAAAGATGGGATCTGGATGGCTGTGTATTCTTTGCACAATGGCTATTTGTATTTCTGTCGGACGTCTTCTGTCTGTACTTCTTTTTCTCTTCTCTCGCTTGCTAACGTGAACCTTAACCTGATTAACACGATTTAAACTTTGAACCTCAAGTCTTAACCACCAAATAAAGATTCCAGGTCACGGCCCACACAAACCAGACACAAACACACACACATAGACACAGACACACACACACACACCATCTCCCAGTGAGACAGACAGGCTGGCTGGACAGTGTCATGGTGAGGGCAGAGAGAAAAGACAGAGGGAGGTCTATCAAAGCTGCATTCCTCTCTGGGTAAAGCCAAAGACTACATGGTGCCTTCATTTATCTCTTTATCTGCAGCCTGTGTGTATGTGTTTGTGTGTGTGCGTGTGTGTGTTTGTGTGCGTTGTACCTTTTAAAAAGAGGATAAACTTCAGGCAGCAGTAAAAAGAGTTGAACATGAAAGATATCCTCTGCCTGACATTTGTCTTTAAAGTTTTTGATCACACGACACGCAAACCCAATAAATCTGTTCATTTTAAAGCTGCTTTTGTAGCTTACCATATATATCTCTGCAAGTTGTTATTTGAACTCTCTTGCTCTTTAGTTTGTTTGTTTCTTTTGTCCATTTTACATTATTTTACATACTTATGTCTATTTATACTGTTATATTTTTAGTGGCAGCTGCAAGGAGAATTTCCCGGGAAGGTAAAGGTAACGTAAGTCAACACATGGAACAAGTTTGTACAGCCATATGACACTAAATAATTATTTAGTTCATTTCAAATCATTTAGTTAATTCAGTAACTAATCCTTCTATAAGTCTGGTGCACTAATAGTAATAAGCAGTGCTGTTGTTGCTTGAGATGAATAAATGAGAACAGGTTGTTACAGACAATACTACATCACCATCACATCTCTATGTTTTAATTATGTCTCTTTAAGTTTGGGCTTGTGTTATTATTTCTCTGTTTCATAAAATCCATATGTTTGAAACTCATCATGTTTCTTTGATGTTATTTTCTGCTGTTACACTATGACTCAGTTTCCTGATGGGATCATTAAAGTTTCCTCCAGTCACGTAGGATCTAATTACATCAGAACCTCATTAGTATTAATGTGTCTGGGTCTTTGCATGTTTTAACCGCCACCTTCCTACAACATTTTAATCTTAGAAAGGTCAGTGCATGGCTGGTTGGTGTTTACTCTTTACCTCCTCCATCTAAATTGCAGGTCCTTCATGATCCATCTCAAGTCAAATGTTCCCTGCCTTGTGGACCTGCACCCATGGTTACTAATCTTCCTGTTTCGCCCTCTCACAGGCGTTTTAATAAAGTTACTTAAGAGGAATTATGTGTGCATCTCTGTGTGTGAGTATGTTTCCAAGCAAAAAAACAGCAGCTTTATTTAGCCCTGGCCATAACAAACAGACTTAGTGAAAGCCTGAAATGATTCATATCCATCAAGGTGGTTGACAACAGATGACTGAAGGTGTAAAATTAAAATGTTACATCTTTCATCAGCTTTTAAACTTCTTCTTAAAGTATAACATTTTTCTAGTGAAATATATATAATATATCCATACTTTCTCAAAACATTTCAACATTTACTTACAATGACTTTATTCCTGACTTCTTTTCTCAGAATGTTAAAACTATTTTCTCACAGTTTTTACGCCTTTTTGCTGCCTGAAGTATTCGAGGTGTTCGTGACTTTTCACAAAACATTTGTTGTCAGTTACAAAAAAAATAAGCTTTCCTTGAGCAGATTGTCAATGCCCACCCAGCATGAGCTGCACGCTCACATATCAAGCAACATAAATCACTTTTCTTTGTGGTAGAGATTGTTGTAGTTTTGTAGCGAAAAAGAAATCTCTCCATAACAAAACATCATGTCAAAGTGCATTCTTGTAATGCGTTGAGTTTTACACATACAGTATACGGTAAGTTCTACATCTTACATTTCAAGATTTTTTCCCGTTGCTTGTTTGTTATATTTCTTGCAGGTTAGACGTACAGTATATGTATACAACCTCACTGTAGTCGACGAGGACCTCCTGAAAAAAAGACAGAACTGTTTAGAGACCACACTAAATTTGGCTGGTCAGTCTGAGCTTCTTTGTGTGTGGTAGCGTTTCCTGACATTGAAGAGAAGATGAAGGGTTTGAAAAGAGGTCAATCTTTTGTATTTTGTGTTGTTTCAGAGCAAAGTTTGACCTCGCCACAACTGTGGCTGCTCACAAAATGAAGAAGAGGACGTAAACATGATTACTTTGACGTAGGATGCTAAAATACACCACATCCCCGACACTGTACAATTCATGGTGTAACCTCTGAAAACATCTCAATGGAGAAGCCTTATTGGGCATAAGACATTATTTGCTCACAAGTCTTTCATCACTGGACCTCCGTGAAGGAATTAGACACGGTGGATATATTTGTGACACACTTTAGAGCCTCCGTCAACCTACTCCTCCACCTCTCCAACCCAAATAACAGGCCAGAACAAACTGTTCTTGTATGCTGAGTCTGGAGTACCTGGCATGATCTTTCTGAACAAAGCACAGTGTTAAAACTCTGAGTCAGAACAGAGGCATTTTAAGGGCACAATCAACACTGTTATATGAGAGGCAAGTTGATTGTTGCTGACTTTTTCTGGCTTAAAGTGAACAAATGACCAGTTTTGACGCCTCATTACATTTTATGGACATAGACCAGACCGGCATCGCATCATCAAGTGCCAAGCCTTTGGAGTTGGTGCGATGTGAACCCTCAGGCTTCAGTATGAGCTTCCAGAGAACGTGTTCATCGTGATAAGCAGTGTAAATTCCTCAAATATGAAATATGAGTTGACTGCCGTCATAATTCATGCTACCATCCAACTATTTTCATGTGAATTATGAAGTATCGAAGTGAAAAAGTGGAATGGAAACAGCACATACAAAAAAAGCAGTTAGGAAAACCATCATAGGTTTGGACTGTGAGTGCATCCAGCACCAGCGATCATCCGACTGTCACCGACTGGCAGACAGGCTGGTAACACAAAGTTTATCCGATGCTGACTTGATCAAACACTCTGGATAAGCAATGTCAGGCCACTGTGACGCGACACTGATCCACTTGGATGGGGGAAGATTGAAGACGCATGACGGAAGAGGAGCAGCCAGTCTTCATCTATCAAGGTGCTGTGAACACTCAGATTCATCGTGTTAATAAGACACATGAAATAATCCATTGGATTGTGTTGGTAATTTGTTTGCCAAAAGAGACAGAGACACAGACAAGTTAAAGATAAATTTGACTGACGGCGTTACTATCACCGTCAGCCTTGTGACATAAACAGGATTCTTCAGTTGTCACTGAATTGCTCAGAAGGTAAACATTACACATTCATCAATTACCAGGAAACTGGCTGGGACAACGTGTCTGGGTAAAATATTTGAAACAACATCCACATTCCCAGACCATGTAATGTAACTCTAAAATGAAGTAAAGTAATCGAACCGCGGTGGAGGATGAAACAAATAGCAACCTGGAGAAATATTCAAACAGCTGGTTCTCAGTTAAAAATAGCCGATTTACCATATGTGTCTGCAACATCTGTGTGTAAATGCTAAATACTGTTTGCAGTGGACACACACCAGCTCTCTCACATTTTGATGGCAACCATTTTTTAATACCCCTCTGATATCTACACCACATCTGTCACACTGTTCATGCGTCTGTGGGAGAAACAGAGCGGCACACGGTCACCTTCAAGCAGACAGAATCTGACCAACATCCTACTTGACTTTGAGGGGATGCCAGCGACAGGAAGGAGGGAAGGAAATAAAGAAGAAAGACTCTTTTTGTGAACTGCGGACCTGAAAGTCTTCCAGCAGTGAATGAGAATGAAATTATAGGATCTGAAAATCCGACAGGGAGCAACCTTTCCTTGACTTCACATCAAAAAGGCAGCTGTTAATTTTAAAAGGCTGAGAACAAAGATTCACATCCGGAGCTAACCTCAGTTACTCATCAACTGGAACGAAGATGAAACGTTTGTGAGATAAAGAATAAATTGGATTACTGCGATTGCGACTGTAATATGTGACAAACAAAAATGAGAATAGAAAAAAAAAGGGGCCAAATCTAGGGCTTTGGAGATATTTCAAATATACAACAAACTTATTTAAGATCTATATATCTATCTATATATTTGAATAAGACAAAAGAAGTATGTTAAACGTAATGTGCTGTTACACCTCACATTATAAAAAAAACTCTTTACACATTGCATAATGATTTGCATCCAGAAATGTTTCTTTCGAGTCATACATTTCACATTATTTATATTTGGTTTGTATTGCAGTTTCTTGTCTTAATAGTTAGTGTGATTTTTATTGGTGTTTTATTATTGTTGAACACCAGGAAGACTAACAACCTAATAAAGAAAGAATAAAGAATTAAAGTCATACAACGGATTTGTTATATCTACATTTTATACACATATAACATACGTGTGTTTTGGCCACGTGAAGGATCCCCATATAAAGTTGATAGGGTGTTTGTGCTCGCAGTCAGTTTCTAGTTTCTAGTTGCCATGTTCTGTCCTGTGTGTTGATCTGAAACAGCTCGGAGGAGACAGCTCTGCAATCGACCACGGTCAATCACCACAATTAAACAATCACACCGTGTTCTGAAGACTACAATACACAAACAACAACCCACAGCAGACACAACAACACACACTGTTGAGCGCCAGCAGTGCATCAGCGGAGAAAGAATGTACTTTGATTGTTTGTTTTTTACGAGTCTGACTGGAAAATCAATGGGAGACTACATAGATCACATGTATGACAGTATGAAGTCAACAGTACAGAAAAATGCCTTACGCAATGTCAACTGTAACTTCCTCTGTGCAAGTTGTATGTTTTGTTTTACTTTACACTAATGACTGAATTAATGCAGCTGTAAGGGTTATTAACTAAACACAGCAAACACAGTTTACTATGACAGTTTGTCATAGTCTTGTTTAGCTTGTTTTAGTTTCATGGTCCTGTTGTTCATGATCTTGTTTACAGCAGCAGCCGGCAGCATAAAAACTGCTAATGACTGTAAATCTACCTGACCAGCACCAGAATGATAAAGTTAGCTGCTGGATAAAGTCTGGAGGCTAAAGAGCGAGACATGGATCAGAAACTGGTGGAGACCAAAGCAGAGCTAAAAGTGTAAAGGGGTGAATGTTGGTAAAGATATACACATTGCCAACAACTGTTGGAAAACAGGCAATCATTTGCTAACATGTAACACAACTTTGTTAAGCCTGTGTTAGAAGTTCTTCTACCCAGAACTGAAGCTACAAGTAGAGTTTCAGGAGCAGGACCACACCTCAATCGTACCACTTCAAACATTCCTCTAAATACCCTCTTAAGCCTCTCCTCCTCTTTTGCCCTCATATTCTGCAACCCTCCCGCCCACCCCATTCCTTCCTCTCCTGAGGGTCCTGAAGGGGTCTGTGGTTCCCGGATGCAACGACAAATTTCCCACCAAAGATTCCCCACAACGCAGCAACAGACCAAAGAGGTACAAGAGTTCACGTATCTTGTTGATGGCGTGGTCCTTGCAAGAAATAACTATTTAAGGATTAATATTTTGCTTCAAGATGACTAAAACAGCTAGAGGGCGCTGTTCTTCCAGAGCAAACAGAGATCACACTATCAGAGTTTGAAGTATTAGTTCTTCAGATTGTGAAATCCTCATCAGTGAAGACACCAAGCAGGGTGAAGACAGGTTTTATAGGAAATGTGGTCTTAATTTTGAACTACCACATACAATCTAACAATGATCTTGAACAGGATATCTTTGGTTTGCGGCTAGCATACGCGCATTTCTATCTGTCGGAGCTATTTTGTTGTCTTTCAGTGGTACCATTGTTACACAAGCCACATGTCTGGCAGGGGGTCATGAACCTACGCTCACACCGTTTAATCCAACCTCCTCATACATAGCTGCCGTCATGGGTTAATGCCTGGTCATCGCCCTGTTCTGCAGCTGTGGCTACATACGCGTCACTGCTAAACCACAGAATTACACAAGACGTAATATAAAGTTTCTAAACAACGCTGCTCATATTTTGTTTATGAAAACCGGGTGAAATGTTTAAGCTGGAAATTCAACATGACAGATGTTGGAGGATGACAAAGTGTAATATTAGTTAATACAGTATGGCAGGTTAAACAACAATGTCTCTACACTCTGCAGTCGCATTGAAGTGTCTCCCCGGGGGAGGCTGTGTGTGGATGTGGACTTCAGCCAGCTGTAACTCAGCTGCAGGAATGTCCAGATGAAGTGACAGCGGTGGCGGCGGTGGGGTTTGTTTGATTTCTAAGCGTGGCCCCCGTCTGATGTGGCAGACTTCAAAGCGAGGCTCTTGCTTTGAGAGGCTGAATGAATTAATGGGAGTGTTGGATACAATACCTGTTTTCTGCCTCCTGCTGAGGTGCCTGTGTGTTACCTGGAGTGATGCTGAGGGGATTCAATGAATGGATCAACTAACCAATATTATCCTGATCTAAATCCGACTAAAGAATGACTACGGCACAGGAATTCTCATTTCATAGGTTCTTAAATCTTTTGTTTTATTGTTTTATTACTATTAATAAAACAGAGATCTAACTATAAAAACACATTTTCTTAAACTTCCTTTGATTCCCTATTGAGGAACTTTCTAATTTTAAGGTAAATCATAGTTTTACCTTTGCGTATCTTCACGTCTGATGATGATTTACGTCAGTAATCTAATTAAATCAGGTTAAACGTTTAGTAAATATAAACTGAACAACACAACTTATTTCTCATTTATAAGAAAAAAAAAAACATAAAGAGAGGTGGCTTATATTTTCACTTATCTTCATCTACAACATGTCGATGCACTGATTTTCCTGCTTTATCACCTAACTCAGACCGTTTACAGAAACAATAAAGTACACATAACTGTAACATGCTTGCAAACAAAGCAGTGAAAAATGTTTCATTTGATGTCCCATGTCCCACATAATGGAGAAACACGATATTATACAGACACCTTTACAGGCAAAATCTAACTTTAGAGGGAAATAAAAGAAATGTGTACAGTGTAATGAGTAGCAGTATTTTTTTTCACATTTTAAAGATACTCTGTGGAGTTTTTGACCACTTGTGGCCCCGCGGAGCAATATTTTTAATGAGTGGGTCTCCGTTTACACACGAGCAGGCAGGTGACGCAGTTCTGCAAATGTTTTAATACTATTCCTCGATCTAAAAGTACGTGAGTGAGGATCGAAAGCTTGCACACAGAGATGTAAACAACAGTGGAAGAAGGAAATGCATTCAGTCGGTTTGTCAGGCTTCAAGGATACTCCGAGGAGAGTGAATAAACTTTGTTTAGAGGAAAACTCTGCAGGACATGTACAAAGCTGGCAGTAATATTTCATATTCACAGTGGACTATCAACACATCGTATACTTCATATTTCTCAGGAAAGCCCTGGACATCTTTCAAACCTTGATCACTATTTCTTCTAAGACATCTAACGTTGTTATTTTAAAGAGATTGCTTTGTAACACATTTCCGTTATTTGTTTAATTCTTCTGACGCAAGTTGTCGTCCCTCCAAACGCAGTTGGAAACTAACAACCTCTCAGCACGGAGACGCCAGCTCTCATCACTTTGCACTGTACAGTATTGTTTCTTTGGGCTTTGCTGAGCTCCAGCTCCACAATTAGCTAAATGAAACTCCCCTGCAGTGTGCGAGTAACAGACTTGTGCACAGCCTGGCCCGGAGTCTTTGGAATCTGTTGTTGCTTAATTAGTCTGCTAGTAAAACAGAAAAAAGACCTTTAGAAGACTAATTTAGGCGCCTGCTATTGTGCTCTTGAAATCCCTCAAGCTTTAACCCTCCCTCTCCTGTGGATTAAAAAAAAAAAAGCAAATCACTGTAGCTGTTTATGGAGGGCTGCATCAGTGGGACCTGCTGCTTTTACTTGTGCGGGAGTTATTTACACACTGCAGTGTTCCACTTTATTGCAACTCATGACCTTATTTGGCTTGAAGCTAAACTGAATGTGTGCATTCACTTAATGTTTTCGAAGCAGAGGTGTCAGCTGGATGTGATAAGGTGTTGGAGTCTTTCTTAGAACAGTTTTTATTATTCCAAAGGAGAGCAACGAACAAATGAAAACCGCAAGAAATCAATTTATTTACGCGAATCAAAGAAAATCCAATCAAAGAGAACTTCCTGTTAAAGTTACCTTTAATAGTTATGATCCATCCAGTATCATATTGGCGATTGGTGATATATCCCTTCAGTTCACACCCTGGTGGTGCTCGTTGGCATGTTAACAATTGACAAGTAGCACCTAACATGAAGTAGAGGCGAGGCTAAAGTCATTCGCTGACCTGATGGTGGCGCTAGATGAAAAGACAGAGTTCACTGCAATTCATCCTGAGTGGGGCACAAAGGCTTGTACCAAATTTTGATATTTTCTTTTTCAGAAATGTCAAAGAGAAAAGAATGCTGTTAAAATCTATAATGCACCAATTAATTAACCACACAACCACGATGACTAATTCTGTACTGAGTGAAAAGTATTCTGCATCAAGACGGCACAAAAATTCTTTGCAGCTCTGAGGAAACACAAAGAGACTCAGTGAGACGGACGGACGTAGAGGGAGGATGAGGTCCGGTCCAATTAGTCCCGACATGTCTTTGGCTCCCTGAATGAGGCTGTACACTGACTTTTGGGACTTCTCTTGTTGAAGAATGAAGGTTTGACTTTTCTCTCTATGTTTCTGTGTGTGTGTGTGTGTGTGTGTGTGTGTTCCTCTTATGATCGACTCCAACTGGGAATGCTGGACCTTCTCCAAACTCCTTTCTATAGAAAATACCACGACCACAGTGCAGAATCTCATAATAAAAAGGCTTTATGTCTCAGTCAATTTAGGGGCCCTGACACTGTGTGCACGTGACATAAATGTCTCTATATGTGAGTGTGTGTGCGTGTGGGGTTTGTCGCTACGAATGCCTCTGAATACATGTGAGTATGCGTGTGCAGTATACGTATGTATGCACACATGAATAACTGTGTGCTCTCGTGTCTGTGTGTATAAAATGTTTCAGTATGTGCACTGTATGCATGTGTGTTTGTGTTTGCATTCATGTTGTGTGTGTGTGTCTTTTTTGGCGCGCGCTCCGGGTCTGTGATGGAGGATTTACTTTTCTGCAAGCGAAGTGTGTTTGGGAAAGGAATTTCTCATCCGAGTCAAACATAAACAGACCCAGATCAGAAACACCTCATCTTCAGCAGCAAAAAAATACTGATTGTTTTCACAGGGTGTGGTTTAAGACCTTTAAAGGTTTCTCTTTAAAGTTGTTAGGAGTGGCACTTTGTGGTGTCAGATTTACCCTCTGAGAGTTTTTCTACAGCCAAACTTAGCCCGACACATATGGTTCACATTCAAAGCTTTTTTATCTTGTATCATGATCAGAAAAAGTGTGTGCTTTCTTAAATAACCCCAAAGGAGGTTAAATAATCTAAAGGTTGCGGTTTTGGTAAAATTAGCCTGTCATTGTTTTTCTACTGGTCAGGTATGTCGTTGTCTTTCACCTCGCCAGTGTCCCGCAGACCTAATACTGAAGGTTTACTAATACTTTGAGTTGGGCCACCGTCAAACCTGCGAAGCCAATGTTCTTCAGAAGGCTCAGACTCTTGCTGCCAGCTAAACTGCGGTCACGCTATGGCATCTTTGATTGCTCGTTTTGCTTAACAAGCTAACCTACCTAAGCCAGAGTCAACATCATAGTGGTTTGTGTTTGTGTTCATATCGTAAGAATATTTGTGTTTTAGCTCACTGTCCAAAGAAAGAGTTCAAAAACCCTGGGTTTATTTTGATCCTTTGAAGTTCAGCTGAATCCGAAGGAAGGCAGTAAATACTTCTGGTTCTTCTGCCACCACTATGCATGTATGTGCACAGCTAGGTAGTGAGCTAATTGATCAAGTGTAGTGATTACAAATCAGAAACACATAATTCAGAGCGACCACGCTCTGAGCCCTTCAAACCTGTGGCTGATGTCACAGATACAACGTCCTTGTTTCATGCTGTTTATGGTCCTGTGATCTTCATTCCTGACGCCATGACTTTGAGTCTCGATAAGACACCGCCTACAGCGGCTGCTACAGTAAAGAGATGTAAGTGCCGGTGTAGATTGGTGAACTACAAATAATTTGCTTTAATTAGAGCCAAAATAGAAGGAAAGGGGAAAAACCGAAAAAATAATTATGATTACAAATGACCAAAACCCAGTTACTACAAGAGACCAAAATAACCCCAAGCTGTTTCAGCACCACATGGCCGAAAGCCCATTTCTGCTTGGCAATAACATGCCTGCTACCTATCACTGAAAGACAAACTCAAGCTCAAAGATTTCATGGCTTAAAAGAAGAATAACAAACCCACCATCATGTTTTCCAGCAATTAAATGGCTGAGGAAAAAAGAGCACAACCATGCCAAACCTGTGAGCTGCATGTTTGCTCCGACTGGAAAACATGACTCAGTTGCACCTACAGTATAAGTTGAAGAGAGACATGTAGGCTGTGTTTTAAGATCTGCGGCATGTGGGAGGATAATTATGCTGTAAACACAACTTGCACATGTACTCAATCATACCTGTAAAATACCACAGGTGTCTGTAAAAACTAGACTTTCTGATACTCCGTATAAATGGGACAACAGGTGGATGTAAATCACTGAACTAATTTTACTCACAGGAATAGTTGTTCCAAATTTTGCATGAAGACAGACGGAAACAGACCACTAGATCTCCATCCAGCTCATAAACTCAGATATAAAATGTGTAAATCCAACTTTAACCTCCCAGATAGTTATTAGTCCAAGCTCTGTCTGCAAGGCCATATATGGGCCAATGTCTGACAATTAGATGTGTTTGTTGGGTGTTTTACACAGCCTGTTATTCTGAGAAGTGGCTCCAGATGTAGCACAAAGTATTCGTAGCAATGTCTACATCCCATTCCTCCAGAAAAAACGAGTGATCTTCATGAGATCTATGTCAAAAACCTGTTCAATATAAATGCTCAGAAATATTAGGAATTAATCCAGTGTGGTTCTTTTAGCGTGTATGAATCAACAAGAAAACCATGACACAAAATAAATCTGAACTGCTTGGAAGAGGACAGCGGCAAAACTTATGTTTTGGTAACTGTATGTAGATCACTTCAGCCACCAGCTTATGTTACATGTGTTTTAAATCTGAGATTATGCACACACATACTTTACCCGTGATGATTTTATTATAATTCAGCTGCAGCTGGATCTAAAAATAATGTGTGGACATAAAAATGACGAGAGATCAGGGAAATGTTCACAATCTGACAATAATTTTATGCAGATTTGGACATTGAGTGATTTTTTTTGGCCACTTGAGGGCAGCAGAAACAAGCTGTATTAACAACACTGACATATTTGCATATTTTAAGTTGACAATGACTGTTTCTGAATAATATAAGTCTAATATTCAATCTATTTTAGCTCTTTTTTTGGTCTCCACCAACATCTGAGAGAAATATATGTCTCTTTAGCTGCTAAATGCTGCTTGATTGTTTTCACAGCTACTACATAACTAGGAAGTGGAGAGTTTTTCTGCAGAAAATGACGCTGATAAAAGGAAAAGATGATAATGATGATGACATTAAAACCTCCCACGACTGAGATAATGTACTCTGCACCCTCAGAATACTCTGGTATATAAAATATGTCTTTAATTTTAATCTTGAATCTGCTGAAACACTTGAACTAATCTTCCTTTGAATCTTTGCTTACTTTAGTGTAAGCAGACTGCGCCAGCTGCCTCACAAGGTTAACTTTAGGGCACATGACTAACGACTGATGCACTGCACAATTTAATCAGTGTAATGAAATGAAGGCTCGATTATAACTGAATTTGTTTTGACACGCATCGCCATGTGTGAATACAGCAATTACACATGTATTACTTCATCTATCTTTATATTATATTTTAAAAACTCACCCTTTTACCTATTCTTTCTGCTATGTATGCAGTAATGTTTTATAGTGTGTTATCCCCAAAACTAAGCTAACGTAATACTTTGGATGTGCTCTGAGAAAAACATCTGAAAGAGCTTAAGAACTTTCTACAAAGGAGTTTAGACTTTATTCTGCTGCTTATTTTTTGGCGTTATTGATAATGGAGTGAAAACAGAAAAGCGGCAGCTTTCGACATAAACTCTGCATCTGGTTTGTTTTTTCGAAAAGCTGAGAAAAGTTCAAATCTTATCAGAATATCACGTCATCAAAGACCTGGATACAGCATCGTTTTGTGTTCCTCATTACAAATATTTTTGATTTCAATCTGCCACTTACATAAATTTCAGAGTTATGACGGACATACGGAATGGAGACGATTAAAAAAAAAAACTGCATGCAACAAAATAAATTTCATGAAAAATGAAATACGAAGAATTAATTCAACCTTGATTTAAAAAGAAAGACAATACTGTTGTTAGTTAGTTAATAGGATGTTGCAAATCAAGTTGCAAATCAAATCAAATTACAAGTAGACGGTGGAAAGCTTAGGATCAAGTTTCTAAAATGTCCAAAAAAGGTACAGGTGCATTGATTTAAGGAGGTGTTGTGTCTTATTCCAGGAATCCAGTGCACTAAAGTTAAAAGCAGGTTTTTCCAAGTTCAGTCCAGTCAGCAGAGTGAGTCTGACAAAGCCCATCTGAGTGATGAATTCAATTCTGAGAGATAATTTTCCAGTTAGGGCTTTATAGATAAAAAAGAAACCAAGGTATCATTTCTCTCTTCAAGAGAAGACCACCTGATCCTATCATATAAAATACAATGATGTATATCACTTGTAATCTCGAGGCAGAGTGATCGACAGAGTCCAGATGTTTAAGAGATAAGGAGGATGTGTTCCTATAAATCACATCACTGTACCCCAACTGACTCAAATGCTAACCTACACTTTTCCTAGAAAATGTGAGAAATGTGATTTTATACTTGTAAAAAGAGACAATCTTTTGGCTGAGTCTCTATACAAGACATTTTATGTGAGAATTTCATCAATCCAGATGCTGACTCTTTCAATCATCCATTTATAGCTGAAAAGATTTCTATTGACTATTGCTCAAGAAAATAGCACAAACTCCGTTTTATCAGAGCGACTAGAACAAGTCTCAGGTTTGCAACTTGCAGAATGTTAAAGGAACCCTCGGCTTTAGACTTGTAGATGTAGAGAATCAGCAACATAACACAATACTGTGTCATCCATATAAAGATGGGCATGACAGTTTGGTAAAGACGGATCAATATTCTTGATGAAAATAGTAAAAAAAAAAAGCACAGGACCTAAATTTGAACCCTGTGGAACACCTTTTGTTACTGATAACAACTCAACAGTAGTTTAACAGATTATTGTCTCTCTGATTTACACAAATTAATACCAAATCCAATATTATGTAGCATCTGCATGAGGAGACAATGGTCTTTAGTATCCAAGCTTTAGATAGATGAACAAAAAGTGCAGCTTAGTGCTTGACAAACAAACATTTACAATCATTTATAACCGCAGAAACAGCAGTAACAGTACTGTGGCCCGCTCTAAAACCAGATTGAAATGGGCTCAAGATGGAAGCTCTGGACACAAATACCTTGAATTGATCATTTACTAAAGATTCCAGGATCTTGGCCAGGCAACTCTTGGAGAAGACTCAACATTTTTCAAATAAATTGCTGCAATAACTTTTGCAAAAACTTCTCAAACAGCATAGTGAATGCATCATCCAGAGACATATGGACTTATCAAAAATGCTTAAACCTCTCCACCATGACCTCAACACGCTAGAATAAATGTCTAACCCTATTACCCCGACTTATGCAAATGTATACTGATGCAATCTAGAGACAATCACTCATGCTTGCTTTGATTTTCACAGGAAACAGAAAACATAAATGCTTTCTAGTCCAACTGTAGTACTTCAAACCAAATGGAGGAAAAGCCAGTCGTCATTATCTTAAAACTTAAATGAGATAACAAGAAAAACGTTCCATAGAAAGATACTGTGTGTCGTTGTATCTGCAACAGGAATAAATAACTGCTCAATCAGACCTGAGCATGTAAATTACAGGCTCAACATAAGCTTCAGACTCAGGTCAGGGGAGAAATCCTGCCATTAAAACTGTTCAGGCAGTCACTCAGGCACAAAGAGTTTCTGGGAAGTAAAGTCAAAAGTTACATCATGCCACCATTTAGGCTGGCCAACATGCACAAGTTGTCTAGTGCAGCTTTAATGCAGAGAAGGCAAAGTAATGGTCCTCCTCTTGAACTGTGTCAGCCAAAACAAGTGACTACAAAGACAAAAGTCTTTCCAGCAGGCGCCTCTGAGATGATAAAAGTCTGGGTTCTGGCTCAAGGACATTTAGCAGGCTTAAGCACTGGCTATCATGGGAATTGAACATGTGATCTTTCAATTGGCCGGTCTCTCCTCTGAGCTCTCTCCTATCTCCTATGAGATATGCTTGTAGAAATAATGAACTGATAATACGCTCCTGGTTTTAACCTCATGATAATTGAAGCAAGATCCATCTGGATCTTTCATCTTCGGTCAATTTTGGTTTTATTCGACTCTGTTTCTGTTTATCACCCAACCACCTCTTCACATGTCCAAAACTAAGATTTAGGATCAGATGCGCTGACGCAGAAAATACTAAATTGTACATATCATGCTATGGATGCAGATGTTTTCAGCCAAAGATGAGGCTCAGTCATTCAGCTAGTAATGATATATGGACGTGTTTGAATGCACAGGAGACGCTGGCCGAGCCATGAAGTTGGGAGAAAGCCAAAGGAGAAACGTAAGAGCTGGAAAAAAACAAAAAAAGTCAGAGTCAAGTGAGAATTCAAACAGAAAGCAAATGTGGATAACACAGAGTTGAATCTGTGTTCACATCGGAAAACTGGCAGCTGAAAATGTTTGTGCGCGCACTCTCATCACATTAACGTGTGTGTGTGTGGCAAAGGGGCCTCCCGTGCAGTTACACTGGAGCCACTTAGCTTTTGGATGGTCGGCATTTAATTTAAGAGAGGCCGGTTGAAAAGCCCGGTTTGATTGCTTTTCTAAAACAACCTCATCTGAAAGCCTTAAACAACCAAATACCTCTGTGACGACAACGAGGCAGATCCAAACTTAACTACGCCTCTGTGCCTGGGAATGCACACACAGCCACATCCATTTAATGGCATCAGCCGTGTGGTTACGGCATGAGTGGGTAGCTCCGGGGAGAAGAGGTCTTGAAATGAAATTAGGATTAGTGAGAGCAGTTGATTTCTCCAGGACCTTGCTGGTCTGAAGCCAGGCAGCTCTTAAACCTGTTGGTCACTTTTCTTTCTAACTCTATCTGCTTTAATTTTTCTGCCCGCACAACCTCGTTCTTTCTCTCTTTGTCTCTATCAGCTTCTCTTTGTCTTCCTCTCCTTTAATAACACAGTTGACATTTACAAGGAGGCCACAGCAGGGTTCGTAGAAGGTAACAGCCATGCTGTCTGTCACACCTCCAAAACTTTCTCTTTCACACACGCACACACACACACACACACACAGGAGTGAATTGGCCATGAGACTACTGTGGTATCACGCCAGGGTTTTTCCAAATGAACCAGGAGGACCTGCAGCGGTGTGAGCCCTGAAGACGCTGGAATCTATTACACCACTGTGTCACAGACGGAGTGATATGAAATAACAACAGCTAATGCTCATTTCCATAACTCACACAATTTCCACACTACAGATTCGTTCATTGTGTGCCAATCACTGAGACGTTATTTGAAAGATATACTCTTTGTGCGAGATGTTATTCAAAGTGGTTTGGGACTGGGTGGTTTCCATTTTTGGGAAATGTTTTGATTTTGGGTAAGTGAATAATACTCCGCCTCCTTTATTATATAATGTGCCAATGAGCGGTTCCTGAAGCAAGGCATAGTCCTTTCATACTCGCTATCCCTGAGACCACAAACATAGAGGGGATTTAGGAAACTATAGTGGGGGTCTGGCAGTCCTCAAGCAGAAAAATCTGAGTTTGAGGGACTTTGTTTCCTGCATTCTGGTGACTTTTAAACAATGAAAACAACAAAATCATCAGAATAATTTGCCCCTCTGGCAAAAACACTGTGGGAAGCATGGCAGAGCATGTCCATCATAATCAACTGAAGCTGCAAACATGGAGTCTGTGCAACAGGTAAAAAACCCTGCTGGCCCACCTACGTGAAGGGTTGGCATTAATTGAGAGACCCCAACTACTGCCCTTCTTGTCTACCTTGAAACGAAGGCTAGCTTGAACGTGATGATTGATGTCATTATTCAAAAGAAGAGGACCAACACAAAACATTTTAAATGCTGGTCGAAAGCTCCAAAACAAAGCATGTAATCCATAAGACATGTTGATGTTCAATAATCTTTACTTATTTTCTTATTGCTCGTTGTTGCTGCTGTAACTGTAGTATGACCCGCAGGCTTGTCATCACAGCATTTCAGACGACATAGAAAATGACTCCCAGAAAAGTGGTGAAAAGCCACGTCTACACAAGTAGCTGGCTTGTGACATGGACAGAGGGTGAAACTGACAATACTGTTGTTTTACAGTTGGATAATCAAAGTCTGAATTTCAACTTTTTTCATGTGACAGTACCAACAATGAAAACTCGGTGATGACGGTGGGATTTTACCTGTTCCTTCCCAGTTGTTAAAAGGAGGGTGAGTGTGTGGGTGAGCTGCATACATATGTGCGCAGAGGGCGAAGTCACACACACATACATGTAATCTGGCACAGTATAATGCTGGGTGGCAGTAAAATGATTACAGGTTCACTGAAATGCCATTCACCAGATGTGCAGAAGAGCAGTCTTACTTTACAGACCAGGAAGACTTGTACTGTGTTTTAATTTGTGTACTTCCATATGAACACACAGTTTTAGGTACACACACTCATACAAAATACAGTGTATGTTCCTGCACTCATAACAGTCAAAAAGCTGGGTGAGTGTTCACCATTTTGGCTACATAGCACTGTGGTAATTGCAGCCAAGGAAGGTGCTGGAGCTGAAGCAGTTGAGGTGAATATCCAACATACGATTGCAAATTGTACATGTGTTTTATATTTATATTTTGGCAGTGAAATGTTGAGCTAATACTCCACACAGTTACAACTGAGTGGACACTGTAAAGTTGCAATCATTATTTACCACGAGTGCAGAATTGCTGTACTTGAACTGAAACAACCATACTCTGCCGACATTAGCACACTATACAAGGAAGCACGTAGCGTACACAGTGTACTACATAGTTGGATTGGGTTGGGTCATTACCAAGTATGTCATGCATATACTGAACATCTACACTAAAAGTGATGTAAAAATGGACTGATTCAAATTTCACAAGGGTCTCAGGACTGGTCATTACCCAAAAGGCATCACATCAGGGCTAAATGCCCGAAGTTGCATACTTTAAATGGGAGTATCACTTAAATACTAGACTGCACATCCTGCACCTTTGTGGCAGTGAACTGGTTTTGACTTGATCTACGGTCAAGAGATGCTGAACGCTGAAAGCTGAACCCTCACAGACTGCAAAAACCAAATTATCATGGCCCTGATCTCGTAGAAAATCAGTTGTGATGCCAGCTCATGAATCAGGCTAAAGGTGGCGCACCCTGAGAGGCCTTCATGAAAAAACAGTCTCTGAAACCTGGCATTTCCACAGCTATGCATAAAGGCAGTATGGGAACCATGCAGTACAAAAGGAGCCAGCCACAGTCACGCTGTTCTCTGTCTTTTATGTAGCTGTCTAAAAGGTTAAGCTTGTCACGCTTCCAAAATGCTCTGACATATGCAACTTCACATGTGGGAGTGAAGTTTAAACCTGTCACAGAGCTCTGCGTTAGCAGCAGGAAGCCCAGAGGTCAATCGTGCACCGCACTTGGAAAACTGATTTCACGATTCAGATTAGAAAATACTCCAAGGACAGAGTGAAGCTGAATTTAACAGATACAGAGATCTGTGCTACTTCTGGTACACGTTTCATTACTAACTTTTCAACAGATATAGCAGTAAAATCATCAAGTCATAGAGTCAATAAAATCACCAGCAGGACTTTAAATGACTAGAGTTGAAGTTATGCTTCAAATGATTTAGTCATTTTGTATATGTGTTCTCAATGCTGAACTGGAACAGACAGTTTAAGAGGCGTGTTAGGTTTCAGACATCATTCCAGTGTTACCTTATACCAACAGAGTGGGTTTTTGTGGTGCGTGTATGTATATGTGTGTGTCCTTCGTTCAAATTAAATCTTGAGGGACGGCTGATGAGAACAAAAGATGGACAATCTGTACAACGTGTACAGTAAACTACAGATAATTTTCTTATTCTTCTTTCCTCCCGTCTTTCGTTATTCAACGAGGATCACAAAAGTGTTTAACAATAATCAAAGAGCTAATGGCAGATTAAGTCATCTGGTTTGCACCTAGATATGACATGAATCCACTCACACATCTTACCTGCCAGGCAGAGTCCGAAGATGGTGAGAATAACGAGGATGTAGAGGGAGACGATAGCGTACTTGATGGCTGATAGAGAGTTCAGGTGACTGCAGCACTGATCCTGCTTCCTGCGACGTTTACCTGAACCTGACCAAGACGAGGACAGGAGAGGATTAAGGCCACAGAGAGGAGAAAAGTGGAAATACTGCAATACACCAGGTTTTCTTCTAAATAAAACAGCTATGGGAATTTGGCTTGCAGAATAAACAGTGTTTATTCATGTTGTTTGAAGGTTTGTTTGTCTTCTACAAAACAAAATCATACTTCTGAAAGCTTGTTAATCACTGTCTGGGAAAGTATGTGTAAGGCAAGAGGGTGTAAAAACAAAAAAGGTCATGTTTTCCAGTTATTTTCAAAAATGTTGGAGTCTACAGATGCAAGAACAGGTGGTTGAACTTAAAACAAATAATTCCTTTTATTATAAAGCCTGACATTTACTGCTACAGTGACATAATGCATGAACAGAGAATAAGACCATACATCAAACACTTGACTGCAGCGCACGCAGTCACGTTATTTACCTCATAGCATACTGTGGAGAACATTGACGTGATGACAAGTAAGCAAGCAGCAGGTTTATACATCTACAGCTACACACATGATGCACAAATACATTCGAATAACAGAAATGGATACACACACACACACACACACACACACACTCACTGAGTATTTCTACAATTCATGTCACCACCAACACTCCTCTCAGGGTCAACCAGATGTTGGAGAATTAGTCTTGGTAAAACTGACACAGCGACGTTTATATACAGTATGATGGAAGTGTTTTTTCCGTGTGTGTGTGAGCGTGTGTGTGCGATATCTGGGCAGGAGGCTGGGATTAGCTGTAGATGTCGAGGGAACATTCCCTGCAGGTCAAGAGGATCAAGAGATTTTCAAAAGGTTGTTTTACACTTCCTTCATCAGTCACTGGAGTAAGAAGGCAATATTATTTTAAAAATGTTTTCAAACATCAGCAGACTTCAGTGTACTGTTTTGCCATGAAATAAATGTATAGTAAATGACTTTCTCTTCTCCTTAGCAACCGTTGCTATGCCTTTTGTGTCAAGCTTTGTGCTAGTTAGCTAACGTTATGCTAAGGATATGCTAACTCCCAGTCTTGGAAGAAATGCTAAGTTACTAGTGCAATTTAGTCAGGCATTCTAACATTAGGAGGTTATATTAGAATAGACAGACACACCTTTAGGTTTGAATAGGCAAATAAAGACCTTATGTTCATATCTGTATGATTATAAGTGATCATTAAACTGAAATGACTCTTTGGTTAGCAGCTATTTGCTACTGCTAACCCCGAAGCTTGGCAGACATTTCAAGTCTTGTTACAGTTGCTAAGCAACAATATGTCAGGATCAAGCAAGGCATTTAGTGAGTCAGTTGTCGACTATTTCACCAAACATCATTAAAAAAAAACAATTCAAATATTCGCTCTGCTACACTCAAGACTTAAATGGATGGATAGAAAAAAAAATCTGGACCACAAGTGAAATATCTTCTTAAACTAAAGGAAATTGACCCAAGAGAGGATGTGAAATATGAACAGACAGGTGTCTCTTGGAAATCACTGACATGAGCATTATCATAAATATTACACCCACTGGGATGTTATGAGGTTATAATGAGATTCTATCTTCCTGTGAACAGTCGTGGTGCTGGCTCGAGTCTGACTTTTAAATATAAACACTGAGTTTTGCAGCACGGCCTCCCAACAGCATGGTTTCATTTGGACCATGACAATCTGTCAGTGGACACTGGTGGATTGTTGCTGATGCACACACACATACACACTTCCCCTCTATGATGAAGAACACACACTCCTCCAGCGTAAGACAAACACAGCTGGCTCAGATGTGTGTGTGTGTGTGTGTGTGTGTGTGTGTGTGTGTGTGTCACATGGATGGAATGTATAGAAACAGAAATTGCACCCCGAGCTGAGCTGCCTCTTAAGTAAAACTTCAAAACACACATTTTAAAACCTGGAGACAAAACAACCACACGTCCAAACACAGACGGGAAAATAAAACCAGTAATCCGGAGCTTAATTATCGCACAGAACACTTGGTTGCTGTTGTTTGTTGTGAAGAATGATTTGACACCACTCTTTTTGTGCCTTAAGTATGGAGCTACTTTAGAGCAGGGAGGTGTTTAGCATAAACATTTTAAGTGGAGGTTGTGCGAGCATGTAAATCTCCTAAAACCACAAAGGTCATTTAACTCATCTTGTTTGGATTAAACAAACACTTTAGAGGTGCTGGCAGGCACATGTTTAAACTTTGGACAGCCAAACTAGCAGTTTCCCCTGCTTCCAGTGTTTATGCTAAGCTAGGCTAATAGCCCCCTTACTCCAGCTCCATACTTAATGCACAAACTTAAAAGTGGTATCAATCTATTCGTGTAACTCTTAGAAAGAAAGTTGATACTTCATTTAACGATTATTATTTCAATTATTTAAAAAAAAAAAAATCAAAGTCAAAGTTTCCAAAAGTCTAAGATGACAGTTAAAGTGCTTGTGTTGAGCAAACCTCCGTGATTTTGAAGTGAAACCTATGCAGAAGTGTCATAAACTGCAGTTCCTCAAGCGTCCACTTAAGGCTGGCTTCAGAAGTGAGTCAGTCTCCATAAGTCCCCATATTAAAATGTCCAACTTCACAGCAGGAATAAACATGTTTACAGCCTGGTACAAAAAACAGTTTTGGTCTCTATAGCTAATTTCCCCGTTCATGACAACTGCACTGAGGGTGAATTTTTATAGAACTTGCCCTGTTCAAATTATATTAAGGCTTATATTAAGTTATGCAGAATTAACAGAGTGGCTGCTTTGAGGCATCATTCAGCCCACCAAACACAAAACAACCTAGTGAAAATAAGATGTCAAAACTTTACGTAGCTTTTCCAACTGACATGAGAGAGAGAGAGAAAAGTCAATATTAATTTGTGAAGAATGCGTAAACATATTTGGAAGTCACACAATTGCACTGCTGTATGTTCCCTCTGACTCATGTCTGTCTGGTGATGGTGGTGTCAACATACTGTACTGTTTAGACAATCAAATTAGATGAGGATTAGCAAACGAAAGTTTATTTTATAGTAAACTTGGAGGTGCAACAATAAATGTTGACCCATTTTGACACATATGCTGAGTCTGTTTATTTCAAGCCGGGCCAGTGTGAGTCAGTGTGCTGGCGCTATCTGTGCATTTGGCTGTTTTTGTTGTCGACAGGGCATTGTTCTTTCTCCTTCAACTTTCCAAATCAAATACACATGTGCCACAAATTCCATAAAAGTCAGTCACTGACTACATAATTGGCAGGTTATGGTGGCATTACGTATGTGAGCACGCTTTCCCCAAACAGACCAGAAAATGCTTTGCATGTGCTAATTTGTGTGTGTATTTTAACAGCATATCACTGTCAAACTAATCGGAGTGTGCTGTTATAATTAGACACCACGGTGGAGAGGTCTTATAACACCTCATGCCAGTGAGATGATTAATGCCACAGTTGACAGTAAGCCCCAGCCTATATCTCTGCAACTATTTGAATGATTTTGGTGTCATAATAAAGGGAACTTGTGACATTTATTCAGATGTGTAAGTAGCAGTATGTATATCACTGACACAGAGTAAATTAAGATGCCACATAGCATAAATGAAAGATTAAATTTCAGAGAAATTCACACTTCACGGAACATATATGTGCTTGTAGGAGTTTCTCCAGCTTAATTTAATGTGCAATATAACCGTATTGTTACAGTGATTACTGCTTTTTGTTGCGGAGCAGTGCATTAAGTGATTTGATCGGACAAGAGTCGTTCCGCGAGTGCTGATATAGAGAACAGCACTGGGACTTTTTCTGTAGTGTGAATTGTGTTTGGATGCTGCTCTCACAAAAAAAACCAAAAAACGACTTCTTTGTTTTGCTCTTTTCTACTAGACCCCAATGAAATACAATCGTGCCACGGTCGGGTACATCTTCTCTAATTGAACGAGGTGTGAAAATGTTCTGGGATTAGAAAAGTTGGATGTGGACAGTCTTTCTGATGTGTGAGGCCATTGTCCACTTTCCATTAAAATGTCAACAAATTCTCCAGTTAATGTTCACTTAAGACTTTCCCACCAAACTTGTAGAGCCATGGGTTGAAACCTGAGAGCGCCGCAGGGTCAACTGTGGATCTGTAGCAGCTGCACCTGTATATACACACATACACACTCGCACAGATGTTGCTCCTGGACATTCCTGGCTTTCATAGATGACCACAGCAAGAGGAGAGTGAATGCCAAGCGGTGACAGCATTGCCTCTTCTTGTGTGTGTGTGTGTGTGTGTTTGCATACTTGACTGAGTCTGTATTGGTTATTAGTGTGTGTGGGTGTTTCTGTGTACAGGCATAAATGCTTCTGCAGAAAGTCCCTTTCTGAGAATCGATCATGGTGTGTGAAGCTCCGAGTCAAGTCAGACCTCTGTGTCTACATGCACACACACTGTATAACACATACATTCGGTTCAGTGTTTTCAGCTTCCTGCCCTCAACCTCTCAAACTTTCTTTCTTACCTTCGTCACACAGGTTCAGTTTGGACAAGTTGCGTCCATCGTAGGCCTCTTCATACATGGAGCCGCTCTCTCTCTCCTCATATGTACTCAGATACATGGCCTTGTTCTCCATCTCCTCCTGACTGAAGAGAAAAGACACACACAGTGTGATCCACTGATCTGGGAGCGAAAAGGTACAGATAATAAATTAAAAGAAGAAACTCAGTGTATGGGCGAAGAAACACTCAAATGTAGGTGGAGCACAAATGCGCTGCATGGGTAATTTCTTTCAGGACGACAATGAGAGGTCACTGGATTACTTAATGAATATAAAAAGAATACATGGAGAATCTATGATATATAAAAAACTGCAGCTGCTGTTAGCTAATATTAGCTCAGCAGCCTCTGTGACACAGGAGGAAAGACCAAAGGGGACATTGACAGAGGAAGCCAAGAAGAGAAAAGAGTGACCCAGCAGGAGGCTGTCGGACAAGAGTAAATCTGGGACTGACTTTTAGTTGCTGTTGAGAACTTGGTGAAATAATAGTCTGAAAGACGGACACCAAGCTGGGCTTCTTGCTCTTGGACTAGTGAGTAATATTAGCTGGCTGCTATATCTTATGTTGCTGACCTTCCTTGATGATTGGCTGTTAGCAAAGTTGTCTCTTCGCTAGTTCTTAATTAACTTAATCAGAACAAATACTTGAGTACAGCTGTGCATATTTACCAAAGTGGTATTACACTCTCAAACTGGGGGGGTTAAATTGGAAAAACATAAATTTATACGCCACTGTGCTTTAAAAAGGTCGTCACAGTTAAAATGTGTCTGTTTTCATTGGTGCCCTCTAGTGCTGTAAATCAGTTGTGAAAGCTCTGATTGTCTCCATTCCACTTTTCAAGCTATGATACAGTCAGGCAAACACACACATACACACACACACAAATGTAGATCCAAGCTAAACAAACAGAAGGAAATCCTTGTGGTGTGGAGTGAGGATTGTGGCTGTCTTTAGTCCAGTGTTATGTGAATTGTTTCCTCTGCCAACAGAGTTGGACAGCACTTGTGTTTTTGCCCCATTTCATCTGTCTGTTTGCCTTTAAGCAGGATATTTTACAAAAAAGCTGTGAATGAATGTGCATGAAACATTGCGGAAAGGTCAGGCACAAAGTAAGAAAGAACTGATTCAGCCCAGTCAAACAATATAGTGCTAATTTCTGATTTATACTGTAACTGCTCTGCCGATTTTTCCAAAACATGGTGTTTGAACGACAGCCGATTTTTCCAAAACATGATACGTGTTTGAACATCAGCGCAAAATGGGTTTGATTACTCAACAAATAATGAGCCAGTAACCACAAAGGTTTGAGATAATTGGCTAGAAATGCACATCCATCTATTTACACGTTCATTTTCCACCATTTATTCAGGTTTCAGCAGCTGCAGAATAAGCAAAGTAGTCTACATGTCCCTCTTCATAGCCTCATCCTCCAACGCTTAGTGGGAGATGCTGACGTGTTCCCAAGCCAGTGTGTTTGGGGCTGATCCTGATCAGATGCCTGGAAAACCTTAACTGGCTGCTTTCAACACAAAGAACAGTAGTTCTACTCCAAGTTTGTTCTTCATAATGTCCATCAAAATGAGCATGGATTTTCTGCACCATAGTTGGGGATTATGCTGCATTCACGTCATATAGAAAGGATGATAGAGTTGGGAAATGTTCTCATGTTTACAATGTGCGATTGTAACATCATAAAACAATTCAAGATGATTGTGTAATTGCAGATTGGGACGTGTATGAAGCATCAGAGCACAGATCTGCTGATGAATCCTCTTTCATAAAGACTATAACATCCAAATCACTATGGTCATGATCTCCTATGATCTCGCTATGAACTCCAGATCAGATTAAAATTAAATTAAAATTAAAATAAAAAGTTTTTCTGATGACCCTGTTGATGATGACTGCTGCTGACTGCCATCTATATACCCAAACTATGACTAAAAGCAGCTGCGATGTAGGCATCTCAAATATTTGAGCACATACAGATTACAAGAGGTGAAAAATGAAGAGAGCTTTGACTGGCTGGATTCCCATATGTCCTCCTTTCGAAACCAGGAGGGAAATGGACACATAAATCTGATGAAAACATTTCCTGAGAGAGGAAAGTATCCCAGAAGCCACTTATCATGACCAGTATTTCTTAAACTTTCTTGGTCTACAATGTCATCCCGCAGGTGCAGCCATTGACAAGTTACTGCAGATCTGGTGCAAAAGTCCATGATGGCATAACTCAATTTTTCATTAAAAGCACATTGAATTTCACATGCTCCCTTTATGAATAACCTCATTGCGTTTTGGGCAGATTAAGTTTGTCAAGTTACCGCGCAGCCATACACCGGACTGTTTACTATGAGCTGAGCACATTTGCTTTTCTAGTTTGGATTTCGAGTTTCCCACGCTACAAATGATGTAAAGCAAATATGGCCGCCATATGAATGAAGTGAAAGGGAACACAGAACAAGCAGACAAGACTCATGACAGAGAGGTTGTGTCGGACATAGGATAAAATTAAATCTGCTGCAATCAGGAGCCCCGGTGGTAGATCTGTGAGTGTTTGACAAAGTCGTTAAAAAGTGCTCAGTCTGGACTTTCTCATTACAAAGAAGATAGAGGGGTCAGGTTGACATTTAGACTGGAGCTAGGCAGGAACCATTAGGGCTGCTAGGAGATCCCAGTATACTCTTCATACCTATTGTGTGTTTGTGTGTGTGTGTGTGTGTGTGTGTGTGCCTGTGTCTACAGAGTGTGTGTTTGTGTGTGAGAGCATGAGGTGAGTTATCTTCTAATTACACTAAGTCTGGTGGGATAGACAGTTTATCACACACTCTCAGTGGGTCACCATTAGTCAGCGCCAACGGAGGACAGTGGGAAAGCAAAGACACCTAAACACCTGCGAGTATAACCTTTGATTCCTCCATCCAGGTTTGAACCTGATCAAACACCCAACAAGTCTTTAATATACAATATACAACACAATGCTGAACAGCTGAGGGAGATTAAATCTGGTGACTGAATGCGACCGAACCTTTACGGGAAGCAGATTTTCGCTTAACGTCACAGATTCTGGCTTTCCAATTTTGCGCTGGTAACAATTAGGTTGGTCGCCTTCCTCTTTAGCCCAGAGGATATGACGACGTCGTGGACCCATCAGACCACAGCACACTTTTCCACTTTCTGTAAGACCACCGCAGGCCCAGAGAGGTTGGCGGCATTTCTGAACGTTGATGCTCGAGTTTGTGGATGCAGCGACAAGTTGTGTTTACTGACAACGGTTTACCAAAGTGTTCCGAAACTAAATGGTGTTGGTTCTAAATGCAGGGTTCAAAGCTCACAGGCATTCAGTGTTGGTTGAACAACAGTATAAAGAGTGGATGGAGTATAGATGACACCACAGGTTTCCGAAGAGCCGTTTTGAAGCTCAGTGTGTGGTGGCTCTGGCCACCGCTATGTTGGCAATCCAGCCTCTTCCACCTAATCTTAAAATCAGCAAAGACTTGGATCATCTGCAGACCTGAGGTGGGCCTGATTATTCAAACAAGCCATCTGTATCTGGTTGTATATCGCAAGTGGCCAAGTAATCAATTAATCCCACTTTGTGTTTAGCAAATTAAAAATTAGCTGTTTATTTGGTGATTTATTTTAGGTATTTTGTGCATTCAAGTTCCTAATTAAGCAAAAGTTCAGAAGTATTAGCAACAAAAACAATAAAGCTACTGTAATATAATGTGCTCTGTGGTATCATTAGATTATTAATATTGGTGCAACAGTGTGTAAATTGCTGCATTGCTGTATCAGGTAAAGAAAGGGCAAGTTTTAACATCTTTATATGGGTCTACACTCAGTTAGTTTAGCCCAGTGGCCCCAAGCTTAGGGGTCAGGACCTCAAAGGGTCATAAAACATCAATCTGAGGGGTCGTAGGATGATTAATCGCAGAGGAAAGAAGAAGTTTTTATGTATTTTATTTTCTCAAATCTTTGCTTGTTTTTGCTCTTCGAGCCTGAAACAGTTGTTTACATGAAACCATGTAAGAGGTTAAGAGGGGAAATGTCTCTTTGGTGGAACTGCTGACAACTCAAAGAGACATCTGAAACGTGACAGGGAGCCTCAACAACATACTGCTTCTTTGGTCACAAGACAAAACGTTCCTTGGAAACACTGGTTCAACCTTAATGGATCGTATTTCATAAATTTATCATGTGGTTTTTATGCAAAATTGTGAGTAAAAAGCCTGTACTTAGTTAGTTACTTTCCACCACTGTAGGACAGATGGACAGAGACAGAAAGTGTCTGTTTGGTGAAGTGAGACTCAGCAAGAGAGGAAATAATTATCTTGTCATGAGTCGTCGTGTTGTGAGATTTGCCCCCGACTGAGCATCTGATTGTCTGCAGGTCAGAGGGGACCAGTGTGTGTGGTCTGTGCAGGTCTAGACCGGACTCTTTATTATATTATTTACCGAGACTCAACCATTCCCACCATGAACAAGCACTTAGCAACAGTGGCAAGGAAAAATTTCCTCAAGAAGTAGTAGAAGAAGGCTACATTTAAAACATTTTTAAATCTGTGCATGTCTGATGTACAGTTTCTCCTTCTAAGGTCAATTATGTATTTAAATATAGTTGATTAGAGTGTATGGCAGCTTAGTTGGAGCACTTGAATGCACCATCTCTCTCTCTCTAAACATAGGCAAACATCCAGCGTCATTGCTCAATCATCCGTGTGCAACATTAACCCATTTTTCTCGGTTAATTAAAAGGCAAAGACCCTTCACCCATGACTGCTGAAGCACAAAGCAACAATTTTCTGCAGATGAGCTCCATTGAATGTGCATTTCCTGTCCTGTTGTACTGGAGCATACCGCTTTAGGCTAATAAATAACATGCAGTAAATCAGCTTTAAGTGTTGCAATTCAGTCTGATTGCATTAGGCTAAATATTTAACAGATGTCAATCACTTTGCCACCTTAAAAGGTCAAAGTGTAACATGCAGTGAACACAACAATAAATCATGTTAACACTTAACATTAATCACAGAACTGAGTATTTGTTACCTCCTTATCTGATGATATGCTCCTGAGCATGGACTTTTTGAACACTAGGGCTCCCTAGTATGAATTCAACATGATATATGACAGGTGACACAGTCCACTGATGTTAAAACAGGTGCAGGCACTGCACAGCCAAATGAGGACTCAACCAGTTTATTATAAAAGTTTAAACACTTTGTTTGCACGGCATAAAACACCAAATTGAGATAAAATAAGTAGTAAAAGAAGGGCTTTCTCACCGTGTCAGCGATTAATTGGAAATAAAATTCACAGCTCCACGTTTCTCATAATTCCCCTCCAAAAGGTTTCGCCTCGGCGCTGATGACTCCAGACTTTTCTCCGTTCAGTCTGTCAGCTGTCAAAGTGTCAGAGGAGTGAACACACTGCAGCGTGCACACACTTTGTCTGCTCGGTGCTGCATAGGCGGTCGGCGGGCTCTGTTAGAGGAGAACAAGCGCAGACATTTGGAGTAATATACCCACAACATCGTCATGTGACCATCACAAACCTCCAGCTGAGTCCGAGCAGCTGGTGGAGAAGCTGAGGTGAATGAAGGGTGGCTGCACCTGCTGGACGCTGGCGCCCTCTGATGGGTGTGGAGGGTAAATTAATTAAACTGTTTTCATCTGATCCGACTGGAAAGTTTGGACAACAGTGCTACAGTTTATGAAAAATATTACTGTGAGTAGTGAATGAGACTAATGTCTTTTATTATTAAAGTTACATTTTCATTCAAATTGAACGGAAATCACTGTATTATCTCATTTTATTATTATTAGTGATGCTTTTCTGGAGTGGGTGTAGTAAAAAAGTAGTAAAAGTACAAGTGGAAGAGTACAAGTACAAGAAGCTATAACTAGTACACCAGAGTAGTACTGTAGTAAAACATTGTACTGTAGAACAGGACTCTTCAACTTTTTTCAGCCCATGGACCCCTTGGACGAGAGACAATTAGAACATGTCACATTTTAATCCTGGCTTATAATAACTTTTAGATTTTTATTTCACTTTATCAACCTATTTATATGCTGGGTTATTAGCCTATATGTGTTTATGATTGATAAAACATTCAGGCATAATGGAACAATTTATATTTATCAATTTATTAATGCATTTGCAGTTTGTTCACAAATTATTTTGGTAAAAATTGTCAATTATTATGATGAATATTGGCGGACCCCCTTCACTACCTCTGCTGACCGCCTAGGGGTCACGGACCCCTGGTTGAAGACCACTGCTGTAGAGGATAAAATATAGAATATAAAGCTTTAAAAAAAAGAACATTTTTATAATGTCCTTTAAACATTATTTGATGTCAGCAGATCTCAGTAAAAGTATAAAAAAACGATTCAGTCACGACAGATCTGTGCTTTTATTCTGAAGGCGGAACCTGTACGGCACGGCCTCACTTCCGCTTCTGTTGTGTGACATGCTAACAGCAGCTAGCCGTTCGCTCCGCGGGGAGAAGGATGGAGGAAGATGACTTTAGGTGTGTGGAGTGTAACGAAAAGGCGTCGGAGTTGCACAGAGATTACAGTAACGGCATCCTGAAGATAACCATCTGTGTGCGTTCACCGTTAACATCTTTGTTTACGTCGTTTGTTGCTCGGTTTAATGACGAAGATGCTAGCTAACATGGAAGATGTAACTCTGCCTCACCGCTCTCTAAAACTACATTATTTATTAGTTTGAGCACATTTATTTATATTGATAACAATAAGGTCATTACTGCATGTTGTCATGGTGTCGCCTGTGTGTTTTTACTGGTTGTTGAACTAACTTTGAACGTTACAAACAAACTTAACAACTTCTCTATGAATTATTAAGATTATGATGAACTTCAGTCAGTTGCTGCTTGTCAGTAGTTGTTGACATTGCCTGTGTGTGTGTGTGTTTGTGTGTGTGTTTATGTCTCCAGGAGTCGTGCCAGAAGCCTGTGGATAAGTACATTGAGTATGACCCTGTCATCATCCTGATTGATGCCATTTTGTGCAAGACTCAGGCCTTCAGACACATTTTGTTCAACACACGCTTGAATGTGAGTAACAACAACTTCCTTCCACGTGCACAGAAACAATTATAATAATAGATCTTGCTGTGGTCGGTTCAGTCAGTGCACAGGAGTCCAAGATGTCTTATGCTGAAAGGTTTTTTGAAGTCCGATCGCAGAGAATGGAGGATTTATCAAAACACTTGGTTCGGTTCTGGAGAAGCTGTCCTCTCTGCCACAACTACTCGATGTCCCTAATTGGTCTTTAGCCTGCAAACAAGGAAGTATGTTAACTCTTAGTGGTCCAACGTTGTCATCTGACTCTGTAGGGACTAAACACGAACATAAGGCTGCTTTGTTTCTCAAAGAGAAGAAGTCAGTGTCTCCAGAACAATCTAAGATTCAACACCATCATTACAGAAAGCCCAAAACACATATGCTTCACCCTCTTCACCCTCTTATTGTGCTGCCACACAACATTTTCATATTGGTGCATATCAGATCACATATGCCAGCCATGTGTATGTGTGTTCAGGTATGCTTCATGTGTGCGTTTTCTCCTCCGTAGATCCACTGGAAGTTGTGTGTGTTCTGCCTGTTGTGTGAGGCGTACCTCAGGTGGTCTCTGCTCCACGTCTCCGAGCCGAGCAGTGACCCCGCCGACATCATTAGATACACCAAGGAATGGGAGTTCTACGGCATGTTTGGATTGGCCGCCCTCGGTGAGACGATAAAGCCAGAGCACAGCGCCGCTTGTGTCGCTGCCACAGTAAATGTTTTAGTGAGTGTCAGCACGGAGCACCAGAACACAGTGTCAGTGTTCTCATCGTCTAACGAGGGAGTTGACTAGTCTGTCAAAACACTGGTGTAATTCTTTGATTTAACTGGTACTGCCTCATACTTTTGTGACAGAATTACAGTTTAGTATCGTCGTTTAGCTGGTAAAATGTCAAATATATCTAAATATGTAAAGAGTAAGAGCCAGAAGTGGTCATTTATACTAAAGATTTATAAACATTTATGATTAAACGCATCTGTCTGTGTCATGTAGAGCTGATGGCGTTCTGCAGCGGCGTGCTGTTCGTTCCTCTGGGTGGTGTGTCAGCTGCAGGGCGGGACCCTCGAGCTCAGCCTGCTCCTCAGAGCTCTGCTGCTGTCCTGCTACGGCAAGGTCCTCCTCATCCCTGCTGTCATCTGGGAGCACGACTACTCCCCGCTCTGCCTGGGCCTTATCAAACTGTTTGTGCTGACCTCAAACTCACAGGCTATCAGAGGTAAGAGAGGACACACCTGGTCTCAAAGTAGAGGTTTATACCTCGTGAGACGTTCTTCAAACAACTTTCTAAAGTACCAGCAGGTGGCAACTAACCCTCACTTTGTTTGCTCCCGTGCTCCTCCTGACTACAGAGACCACAGACAGTAAAAAAAAAACATTACATATCAGAAGTTTTTAGTTCATGTTTCTGTGCGTTGTATAATTGTTTCTCCAGCAGAAGCAGCAGCTCTGGAAATGTAAATGTGCTCATTGTGTTTGGCAGCTTGCCTGTGAGCAGCAAACAATGAGACGTTATGAGTGATTTATGGTGTGCTGCTCTGATGGGGACGTGCTGTACGACGCATTTATAAAGAACAAGTGACAGTATGTTCAATACGCAGCGTTGTCTTTTCACTGCTTTAGTCTGGGTTGTATAAAGCGTGTATTAATATCACGTTGCACTTGTTATTATAAAAACTACATTACAGATTATTTTCTGTTCCATTCCACTGTGGGCATTAATGGGTTACAGTTGTAGACGCACGTATTTTATCTAACATGAAAACATCCTTTTTCTCTCCCCTCTGTGTCTTCTCCAGTGATCCTGAACAGCAGTAGACGTCTGTCGTTGATGGCCGTGTGTCTAGGCCTGCTGTCGGAGACCTGCGTGGCTCAGGCTTATAAAAAGCTTCCATGGAGCTTCCGGGACATAGTTGACGTCTGACTGAACGTCTGCCTCGTAACTTATCTCAGGGATGATCAAATGATCCTGGACGCCAACCTGTGCCAGAGAAGGGTGTTTTTTTTTTTTTAATGAACCTTGACTTTCATGTGAAGTCTCAAAGAGAACAGCAGAAGAGACGTTATTTCTTCTGAGGGATGACGAACGAGGAGGAGGCGCTGTCCCTCCTCTTGTTTTTCACTTTGCTTTTAAAGTGCACAAAGAGCGCCTGAGTCAAGAATCCTGAGATTTTGATTTGATTACATTATGAAGATAGACAGAGAGGAGCCGCAACATGGGAACATCCCCTGATCTAAATTACACTAATTCCCAGGGCTGCTCTGTAATAATGCCACAAACACAGACCCTGAGGCTGTAATTTGACAAGAACATCTTCTCTTTTTGGACACTCACTCACATTCTTTGGCTCATTGGTGAAATACTTACTTTAACTCACACGAACACACAGAAACACACAGGGTATATTGTCCAAATGACATGGGGATGACTGGATGAATAAAGGACAGATAAATGACTTTCTTATTATTTATTACAATGCTCAAAGCTAGTGATAATGGTGATATATCAATTAATCATTTAGTCTTTAAAATGTTAGAGAATGATGCCCCTTGCAATTTCCAAGAGGCAAAGTGACATTTTCAAATAGCTTGTTTTGTCCAAAATATGTAATTTCCATTTATATGAAACAAATAAAAGCAGCAAATCCTCGTTTTCGATAAGTTGTAACCAGAAAATGACGCTTATTAATGATCCAAACTGCTGATCATCGAGTCATCCACTAACTGTTTCACTTCTAAACATTACTTGATTGGATGCTTTTCGTGACAAACTAATTTCAAATCATTTCAAATAGCAATTTGAGGTGGGGTCTGACATTTATTTGTTCCAGGCTTTACAGAATGTTGAGTGAAATCCATGAAGCTAGCCACAGTCCCTGGAGTCTGCAAACAGAGCACTGTTCAATCAGTAAAACAAACGCCCGAGGTCGACCAATTGTCTGTGGAATGAGGGGAATTTGTTCTCTTACCTACAGTACGAAGGAACAGCTGAACCAGCCTCGGCCTCCAGGAGTCTTTGCCGCGAAGCCGGACGCGTAACGAGAGGAGGCGAGGCTGAATTCTTTCTGAATAAAACCATCTGTGTCAGCCCTGCTGACTGAGGACGCACCCTGCCAGATCTAATCATATCCTCACAAACAAAATCACAGATAATGTCATTTACAACTGCTGAGCGATGCATGAATTTATCATCAAATTAACAGCATATTTAAACAGATCTGTTCTGCCTGATATAGCTCCTGTCCTCCGTGTCCTCTCTTTGGTGTTTGTCTTCATTATATGCCTGCATTTTACTCCCTCCACCATCAGCCTTAGTCTGAACTGTCATAATAAATTAACTTAAGAGCAGTCGTGCGCATTCTAATAAATTAATGACATATTAATGTCAAAACTCTAAATTTGGCTCCTTTAGATACGTTCAAATGATGTGAACCTGCTGTTTTATTTAGAGCTTTTCTCACTCGTCCTCCTGAATATTTGCTGTTGTTCTTGCACAGAAGTCCCAGCTGTGCATGAATACTTCTAAAAGTGGTGATACATCAATGTTAAAACACAAGATGTGAAGCTGCTGACTAACTAATGTTTAAAAATGAATAGCGTCACGGACAAGCCCTGAGATTTGGCACAGACTTATTCCTCTGCGATAGATTGTGTAAAACAAACTCGTAGAGCGAGTTTGCGATGAGCTGCAGAGAAATGCCGTGGTTGAATGTTGCACTCTGAACTGTGATGAGAAAATAAAAGATTTGTTTTTTTTTAAACACAATAACTCCGATTTGTTTTTTTTGTGCACATGCAGCATGTGTGTGTGCTGCGTCTGCACATGGACACATGTTATTACAGGCCTGTGAATAGTTGAGGAGACAGCACACGAATGTGGAATGTTTTGTTAGGTGTCCTCACCCTGGGTGGATCTGTGCTTCAGTCTCTGCGGGAGCGTAACACACAGTCTGGATCAGTTTAAGGTTTGAACACACACACAGATGTCACAATCGACTCAGGCAAAACACACAAACAACTTATTCTGCCAGAGACGCACGCAGAAGAACAACGGTAGAAAGGTTGGAAATGTTTGGGTCTAAAATTTGAACTTGTGTGTATTTTTGTTTTTATCTCAAGGTTGTGTGCACTCATGTAGTAGTTTTCTGTGCAAACTGCATCATTAACTTAAACGTTATATTAGACTAAAACCTAAGTTATACTGCTGTTTTCTCATGTAGTTCTAGTCTAGTCTATTTTTGAGTAGTCATTCCAACTTGTTTATTCCGAGGAAATAAAAGGAACGAACAAGTCAACACAGTGTTTGATTCTCCTGGTCCTTGTAAACACGTTTCTGAATGTGGAGCCTGGAAAGTGTTGGTCACTTCACTGAGGCATGCAGTGGTTTAATCTGACTAATCAGATTACTGGAACAGCAGTCACCTCACAGCCGTTTACCGGGTCTGTCCCAGGGTGTAAGGACTGGAGCTGGAGGGCAAATACAGCATGAACAACAGTTATACCCTCCCGGTCCAATACACTGCTATAAAACTATTTCAATTAGCTGGAAATGTATTCTTGTTCATATTGTATGAACATATTGAATGTAATCAGAGCTGTTCCGGTGAAGCTGAGTCATCGTGTCAACAGGAATTAGCACACAGAACTAAACAGCGTTCATTTGTCTCTTAGCCATAGAGACAGCAGGTCCATATAGAGAACCTGAAACACAGACAGGTCTGTCATGAACAGGCCTCACTGGACTCAATGGAAAAGGGGCACAAAATAACAGAAATTAACTCAGCGAGCTTGAATTGTTACAAGAATGATCAACAGTGATCTGCAGCTGGCGAGGACAAACTTCTGCTGGTCCCCATACCCCCGCTCTGATGTGCAATCTGTCCCATCCCTCCATGCGGAGAGAGTGATGTGCACCTTGGATTTGCAGTCAGTCAAGATTATGTTAATCTGCTCTAATCTCCTAACGGACGCTCAGACAGGCAGCACGAGACCAGAACGCAGAGCAGAGAGAGAGAGAGAGAAAAACAACAACACAGGCTCCAAATGATGCAGAGCTGTCTGTGTAGAGGTCATTTATATAGAAAATATTAAAGCCCTTTTATAAAGCTTTTAAATTAATACTTGTTCTCTGTCAGGTCGGCTGTAAAAAAATGTCAAGTAAAAGTAAAATACAATCATCCAAATAAATGTCAAATAACTATAAATTACATTACACTTCTGTTTCGCAGAGAGACACTGTTATTTTACAGATTCTCCCTGAATTTTACACTCAAACACCTTCACTAAGATGACACTGAATAAAAGCTGAAATGACAGATAATGTCAATCATTTTACAGAGAATTTGAAAAAAACAGAAAATGACTGTAATAGTTTAGCTGTTTTCTGTAAATTAAAGTTTACAGAGTTTGAATGTAAAGATACACATTCATGTAAAACGAATACGATTTACCTTAAAATTCAACATTCAATTATCAGTATGGACTCTTAATTTCAAAGCTGACTGTCACAGAGGACAAAATTCCCAAAGCAGTGATACCAAGCCAGCAGAAAACAGGCTGCATATATGGAGTTGAAATGGTTGTTGCGTGACCCATTTCTTCAGTCTCACTGGAAGAGTCTGTGAGAATTTAAATTGAGTATGAAAATATAAACAGTGTTATCATCATCAGTAATTCATCCGAAGCTCCCAGCATGAGAAGCTTCTACATCAAAGCCGTGACACCCCGCTGCAGTAATGATCCATTAAACTGGAACCGCACCAGCATGGCAGCTACTCAAGACTAAAAATGCAGATCGGTGCATTTAAATGCAGGTCAGAGTGAAATGCATTCAGGAAAAAGAAAGAAGTAGGGCAGAGAGACAGAGACAGAGGAAGAAGACTGCAGTTTTACTGGGGTTGGAAAAGATTTTAGGAATGACAGTTGTGTCTTATTGTTTTTTAATAACAGGTAGTGATGGCAACGAGAATCCAGACTCAAATATCTCGACTATTACTGGTTGGATTTTTGTGAAGTCCTGTGCAGACATTCGTGTTCCCCAGAGGATGAATCCTGATGACTTTGGTGATGCCCCAACGGTTTCCTCTAGCGTCACCATGAGGTTAACGCCTCAATAACCACTGGATGAATTCCTCTAAAGTCTGACACACACATTTAGCTTTTTTAGCCTTTAGCGCCACTGTGCCTAAGCACAGCCTCACATGCACTAGCATGCTAGCATAGCTACGACGTCTAAAAGTGTTAAACTCACATGTGGCTGTTATGCAACATAATCAGACTAATAAAATAAAGTTATTTAGGAGTTCAGATTAATACAACAACTATTATATTAATGAAAACTAGATTTTCAATGCAAGGTTCCAGGTTTTCAAGGAAAACATAAACAAACTTTCTTTGTGTCCTTGAGTCCTGGACAAACCTACAAACGATTTAACCACCAAATATCGGTCCAGCTAAAAGAAGTTTGTTTCATGTTAAAAAAGCTCACTCCAAGCCTGAGAAGTATGGAATCACTTTATTAAATTCATATCAGTTTAATAACTATGATAGGACTGAGACAAAGAAACAGTAGTATGGTCGTTCATGGATCAAAGAACAGGAGTAATGATGGATGGTAACAACACAGGCGCCACGCGTTCTCACAATACTTTAATACCTTTTTTTCCCCCACTATATGAAAGATTATGATGAATGATATACAGTATAAATATGAAGTCACTTCACTTTTCTGGCCTCTCATTGAGTTCCCACAGACAGATTCAAACAGCTGTAACCAGTAATTAGAAAAGGATAATAATATGAATAATCAGTACGCTAATCAAAAACAAAGTGATGCTCAAATTCAACTCATGAAAGCAGATTTTGAGTTTTAGTGAAAAACTTTGCCTTTTTCTAACGAAGGTTAGAAGCATTTGAAGCATATTCTACGAATAAGTCTCTCTAATCATCGATCTCTGATCAAATTATTGTGTTGAAGTGTTATAATGAGCTATTTCTGGTGCACCCACTTGCACGTGCTTCCTACGTTTCCCAGAGTGCCTCTTAACAACCACTAAAGCATGGGTGTGAAGTGAACAGTGAGGCGTGACTGTGATTACAGTTAATACCCGTCACTTTAGTCAAAAACACATGAAGTACTTTGTGGCTGCGTTGCATTCTGGTCTATTGAGGCCACTTTAAGTAGAAAGTCTGATCTTTGCACCACGTCCAAGGACCGATTTCTGCAGGTGATTGTTTAAAGTCGGTGCAAAATGGCGGCTTTAGAAAGAAGCCCTTGCTGTTCACACACCAATACACAACACTTACGACTTCTGCTGTATTTTACCTCGTGTGGTACTTCACGTTTTGCACAAAAAAAAAACCACCAAATACCAAAGTGTCACATTACAGTCGTGAATTATTATTTTTTTTCGTCCCTCCAGGGTGAAGACATGCTGATAATTTCTCATCAGGCGCCACAAGTTAACCCTGAGACGACATCATCACATTACACATCCAATAATCACATGAAAAGAGAGGGGGGGGGTCGTAAAAGTAGGAAATCGCACATCATTCATTGGCTAATAGTACGACACAGGGGAACAATTTGCTGGTGTTCAGTTCAAAGCTCCTTTCTAGCTCTCTTGTGCTGAATTTACAGTAGAGTTACCGTACGACGAGCACCGTGTGCCTGCGTGTGACAAAGACCAAACTCAAAGAGCGTCAGGTAGTCGTAGTTTTTGCAGGACTTAAACACAGAACAACCACAAACGAGTGCAAAATTACATCTGAACACTTGAAACGTTTGAGCAAGTGAGGAGTGCACCTTACAAATGACATGACGATTTTAAGGCTGTTCTGGAAGTTAAAGCTGCTACGTGCAGAAGATTAAACCTGATCTTTGATCATCGACCATGACGGGAAGAGGACAGCCACTCCCAACATCTGAAAAATGAAAACTGAGATTTTTGAGATTAGTAGTGAGGTCACGCGCGATGATTAAGGGATTTAGGAAGTTGCAAAAGTCATCAGGTTTCAACTTTTGCACGCAGCAGCTTTAAGAACCAGGCACATGTCAGCGAAGCAAACAGTTAATGGTGTATTCACATCCCCGTCTTGAACAGTAAGCCACAGGTCTGACACCTGAAGGCTTACAAAGGCACTAATTGTGTAGACATCCAATAAAACGTGGGGGTTGGGTTTTGAAAACTGTATCAATCGCTTGATTTAACGTGTTTTTCAGATTATCGATATGTTGCCGTGATGAACGTTTCATAAACGGATAACAAACATTCAATCCAACAGAGATGACGATGGAGTCAGTACCGCCATCTTCTGCTGAGGACTCTTTTTGGAAACTTGATTTATGGATATTTGACTGGGCAGATTTACAGATCTAAAAGCGAGCAGGTAGTGTTTGTGTCGTGGTTTCAACCTCGTGCAGTTAATTAGAACTCAGCTCACGAGAGAAAAAAAGGAAGAACACCCTTGAAACATTCAGAACACTGACAGAAATAATCAAACTGTTAAAAGGAATAGTTTCAAAATGCTGTCTTGTCTTGCTGGTTTCTTCTAGTCTCACACATAATCATGCTGTTTTTTTTGTAGGTATTGAGTAAATGAAATAAAGTGTGTTTATTAGTGAGCTTCAGAGGCGCTGATAGGCTGCTACCTTTGGACGGAGCCAGCTTAGAAAGCGATTGAGCACATTCCTAAAATATCTGAACTACGCCTTTAATGTTACACTGTAACGTCTGTGTGATAACTGCTACAGGTCACTATGAAATTACTGGTTTGGTGACATGATACTCTTGACCTCTCTCTGCGAACATGTTGTTGTTCTGCTGAATGTTAGCGCTTGTCTGAGTGGGCTGAAGGCGTAACTCTCACAAGAAGAAAGAGTAAACATGAGCTGTAAAAAGACATTCTTCAAAACACCAGATATCATTATGCACATTTCTTTTTTTTTTTTTTTTAAAACACATGTAGTCATTCAAGATCAGCCAATTAGAAAAGTCTTCCTCGGGCACCTGAAGCCAAATACATTTCATGTTGAGTGCTTCACGTTCTTTGGTTTGTGTTCCAGTCTACACACGGATGACGTCTACACAGATACATTTATCAACGCGCTGCTGAAACGTTGCCACGCCGTTTCTCCGAGCGGCGGTGGCTGTCGACATTTTTGTGAAATTGAGCGACGGGACAGCTGCTGGGTATCGAACTGCGGCGTCGCATGCTACAGGTCCGGCTGACACTTCTGCTGTAGAGTTTAAATATTGAGGAAGACCGCTCACGCGTGCAGCAGGAGTTATAATATTTGCACATCCAAATGTCTTCGCCTCTGGCAGGATAGCGGCAAAAGAAAAACAGTCCAAAACAAGGCCGACTTTTTAAGATTCAGAGAGCGTTATTTCAGTGAAGTGGAATATATTCACACACAGACACAGAGGCAAGTTACGCTGAATTATAAACTTGCTGTTACAATCGTGTTAGTGATCAGTTTTGTCTAGTAAAAAGAAACTGAAAAAGTTTCAGGATGAGGCTCAGATAAAAACAGCCCCTGAACGGTTTGCAGGTATATTCAAACACTGTAATAATATTCATGAAGTCTTAAATAATGTTCAGCCTGTGTAGTATAACTCCTGTATAGGAGGGATGCAGCAGAGCTTGTTAGGTTATGTAATAAGATCCAAAGCGTTAGAAAGTACCCTGTATTCATTTGATAGTTACTGCCAGGTTTACAGCTTTGCCTGAAGGCCACGTGAACTCACTGACCGTCAGATTTATGTACTTTCATTTCTCAATCAGCGTCACATGATGAATGGACAAACATTCCAGCCAGCAAGTGCAAATTAGAAGAAGAGAAGTTCGTCACAGTTCCTCCGCTCTTGGCCACGTTGATTTGATTTGAGCTGAATAAGTCGACGCTGGCTACCGAGCACTTGCTCCCCTGGCTATGTTGAATCCTATGGCGTTAGTTTTAGAATTTGGGCTTCACTTTCATAGTTGTGCACAGCCATTTCAAGTTATTACTGATAGGAATGATGGCTGTAACTTTGAAAATAAGACCCAAGTCGCGGTGGAGCGGAGTATAATTAGCCAAAACCATCTGGGCTTTTTGCACCACCCAGTCAGAAAACAGTGACACATCAGCGCACAACGCGCCCGAGCGCTGACAGCTTTGAAGATCCAGGGGTGTATCTGCAGCCCGGGCTTTGCCTATGCAAACAGTTCAAACCGCTTCCAGCATTTTAAACATTTCACATTTTCAGAGCTCGATTTAACAAGGCGAGAGTAGGTGTCTCCCTCCTCAAGCGATTTCAGCTCTGCGAACAGGTACGACACAGGAACGTCGCCTCTTCTTTCTCCGTTCTCCGGAAGGTCTGACAGCTCCTGTCGAAGACCGTCTAGATTTATGTAGATAAATGATGAGTAACACACACACACACACACACACACACGCGCCGTCTCCGTCAGCATATCCACACAGTCAGATCACAGAGTTCAGAAGTCTGTGTTCGCTTGTGAAGTCCCAGTTTCCAACCTCTAAATGCTGTACCCTTTGTACCTGGGCAGGGCTGCAGAACATAACTTCCAAAGAGAGTAACAGGAAAGCAAATATCTTGTTATTTATATTATATAATAAATAATACAACTTTGTTCATATATTTTTGTATATGTAAAAAAAAGAAGAAGTTCTGCCAAAAAAGGGTGACTGGCTAGCAAAAAACCCATTTGATATAGAAGCAGCAGCAGAGCTGTTTATAAAAAGAAATCATATATATTGCCTAATTTTGAGTATACGGAGTCTCGGGTTATAATCCGTCTCAACTCCTGAGTTTGAGGAGGTGTTAAGAAGCCACTCCGTGGTCTGATGAAGCTCCTGGTCACGCTGCAAAAAAAAAAAAAAAAAAAAAACTTTCTGCAGCATACCAGGGGTGTGTTTCACCTGAGGAGGAGTTAGAGTGAAGCTGGAGCTTTATATTTAGAGTCTATTGTGGTAATGAGATACCAAAAAAACAACCTTCCCTCCAGCTTAACACAAGTCTTTTACCCCTAAAAATCCATCTGCAGAGAGAAGCCTCAGATGGTAACGTGAAAGGAGTCCCAGCTGTCGTCCTTGCCGCTCCCGTTCTTGCCCGCTGCCATCGTGGCAGTCCCGTCTCCGACGTCTCCGTCCGGCTGCTCCCCGGTGGGAGTGGCGCCAGGCTCCGGGTAATACTCATCATCCTCGTCGAAGTAGCCGTTCTCCATCATGCTGAGGCTGGAGGCGGCGCTCAGGTCCTGGCAGCTGCCCTTGTACTCCTGGATGGACTCGTGGAGCGACCACAGCTGGCACAGCAGGGACATGTCCTGCTGACGCAAACCAACCTGGAGGAAGTATTAAGAGCCCGATGAATACACGAAACATCTCTGATGTGCAAAATTCAGCTACGTTTAGGTCCAAGAGGAGGAAGGCTGACTTCACTTCAGTGCAGAAATACGCTAGATAAGCTAATAAAATCTGATTTTCCTCAATGCTTAAAGAGTAAAAATGATACGTGATCTTTCTTGTGATAATCTGTGATTGGTACTCCAGGCTCTAAGCCGGCCTCTGGAGAACAACACAACACAAGAACTACAGGCCAAATCACATTAACAACCCAACATCAGTCCTAAATCATCAAATCAACAAAATAAATATATTAGTTTAATAGTTTAGGTCATTTACCAAAGAGGAATGTCAAACACTGACTTGTTCCAGCCTCTAAAATGTGAGAATGTGTTGCATTTTTATATATACAGATAGATAGATAAGAGGCTTAAAGGCACTTTAACCAGCAGAGTAAAAAGCTCATGAAACTAAAGTCTTACTTGTACACATACCTGACATTACTTGGCCAAAACAAGTCTATTGACCGGGTTGAAAAGGGCATTTCTGCTGCATAGCACTCAGCTGACAAGCACAGTATGAACCGAGGGTCACTGCATTGTCTTCCAAACTAATTACAGCTGGCGGCCACACATTTCAAACAGCTGAGACCGAGCATTAAGTGCTCCATAAACCGGGGAGCGGCTTACGGATTTCTAAAAGTGACAGCATTGATAACTTAGTAGAAAATGAGAAGTACAAACTCAAAGTAATACATTAACAGAGAGAAAGCGACGAGCCTCGAGCACGTGAAGCTGGAGCAGGATTTAGTAAAAGCCTGGAACAAACACACAAATGGCAAAAGGGTCGAGTTTCAGCTACAGTTTGACCTTTTTTCATCTAAATTGCTGGATATGAGGAAACTCTATTGTTATGTGCTGACCAAGAGCCATGGAGGAGTGTACGGTGATAATGAAACCTGGGCTGCTTCTGTTATGAAAATCCCTGCTGCTGGCAAGGGAGGGTAAGAGACTGCAAGTGTCTCACTCCCCCGTGAATGTAACTACACGTATTGGATCACTATGAAAGCTCTTATATGTAAGTTTAAAAAGGTATTAGACTGAGCTCAGGATATAAATGAGCACAAGGCGGATTAATTTGTCTCATCCTGTGCAAGGCTGTTCCTCTTAATGCCAGACTCCATCTTAAAAATCTGGGTTTGTCTTCTCAAGCTTAAAAAAACAACTTTATATAGTGGATAGCACATAATGTCACACACTTTGGGAATGAATCTGACCTTTTTGTAACATCGGCAAATGTACAGTACACTAAACAGATCATATAACAGGGCACAGGGCTCATAATTTGGGGATTGTTTGGTTGTGCCATCCATTAAAGGTGTGAGATCCACACCTTAAAGTTGATATTTTATTTATATAATGTGGTGTGTAGTGAAAAGTGCGTATGCCGAATTTATCAGGAGGTTGTAATTATTAGTAAAAAGTCTTAATTTTTGGGCGAAAATGTGCCATAGTTTGCCCAAAAGCCGGAAACCTCCAAACTACCGGAGCTCCCTTGGGGAGTCTGGCCGGGTATGAGCGTGCCTAGCCCGGGCTGAACACAGAGCTTTCCTGCCGTCAGAAATACAATGAACACCGCCTGAAATATTACCATCTCTTTCCGTAGGAGAGCCAGAGCAGCGTCGAGGTTGGCCGGCTTGTTGGCCAGCAGGTTGTCGGTGTTGTTCCTGCCTCGGCTCAGGTCGTCCTGGATCATGGTCTTCTTCACGTACATCCTCTCCATTTCTCTCCAGGAGCCGCCGCTCGAGTTCAGCAAGCCGCTCAGGCTCTTCGGCAGCGGGGGCAGCCCCTCGATGCAGGCCATTCCTCCCAGAGAACCGTTCGCCGACTTACCATTCATCGTCCTGAGAGCTGCTAGACGAAGCGATGAGAGGATCGACACCGGAGTTGACGGTTTAGTCCTTAAATCCCGTAAACGCGGAGAACAAACAGCCTCCGACCAAACAAACCGATCAACAGCCGTCCGTGTTTTCTCTGCCCGAGGCGGCCAGCGACGCCATGTCAAGGTAACCGGAGGAAGGCACGGCACTTCCGGTAGGCCATCAAAATAAAAGCATCACGGTTGAACACGGTGTAGGGAATGTTTTCTTTCTTTCTTTCTTTCTTTCTTTCTTTCTTTCTTTCTTTCTTTCTTTCTTTCTTTCTTTCTTGTTACTACTACTTTGCCATGAAGTCAGAATAAAATATTTTGATCTCTTCTCATGAAATTCTTGATGGATAAAGTATATCTTCTCAAAACTATCTCTTCCAAACATATCACAGTGAAAATTAAACCACAGCTACCCTGATGTGTATAAATATGAATACAAAGAGGAATGTGTGTGCAACAGTGTATATATTTATATTATTTTATAGTATCACAAATTGGGCATATACTTTTCCTAAATTTTACAGCACATAAAAAACTTATTTGGAAGTTGGTTTCATATTTCATGGCAGAACCTTTATTTATTTGGCGTTATTGGGGAATTTATACAGAATAAAATTTTTACATTTGACACTGTTGTTTGTACAGATGTAAGTTTGTATCACTGTAAGATTTAATGACAAAACATTTATTTTATGTGGCATTCATCTTATTTTTGGTCAGTTATATGGCAAAACAGTGTTTCTTTTCATGAGAAAAAACTCAACCTTCACCGTAAAATCAACACACAGCATCCTTTTAATGTCATAGCACAAAAAGTTAGTAATGCCTAAACAAACTCAGCCTGGTTGAGGTTTTATTTTGAAGTTTGATTTCCGGTGCTGTGTTAAATTGTTGTTCGCTTGACGATGCTGGATTCTGGCTGAGTAGTAAAATCAGCTTCCTGTCCATTTAACACAGAGGCTGCTGGGCGTCTCCCTGCCAACACTTAGAGTCTCTGTCTTCTTTTTCTTGACTGAACTCTTCTTTCAGCAGTCATGAACATCAAAATTTTAATCAGAGGTAAGAGATGAGACTGAAGGTCACTGACAAATGTTTAAAATAAATGAGACGTAACAAAAAGGCTCTCACATTTGAAATACTGAATAATTGATGCACACTTTCTCCTGAGTTTGAATTAATAATTAATTGAAGAAATTTGACACAACTAAGTCCAAATAAAACTTCTTTTTTTTCAGGTTATAACAAAATAAAAAATATATTGTTATAGGCCATAATAACATGAAAATATCAAAACAATAGATTTGTCATGTTATACGGTCAGTACAGTGAATACTTTTTAGCATTAAACTAAACATCTGTCTGTTGTTTTAATGGAACATTGTGTTCATTTGAGTCGCTACAATAAAACAAACTGAGTGTAGGCAGAGGGTCTGAGGTCGTGACAGGAGTGTGTGTGTAGGACAATAGTTTGAGGACAGATGGTGGGCTTCACTTCCCGGCCCCCCCTCCCAGCCTGCAGCACCGTCACAACAAAAACACAACACAATAACCTTGAAACCAACACACAAAAGCATCACACACACACGCCTTGGCAAAACAGGGGCACACGTCAGGCAGATGGGTGAAGCCTGAAGCTCTGTGTTTCCAATCGCATGACTGAAATTCAATTAAACCTGACTCATTTCCTACAGATATAAACACTGTAGGCACAAAATACAAAATAAACCTCACCGTGTTGTTGTTTAAAGGTGCTATACACATTTTTATTTCCTAATAGCTCCAGGAAATAATGATTTGATGATATTTTGCTTTCATAAATTAAACTATTTGTAAGAAAATATATACATATTATGAAATCCAGGAATATTTCAGCATTTTGTGAAACATATATTGTGTATTTCTAGGCACTTAAAGATGAAAAGGCTGGTGCTCTTGTGTTAGCTGCAGTGCTTCTGTACACAGTTCCTCTGGTGTTAAACACACTTTTAAGTATAATGTTATACAAAATTTTGTCATTTCCAATACTTCATGTGTATTTAAATCCACACTCCACTTCATAAATTAACTGAAGACTTAGTTGACATACAAAATAAAACTGCTCCGGGAGAGATAATCAACTACAAATGTTTTGTGTCTCAAAGTGTTAACTGCCGTTGACTGCTTTAGCGCCACGCTATCAGCCAACACAGTATTAGATGTTGAAAAGCATCTCATCCCGTCTGTACAGACTAATCCCAGCAATTAGCCATCAGCTGACAGTCCGCAGCTGCACAGTTTAAAGAGACTGATCGAGGACAATCTGTTTGGTCGGTGGGGTTTGTAAGCAGAGGGACCCCCACTGTAATCTTTCACCAACACAACCACCATCACCATCATCACTGCCCCCTGAGATCAGAGGATTAGGCGTATGATGGCAGCCCCCTGGGGAAGCTTGTAACCATAGCAGGGTTGTATTAATCGGACTTGCTAAAAGCACAATGAGTTTGCATCACTTAGCATTAATGGTCTAAAGATATCCGCTTATTTCTCTACTGGAAAGCAATATCTTGCCGAAAACCAAAAATATAACGGATGCGGCTGTGAAATGAAGCCAATGAAGTGCCAAAAACCTGCTAGTTCCTCAAATGTCCACTTGAGGCTGGCTCCAGAAGTGACTCAGATCTCCATAAGCCCCCATGTTAAAATGTCCAACTTCACAGCTGAAATAATAAAAAGGTTATAGAGGCAGGAGCTTCACAACAGAAACCTACTGTGTTTGTACTGTGTGTTTGTCATTTCTCTTACAGTGTTTATTGTGTGTATATGTCTCTATGTGTGCCACCACAGATTGCACCTCATAATTTCAAACATAACCAAGCCTAATGCATATTTGTCACCCCAAAGCGTGCTTGAGTCACATCCAGCTGCTGTGACGACCAGCAGAACAACACTGCGTTGAACTTGGAGCTTGCCTCGGATGCGCCGCTGTCAGAGGGAAACAATAGGTCTGAAAGGAAGGAGGCAGAGTGTGTGTTTGGATGGAGGAGGTCGGCTTCCTATAGTGTGTCAGCGTGCAGCAGGTCAGGGAAGAGGAGTGGCCGGTAAGAACAGCTGCTGTCACCGACACGAGTTTTCTCTGGAGGGGCCTCCGGAGGGGATGAGGATGACAGCTTCCTCTCTGAGTCAAGAGAACACAGAATTAAAGTAACTTTACACACAGTGAGTGTTTTATAGTATTAAAACCACAAGTAATCTTGTATACAATAAAAGTATAATACAAACACATCAGTGATGCGTTCAGGCTCAACGGTGACTAAACGTGTACCTTACCTTCCTGCTCTGGATCAACAGGGCAATGAATAAAACAGCTTCCTCCCTCTGTTGACGATAAACAATAAGTCATTTCTCACCGCGGGATGTGATTTGCTGCGTTCAAGTGCTCCCCCTTTGTAAAGCGCTACGTCCGGGTTCAGAAGTCCATGGTGGAAAGTAACAAGTGCAATGCTGAGGTACTTCACTGGTGTATTTCCATGTAACCTTTCTGTATACTTCTACATGCCGGAGGGAAATGTTATACTCCACTACAGTGTTGATGAGTATTCTCAGCATGTTCTCAGGTGTGTATGAGTTGATAGCGGATCCCTTTTAAACTTGTAACACTTCAGACTAATTTACTCCATGATATTTGTATAGAAAGAATATTAACACCCTCCCATGGGTGTCACACGCCTTTGAGCATGAGCAGAATCTGTGAAACCACCAAAGACCGTAGAGGGTCTTGGTGAGTATTTTGGTTGGTGGGTCTGACTTGTGCTGAGGCATCCTTTCCATTCATCGTCTCACGTCTTATCGTACGGCTCTTTAGAGGGGACCTGACCACAATAGATTGGGAACCATCAAACTAAACTACCCTAACTAGATACAAAATAGTGACATCTAGTGTACTAGTTTAGGAGATTACTTGTAATAGAGTATTTTTACATTGGTGTATTGGTACTTCTTCAAAAACCATCAAGTCATATTAACAGGAAAGAAAAACTGGACTCAGAGGGAAGTGGAAAATCCTACTACTGGTCTCCAGAGCTCACTTTATGACTGACTTTCTGGCTTCGTAGGCCTTCAGGTGACACCTGATTTGTCAGACTTGTGACTCATTCGAGCGCTCAAAGATTAAAAATAACCTTTTCATCTTCCTCACAGATCACACTTCCTCAAACATCAGAGAAAATCTAGGCGCTTCTTACCCAGATCTCTTCTTCATTTTGAAAGCGTGACGCAGCCAGATGGTGATCAAAGACCTGCGCCGCAGCAGACTGTGAAAATCGAAATGGCGACGGGTGTTTGCTGACATGCTTTGTCACTCGCCCCTGGCCTTGCTGCAGTCTGTGCTGCAGACAGGAGGGCGTAGTCCTGATCAGCAGCTGGCCTCACGCTGTCTGACCTCTGCCCTCAGCCACCTCCCCCTCTTTCTGCTCGCACCAGCTCCGTTACTCCCACTTTCTGTCTGCGCTTTCGTCTCTCCAGTGCAACTCCTTTCATGACGCCGTTCAGGCCACTCGCAGTGGGTTTCTTTTTAAATACAAGATGAGACCAGATGGTTAAATCTGCTTGAGGAAACACTGACAGCATATTTAAAATCTTAAACAGGGACTGCAAAACATCAGTAGTGGATGATGATGTAGAATATAGTGTGGGTAATATGAGCGATAAGAGAACTCTGAATCAAATGTGATGATGCGAATGTGGCTCATCACTTTTGCATATCTGCTAATGAGACAAATCTTTCCCTCGGGAGTTAAAAGAGAGTGAAAAGAGAGGCAGGAATGATGCTTCATGCAAAACATCCAGATGAATCAAACAGTAAAAAACATTTTATTTATTCACTTTTATTTTATTTGACACCAAATTCTAAAAAATACTTAGCAGTTTCCTTTAAAACATACACAACGTATAAAAGTGGAACCTTTCAGATTCTCGTGTTGTGGTAGTAAAATCTGAACTTCGCACTCAAGAAATAAAAGTTAACAAAAGCTTGTAAACCATCCTCCTCTGTCGTGCATCAGTCATGCCAGCGCCTTCCTGAGGCACAATCAGATATCCGTGCACCGCCTGACCCTGCAGATGGGCGCAGTGTTAATGTGAAGATGTGGAGAAATAAATAGCTGACGAGTGTGAAACCCGATTCCCACAGATCAGCAGAGGTCAGGCAGTGTCTCCGCTGTCTGGAGGGCAGATACATCGGACTACAGGAACCAGCCGGAGGAGGTGAAAATAACTTTTCTAGACACGTAACAACAGCAGCTTCTGAATTTCAACCATTATTGCTCTCCTTTCACATCACACCGATCGATTCTGAGCGAACTCTCATGAATTGCTTCACTTTGATGGGTTATAACAAGTCTCATGTAAAGGACAGCCACACCCTGTGATCCAAACATGCAGGCTGTAGGTCGCCCTACAGTGAAACAATTCAGGAGATTATTCACAAAACTGATCAATACGATAGAAAAGTATTTAATGTAGTTTAAAACAAAGAAGACTTCAGTTTCTGATAAAATACACAAACTTGTAGCAGCCACACGGCAGAATCTGGTGGGTTTCTGTCAGTATTGTTTTCCCTGATGAAAGTCTCTGGCCTTACTTCACTCTGTTCAACCTGCCGTTCTCTTGTTACGCTTAGGCACAAACTCTCAGACAGGCACACGTGAGAGAAGGATTATTATCACAGTGAGGTAATACTGTCTTTTCGAAACCAAAAGTCAAGTCCGCGATCTCAACGTTAAGAAACATCAACACTCCCTGAAACTTCTCAAGGACATCTTAAAACCTGGTTTAATTGCAACATCCCTTTTTACTGCTGCTCCTCATTCAGGAGAGGCAGGAATCAAGATGCTCGTTGATCTTTGACTCCTGCACCTTGGCTTGGCACACGGGACAGCTGACCATCAGTGCAGAGGAGGAGGAAGCCGAGGAAGAAACACTGTGCGGTCCTGCTGAGGAATGTAGGGAGGAAGCTGTGGAGGAGGAGAGGAGGAGGAGGAGGAGGAGGAGGAAGTGGTGGTTGCTTGGCAGTTCTTTGCTGCATTGCAGGTGATGTTGTCTTCACCGACTCCCTCGATGCTGCTGAATCGCCGCCCAACGTCTTGGTGAAGAAGTTAAAGATGGCTGCAGAGCTGCTGCGGTCGTCCCACGGCCTCTTCCTCGATGGCTGACCCCCACCAGCAGCTCCCGATGCACTGTCACCATTTGAATGATTGAAATACTTGGACTGCGTTGGTTTAACTGGGCTGCCTTTGGTTCCTGTTGAGACCACAGAAGACCTGGACTGACTAGAACTAGGGTTGGATGTCCTGGGAGAGGAAGCTGAATGGGTACTTTGTTGTTTAGGAAAGGAGGAAGAAGCAGCACTACCGCTTGGTGATGTCAGCGAGTCTTTTTTAGTTTCTGTGTTTGAGGTGGAGGATAAACTCGCTGACTTCCTGAAGCTTGTGCTGCTGAAGAGATCTTCAATGGACCTCTGTTTGATTTTGTTTGCTTCTTGGCTACCGCTGCCGCCGCCGTGGGGTTTGGATGATTCTCACAGGCGAGCCGTTGATGCTGACAAAAACCCTTGTGTTACTGACAGACCTCTTTGTAGGTGGCTTCGGCCCCGTAGAGGTAGCTGGTCTGATGGATGGAAAGGCACCAGAGAGTCTTTTGTTATGAACAGGAGGACTGAGACTTTTCGCTGGAGATGAAGGCGTGCAGGGTTTCTTCGGAGAGGAGACGGGGCTGGACGAGGATGTTGTCACAACAGGCACTAGTGGTTTGGATGAGGGCTGTGAACTCCCTCCGAGTAGGAAGCCTTTGCCACTAAATGGGATAATGTTCCTTATGTCCTGTGATCCAGAAGCTGAGAGGGAATAAAGGTACAAATTCAGAGTCAGACCATGCAAACAAAATACAGACATTACAACAGAACATGCAGCAGAGGAAACAAGCTCATCACCTGGAGTTGTACTTGAAGGCTTTCCGTTTCCCAGGGCCTTCTTCTCTGAGGTCTTCCCGTCCTTTTTACCATCCTTCTTTCCTTTTTTCCCGTATCCTTCAGGCTCCTTGACCTTAGTGTAGGTCCCTCCACATGTCCTCCTGTGGTCCTCCCACCAGGGGTCCAGAGAAGACGGAGCCCGGTTCATGGCCCTTTTCACAAAGCCAAAGTAAGGTTTGCGGTTCTGGCAGGGCCCGTTGCATTTCCACCAGTGCTGCCGGTACACGTCAACCTCATCGTGGAAACTGTGGTAGATCTGACAAGACGACGAGAGGAGTTTCTAAGTTTTGTTTCGCCACTGCAGTCTTGGTAAAAATCTGCGTAACAGAATATACACTCACAGAAATCTTTGTCCCAGTGGCATTGTTGATCCGGTTCATGTGTTTGCAGAACTCTGGGCCGTGGCCGTCTCGATCTCTGTTGTTCTGGGTCACAAACAGCAGCGCGTGAATCATTTCATGAAGGAGAGTCTGTGGAAACAAAAAAGGATAACAGAGATTAATATATATTAGATTATATATATGTGTTCTGTCTTTATTATTTCCAGCTCCACACTGACACACATTCACCGCCGACAAGAATCTAATCCTGCTATAAGTAAACTCTTCGCACACATGTCAAGCCTTGTAACAAGCTGTAAGGTCTATTTTCAGTGCTATTCTGATATTTTTATTTGACAGAAAATTGCTGTTTTGACACACGCGAGCATCACAAGCAGATAAGACAGGAAAAGACTCAACTAACTGGTCAAGAGGTCCAGCTCTGTCCTGGACTGCCCCCTAGACTTCCTGAGAGGAAGTGGGGGAGAGGTGGACGTTAGCAAAGCTGACATCCATCATGAACAACTCCTCTCACCTCCTACATGAGACAGACTGCTACGCCCATCATGTAAGAAGAAGCACAGCTGTCAGACTTTAACACCAACATGAGATTTCTTATTTAGGAGTCATCTCTTATCGGCCTCGTGTGCTCAAGCTGCTGTGACAAGTGAGTTTCCCTGGTGTTAGTCAAATACTCAATTTGCCTAAGATCTGTGTACCTATCCGCCTCACCTCCACCAGGTCTTTTCGCGGTCTGAGCTTCAGCAGAGGCTCACTGAGCCGGATTGAACACAGTCCACCACGGCCCTCGTAGGAACACACACCGGCACACCTATGAGACAGGAACAGGAAATGTTAGAGACCTTTCAAAAAAACAAAACAATGAAGGGCAGTGACAGCCTCTTCTCTCATATGATCACATTTCATTTCAAAGACAACACAATAAATAAGATACAACAGGTGACTCACAGTGTCATTCTTGGGCTCCACTTGACCTCCACACCGCAGAGTTTCCCCCAGAAGAACATGTCATTAAACTCCAGAAACATGGCTCTGACATCGGGATTTGGGTCCAGCATCTCCCAGGTCTCGTCCACGATAGACAGCGGCCTCTCGGGCTGGACAGCCGGCTTCCAGTAGGGCACAACATCACTGCCACCTCCGGTTACCTCCACTTTCCGTTTCTTACTGCTTTGCCCGAGGCCGTTATCCTCAAAGCCGTTTGATGGAAACAACGAGGTCTCGTATTCATTGTTGAACTGCTCCTGTAGCTGTATGGCGAGCAGAAAGTCATCATCCATCCCAGCGCGGAGCAGCGGAGAGGCGACGCAAGCTGAGGTGGCTAGCTAACTAGCTTTGGTCTGTGTTAGCTCGCTGAAGCTAACTAAAGTTAGCCAACGTAGCTTGCGCGCGGCTCTCAACCAACACGTGACACACTCACCGGAGCCACAACACAGTCTGTAAAATATACTGTCCGTAAAAACTCTCGGATCTGTGTCATGATGTCGACAAAGACATCCACATCTTCGAAGGTGTTCGCTAACTGTCAGCCCAAAGCTAGTGCCAACAGTTCAGTGTCAAGTGTCTCACAGGACAACCAGAACATCCGGTAAAGATTTCAAAATAAAACATTCAAAAGCAAATAACAGTGGCCATCTTATTTTAGGGGTAATATGTGGTTATTACAGCGTTTATATCGTTTTTAATAGATATTTAAATAAACAAAGTGCAGTTATTTGTTTTAATATGCGGGATATAGTAATGTTTTTAAATTGTTGTATATAGGTGCACTTCTTGTGACGCTCATTTCCGCTCATGGTTTGAGTAACTCTGGCAAACTTGACACACCTTTCGCGCGTTCGAAATCGGAGCAATGAATTCTGGGATTTGTTGTCTTCTTCAGTTAAAGCAGTTGGCCGGTCAAAAATAAACTCGGAGATGTTCTGTTTTATTAAGTTCACAAAAAATGTCAAGAAGGCGTGTTTTATATGTAGTTTATATTTGAAATGCTATAATAAAATGATAAACTCGACCTTTCCAAACGACTACACTTAACTTAAAAGTGCCTGTTTCATACAAATTGTTGGCCATCTTTTTTTTTTCTCAATCCCGTGACGTGCAGGGCGTCAACCACTGTCAGTATACGACAGTGATGGGAAGTTAGTTTAATTTTGGGGAGTCAGATCATTTGACTCAGGTCACCAAGAAGATCAGCTCTTTTGGCTCCCAGGCAACTCTTTGTTTTATCAAAGCCAAATTTAGCACTGTTTTGACTTGTGATTCGTATATATGTACACGTATATCACTTAAATTATTCAATGCATCCATTGTGCTGAAGCATTCACAAGTAAAAATTGCATTTTCTAATACCAATAAAATACTGTCGCAAATTGTTTTCATTGGATTTACAGACCCTTGTAACTCTCTTAAACCACCCAAACCAATGACTTGTTTGTAGAACCACTCTGCTACACACAGCAGATAGAAACACCTATAAAAACTTGTGTGACAGATGCCAATTATGAAAAAATCTTACTGGATTGAGAGGTGTTGTTTTTGTTAGCCCATACTTTACTAAGTGACTTAGTGAAACTAAGTGAAATTAAATCTATCATAAAACCATCAAAATGACGATTTTTGTCTTTTGCAGTAAACAGAAATGAATGTGTAAGATTGTTTCCAGTAATCATATTTAACCCCAAAATCCGTAAATTGACAAGAGAATGAGATGCTTGCAGTGTATGCGCGTTGATGCGAAGGGGAGTCAGATTCTGAGGGGGAGTCGGAAAATTTCACACCGGCTCTTTGAACCGGTTCGTTCACGAACGACACACCGCTACAGTATACGACTTCCTGTTTGGGTTACAACCGGATACGAACAGAGGAGTCTCCAAGAACTCTTCTTCTGTCTCCGTTTAGTAGGAGTCTGTCTACACTTTATCTGAATAAGTGAACACACACACTCGGTAGAAGATGTCGGAAACAGGGGAACCGACTGCGGAAGCTGCTCGAGTCGCCAAATTTCGACCCGCAAAATTACGTCAAGCAGCTGTCACAGCAGTCCGATGGCGACAGGGATTTGCAGGAGCACCGTCAGAAGATCCAAAACCTGGCCGACGAAACGGCTCAAAACCTGAAGAAAAACGTCTACAAGAACTACAGGCAGTTCATAGAGACGGCCAAAGAGATTTCATACCTGGAGAGCGAGATGTACCAGCTGAGTCACATCCTGACCGAGCAGAAGAGCATCATGGAGAGCATCACTCAGGCCTTGTTGTCCACAGATAAAGATGAGACCTCCAAAGAGATGCAGGCTGCTTTCCCTAAAGAGACAGAGGAGGTGAAGCAGAGGACGCTCACCTCCCTGCTGGAGAAGGTGGAGGGGGGTAAGAACATCATGGACACCCCAGGGAGGCACCTAGTCTACAATGGTGACCTCGTGGAGTTTGATGTGGACAACATGTCCCCGATCCAGAGGGTGCACGCCTTCCTGATGAATGACTGTCTGCTAATCGCCACCTGGCTGCCAAACCGCAGAGGAACGGTGAAGTACAAATACAACGCCCTGTACGACCTGGAGAGCTTCGCCGTGGTCAACGTTAAAGACAACCCACCCATGAAAGACATGTTCAAGATCCTCATGTTCCCGGACAGTCGCATCTTCCAGGCAGAGAACAGCAAAATCAAGAAGGAGTGGCTGGAGATCCTGGACGAAACCAAGAAGAACAAAGTCACCAAGGACAAGCACAAGAAAGAGGAGGAGGTCCCGACTTCTCCTGTAAGAGTCGAGGTGTCCACCAATCCTTTCGACATGGACGATGACGAGCCGGGCCGATGCTGAAGAAAGCGTGAACCTCAGCCTCGAGTGGATCCAGGAGCTGCCGGAGGATTTGGACGTCTGCATCGCCCAGAGAGACTTTGAGGGCGCTGTGGACCTGCTGGACAAGCTCAACGAGTATCTGAAAGACCAGCCGGTCACGCAGAAGGTCAAAGAGCTGAGGGTGAAGGTGGACGAGCGTGTGCGGCAGCTGACGGAGGTTCTGGTGTTTGAGTTGTCTCCGGATCGGTCACTTCGTGGTGGACCTAAAGCCACCCGGCGGGCCGTGTCCCAGCTGATCAGACTAGGTCCTGATTTGTTTCATTTCTCATGAATACAAACTTCTTCTGCAGTACAATACCTTCGAATTGCACAGTTCAAGCAGAGCGTTGTCAAGAGAGTGTTTCACTTCCCACGCCTAAATTATTTGCTGCAATTTTGCATAGTTAAACTTACTTTAAATACTCGAATCACGCATGCAAACAACTACACAACCACACCTTTCTCCAAGAGTTTGACCTCGAAGAATCAGAATCAGATTTGTTTTTCAAAGACAAAGAATTTGTCTTGCTGCTGTTGGTGCACAACAAACATTAATAATCAAAAATCAAGTCTTACAATAGAAATGTATGTTTTAAAAGTGCTGTACAGTTTGTGCAGGAATATACAAAGTGGAGGTAAATTATAACTCATGCCTTCAATATTTCACACATATTTAGTCCACATCAGGGTGTTTTATTTTGTAATTATTTACAGGAAATTGGGGAAAGTGTTCATTACAAATACCTAATAAGCTCAAGGTGATGTCTTTAATCTTCATGACGAGGCTGAAACTAGTGAATGTTTGAAAAAGAACTTTGCATTTAATCAATTATCAAACTCAAAAAAACAAAAGTCAGCCTTACATCACATATTTACAGTTCATTTTATTTGATTTTTTCGACTGTGTTGCAGGTCAGTCCACCAAAGCCTGCGAGCTGTTCCTGAAGAACCGCGCCGCTGCGGTCCAGACGGCCATACGGCAGCTTCGCATCGAGGGAGCCACGCTGCTCTACATCCACAAACTCTGCAACATCTTCTTCACCAGCTTGCTGGAGACAGGCCAAAGAGTTTGAGATGGACTTTGCATGGGAACACGGGATGCTACTCCGCCTTCGTGGTCTGGTCCAGATCGGCCATGAGGATGTTTGTGGACGCATTCAGCAAGCAGGTAGGCAGCGGAGGGGAAAATTTAAGGGAGGGTTAAGGCTGTGGCTTTAAAGTAGATGACAGGAACCTCATTCAAAACCTGTGAAAGTCTAAAAAAAAATCTCCTTATGAAGTGACTGTTTGTCTTTATCAGGTGTTTGACAGTAAAGAGAGCCTGTCGACAGCAGCAGAGTGTGTTAAAGTGGCGAAGGAGCATTGTCAGCAGCTGACTGAGATCGGCCTCGACCTGACCTTCACCCTGCAGTCTCTGCTGGTCAAAGACATCAAGGCAGCCCTGCTCAGCTACAAAGACATTATCATGGAAGCCACCAAGCACCGAAACTCTGAAGAGATGTGGAGGAGGATGAATCTCATGACCCCCGAGGCTCTGGCTAAACTCAAGGTGGATTTTATGTTGTTTAGCTCTAGAGACCAAACCTGTTTTTGTACCAGGCTGTAAACATGTTTAATCACTGTTATTTTTTAAACTCTATCAATCTTTTTCTCTGCAGGATGAGATGCGCAGCTGTGGCATGGGCAGCTTCGAGCAGTACACTGGCGACGACTGCTGGGTGAACCTGAGCTACACCATCGTGGCCTTCACAAAGCAGATGATGAGCTTCTTGGAGGAAGGCCTGAAGCTCTACTTCCCCGAGCTGCACATGGTGCTGCTGGAGAGCCTGAGGGAGATCATCCTGGTGGCCGTGCAGCACGTGGACTACAGCCTCCGCTGCGAGCAGGACCCCGAGAAGAAGACCTTCATCATGCAGAACGCCACCTTCCTCCACGACACCGTGCTGCCGGTGGTGGAGCGGAGGTTCGAGGAGGGCGTGGGCAAGCCGGCCAAACAGCTGCAGGACCTGAGGAAGAGCACCAGGCCGGTCCGAGTCAATCCAGAGAGTACCACCTCTTTGGTCTGAGACTGATGGGAACTGAGACTGCAAAAATTGCAAAATGTTTTTTTTTTTTACTGATTGCTCTGGATATTTCAATGACAGGATGCTACAGGGAGCTGCTTTGCACCTGAATTTGTACCAAATCACACAAAAATGATCTGATGTTAGTACTGCCCCTCAAAAAACTCTCTTCCTACATCCAATATTAGTTTTTGAGCAACAAATATGTTCCTGTTTTCATGTCAGGTTTGTGCGGTTACACAAAAGGACACATTTTAGATGAACAGGTGATACAGACTGATAATTTCATGTGCAGTTTTACACACATTTTCTCTAAAATTTCATTACACAACCTATTACTGATACTGGCAAAAGTCTGAATTTAATGGAACGTGTGGGTGTGGTCACCATGAAGCTAATATTTATGTTGTTTAAAGGTTTGAGGGCAATATAATACGATGTTTGATTCAAACTCACCCAGCTTTGATTTTGACTCCACTCAACCATCGTTAGACACTAAATAATCTCTTAGTTAATGACTAAAAGGGACAACTGAAAAACAAATGCACTGGTAAAATATTCACTGTTGTAACAGTCAAAGTTTGTGTTTGACAAAAACACATGACATTGAATAAAGTGGTCACATAAGTGCAGTCTTGTGGTCAGAAAGTTTCTTTAAACAACACAAGAGCTGTTTGGTGCTTCGAAATGGCAACAAACTAAAAATATCATTAGCATCTTTAGTTATATTTTGGAGTAATTATGCATTTATAGGTGAGCAACACTTTCATGTAGGTTGACATGGGAGTTCACTGTATAATAATTTTCATAAGTCGGGTATAACTGTAAAATATTTTCACAAACTACGTGCACCGTGTTGCCAGTCCTGCGTCTTCTGCCTCCCAGCTGATCTGTGTGGGTCATCATGGACACCTTGGTGCTCAAACAAGCTCATCTGTAATGGCACCTGCCTGTCAATCAAAGCAGCCACACTGTTAATAACATAACCACAGACCAAAAAACTGTTTTTGTACCAGCTTTAAACATGTTTATTTCTTTCTGCTTGCCAGCCATCTGCCATGACTGCAGCAATTTTTTGCATTTGATTTATTGTCTCACAATTTTGTCCAGAAACAAGAATGCAGGTTTCCCTACAATCTGGCAACCTCACACTCAACAGACTTCCTTTTCTTATTTGATATGGGCTCAGACTGACAGAGAATTATGCCAACTGAACACAGAACTGTGATGAATGGTCTGTTTAGCCAGCCACAACAGACCACTGAAGGGGACGTTAGTGTCAAGGCGGTTGTTTTGCCACTAGGTGTCAATATAACTAGATATTATAGATGTTGGGCAGAGGTTTGGATTGGAGGTTTGGTTTAAATAGAATCAATTTAATCACATGGTGGTACATGTCCTGTGTGTTAAATAAGATAAGTTAAATTAAGCTGATATAACTTTAATTTAAGCACTAACTCTAGGCTGCTATAGTCCTTTTAGTTCAGGAATAGGAATAGGAAATAGTGGGCGTGACACTGAAGACATAATCTGTCTCTGTTATATCTCTCTCTGTCATATCTTCAGTTGGATGCACAGATTTTGGAGAGTCCTGCCTGAGTTGAAAACCTTGTGACTGGGTCAGGGACTCTCTTTGAGAAGCCTCCCCACCCTCTCCTTTAAACAGGTCTATATTTAGGTCCAGTCAGCGGCAGGGGACAGTAAGTGAGAGTACGCCGGTGTGAGAGACAGTCAGTCAGTTGGTGACTGCCCACCAGCAGTGACTGTATTTCCAGCAAATAAAGGAACTTAAAATATCACACTCAGGGAGGACACAGGAAGTTTCTTTGGGCTGTTTTGCAAGTTCAAGCTCTGATTCTGCAAGTAAGGAGTTTTTTTTCTTTTTGTGCACTTTATCAACTGACTTTGAAACAGGAACACCAGAGGCTGAGGCATTCATTGATAACATGGGGGACGAGGAATATAAAGGTAAAGAGCCTCTTGTTGAAGATACAAAGGTGAAGGTACTTTGTGAAACTGAAGCATCATCCGGGCCCGACGACAAAGCCGATTACCCCAATTTAGGGAGCAACTCGATCTACTCTGCGATTCTAAGCAGAAATGAGGCTGTTAAGGATGCCAGGCGTCTTAAGACTTTTTTGGAACTGCGAGACAAATACGTGAAGAAGAATGTGGTGTTTGAAGACCCCCTTTTTCCTGCGGATGACTCCTCGCTCTTCTACAGTCACAAACCCCCCATGAAGTTTGAGTGGAAGCGTCCCTCGGTGAGTGCCAGTCTCTTGTTATCATATTCTTTTAGGCCAAGTCGCACTTAACGCAAAAGTGGCTCTTCTATAAAATCCCTGGCTATCTCGCCACTTCTACCACAACACATGGGAGGAGTGTCAAGTTGATATGGCTGCTGGTTTGTGGATGCATAGCTCCGGGTTGTCACCTTCTACAATCACAGACAGCTGACTGTCACACAGGATGACGCCCTCCACCAGTGCTGGGAAACATAGTGACAACTCAGGGATTGGCTGCAGAGTTGCAAGAGTCTTCCAACTTTGCTTCTGACTAAATTGTTCTGACTTGTAGCCTTGGTAGAAGGTCTTTTGGCAGAGGACTATAGGGCTTTGTTTGGCTTGAAGAGACACTTGTCCTCTACTCAAAGTACTTGCCAACATACTGACAAATGCTAACAAATGCAGACATGACAAATGACACAAACCCTTCGGCAAGACCAAAAACTATTGAGTTGACAACAGCATCAACATCAACAAGATCAACAACACACGACATAGCAGCCAGCTAATATTTTAAGCCTTTTTTAAGCTCTCATCAGCGACTAAAAGTCAGTCCCAGATTCACTCTATTTGGTGGATTCTTGCATAGTCGCTCTTGTTGCTTCATAGCTTCCACCGCCTCTACTCCTTATAAGCATTTTCTTGATCCCCGGATCTGAAACCTCCTTGTCCCAGTGGTCCAAAACGTCTGTGGTACAAACACCCCCTGCTTTAAGATCACAGTCCAGGCAGCCCGGCTAACAAAGTGAACTAACGTTAGCTCACAGCAGCTACAGTTGGCAGTTTATCCTTCCACTTATATAGGTATTAATTAGGAACAAATACTTTCATTTAAAATTTTCTGCTGTGTAGTTAACAAAATGTGTGTAAGATAAACCTGAAATTTGGTTGTTGCTTAATGGATGATGACAAAAGCAGCTGATATTAGTGATACATGAATCCCATCCAGGGGTCAGCTGGGGACCACACTCTAAACTGGGAACATGACGCTGTAATTTTACGGTCAGTCATGTGATCACTGCTGTGAATCCCCTGAAATAAAACTTGATGTATGATATCTTTATTCTATGGTTAGCTTCTTGCTGTAAATTGTACATCTTGTATTTTTTCAGCAGTTTGAACATGTCGTGCATGTTTTTGCTTTATAATTTTCAGTTTCATAAGTTACAAAACATTTTAAAGGTCCAGTGTGTGGCAGAAATTGAAGGCAAAAGTATGTTTTCATTTGTGTTTATTCATCTGAAAATAAGAAGTATTATGTTTTTGTTACTTTAGAATGAGACTTTTATATCTACAGATGTCCTTTTCTACAGAGTAGCCCAGAACAGACAAATTAAACGCTTCTCTGTAGCTTCTCTTGTAGGAGCTACCATTAAATCCTACACACTGGACGACACAGAAGGAGCATAAACATATCCTTTAATACCTTCCAGGAGTTAAACGTGGGAAGAATAAACTTTAAAATCCCTTTTAATACTTAAATATGTGACATAAATAGGTGATAATGTGGTTAGAGAGACACAGTCAATCAGCCATTGCAGAGATTTACTCATGAGGTGAGAGCCCTCTTTGCATTCAGCACAATATTATCACTTACTCAGAGGACTAAAGGGTCGTGACCAGCAGACCTCCGACAGCTGCTTCCTTATAAATATGCAGCAAATTCAGAGGGGGCGTTTCATGGTCCCGGCAGGTCAGCAGCTAAGCCAAAGAACTTTCTCCAACTCACTTTCAGTTTCAGGGGTCAAGTCCTCATGCCATGAATCATGTCAGGATCCAGGTTTTAGTTTGTTTTGGGGTTCACAAATGTTGACCAATACCATATGTTTATTTGAGAAATATAAATATTTAAAAGAAGGAAGAAAAATGTCACAAGCTCTCTGACCTCAAAAGGGTGTACAAGAAATAAAATAAAAATCTAGAAAAATATTTTAAAATACCTAAAACTGGCAGTTGCTTCAGTGCTTCAGATTTTTGTCTTTTGAAACATTAATGTGGACATGGGAAAAATGATGTGAACTCTGGCACTGATATTTTGCAACATATTCAGAAATAACACCCCGTAACTCTCTCATTTCTCTGTGATAGGAAATTTGTGAAAACCCCCAGTTCATCATCGATGGAGCCAACAGGACAGACATCTGTCAAGGAGAATTGGGTAATTTTTAAATCATTTCTGCTTTCGGACAAGTGGATAAAAGCGGTAAAGTACAACGTGTGGAACCAGCTGACAGGATATGACTTCTATATCAACCTTTTATGATTCATATAGAGACTGTTTTTGACAGAAAATACCATTTCTTCTCTTACTAAAGCCTGTGTTCAAAATTATGATAGAAAACTTGGTTACTGACGATGTAAAATGTAGAAATTTGCCTGGGTTTGGTGACTGGTGGAAGCTTGTGTAAGTTAAAGTTTAAAACGGTGCAAAGGTCACATGGAGATGCAGGTAAAGGCAACTCTTTATAGCTTTTGTACAAACAGAAACAGTCCTGTTGGGGGACATGGCAAGAAAATGAAATATCTATGACAACACAGAGTACAGCCAAGATGTGACCAGGCCGAACAGCTGCAATGACAGACGAGATTTAGCCTTAATCTTACGAGACCACCTTACTCATATTAATGACTGACACCTGCAGCAATGGGGCTTTAATCCCAGATATCTGCGGTACTTTATGAAGCTGTACGCATGGCTCATGTGGTTTCGTAGCTCATGAAACTGTCGTTGACAGGTGACTGCTGGTTGCTGGCTGCCATCGCCTGCTTGACAGTGAACGAGAAGCTGCTGTACAGAGTGGTTCCCTCGGATCAGAGCTTCACTGAGAACTACGCCGGCATCTTCCACTTCCAGGTTTTCGAGATGGATATTTGATAAACAACCAAACTTTTAGTTCAGACAATAAAATCATGTTTCCCTGTCAAATTCATGCTATAACATCTGAACTTCATGCAAACCCACTGATAAAGGCTTCTCCTGTCTCTCATCACATTTCCTGTTTTCTCTGTTTCATCTTCTGACACTCAGTTCTGGCGTTATGGCGAATGGATCGATGTCATTGTGGACGACCGCATCCCCACCTTCAACAACCAGCTGGTTTTCACCAAATCTTTCAGAAAGAACGAGTTCTGGAGCGCCCTTTTCGAAAAAGCTTATGCAAAGTGAGCACAAGTCTATTAATGTCCACGGCGTAGTGGAGTCGTGCAGCTCTCCGCATCGTCGCATGTTAACTCAATCAGAGCTCAGATTTCCTGGAAAAAAAGTTTAGTCATTTAGTCTGGTACTGAGGACATGACATCAATCCAGGTTTAAAAATGATTTCATCAATACTGGTGACAAGAGTGAGAAACAGGAAACATTAGTCTACTGACGTCAACCAAAATGATACCTTCATTTGACAAAATCTGTCAGACAAGATGATTGATACCTGAAACTTCTAACCTCTCATCTCACTGCCATAAAATTTAAAATAATTTCAAGTGAAACAACCTTCAAGATCAACCAGCAACTCAGTTAGCAACAGTGATTAGGCACACAACTTTTCTGTTCTCATGTTTCACAAATTGGCTGCAGACGCTATGAAAAATCCGAGCCTCAGAGAACATACATGTCAGCGCATTGACTAGAATGATTGACTCTCTCTCTCTCAGGTTGCACGGGTCTTATGAGGCACTGAAAGGGGGTAACACTTTGGAAGCCATGGAGGATTTCACTGGAGGTGTAACTGAGTTCTTCGAGTTGTCGGAGGTGCCGAAAGAGCTCTACAGCATCATGAGGAAGGCGCTGGAGAGAGGCTCGCTCATGGGATGCTCCATAGATGTGAGTGGTGATGAAAGCTGTAAAATAAAGTGCACAGCAAATGCCAATTACCGGGCCTGTATTTGTTATGATTATATTACTTATTATCAAAAACTAGCAAGTCAACACCTTTGCTAACACGTCAGCCAGCTAATGTTACTTGGCAGGCAGCTTTTTACTCAGTTCCCTCCATCAACATCACCTTCATTTTTTTCACCTCTGATATTATGGCCTAAAGGCTGCTGAGCCTCGTTACATTACCCGTTTACCCAGCTCCAGTTCTGGCACGACACTGGCCAGGCTCCCCTCAACATCTCTTGTCATTCACCTGTGCCCCAAGCCTGAGAAACCTTCTCTTCCCGGTGGCCTGTAGTACAAACACTCCCTCGGTCCTCTGTCCATCAGGAAACATATAAAGAATATACCCCGAGCAGAAAGTTACACAGTGCAAGAACAGACATGAGAGGCACAGAGTGTCATGGTAGAAAAGTTGACAATGTTGCTTTAACTAAGAGTACGGCTGTTGTGTTAGTAGTAGGTAAATCTGTAACAATGCAAAATATTTTAGAAAAGTTACTTAATGTTGCTTTAATCTTAAGAAAGAATAAACAGATTAATTAAAAGATTTATCGCCTCATTATCTGATGTGTGTTGTTTTTCTGTCAGATTACTTCAGCCCATGAACTGGAGACTCGGACTGATCAGGGGCTGGTTAAGGGTCATGCTTACTCCATCATAGGTCTGGCAGAGGTATAGTAAAATGTTCATTTACTGTAAATACAAAGTTGTAAAAGTTCTGGGAGAGAAGATCTTTTAAAGTGATGCTAACAAGTTATTTTTTTGTTTGTAGTGTGACGAAGTCGCAAAGAACACCAAAGTTCGCCTGATTCGCCTGCGTAATCCCTGGGGTCGGGTGCTGTGGAAGGGACCATGGACTGCAAAGTAAGATTTGGAAAAACTTCAGTTTAACTCCTTATGTCGATATAAAAATATATAATATTTGCAAATAATCAAGTTCATAGAAAGATGCTTACAGTATGTATGATGTAGGCTACTATGACATAAGTCTTTTATGTTGTGGTGAGCGTGTTTTAATATGATTTGGTCTTTTCGCAGTTCAAAGGAATGGTCGAACCGTTTCCGTCGCGGACAGGGAAAACTTAAAAAAACAGACTGTAGTAGAGAGTGAGTTCTGGTGAGTAAACCACTGCGACACACACTTTAGTCCAGAGTAAAAATATCTCACGAGTCTTGAAAGTTGAAATTCATTTAGCCACTAGCAGGAGGTCAAAATCCTCAAATCAGTGACTGTCAGCTTTAGCTGTACTTTTAATTCACAACTATTCACATGTTGTTACCTAACAGACTCAAATCCTGTTTTTCCTGACAAAAATTTCAACAGCTTTGTACAAGATTTAATGAAGCATTATGCTTTAGACTCAAGTCTAATGAATGCACAGTGTTACTGTTTTATTGCTTCAACTTCAGCCTTTGTGCCAAAGTTGTTTGAGTTTTACTGTTCTGGTCATTCAGTTTTATTTATTCCAAATTTGCCTCGAGGTGTTTCCTTAGAAGCTCATTTCAGATAAGGAAAAACTCCGAACAGAGGACAGCTCCCTCTTTCAACAAGTTCTTCTCCTACACGCTTCCTCTTTCATGTTCCCCTCCAGGATGTCTTTTAGTGATTTCATGAGGAATTTCACAAAACTGGAGATGTGTAACCTAACCCCTGACACACTGGAGTGCGATGAAAGAAACAGCTGGACGGTATCGGTGAATGAGGGTCGCTGGGTGAGAGGCAGCTCTGCTGGCGGCTGCAGGAACTTCCCAGGTAGGCCTTTGAGTTTTTTTTTTTATTAGCAGCTTGTTAGTCCTGTAAAAAACAATATTTATCAAATTATTATGTCTTTAATCAGGCTGTTATGGATGGATATTTCAGAAACATTCTGGACCAACCCTCAGTACCGGCTACAGCTGTATGAGGAGGATGATGACCCAGAGAACGGGGAGGTTGTCTGCACTGTAGTCGTGGCTCTGATGCAGAAAGGTCGACGGATGCAGCGTCAGCAAGGGCCCAGATTCCTCACCATCGGATTTTCCATCTACGAGGTGATCATCACATGACCCTAAATCACTCTTATTTCCTGACACACGTTCAGTGGCGTCGAATGTCGTGTTTAACTTCTTCTTTGTCTGCGCAGGTCCCGAAGGAGGTATGCCCATCTTGGAGAAGGACTTTATTTTGATGAATTCAACGCTTTCACAGCACTGACCCATATCTCCAGAGGGTCGTGTTTGTGTGTGTGTGTGTGTGTTTGATTTAGCAGTGCATGTGATTTTGTTAGAGCCATGCTGGCTGTTTCCAGTCTTTCTCCTAAGCTAAGCTAATCAAAACTTTTCAGTATTAACTACTTTCCTTATTTGAGCAGCTCATTCCCATCCCATCAACTTCCTCTGATTTCTTTCCATTCACAGATGCGCGGACAGAATCAACATCTGCAGAAGGATTTCTTCCTGTACACAGCCTCCAAAGCGAAATGCAAGACCTACATTAACCTGCGGGAGGTAACGGAGCGATTCCGTCTGCCTCCAGGAGAGTACGTGGTCATTCCCACGACCTTTGAACCCCATCAGGAGGGGGAGTTCATTCTCAGGGTCTTCTCTGAGAAGCAGAACACGTCTGAGTAAGGATCACCGAGGGTCACTGCTGGCCATATTTAGTGGAGCAGCTGATGTTATTTTTGGAGATTGTTGACAGTAGAAATGAAAACTATAGCAAAGCCTTTAAATGAAGTCCATCAGTGAATGGCATAAATCATTGATAGGCACTAAATGTGTCTTGTTTCTCTTCACAGGGAAGCAGAGAACACAATCGGCTCCGACCAATTGCAGGTTTGCAACATGACTGAAGAAGTGGGGTCAAAATATATTTTTATAAGTCTGACTGATATAACAGCGGTGAAATGAGGAGTTTGGTCTTTTGGCCTCTGTCATTATGTCATTATGTACATTTGCCGCCCGCCCAGCTCCAGTTCTGGCATGACACCGGCTCCACTACCAGTCAGCATGGTGGTCCAAAACACCTGTGGTGCTCTGAGCTCACTGTCCGAGCATCCCGGCTAATAAACAGCTAAGATTAGCTAACAGCAGCTACAGTTGACAGCAGTTTACTTCACTGTCCATCAGGGAACTCTGTAAATCACAGAGAGTTGAGGCAGAGCAGCCGGGGGACATCAGAGAGAAACCAGAAAACATTTCCTCCATGAATGATCTAGTTTCACCAAAATCAATGAATTAGTTGATCGTAGTACAACAAATAGTACAGAACAGATACCTACTTGCTCCAACAAGAGTAACCTCTCTCCACATTTTCACACTGCAGTATCAGTTTGAATTTGATATATTGTGAATCCCAACTGTGTAACATATATATTTCATCAACCTTGTTCTTAAAATATCTCCGTCTTGTCTCGATTCATACTGTACGTTCACTCATTGTTTTCGCTAACTAACAGTCTTGAAAATGCAAAGTGTTTTCCTCCTTTTCATCTCATATCTCATCCTTCTGTCCTTCCTTGTCTTATTGGCCATCAGCAAGACAAGCGAAAGAAAGATAAGGTAATGCATGCACGTGGAAATAGTTTTTTTTTTTTTTTAGTTTGCTTTTAAACTCTGCTTTCCACCCCACTGCTTCTCTCCATCACATGTTGGATATTTGGCTGTTATAGTTTGTCCCATCATCATCTCATATATAGATTATAACCAGTGGAATAACTGTGAATTAACTCTTTCTTTTCTGTTCTGTTTGTCTCTTATAAATCTGCCATTACCCACATGCCAGCCTATTGTATTTGTGTCAGACAGAGCACGAGCCAACAAAGAAATCGAGCACGACGGCATTCGGGGGGAAAAGAAGAAGAAACCGAAGGTAGTCGCTGTGGTGCAGGAGCACGGTGTGTCTAGACAGAGTCAAAACACCAACACTGCAGCCATGCAGCAGTAGCTCATAGTGACCTTTTGCCCTGGTGTAATTTCTGACTGCTGTAAAATGCTGCCTTGACCGGGTCAAATAACATCGCTGGGAATACAACAATTGAGTCTGAAGCCAGCAGATCTCAAGTTGCCCAGCTGCACCTGTTTTCTCGTAAGGCCTCCGTGTATACGGACCAAGCTGTTTCACTAATGTGCTGGTCTCCTCTGGAACTATAAGGAAATACATCCAGAGATAATTAGTCACTAAGTGCAATGCTAGTTAAAGAGCAGCAGGAACAGAAGATGTGAAAAAAATAGCTCTACTATTTTAAGATCTCTGATCACCAAGTGAAGACTTGCTGGAGGTGCAGAATGAAAGTATAAAGTAAAGTCAGGAAAGTCCCTCTGCAACAGGATGAAAGTCATCTGAACACATTAACTATGTATTTGGGCCATAGTTTTTATTTCACTTTCACCAACTTATATAACCATGTACAAATATGTTCACATTTTGTCTGTTGTTTCCCGTTTTTGATCTGCTTAATGCGTAACACAAGAGCAGATTTAAAAGGGTTTAGGTTAGATAAGAGGGTGAGGCGAGTGGGTTGCAATGCAGCAACTCCACTGCTAGATGCCACCGAATCCTACACACTGCAGTGCAGTGACAGCTAGAATTACCTAAAGCTAATTTAACAACGTTTTCCAACATGTTTCCTGGATTAAATAATCTGTTTTATTGCGCCAATGTCTTAATTTAATCATAGTGGAGCAAAGAAACGCAGTTCTCAAATAAAAGGCAGATGACCGGATGAATGATTTTACAGTTTACTTTTGATATCAGTAAATGAATCTTAATCTTTCTGTCCTTCAGAGAAAACTACTCGAACCCGAGGAGGAGACCGAGGAGGAAAAACAGTTCAGAGCCATTTTCAAACAGATTTCTGGTGACGTGAGTACACAGTGAGGAGAGAGGAGCCTTTGAAAAAGACACAGGACAGATGTGGATGTCTCACTGTAATATTTGAGCTAACATGAGAACCGTATGTCCCTCCCTCCATCAGGACATGCAGATCTGTGGCAATGAACTCAAGACGATCATGAAGAATGTACTCTCCAAACGTGAGCACACTGGAAAGACTAAGATCATCGTTATAGTAATGTTTCATGTGCAGATCATTCATACCAAACTCTTCTTTTCCACAGATAATGAAATAAAGTCAGAGGGTTTCAGCCTGGAGACATGCCGGAGTATGATCGCCTTGATGGATGTATCCCTTCAGTTGGTTAGAAGTAGAACAGGCAAACCATTTTTTTTCCATAAATACGTAACACATTATGTGATGGCAAGTCCAGTTTCAGTGTATGAGCAGGGTTCCCCTCATTGCGTTTCACTTGCAAAGCTGTGTTGTTTTTTTCATAACTGACCCGTTCCTCAGACTGACGGAACAGGAAAGCTGAACCTACAGGAGTTCAAACACTTGTGGAAAAAGATCAAGGCGTGGCAGGTAGCTTCATTTCAGCAAAACTCCTGCTTGTGTATGACCTGCTCTGTGTTTTTATCTGACTGTCACTTTTCTCGTGCGTTTACAGGGGATCTTCAAACACTACGATAAAAACAAGTCCTGCTCCATCAGTAGCTTTGAGATGAGGAACGCCGTTAATGATGCAGGTGAGCAGCATGAAAGAAAAAAAACAAAATAGATATCACCATCAAACTCCCCCAGTTGATTGCTTAAATTAACAACACCTAAATGTGTATTTGAGGTTTTTTTTCCCACTATGCTGAAAGACAAAGTCGAGTTTTGGCCTGTATTTTCTGAATGAAAGATGTTTATACAGATGCAGTATCATCAGCTGTTCACAATGGAATACAATAGTATTAAAAACATTGTATAATAAATTCAGAATTTTGTTCAGGAACGTGAAACCTGATATAAACTGCTGACCGTGAGCCTGATCTCTGTTCTGCTTCCTCCACTTGAAGGATTTCACCTCAACAACCAGTTATATAACATCATAGCGATGCGCTACGCAGATGAAAACCTCAACATCGACTTTGACAGTTACATCTGCTGCTTTGTGAGGCTAGAGGGCATGTTCAGTAAGTACAGTCTGCCGCTGTGCGGCATCAAGAGAAAAGAAAACATGTTACACAACTTAATAACCTATACATGTAAAAGACGCAGTTATCCGCGTAGAGATTTACCTCTTGCTTTTTTTTTTTTTACTGCATCAGTTCAAGACTTCCAAAGAGTTGAATGAAGTCTGATCTGTTGTGTCTCTTGCAGGAGCTTTCAATGCGTTTGACAAAGACGGAGATGGAGTAATCAAGCTCAATGTCCTGGAGGTAAGAAGTTAATTAGTATTTTTCACCTCATGATAGTCTGCCTTACGCTAAGTAAGAATATAAACATACACACTACAGGACATAAACGTTTGTTATGAACATCTTAACACAAATGTATCCTAAAAGTACTTTTCTGCTCAAACTGAACCCCTTTGTGCTCATATTTGTATTTATTTATCCGTCTTTCTTTCCAGTGGCTCCAGCTGACCATGTACTCTTAAGTCGCCTTCTTGATCATGGATGTAGCTGCAGACAGTTGGTGTCCACATTCATGACTCGACTCCTGGATGATATTTTTGCACAGATTTTGTGTCTCCGGTGTCAAATTCAAAGTCAAATTCAGAGGCTTGATTATTTCTCCAGTTCCATGTGATATTTCGATTTCTGTCAACACTCAAGCTTTGATGGTTTAGCTTTTAAAGTGACTGACATCTCATCAGTAATAAAGCTAAGGTGTCAACAGTTTTGTAGAGTGACGGACAGTGAAGCAAGATGGTGTACTGACACAAACAGATGTTCTCACAAACGTTGCCAAAGTTCCTGTTGTCAACGATATGTGGTTAGTGATGCAACACTAACCACTAATCACGCCGTTAAAAAAAATAAATGTTTGGATAAGAAAAGAGTGAATACATAATATATAAGATATCTATGTAAAAATATAAGATATGTATGTAATAAGAAAAATTATGAACATTTTAGTAAATTCCAGATACTAAAAAAAGAGACGTGACTTGAAAGTAGGTGAGTATTAGCACAAATTTTTATTATTTATACAGAAAGTACAGGTTGCTAAATATTAGCCTATGTTTTTTTAAACACTGGATTTACTCCCCAAACTGTATTTAAATAATACAATTAACCAGCAAGTTAGGCCTGTTTATTTTCACATGTACACATCTCCTTGTAGCACTGAAGTGAGAACAATCTCAACATATTTGAAAAAGCATAACACACATACACACACACACACACCAAATGACATGACACTAAATTGGTGGAGTAGTTTCAGGCACTGTTGTATTTCTGCTCTTCCTTGACAGATTCAGCCAACATTCATTCAGCTGCTCTGAGATATTATGAATAGATGAACTTAAAATAAACTGACATTTGTTTTGGTTGACCAATAGATCCACAAGTCAAATAAATCTAAATAAATCTTAATAACTGGCAACTTAAACTGCAAATAAAGGATGAAGAATTAAAATTTAACAGCAGGGCCGACGGAGTGTTAGAGACTTTACGTCAACCATCCTAAAAAGGACCAACAACAAGTGGCCTGTTTCGTCTCACTGTCACAGAGTCATACAGTGCAGACCAGTGGGATGTGATCAGCACCTCGACAGACAGAACAGAAGAAGAAAAAATGTCCTTCTGCTGTAAAATAATGGGAAAAAAATCCTGAAAATAACTTATGAAACAAACAAAATCAGCTGATGTGTTTTAGTGGATTAAAATCCAGCCTCGTCTGTTGAATCACGCCTGCACCCCGCTGTCTTTCTCCACGTGTTTCTGCATGTGTTCAGGCAGCTCCTGCAGGAAAAATGCAAAGCAAAGGCTGAAGAGTTGTTGAACTGTGCTCATGTTCTTGGTGTGAAGGCGCTCTAGTGTCCCTTCTTTTGATAACAAAGCTGTTAGAGTCAGACTGTATGATTAGTTATGACAAAAGAACACATTTCTTAGCTCATGAGCTGAACTTCACTTTAATCTTCAGTAGAAGATGAAATGGCATCAGCCCGTTACCTGTCTAATCAAGTCCTGCGTGGCAAAAAAACTGCAGCAGCTCCTCCAGCGACATTTGACCATCTGCAGATTGGGGTTGGTGTGATCTCGAACGAGGTGCTGCACGAGATGCTCCGCTATGCCGAAGACCAGAGTGCAATTCTGCCACTGAACAGAGGGCACAAAGATACATGTTGAGGCATCAGACAATCAGAAATGTCAATCACAAGTCCATCTATGTGTAATGAGTCCTTACCCAGCAGTGGTAGTTCTTCATCAAGTTCAGCTTTGTAGCTTTGACACTGCCGTCATAGCAGCCTGTATAGATCTGTGTGTGATAAACAATGTCAGACACATTCAGCAATATCCATTTCTGAAATAAACCTCTGTCGTGAAAGTCTAGATTACAAAAACATAGCTGGGACAGCTATACGAGTCCACGTACCACACTCTTGTGTATGGCCATGCACATCACCATGTCACTGTAATCCCCGTACACCTGCATGCGGTAATGGGACTAAAAACAAAAAGAAAGAAGATGAATACAAAGTTCAATTAACATATTGAGAAAATCAGACGCGTGACCACACATATTGGGTCATAAATACTGCACCTGTAGCTCATAAACTCGGACCAGTTTATCCAGACTGGCTGTTACCATCACTTTCCCCAAGATGGCTATGGATGTGACGGCGTGACTGTGACCCTTGTAGATACGAACCAACATGGCCGTCTACAGATAAAAGTAGGGCAAAAATAAATAAGACAAAAATAATGATGACAGTCAATGCATATCAATAAATGCTGAAAGGCATCAAAACAAACTGAAAGCGCCCGTCCATGACAGATAATTAATTCTTGGAAATCTTTAACACTTACGTGGATGTTGTGGGCATGTACCGACGCGTCACTGGAGCCGCTGAAGACCAGATCATTCACCACCTGAAAGCAACATAAGAGGAACACACCACACATCATTTTTATTTACAATAAACTAAACTGCCTTAACAATATGTAAATGTCATACTATTAATTGTAAAGATGTTTGATGAACTCAAAATAAACTGATTTGATTCAAGATTCGGTTCATCGCCTCACCTTCATACAGAGGACTGTTTTGGTGTGACCCTTCAGCGAGCGCAGCAGCAGGCCGCTCTTGGCGTCGCGCACGCTGATGGTGCTGTCGTAGGAGCCGACCAGCAGCACTCGTCGGGCGCCCTCCTGTGCCGTATCCAGGCAGCTCACACCCCGCGGGCCATGGCACTCAAACACATCTAACTGCTTCAGAGTCTAACGAGAGAGAAAGGCGACGGTGGGAGAGGAAAAGATGCTCCTATTTTAAGTTTTTAAGCAGCTGTCAGAAAATCTGTAAATATATATCGACAATGCTGCATTTGTGTGAAGTGCTCGAGTTACAAGTCAGCCAGAACAGTTGACATAATCTGACTAAAATAAACCCCGTAATGATAGTCATCTTACTCAAATTACAGCATGTGAGTGCTTTTTTCATGTCAAAGCATAAAGAACACCAACCACACACACTATTCGAAATCATTTCTCTCACCTTTAAGTCAAAGCTGGCCACTGATCCGTTGGCGAGTCCGGCAAACAGAATGTTCCAGGCAGTGTGCAAACACAACACCCGGTCTGACAGAGTGACCTGATCCAGGCACTTCTGGCACTAGAAGCGAGAGGAGGAAAATAAATCAGGAAACAGGAAGCCGGATTAGGCTTCCTGAGCTGTAAATTAAAGTTAGATGGTTAAAAAGTATCAAACTCTTCGTATGTGAAAACCAAAGCTTGGACAAAATGATAGCAGCGGGTGTGATGGGGCGTGGTTTATGGCTCGGCCAGATGTTTTGTACCTTTGTGCTGTAACAGCGGATGGTTTGGTCACTGGAGCCGGTGTACAGGCGTGCCGACATGTTTGGGATGGGCGACACCAGCAGACAGTTGATTTTGTTTGTGTGACCTGTAAACACTGCTTGGCACTCCCTGTTCTGGATACACAGAAACAAAATGTGTTATTATTAGTTCACAGTTTAAATACTTCATTTTATGCATCCTAATTCTCAGTTACTACATATATTCAAATGGCTCCATTGTCTACGGTGATTGGTACGAGTTGTAAAAAGATACAGACAGCAGCGAAAAACAGTAAAAACTTTATTTATAATTTGATTTTATTGATCAGCCAATAAACAGCGTGCCTCAGCGTACCGTCAGACTGTAGGCTCGTGCTGTGTTATCTCCTGAACATGTGTACAACAGACCGTTGTGAACTTGGAGTCCGTGAACGGGGCCTGTGTGATTCGAAAAAGCTCCCAAGGATGGCTCCTCATCGTCATCGACCGCCCCAACACACTCTGAAAAAAAGCTCGGCTCATCACTGAATCTTAACATGTTGTTTGAGATGAGGAGCAATACTCACCTGGAGGAGTGTTGGCATTTTTCACTGGCTGTGTAGGCTGAACTTTTCTGCGTGAGAGAGAAAATCATTTCACATTCACGAGTAAAGCATCCCCATAATGTTCGGGATTCTGCACCGTAACATCTTATGAGGTGACCTCACCTCTCAGCATCATTTTGTAGAAACACCTGTATGCTCACAGAGCGGAACTCCATACTGACAGACTTCTGAGGAGGCTCCTGGTGGACAGATACAGTCACAGTTTCCTCATTGTCTGATTTATCGATATCAATGATCACCGGGTTGGAGGGCTCCGTCATTTTGACTGAGCTGTCACTCTCATTCCGTCCGTTGTCGCCATTTTGGTCTCTTTCAGGGACAAAAGAAGAGGCGGGCTTCTCTGATGCCGGGCAGAAATGTCCTCCCGTCTCTTCCTCAGAATCACCGTCAGCTTCCTCTCTTGCTAACATCGCCGGCTTTACGCGGTCCTTTAACCTCTCCCTCGTCGCTTGCTCCTGCTGCCTGGCGTATGATTCAGGAGAAGGGTTTACTGATGCAGAGCAGAGTTGTTTGAGAGAGGTAACAGTTGTCGGGGCAGCTAAGTGTGGCGATGTTAGCAGCAGCGAAGAGAGCAAATAAGTCTCAGGGTTACAGGAGACCGGAGGTAGTTGGCAGGTTGCTTGCTTTACTGGCTCGATAGGCAGGGCAAGCGGGGCTGGGTAAGCTTGGCTGATAGAAGATGCTGGGTTTGTCGGAGGTAGTTGCTGGCTGGAGGAGGCGGGGAAGGCACTAGTTGAAGAAAGGGGAGACTGCTTTGGTTGCACGGCAGCATCTCCTGAGTTGGTGGAAGAGATTTTTATAAGAAAAGGTGAACTATTTGTAGTGTGTGAAGTCAGTTAAAGTAAAAGGGTAAATCTGCTGTACCTTGCAACTCCTGCAGGATCTCAATGCGCTTGGCTCGTAGACTGTTGACCTCAGCTGTGCACTGAAACAGCAGGAAGAACATAATGACATATATGATGTGAAAAGGTAAAAATAGATATGACATTTTCTTTAATAGCGGTGGTACCTGCTGTCTAAAGAGCAGGAGTCTCTGGACTTCTGTGTAGGCAGCCTGTAGGACGTTGCGGGCCTGGACCAGAGACTGGTCTAAATCCTGTAATGAGTGGCTCAACTTGTCCTCTCTTAGAGACACAGCCAGCAGCTCGCCCATTTGGTCCTGGTCTGCAGGGTAGGAAAACAAAACACAAACTGAGATTTACTGGAACACAGTCGGAAACATTAGAGAGAGGTGAGACTAAATGTGTTTTTTGTTCATCTGAATAAATATGTTGTCTGGAGTCAGTGTGATGTAATGTTAGCCTTTTTATAGATGCAGTTGTCATTAGTCTTGTACCAACATGTGATGTGCTTATACTTAAACTACATACAACATGGTAATGCCTTAAAATGACTTTTTAAAAATATATTCCTGAAATATAGAATAATATGAAATAATTCTGTTGATAAAACAAGAAACAAAATATCAGATTTACCCTTGTTGGACTTTTTCTTCTTTGGTTCCTTTGTTTCCTTTTCCTGCTGTGAGAATAAATGATATATAAAGTCAAACAATAAAAGATATCAATACATTTATCCATTTATTTCACTCTACACTTATCAACTGTACACTACTCACCCTCACTTCCTCTTCGGCTTTCCTCTTTTTGGCACTGTGGTCTCTTAAACCTCCACTCTCATCCTCACAGTTCGGTTCCACCTTCAAAGAGACTTCTGCGACCGTCTCACTGCGACAATCTTGCGGTGCCTGACAGGCCTGCTCCTGAATCGGAGAATCTGAGTGTGTTTCTGTGTGAGAGTCGGTATCTGCTGCGTCCTGGTGCGAGGAGGTAGTGGAGGTAGTTCAGTCCAGTTGTCAACGACGGGACTGCCTGGGAGTGACTCCCAGTGGAAGCCTTCTGTCAGAGGACAGTCCTCTGCTTGTGTTGAGCTTTTTTTGGGCAACTCAATTCCAAACCTGTTTCACCACAGGGAATTAAAACTGTCAGCTTCTGCTCAGCAAGCAAGAAGTCAAATGAACGCAGGAGAGAAGAGACTTACCTGGGCATGCCTTTCACCTTCTCCTGCCTCTTCCTCCTCATCTCCTCATTCATCTCCCTCCAGCTCAACTTACTCTTGGTCCCTGATAAGCTGAGCAACTTATTGACGGTCGGTTTAAGCCCAGCCTCTTTCCTCCCCCTGCCTGGTTCGTGGGCAATTCGTACCCTGCGAGCGATGTTGAGGTTGGGCTCAGAGGATGCGGTCTTGCCTGAAAATCGGCTGAGTGAAGTCGGGCTATCGGAGGCCGCCTGAGATCCTATCTCACTGTTGATTGACGTTTCATTTGAGCCACTTGCAAAGCTTGAGCTGCTCTCACAATGCTCATCCGTCCCTTGTGTCTTGTCTGGTTTAGCAGAGGTAACACTAGAAGGATGAACACCAGAATGGGATGAAGGAGCAGCAGAGCTGACCAGTGAGGACTGCATCGGTGTGGTCGCAGCCGAGGCGATGTGATGGGCAGCATCCTTGGCGTAGGAGCCACCTGTTGGCTGCTCCTGCTCAGTTCCGGCTTGATCGACTGTTCGCACACCCGTCTCAGCGTTCTGCCTCCGGGCTTCACGATCTGCTCTGCACGGTTCCCTCAAACCCAGCGCTCTTCTGATTTGCCGTAGCATCACACTGACGTCGGCATCCCGTATGGGAGCTGCACTGGTAGAAGCAGGTTGGGCTGTGGCTTCTTGTCCTGACTCAGGAGATCCTGTACTCTTACTCTGGCTGTTATCAAATATGATGGCACCTCTCTGAGGGAGCTGATCACTGGTGAAGTCTGCAGCACTATCATACTGCTTGTTGTCATGGTCATGCTGCCTGTTGGCAGGCCATTTTATTTGTTCTGGCATGTTAGTGGCACCTTCTTGGGTGTTGTGTGGTCTTCTAATAGGAATATCGATGCACCGATTGTAGAAAGAAAAGTTGCGATCATAGCTCAGCTGGGGAGCCGTTTGCGTGAACTGGGCCTTAACAGAAGGTTGATGCCAAATTCGACCTGAAGGCTCTCCGGACAAATAAGCAAATCTTCCACTTTGATTCTGCGGCGCTGATTCTCTTTGTTGAGGAGGTCTCTGCAGCCTGGACACTTTATTCTCTTTGTTTTGAAAAACAGAACTGTTGCTTCCTTGTTGGTGGGTTCCACACAACTGTTTGAGTGGCCTCGTGTTCACTTGTTTGGATAAGTCTGGCTTCACTACTTTGGACACCACTGTGCGTTTTGTGGGAACTCTTTGTGGCACTCCTGGATGCTTCTGATCAGCTAGCTGCTTCAGTTTCTTTCTTTGTCTCTTTTTTGCGCTCTTCCTGTGATGGAAACAGCAACAAAAAACAACATATTTACATCATGGAGAGAACAAAATGATAATTTTGACTCAATAAGAGATTAACAGGTGAAACTCTTACTCCGCTTTCTTTAGCGTCTTGTTTCTCTCCAGGATTCGCTTGATGGTCTCTGCACTCAGAGTCCTCTCCACAGGGAGGGTCTTTACGTTTCTACACATCAAGTTGTTCAACATGGCTTTATGTTGGGCGGTGGAGATGTGCTGAGCATACTCATTTAAACCCATGGAGGATTCCTTACACGCGTAACATTCATGAAATGAATCTCTGTTAATGGAAAAACATAACAGCACGTTTGTCAGATATGAGTAGACTTCATCAGCTCCAGCTACATGCACTCAAGAGGTTAACTGGTGATTTGCCTGTAGGCATGAATGTGAGTGTGAATTAGTTTCTATGTGTCAGCCCTGTGATGAACCCGTGCTGGGTGGCAGAGCCAGGCCTCCATTGGAGGTAACATACAGTATGTCTACATGAGGACATTCAAGTAGGTGGCTACCTTGTAGTCAGCATTAGTGATTTGGATTTACTGTGCAGGTTGGGGTGAAGTTATCAAGCGTAATATGTGCGTTACTGTGAGAAACGCTGATGTGTTTTTGCATCTCTCATGAAAAACATAACAGGTATACATTTATATATTTAACAAATATTACTCACTTGCCCAGCACGGTCTCCAGCTCTCTGTGATGCAGCATACTATGCATATGCTCTTGTCCCTCCTGCAGTCAAGAGTCATACTGTCAAAATGTGCACATATTTGTCAGCACTGATGTTCAACTCAGTAAAGTTAGACCCACTTACATATTTCAAATATAACTTGCGACACAAAATACAGTAGTGTCTGCCTTTCTGGGGCCATGGTAAACTCTTCTTCTTTTTCTTCACGGGGGTTTTACCCACCTTCTCATGTGGGGATTGAACCATTGCCATCTCTGCAAAAACAAGAGATAACAGCACATATGAAAGCTTTGCACTGGCATTAAATATCGTAGAAATGAAGCCAAATCTCAGAGTCATATAGACATCACAATGTCGCATTATCCTGGACAGTTTAAAACCAATAAAACACAGCAGCAGCAGCAGCAGCACAGTGTGTCAGAACTAGCCTGCTTTAGCTCATTTAGACACGTTCAAAGTGGATCCAACGGTTTTAAATTAACGGCCGGCGTGTTACAACTCACACAAACCGGCGGTGAAACGTTAGTGAGATTAGATATAAGTTAATTATATTGAGCGAAATATTAAATTTAAACTGTAATCAGCTGATAATTACCAGTCACATTTCACATGGCAACAACCAGGACTCAACTACTGCTGCTGCTGTTGCTGCTGCTCAACTGCCATGTTTGGCTACGTAAATCACGTCACGTCCAATCGTTCGTTAAAGATGAGACCGGAAGTTCGTCCGTTGGCACTGTTCGCAGATCTACAAAAGATGTGCCGGACATTTTACGTCGACATCCGGTGGTGCAGATGTTTTATAGATCTACTGAGCTACAAGGACGGAAGAGGAGTTTTCAAGCTAAGAAAAATAACTAGCTGTTTTTAGCTGTTTACAGCGTGTTTATCGCCAACTGGACTTTAAATATAAAGGTTTTAAAATGTGTAACGGCTGTATGCAAAAAGAATACCCGGACCGGGTAAGTAGATGCAGCTGGGATACCTCACGACTGACTCTGAAGCACAGAAGCTAACTTAGTCTACTAGTAAAATTAGCTACTAACGGTATAGTTATCCAGTTAGGTTATACAACCAGCTCAAACCATAACACACAAAGTTTAATATGATGGTTCGTGTCATTTCCTGCTCAGGGGAACACTTGTCTGGAGAATGGCTCCTACCTGATGAACTATGTGGGCTGTGCCAACTGCCATCAGAGGGACTTTGTGCTGATCAGCAATAAAGCCACAGAGGATGATGATGGAGAGGAGATAGTCACATATGACCGTGAGTTTTTTATTACTGTAGTGGAGAAGAGCCTCCAGAAGTAGTTTATGCACTTCTGGAGGTGTTTTTGGGTGTGTGGACTAAGGTAAATTGCAATGCCTCAATGATATTTTGAATTCTAGTTTATTTCTTCTTTGTATCTTCAGTCCTTGGCCCTTCAGGTCGAGGACCAGCTCAAAAACCATTGCTCTACATACAGATATAGACATAAGTACAGCTGAAAAAAAGATTCTTCACAGGTAGACATTAACATAACAGCTATGCATAGATAAAACGTATATAAATAAGTATGTATATATAGGAACAACAACAACATTTGTAGACAGACTAAGATCTGGTGATGTGTACTGTAGGTTGTATTACGTACGTGAGGTAGAGTGGATATTACACTATACACAGTATGCACAGTGTGAGTAGATTGTGTGAGTGATGACATTTACATATTTAAAGAACAGAAAACGAAGTGAGAATAATACTTTATATAATAATTTACAGGTTATTGCACAGGTAATGTTCCCGGCACTGTGTGCCTGGTTTTAAATGTTCATCACAATGATGGCCTCGCAGTTTTGAAGCACACACTAGAAACGTAACAAATATGTCACTTTATCATCTCAGATATGTTGCTAAGGTCAAATCATTCCTATCTCACACTGTCATAGAAAAAAAAGAATGCATGCTATTATCACCTCAAGGCTTGACTCTTGCTAATGCAGGGAGTTTTCCTAAAAACGCAGCAGCCCGAGTACTGCCAAGAACAGAGGGCACATATAACACCTATTTTAAAGTTTTTATTAGAAATTCATAACACAGCATGTTTACAAATAATCTGTCAATTTCTTTGTCCTTCCAGATGTTTGTAAAAATTGTGACCATGTCATCGCCAGGCATGAATACACATTCTCTGTTGTTGATGAATATCAGGTAAAGTATCTGTATAACTAAGTATTTTAATACCTGTTACCTAATATTTAACAGTATTCATGGTTAGTTGTTGCCACTGTCTGGTCTTTCAGTGTGTATATTAAGCCTGTGTTGTGTCTTCCAGGAGTACACCATGCTCTGCATGCTGTGTGGAAAGGCAGAGGACTCCATCAGTGTGTTACCTGATGACCCCAGACAGTCTGCACCTCTCTTCTAAATCTCAAACCTGCAGATCATGATAACACTTTTTATATCGAGTGTCACCACCTGTGCAGCCTGCCCGCTTTCAGGGTTCCAGCCATTTTTTTTAACATGCATTTAAAATGTTACGCACCTATTTAACTATGTACAACGTATTTTAAGGTCCTGGCTGTTTGTAAACTACTGTATGCTGATATCAGTTGAGTGACACATATAACTTTATATTACACTCTATGACAACAACAGATGTTATGTATGTGAATGGAAAATGTACTTTAAATAAACATTTTTATACTGCTAAGAATTTTATTCCTGTCTGCATTCATCTGATGTTACAATGTCAGAAAGACAAAATAAGGTCTAAGCTCTGACATGCAGCTATAAAAATGACAGATTGCAGCTGTTTTTGTATCCAAAATAGCTCAGATATGTTTTTAAAAAACATCAGCTGCAGTTCAAATGTCGGGAACTTTTAAAAGTATATTTATCTGCTTAAAGTTATTTATTTCCCTAATACCTTGTCCCAGAATAATATGGCTCGTAGCCACTAAACTGTTGGGAGTGTTTTGATTATGTTAAGTTGTGGGTAAGGCAGGATCCAGCCTTTACAGTTACAGTTTATGAAGCTGCTTGAGATTGAAAGTTAATTTCTGAATCTTGAATGGAGAATGAAACTTCCAACATGCATTTGTAAGCCAACATAGACGCGAAGTGCATTAGAAGAAATGAAAACGGATTTTAACATGACAACCTGCCAAACTCAAAATCTCCAGACCAGCTGCAGAGTGGATTAATTAAGATGCTTACTATAGTGTCAACATCTGGCTGTTTGTTGTGGTTTCAGTTTCCTGTCTAGCAGTCATGATTCAGTCATGAACCTACTTGGATCTGTCGTACTAGACTACTCATATCTATTACACGCTTCCTCTTTTATGAAAACCTGGTTGATATTTTAGAAGCCCTAAGGATGATGAATCTCACCTTTATTCAAACAACTTAAGAGCTCATCTTTGGTGAGCTGCGATCTGTCTTTGTCTGTGAACATGTTCATTCACTTCCTGTCAATTGCTGCTGTCTTGTGTCTTGCTGTGGCTACATATTGTTCCACAGATGGTGGAGCTTTCATTTGATTGTGGTTGTCATCTGGGACCTTCCCCACCAACACCACCCCCTCCATTCAGTCACTAGCTCGTCAGCAGTCTGTCTTGTGCTTACAGGGACGTCTGTCTCAGAAAACAGCTGCTTGGACAGAATCTGACAACGGCACCGTTCTCAGGGGGACGTGCTGCAGTCTGAGCTGGTGTGACTCGAGTTCAACTATCAACTTTGACTGTCTTCCCATTTAAATGATCCGATCACTGACAGCACTGCTAAGCTTGGAACTCTTTCTTCTGTAGAACGTTGTTCTAATAAGATCTCTTCACAGACAACTGTGTGTTATCTTAGTTCCCTTTGATGCAACTGCCACAGAACAAACTCAAGGAACTAAAACCAAAACTATTTGCACGGCTAGATACTGCTAAGCATGAACAAGCAGTAACTGCCATGTCTGTGACATGAAGCCAATGCAGACGTGCCAAAAACTGCAGTTCCTCAAATGTCAACTTGAGGCTGGCTACAGAACAAGTCAGTCTCCATAAGTTCCCATGTTCAAATGTCCAGCTTCATGGCAGAAATAAACATGTTTACAGCCTGGTGCAAAAAACAGTTTATGTACAGTACCAGGCTTCATTTGGCCTGCCTCAGGTCTGCTGATGATCCATGTTTTTACAGATTTTTAGATAGCGGACTACAAACATGGCAGTAGCCAGAGCTACCACACTATGCTTCAAAACTCATGCATTTATTTATATGGTCAATGGGCATTAATGAGGAATAGTGAGGAAACTTAGGTAAATTGACCCTTTAATCAATGAAAACTACAGCATGTAGTCAGCCAGGAAATATTTTTGAGATCTGGCATTTATTGAACTTACTTATAATATATATATTTTAAACTGTGATAAGAATAAAAATGAACAACAATCAGACATGATGAAAAGTTTCCATTTATAGCAGTTTTCTTCCATTGCCATCTACTTGATGAAAGAAATAATAATGCACATCGTTGCTGGTCTACATTATAATGTACTTTGATCAGAAGCAGTTCAGTAAAAATACAGATGTCTTAGCGGATTGTACAAATGAATAAAAAACAAAACAAACAAACAAAAAAAAACATTTGCAATGATACTCATGCACTTTTACAATACTGAAGTATGAGTGCACTAACATGTACATTCTAATATGCTGACGCCTTCTTTTGCATGACATAGTTCCTAGCAAAATAAAAGCACACTACTACACTGTGATGCCCAATGAGCAATTCATTGTTACATATAATAATTCATCTAGCTGTTTTACAGGAGTGAGGTCAATATGGGACTGCATGCCCTGATTCTGTACATGAATGCTGATGTTGGTATACTGCGCGCGGTGTTATTTGCTATTAGTGTTCTTAATCTGAGTACATTGTTTCTATTAGTGTTTACCATTTTCTTAATGGTACATATCTACAATTAGCATCATTTCTTTTTTTTTCTTTTTACATCCCTCAAGTATTAAACATTATCTTATATTTGGTCTCATATTAGGCCTACATGGAGTGTTAAGAGAGGAGTGAAATGAGAGGTAAAGAGTTGGCAATCTTCCGGTTTTCTCAGCCTTTTTGTTTCAACTGCAGGTATCAAGCCACATCGTCAAGTATTTTGAGAGAGACGCCCAACAAATGAATAAATAAATAAATACAATTTATCATACATTTTACATTACATACAGTACATTCCCTTGAGTAAATACCGTATTTACACATGCTATCAAGGACTGGGTATGAGAAAGCCTCACGCTACAGTTGCACCATCCGATCAGTCACTTGTGTCAAATACAGTCATCGGTTCACTTTGCCGGAGCCTTTACCCTCGTGGATCAGCCCCCTTCCCCTGGAGCAGTGGCCCCACTGTCCAGGTCCGGACCTGTCTTGTGGGTGAGTGTGCCGAGCAGGAGGGGAGCTGGAGAAGCTAGACGGAGAGCGGCTGCGTCCCTGCAGTGCCCCGCCATCGCGGAGCTCCTGGCGGGAGGGGGAGGAGCTTAGCGAGCGCTGCAGGGAGGAGGAGGAGCTGCGAGGGCGAGGAGGAGGGCTGAAGAGCATCCCGCTGCGGTCCTGCATCAGCTGAGTCAGACTGGCCAGGAAGTCTGCGTCACTAGTGCTGCTGGCTCGCACTCTTAACCGCCGTCGTCTGGCTGCAAAAGAACATAAGACATAAGATATGACTCTTCCTCTTCAAACCTGTTTAATGTTTTGTTGTCTTCTGCATTTTTTTTTTTAGCAACTGGTATTTGTTTCTTTGTAGCAGAGTCTGACATCCCTGCACTTGACTCAAACTGGCTCCAAACACATAAAATACTCACAGGAATAAATGAAGCATGTAACCCAGCTCTACTGTTTCTAATTTTAGCTCACCGATAATAATAACCTCACACTTTACTGCTCACTCCAAACTCTGCATCAGAGCTGTATAATGTGAACTGAACACTTGGCACTGCTGCTGGGTTGTTTTTTTTTTTTGTTTTTTTTTTTAATCGTAAAGGAAACACAATGTACTTGTCACAGTTTACTGCAGCCAAGATGGAGCAGCCAAAGTGAGCTATTAGATGACAAGTGACAGGTAATAACTCTTACTACTGTCCCATGCAATACTGTGCAACATTAAATCAGACTGCAGTTGTGACATTTCTATGTAAAAAATATCTGTTTCTTTGGCCACGCTTCTGTTATATGACTGACAATGTAGCTGCTTGAGTGTTTGCTGACCATGAGCGTCACCAAATCAACCCGGACTGAAATCTTATATACCATCCAACAAACAAGTGACAAACGCTTTCACAGCACGGGTCATACCTGTTGTCCACACAGGGGCGGATAGGTGGTTTTCCAGGAGGTGGTCGAGGCAGGAACCTGCTTGTAAGTTGTTCGGGTATAAAGGTGGCGCTCACAGGACGTGGGATCTTACTTTTACTACCTGACGAGGAGGACAGAGAGAGGGGGTCTTCTCCTACAAAGTCGGACCTGGAGCCCCGCTCTGAGGGGAGTCTGTCCCTCGGCAAAGCGGAAGGCAGGTTGTCACAGGACAGGGATGGAGAGGGTGAGTGGGTGGGGGAGCCAGGGACGGGACTGCTCCAGCGGTGACGCCTCTCCATGTTGAGGTCCCGGCTCGGAGAGTCCAGGAGGGCGCTGGGGTCCCGGACTGGGATTCGACTCAGTCTTGGGGATAAGGGGGAGTCTCTTTGCCTGAGCGGAGCTGGGGGTGGGGAGGAGGACACGGTGACCGTGCTCTCCATAGCGCCTCCTGCTATGTCAGCTTGAGGCTGCTGATTGGGCTCTGATGAGCGATCGGGCAGACCAGAATCACTCTCCGGGTCTCTATCGTTTGTCAGATGAGCTGTGGGGCCTTTGGCCGGGCTTGGCACTGGAGATAACTCCAACCTCTCTCCATCCTTTAAGATTTCCTCTGAGGCTTTGTCAGATCTTCCCGATGGTGCCTCTAGTGGTATAGCATCACTCCTCTCCTGTACCGGTGACTGAGGCCCACAGCTAGAAGACTGAAGAGTTAAAACGATTGTTAAAAAAAAAAAAGAGAAGGTATAAACACCTTCATAAAAACTTAATATACACACAGCCTCAGTCCTAGAGGTGCTTTAGGACCAATAAAAGTTTGAACGGCTGCGTTGCCATGGCAACTGGCACAGAGCTGAGCAACACCGTGCTTATGCTGCATTCACACAATGTCAGCACAATAGATGAACGGGGAAAACACCACGTACGCCCACTTGAGCATTCACGAATTATCCCAAGGTGAGTAGCCCTCGCGCTAACCTTGTCGTTTCAGCAGATAAACAGTCTGAATGAGATTCTTCTGTAGTGTGAAACTATCGATGCCTTCATAAAATAATAGGATTTCTTAATAGTCATTCCTATACAGATGATGATAGACTCAATGTGTTGATCAGCACTCTGCAGAGTAGCCCTAAGTATATTTGTCATTTAGTATACAACTAATCTAATTATTGTCATCTCACAATGCTACTTTCATTCATGCACAATGAAAGGTTTGGTCATCCCTACCTGGTCCATCTGGGGTCTTCCCATGATGACTGAGGGCATCTGTCCCAGCATCCCCGGCAGTCTCCTATGGCCAAGTAACCACGTGCCGGGCATGGACATCTGTGACAGGACAGGACTGCTGGGCACTGCTGTGGACTGGCCATCCTGCGGCTCAGAGGACTGGTTGTCAGTTTCGGCGGGTGTGCGGGTCCCGGGCTTATCCTCCTTCAGGGCCTCACCTGGAGGCTTGGTGCCACCAGAACCGCTGCCTTGCTCTAGCTCCAGCATCACCCACTCCTGAGAGTCTCCCTCCTGGGGCACAGGACTGAGGTTTACGGCCACAAAGCCACTGCTCGCTGCGCCCTCCTCTGGGTCGGGGGTTGCTGTGGCAGAGTGTTCCTCGTTGCAGGAGGGCGGCTGTCCCCTCCCAGATAGCGATTTCTCCCCGACTTGAGACAGGACAGGACGCTGTTTGCCCAAGCTGAAAAAACACATTGCACGTGCTACGATGAGTTTCTGCCTGTTTGCAAGCCGTCACAAGTACATGTACTGTAATTTGGTTATCTTTTACTAACTAGGCCTCGAGGAAGCGTTCGATGGTGGGCTTGGGTTCGGGTGCGAGTCTTTTCTCAAATGCCAAGCTCTGACTGTGTCTCATCCTCCGGAGCAGTGGCGCCGCCCGGTCCAAGAACATGGTCTCTGATCGTACCCGTCTAGGAGAACTCTGCATGGAGCCGGTGTTGGGGCTCTGGTTCCCCTGGTTCTGACTGTGTTCATCCTCGCTCACCACCTGAGAATAGATGAGTAGCAAGAAAACCATGTCTTTAAATTGGGCAGTTTAGTATCAAGAAAGTGGGAGACAGTAGGTGGGCTCCTTGTGGGTTTCTACTGAAGCCTAGCAAGAGTATATGTATTAATAGAGGCTGGCAGGTCCATTATCATATCTCAAAGGCAGAGTGAATGTGGGCCTGGGGAGAGTTTTGAGCTACACTTTACATCTCACTGCACAGGAAGGGAAGCAATTACACATTGAACATCCAAGTGAGCGTTCACAGTAAACTACATTGCCCTGACCTTCCTGATCATCGGCTGGGCGTGTTTATGGTTTCGGTTGCGGTCCATCTCTTCCCATACATCTCCACCAGGGGTGGTCGGCGTGGGGATGGGGGGGCAGTTGTCAGCATCACTGAGGCGTTCCCCTTGCAGGACATCCTCTGTGTTCTCCCTCTGCAGCTCGCCCGGCAGCACCGAGGCATTGGCCATGCTGTGGAGGAGAGGGAAGGTCACGCCGCAGCTCGTTTCCACAGCGCAATTTTAGAGCAGCCATTTCTCGGGGATCACTGACTGTGCAGATTTCTGTTCTTAAATAATCTCACATCCAACAGAGTGTGAAGGAAGTTTGAAAAGCACAAGTGAAAGTGCAACAAGAACATACAGCAGTAAACGGAATAAACAGCTATATGTCGATAGTGACAAAGCTCTCTTTGGCTGTAAATACCCCAAGTACGCTGGCGTGAGGCGAGTGAGTTGCTGAGCAGTGGTTGCTGCGGCAGTGATGGTCAGCATATCGTCGGAGTCACATTTCTCCCAGTCGTACGCGTCATTCTCCAGCACGTTGTGGCTCTTCATGGCGTTCTCAAACACTGACATCAGGAGCTGTCACAGAGAAACCACAAGTGTCAGCAGTGTGTTGAAGAGACAAACAGTGTGTGCAAAAAAAACCCCAAAACAAAACAAGAGCCAACCTGATAGTCGGGCTTAGTGAAGTAGTCCAAGGTTAAGATATGATCCAGGAAGGTGCTGAACTCTGTGGGAAGGTGCTTGAGCATCAGTCGATGGTCATAAGTCTCTTTTAGGTTTCCTACTTGTTCCTGAAAGCAGAAAGGGGGAAAAAAAAACACGTGTTTGAATGGATACACACGCTGTGAATTACAAATCTATACTGACTAACACAGAGACACGTACTTTGTCTTTAATTTTCCTCCAGGGCAGCTGACCAACCATGAATTCAACCAGCATGTAGAAGAGGGACCACAGGTCGTCATGACGGCCCATTTCCTGCAGATCCAGAAGATACACAAGTGTGAGTAACTTCAAGGGTAAAATAAATAAATAAATAAATATGAGTATAAGGTATGAGATGTTTTTGGTCACCTTATTCTTATGAGCATTGATTGAAGCATATCGCACAGTTCCTCTGAAGCCTGCCACAGGACGAGGCTGAAACAGAATAAAGATATAATATAACAAAGACAGTGAAAAATGGAGAGCTAAGCTGAGGTTTAGATTAAGTTTATACATCCTCATTAACTTTTGTGATGGTCATACATGATGTGTAGTATTTTTATCCTATCTTTAATATTCTCGGATCAAACACCAGTGCAGCATTTTATTAATCAGCCATTATGATTCTGATTTCTTTTGAATCCACTTTGTGACGACATGCTTTAGTGTACAAAGCCAAAACAATGCTTTAAGGAAGTTAGCACAGAGTACTTACGGGACGGACTTCCATACTGGAGTTGGTAAACTGACGGGCCAAGCCGAAATCAAGCATATAGCAGCATCTGCAGGTACTGGCTAGTCGTCCCATCGCAAAGTTGGACTAAGATTTTAGCAACACAGATAAAACACGAGTGAGTTCAACAGTAAACTGACTGACCAATTTACAGACCACTGAGGGCTTGAGGTCAACTCACAGGTTTAATGTCACGATGCAGGAAGCCTACAGAGTGGATGCTTTCGATGGCCTCTAAAATCTGCTTGCCAAGTCTTAAAGTTGTGGAGACGGAGAAGATGCCTCGGGTCATGGTCCTGCGCAAATCTGCTAGATTCCTCCCCTGAAGACAGAAAGTCAGCGCTGCACGTCACAGTCATGATGCAGAGTGAATGAAATACTTAGCTAACACTGACAAGTGAAGATCCTACCTGGAGTTCCATCACCACGTAGTTGAAACGATCATTTCGGCCACAGCCTACAAAGCGGCACACGTGGTCTTTGCCTGTCGAAGAAAGGAGTATAAATGGATATCGATAATTAGACTGGCTTTCTATAAAAGACTTTACATTTCTCAACATGGATATTTATTGATGCTCCTCCAGGCGCAAATATCAGGTGGAAACATGTTTGTGCAGTATGTTGTACTGTGGTTATTAGTATTGACTGAAATCATTGCTGGCTGGGAGCGGGTTGCTGCTCCAGGTGAATGACTTCAAGTGTCTCTGGGTCTTGTCCATGAGTGATAGGAGAATGGAGTGTGAGAGAGAGTGTGTGTTGATGCAGCATCCACAGTACTGCAGATGCTGTACGTTCCAGCCCTAACCTATGATCATGAGCTTTGGGTAGTGACCAAACGAATGAGATCGCGGATACAGTCAGCCAAAATGAACCAAGTTCAGCATTAGAGATAGGGTGAGGAGCTCCGACACCTTTGTGTCCGAGCTGTGGTGGTGCCTTTTGGGCGTCTTCCTTTGGGAGAGACCTCAGGGCAGACCCAGAACCTGCTAGAAGGACTACAAAGCCCACCTAGCCTGGGAATGCCTCAGGATCCCCCAAGAGGAGCTGGAGTCCATTGCTGGGAAGAACACCTCCTCCATTTACTAAATGTGAAGTCTCAGTTGCTCGGTCATTCTCTGGGAGTTTACTCCGTCATTGACATGCGGGCAGCATCACTCACCCTGAAGCTTCTTCAGCACGGCCACCTCCATCTTCAGCACCTGTTTGGGCTGTTGAGCGGACTCCACCTTCAGGGCAACCGGTGGCCTGGCTCAGCTGATCCAACACCTCGTAGATCTCCCCGAACCCGCCTCCGCCTATCTTCCTCGACTGAAAAGGAAAGGAGCGTTGGTCGTCAACAGTGGAGACGGTGGAGGATTTCTCCTCTCTTTTGGCGAGACACTCACCACTTTCCATCTCTCCCTGACCACGTCTGCTACCGACAGGATGTCTGTGTGCTCTCCAGCCCCACTCATCCTCCTGAGTGCTCTCAGCTACAGCCTGCAGCTGGCATCAGTGACGCAAGCCCCTCACTGGGGGAGAAAAAAAAAACAGGGAACAGATTTTTTAAAAATTCAGTTTCCGCTTTCATCCTTCACAATCACTGCACCCTGTGCATGCTAATGTGCATGCAAAGGGGAGGCACGACTTGTAACTGATTATTCAGCGACTGAAACATTTGTGTGTGAGTGTGTGTGTGTGTGTGTGTGTGTGTGTGAGAGAGAGTGGGGGGGGGGCACCATTTAAAAGGCTGCACCTCCGAGGTTCGTGCAACCGCCGCTAGATGGGCACGAAAAACAGCAGCTAGCACCATCAGGTCTGTTTGACTCTGTGCCAAAACACAGCTAGCGGCGCTGGCTCGTCATAAATGGCCATAAACCCGGTCGTTTGAGAGGATTAGCCAGCTAGGCAGCTAATCTAGCTGGGTGACGGAGCGGAGGTCCAATGCGGCGGCGGCGGCGGCTGCTCCTGCTGCTGCTGCCGCGGTGGTGGTGGTCCTGTAAACAAGCTACCTAGCATGTTTAGCATTAAAAAAACCCCTCTTACCTCGCTCCGTTGCGCCGTTACGATATCGGTTAGTGTGTGAAATCCAAACGGTCCCCATGCTCCCGGTGTGTTCCTTTGCAAGAGCCAGGTCATTCCAGCGGGTTGTTTATTTTAGAAACGACACGGTGTCGGCGCGGCATAGCTGAGCCTTAGCTACGAGCTTTAGCCAGCTAGCCTCGGCTTTGCTAATGGATGTGGAGCGACGATGCCCCCGTGCGCTCTCCCTCTCGTGACGTCACAAGCGCCAGTGTCTCCTGATTGAACCGCAAACTCCCGCATCCCTCCCTGAGAGAGAGGGAGGGAGAGGGGGAGAGAGAGAGGGGGGGACAAAATGTAGTCCATACATCACAGAGGATAAGAGAAGGAAGTCTGCAGCATCATGACTGTAACAAACCAGAAAAAAAATCAGAGTACTCAGGGGCGTAGCTGAGTCTTCTGGTGGCCCTGATAAGATGCTGATAACCCTCCACCACCAACCACCCAGCACATGCATCTTTCACCGCCACGGCAACACTAAAACACAAGCATGCACCTGCAATACTAAAAGTAGTCATTCATGCATTTCAGGGTAATGAAGCAATGTTGCCACACGTCACCGCATAGATTAGATTGGTTTCCAGCAGATGCTGTCAGTCATCGCACAAAGTGAAGATGAGCAGGGTGTATATATAACATGACATAATGTGCCGTTCTAGTCTGTCCACATTTGCACCATACCTTAGCGTGCAGCAACACCTGCAGACACAAACGCTCTGTGAGCATGAGAACCTGAAGAGCACATACATGATTTATTTAAAGGTACACATTGTTTGTTTTTACAGGAGCTCTAAGTTATCCTACATTCATGTTTCCTCTGTTTTCATGTGAATTTAACGGGATGATTTTCTCAAGATAACAACATAGTTAATATGAGATCTCAAAAAAGATTTTAAAAAAAATAGTCAGCACTTCACATCCATCAGTCAGCGTGGCATGATGTCATGCGCGATGGAAATCTCTGCATGCCTATCACAGTAGAGTCATTATCTCGGGATCTCAAATTAATTATGTCGTTGTCTGATGAAAACAAAGTCCTGTTATCTCATGAAAGAGAAAACTAGTTCATTCTCTGTCTTATCTTGGGATTACCCACATTTGTTATTTCAAGAAAATGACATAAATAAGCCAAGATCTCGAGAAAACAAATGAAATCAGCACATTATCACAGGAAAACAGAAATGTATGACCATGTATGATTTTTAGGCTCAGTCTATGAATTTGAGAGGCTATAAACCTTCAGAATTAAGTCTTTGAGACTTTGAGATCTTGAAAAAAACAAATTAAGTTACATAAAATGTACGAATGCATGACCACTTAGCGCTCTATATATACAGTAGATAGATATTTTATCATCCACATGTAGAAATTGAAACAAAAACCTGTCACCATACTGTGTGTGTGAACAGTGAAACATTAAACTTAAAGGTCTCTCATAAATGATCTGGGGTGGGGTGTTGGAGGGTCTGCATGAACTTGACCCCAGTCTTCCTAAAACCTTGTCTGCGCCCCTGCTTCGTCTTACCCACAACAAACCAACTGTTTCCGTGTGTTGAGCTGAGACTCCGCATTCCGGGGCAGCCATGACAGCAAAACAAACGTACACGGATACATCGATGGGAGTGGCCGAACAATCGGATTGGATAACAGGATGTGGAGTCGGGCTGTTTTGGGGTGAGGCGGTGCGTTCAGGGGGCGCACAACTTTTTGCGTCTTTGCGCAGTTACGCAGCGTTTCATCCAGTGTGGATAAACCGACGCACGGAGTTTGAGGTGACGCAGGGCTGTGGTGAAATCTGCGAAAAACTTCTCCGGGCAGGCCCGCTGCTGTCTGCTGCTGCACAGCACGGCACGGCACTGCACGACACGGAGTTACCACACAGCCAGCACAGTCTGATGTGTGGGTTTTTTTTTACTCGCTGATGCGGCGGGTGGGGGGGGGAGAGAGAGAAAGTTGTGGACATGTTTTCCTGAAGTGCACGGTTTGACGGATACAGTGTGCAACACGGTGGCCGCGGCGTCAACGAGCCTGTCCCGGACTTTGGATTATGTTTTCGTTGGATTGTAAACTCGTCTGTTCGCCATATTGTGCGCCGTGAAACTCCCGAGCGAAAGTTGTCAAGAGTTATGACATCTGCTGCGCACAAACCCTTCATGGAGCTGCGTGCAGTCGACTCTGATCGAAACCAAAGTGCCTCCATGGAGCTGGCCATGGACAGCTCTGTGCACCATTGATCAGGTACACACCACTGTGTTATTTTTTTTTTTTTAACTTATCCGCCGTGTTGCCACACAGTAGCCAGCTCTTCGCTCGCTTCCTTCTTGCTGATTTTTGAACATAACATCAGTGGCTATCGCTCGGGTGATTACACGAGTCCCTTCGTTTCCTGTATTTCTTGTTATGCCAAATGGCAGCTGCACTGTAGGCGCCTCCTTGTTGCTGCTTTCCAAACTTTCTTCAGCCCATAACGTCCTCTCTGCACGCACCTGGACGTAATTATCGAAATATAGGTTTTGCTCTACCTCTTCGGCTCTCACCTCAACAGACGTACTGTCTGACTGACTCTCACTGCACACTGACTGGGCTATTTTGCTCGTGTAGGCCTCGATTTCCTCTTTGCTTGCACACGAGTGAAAGGCGAGCGAAAAACTTTTTGTATGCTTGTCTTGAGAGAGAGAGAAAAAGAAAGTGTCTAACCCCCTTCCTTTCTCTCACAAGGTCCTGGCACCGTAAAAGAGGATGAGAAGAATGGACAGCAAACCTCAGATTTGATTCTGGAAGGAGGGTTTGCATGCTCCCCACCCTGCACTTTCCTTTGGGATTTATATTTCCTCCCAAATACCTCTGTATACACAATTAAACAAAGAATTCCTCAGCCACAGGCGTGAAAGCACACTACAGAGGCAATAACTGGGCGGTTTGCACGCTCGGGGATCAACATCAAGTGCTCTGACTCTGTTTAAGTACTTTTTGTAATATTACTATGAGTCTTCCTCCTCAAGTTAATACTAACAAGGGTGGCAAGCATCGGGCTGCAGCCATGAAAGAGCCCGTGCAGCATTCAGGGGAGGTTTATTATGGCATGGGACCTCCGGCTTTAGAATCAAGCCACAATGACTCTGCTAGCAGCTCTGGTGTTTACAACCAAGAGAAAGGGCCCCAAACTCTACCACATTATCAGCAGGCTACACCGGTAAAGTGGATGCACCAGGACTCCATACAGCCGCCCGGTTGGTCTCAGGAAGGTCCTGTGCCAGCCTGGGGGCAGAACTTTGGCACCTATATGAGCGGAGTGAATGTCAGGGGTCAGATGGCGTTTCACAAGGGAGTTCACGAGGGTGTAGCGCTGCCAATGGGGGGTGAAAATCAACTGCCAGGACCTGTCGAGGCTTATAGAGATGCCACCCAGGCTCAGGCGCAAGCTCCAGCTCAGGGAAGGGGGCTCGAGTGGGAGCAGCACGCTGCGGCTGCAAGGCACCAGGCTCAGCTGCAGGCCTATCAGCATGCCCACAAAGGTGTGGAGCTCCAAAGTCAGCCCCATATGCCTTCTCACCCTTCTATTCAGGGGCCCATGCTGCAGCCCTTTCAGGCAACATTTTGCCCCAACAAGCAACAGTTTCCACCGGGTTATTACCCTGTTTTCCAAGGCAACAAGGGAGTGCCGAGCCTGGCGTACGGCGAGCAGCCCAAAACTCAACAACAACTGCTCCACCAGATGCAGCATCAACAAATGCACCACCATCACCAGCAGCAGCAGCAGCAACAGCAACAACAGCAGCAGCAGCAGCAACAACAACAACAGCAACAGCAGTTGCATCAGCAGCACCACATTCAATTACAGCAGCAGCAACATCTGCAGCAACAGCAGCAGCATCAAATCCAACAGCATCAAATGCAGCACCAACAACAGCAGCAGCAACAACTGCAGCAGATGCAGCAACAGTACCACCAGCAGCAGCTACAAGAGCGACAGCAACAAATGCAGCACATGCAACAGCAGCAGTTGCAAGCAACAAAACGTGGCACAACAAGAAACGACACAACTGCAAGTGCAACCAAAACAGCAACAAACCCAAAACTTTGCGACGTATCAGTCTCCCGAGCCTTGTCCGCCTGACATTGTGCCTAAAAAGGAAGATGTTCAGCCAGTGGAGCCGCAGCCGAAACCAGAGGCGCCAACCAGTGATGCATCATCCGTACCCGACCCGTGCCCCGAAAAGGTCGGCGCAAATCCCGCAGAGCCTTCGGACGCGACGCCGGCCGCGCCTCGGCGCTCGCGCCGCCTATCCAGAGACGGACAGTCCCCGCTGGGTCCCCCTTCGACAAACATCTGGTCTCAAGCCTCTAAAGAGCCTCCACCGCCCCAGAACGGAGTAGCAGGCGCTGTGCCTGTGAGAGGAGGAGGAGGAGGAGGAGGGGAAGTGACAACGGGAGGGGTCATCCAGGTCACCAGTAGAAGAAGGAGGGCGTCTAAGGAGATCAACTTGGAGACTCTGGCTCAGAAGGCGTCAGAAATGGAGCCGGCTAAAATGGTCAAGGTTAAAAAAAAATATTAAAAAATCACTTATTACTCCACCGCTGTGGTTAATCACCTCTTTATACCCTTTTAAATACTTGCTATAGGCTCAGTTTGCTTGAAGAAGAGTGGCAAGATCAGCTAATCTTGACAAATTCACTCATTGGCAAAAATTGGCAAGCAGCTGTACAAAGAGGAAGAACACTGTTTCTATGCAGAACTTCCCTATGGTTTACAAAACTCTTTTCTTAGGTCTGCTCATTTGATTCCTACAGCTGTCGAAGTTTCAGCTTTAGCAGGCTGTTTTTACAAGTGTGTACAGTCATACTATACGCCGTCACACACCGGATACTGGCGCAACCCAAAACAGCCATTATTAAAGATTCAGCCTTTTTTGGATTTGTAATGTTGCTCTCATTTTATCATGACAAAGGCAATACTCGTAACTTTGTTCTGCAGGATTCATAATGTTAGCGTCCTACGTGGCACACCCACTGCCACTGGCTACTTTATTTACTCTTTAGCAGCTTTGTTAAGCAGACACAATGCACAGAATCTAGTCGAGTTCACTTTTGGTCTGTTTTTTTTACGCCGCGCAGGGACGTTTAGAGAGCGCGCTGCCCTCAGGGGCTTATCAGGCTCGTCATTGGGTTTTTGTGCAGAGTGTGCACGGTGGATGTACGTTTTGAAGCAGTTGCATGTCTGCACACCTCCACATTCCTCAGGCTCTTTCCCAGTCATTCAACAGAGCTAGGGAGGGGCTGAGCTGTCAACCTGCACGGCTACACTCCTATACTCCCTAACACACACCAAACAGGTTTCATATTGCTATTCACAAACCAGAGCTGTTGCACTGCGATGAACAAGCAGCACTTATCTGGGTGAGATTCAAACGACTTCACTCAGCTTTTGCCTGAGGGGACAAAGCATAAATCTGACGTATATGTTTACCTGCAGACCAGACTATAGGATTGCTCAGAGTTTTATCAGCTCAACCACAAATACCAGAGAGGTGTGCGCACTCCTCTGAACGGAAATATGTGGTAATAAAACTGCAATCCTCATGTTACATGTGAAGGTGGCGACGCTGCAGATTTTTACATGATTTTTGCACCATAAATGCAACGTTTGAAGCAAAGTAGCCACTAAGCTAACTCAGTTTTCACTGTTTAAAGTATTCGAAGCTGTAGGGTTTGCTGCTTTTCTCAGTTTTACGTCATTGTAAGTTGAAAATCTTTGGTAATAAGACAATTGAACATGTCTCCATAGTCATATAAGGGGCATTTTTCACAGATTAAAGGATGAATCCACTGCAATCTCTGCAAAATCTGTAATGAAAGTAATCTTACGTAACAGCCCCAATGTCATTTCTTAAATATCTTTTCATTCAGGAAGGACTTCTTTATGTGCACTCACACCATCTTCCTCCCTTTTCCATTTTCTCCCCTACTTCCCAAATCTCTCTGCTGCTGTCTCTTTCACGTCTTTCACCATCTTCCCCGCTCGCCTCTTTGCTCTTGTGCCTCAACAGGAGGACGGGCCTTCAGGCAGACAGGCCACAATGGTGCCTCTGGTCATCCCCGTGTCTGTCCCGGTGCACAGGATTCAAACTGATGCTCAGGGTGGCTGGCCTCAAGGACGACTCGGCCCGGGTGAGCGGCCTGCAGGACAGTCCGATCGCAAACCTTCCGTCATCGTGGCTCGGCGGCGATCGCTCAGGAACTCAATATCGGAGAGTTTTAGCCAGGTTAGTATTGTGAGGAGACGATTGTGGCGCTGCATTGATTGAGGGTAATCTGTAATCACATTATCAACCTCTTAAGTTGCAATATTTCCTCCATAGAAAGAAGAAGTATCCAGATCTGTCACTTAAGTCAAAGTTGCAACTCAACAATTAAAAGATATTCTCTACTCTTCAAGTAGGAGTTAAACTTAAAAAAATGTATTTAGGTCAAAGTATTTCAGTATTAGTTATGCAGCAGAATGGCTCCTTGATTGATATATTAATTGTTTTATTATTATTACTGATTTATTAACACATGAGCAGCGTTTTAGCGTTGCAGTTGTGTGTAGTGAAAGGTGAAAGAAGCTGTTCTTTGCTCGTTTTCTCGCTGAGAATCAGATGCTACGCTTGATACCACTCTCATATCTGTCTCACCGATCAACATGAAGCCACAGTCAGCAGCTGCTTACAGTAGCTTGGCGTGTGTAGCATGAAGAGCTAGCACCTTAGCCGGGCTCGGTCTAAAAATAACGAGGTTTCTCAGTCAACGAGCCCGGCGCAGAGCCAGGTGTTTCCAGTCTTTATGCTAAGCTAAGCTAAGTTAACTGGCTCCACTTTCATATTCGCTACTTACTGTACACCCCCCCCCCCCCTCCCCACCCCTTCACACTGTGGATTAGATCCACTTAGAGCCGTTTTAAACTTCTGTAGGTTCACAGCGAGGCTCGACACAGCAAGTGTGCAGTGCTTCCTACTTTGTCGTGCTTATTATTAAGAAAGTAGTTGGAAACGTGTCAGTGTTCTTGGACCACCCCCCGTTTCGAAAGCTGGAAGATAACAGCAGTGACAGCCCAGTGAGTGCTGCTTTGGTTCTATCAGATGTTGTGAAGGTCCATTGTGCCTGTTAATCTGCTAGCAGAGTCATTCCCTGTTGATTTGGCGACAGATGTTTACTGAAGATAACAACATCAGCAGTTAAGGACTAAAGCAAACACTTGTTTGAGCTACTATGTCTGGAATACACCCGAGAAGCAACTGTTGAAGCCTGAAGTTTACAACACAGCCAAACAAACAAACTGCTTAATTAAAGAAGTCAGTCACTGCTTTTTTTTCTCTAACCACAATCTCATTACTCTGCAGGGAGTGATTAGTTTTCTACACAATAATGGGGCCCAGTAGTAGCTGCTGAGGAGTTGGCAGCTCTTCACATGCTTAGCTACTCCCCGTGATATTTAAAACTACAAAATTACAGCTAAAGCGGCGACAGTACGAGTTCGTCTTGCTCGGTTGCCGGTTGGTTCACTTGTAATGCCTCAGTCCTACCGGGCACAGCCGTGATGCATTCCAGCTGTGCCGCGGCCGGCGGAGATGATGACAGCCGCTCTAGACAATGATTGTGATTTTCACCAGAAGCGCCGCAGTACGTTTCAGAAGCTTCTGCTCCACGGAGACTATGCAGCTCTTCTAGTTTCGACAGAAGCCGCAACCAACAAGTCAAGAAACACAGTGCAGATTGAGTCAGACACAGAAATGGCACAGGGAATCTGGTCGGTTTTCACAATAAAACACCCTGTACAAACTTCCATTTGTAAAAACAACCCAAATTATTCAACTACGTAGGCTACATACTCATTAGATGCGCACAAACCAGCTGTGCTGTATGATCTAAAGCAAAAAAAAAAATCAAACAAAAAAATGTGTTTGTCTGTTCAAACCCTAAAATGCACCTCAAATCTTCTTCTATCGATCCAGGATGGGGAAAGCGATGCGACAGACGACGATGGAAAATCCAAATTTAAGCGCCGACCTCGCCCAGAGCCTCTCATCATCCCCCCGCACAGACCATCCACCTTCATCCCTTCGTCCCTCTACTCCACCATCACTTCCTACCAGAGCAACCTGCGCTCTCCGGTGCGCCTGCCCGAAAACCCCCTCACCTTGCCCCCGTACACGCCTCCACCCATCCTGTCTCCCGTGCGCGAGGGCTCAGGACTCTACTTCTCCACCTTCCTGACCAACATCGCGAGCAACCAAATCCTGCCGCCGCCGCCTACGCCCAAATCTGCGTCGCGCAGTCTTTTGCGCTCCAGTAAGTGTTTGTTGTGCGTAGACGTTTTCTACAAATGAGGCATTCTCGGATGATCTCTAAACTTAAAATCATTTTGTATTTTCAGCGAGTTCAGAGATCACTCCTCCTGTTCTGCCCCTGATCACTGCCGCCACACCTGTTAGCCTCGAACCGTAAGTGCAGCCACTTAAACAGGCCTCTCAGGTTATCAGGTTATCAGCATGACGCTCTGTGTTTGTTTTTGTGCCTGTTTTTACTTGTCCAGGCGTATTAACATCGGGCAGAAGTACCAGGCAGAAATTCCCGAGCTGCAAGATCAACTTTCCTCCCAGCTTGACCAGCACAAAGCGGACCTGGTTTGGCTCCCCGTGGATGACTCCCGCCTCAAACAGGGCGATCAGGAGAGGAGTGAGTACCTCACATTTCCTGCCATTCACCAACCCTTAACATTAGTTTCTTTGTGTGATGCTTATTCTTTCTAACCTTTTTCTTAGTGGAGGATTTGATGAACATGGCGTGTTCCAGTGTGCTCCGAGGTGGAGGAACCAACCAGGAGCTGACTTTACACTGTTTACATGAATGTGGAGGTGATTTCCTTGTGAGTATAGTGACTCATATTGACTCACTCAACTCGGTTTGCAGGAATTAAAGTTAACGATGTCTAATTGTAATTACCTGTGGTGATTTTTAAGGAAACGCTGGGGCGTTTGATGCTTCAGGACCCAGCTTTCCCCAAAGGCCATCACCTGGCAGGTTATCACTACTCAGGTGAGTTATATTAGAGCAATTCTTGATCTCTCAGTCTGTCATTTTCTAATAAATAATAATGCACTTTATTTATAGAGCGTTTTTTATACTACTGAAAGACTCTTTACAGGAGTAGGGTGACCTGGTAGCTTACCGAGTTAAGCGTGCACTCCATCTATCAAGGCTAGAGTTTCATCCAGCCCGTCATCCTTTCTCTCTCTCCACTAATAAAGCCCTCTAATGAAGCAGACAGAAGTTAAGATCATCAAACAACACACCAGACTTGTTTGAAAAGAGATTTCCGGAGGGTCTAGGCAACTATGGAGAAGGCTCTGTCCTCCCCCAGGTCCAGTGCCTGGTCCTGAGTGGTGGAGACAGAAGGTTGGCATCAGAGGGAGCGGAGGCAGCAGGCTGGAGTGTGGTGGAGGGGCTGCAGGGGGACAGGGAGCCAGGGGAGTTTCTGGAGGACGGGGGCGATGTGGTCATGGGAGCGGGACTGGCTGAGCAGATCGGCAGCAGAGTTCTGGATACATTGGAGTTTATTTATGACTTTGGATGATGTGACGATTTCTCTATGTCTCATTAAAAGTTTCTTCACCCTCTAAATAATTTTAAGAACACAATAAATTGTCTGATTTATTTACAGGCTCTGACTGCTGGACTGCAGAAGAGAAGCGTTACTTCAATAAGGGGATCTCTGCCTACAGGAAGGACTTCTTTATGGTGCAGAAACTGGTATGCTTGTTCATTTTACCCTGCGGCGTGAATGATTATGCATCAATATAAATAAATCTTTAAGGAAAATACATTTAAAATTAATTAAATGCGCTGTGTGTAGCCTTTCTACACCAATAAATCATGAACACGTTCATGCTGAAGCATTAGTGTAATTGCTTCAAACAAAACGGATCAAAATAAAATACAGATTTTCAGCCGTTACTGGCTCATGTCCGCGTTTGACAACATGAAGCCAGAGTGGGATGTAATGGAAAAAGTCTTTTTGCAAACAGAGTTGAGTTCCAAAACATGCAACAAACAGAAAAAGAGGAAAATAAAACTACACAGTGACAGGAAGTAGGTGGATTCATGGGAAATGTGGTCTTCATTTTGAAGAAATGGTAATAATAACAATTCCCCTGGCACGAGTAAGAGGCTGCCACTCGGCTTAAGACTGTTCTTCATTACATAATGTTATAATATGCACACAGATCACTCACATATGCACACACAGGTGCTGATGATAAAATTCTGCATGTGTGTTTTGTTTTTGTTTTTTCTCTAAAGGTGCGGACCAAGACTGTGGCTCAGTGTGTAGAGTTTTACTACACGTACAAGAAACAGGTGAAGATCGGTCGCAATGGGATTTTAACCTTCGGCCCCCCAGATTCACCCGCGGAGAAGCACACAGAGGCTGTGGTGGACGTTAAGGTACAGTGGATCAAATGAGGCATGCATGTACTAAATGTTATTTACTGGGCCAAGTTAGATGATGGTCACCAAGTACTCAGTTTGAATTGGAATATTAAAAGTCCTTTCTAATATTTAGTGTATTTTTCTGGTGTGATTCATCACTCAGTCCAAACTGCCAGATGGCGATGACAAGAAGGACGTTTCTTACAGCCAGAACCTCGACAGCAGCCAGAAGGCGATGGTTGCCCAGTCACTACAGGCTCATGACTATGTAAGTGTTTCATTACACTGACTAGTTTCTAGAACGGTAGACCTCACAGAACACTTGAGCTCATCTCGGATCATCGTGTGTGTGTCAACCTAACTTGTGCTTATGTTTGGTGCTCCAGGCAGGAACAATGGTGATGATGAGAGAGCCGGACATTGTAAATAAGGAGGCTCACCATCCGGCGGTAGCCCACAGGCCTCGAGCCGAGCCTGCAGCAAAGAAGAGCAAAGCGCCCGTGAAACCGCCGCAGGATCCCGACGCAATATTTCCGTGCAAGAAATGTGGCAGGTGCGTTCAAATCATCGCGGAGGTTTAATCGTGATTGATCAGTTTGTCTGAGTGGCGCTGGCTCACCTGGTACTACAGACTAGATCTATCTATGAGACTGTAGCTCGTCATTGTCCTCATCAAAATATAGAAATGCAAAGTTTCTAATTCTAAATCGATAAAACTCATTTTGAAAATAAGCAGGGTGAAATAATATGTCATAATACTGAATATTGATTTTATTGAATTGTTTATTGGGAATTTATTTGACTATTTCAGTTTCATGCTTATAAAATAGATCTAGTATAGTTTAACCATACATAATGTTTAGTTATTGTTATGTTTTATTTACTTACATTAACATGAACGATCAGGATCTTTATGCACAGAAGTGGTTTCTTTTTCTTTCTTTGATTTTTGCACAATATCAAATTCAAGTAACTTTTTTCATTAATTCAGCCATAATTTTCATAATATCTCATCTCCACTGTGACTATAAATGCATTTCCCGGCATTTCTCCAGTTGTCTTTTAATTAGAGTTTGACTGATATATCGGCTGGTATGAACTTCCTGCAGATGTATCTGTACGGGGTTCAGCTGCAGAGTGTTTCACTTGGTACATATTTTTGTCTTAAAAATGATTTAAAGGGATAAAAAAATGTCTGTTTATGTTCTGTGCTCATGTAATACTAACTTATTATTCATATTAATTTAAAACTGCTATATTGGAGGGATACATTAGTTGTAATAAAAAAAAGAAGAATATTAATCAGACAAAATGATGATACTAATCAACATTATGATCCTTGATGTGTCTCAGTCTTCTGAAGCTTGTTTTGATCTTCTGTCAGTTCAAATGAATGCTGCTGCGTGTAATGCATAACTTTCCTCCTGTACCACAGGATATTTTATAAAGTGAAGAGTCGAAGTGCCCACATGAAGAGTCATGCGGAGCAGGAGAAGAAGGCCGCGGCGCTGAGGCAGAAAGAAGAGGAGGAGCAGGCAGCGGCCGAAGCTCGGGCCAGGAAGGTGGCAGCGGCGGCGGCGGCAGCGGCGGCGGCTCATCGGGGAGGAAACGGGAACGGAGTGGCTGAACAGGCGGAGGCCAGCAGCCATGAAGACTCATCCGAGGCAGAGGATGATGACGATGAAGACTGGCATTGAGAGACAAGAAGCAGGAGAGAAATCAATGAGAAGACGATTGATGGATAGACACAGGGTGGAGATGGAATCGGAGAGGGAGAGATGTAAAAAAAATAAATAAATAAATAAGATGTACTGCCTCACAGAGAGCAGAATAAGGTCTTCCTGTTAACCTTCACACTCCTTCCCTGGCTGACACTGGCTCTGTGTGACCGTGATCTCTCAGCCGGGCAGTCACACTCCACAGTTTTGACACATTTTTTAAATATTCAGAGGAAGTTTATTTTTTTGTAAATGCACTTATTCTGTACGCTTCAGCTTATTGCCAATATTGCTTTTTTTATATCCTTTATTTAATTGAACACATGTCAAAACATTATCCATTTCCATTGCGTGGATGGTCAAATAAGATAATCAGGATGCCTGTTTAGCAATTAAACATAAAGATCAAAGCAATCGTTTCACTTTATCGTAGCAGCCCTTTTAGATAGAGTAAGCTTGTATTTAAGATTTTTTTCTTAGGAAAATACTGTACTGAATGTTGCAGATTTCCATCAGAATTTTAGGTTGGTTATACACTTTTTACAACCAAGGGACCTTTTTTGAAATGAATATGTACAAAAAAAAAAAAAAAGTATATATGAGATTGCCATATATTTATGATACTGCATTTTGCAATGATTTTGGTAATATAAAAACTAATCACGTCAGCTGCAATATGACTTGTGAATTGAAAAAGTTTATTAAAAATCTCTACTGTTCAGAGAAGCGTCTTTATTTGGTCCGTGCGCGATTGCAAGTCATTGTTGGTCCAGCAGGTGGAGGCAGTGGTTCATCATGTTGCAGGATGCTTTCTTCACACTCTCAGTCGTGTGTGGCTACATAGATATTTTGTTGTCGTCTGTTTGAATTTAGATAAACCTGGCTGGAATTCCCTGTGGAGCTATTTGTTATTTTACCCGACTTTCTCCTTTTAAATCTTAAAATCTTAAATCTTACATAAAATGCTGTCCTTACACCAAAATCTATAGACAGTTAAATAGAGATTTACCACAATAAAATATAAATCTACAATGCTGTAGTCATAGGGCTGATTCAGTATGCTAGACAGGCTGCACAGGCCTATCATTTTCAGATTAAAGGCTGGAAAGTCAGCTCATCCTCAGTCACATGGGTGTGGTGAAATTTGGCATTGATCGGTGGTGACATAATTCAGCCGTTTAAAGAGCGTGCTCGGTGATAGGAAGTGTAGCCCGTCGCCCTCAGGAGATGAGATGCGAGGCATATTGCCGTGAGATCACGAAGGACAAAGTGGCAAAGTGTTTCTGGCCCTCACTCATCACTGACATGCTGGACATTAACAGCGCTCACTTATTTTCCTGCTTCTGCAGAAATTAGCTGGAAAAGCTGGGTTACACACACACACACGCACACACATTTAACTACATCTTGAGCCAAGACAAGAGGAAAATCCTGACCTCACTGCTTTACGCGGTCCCTGGATTTAATGATACTCATGGAACATAAAAAAAATAGTTCACCACAAAATGGAAATTGAGTCACTAGTTAGAGTTAGTACTCATCGTTACATCATCACCCCCTACCCCCCATATGTTCATTTAACTGATGCCACGGTGGACAGTCTACAGACAGATCACTGTGAGGCTGAGGAAACATGCTTACACTAACAATTTTAACATAATGATGAAGCAGCAACCTCGGTGGCTGTAAAATGAAGCCAAAAACTGCAGCTGCTTACAAAATATCTATAAGTCAGATATAAAAATGTTTACAGTCTGGTTTTTATTAAGGCTTAAAGTTATGCACAGGTAGGTGCTGTTACAGTTGGCTTGTTTGATGGCTGGATTCGTCCTCTGGGGAGCACGAATGCCATGTATTTCAGCTTGAACCGAAGTGCTGGATTCAGAGACCGACAGGCATTAACTGTACATTAACTTCTTTTATAGGCTGTGACACTGTGAGTACAAATTTCCAATATTATCCACTTGTCTTTCTGTATCACTTCTCTGACTGGTAGTGCTTATATTTAATTCAAAAAAAGGAAGATCATCTGCAGTATTATTAATATTTTCTTAGAAAAGGACTATAACACTCTTTGAACAGTATTAATATGAACAAAAAGAGCCAAAGCTTAAAGAATTTAAGATGCATGAACTTGAGTTATATTAAAACTTACCTTTAAGCAGCACATTTATGGGATACAGAATGATGTGAAGCGGACCACCTTCAATCATAATATCCACAAAGATCCAAAGTATTTTGTGGTTTTCTGTGAAGTGACATGTTGGCATAAATTAAAGACTCTATCCTAGAGAAGACGGCTGTCCCCTCCCTTCACACCACACTATATTTTGGACAGTAAATGTCTTTAGGGGAAGACTGAGATTAATTTCAGTCCAATTTATCCTGCAAACCTGAACAGCGAGTGATTAATATTCTATGACGGGCTATTCCTCATGTAAATTGGCACGGCAATGACATGATATATGTAGATAACTGATTCTTAGTATTAAAATACGTCAGCTTATTATTGACATTTTGTCCGGATCACAGATTGAGTGTTTGCAGTGAGATGTAACTGACTGTGTCGTGTATTCAGTGTCCTCAGAGGGCAGAGGGTCCTTTCTTGCTCCGGGGGCTTGTGGAACGAAGCGTCAGAGGTTTACAGTGAGGATCATATGTCTTATCTGAGCAGCGGGCCCGCTAATAAGGCCCCATTAGAAACCCCGCTACATGGACGCAGCAAAATAGGTTACGGATAGAGGAGACGACGAAGACATTACAAGGCAGACTGGTGTGGGGCGATGGAGACAAGGGCAAAATGCTGGATCAATGTCACTAAATGTCTGGAAGACAAATGTGAAGATCGATGGTTCTTCTCCAGCAGGGCTGAGTTTAAATCTGATGTAAAGTAGAAATGTACATTAAGATTATTTATGTTCAGCCACTCAGCTATAAAACTTCTTTTTTTCTGGATGTGACCTGTGAGGCTACAGGTCAATGTCGTTCTTGCAGTAAGTACACAGGCAGGAAACACAAGCTATAGTATACGGCATGTTCGTAAAGTGACTGCGCATAGATACAACAACCAGGACTCCTTCGTCATATAGGAAATACATTTTGGAGCTTCATTTAAAACATATTTTCATGTTGCCTGTTCCATGACCGAAACTGGATGTGACGTCTCGGTTAGTTTTTCATCTCTTTGCTGTAAAAAAAAAAAAAAGCCTGATGGAGGCTGTTGGATTTTCCCGTATGCATCCATCCATCCTTCTCCTGCACTACACGGTACATTAACGTAGAAATCTACACACCTGACTCAGAGACTCACTACACTGATGCACAGCTTTTGGATTATTCTTGCACATTGCACGTATTCTTTACACTTCATACTAGAAGCTTTGCGATATACCGGCTTTGAAATATTGATATCCTGTCAATATTGTGTAAATAATCCACCACCTTTTAAATAATTTCTGGCAACACACACACACACACAAAAAAATACATCTAAAGATGAATTTGACTTTCTCTCTCTGAGCCTGGGGTGGGGTACACCCTGGACAAGTCACCAGTTCATCATCATTTTTAATTTTTCAAAAAAATAACCTTTACTTTCTATTATTATGCACCGATAAAGACAAATCCATTGGGTGTTAAAACCTACAGAACAGATACAGCACGGTTTTTAATATTTACAAAAATCCTTCCAACCATTTGAACTAGAGCTCCTTCAGTCAGTGCGTCCACCACGTCATAGAAGACAAGATGCTGCATCCTGCTATACATAATCCCTCCCCGTATAGATTGCTTACATTCAACTGTCCTTGATGCCGAACTGATATTGCTTCACGTAATGACTATAGCAGTCATATAACTGACAAACCACTCAGCTCAATTTCAACGTGCGGTCAATGGCCTTGAGAGATGTAATCTGGCAGGTTGACCTCTTGGCCTGTGACACCTCTTGCTTCGATTGGTTATCTGTCCGTTATCCTTATCCACAGCTCTCCGGCATTTTACAGCGAGGCCCAGTGCAGTGAACATTTAGAGCCCTGCGCTCAGCTGCTACTCCATCCTCACACAGAAGCTCACATAATGGAATTAAACCCATCTGTCAGTATTTTAGCCGGAGTCAGCAGCATTACTCTTTCACGGTTATGCAAATGGCCCTGGACCACAGTACATTCATCTCCAGCACAGCGAGGTTGGGATGCTTCAGAAATACGAGGTGCCTGTTACTGACACTGGTATGTTTTGTGACATCTATATCACTGCTCATTTTAATGGAACACATAAATCCCAGACCTCGATCCGCACCTTGAAGTGTTGCCTCTGCTTTTGAATGAGGAGGCTATCCTGTCACAGGAAGAGGAAATTATTACCACGTTCAGGGTCCCAAGTGCATCAAGCCCTCCCTAAGGGACGATATTGAATTCCAGCAGATTAAAGAAGTAGGTAGATAATAAAGGAATTACTTATTCACTTTCTTGCTGAGAGATAAGATCGATACCAATCTCATGTCTGTACGTACAAAGGAACAGCAGCAGCCATTTAGTTTAGCTTAGGTTAAGACTGGAAACCAAGCGGCAACCCCCGTGTGGAAAAACTGGACGTCCACTCGAGACTGGCTACAGATTGAGTCAGTCTCCATAAGTCTCCATGTTAAAAACTTCACCGCAGAAATAAACATGTTTACAGCCTGGTACAAAAAACAGTTTTGGTCTCTATAGCTAATTTCTCCCTTCATGACAATTGTACCGAGAGTGAATTTATATAGAACTCACGTGTTCAAATTATATTAAGGCTTGAGTTATGCAGAAATAACACAATACCCGCATTGATTGACAGGTGGGTGTCCTTACAGAGGGCTTGTTTGAGCAACCAGGCTACATTCAACCCACCTCAGGTCCACCGATGATCCAGGACTTTGCTGATTTTTAGGCGCACAGATTTTGAGCGGCTCTTCAGAAACTTGGTGGTTGGCGTCACTCATTCACTGTCACAGCAGGCTTGGGAGCCTACCAGTACCTCTACAGCTCATGAATTAACATTTGTTTAATCCAGACAACCACTAAAGTGGTTTCATGGAGGTTATGAGATATAACTTCTTAGTTAGTGAGCTTTAGAGGTGCTAGTTGGTGGATTTTTTCTACCTTTGGACAAAGCCAGACTAGCCATGTGTTTCCCGTGTTTCAGTCTTTATGCTAAGCTAAGCTAAATGCCTACTGACTAGTTTCATATTTACAGCACTGATGCGAAACTTGTAATGAGAATAAGAATGAGTGCATTGCTGTAAACCGATGTGAAAGAGAGATACCTGACATTTAAATAATATAACACAACCATCAGGTAAAGAGGACGCGGCAATGAAAATTTAATCTAGCTTGAAGGAGGAAGGATTTAAATCCCTGCAGCAGCATTATCTGGGAAGCTGTACCCATTTGCCCCGTCGTCCTCTCCTGTAAAGTCACTTTTTGTTTATCACCTGAGTCTCTTCTTTTGTTATGACTCTGCAAAACAAGCAGCTTGGGAGGCCACCTTGCTGAAATTTGAAATTATCCGGGGGTGAAAGAGATGGTGGCTGTAAGCCTGCCAAATGCACTCACTCACTGTAAGTGCTCTCAATTCAGTCCTCATTTCCTGACTCCTGCCAATCTTCCCCTGAGAGAACAAGAGCTTCTGGCCCATCCTCAGTCCTCACTGAGTCACCGCTTTAACAAAGACAGTCTTTATACAAGGATATTATTTATTGCTTACGTCACAATAAAACAGGCTCGCACACATAACTTGGTACACCCTGGATAAGTCTCCAGTGCCATCTTGGCTATCCTTGCTCTTCCGCCTCCCGGGTAAAATAAAAATAGGCAAAGCCGTGGCTCGTCATTGAAGGTGACTTCCGTGGATTTACGGAGACTGACTTGTTCTGTAGCCAGCCTCAAGTGGACGTTTGAGGAACTGCAGTTTTCGCGCATCATCACGCAACAAACAGCCACACTTTCAAAAAAGCATTCATTTATCCTGTTTAAGCTTATAAGGCCCTCTCCTCATAAACTTGGATCTATTTGACATTAATTTCATATTGATTCCAACAGTCCGCAAATAAAAGTGTTAGTGTAGCAGTTTTTAGACTCTCTCTCTCTAGATATAAATTATTATAAGTATATAATATAATAAATCACCCAAAACAAACAAATGCTCCACTGAACTCACACTACATATACGTAAACACATCAGCATGTTTCTTTCTGCATGAGGGTGTTTCCCTTCAAACCTCCAAGCTAACAGATTTTAAGTTGGCCAGTGTCCCTTTCCATCGTACTGTGATCCATCACCAGATCTCATGGATCCTGAATCAGTCATCCATCATAAAGTCATCAACACGCAGCCTCCTCCTCTCAGAGGGGAGGTTATGAAGTGGCCTAGAGGCTCTGATTTATCTCCGTGATTCACCGTTTTCTCTGTTCATCTCTGTTTGCCTGCCTGTCCGTCTCACCTGCACCTCCACCGTGATTAAGCACGGCCGTGATGGAGTGCCAGCTTACATCAGGCTGGGGCGTAAACTGGAGGATGGGTCCTGATTTGTTGAAATCAGGAATTCTTCAGCGTTATGGTCTTGTGATCGATTTCAGGCGTGCAGCCAGAGCTCCATTAGTGAACAAGCTGTACACTGAGAGCTGCATGATGAGGGGCCAGTGCTGTTTCTCAGAGGGCTTTCCTCAATCTGACATACCATTATTCATGAAAATTAAGTCATACTTTAATAAGATTATATACGTATATGGAGATATACAGTATATGTGGACCTTTTTAACTGTTTAAAAAAAAGAGGGACATTATTTATTGAGGAGCACATCAGCTCAGGAGTTTTTTTTTAAATCTGTCATACAACTTTATCTCCACGGGGTGTGTTAGTGTTGGGGAAGAGCTAGGTGCAAACCAACCAGGCATTTTTATTTCACCAATACTGAAACATTTTACATACAGACTTAAACAGACTGTGGGCAGAATCTGCCCTTCCTATTACATCAAAACATCCCTAAAATACATTTAGACTGTTTTGGTTTTACTCACTGTGTTACAAAAATACTATGTGAGTGATGAAGATGACAGATGTCAGTGCAGCTGTTTTACCGTAATACTATAAAAAAAACAAAAGATTGAAACTGATAGTTAACAGTCAAGTTATTTATAAGTCATTTTTCAGCTGTGATTCATTTGCTTACATCCGACACGAAGAACCGGACAGTTTTCAGCTGAGGGACTACAATAAGTGAGCTAACTTTATTTATAAAGTACAATGCAAACATTACAAAGATAAAACTTGAAATAACAATATAAAAACAATAAAAGAAAGTGATATAAACGCATTGCAGGACAAAGTGCTGACGGAACAGGGGAGTTTTTAACATCTTCTTAAAACTATCAACTGACTCTGCGTTTCTTTTATAGTTTGTTGATGGCAGCTCCGGACGATGGGAGCCATAACTGCTAACGTGTGATCAGTAGACAGAGGTCTCACCGAGGTCAGGGGGGCATAGTAACTTCAAAATATAAAGTGCTAGAAGTCTAGTGGTCCTTTTGTATGTTTTTCACTGCTTCTATTATGGATCTGTGAGTGGCTGAATGTATTTTGTTACACACTGTACACACTGTACACACAATTTTGTTTTCAGACACATTCCTCTTTTTAATCTTATTTACATACATTGAGTTAATTATGTTTGGAAGAGATCAATCAATAAAGTTTTGAGAAAATACAGAAGAATAAATCATATTAAGTCTATTTACATTTCACTTAGTACTTCTCAATAGATAAGCAGGTGCTAACATGACCCCAGTGGCTGCTGCACAAAGACAGAATAAGAAGCGAACGCTAATTCAGTTAAAGCTAATGCAGATGCTGATATTATCAGTAAATATGTTATTCATTTAGTGGTCGCTAATGTGAGATAACCTTTTCTGGGCACGCTGGGTGTTGGATCGATCTGACAGAAAGTCAAAGTATTGTTTTTAAGATGGTTAACCTTTAAAATGAAGGTCAGCTTGTGTCATTATTTATTTATTTACGTATATGTCATTTTTTGTCCTTCATAGACATTTGCACCTCGGGCCAGTAGGAAGGAATAACATGGAGGATTAATAAACTACTCAACGGTAGGACTGTGTTACAAGTCAAACTTCATGTTTACCATGTAAACAACAGCTATCCATTTTTTTTAAAATCAAATGTGATTAAATGTTCATGGATAGTTTCACGTCTTTTAGGAAGATGTTTTCCACACTAAGCAAAATGAGTAATTTAGAGTTAATTTGCAAAAAACAATCACCAATAAAGTTCTGAAAAAGTGGGTTTATTTTTTCCTCCACATATCTTATCTGAATCTCTGCAGCTTCAAGTTGTATCCAGTCATACAGTACTTACAGACAGCGAAACATCCCCACTGTTTCTCTGAAGGTTTCATGTTTCAGACTACATCTTTGTTGTGACTGGACGTGTCTCGATACATAAAACATGAAACACTTCTTTCTCAGAATAGCACCATGCTAGCTCAGACCTGCAGGCTGGAGTTTTCTGACTTTACTTTGGGAGAATAAACATCAATATTTCTCACATAACTTCAGCATTTCAACTTATGAATTTACAACTTTCCTGCACAAATATTGGTTTCTTTCGTGCAATAAAATGCAGAAAATCATAAATTTCCCCTCTTTAATAGCAGACAGTATTTTGACAGCAGTGATTCACTGATAAACATTCCCCTCGCCGCCCTGGTTCATTTCTTTGTCTTCACACATTTGTATGCAGAAAATGAAGACGACATCACATAAATCTTCCTGTAGTAACAGATTATTGTACTTTCTGATCAATAGAAACGTTTTCTCTAGTCCCTGGGAACGATCTAAAACAGACTTATGGTCTCTTAATGTCTGAACAGAAGGCTGCTATATCAGTCTCCGCTCAGCGGCTACATTTTGCACCCTGTGTGTTATTAGACAAAACAATAGCTCTGTCCAAGAGTGCTTTCTCTGTTTATATATTCAGGTAAATACACTGTCGCTGTCCATTACGCAGAGAGACTCTTGTTCAACTCCAATAACGTCCGTATCTGTGCTCCAGCATAAACAACCGTGCTCATTCTCTGGAGCCACCAAGATTTTGTGTTTGTAATAGTGTATGGATTTTGGAAACACGTTATGTAATACAATATTAATGTCATGACGATGACACTGTTCTGCTAAACACCGTCTTCGAGTGAACTACCATGCTGATTAAATGCGAGCTAGTGCAAGTTCACTGAATAAAAATATGCGACAGAAACAAGAATCCAACAAATCATCCTCCAACGGGGTTTTCTCTGTTTGTGCCTGTGCTTTTCATTAACTTGTCTGAAGTCTGAGCGCAAAATTTCATTAGAAAACTAAAATAAATTAATCAAATGAATCAAGAAAATGTAAATCAATAGTCTGCTGACAACAAATAAGAAGCTTGTTGCGTTTACGTTCAGGTTTTATTTTTGGAAAATACAATATCCTCCAAATTGACTGATTAATCACTTTGGCACGATCCCCCCAAAAAATAATTTTATGGCTCATCAGACCAGAGCAGCAGTCCAGGGTTGTTGTGCTTCATATTTCAAATGGCGCTGCTGCTCCTGTTATCCTACATTTAAAGATAAAATCCATTCAAATAACAGTTACAGCAATAAAGAGCAAATTTCACAGAGTAACTAGACGTGCTTTCACCTTTGCAATTAAGATTTGCAGTGGCATTAATCTTAAAGGAGTATATAAAATTCACAAATCAGTTATCTACAAGGTCATCTCAGGCTAATCAAAGTAATCACCGGGGCACAATAAGGCTCAGCAATGCAGCGGCCAATTACTCACTGAATAATGCCCTCGGAGGTTTGTTAAGTGCTTTTGATTTCACAGCACAGCAAAGTCGATTTCCATTTTAATGTCAAATTGACAATGCAAAGCAACGCTGAAACCTGATATGGGAAGAGTAACCTTGAGAGCTTTGCTGTGTCATATCAGCGAAGTCAGCGAAGAAGAAGAAGAAGAAGAAGAAGAAGACAGTGGGGGAGATGACCAACCTTCCCTCTAACTTTAACATGAGGTAATGGAGAAGACATTTCTTCATTCATGATCATTAGCGTGGTTAGTGGGGAGGTGCGACACATGTGATTGTCTTTATGCTGCCACATTTATCACTCAGTGACAAGTCGCAGTAGATTTCACACATTCTTCTGCTCTCTTCTGTCTATCTTGGATAGATGCTGCTCTGATTCTCTGAGGGTAATCTTTAATCTCCGCTCTTCATTTTCAAAGCACTTGTGTGATGACTCAGTACAGTTGTCATAATATCAACATGAGTCACATCGACCGTGTGAGATCTGTTTAATCGCGTACGATTCCCCTCAAACTCTTCAGGGATGCTTCAGTAAAGATAAATGCAAACAGCCAATTAGAGAGAGATTAAAGCATGTTGCCTCATACTAAACTAAACCATACGGCTAAAACAGAATTCAATAAAGCTGCTGATTCATATTGATTTTTAATTACAGACATTTATTGAGGCTCTGAAAGGCTGAGTGGACACAATTACGTAGCACTTGTATTACATGACACCGGCAGTTAACATCAGATGACTGTAAAATCTGCGACAGAGGTTGAAAAAAAAAAAGAAGACTGCAGTAACATTCAGACTCAGCTCTGATGGGTTTTATGGATGCACGGATACATTTTATCGTTGTAGATTAAAGGCAATAAAATAATACATCTATCTGCTGATCCAGAGCAGGTTTAAGATCTTCAGAGTTTAAACAGAAAAGTTGTCGGGCATAAAACCAAAACAATGAGCTAAAAGACGCTAAAATGCTCCATAAAGATAATGGTAACTGGTAAATGGTAAAGTCCCAGTGCTGGTTAATATTTACAAAACCTTTGGTCTCATTTCATGCGCGTCCGTGTCACAGTGGTGCTTTGCAGAATATGTAGCGTTTTTCTCCTCGTGCCTTTCACTGGCCCATCCTTCTTCTGCTCAGCACCCCCTTCTCTCCTCCTCTTCCTCCTCCTCCTCCTCCTCCTCTTCCTCCTCCCGTCTTCTGATTCATTAGCCGGACTCGGAGCCCTCCTGCCCTCTTTTACTGCCTCCATTAAATCCTTAATCTCTCCATTGCAACTCTCAATGGATAGCGAGTGTGTCAGTTCATCATCTGAGCTAAGAGCCGCAGCCGAACTACTTAGGCCCGGCCCAGCATGGCACAGCTCGCTCTGAAACACAATGATGAAATGTAAATTAAATTCACATAATGCTCGTGAGCTTGTGATTAACAGAATGTCAGAAACTCTTATAACAGGTATATCTTTATTTGTGTGTGTGTGTATATATATATATATATATTAAAGTTTATTTGTATAAATACACACTGAAAATAACTAAGTGTGACTACAGCTAATAAGTGCTCCATAAACATCAATTAAGAATCAGTAAATGTGCATTATTACCTTTTAATTTCAACAGTTGGAAGTGCACAAAGACAGAACAAGTCAGAACAAACCGGAACAAATGAAACAAGCACACAACAGAAAAACCAAATCATATATAGAAGACGTGACTCATATTTCATATCATATCAACTTTGTTTCGATCAGCCACTGGTGGAGCTCTGCTGTCAATCCACTTCAGCAATATGTTTTTTTTTTGTTTAATTCATTGTTAAAAAACAGCAATAATCTATCTGTGATGTTCCTCTAATACTCACTTCTAAGTTTATAGGTAAATACACAATGAATAAAACAGCCAACCTAAACGTGATAAGACTTTATTTTAGAATAAAGTTTCCAAAGATACCAAACACGTGAGGCTGAATTATACATATTATGCATAGAAATATCTTCTGTTGATACCGCAGTGCATCCATTACAACATTTAGTTTTCAAATATCAATAATAACTACCTGCCGCAGTGGTAAAAGTGCTTTAGCATCTCCTTGCTGCGTGCATACTGCAATGTTTTAAGCTCTGCAGCAACCTTGCAGTGTTTACACTGTGACCTCACATAACCTGTCCAAACAAACTGAAGCCTTCTGCAAAGGCGAATCCCCAGAGGAGCCGATGCTGCTGTGAGTGGTGAACTGATGTCGGGCTGAGAGCAGAGGACTGAGGTCAGGTTATGCAGAGGCCTGGGATGGATGCCAGGATACACGTGGGACACTGGATTATCTGCTTATCGTCGCCTTCGTAATTGCTGAGGGTTTCCTGAGCGTGATTGTAATGGCAGACATGGTCAAAGAGGGTAATTACAACGCTTCAGTCTTCTCTTGTTCTTAACGGGATAAGTCACACTGTAGTGTCCAAGGTGAGGTGAAGGTGAGGTTGGCCATGGGTTTTTTTTTTTTTGTCAGAGCGGGACAACCCGGATATTTTTCAGTAGGAAGCCCAGCTTTAACATGAAATGTCAGTCATGTGTACTCCAAAAGTTAAAGTTTAATAGAGACTGATTTTAAAGTCTGCGCAGAAATGTCAAAAACTGCAGTTCCTTAAACGTCTACTAGAAGCTGGCTCCAGAAGTGAGTCAGTCTCCATAGGCCACCACGTTAAAATGTCCAACTTCACAGCAGATGTTTACATGATCCACTGCTTTGCCGATCTTTAGGCTTGTCAGGAGGCGGAAGAAGAAGGACTGCCAACATCGCCACGGATTTTAAGCTTCAAAACGTCTCTTCAGAAACCTGTGGATGACGTCACGGATAGAGCATCAATTCTTCATACTGTCAGTGGTCAACAAGCTCATCTCCATGACAAATGAGCAAACTCCATCCGTGGTTAAAAAACATGTGATGCAGCCGAAGGTTTCAGGGTTAAATGTAGGGATTATTTTGTCAAACTAAATATGTTATGTTTTGATGTTTGAATGATTTAATGACTTCATTAATTTACTCACAAGTTAAGTTACCAAAAACCAACAGAAGTCAACTAGTTCATAACTCATTTTATTTTAAACTCAAGTTGAAACAATTTGTTTGTGTGTGCCGTGTATTCCCGTATTAGCAGTGTGTATTTGTATAAAGACCCATCTAGGGATTGGTGTTGCAGACTAGCTTAGGCTATAAATGCCGTGGTATGTGGCACCGGTCCATGCACTTGTCCCTATAAAAATGAACATTAAATAAATAAATAATGTTTCACCTATTTATAAACCTCGTCTAAGACAAATTTCCACTGGTCTGTGATTGTAAATAAAGCTTTTCTGAGAGGAGCAGGCAAGTTAAAGGACAACTGCAGGAGGAAACGGCTTGTGTACAATGTGTAAATATATAAAAGGATTATATATATCTGACTGAATTACAGTGGATTTATGTTGCCCGGCCAAAAACTCAACTTGTGTCACAGTAACAAATGATTATGGACGTGCACAATAACAATGTTCATCTAGTCTCGCAGTAATAAAACCTGCACAGGGGGGGTCAAAAGCAGGATCCAAATATAAACAAAGTGGTTTCTTCACTATATCTGACCCTGAGCTGAAACCACACAGCTGCTGGTAATGGCTGAAGTAAAGTGATCTGGCTGTGCTCTGTGGTGAGCTGTACCATGTAATGACTCTGATCAAAACATTATAAATTAGCTTGCATACAGAAGCTAATGGAAACCCCAGCTGGGATCTCAACACCCTCTGATTCACTTTGAGGAAATACCTCGTTTGTTTCGGTACGTTTTTTTTTCTACAGACAGGCATCGCAGAATTTGTTCCAGCTCGTTAACATTTCACAAATGTACAGAAACGTTAATGTTCTTTGTAGAGTCGTTATTTTAACAAATGTTGAAGCATGAGCTACACGTTTCCCACACATAACAATATGTTTTTAGAACCGGTCATTGACCTGCTAATGAAGTTGAGGTTAAAGCTAGTTTTAAATTAGTAATTTACTCATTTGGGTCGTAAAAAAAATTAAAAAAGATAAATGTCTTAGTGAGATTTGTAAATCTGGACTGTTTAACTTAACTGTCAATTCTTTGTAAATTCAGGTAGCACAGAGAGAGGAAGATTAACTTTATTGATCCCTCAAGTGTTGCACACATACAGGCCAGAAATACAACCACACACTCACACAAAGGACAGATATAGACATGCAAATGTGGGGAGAGATGGTGGAGTGTTACCTGGGAGCAGTTAGGGGTTCAGTACCTTCCTCAAGAGGATCTCGGGAGTGCTCAGGAGGTCCATGCTAGACTTCAACTCCCTGTGGTCTGAGCTACTGCTGCCCTTTGACCATACAAAGAATGGACAGCGTATGCATGATATCACCCACAGGTTTCTAAGAGCTGTTTTGAAGCTCAAAAATCTGTGGCTGCCTCTTCCACTGCTCGGCTAATCTAAAAATTAGCGAAGACATGGATCATCAGCGTACGAGTCTGTACCAGGCTGTAAACATGTTTATTTCACATTTAACATAAGAACTTATGGAGATCAACTCATTCTGTAGCCAGCCTCAAGTGGACGTTTGAGGAACTGCAGTTTTTGGTACTTCACCATTGAGTAGAATAAGCGGGATAAATCTGATTATGCTAACCTAACCAGCGCTAATTCATCTAATGTTTTGGAAGCTATTTTGGGGAAATACATTTTATTTACTAAATCTCCGTTAGCGCCTAATCACTTAATCCAAGTTTGACTTCGTGGACAGCTGGTGAAGCGGTTCCCCTTTTCTTTTTGTACATTCATCACTGCACTGACCTTTTCCCTTTGTGTAGGGTAGAGCGACAAATGTCTCCATGGACCTCACGGCTTGTAATTCAAGTTCATACTCTCACCTTAAAACAAATGTCAGATTTTCAAAGAATGATTTATGTTTTCTCCTCAAAAACCTGCACCCATGTGCGCCAGTGTGAAAGCCTGCAGTGCTTTTGTTTAACATTAATGTCCAACAGACTCCAACAGTATCCCCCTCGTGACGACACGGCATGCTGAGAAACCGGCCTGTCTCCATTCTGCACATAAACAAATCATTTCAAATCAACATCGGAGCTCTGGCAGGAGATTACGAAATATAAATCTTAAAGAAAAAACTGTTTAAATTAATTGTATTGATTTATTTCTTTTTACTTCCCACTCGTGACACTGACCACAGTGTTTCTGACAGGAACTCGATTGTTCAGTGACACCTTTTATCTTGGTGGTTAAACGCTCCAACGCATCCAATCAGCTTGGATTAAGACTTTATTTGAGCCAGCAGAAGTATCGTGGCAAGCGACTTCACTTCAGCCTTAATGTAATGAAAGTTGTCGTTTCATTCAAAGAAATAAAATAAAGCCAGAAGCATGAGCCCGAAACACAACTCTCCTGATCATTTCTACAACAGTGACATTTGTGCTGACACTCACTGTGACCTTTGCAAGTAATTGGCTTTTCCCCCTCTTTACATTAACAAGACTTCCTACAAGTGTCATTCGTGTCCAGTAAAATGGCCACTATGTGATTCAGTATGTCGCCGTTGTATAGTGTTTATTGCAGCAAAAGCTATTTTCCTATTTCTAGAGAAAATCAATTCCACTTGACTCCAAGAAAAACGTAATGCGGGATGCAATTTATGCAAAAATACAGCAGTCAACTGCCAGCAGATTCAGACAGCATCGTGCATGAAAGACTGAGAGTAGTAGTGGGCTACTACTATGGTGTTCACCTCCATTCAGCTACCTCCTTGCTCTGCAAAGTCAACAGCACAGACTGCATAAATAAAAATGTACGTTGTCTCCGCGATGTCAGCCAGAAATGCGGTGACACTGACCGTCAACATCTTGGCAGGCCTGTCTCCCGTGGTTCACAGCTAATGGAAAATTGGGCAAAAACATGTAGTGTGGGGGGAGCTGAGATAGGCCGAATGGAGCCTGGTTGCTCAAATCAGCTACTCGTGGCAGCACCTGCCTGTCAGTCACACCTTTGAACAGGGAAATCAGATAAACAGACAAAATATAATTTAAACTGGATGTCTTAACCCTCCTGTTGAACCCAGAGGACAAAAGGTGTGAGGCAATCGGGAGGACATTACAAGGTTAAAAACTGTAAAACCCTGAAAATAGAGTGAAAATGAAAGAACCTCCAACTGACAGTTACAGAAGAAATATTCCTCTATCCAGTTTAATTATTGCAAATTTAAAATTTAATGTAAGCCGTATGTCCTAAAAACTATATTTTGACACAGAACCCCTGGTGAAAATGAAGTTGTGATCATCTCAGTTAAAACTAATCTGTCTAATCGTGTCACGAAACACCAAGTTGTTGGAAGTCGGATGAGAAACACCAGCTGCTGTAGCAAATTATAGGAAATAAAATAAAAAGATACACACCCTGACATAAATTCAATAAGTGAATGTATTTTTGCTGACAGAATATTGACGTCCACTTCCCTCAACAGAGCCCGTGCCCAGAGCTGTAAGGCTGGGAATAATGGCGAGGAACACAAAACTATCATTATCTGTTGCCAACGGTGTTGTACTCTCATCTGTGACTCCTCTGATAGATCCTCAGTGAAAACACTGATCATCGAATCACAATTAAAAATTTGCCCTAAGAGTCTTAAACTTAAAGTATATATCAGTTGAAGTTGTTTTCCATCAGTACTTTCGTTCTTTCCACATTGTTAAACGTCTTTTATTCCTATAAGGTGCAAGTGCCAGTACGGCAGCAGTAATACTCACTAGATGCATTGGTTTTTACACTTTTGTTTACAGTTTGCTACCAATAATCCCTCATTAATGCCTCAAATGTATTCCCTTATTATCTCCCTTTACTTTGTTGTTACAGTAGTTCACAAACTGTTTGGCTTGTGGGCCCTAGAATAATCTCTTAACCCCTTATTAATTCATTCATTGGAAGAATAATTAAAATATGCAAGAAGAATTAGAGAAAAGTCAGACAAATAAACATTTAGTGAGAGAATAAATGTGTCTTCTCTTTACTCATTTAGTGACCCCGCAGAGTTTTCTTTTTGACAAATGTATCCAGTTTTATCCATGTAAATATGCATACTTTATCTGCAAAGCCATAGGTATCCGCTCTGCATTTATATGTGTTATCAAGTGCACTATTTCGCTAAAAATCAATAGTTGTCAGTACCGATACTCTGTGTTTGTCGTCACAATAAATGGCAGCTGACAAAAGCAAAAAAGAAAAAGAAAGTGTGGGTTAAGCAATATGCTAATGTCCCATGTGACGCACACCTGATGCAGGAAGGCCAGTAATCGAAACTCATTTGCTATTATTAACAATTAAACAGTAACGGGCTTATCTGTTTAAATTAGGCTGCATTTAGTCTTTACACAATCTGCTGCTGAAGTAAAAACTCTCTGTGAAGGTTCTCAGTCATTCAAGCCAGCCTTCATCAAGAAGCGTTTCACCTCACAGCGATCCAACTGTGAAGTGAAGCCAATTACAGCCTGGTACAAAAAAAAATTTTGGTCTCTGTAGCTAATTTCCTCGTTCATGACAACTGTACTGAGGGTAAATTTATATTTATCGTGCTAGTTCATTAATTATGCATAATTAACAGTGTTGCTGCTTTAATTGAGAGGTAGGTGCTGTTACCAGTGGCTTGTTTGAGCCACCAGGTGTCATGCCACTGATGATCCATGTCTTTACCGATTTTCAGATTAGCCGGGGGACAGAAGAGGCAGGACTACCAAGATGGCGACAACCAGAGTCACAGATTTTGAGATTCAAAACGACTCTTCAGAAACCTGTGGGTGACGTCACGCATACGCTGTCCATTCTTTATACTGTCAGTGGTCAAAACTGAAGAAGCCTTTTGGGATGAGAGGTGAAAAGTCTTCGCAGATCTACAACCAAGTTCAGTTGCCCTTTTACTTTGTCATTTTAACAGGTTTCATTCACTCAACCACCATGAAATTCAGCCAATGGATGAAAACACTACCTGCACTTTAAACCCAGTCAAAGCTCATGGTTCAAGAAACATTTTGGAGGGTTTAGCTCTGAGAGTGGAAGCTTCTGGTCATCGCCTTTGAGACCCCTGTAGTGGAAAAATCTTTTATACCTCTCGCTCTAGTAGGACAGAGGCTCATCCAACCGAAGATTATAAGAGGGGACGGGAAATCAATACTTTCAAGAGGGAAAGGAGGGAATAGGTAAAGAAAGTTACTTCTACAGTGTCAGTGCATTTCACCTCTGTAGAAACAACATTGTGGATGATTTCTGTTTAGATTTAAGAGTCATTTGTAAGAGGTGTTCCAGTATTTTGGACCATAAATGAATGCAATGAACCTGAGCTGTTGTATGCCATGTCACAAATGAGAAGTTTTATTTCATGTCCACATGAGTTACCCCGCAGGAGTCACCCAGCATGCCAAGAACAACCGTCCGAAAACAGAACAAGTAATAACACTAACCTCTAGTGCTTTCCACGGTGCTGTGAGAGCGTTGTGTGGCCTCTCTTCTTCAGCATCAATAATATTGCATAACTCTACACAACTATTTATAATACTCTCTTTCAAAAATGCATTCATCGTTTTGTTCATGCAGACTGTAACATCAGTCAAGAGATCTATAATACCATTTTTGAACATCAAACATCTCTGTTTGTTGTTGTCATTCTAGACTCTCGTGTCCGCCGAATTCTCAGTCTGAACTTTCAGCGAGCAGACGAATCAATACAGGGCATTACTTTGAAAAAACATTAACATTATGGCCTCCTACATGCATCATTGCAGTTTTCTCAAGCAGAAAATGGGCTTTCAAACCTCTGAGCAAAGGTTCAGATAATTCCCTTTAGATTTCCTGGTTTTAGTGACGCTGTATATTTCACAAGCCATTCCCTCGTAGAAAAAAAAGAAGAAGGAGTTCATGGCCATGATATTTCTCTGTCAAATTGCAGGAGGAAGACAGTGCAGGGACAGCGGGGTCAGTGATGGAGTGCTTTGCCCTGAGAGGCACGGAGTGACTTGCAGTCATAAAGGGAGCGACGCTAAGTGAAATGGCATGGATGGTCATTTTGCAGCCCCATTTTCACAAGTGTCATTATCATACACCTCTATGTCCTGGAGACTGGAGGCATCTGTCTCGTCCCCCACACTGCTCACACTTGTCCTGAAGGCAAACGCTCCTAAGAAGGGATATACGCTGTCAGTGAACAGGTCTCTGATGTTATAATAAGGGAGTTCTGGGTCTTGTCTTTCAGGCTTAGTGATACACTGTCCCTCCATGGCTTTGTTTCTTTGATAGTACTTTGAAAACTTATTGAAGATGATGGTGATGGGCAACGCCACCACTAACAGCCCACAGATGATGCACAAGGTGGCCACTATCTTCCCCGGCACTGTCACCGGGCAGATGTCACCATAACCGACTGTGGTCATGGTGATTGTTGCCCACCACCATCCTGAAGGGATGGTCTCCAAATCTGTGGACTCTCCTTCCTTCTCTGCAAAGTAGATGAGGGCTGAAAAGATGGAGATCCCCACCGAGAGGAAGAGAAGCAGAAGACCCACCTCCTGGTAGCTGTGGCGGACGGTGGCACCCAGCGCTCGCAGCCCGATGGAGTGTCGAGCCAGTTTGAGGATTCGGAAAACCCTCATGAGGCGCAGGACCTGCACCACCTTCCCCACGTTTTCTAAGTTCTCATTCTCCTCTGCAGCCTCCTCGTCCGCTGTTTCCAGAGCTAACGTGGCGTAAAATGGCAAAATGGAGGCAACATCGATGATGTTTAAGGGGTTTCCGAGGAACTTCCTGCGGGAGGGCGCAACAATGAGCCTGATGATGAACTCGGCGGAGAAGCAGGCAATGCAGATCTCCTCCAGGATGGCGAGGACCGGGTCCTCGATGGGTCTGTCATTGTCATCCACAAGCTGAAACTCAGGCATGCTGTGGACACACATGGCAACGATAGAGGTCAACACCAAGCTGAGGGAGGCCACAGCTATGATCTTTGAGCCTCTCGAATGACCTGGATCCTCCAGCCTGAGCCAAACGTAGCTCCTCAGTTCTGCACACCAGGCACCTTTGAACTTGGCCAAGTCTTTATCGAGGGCGGAGAGCTCCTCAAAGGAAGAGTCGAAGCTTGGCTGTTGCTGGTCGTCGCTCCTGATGTCCCAGTCTCTGTCCTCGATGTACTCCTTCCTCTCGTGGTACCAGTTGTTACAGCAGGGGCTCAGGTGGAGCTCCTGGATGCCCCAGTACTCGATCTCCTGGCTGAAGGAGAAGACGCACAGCTCCTCCATCATGTGTATACGTCCCGTGTGGTAGAAGTTGAGCACGCAGAGGAAAACCCGGGGATTCCTGTCAAAGTAGTACTCCTTCTCAGATGGGCTGTAGTCATCACACAGCTCCAGGATCGCCGCCTCGCTTCGGCAATGGAGGAGACGAGCCAGGCGCGTGTGAGGGAAGCGGAGCAGCGTGTCCGGATCCACTTCATATCGTACCCCTCCGACATTGAGGTGGACCTGATCCTCCTCATTTCCCCTCCGGTGGAGGATTTGCCCATACCCCATGGTCCTGATAATTGCCAAGAGAAATGAAGGCTGTCAATTTTATGGACTTTTATTTTTTTTTCATGACATGAAAATTCCCAGCAAGCAAATATAGTCAGGATTGCGAGTGGTACATTTATGTGCTGGGATGTCTATCAAGACGTATTTGACTGCACTGTTTGTAGAACACATTAGTCCTCTGAAGGAAGAAAAAAAAAATCAATACAGCACACACAGGAAATGGCTTGAGCTGAAGTGAGTGAAGAGGCGTGAGGTACTGTCACTTCTTTGAGGGCTCATGTACGGGATTATTACCAGGAGAATCAAATTACAGAACGGAGTAGACTAACAAGAGAGGCAACAAGTTGAAACTAAACCCACACATCATCTCAAGTAATTACTAAAACACTTTGTTTCCCAGCATGTGTAGATTTCTCTATTGTTCTGGGTTCATATCTCAGTATTTAGAGCTACATGCTGGTTTGCGTGAATGTTTTCCGAGCCAAACACTATTTGCAAATCAGTTTTAATTGAAAAAACTGAATGCAAAACATAAAGCTGACACATACCTGTATTTGGAGCTTTTCTTTCCATGAAAATAACTTTTTATCCGGGTGGTTTAGTTTTCATATTCTGGTTTAAAAGAAGAAAAAAAAAAGGCGCACACAGCAGCAGGTCGGTGGAGGGAGGAGTGCTCTGCTGCTGCTGCTGCTGCTGCTGCAGCTTCATGGACGGGACAAGAAGAGCTGGAGGCGGGACAGCGGCACGGCGGCAGTTTGTTCCCTTTTACAGAGAACAGGGAGGGGCGAGAGAGGAGGGGAGGAGAGGGGAGGGAGAGGGAGGGATAGATGGAGACTGCACAGATGTAGGAACACCCTGCTTGAAATCACTGTAAGATTACACACTTTTTTATGATCGTTTATTAATTACGTCACAATTTTTCTATAGGGAGCTGCCGGTTCTGTGATTTTTAATATAAGATCATAAACTTTATTAGTGCACCTGCAATCATTTTATGCATGTTTAATTTTTTTTTTTTTAATTTGCACCTTGTGTTTGTGTGAAACTAAAGCTGACCACAGCTTGTCTGCACGCTGGAGGGAGTAAAGTAAGTGAAATCACAGTGACATTTCAATCCTCTGTGAGAAAGCACTGCTGGCAGGCTTACTTCCAAACTAAGCAGTAACACTGTATTTGGCAACAGAGGGGAAATACAACATAGCTTAACTTTATAGGAACAGATTAGCAAAGAGAAACTGTTGTGACAATTTGTAATCTGTGAAATCATTTGCCAAGTTTTTTTCCATCACTTGTTATATTACCTCAATAAAAAAGCATCATCGGTATCTCCCAGATGGGCTGCTAAAAAACTAGTTCTTCTTCCTAAAAGCACCGAACGCTTGCAGGGCGTTGTGAACTTTCTCTGTTACTCCCTAAAATTAATGTGGCATTTTAACGTCTGTCTTTCTCATTTGGATAAACACACTTTGTGCACCTTTATCAGCGCAGTGTTTGGAAGGGGTTTTTTCTGTACCATAGCCAAGGCTGAAGCGACTGACCCAGGGCAGGAGCCAGATGCATAAATTCACTGTTTATTTTTGGTAACTCTGTGAAAGGCAAGTTTGTTACAAATAAATTTGCCCCTTGAACCACTTAAATACTAGTCTTAACTGAAGGAGGTCTGGATCTTGAACCTGTGACAACATTTTCACTTAATTCATGCATCCAATTTCTTTCCAATTCAGAGTCACCATTTAACCTATTGAGTAGATGTCTTTGGAGTGTGGGAGGAAGCCAAAGTACCTGGACAGAACATGCAAACTCCACACAGAAAGGCCACAGCTGAGGTTCAAACCACTGTCACTGTCACAAAGATGTCAGATTTCAGATGTCTGATTCAAAATAAAATGCTAATTTGTTTGTTTGTTTTATTTTCTCATTATTTCATCTATTTTTATTATTGTGATTCTTTAATTTTTTTAAAAGGCTTATGATATAAAAACCTAGTGAGCATTTTTCCGTAGTTATAAAATGTCCTTTATGATAATGAACATGAAACCTTAAGCACACTGGGTGACCCTAAACAACAATGTCCCTATTTAAATCTAGCTGGGAGCTGTTAAGAAAATAAGGAGACATATTTAAAATGAGGTTGGACAATCAGCCTCTTATAAGTGTGTGTTGAGCCTCAGTTCAGGCCAGATTACAAGACACTTGTCCACGCAATCATCCCCATCAGGCTGTAATGGGATCCACCTGTGTGTAGTTGTATTTGTTGAGCAGGAACCTCCCTCAACCTGCCCAAAGAACCAGCCTAGAGATTAGTCCTACAAAATTCATCAAAGTCTGCCAAAAAAAAGGGACTTTAGGATCTCTTGTGCCATGGGTCATTTAGTTGAATTGGGGTTTGTAGTTCTGTTATTTTATCCAACTGCTTTCACAAAGGTTTAGTTTTTCTTGCTACTTTTGAAAATGATTCAATCTCTTTCAGGTTGTTTGTTCTCCTGATGGCAGTTGTAGACATAGAGGCTCAAAAGAAGCCTTCTATAAGTAAGTTTGTGTGAGCCAGTGCACCATTTGATTACAGTATTTTAATCGCACTATATGCTGCTTAATAATATAAATGTTTAATCCCAGGTATCCGCTCTCAGTGCCTGGGGAACGTCATGCGTGTCAATGTTGGTCCGCTTGGAGGAAAACTTCTAGAAGTTGCTGTTGTCATCAGTGAGCTGACATTTCTGAATTTTTCTTTACTTTGTCTTACTTTTTCCTCTCTAACTGTCCCCATTTTTTTCCCCTCCTGCTCCTCAGATAACTCCGCCATAATCCTTACACCAAGTTTAGCTTCTCAGTGTGGCTTCAGTATGAAGATAGACCAGCTGGGGAACGCCGTGATTTATGCCTCCCTTCAAAACTGTTTTGCTCAGAATGTGGTAACGAGATCGGAGATGTCATTTTGTAGTGCAGCACCAAATGTGGTTTCCTTAATGTGGTAATGATTTTTGAGGCTGATTTCCGTGTGTTTTGCAGGAAGATAAAGCGTTCACAACAACGTTAAATCTTCGACTGCACGGGAACCAGATGGTTGAAGATGAGTTGTACCAGGTGGCTGAAACCTGCCAGTACACTACCTGGGCCTCCAGGGAAATTGTCTGTGACCGTAGCTACATGGAGGCGAGTAAATGCAGCGGGACTCTCATGGGTCATGTTACAGTCTATATGATAAGTGGCCTTATTCCCTGTATGAGCGTCAAGGCTGGTGCATTTGATGGCACTGCAGAGGAGAGAGGCAAAGATTGATAATCACTTACAGAGTGGCCTCATTTCTAGGTGTCTGTGAAAAGGGCAGCTCCAGATGATTATGGCCTGCCTGAACATCCCATCCTGGGGGCTAATTCAAAGTTTGGTGATCCTCGACGAGCTGCTGAGGTTTGATGAGCTCATTTAGGTCTTATTTAATATTCCTGAAGCCTCTTCCTGCATTTAATGGCGTGTCTTGCCTCATAGAAACAGTCCATAGACGCAGGATTCAGAATCACAACGCTGATCTTCTATACTCCTGGAGAGAAGCTGATGAACGTGGTCGAGGCCCAGAGAAATGGTTATGGGATTACAAACACTGCTACAAGGCTGGTCCTGAGAAGTCCAAAGACTTCACCTGAGACATACATCCAGAATGTGAGTGTGCACCGCGGTTCATTACATTTCAAACAAGCCTGATGTTATATCTTGACCCTCCAGGCAAACTCTCATTAAATTACTTGCAGCCCATTAGATAACTCACTACTTGCTTACACTTGCAGCCATTGGATTGGATTTAAGTCAAATAATGTAATCAGACTCCGTTTTAAATGGATTACTTTGTCTGAAATCCAGTTGGCACAGTTAAATCCATCGGTGGGCTTCTTTTTTATTTTATTTACATCCACCAGTCTAATTCCTCCACATCTTTAGGAATTGATCCTTTTTGTTTCAACAGTGTGCGTGAATATTCAGCCATTAAACGGACTAAACAAAGCATATATATACATAATGTTCTGTAACTTCACTCCACAGGTTGCAGCGGTGCCCATGACTGTCCTCACAACCTCAGTAATATTTGAAAAGAAGTGGCTGGCGACTCAAATTGATGCAGCAATTGCTTGCCCGACACTGGAGGGTAATATATTTGGAGAGATAGTAGGCAGGGTCGTAGCTACTGCTGAGGTCATGTCTTTAACTCTGGGAATTTGGGGCTTTATTGAACAATCAATCTTGCACTTAGTAGGTATTTTATCGGTGAATGGGACTTAATATATTCCCATTTGACCACTTAATTTCACTGCAAGAATTTGTATCCTGGCAATGCTGAAGGATTTTTTTTTTTTTTTTTTTGTTAGCTGCTGTTTTCATTGTCTCGTCAAAATTTACACAGGAAGGGAGATTTGGACTCACGACCTCCAGCATTTCTAAAACTGGCTATGGCCCTCGCTATAGAGCAAGTATACGTGTTGGGTCTTTCCTTTTCTGAGTGCCGCATGTGTTTGCCATGCACACAGGTAGTGTTTCCTTCACTCTGAACACAATCACCTGGTTCCTGCCGAGGCACATTGACCCTCTTATTCACTCTGGCCAGTTTAAACTGTTGGAGGTGCACATGGGCATCGATGGCCAGAGACTTGAACCTGCTGAGATTGCTGCTAGACGATACTCCCTAACTGTCAATGATGTGTACATCATTGTCGAAATTCCCATTGGAGCTGTTGGCGGCTACTTTAAGGTCAGTAGCACTGCAATTTACTTTAATTTTAGTTAAAGCCCAGCCTGCATGGGCTCACAAGCTATACATTGTTATAAGCTGCAGAACGCACTGAGGATATTTTGATTTTGCAGAGTCATGTTCAGGACGGTCAGTACCTCACGTCTTACACGATTGAGCCAATGCTGGAGTTGCTCTGGACTGAAGACTCCATTAATGAGGACACAAGATACAAAGTCCTCCTTCCCATTACAGCGCCATTAATGTCTCGACCTCCACAAGTTCATGACAGTGAGTCTCACTTTCTAATCATCTTCTAATAAATTGCGAGCCGGGTTCATTCCTCTTAATATTTGTCCCACAGACACTGTTAAAGAGGAGCGGATATTTAAGGTGCTGCTCGGGCCGCTCGGCTCTGATGTGGCATTAATGGACATTACCTTCCCCACTGAGGTTTTGACCGTGGCGGACTGCAATGCCAGAGGCTTTAACGTGCAGGAGCACATGTCCCCTGACAGCAACTCCAAGGTCTTCACACTTCAAGTGCCTTTCACGGACAGAGCTGTACTACAAACGGTGAGCATGACTCTCAACGTGAGAGAAATTTTAAACATTATTTTTGCTCCAAATTTCGCTAAATCTTTTTGTATTTTCTAACAGAAAGAAATGGGGATGACATTATACTCTCTTCAAATGACCTTTGGCTTGCTGGTGTTGCCAGAGTTTGCTCCATTTTCTCACCCTGCTTATCTAGAAGCTAGCTTAGTAGACATAGGTATGTACAAAATGAAATGCTTTACAGCAACTTAAAGAGAAGTGGTTGCATTTTTCATCGTGCCTGCAAACGTTTGGATAAAGTTCTTTTTTAAAAATCCATTTTTACACCTTCCAGTTCCTCCCTCGGTCTCTGGTGGTTGCGATTATCAAAACTTCTACGCTCTCGTGAAATACGGGACAGGCGGCTCCAACTTTCAGATCATGTTGGGAAAACGAATGCTGACCCCAGATCTGGCTCAGCAGTACGGCCTCACGGAGAATGGGACGCACCTGAGTGTCACAGTACCGTTTTCGTCCCCCGATGTCGTTTACGAGGTACACTCGGGTGATAAATGTTGACGACATTGCTGTAGAGATGATCATCATTCATATAATTGTTGTTTCTGACAACTTCTCAGGCTGTTGAGTCATCGTTCATCAGGAGCAGACTGGACGTGGGCTTGATTAATCCAGAAACCAACATAAATTTCAAAGAATTCTCAGTGGCTTGCAATTTCTTCTCCACGCTGACTGGTCTGTTGGGGGAGGAAAAAAAAAAAAGACTAATTAATATTGATGTCTGACAAAGACAACGCTAATGTTTGATCTTTGTCTTTCAGAGTGTTTCCCTAATGGTACCATGACAGCTCTGGCTGTGAAACTAGAGTCGGTTCCCAGTCTGAACCCCAGTCAGCTCACCCTCAGAGATCCCACCTGTGGTCCCTCCTACAGCGACGACCGCTATGCATATTTTGTCTTCAGTGGGAACTCCTGTGGGACGACCAGAAAGGTGTTGAATATTTACCTGATGTAAACCCTGAGATTTGACCTGGGTGAAAAATAAGTTTCTTTTTTTTTTTTCCCTCTAGTTTTTGCCCAATATGATGCTGTATGAAAATGAGATCTCTCTGCCAGATGAGCTTGAAATGCAAAAAGAATCGACGACCAATGAGCCGGAGTATGAGTGAGTGTCTTTTTAAAACCCACACAGCTGAAATAATTCAATCTTTAAATGATTAATTGATCAAACACTCATTCTGGCTACTCTAATGTGAGCAGCATCTTTATGTGATAGTTAATATCTTTGACAAAAATTGATACACCTTTGGACACATTCGCATCCCTAAAAGCACATTTATGTCCACCTGTTTTTAAAATGTAACAAATGACACTTCATGTAAACCAGGTACAACAGAAATCTGCCTCTATCATCACAGATGTAAGCGGATGGCCAAAACTGACTGTCAGACCTATGTGACGTGGGTTTTTTTTACACTACACTGACACATCAGTCTTTACTCATGGATTGTTGCTCCCCCCCACCCCCCAGGTTAAAGGTTTCCTGTCATTATGACATCAACAAAACCCACGCTGTGGCCTTCCACGCCAGACCTCGCAGAAGTGAGCCGTATGCTGAAAATGCAAGAGGCGAGCTGCAAGTTGCAATTAGACTCGCTACGGGTAAGAAGTTCTGACTGCATCGTGTTCTCACATTTTGTTTCCCCCCTGCCCCCATAACTTTAAAGCTGCAGTTTGTCTCCACCTTCTGGCAGGGAGTAATTACACAAACACTTTGTTATGACCTTACTAGTTACTATTGCCTACTCTGTTGCTCCCACCTTCAGCTCTGGAAAACCAATCGTGACTGTGATGTGCTTAATCAGCATCGTGTGAACTGGCAAAGGCTGGAATGTAACAGATGTTCATTTTTATGTAAAGCCCTGAAGTGCTTTAAAACACTGAGTGAAGCCATAAAAGCACACAGCATTTTAAGAACACTCCCAAAACCAGAAACTGTGAAAAATAAGACTACTTTCCCCTCGTGTCTACGTTGAAATACTTGATAGATAACCGTTTCACTAACTGGCATAATGAAGACGTTTTGGGGGGAAGCAACCGGAAACTAAATTAGTAAACCGACTGAATGCCCCTGAAGTCAGGAGGCAATCTCACAAATTGATCTCGAACTAATCGTGTTGGTCAAGTAATTCGGCTTCAAACATCAAGTTCATTGACTCCTCTTTAAACCTAATCATTTTAATGACCAAGTTGGCAAGCAGGACGATCGGGGCAGTGTGCGTTCAAGTTAAATTCACTCTTATTTGTCATTCTACACCTTAAGTTCTGTGCAGGTTCTTACATTCCTGTCTGAATCTTTAATAATTCACTCTATGTACTGTTCCTCCTCACTTAGACAACTCCTACAGCATGTTTCATAGCACTGAGGATTATCCCATAGCAAGGTACCTACAACAGCCGCTGTATTTTGAGGTGCAACTGATGAAATCTGCCAACCCCGAATTATCGCTGGAGCTGGAGAACTGTTGGGCGACCCTTGATGACGACAGGACGTCCCAACCCAGATGGAACCTCATCATTAATGGGTGACTTCTTAGTCTTGACCTCCTGGGATGTTTGCCCTCATAAATAAAATATAACTGTCAAAGTTGAGCAATAGGTACTGACACATGGTGTCCAAAGAGGCATTAGCCACACTAATGGGCACTTACTGCCCTTTAACTGTTCATTTTCTTTCCTTTTTTAAGCTGTGCAAACCCCGTCGACCCAAACCAGGTGATCTTCCATCCTGTCTGGGCTGATGCCAGAGTTCAGTATCCTCCTCACTTCAAGCGATTTGAGGTCCTGATGTTTGCCTTCGCTGAAGATCAAGATAACTTGAGCAGCCAGGTAATTTCAGCTAGAAGAATAGATGCTCCCCAGCTCTTTCTCTAATTCAGATATTAGAAACTAAGAACTGTAAATATAAATCACCATTTGGCTATAAATGTGTTATCCTGTAGCTCTTTGTCCACTGTGACGTGGTCATCTGTGATGCCAAAAATCCACTGGGTGGAGCCTGTAATAGGCAGTGTTCAAACCAGGAAAACAGGATAAAAGGTATGACTGAATCTTCTGGTTGTTGGAAAAAATGACTTTTGACTGACATTTTTTATTTTTTCCACAGGTCAAAGACGTGCTGTTTTAGATGGCCACAGTTTCAAACACATCACATTAGGACCCATAGTAATGAGCTAATAAAAGTGAATTTTAACAATTCAGCTACATTGTTTTCTTGAAATATTACACTGGGGATGGAGAAGTTTGGTTTCTAGACTTGACTCATAACTGACTTGGATCTTTTCCAACTGTCTTTCATTTTTTTTCTGTAGTTATGAATTTCAGCTGAGACCTGTCCTATTTCTAAAAAGCCTACTAGTTGCCTTAAGTGAAAACTGTAGTCTAGGCTCTCATGCTTGAACCAGAAGGAATGTGTGCTGGACTGCCCAAGACTCTTTCATGCTTGACAGTAAACAAGTATTTATGGATCTGAGTGATTGTAAAATGGAAAATTTGACACGTGTTAGCTCCTGCTTCCCTTAATTTTTTTTCACTCACTGAGGTGCAAAGATAGGCTTATGTAACTCCACCTAAATTAAAAATTTCAGTTATAAAGAACACAATTAAGTGACTACATAAATGACAAACTAGTAACAGAAAATGCATATGCAGAAATATTGCATAATGAGTTGAACGAGTGGACCTGTGAATTTACTTTAAAGTAAGTGCACTAACTTCTAAACTATTATACACTGTATGCAACATTAGTTTTTGGACAGGTTTATTGCATGTTATGGATAAAGGTGAACAGAGATGAGGGTTGAGGAGAAAGCAGGGTCATTGACCGGTGTGGACTGGTGACAGGAAGACAGAAGGGAACTAGTAAGGAGTTAAACAGTGTCATTGTGTATTAAAGCCCTCAGTGGTTCCTGTGTTTGAAAGAGGAAAAAAGATGGAGAAAATAGGGTGGGAAAACAGAGGGAGTGAATGGATAAGGTGTATACATGCGTTCAAGGTTTAGTCCTTGTTCCTGAACCTACTTATAAAACATACTTGACAACTAAAGCTAGACGCAGAAATATTTTTAAAAACTGGGATGGAGTAATAAACTTTAACCAATTTTGGTTGGCACCATTTCCTTAAAGGTTCTGTACCCGCCAGCAGAGCCTCTGGCTTCCTTCCACAGATGTGCAGATTTATGGGTTAACTGATAACTGTAATTGTCCCTAGGTGTGAAGGTGAGTGATTTGTCTCTCCCCTGTGATGAATTGGCAACTCTCCATGGTGCATCTTGTCTCTTGCCCAATGTCAGCTGGGATCAGCTCCAGCTGAAGTCCATTCACCACTAGTAACCGAGATTTGGACATTTTAGACTAATCACAATACTGTAACATTACACCTTCTAAACAGTAACATTGTCTGGAAGGTATCTAACATAACCAGGACATTGTGTCTGAGATTCAAGTCAGTAATGAAATTCCTTTTACAGGGAGTTTGGGGGTGAAGAAATCCACTGGCTCAGCTGGGATATAAGTGAGAACTTTTAAGTTGAAGGTCCATAACTGACAGCTTGTACAACACAACGTCTGTAGGCTAGCCTTGATAAGTTCAAGACAGGCTTTACAAAGTCCATATTGGCCTCTAATCTAGCTACTGAATAGAAGCAGGATCACAACAGTAATCCTTTGAACAAGTTTTAAAGTCTTCTTGCAGCTCTAAGTGTATACAACCGTCAAGTAACAGAAATAAAACTTCAGATGGAAAACACATCGTAAGAAACTTTGTTTATTACAGGTTTGAGTCCAATACAAGAATTGGTCCAGAGGAGAGCCGCCTTAGGAGGGTAGAGTCTGTACTTCTTCGCTCTGGAAATAACAGTAATGATCAATGAAACATTTTAGTTAAACAAGTTTTACATCTGAGTCACATACCCCTTTTTACTCCTTTAATCCCTTGATGTCTGGAGTTGCTCATGCCGTTAGAAGCCACACACTGGCCTCTGCAGATGCCATCTGCTTTGCTGTTTGTGTCACAAATCATTGCATCACAGTGGACGTAAATCTGTGGACAGAGGAGGATTTATTACACAGGGCAACATGCGGAAGTCCCATTAGCTGTGTGGCAAACGGACGCCTCATTTGGCTGCACGGGTCTTTACCTCATCTTTCAGAATATCGTCATCTTTGGCGAAGGTGAACATCTTCATAGAGAAGCGTTTGAAGTGGGATGGGACAGTAACCCTTGCATCGCTCATGACAGGATGGAAGATGGTTGCATAGCTGTCATCCTGGTTCTCACAGCTAGTCAAGGAGTAATACAGTTTTTAAAACCTGTAAAATTCATTTGGCAATCTTGACTTCTCAGAAAGTCATTAACAGGACAGAGCAATAAAAACCCACTTTAAGCAGCAAACAATAAGCCATTTACTTGCAAAGAAACTAGGTTTGTTATGCTGTCTACCTGTCCACAATGATGTCCCAGCTGGGCAGAGATGTCCTGTCTTCATTCACTGTGGCCCAACAGCTTCCAAGATCAGCTCTAACTGTGGGTCAGTAGAGTGCATCAGCTCCACCTCAAAGTACAGAGGCTGCCTGAGGTATTTCACTACTGGATAATCTTCATCGTGGTAGAAGATCTCATATGATGAATCTTGAGGATTTAACAAAGTGTGCGTTAATGCATTTCCTCTGTAACGAGATGGAGGATCTCCATTTAGCAAGTCAACCGTACCTTGGGCAAGCCTCATTTGCACGACCAGCTGCCCTGAACCAATCTCTGCTGTGGGCTCAGTGTTTCTTGGTTTATAGTTGAAGGCGACAGTCTGAGTCTCATTGACCATGTAGTAGCAGGAAATGGTTTGCCTGAACAGATTAACAGAGGTGAAGGTGCTGCTAACCTAAAGATCACTGAAAAAGAGTCAAGAGAAAAGACTTCCTACTTGTAATCTGGATCGACTGGTGAGGTGTAAGCTACTCCTTTGGCGCCATTGTAATTCAGGCCAATCTCATTTTCATACAGCATGTAGTGGCCAAAGAACTTTAAAGACAGGTGGCATTAAACATTTAACCAAAGGCTTTAAATGTTTTCCAAGTATTGGGACATAAACATACCGTTCTAGTGGTCCCACAGGAATCTGCGCTGAAAGAGAAATATGCAAAGCGATCGTCACTGAACACTGGTTCGCAGGACTTGTCCTTTAGAGTCAGCCAACTTGGGATGAGATTGGGCACCGACTCCACCTTCACTGCCCAAGCAGTCATTGTTCCATTGGGGTAGCACGCTGAACACAGAAGAGGCAATGGATCAAGGAGGACGTCCTGGAAACACAAGCAGCAGGAATGCCACCGTTTTTACAACTTACCAGTTGTCATCATGGGGAAGTTGCAGGACAGGTAGAGATCAGCCAGCGCCCAGTTGTTGTTTGGGTCAAACAGAAGCACGTCGATTCTGGCTCTGAGTGAATCCGAGGTAATCAGCTGTAAGACAGGGTTGTCCATAAGTTATCCAGTGCAGGGGATTCAAGGAGAGATTTTGCAGTTTGACATACCTCGAATGCCGTGTCTGTGGCAGTGTATGGCACAATGAGAGTGAAGTGTGTGCCATTCTCTTGGAAACTGTAGTCCTGGGCTAGCTCAGGTGTTAGCCTGCTGAGGTCCAACCATGGTCTGGAAATTGCTGCCTTGATTGCCATATTTCACACTGATGTAAAAGTGGCTCTGGTCACAGCCGCCAGTGATGGTGGGTAGGACTAAGTGCAGAGAAGAATGCATTAACCATTTCACTACAAAGCTTTCGTTTAATTTCTGGATGAATGAATAAGAGTCCAGATGATCTTACCAACATCCTGCAGAGAAGCTTGCAAGTCAACTGGGTGGGCAAATGGAGTGTCTTCAGGTAGGATGGTAAACCCAAAGATCAGAGGGAGGAAGTACGCCGTAACCAAGCGTTCAGGATTCTGCAGGTGCCAAATATATAAATAAATAAAATAAAAAGTCAGTCAGGTCACTGCAAATACTGGAGTGACATTTCACACATGAAGTTGTCAGTTCACATACATGCTTCAGGACAACATCTGCATCAAAAGGCACTTGTAGAGAGAAGCCCTTTGTGCCATTGGGGAAGCTGTGCTCCTGGACTGTGAAACCTCTGGCATGGCACTCCTCGACAGTGAGAACCCCAGTGGAGAAGGTAATGTTCCTCAGCTCCACATCATGAAGGAATGTTCCCAGGTGAACACTGAACACCCGGTCCTCTGGGACAGTATCTGAGTAACAGAGTTGTATTTTTAATACCTTTTCCACAGGCCTGAATTTTTCAGTATCAGCAGAAAAAAAGAAAGGACTTACTGTCTTGGACATGGGGAGGTCGAGGCATCAGAGGGGTGGTAATGGGGAACAAAACCTTGTATCTGGTATCATCTTGGGTGTTATGAACTGTCCACAGTACCTCAAGCATGGGCTCCACAGTGTACGTAATGTGGTACTGGTAATCTGGGGCATGGCTCTGCAATTATTCATGGCGTTTTAATAAAACATGCAAATGGACCAGGGACTTGCATTTCAAATCTAGAGACTTCCCAACCTTGTAGTAACCGTCAGGCGAGCCCACTGGGAGCTCAAGCGACGATGTGGAAGTCTGTGGTAGATAGTGTGTACCCCCGTGTGGCCATCTGCGATTTATCTAGCCTCTGCCCGTTGATGCCCATGTGCATTTCTAGGATTTTAAAGCTGCCGTCTATCAGAGGCGTCAGACGGCGGGGCACGTGCCAAGAGATTATGTTCTCGGTGAAGAGGACTCCACCTATTAGCGATAAAAGCGACTGTTGATTTAACCGCAACAGCTTCACAGTAATGTTTACTGTCAAATCCTGAGGATCTGACTCACCTGTGGGACAAGCAGCTGCCAAGTTCACCATATTCAGACCATGTGGTGCCTTGTAGTAAGCGCTCACCCTGAAAACTTCCATGGGCACTCCAGCCACCTAAAAAAGGCAAGGGAGGATTCAATGTGATTTACAAGAAGGGAAAGAAATTAACAGTAGAGCTTTGGGTGTGTTGCTTACGTCCTCTGAATAAGTCTCTGCTGTATTGTACGGGCTTCGCATAACCAGGCGGTTAGATGTCATCCTGGCACCATAGCCAGCCTGTTCAGCCTCCCGGTGCACCATTGACACTGGTTCTGGAGTGTAAAATGTCATCTTCCAGATACCATGCGCCACATCAGAGGCCTAAAGAGAAACACTTGAAACTTTCTGTTGAAGAGGATGCCAAATGGTGCAGGGTGACATTAGATCAATGGTAGCAACAATTCGTTTTAAACTTACTTCAGGAATGGCATTCTTTGAGTTGTCTTGCCGAGCCTGCCCCTTAGCTTCAGTGTCCGGTTTAGCCATGTAGTTTGACACCTAAAAACAAAATACAGGCTTGATCATTTCTCATGTGCACACATATGTATGATGGGTAGAACCATTAAAGTAAAGTGACCTACTTCCATGTAGTTCCTGTCGCAGAGAATCTCTCTGGAGGCCCAGCGACTGTAGCTGCATGTCTGCGTCACATCATGACTAATGACATCTGATGGACTCTGGCTGTACATCCTCAGTCTCAGGCCAGCATTAAACGTTGCATCGTCCTACAAATGAAGGCATAAATATAAAAAACGCACGAGGACAGGAAATGTTCCTGTGTAAAGATCTGTAGCTTTGGCATAAACTGCCCTTGAGATTTGTTCACCATTTCAAGCCACATATGCTCTAATGCTAGCTTCTGATGTGCTTCAGCATTGTACATTGATTATTCTTAGGTTGAGGACAAAAACATTTTAAGTCCACTTTCGACCTTAATCACACTGTGGCTCAGTCCAGTCAAGGCAAGCACTTGGCAGGTTAATGGATGAAGTTGGGTTTTATATACACTGTAGTCTCCACAGTGGAGGAAAATGTACTTTGTGTCCTACAAGCCACTGGTTCTCAAATTGTAGTACAAAACCTCCCATAGTGGGTTGTCCCCAGGGTAAAATGTTTGAGACACCGCTATAAGCTACATCTATATAGAAGACAGGGAACTGCAAACTATCTACCTGCATAATCATGCAGCCAGTCTCTTGAGAAAGGAGAATATAGACCATACAAAGCTGCTTCATCAGTGGAAATACACAAGAGTAAAATGACTTTTGCTCAACATACTTTGTTGTCCACATAGCAGGCCATCAAAGAAATGTAGATTCTGGTGTTACCCCACGGGTCAGACTCCATGCTGTACCCACACTGAGCAGCCAGGGTGGGTGTTAATACAACATGTTGGGTGCCATCTGGGGATGGGGGGAAAAAAAAAAGGCAAACATGACAGGGATCGCTTCTCACAATGATGACCCAATCTGCTCATAATTAGCAGATAATCTACTCACTGATGGCGTCCACCTCCAGCTGGTTGCCCACTGCTAGAGCCTTGTCCAACGTCAGCCTCATTAGATTACCCGCACAGTCTGACTTCAAACCACTGTCTGTTAAGAAGAAAAAAAAAAAGCTCCTGAGGAAGTAAACTGACCCTGATATTACGTAGATTTATGTGAATGAAAGCTTACTTGACTGCAAATTGAGCTTCGTATTTGGCCTTGCGAGACTCACGATGATTGCCGCAGCCATCAAGTTCCATAGCAAACTTAGAACAAACAACATTTAGAGACATTCAAGTAGGCAGCTTGCAATCATTAAATAAGAAACAGGAAAATAAACGTACAGGTTCTCAAGCCTCTGCATGTTGCTGTCTTGGTGTAACCACACACGGGGAAAAAAAACAAACACAGGAAGCCAATCACTATCAGAACTTGGCACTGAAACCCCAGAAAGCCCCTGAACAACAAATCAACTCAACTCAAGTGACGGGGCTGAGTGCCTCAGTGAGCCGTCACCAGCTGGTTTAAATGTCAGTTAATCACAATGCACAGGTGAGGTTCGTTAGTAATTCTCCACCCAACACAAAAAAGGCTGAAAAATCTGTACATGTGCAGAAGAAATACACACAAATCAGTTGTTTGATAAAAAAAATAATTTATTGTTCACGGATTGCAAACAGGTATACATTTGTGTTTTGCATCATAGATATTTAGTTTTCTTAATTATTCAAGTAATTCATAGTCAAAGGAAGCTAACAACAGTACGTTTCCTTCAGTTTAAACACAAAACATGTTTTTCCCTTTGCAGCCTCCTCATCATACTGCACTCTACGCCTTTATGTTTAATCACAATCCTCCTCCCAGTGTCTTTATGGCTGACAGTAAAGCCCATGCTCATTGTTTCACCTGGCGTGCCTGGGTCGATCAGTCTGTGCTGTCTACTCAGAGACTTGTACAATGGTCTACTTTCATTTATGAGGCCATTACAATTATTCCAACTGGAAGAGTCTGGAGGCAGTGCAGGAAAGGAATTATCAACGCTCCGTTTAACAAAAATTTAGATAAGTGCTGCGGCTGATCCAGTGAGATTTATGTGCTTTATGTTAAACTGTTAATCTTCAGATTAAATAACATCTTAATTTGCTATACGACAGCCGTACCAACATTTCAGTAAATTGACAACAGTTGACAGGATATAAATGTTTCCTTTAGCCACCAAATCTCACCATATAAAGAGCATTTACTCTGTAGTTAATGAGGTTGTCAGTATCCCCTATTTATCTTGTGCTGCTGATCCAGAAGTGTCTGTTGCAGGCTCACTTTGGCATCTTCAAAATCTGGATTGAGCTTTAATGCTCGCTGGAAGTCACTTTTGGCATCGTCGAAAAAACCTGTAAGATAATAAAAGAAAATGTATAAGTTTATGATTTGTAATGTCCCGTCAAGCTTGTTGGGAGTCAGCAGTTCTGTTTTCTTGGAGGCGTCGGCGGCACAAACGAGTACACAGCTCCATCTAGTGTTTTAGGAAAGAACACACCAGACTGAATAACACACATAGAATCATCCTTCCTCATCAAGAAGTGATTATAACCAGTCTAATCTCTGACGTATATGAGGAACTGACACCAAGATGCATTTTGATGAAAATGCAGAAGTTTCTGTGCAAAAAGGAACAGGAAGCTGTAAGAAATCATGCACTGAACCAATGTTTTCCACTGGTTTGTTAACTACTCTCATTGTTTATAGCAAGGGGTTTAAGTCTTTCGGGAAACTCTGGAAATCACAGACAATTGAAGCTCAGCAGCTGGAACAGATTTTCTGATTCAAATCTGATCCCGCCATAGATGCACGGAGCAGCCTTCAGAATCAAACATGCACTAAACCAAAGTTTTCCACCGGTTGGTTAACTAATCTCAGTGTTTGGTGAGTCACAGGGATTATAGGAGTTTGATGTATTTCATAGAAAATGTCTTATCCCAGCCTTTCAGGCATGTTTGAGTGTTTTCCCTTCAAGAATGTGTCTGTCTTCTGTCCAAATCTGAATTTCATAAAACGTAACTGAACTATACCATAGACTGGACTAACAGGTAGGTGACTAGTTAAAGTAAAACATGAAATGTTGGGCCATTTCTAACTCTAGTGGAAGGATGGACAACACTCTTGTTTCTTCACTGTGCCAACTCCTCCACTAATCAGATGATCGTCGGTTCAAGACCCGGCTCCTCCACTCTGTGTGCTGAAGAGTCTTTAAGCAAGATGCTGAACCCCAAATTGCTCCGGATGTCGCGCAATTGGTGTGTAAAGATGTATGAATGGTTAGCTCCTAAAACTGATGAGCAGTTGGCACCTGTGCGCAAATGGAGTCCATTTATGTATTCAAGGTTTTTTTACATTTCAGACCCTTTTATGTAGGTATAACTATAACTACTATAATATATTTGTCATGTTCTTATGAATTAATTCCTTCGTGAATACATTTTTTATTTCGCTTTGGACTTAAATTAATAATAAAAAAAGGACAAAATATTGAAAATCATCACACATTTGACATATATTTTGAAGGACCGGAAGTCGTTTTATTTTGTGGGGTTTGAAGATGACAGCCAGCTGTTTGTAGTCTCACTGTGTGCTTGATATAAAACACATGTCCACGTACTCTTACCTAGTCTATAGTGGATGAGTCCTCTGTTGTAGAAAGGTGTTTCAAAGCAGCTGTCGGTCTGTATTGCGCAGGTGTAGTCCTCTATCGCTTCACGAAAATCCACCCGGAGGTACTTTATCTGTCCGCGGTTGTTATAAGCGGTGGCCACTTTAATAGCTTCACACTCTCTGTGGAAATATGACACAACTAAAGACGGTTTCTATAACAATAACACAATTACGGTAAGTGACACTGAATAGAGAGAGAGACGTTAACTAACAGTTAGCTAAAGCCGGGTCACAGAATTTGACGGGTAACAGATTATAGTGTAACACCGGCGGCGGACAGTTAGCACGTTTAGCTTCTAAAAAAAGCGACAAAACAGTACCTGGACTGTAAACAGGAAGAGATAAACTTCGTGTACAGTTCCTCGGCCTGTTTGTAATTCTGCCTTTTAAACTCAGAGTGTGCTTGTTCAAGTATTTGTGAATTATCTTCCTCCATGGTCGACTACTTCTGTGACGGTGTGTTTGGTGTGTTGTTTTTTTGCAACTGCGGATGTGACGTACCTCAAGACAACGTCCAATCGCGTTGCAGTGCCTCTCAAGCGGGCGGGGCTTACAACCAACAGAGAAATACTGGACATATTACAAATAATAATTAATAAGGGACATACTTTTCAATTAAATCTCATATTATTCATAACTTTGATTTATTATCATGCACTCTTGTCATATACCTCAAACTGAATTCACTTGTGGTCAACTACAATTTCTCCGTATTATTCATAGTACATTGTCAAATGTCAACATTTCCCCCCCTTACCCCTCGACATCCGCCTAATCACTAATAAATCATCCTTTAAAAAGAATATGCAGAGGCATCTATTGCCCTGCAGATGACAGTATTGTATTAGTAAATGATTTTGAAATGTATCTACATGTATGTACAGTGTCGACTGGCTTTGATTTGTATATTAATTTATTTATTTTTTCTATACATTAAGACATGGTCATGACATCAGATAATGGGGATCCTTTAAATAAACAATAACCAGCACAATATGTCACATCTCCATTTGTTCCTTCTATATGTATATATTCACTGTGTATGTTCACAGAATACACTATGTATGTATTTATTATTAAACGACTATTATCCTCATGTTATTATTTTCTGTAGATAACACCCCATAGACCAAATTTCTGATGTTTAAATTAAACTTTTTTAGTAACAGCAGGTGGCAGACTTGACTCAGATCTCAATAAATCAAGGCTGGGTGTCATCGGTCAAAGTACTGTTGGTGTTCAAAGTTCAAATTATATGTAGTAAAAGCATAACATGTAGTCAGTCTCTTCCTGTCTGGAATGATATTATCATATCAATAGAGATGTTTTTTATTTTAAAGATTACAGACTCAAACATCAGTCACACCAGTCTCAGGAAACTCGCTGCAGTAAAAACATAACAAAGAGGCAACCCATGAGCAAACTGGTGAGAAATTCTTAGACGGTCTCCCAGGTGAAGAAGTCAACTGTCCTGGTGAAAAATGACACCTTGAGGAAGTGGAGGTCACTCACAGGCATGCACTTCCCTTTTGCGGACCATTTCTCTCCAGACTGTGTGGACGAGTTGAAGCAGATCAAACGGAGACCAGAGGAAGAAGATGTAGTCCACTGGCTGTTGACACTGTTAAGAAAATGACATTAACATACAACCTGTGAATAGCTGTAGGCCTTTACAACACATGATTCAAAAGATGTCTGCATCCCAAAACATCCAGAAGTATATAAAATATAGGATGTACACATCTGTAAATTCATTAAATAACAAAACTTTAATTGTTTTGCATGAATTTGAATGTGAAAAATGACATGGTTAGAGTCATTAGAGATCAGATTTGTTTATATGAGGCAATTTAAAACTCGTTGAAGTTATGGAAAGTTTTATTTTGGCGAGGTCAGTGCATAGCCGAAACAGTGTGTTACGTTCAGGAAGTTGCTGCTTCTTCTTGCGCCCTAAATGTTGCTGTTTGCTGAGAGAATTAACACAAAGTATCAAAGCCCACTTTGTTCCGGCAGAACCAGGACGAACATCCATCACACGCGTAAATCCATAGGTTCCTCTTCACTGACAGACTGTATGTATCACTGCTGTTCACCTCTCACTGCTGTCGAAATGTCTCAATGCTTCCCAAAGGTATTTCTCAACCAGATACTGTACCCAGTAAGATCTGTTTATTTCAGCTTGGTTCATTCAGACTACAAGAGCAACAAATGCAAAACAAAAAGAAAACACTGATACTTCTAAAACACTGTTAATAAAAAAAAGCAAACCTCAAGGTGTGCTCACAAGCCTTTTCCAGATCTTTCACTTGATTCTTCTCAGCCGATGCAATTGGTGATTAAAGTACTATTTCAGGTCAGGAATAAGCTGTTATGGCACAATAGGAAAAGATTATTTGAAACAGAAAAAATTAAAAATATTTAGAGGTAGATTTTTGTCAATTTTTTTGAAATGCAAATGTCTCTTTTTTGACAAAAATATTTAAAAAATGATTTGCAAAAGTGAAACAAACTAAACTAAACTAAACTAATCGTACTAAACTTTATTAGTAGTACTTTATCATCATTTAAACTAGCATTTATCATTTTATACAACCACATATGGTTAAACACAGTTAAACATCAGTCCATTTCTCCGCTTAGGTATTTGTGAGGATTATTAAAATATTCATTGTAAGTTTACAGAAAAAAATATTTGAAATATTCTCTATATGGCCTATAAAAAGTATAAATGAAACGGAGCACTGTTACTGTTTTGAGATATTTAATATAATCTACTGTATCAATATAGAATTTGATAATAAATCCTCAAAAACAGGGATGTATTGCACCAGACTTCATGTGTCTTTTCCACTTCTCAGAGGTGTGCGAGTCCCATTCATCTTCTTCCACTTCCAAACACTGGTGGCCTCACCTCGCTGACCGCCTGTGTGTGTGGTAGCCATGAAAGCCTCTGAAATAGCAAACAAACATAAAACAGCTGCCTGGTTAAAGGAAGGAGGGAGAGAATCCAAACCAGACTAGAGGTAAACGTTGGCGTGTTGACTCTCTGCCTCACACAGACGGTGCAGACAGAGGCTCTCTGTTGTCATGGCTGTTTCAGGCAAATAAGCCAACTCATTCCAGAGGTAACACGATGACCCCCGTCTGTTGTTTTTTGGCAATGCTGAAGGTGTAAAAGAGACATGCTGGTGATAAAAGAGTGCAAAAACACATGATGGTGTAAGAGAGATGTTGAAATAATTAACCTGCGTATTACTTTATCAACTCAGATGAATTAAATGAATAACTCTGCTCAGTCGTAGGCACATTTCAGACTTTAATCCAGCTTTATTTGGAATTCCTTTGACTGAACGTGTGTTTCCGAGAAAGAAGGGTTAAGGGTTAGGAAGTGATCATCCCCTGACCTCAGATATCAGAGCAGTTTGTCTGGCAGAGTGAATTATAACACATTGTTAACAGAAATGTCAGAGCTCCATCATCATGTTTACCTTTCTATATTGACACAGAAATACATAGATGGTATTACCATTTACAGTTATATAACAGAGACTGATATAATGCCTCTTTTGTATCGACAGACGATATGTTGATTCTCCAAAATACCAGACTGACACTTTGGCACAAAGTTTCATAAATATAGTGCAGGATTTATTATAATAATACTATTTTTTATTCATTTTGACCTGAATGATCATGCTTGTTAGTAGTTAGACATAAAAAGTGTTACAATTCATTGGACTTTCATGAAACTTTGTATTAGCCTTATTTAAGCAATAGTCTTTCAATATATTCACATCCTGTTATTACGTCTCTATATAGTAGTTTTCACTGTTACATTCTGATCCTGGATTCCTGCCATGTGTGTAATTTACTGGGCAACATCTACACATTACTGTTTTTATTTATTTTATAATTATTGAATTAAAGTATAACTGCACCCCTGAATGCTGCAGAGAACAGTCACTGTAGGGGGCTGTGGCCTCATGGCTACAAAGTGTGTGATGGTGTAACGCCAAACTGACCACCACTACATACATGTACTGGAAGTCAGAGATAACCGAGCTCCAAGTAGCAACCGCCCTGGCTGGGAAATGACGCCAGTGCGGAAGTAGCAAAAACTGAAGTTCCTCAAATGTCCACTTGAGGCTGGCTACAAAATGAGTCAATCTCCATAAGATCGCATAATAAAATATCAAATCGTAACAGCAGAAATAAACACGTTTACAGCCTGGTACTAGCTAAATCCCCTGTTCATGACACTCATATTAAGACTTAAAGTTATGCATTAGTGCTGGATGCTTTGTGTAAGCAACCTGCCATCATTCATCTTGTCTCAGGTCCACCTATGAATTATGTCTGCCCACATTTAGATTAGCCAGGCGGCAACATCCAAGATGATGGCAGCCAGAGCCACCACACTCACACTTCACAGCAGCTCTTCAGAAACATTGTGGGTGACGTCACAAATACGACGCCCATTCTTCATATTGTCTTCACTTGGGGGTTTGTAAAAGTAAAAGTTTCCACTAAAATATCAAGAGTTGGATCTGAGTGAACATACACTATAAAACACACACATATTTCCAGCTGATAAAAGTAGTTTGAAGGTTTTATTCAAGACGTCTGCACAGCAACCTCCTTTGTGATTATTTTATTGTCCAATTTATCTGTTCAGTTACATTTATATGTCATCTCACAGAAGATTAACATTATCATTAATTACACATATTACAATGTGACAATAACACTTTGATAACTAAGTATATAAATATTTTAATGGTTGATGCATCAGAGCATAAAGTCATTTTTCTATTAAACTCTCTTACTAAGTAAATCCAATCTGACACTTTCATAAAAACTACTATATACTATACATACTACTATATACAATATTCAACTTTGTACAACAGGACGCATAATACAGTACATGAGAACCAATGAAAATAATACTCTTTGGTATACACCACACATGTTCGTATAGATGTGTAGAGAAAATATTGTAAGTTACAGCAGTTTCATAAAAAACTGTAGATAATGTTACTCGACGGTCCACAGCAGTCAGTAACTTGAGGGTTGTTGGTTTATGAATCACAGCTTCGCTTCATGTGTGGTTGAAATCCATACAGTAGTTATGGGAGGGTGGGTGACAGGAAACACGTGTCCAAACCAGCTTGCTGTCCCTGCAGAAAGTAAATAAACAAAAGGTCAAACTCTGTTTGGTAGATGGGAGCCGTATTACTACAAATCACCCCAGAAGAAAAAAAAAAAAGCTGCCAACACCTACCGCTGTGTCCAGCTTTAAACGCGGCCCACCATGTTCTCCAGATGCTGTATTCTCCCAGACACGTCGGCTAGTGAGAACAGTCAAGGAAACTCTTTCACAGGCTCAATGAAAACAGTGAAAACAATGAGAAAAGGGTGGTCGTATTTCACACTGTTACACCCGTGCCATAAGCGGCGTTCACTTCAGTGAAACATGCAGTAGAAAACGTGTGTTTATAATAAAAAATGTCTTCCATCTGAAACAACAGGAAGGATATGCTTGGCTGTGAGCTGCTGGATGGCAGCCTGCGTCTGCTTCTGGAAAGCCAGCCTGGCTTCACATTTACAAGGATCCTCCACCACCTCCACCTTCACCGCTTCGCCGGGAGTGAGCAAAATTTCACATCAGTGTAACAGCAGAGAGTGAAAAGGCACATTCTGCATTTTCCAACCAGCCTGCCAAAGCTCAACCAAATAGAAACACATTTAAATATAAATACTCAAAAATATTCTACAATATTTTAATTATAGTGACTCATTTCTATTCAATTCTCTAAGTCATTGGTCAGGATTTATGTATCAGGTTGTCATGATGTTGGTGTACATCTAGCTTTATCACTTCAGCAGCATCAATATCAGAGCTGCAGGAATCCACGCAGTGTGTTCTTACGTTTCAGGGAACAGGTTTTCTTGTCCGCGTTCAGGATATAACCACTCCGGCACTTGCAGTAATAGGAGGCATTGCTGTTGACACATATGTGTTCGCAGTCATGTCCCATGGCACACGGATCCAGACCTGGAACAAGCCGAGATTAAAGGATGGTGCAGTCAAGACGGCAGCATGGATACAGTTTCATGTGACAGCATACTATAAGCAGGTATCTTGTGTTACGTAAGGTGCTTTGCAGATTGAAAAAAATCCTCTAAACCAGTTGAGATTATCAGTACGTAAACGTGTTGACAAAAAAAAGGCATTTATAGGGCTTTTCCCAGTTTGTACTTGACCATGAGTCGCTTGCGGTGGAAAAACTTGGTCCATTCTTACACCTTCACCACATCTCAGCCAAGGTCATTTGCAAACTGCTGTGCGGTGGACAACACAGGTAAATCACAGAACCCTGAAGTACAACAGTAACATCAGTCATATGGGCAAATTAGTTCATAAGTACCAGTGACTGGGACTCAAACATACGGTAACATGGAAGACATTCAAGTTTACAGCAGAACCTCATTTGTTCAAATCTGTTCAAAGTTCTTGTGCAGCAAATATCTGTAATTCAGATCAGGAAATAGCTTCAGATTATTGAAATTTTCACACATTTCAACAGAATTTTTGGGATTCATATACAAGTGTGTTATGTGCAAGTTGTTTTAAGACTATACAGCTATATAAAGTCTTATTCTCAGTTTGAATGTCTTTGAAAAAGTGAGGTTCTACTGTACATTTAAATAATTTCAGATAAAAAGGGGATACATTCAAAGCACTCACCATGATGATGCTTTGCTTGCAGAACATTTAACTAATGATCACCATATTCATTTTTTAAAATAAGCTGAAAGTTTGGGGCTGCATGGCTCCAAGACTTTACACTGGTTTAAGTTCGTGACTACAAGCAAGTTCTAGTGCCGACATCTGCAGTCCATGTGGGGGTTGAGAGCATCTGGTATTTTCCCTCATGATTTCAGAGTTTATAATTCAACAAAAACACAGTAAATGATCCACACTCTGCAACAAAACCCCCCCTGTAGACTGTAGGTGCCCCTTACTGAGGAACTAGAACAAGGGTTAATGGTGGGGAAAAGGTCTTGTGTGTCTCTCTGTCCTACCGCACAGGGTCTCCCTGAATTTGGAGGTGAGCTTCTCGATAACGCCGTAGGTCTCCACATAGAAGACGTGGTCCTCCAGAGGGATGCTGGCCATCTGCCTCAGGGAGGTCATGTCAGCACGGTCCACCCCGACGGCGTAGATCTCGATGCCTGTGGCCCGAGCTGCAGCAGACACTTCTTCCACCTGGTCTTGAGGTCTCCCGTCTGTCACAATGATGGCCACCTTTGAGATCTTCCTGGAGCGAGGACGGGCTCCAGATGGCTCGGTGAAGGCGTCGTTCACAGCGGTCTTGATGGCGAGGCCGGTCATGGTGCCAGCTGCCAACGGCTCGATGCGGGAGATGGCTTTCTTCATGTCGGGCTTGTTGAAGTGGTCTTTGAGCAGGAACTCGATCTTGACTGTGCTGGCGTAGTTGACCACAGCTACTCTGGTGGCGTCTGCACCCACGTCCAATGTGTCGACCATGTCAGCCAGGAATATCTTCACCTTCTCAAACTCACCAGGACGCACACTGCGAGAGCTGTCAATGATGAAGACCAGGTCCAGGGGACGACTCCTGCACTGAGAGTCTGTCTCTGGTGATCAACCAAACGATGGCAGGATTAAGTCCATTTTACGCTAAACCGCCAGTTCATCAGTGAAGCATGTCGGTTACATAGTGAGAGTAATACAGTTAACAATCAGGGACAAAACAAAGGACACTTTGGGATGCGCAATACACGTTCCCATGGTAACAAAAGGAAACTGTTGCGCATCGCTGTGGTGGTAAAATAAAAGGTTGTGTATCAGGTGAAATAATATAGTATGTCACACCACATACTGCATCATTTCAGTGTTTCAACAGTCCGTCAGAGACGTATCACACGACGTATCCTTTTATCTCATTTCCCTGAAGGAAAAGGACGCTTGATGACCACATGTAAAAAGTGACATCACACCAAAAAGATGGAGACAGTGTTAGGAGCCCTGCCTGTCCACTCACACACACACATATACTAAACTACATTTCTGCAGTTTAGTGTCAGATCCTCTCTGCTCTCATATTAAAAAGACCTCATTCTGAACACTTTAATGGCTGTCCACATCTCATAAATTCAAATAAGATAGATAATGAAGTAAAATTGTCTTTTTAGAAAGCGACTTATTGTCTACTACCACTAAAAATATATCAATAGTTCAATATTTCGAGACTTTGATGAAAAGATCAATACTTTTATGTCTGTGCACTAAATAAATTAAAGCTTTCCTTCGTTAGCTTAGCTTAGCACAAAGAGAGACCTGGCCAGAAATGGCAGCCTAAGATAGACATCACATAGTTACATAATAACACACATCATTAATTTAAAATAATCACATATAATGCAACAACATGACTGTTTAAAACATCATGAGGCATTTCATTTTAAATCTGATACTTATACTGCTTTAGAGATGCTGTTAGATAGATTTTGTTACCTCTGGTAGCCTGGCCTGTTCGCCCCAGTTTACAGTCTTCATGCTAAGCTAAGCTAACAGTGTGTTTGCAGCAGCTTTGTATTTAACGCACAGACGTAAGAGCAATATCGGTCTTCTTATCTCGCTCTCAGCAAGAAAGAGGGCGAGCATATTTCACAAATTTTCCTCCTTCAAATAAAATGACGTCTCCTTTAAGTGGCTAGTATTTCTATTCTCTCTCTCTCAAAGTGAAACAAAACAGATCTGACCTGTAAAGACATGGAGGAGCATTGGTTGGGTTGGAAAGCAAACCTGACTGGTAATATTCTACCTGTCTCCACAGCACTGATGGTGGTGATGAAGCCGCTTTGGGTACTGACCGGTAGCGTCACAGGAGCGGTGGTCTCCACTGGCGCCACAGTGGTCACCAACACTGGCATGATGGTTGTCAGCGGTGCTACTGTAGTTGCTGGCAGAGTTGGCAGCACTGTTGGCTCTGGTAGAGGTGGAAGTGTAGGGAGGTGTACCACGGGTGTTGTTGGTACTGTTGGGTCTGACTTTGTTGGGCATGGACCTTTGAATTTGTAAGGGAACGGGCCTTTGAACCTTTGATGGGGGTGTTGAACTACTGGTGGAGAGCCTTTGTATATATGGTGCATATGCGGTGCCACTGGCCCTTTGAATCTGTGGTGAAAGGGCGGCATGGGGACTGAGGGTCTGTGGTAAGTCACCGGAGGAGATAGAGGAATAGGTCGATACACTACCGGTGGAGGGATCCTTGGTGGCTGGTAGTGGTAGTGATACCCTCCTCTATACGTGTAATCACTTCTGTGAACTACAGCGCCACCAGAAAGGAAAAGTGATAGAGAACATTAGTAGGTTGAAAGTCGGTAAACAGGAAAGCTGTGTAAGTTGACATTGTAAAGTACGTTGTAGTGAAATGTACAACAACTTTCGATTCTCTTGGGAACGCAGACAAATTATTAGTTGAAGCATGAGAGTAAGTTCAGCCAACTGGGTTGTTTGCAGCAAGCTGGGATTATCCCGAATGGTGCTTGTGAAACACCCAGTCAAGAATTTCAGATTTCATGCATGCCGCGTTTGAGAAAAGTGCAAAAATAATTATTTATTATTTTAGAAGGAAGAAGAAGTATTCAAATCTTAAGTAAAACGTAAAAAATACTTCATTATGAGTAATATAAAACTTTTAAAAAATAATTTAACTTTAATTGTATTACCAGCACTCAAAAGACTCATAACTCAAAGTTATACTGTGCACATTTATATTGATATATTTTAAGGTTTATTTCATATATTTAAAAAATATTTTTGTGAGCTCTTTGGGCCTGAAATGATATACATAATTTTTAAATAGAGAAATTTAGAAGTGAAATGCCTCTGAACTGCTAAAAACTAGAAATCCTTCTCACATAAAAAGTAACAAAGAGGTAGATACTGCTTTTTTATTTTTCAAATGTTTAGCAAATCATTTAATAACCCTGTATACTTTTTTAAAAAACTGTAGATGTAGAAGAATAAAGTAAGATATATAAGTTCCTAAAAATAAGTAAATATACTTCTCCCACCACTGCTAGAAAGTACAAACTATTTCAGGAACAATATTTGAACACAGAGATTTGAAAATCTTTAGTTTCAGTGAAACTTACTTGCTGGATTCAGGGTCCTGGTCGGTGGCCGGCCATTGTTTCTCGTTTGTGCGTAGCTTTGTGCGGCTATCATGTGCGGGTCTACCGCACCGTGGTGGTATGTGGCCAGAACATCAGACAGCAGCAGCGCACAGCAGTACATCAAGCAGAGGAAAGACTTCATCATATCTGCACACGGGGGTCCTCTGCTGCTCTGTCAGCCTGCTCTCGGTCTCTGAGGGTCCTGGCTCAGCTCAGCAAGGGGTCTGACCGCCTCCACATATGAGGGGCTTATGAGTCCAACGCGTCAAACGGTCTGCCCAATCCAAAGGTGGGACATGACCTTCAGGCCACGTAGAAGACGGTATGGAGGACGGTATAGGCACTATGTGTCCATCTACACAGGAACTTACAGCTCGAGGTTTCGACATGAAACAGTAGGATCAACACAGGTGTTACTGATGACACTAAAAAATATATCTATTAGGCCACTTTCTAATTAATAATACTGTAATAGGTTTATGTCCAAATGGTGTTTCAAAGCTTTGTCCACACTGTTAGATATAATGTGAGGTGGAGGAATGCTTGTCTTTATTGATTTATCGGTCTGAAATCAGCTTATAGAATGAAGTAACTTAACTCTAATACATACTTTAACTTTGTACAAAACATGGGAAGAAAGTTCTAAAACTCAACAATCTATTGTCTTTGAATGCTTTTAAAAGTTTTCTAACAGTTATAATATATCGGTTCTTAGTTTGTGCTGCTGTCTGTCTTGGCCAGGACTCCCTAGAAAAAGATTTTAAATCTCAACGGGGCCTTTAATGCTTAAATACAAATCCTTTTATCCAGCTTGATCTACTTCACCATATTGAAGCTTGTTAATAGTCCACTCTGAGTTTTCATTCTCATTTCTGAATGTCATTTGTATGTATAACTGACAAAACTATTTAATCTCAGGGTCCATTCAATATCCAGATCAGCTGTTTTCAGCCATTGATGAAAACTGCCAAGAACATTTTTGTAACATTTCCATGACAACTACTAATGAAAATCATGTGATATTATTTCCACCTTCTGACATCTTTTACTTTTTGAGTTCACCTCTGCATATTTGACAGGAACAAAAAGGAGTCATGACGGCAAAAATGTTCTGAAACGTTTATTGAAGTCAAATTTTTTCCACTATGATAAAATCATATTACTGGTAAAGTAATGGGAGGGGCGGGCAGTTGTTGATAAGCATGCAACTACTAATGTTCACAAGACCAGCTGTTTGCTCCAGATGTCAGGAGGGAAAGAAGCAGAGAATATGATTCATCATCAGTCCCCTCTGCGGTCTCTCTCCACCCGTTTCAGCTGGAAAACTATTCACTAGCTTTGCTAACACATCAGGGCAGCAGGGAGTGATGAAAACGTCAGGGGGGGTGGTGGTGAACTGAACCACGGCGGAGCTAAATAAATAACAGACAAAAGTGCTACAGACTGCATCCAAGACTGAGCAGGAATAGTCTAGATCTTAATAATTAGTGGCGGGAAAGTAACACAATTCAACAATAAGAGCTATAATAAGTGGATTGTCATAATAGTTTTCTTTTTACACTTCATATATCAATCTGTAGATAGGATGGTGCTGGAGTGATGAAAGCATTTCAAGCTATTTAATATTCACATGTATCCCTTTTACTAAGACATAAAAAAAGGCCAGGGGTGGTGGTGGTGGTGGTGGTGGTGGTGCGAGGGGGTGCGCTGGTAGCTTCTGTTGCTTTTCAAACATCACATTCATTCATGATTCGGATTCATTCGGGTCTCCCATCGTTCTCCTCTCACACCTCCAGCTCTATAGACACTTCATAGAAATACAGACAACAGGGCTGGACAAAACATTTTCAGTGGCCTTACACATACAGGTAAGAAGGTTAGAAGGCAGGGCGGGCGGAGCGAGAGGGGTGAAGGTGTTCGGAAAGGGTGAGCGAGGGAAGGTAGGAATGCATATGGTAGTGTGTGTGTGTGTGCGCGTGCGTGTGTGTGCGTGCGTGCGTGTAATGTGTGTTTTGGCAACGGCGCTGGTGCTTAAGCGGGCATGTAAGGAGGAGGCGGCTCCTTCTCTGGCATCTTCATCGCCATCTCGTAAGTTGGCAGGATGTACTAAAGGAGAGAGCAACAAACACACAGAGAGTCATTGTACAGAAAAGCAGCTCTTACATAAACAACGTTCCTGATTACAGAAATCTAGATGCACACAGATCATACGAGCGTATGCTGCAACTAACGATTACTTTCACCACTGATTAATCTGACGTTTAATTAGTTTGTCTGCAAAATGTCTGAAAATACTACAAAATGGTATTTTGTAATTCAAAATAATTCAAATTCAAGCTCAAACTTAAATATTTAAATATAATTTCTGCTCAAAGGATCTTAGGATCTTTGTGACGTCCTTCTTTTGGCTTTTCAGGCTGTCAGTGTGTGGACGTGATGCCACCTGCTGGCTGAACATCAGCATTACACATTACTGCTGCTGCTGCTGCTGACAGTGTCAAGTGTGTTTTTGTGACAGAGACAGTGTTTCAGGCAGCTTGTGTACCTGGGGAGGGGTCTCAAAGGCAGGGTAGACGGCGATCTCTGGCATGTTCCTGTTGTTGATGTACTTGTAGCAGTTCCACACACAGTTGATCAAGTAAGCCTGAAAAGCAAAGATAAGATTAGAGTGTTATGTTTCCGTCCAGCTGTGACGGCCAGTAAACACTTTTAATGCTGAAACTCGTTTAACCACAAAGTGAATTTTTCTAATTAAACAGGACAGATGCTAGCTGTTCCCAGGCTTGGCTAACCGTGTCTCAGACTCATCCCTTTAATGAATCCAGAGAAAGAAAATGTACATAAATGTTCTCATCTTATCCTATTAGTTTTATTTATATACTAGTGTGCACTGGGGGGCATTAAATAAAGCAGATTTTAACTGAATAACCAATGATTTCACCTTGAGGATGATGAGGAATGCAAAGAAGACCAGCACAAAGAGCAGCAGGCAGCTGGAGTCCAGAGACAGCAGGTTGTCCTTGTACGGGAAATCCGGCTGGCGAAGGGGAAGAAAAAAAAACGACGGCGGATGATCAATAAAACCTTTTCATACATTTTCAACTCACATCGGCATCAATGCTGCCATGTGACTGATATAAAAAGTAATGATCTTGTTGCATTGTGATCTGTGGTAAGAAGAAACATGGGAGCGGTAGTGTGCTCAATTCATAATGTCAACAGGATCAGACTGTAGACTGTTGGCACTGACCAGCTGGTCCAGGTAGTCCTTGATCCTTGGTAGGTAGGTGAGAGAACTGATGGCCACCAAGCAGCTCAGAGCAAAGTCAAACAGCTGGTAGCAGAAAAACGGGATGAGCCAGCCGTCACGGTGCTGAGGAAAACATTTGAAAATCATGTTATGCACAGATCTTAAGTGAGACTACTGTGTCAAAGGAACGTGTTGCCTTTTTTCAACTTCATCTCCACACACTCTGATTAAACTAACTTTCTTACAGGGCTGTGTTCAGCCTGAGCAGCAACCGGGAACACTTCAATGTTTTTAGAGTCAAACAGAAGTGCTCCAGGTTTTAAATTCAAACCTCTGTCGGCTGGTATAAATGTCTAATTAGAGATTGAAGAGATTTTTCCTACTGCTCAGGCTGTGACACATCATCAGATGTGGTTTGTGGTAAATGAAAAGAGCCTGCCTACAGAGAGAGGGAGTGCTGACGTTTTAACTCTGACACTGTAATCTGTAGAGACTGGTTGAAAAGCGGCACAGTGGTCCTTTAACAAGATTCTCTAAAGGGTGTTTTTCCTCTACCAAAAGCACTGTTTGTAAAGGGCCTTGACAAAAATCCACTTCACCTTCCTTTCTTACATTATGTAGCATCCTTGGTACATCATGGTTGTGGTTCAAACATTCAGGGTGTTTCACTGGGACACTACAGTGCTAACAGCAGCTCTGCACCACCACGCTGTATTGGAAAATCTACTACAGTTGTCTGGGAGCGTGTACAGTACTTGCACAGCTAAAGCAGAACTCTTGCACAGCCTGCAGATGCGTGTCATACTTTAGCTGTGCAGTCATCCGAGCTATAGGGCCACGTCAAAATGCTATCAAACCTGTCAGTCCTGAAGCCATCGGGCGGGCCTGTGAGGTAAAGATGACGGGCAGTGAGAACATAGTATGTGTGTACTGCGGTGATAAAACACAGGGGAGGGTGCTTTGGTATTTCCTGTTACGTCTTAGCTCTGGCGCTATTATTACACAACTTGAAAGCGATGCTTGAACATTCGGGGGATTACATATTTGCATAAGAAACCATGACAGTGCTTTAAATAATGCCGTCACTTACAGTGATTGCTCCGTACACCATCATGGCACTGATAGTGAGCATCAGCAGAGAGATGGCAAATCCAACGCAGGCGTTCTCTGTGCGAGAGAAGGTGAAGGGAAAGTTTTTATTACAGTTTTAGTTGAGCTTTCGTCGTGACGTACACACAGCAGTGAGCGTGGATGAATGTGCATTTGCATGTTCTCTTTGAAGAGGCAGCGATTTGCATACAGTGTAAGTGAACTGTCTCTTTGCAGCTCACCCGCGTTTTAAAAGGCCAGCTCTGGGGAGCATTAAGCCTCTCTCTCTCTCTCGGCTGGGCAGTGTGTGTAAATACACAGTGAAACTCAGTCTGGGATAATTAAAAGGCCTCTCTTTCATATCCTCTTTTCTTTCCATCACTCAGACGCTCACTTCCTCAAACTGCTCTGCCTGTTGCGCGGGGAGAGTCGACGCTTGTGAGAAAGCTATTGCAGCAACTGCGGCCCAGAGGCGTTTCTTTGGTTATTCAGTAGCTCAAGCTGAACAGCTTGTACATCACTTTATGAAACTGCCAGACTGACTGACTGAAAACAAAACTCACAAACTCATTACTAGTTGACTTTTATTGTCTTCACACCATGGACATCTTTGTCAGGCCCTGTTTTCTGGAATTGAGTCATCTTGTACGTGCATTATTTAGTTTTAAAATTTTTATAACTGGGAAGTGTCTAGACTCAAGTCGGTGTTCAATCTTCAAGCTTTTGTTGTTAAAACATTTAAGAGTTAAAAAGCTCTGCAGAATCAATCCAAAGTCTTTAAAGGGGGGCTTTCATATCAGGATGCAATGATGAATGAAGGCACATTGATTAAGTTTTGTTCCTGTGATGATGGAGGAGAATAGTGGGAGAGCATTGTTTGTTGTTTCGGGGTAAGGCGTGTCCTGGAAAAAAATGTAAGGTATGCAAGCAAATATCTTTCATTTGGAAATCCCCAGCCGATCGATAGACGGGGAGATTCCTGATCTCTGGCAGGATCAGATGTGTCAAAGAAATGCTATCTTATAGTGTGTCCAAAAATAGCGAGTCACATGTTGTCCACTACTTTTTTTCCTCTCAATTAATCAAATTATTTTCTCAAATAAATTAAAATTCAGTGTTTTTTCAGGCACTTTTTTGTGACCTCTTCAAATACCCTGTTTTATCCGAATCAACAGTTTACTGTCACAAGATAAAGAAGAGGAGAAACAAATGTTAGGAGTCGTCCAAACTAAAAAGGTCAAAGAGTGTTTTCACATGTTTTCTTGATCAGTTACATGTGGGGGGGGAAATCAGTGCCGCCTGATGAAGCTGCGCTAATACGCCAATGTCGCCTCTGCAGGCTGCAGACGACCTCCACCGTCCTCCTGCATGCTGCATTAGCCTGCTGTGGGAAGGTCAACCCACCGCGGCTGTTTCACCTCCGCTCCCGCTGAGTCACTGTTTCAGAAAAATGAAGAAGCCTTCACCAGGCCAACCGACAAAACAACCACCAGCTAGGAAGAAAAAGGCGCTCTGCTCATTCTGCCAGCGCAGCCCTGGCAAGTGTGAATGCAAACACCTTGGACCAACACAGATCCTCGAGGAAAAACCGAAAGAAGCACTACCGGTGACACGACAACACCACCACCGCAGCTCGGCAGCGTTCTGTTGTCATGAGTTGTTTTCTTTTGCTGTCACTGGGGAGTTGCTCCCTGTTGGAAGATGAATCATAAACGCAACCTCAGCCTAACAGCAGAGAAAAAAGCAGCTTTACAATCAGTCCAACGCAGAGAATATTTATTCAGTGATGTTTCCTCGGGCTTCGCCTGGATACAGTGGAATTAAAAAGACGCCCCATAACTGAATGTGTTTGATGTGTAAATGCTTGATAAACTCGACATTTCTTTCTGTTTTCATAATGCAGTCTGCGTGCCCTTTACAGTATTTCTTATGTAGATTTCACCGCTTACCGGACATCCTGTCTGAGGCAAAGTAATGGTCGATGACCTCATACTGCAAGTCAATAGTGGGCACGTTCTCTGGGTGGGTCACGGCCACAGTCAGCAGGATGCCCATCAACAGGTTGACAACCTGAGGGGAGGAAGGAGGACAAGAAAGGAGGCTTTTAAAATATGACTCTGGCACATTATTTAAACATTCTGTATTCTTGGTTCTTGAATTTCTCAGCCATCGGTGTCAGCAAGTATCAAACTGCTGAATCATGGATGAGATGGGCAAGATTACAGCGAACCGTTTATCACCGCTTTTTGTCGAGGTTGCTTTATCATCGTGTGGGAATGCAGTCGTGAAGAGGAACCATTCAAGGGCTCTGCAGCTTTCGAGCATCAATAATCGCCATAGAGAGATTGAATTCACATGTCGTTGAAAAATACATTGCACAAGACAAGAAATGACGCGTGATGGCATGAAGTGAAACTGGTGAAGAAAAAGGATCATATTCTATGAGAAACAGTTCAGTGAGAGGACTCTTTCAGTGACAAACTAGCCTTCGAGATGAAAGTCAACCGGGAATGCTTTCAACACAACTAAATATTTAAAGTTTTAAAACCAATGTCAACATATCATCTACGTTCAAGGAACACACAAGAAGACGATTAAAGGGCAGGAGAGTCTTGTGTTGAGAGAGGGCCACTGGTGTTTTCTGACAGCTTCAAGGAGGGGAGAGTTGGGAAAACATGAGATCAAATTGTCTGCTGAGAGTCAATCCTGATCATTCAGGTGAAACAAACATTTAGTCCTCGTCAAAAAGGTTAGGCAGACGGGCTTATGGAGAAGCGGCCTCACCTGCCTGACCATCAGGTACCATAATTAAAACTGGTATTAACTTTCAGCAATCACGATCTAGGTCTCAATTTCAAAAATGTTCTGGCACGCCATGAAGTCTTTGTGACAGGTGTGCAGGATCAAAAACTCTTGGCTGGGAAGCAAACACCTCACAGTTCATCACTTGTACTCACTAATTCATTTAATTACTTTTGTCCTCAGACATTCATCAGTTAGTACGCTCTTCTCCCTTCTGTCTTTGGAAGGAGGTTGCGCTGATTAAAGGATAATAATGTCAGGATGGGAAAGAGTTTCTTCACACAGACAACCAGACTGTTGAAGAACAGCAAAACATAGATCAGCACATTGCACCTTTTTATCTCCACTGCTACTGATTTTTATTCAATATCTACCTCTCTACTGTATAAACCCAAGTCCTAGTCTGTTACGCTGTCTGTCTGCTGTATGTTTCATATAGCACCAAATGACAATAGAAAACACCTTTGACTTGAAGTATGGACTGATACATTGTAAATAAATTGAGCAGAGTGTGCTGAAATCTTTATTTGCTCTTCAAAACTTCTATTTATTTTCCTTTGAGCTGTTTCAACACCAAAGTCCTAAAGCCTTAACATTAAAGTTAGCAAATATAAACAAGAAAAAAGAATAGGTATCCACAAAAATGTGCAAAACGTAAAAAGGTGATGTCCCCAAACGACACACTAAGAACTCCCATTGGCTGCATTAACATCTGCACTTTTGTTTACATATTTTAAGACAGATAGATCCAGAAATCACCGGCTGTGACTGGTTTCATTTATTAGATCTGAATGCGGAACACGGTTCACGTGTTTTATGTGTATCAAATATTGCCAGCTGGCAAAAAAAAAGAGGATTTATAAACCAAAACGAGGAAGATGTGATGCAACGAAAGCGGATTAGTTCAGATGATGAGACGTGCACAGAGGGCACCGACAGCTACCGTTAGCGACCAGTTAGATTAAAGTTATGAATATTTACAGCTATAAATATCATTTGTCTTACACAACATAAATAAGTTTTATATCAAATAATGTCACCGTGAGTTCCTTCATAGTCTGGCTGGATGTGAGTTACTGACAAACGTTAGCAACGGTCGGTTAGCTCGCGCTAACACGTTAACGTTAAATATATAGTTAAAGTCAAAATGTCACACGTTTTAAAGCCTAAAATAATAACCAACTTGTAGACACGTTTTATCTGTGGTCGTTTTTATAACCGTGTCTTCGAGGTTTTGGGGGTATTTGTATCGCCAGAAATTATAGCAGGCTGATGCTAACGCTAACATCCGTTACCGTTAACTCGGCAGTTTAACGGACGTTTTTTTTTAAACAACCCAATCACCGAGCTACTAACGAGCTCACGACGATTATAATCACAATCTACCAAAAGCAGCCATCGCTGTCTGGTTGGCATTCATTATATAACTCGCTACTTAAGCGAACTTAACACGTTAGACACGGCAGTGCTAGTTAGCATTAGCTCGCTAACACCCCCATCAACCATTTTACGTACCATGTACCAAGTCCCCAGGATGATGGTCCCCGTCCGGACATGGCAACATCCACAACACCTGGTGGTGTACAGTCTGTCTCGACTGGGTTTAAAATGATGCATGTCCTCCACAAGCGTAGGAAGAAACATCGGGAAAAGCTGGTCGTGGTAGGAGAGAAAATCTTCTCAGCATCAACAGCGCACGAAACACGAACCCGGAGGAACGCCCACCGCTTCCCCGACTACCTGCGCGACGCCGCGGATAAAAACAAACGCTCTGACGGAGCGGAAGAGGCGGTGCCCGGAGCCTCTTCTTTGAGTGACAGGGCTCAGAACCAATAGACGCGAAGGAGTTACAAGCGCAACCAATAGGCTGCAGCTACATGTTGGAGTTGGTTACACTAGTTTTCTACTAAATAGAAGATGTAGTTTGACACAAAAGGCCCACCAGCAAGCTTAAGGTTAGATAAGATAAATTATAATTAATTATTAATGAATAAATAAATATAGAGAAACAAGTCATTAAAGGTCAACAATACAATACATGCACATTGCATTCCATTCCTGCCAGTAGAAACTTCTAAATCTTACATCAACTCCTAAATCAGTTGACCTTTAATGAGTCTGCCAGCTGTTGGAATGAAGGACTTGTGGTCAAGCTCCTTCTTACATGGTGGGAGTAGCAATCTGTTGCTGAAAGAGCTGGTTTAGGCCCCCACAGTCTCATGCAGGGGGGAGGTGGGGTAATTGAATTATTTGCAAATGAGTTTATTTAATAATATTTCACCATTACTGCAACGCAAAGAAAATTCTAAGGGAACACTTGCATCGCTTACCCAGTCTTGAAGACTCTTCTCATGGAGGGGCCATGTTGTATTTAGAATAACATTAAGTTACTTCACAATAATTACTGTCATCTGTTGGGGAGGGACAGGAAAAGATTCAACAAAGAGGGTCAGCTCTGTCCTGGAATGCCCTCTGGACTCTAAAAAGGAAGTGGGGGAGAGGAGGACGTTAGCAAAGATGACATCCATCATGAACAACTCCTCTGACCCCCTGCATGAGACTGCAGAGGTCTTAAACAGCTCCTTAATCAACAGGCTGCTACTCCCACCATGTAAGAAGGAGTGCTTCCTCTGGATATTTATTACACGTGAGTAATTTCTTTTGCATCTTGTGTATACGAGCTGCTGTGACAAATTAATTTCCCTGCTGTGGGATCATTTGTCTATCTTATCTTAAAGCAATTACCTACAGTACTAAACAATACACAAAGAGCTTATTAGTGCCCTGGGGCACATCCTGAGTCAATGCATCCGTGGTGACTGATAAACTATTTCCTCATGCCATCACTCTCATCAACAGTTAGATCAGCCATGGGATGTCAGAACAATTCCTGAAACAAGCACTCCAATACTCAGCTGCATTAAGTGTCCCAGTAACAGTGACTGTGAATCAGCACACGCAATAGCACAGCCTCTAAGAGGAATACAGCTTTCATGAATATACCTGTGAGTTATCTCAGTCTGTATCCTCTTATTGTCATGTGTATGTTATCAGGCTGTATATACTAGATATGTATACTCTCAATGTGTGCTCATCTGCATGGCGATACGGTGCCGCTTTACAGCAAGAAGGTTCCTGGTTTGAACCCTGGAGTTTGCATGTTCGCATGTGGGTCTTCTACAGGTAGACCGAGTACACAAATTAGTGACTACCTGTAGGTGTAAACGTGAGTGTGAATGGTTGTTTGTCTCTACGTGTGGGCCCTGTGATGAACTGACGACTTGTCCAGCGCTTCCCACGCCTCTCGCCCAAAGTCAGCTGAGATAGGCTCCAGGCCCCCTGAGACAGTGATGAGGCTAAGCGGTTACAGAAAATGGATGAATGGATATATGCTCATATAACATAATAAACTGAGGACTAAAATGGGTTTAAAGCTCATTTATTAACAATTATGCACTACAATTTTTGTATTGCATTTAGATGAGATTACATTTTAAATTGTAGCAGCTAATCATCATCAGTAATCATTATTTACATTTAATATACAGCCTCAGAATAGTTTTCATTCGATTTATTTATTCATGTTCAGTTAACTATTTTGCTAACTAAAATGGGGGATAACACTGAGGTTTCCCTACTTAACGGAGAGGATCAAATCACCTTGGTTCAAAATGCAGGGCTGTCTCTAGGATTTTAGAAAATACTGAGGTCATTAGTCGTGCATGCAGCTTTATCTCTGTCCTATACAAAGGTCTAGGTAAACTTCGACAGTGCGACAGAGAGCCAAGCATGTAGCAATATAAAGGACCATAAAACTGGAGCAGCAAAATGATATTCAGCCATCATTAATTTTGTTATCTACACCTGTGCCTGGTACAAAAATGTCTTCCATGAAAAAGAGTTATCGAATTTTTCATGTACGACATTTTCTGTACACTCACTGTCCTGAGGAGAGATCGCAATCAGCATTATAAAATATAACAACGGCAATGGAATAGTTGTTAAATAAAATAAATTCTTCATTTTTTAATTATAAATATAAATAAATTATGAATGAAAAGCAGCAGATAATTTGCAAGAATAACTGTTATTCCTGATGTCCCTACCCTCCCTCTGAAAAATATGAGGAAAGTATACATTTCCTGGAGCTTCCAAGGTACAAAAATGAACAATTAACAACTGCCAAAATGAAAACAAACATTGGTTTGTTCAATTAAACAACTTCTTCCCTGCTGGATCGATGATAATCTTCAACTGAAGCCCTCTGGTGGTCCAGAATGTATCCTTCATCATCTTTCTTCTGCCATCTGTAGATTAATATTGTTGCCAGTGAAGCTGCGAGTATCGCTCCTGTTACTCCTCCTGCAATAACACCTGTAGACATAAACACAAATGATTAAACACAAATTCAGCGTCTCACTCTGTCAAATTCAGCGAATCGTACTGTAAAGTACCGGCAAAGATTTCTTTTCTCTCCAACAGACTCTGGCTGTTTGCCATGACACCAAATCCTGATGCACAGTCGATTGCAGGCCACTGTGTTTCGTCAAAGGTGATGACTGAAGAATCCTGAAGACAAAAGAAGGGACAGCTGCATAACTTTATTTCCTGCTCTGACATCCAAATTATGAGGCAAAGAAATGGCGAGGTTCATATAAATGTCATGTGCAATGCCGTACGTGGAAAGTATTCGTGGTTCCACCTCCTGCGTTTTCTGCAAATACTCGGACATCTTTGCTGTCTGGGTACTTTTTGGTGTTTTTCGTTTCATCTGGTGAGATCACAAATAGAGTACAAAGGATATTCTGTATGACGCCAGCAACAGATACAATGTAAAGTGGGTTATAATCATGCTCGGTTCTTGGTACTCAGCATTACCTTGTCCTGATGAATCCCCTGAACCTGAACCAGACATGTCCTGGTCGTTTCCTGATGCCTCTAAGTCTTCAGGAACGGCACAAAACTAATTGAATGGAGGAAAAAAAATGGGGATATTCAAAGATGCAGACCGCTTCTGATTTCCAGCATCACAATAATATTTCCTGTTTTATTATCAGACGTACGAAACAGACAAGAAGTGAAGTAAGAGGGCAATAAAAAAAATGAATTGGGTGCAAAGTTCCTCTGAAGGAATACAATCTCTGACAAACCCATAATGATGCACATTGTTATCACCAATAAAGTACAATGAGTAAAGAATATAGCCCGGATTAAATGGAAATGTATCTTCACCCAATGGACACAGCAGTAAAAGACAAAAAAGCTTTTGTTGGACTTCACAAAGTATTCAGTTTGACAACTATCTTCACAAGTTTGTTGGGCACAGAGGGTGAATATGCTCGAAAGACTGGCTACAGAGAGGCGAAAGAATTAAAACATTTGTTTTGGAAGGTGGAGTACTGCTGATTACTCAAACATGAAGGCTCTGCACATATAAAACAATCTGCAGTCATACTGTACAATCTTTCCAAGAAGATAAAATGTGCATTGTGCATTACGTCTTGGATTGGGGATAGTATCTTGTATCTTGCATGCTGTGCGTGCTAGCTGTGTACACTTCACTAAAGCATAAAGGGCAGCTGTGTTTAACTTGCAAATGACCCTAATTGACTGAAGCATTAGCTTTAAGTTCTAGATTTGACAGGCGTGGCAATAAAATGCTTTGTACAAGAGGACGTGAAGCTTATTATTAACTATTATGTTATAAAGTTTCTTCTTTTTGTGACAAATGTAGTTTCTTCTAGTGTTTGGATGTGTTTCCAGAGGTGAATGTTTTCAAGTTTCAGGTTCATTTGTCATGAAGGTGACAAATGAACCTTGTCATGTAGGTTAACACGGGGTCAACAGTACAAATGTGTCGGAGAAAAAAAGGTCAGCTCAGCATATGAGCACCAGTTGCGATAACAGCACAAGACATAAAAGGATAAAAATACTAGAAATAAAATACACAATCACATTTAAAGTGAAAAAACTGGAGAAATAAATGAAACAAACAAAACAGAATATCGTGTACTAACGTGTACTGTACACTATATAAATGAGAGGTTGTTGTGTCAAAGATATACAAATATTAGAGAAGTATCACTGTATGAAGAGATATGAATGTACTCTATAAAGAGACACACTATTTAAATATATGAAAACTGAGGACTGACAGTAAAGTGACAAAGTATCTGGATTCAGCAGATGCACCCAGATTTACAGCTGGCAAAACTAGATTGGTGGAAACTAAGTACTACTAAGTACTACATATAAGTGCAATCTTAAAGTACTTATATTTTTATTTCATGCTACTCAATACTTCTATTCCACCTGACTTACTAGTTAGTTACTAGTTTGATTGGATAGATTAAGTACTTTTATTCCTGATATAGATTTTTACATTGTAATGTTGCAAAATAATATACTGTATATATAGGACTACAGTGGTAACACGGTCATTATGCATAATAAGTACTTGTACTTTGATACAAGTAAATGGTAATACATATCTATCTACTTTTCTCATATTAAATGCAGATCTTTTACTTGTAATGGAGTATTTTTTTTATTTTATATTTTGGTGTTTCTACTTTGAATACGACACACCAGCGTTGCTATAATGACGAAGTCGTTTTCTGCTCTAATTATATAATATCTACTAAAAGTCTCAAAACCACGATGGGATTTCAGCAAGAGGTGTCAAAGCCACAAAACAGGAAGTGAAGAAATCCTCCGCAGAGACACTTTAATTAAAAATATCTTCCAGTATCTGGATCTACAACTACATACCTACGACTTATCTACAGCTGCAGGAGGGAGAATAAACTGATTAAGGTTTCAAAATACTGGACAGGGCACAACCTCCAATAAACAATAAAGTCGTAAAGATAAAGATATCTTGACATTTCGATATAACTTCAGGAAGTGAGAAAGGTGAGTAAAGCAGGTCTGGAGACTGACGTAACATTGTTTAAAAAAAAACAAAAAAACACACATATACTGAAAATGACTTACCGACATGTTGATTTGCTGTATTAACCCTAAAGCTAAAAACAGAGAGGCTGTTAAAGGTGTCCTCATGTTTCAGCCGAGCTGCACTTCACCTTGTTTTGTCCTCTTCCTCGTCGCTGGATCTCACGCAGGTGTTTTGATTGACTCCACTGCCAAGGCTGCACGAAGCCCCGCCCACCAATAAAGCATGAACTCTGACCTGTGGATGCTGACCGTGTTTACACAGAACACCTGGACCAAACTGCTGCAAATTATGATTTATTAAAACAAAAGGAAAAATCATCTTCATATGATCTCATGTATTTTAGCTTTAAGCTTTATTCTAGTTTTAAGTTGTGGCAGTCGGAATGTGGAGCCAGTATGTACTTTAGGTGCATGACAAAAACAGTCAAACACGCACAGTCGTGCAGTTGAAAGTTTTATATAGCGTTTATAACTTTATTTTATTTCCATAAAGGTCAAAGTCATCTTCACCTGCTGAGGAGACCGAGGCATTTAGGAGTGGCACTGTGCTGGCTTCTGCATTATTCTATGTAATTGTCTGCTTAAGCGTGCCTTTTTTCCCCCATTTAGTCATTTCTTATCCAGCTTTTGTATTGTGAGCTGCTGTAACAAGCAAATTTATCCAGTGTAGGGATCATTAGAGTTATCTTATCAGTGGTGGAAAAATGATCAGATCCACTTAAAACACCAAACACGAGGAAAAACTACAACAATTCTGGTCAAATGTTAGAAGAACAGTTTAATCATACATAGTCACAATTCTGCTTCCAAAAATGAGTTTGTTTTCTTCATCTAACATCTGGAAATGTACATAAGGCCACCTGAAAATGTACATGACTTTGACAGTGTGACAAAACTCATATGTTCATATTTATATAATTGACAATATTTTACATTGCTTTTGCTTACAAGGTAGTAGCTGTTCCAAAATACAGCACTCTTCTGTACAAAAATAATTCTTGTCATATCCTGTGAAGTTTCCATGGTAGCAGAGGACTAAATGTAGCCTCAGTTTTAGTACAGAGTGTTTTTTTTTTCTCTTTTTTTTTAAACTGTCACACATCAGAAAGACTATCAACAGTGGATGTTACAGCTCCAGTACAAATAGAGGCTGGCCTTTCCCGTAGCGGATTTAAAAACAAAAACCATGCCAGATTGTGAAGCCATAAAGTTTCTTTTTTTTTCCTTTAAAATAACACTTGATCAAATAAAACTGTATACATTATATTCAAGGGGAAAGGAGTGATGAATATACACACATCAAAATGCACATTTTTGCCTTTTCTCCCCAAAAAAGTGTAAAAGACATCCCATTTACAGCATAAACGTTTACAAATGTACAACTGTACAGACGAAATAAAAGCATCACTACAAATTTAGAGCAAGGCCTGTCAAACACCACGACTAGACATTTTTTTTTCTCAATTAAACTAATAATCTTACACTTATTAACTGCACATATACTACATGTATTCTACAATTATTCATATGAAGCAAAGAAGCCGTCACTACGAGCATTACAGGTGAATTGTATAGCTTTCGATGGACCCACCAGCCTCCACCAATGCACTTGCATACCCACCAAATGAAAAGAAACTTTTAAAAAACAAAAACAGAACCATTAAAAAAAAACAAAGGTTCTTTCGACGTCCCTTTCAACTTATCCCACTAGCTCTAGTTCATGTCACCTCAGACGTAGAGCTGAGAGAAGCGCCACTTCACAACATTTTTTTCTTTTTTGGACTACTGACCTTCAGGCGGTGGGGGTCCCATCTTTGCTGCAAGCCCCCTACCCAAAAAGCAACAATTTACTCATACATAAAGATGCTATACATCGCTAAACTACTTCTACGCAAGAGATGATTATTCAGTACATAAAGATACCGTTTTCTAGGGCAGTGTTCATCTCAAAACTACAAGACAGATAAAGATGTTACACAAAACATGATAAAGAAAAAAAAAAAAAAATTCATTCCGAGGATTAAAACCTGTCACAGCATGCCAACACATAGCCCGCGCCCACCCCACTATCCCCACAAAAAGCCCCCCCAAACTACGGTCATGTCATGTTAAGATTATACCAGGTTACACTGCCGCTGTACAACCAAGCCTCATGCTCTGCATCTATAAGTTAAATGGTAGCTTTTTTTTTTCTTCCTTTTTTAAATATCTTGCATAAACCCCGAGTTCACCTGGATGAGGGAAAGACGGCTCGTGAAAATAAAATAAAACAAAATAAAGGGGGCTCAGTGGATGCAGCAGCTCAAGTTGGTCAGTCTGTAATATTTTAGTACCGAAACATCAGGTAGACTACAAGCTGCTGGCGTAAACGCGTCCCCTCCTCCTCCCCGTACGCCCGACTCATCCTGGAAAAGGAGGCAAGGAAGAGAAAAAAAAAAAAAAAAAAAAAAAGAAGCCATCACCGGGAAAAAGCAACAAAAACACTACCCTAGACTGAAGCACCAATCCCCAAAGCCAAGCCTGCAAACTGGTCTTGAAGACCTCTGGGTGACTGTGGCACGTGACACATAGTATCCACCTGTGGACGGAGGGGTTTATATCCATCCATACTATGTAGTGCTATTTGAAAACTAATCCATCAGCTGCTTTGGCATGGGAAAACACTTTGACTGTGCATGGGATAATATACAAATATAAGATTCAATTGCCTAGACTTCATTAGAACAGCTGACAGAGTAAGTCTGGTTACAAAAACAAATGGAATTGGTTTGTTTTTAAAGGATCACTCAGTTTAGCCTTATAAAATCACTTGCTGGTGTTAATTGTAGGAATTGTAAATTTCAGCAAATGTGTATAAGTTTTTTTTTTCTACAGAGAATTTACAAGGTAAAAAACTAAATGTACAAGATAATATGAAAACCAGTCAAATACATCAATTACATCATTAACAATGGGCTTGTGCTTAACCCAGGGAAAAAAACAAAAAACAAAAATGTATCGGCCTGCTGACTGTGCGTCCCCTGGGGGTGGGGCCACATTTGGGGCCTGCACCAGGGCAGAGTGGCAGGGGTCAGTTGTCACAGCGTTCTTAGGTGAAGTTGACTTGTCTTTTTCTTTTTTTTGGTAATTCCCCCCCAAAAACAGGGACGACAGAGGGTGTCAAAGGCTAACCCCTATGGCTAAGGAGCGTCTCTCACAGAATAAGGAGGGGGGGGGGTTGGGGATGGGGTTCCTACTCCTCCAACTTCTTCAGGGGACCCGGGATGTAGACGTGACCCGACTACATGAGGCCATTCGTGGGGCCGCCGATTGGACCCAGTTCAGATCCGCTCTTCATGTAGTACTTTTCTAGCTTGGCCAGAATGTGCTTCCCGTAGGTGTACTTGCGTAAAGTGGCAATGTGAGGCCGAATCTGAAGAAGGGAGAGACAGTTCAGTACAGTTAGTAAACTCAGAGCAGAGATTTTTGAATAATAATAATAATAATAATAATGTGATTTACTGTCAGATTTTTAGGTTTTGGACTAAATAAGTAGTCCAATAACTAATTAATAACCGATTGTAAGCAAAGCCTGTCGTACACCACGACTCAAAACTGAACTGGCAACAACATTTCATGTTTTATACTCATTTCACACAGGAAAGTTACAAAGTAAGTAATAGTAAATATTGTTTTAACAACTGGCTCAGATACTCAAGTGTATTTACCAGCCTTGTATCACTTACAAGGGTCTTATCACAATTTTCTGGATGGTGTTTGTGGTTAAAGAGGTAGTATTTAATCATTAGTACACTGTAATCAAACTGATATGAATTCACTGGGGCAAAGATAACAACTATTTTGCTAAACATGCGTATAAGACCACACGTTTCAGATCTGCATGACGTTCGAATGTAGCAGTGTACGAACCTTGTGCATGATGATTTTGCGCTGGGCGGGCTCTGCCATGTCGATCATTCTTTGGACAACGTAGTTGGCGTACTGGTCCTTCATCATGGTGTAGAGGGCGCTGTGGGGTCCGTCTTTCTGGCAGCACACCTCGTCTATCAGCAGAGCTCTCTCTGCGCGCGAAGAGTGGATCACACACTTCTCCACGACATTACTGGGGAACGAAACGCGCACAAATTCGTGACTGAGCTTAAGGAGTTCCAGCATTGGTCACACAAAGTGGACGCTTTTTATCTCTCCCTTGGTAAGGCTGACTGTATGAATGAAGAGGCACTACTTTTCCTCAAGTGTGCCCTTACAGGCGGCACTTTGGATGAAGATGAGCATGACTGTAGGCAGCCTGGCTAACCATAAGGGGTGCACACATGGGGGGGAAGTGAGAACTCCATAAGTCAAACAGATCTAATGGACTGTGTGAGCCACATTTGCTGAGTGTTAAAGTTTCATGCTGCACTGTTAAGATTGTATAACTCCAGCAGCTGTGATTAAAGAAAAACTAAAAATGTTAATGATATTTGAACACTCAATCACTGTCAGACAGACCTCACTAAAGTCTTTGACTCTGCCACTAAATAAATCTTACCTTGCAAATTTGTGTTGGCTCAGGACAAGAACCTTTCCGCGAACCTCTGCGACTATCTTGCTCTTATCTTCTGGTCTGCCGTGCTCCAAAACATGCTGAATGACGTAGTTACCGTACTGATCCTGCAGGAGGCAGTGGAGGCGTGAGCGCGAGATAATCAGCCATTTCAATCGTCATTAAAAATCACATTTAAAAAGCAAAAAAAAAAAAGGATCCGTGCGACACCCTTTACTCTGATTGGTACTCATGCACTACGTTTCACCACTGGACTTAATTGGTGTGAGATAATCATGCAGCTCTACGATGATAGGTAGACGAATGAGTGACACCCCCATTTGTAGTCTTAGATATACCCTTACGTCATCACTGCGGAAGGTCAGACAAAAGAGATGCTGCTGGTTCGGAGCGTTGCTGACCAGGCAACGCAACCAATAGCATCTTTGCCCCTTCAGAAATGGGTGATAGACAGTTATGGGTGTGATTTTTAGTGTGACAAGATGGAGACAATAACTCACCTGACCAAGCAACAAATAACACCACTCTGATTTAATCTTTGTTAAAGCAGCAATTTGTTGGGCAGGTAATCTGATCTCCACCTTTTGAATTTGAAAGTAAGTGCCTCCAAATCCATTTCCTGTCAATCTGTTTTTAAACGAACCTGTGTTGTTTAGCGCTCGGACTTGACTCGAAGTCAAGTACTCAAGGTGAAGTTACAAATGATTTAAGCACTACTCGTGAACACTTTAGTCATCCAAAGAGATTCAGACTCCTATCAAAATAATTGCAGTGAAACCACAAAGAGGAAATCAGAAAACCAGATTGATCAGGAGATGCTGGAGGCAAAAGAGAGGGATCATCAGACAGCAGGGTAGCGTGTGTCTTGTGAATCCTCTGTGCCATAAAGCGAGAGGGGGGGGAAGAGGTGAGAAAAAGGCGGCTCAGTGGGTTAGGAGAAGACCTGTAAAAGTTGGGAGTTGGAGAGCTAACTAAATGTTAAATTAGATTCTTTACAAAAAGAAAAGATAAATAAAAAAGGGAAAGAGGAAGGGAGCACGGGGACATCCGCGAGAGAGAGGCAAATTGCTCTGACCTTGAACAGTGCATCACGGGACACTGTATAATATGTTTTGGGTGTCATCTCCAATGATACGCCTTGATATTTCTAGATGGAATAAGTGAGGGGGCAGGGTGGATGTTTAAATAAATCACATACGTCAGATGTAATGACAGCTAAAAAGTACAAATACATTCATCCTTACACTTTACATTTAGCAGACCACAACTACAAAGAAACAATGACAGGCTGAAAATATGAAATGCTTTAACATGAAGGAGACATGCAAATACACGAGACAAGCACACATCTCGACAACCATCAGTCACAGCTAGCAAACATGACAACAAAACAAGAACGCCTGCAAACAATGTTGTGGCTAAGAGATGAGACAGGACTGGAGACAGATGTGCTCACCTGGCCCAGCTGTTCAGAGTGCTGATGCAGCTCTTCCAGGATGGGCAGAGTCTGCTCCTGGGTGCAGTGCTCCAAAATCCTCTGAATAACTCTGCAGCCATAGGGGTGTGTGGAAAGCACAAACACCTGGGAAAGAAATAAAAAATAAGAGCAGATCAATACACAGAGTTTCACACAGTAAATTCAGTTTCATCTGCAGGCCGTCTCTTTGTATCTATGGTGCTGTGGAAGGAGCATTTAAAGAGAATCTTGAGTAGTTTTCTTATCGTCATTTGGCCTTTTAATATTTTGATTCTCTTCTCTGTAGTCGCATCGTGTTTCACCTGGTGTCTAATCTGTTTCTGTGTCATATTACATTCTTGCGTTTACATAAAACAAGGCCGTTGGTCAAAGCAAATAAGGGACATTTGGATTCATGAACAGGTGTTTTAAATGTGATACATCGCCACCAGCTCAAAATGTAGATTAGAAATGGGAAAGACTGGCAGCTGAGCCATAGCCTGTATTAATAAACCCACCTGTCCCTGGAAGGCATCAATAATGAACTGTAGGGCCTGGGGCTGGACACACTCGATACACTTCTGCACCACATGGTTGCCATTCTGGTCCTTGACACACTTCAACACATGGCCATCCAACTCACGGACAATGTCGCTCTGAAGAAAGTAAAGAACGAAATTGTCACAGATGTCGAAATTGAAGATTTTAATATTAACTAGATTTCAATAAAACGAAAAAAAGAAGTGAAATCTCACTTACAATTACCTGCTGGTCTGAGGAAATGGACTCCAGGGCTTTCTGAATGACCCTGCAACCATACATCTGCAGAGCCAGGGGAAGCACGTGTCCACGGATACGTGTTGCCAAAGCCAGCTTCTGGTCTGCACTTCCAAACTGCACAACAACAACAACAACACAACCTCATCGTACAAATGCTACAAAAAACACAAATGCCACCTACGTAAAAAAATTTAACACTCCCAACCTCAAAGAACTTTTGGATGACATAATTCCCAAATACATCAGTCATCAGTTGGTATGCTGCTTGGAGGATCTCTCCAAACACCATCTGCCTCTCAGCAGGAGTGGCCCTCTCTAGCTTCTGCTGTATGAATCTGGACAGACGAGAATGGATCAAAGAGTAGAGATGGATAACGCAAAACACTGGTCAGATTTTGTTACACTAACACGACGTACTCGCTGCGTTAAGGTTTACAGTTATAAAAAAAAAAGGCATTGTAATCCATCGCTTTATTCTGAGCACATCTTAGCTACCTGGACCCATGCTGGTCTTGAGAGAACTCCACCATGTGTCCCGGCAAGTCACGGAGTTGGAGGTTTGGGAAGCGATTGTTCCTGAAGTCTTCCAGTAGGCGGCTGCGTCCAGACGGCATGACATCAGAGCGGCTGTAGCGAGGCCGAGACGGAGGGAACAGCTGGCTGCTGGAATTGAAGAGGCTGGATGTCCCGCCGGCGCTCCGGTACTTGGCCTCAGCTCCAGGCGCTGCAGAAATGTAACGCCCACTGCCATTTGTCAAGCCACCTAGAATTACAGGATAACCGGATACTGCTGTAGTGGTGGTGGCGGCGGCTGACTGTAATTGGTATGTATAACAGTGTACACCCGGGATGCAGGACGTGTTTTAGAAAAACAGTAAAAATTAAATATAAATTACCCTCAAATGAATTTATTGAAAGTAAATATTAGCCTTACCTAGGTGAATGCTGGAAGAGGATCCATGAGAGGAGGGCAGAGAAGGTGGAGGAGTGAGAGGAGAGTGTCCAGGTGTGAGGCCAATAGGACTGGGTGAAGAGGAGTATCCCAGGCTGTTGTAAAAGGGCTGCCCGATGGGAGTTAAACTGCTGCCACCGCGTTTGTAAATGTCAGAACTTGCCAACAGGGAGTCCCTGCGAGCAACACTGCTACTGGTGGAGCTGGACACTGTAAGGAAAGACAAAAACAACCCAGAGTAAGAAAATCTACTCCTAAAAATAAACCACGTAAATCCTCGTGAAGCTGAGTCACTGACCTGAAGAGCCAAAGCCTCCCAGAGCAGAGCCCAGGCCGACACCAAGGGAGCCGCCGGTACTGCTGAAGCCCAGGGAGGAGCTTGGTGGTGGCGCAGCAGAGGTGTGGGAGAACAGGGAGCTGCTCTGAGACGTGTTGGGGACTGATCCAGAGCCGTAGAATGAACTGGAGGGCAGGCCGCTGCTAGGGAGGGGGAGCCTGCTGCTGCTGCGGCTGGGGCTGAGGTTGAGGCATGGAGCGGTACAGCCCGTTGGCTGGAGGACCAGACATGTTGTTACCGGAGCCAGATGCTGATACGGCAGCTGCTGGTGGAAGGAGAGAGGTGTGAGGTGTGAAAGGAGAGCTGAGGTTAGAAAGGCCCCGGTGGGGTAATAATTAAAAATGAACAGGGAGAAGTGGATCCACATATTGGAAGTTATATGGACAAATGGAGTGCACTTACCAGCTTGTGCTGCTGCAGGGTTAATGAGGAGAGGGGTCTGGACTAGACGAACTGGCCCACCTAGACCAGTTCGGGCACCTGGGCCCATCACGAGGGCCCCCGTCTGGTCGTAATAGGCTGCAGGGGCCAACACCTGATAACCTAAAAGACATAAATGAGTCAGCAATCATAGAGGAGTGCATGAAAAACAAATTAAAAAGTGACTCAATAGTGTCTTTTAGCATCATAACAGCAGTTAAAATGACCACATCAAGCAGTGAAGCTGTCTGACTGTTCATACAGCCACCACATACAGTTCAAGACACTAACCAGACATTCCTGCGTAGGCCAATGCGGGGTTTGCGGCAGCTGCTGCAGCTAGAGATTCCTGCTGGCTCTGTTGGCCTTGCCCAGGTGTAAGAGGTCGCTGGTTGGTTCCTGTGCGCATCACCTGGAGAAGGTATGGTAAAGATACTCTGTAATTAAAGTGCCTGAAGACTTTCAAATCTCAATCAACGTATTTTTTTTACAGTTAATGAACTCAGATCATGATCCAGCTTCATGAGGACTGTGTGGACTGTTTATTAGATCTGATTGACAGTTGCCTAGCAACATAAACAAACAAACCACAAATTGACTCAACTTGAGTCAAACTCTGGTTAGGTGTGGCTCAGTTGGGAAAAGGTGATGTCACATACTTCGTGTAACAGGAAGAAACACACAGAAGCCTCTGATAAAATAAAGAGTTCTAAATTTAACAGAAAAGGTTCACGGAGGACCAGACTGATCGTAGGCAAAAAAAGCTGAATAGATACATATTAAGGTTTTAGGGGTCTTTGAAACTTCCAATCAATCCGAATTTGCATTTTTTTAATGATGTAGATGAACAGGTTTCACATATATGTGATAGAACAGAGCAGAAACACTTCATGAAGTACAATACTAGTACAAAATACACATCCAGTTTATATATTTAGCTTTAGTTTGTACAGTGTCTTCAATATATGACAAGTTTACTAGTTAATCCAGGCTAACTGAGGTCAGACATTTAAACATGAAAGAGCCTGATTTTACCTAAGTTGCCATGTAGGATCATGGTCAGGATAGTTTTCTGGCTGTTTACTTTATAATAACTGACTGATTCTTCTGATTCTTTTATCTTCACTGTGAAATGATATAACCAGTCTGCTCGTATTAGTTATCAGAGTTGTGCTCAAATAAATAAATAAAAGAATTGCTGAAATTTGTCTGGCTCATTCAAGGCAACTCTCAAATCAAGTACAACACTTCCTACCTGTGGCTGGCCTGGCCCTGGTCCCTGATTGGATGCTTGCTGATTAGCTGAGTGATTGGCAGTCGATGCAGCCTGTTGCTGGAAAAGATTGGCCTGGGTACACACCCCAAGGAACGCCATAGTACTGTGGGGGAACCACTGTGGGACCTGAAGAAAGAAACATTTTGATGTTACATGCATGTCTTAGGTCAAGTGATCAATGTAGTTCCTGAAGAACACAAAAGGGACGTGGATGTACGGTGTGCTGACCTGCAAGTGTGGCTGCTGCTGCCAGCCCAGCGGCAGTGTAGGGATCGGTTCCAGGGGGGCCAGCATTAATGATGTAAGGGTTTGGCACAAAAGCAGGAGCAAGGCCAGCTGGGTAATATGAGTAACAGGCATGTAATTCATATCAAAAGCCCACTGAAATGACTATGCAACAGATCTCTAGACAACAAGATAAAAAGTAGTGTGACTGTGTAGACAACACACTGGGTAAGACAAACAGCCTGGCTTACCGAGATGCTGCTGCTGGGCTGCAGCCAGGGCATATTGTTGTTGCTGAGCTGCAGTGAGCTGCTGAACAGTCAGGGGATTAGATCTCTGGAACAACTGGAAAAAAACAAACAAAGGATCACAATCTGTTGAGCAAACTTACAGTGAGAGCTCTTGATGAATAGGTTTTGTTTTTCAAAAAAAAAAAAAAAACCTGCTGCTGAGAGTTGTAGTCAAACAATCCGACTGGAGTCCCTGAGGAGTCCACCTGAATCTGGTTCCCCGCATAGTCGAACTGGAGGGACTCTACGCCGGGTTGCTGCTCCATGCCCATGTTCTGCGCCTCCTGGTTCTGGAAGTCCTCAGTGGGTGCCTTGTTCTGGGCAGGGTTGTGTTGTTGGAGGGCATGGGGATGGGGGTGCGGGTGGGGGGGGTGCTGGTGCTGGTGCTGGTGCTGCCCCATCATCTCCAAACCTGTCTGACTGGGACCCATCCGCTCCACAGCTTCGGTGGGGGAAGCTTGACGACTTCCAGGGGTTGGACTGGGAAAGCAAAGAAATAACAAAATTGTGTTATTATAAAATAAGCCATGAAGTTGTAGACGGGGACAGATTTATCATGTCCAGTTGCTAGTGTTGGAGAGGCAGTCCTCTCTGAAGAGCTGGGCATTCTGGAGTTTTCTGAAAGTAGAGCGGGACACACCTGATCTGGTAGGAAGTGGTAGGACGTTCCACCAACGGAGAACAACAGATGAGAAAAGTGAAAAGTTTGGATTGCCCTGAGTATACGGGTGGCAGAGCCAGGCGTTGTTCATTGAAGGTAACACATGCCATTATTAGAGAGCTGAATTTAATACAGGCTGCTACAGGTCGACAGTGGAGCTAAATGAGCCGTGGTGTCGCCCTGGGTTAATAGAAGACCAGGCGCGCAGCTGCATTCTGGATCACCTGAAAGGGTTTCACTGTGTAGGCTGAGAGGCCCATCAGGAGAGCGTTGACGCTAGATGACTACAGCCTGTATCAGGAGGGTTGCATGTTGGGTCAGGTAAGGCCTGATTTCTCTTATGTGAAAGTACAACTGTGGCAATGTGACCAGATGTCGATGAGCCTATACACTCATTTTCACTGATATGTTTATGCTTGAATTACAGCAGTTCAAATTTCCAGAAACAGTTGAGGAGTTTCAACACAACCTGTTAAATTGGGTTTGGGCATTCTGAAATGGGAGGATTAAATCAAAACGATGGCTGGAGAAGATGGTTAGAAAAAGTTACAGCTCTTTTGTCAGTTATGTATCAAACTAAAGGCAGCAGTTAAATTTTAAAAAGAAACCTACTTGAAGTCTTTGCAATCTCTGTCCATGCCGTTTAGTAGACCTCTTCCATTGGCTTTAGCGGGATCGCTCTCCTCTCCCACCTTCATCTCTGGGCTCTTGTCCTCTTCGAAAGGGGACACTTTCTCCTGGGCATCATTCTTCTCTCTCCCATCTTGGTCAACATCTCCTCCACCCTGCATTCAGAAACAATCAGATAAGACTTGGTGCCACACCTTGATAGGTGTTAAATTAACAAGAGGAGAAGCCCCTGAGAATTAGAGGCGACATAGGCGCTTGACTTACATAGCCACCAGTTCCTGTAGCGTCCATCCATCTTGTCACCAGGAGAGGAGCTCAGGACGTACTCCACCATGCTCACCCCCAGGCCTCCACCTTCTGAGCGAGGTGAAAGCACAGAATTGGCATCACCATTCCCATGGAAACTCTGGCCTGGTCGCCGCTGCACCATGATTGGCTGAGACACTGAATGATCTGAATGAAAAGCTGTGATCAAATATCTAAACAGTTGCACACAAAAGCTCGGTAAAAAACCCTATCTCGAGGAAAGAAAAGCTGCGTGAAAACACAATACACAAAGATGTAGGAGCCACTCACGAGATGATCCCCATGCATTGTCCCGCCACTCCTCGCCGAGAAGCATCCCTTTCCTTCCATCCTTGGCCAGCTCATCAGAATCCCAGAGCTTTTTTGCTGGCAGAAGCTTCAAAAATAAATGTCACATATTTTCTAAGCATCTGCAAGATCACTGCGCGTCTATGTAATGTTGGAAATATGCTGCACCTCATTTAAAATTTGATGTATGGTGGTTAGTTTACATTGTGTTTAAGTTTAAATTTTACTGTAGTCTTGCTTCGCTAAACATTTTCTCACTCCACCAAAAATCTATCCAAGTAAGAACACTTATCCCTGTAGACTTAAGGAGGCTGTAGAGATTGTAGTTTGCGCCGTGACAGAGAACACTTTATTGCTTTTTTATCCTTCGTGACTGCAACTACTGCGTTGCAGAGTTAAGAGTTTATTTTTAAAAAGCACTCACCCCTGCACTGTAATCCACTTCTCTGCTGCCCATATGTATGCTCAAATGCAAAACATGGCTGTATCTTCTACTTTCATCCCAATCTTAACACACAACACTGTCAAGCCTGTAAGCATGAATTGGTCTGCACTAGTCCCCGCTGCTGCTGCTGCTCTCTTAGCTAAATGAAAAGGAGCAAACTGCAGATGTCTTAAGGCTATCTTTCAAGCCTGGAAAGGATGAGTGTTTCATATAAGTGATCCTTTTTATTTGAGGCTACAATATAAAAAGAGGGAGAAGAGGACAGATGCTACAGGGTAAAAGACAACAACAAAAAAAAACCCTTACCTCTCCCATGCCCCTTGACTCCAAAGCAAGAGCTTGGAAGTCATAGTTCATGTCATCCACAGCACGGACCTGAAGCAAAGAGAAGCAAAACTGGACTGTAAACAAAACACTTGTTAATTACAGAGGAGAACTAATTAATTAGCACAATAATATGGCCAATAAATACATTACTTCTAGATATTTTAAAAGCACCTCCTCCTCCCACAGTCAACAAAAAAAGTTGTCTCCATACAGAAACTTGACATGACGACACACTCCAGGATACCTTCTGCTGCATTAGTTATGCAATCAGTGAAAGTACAGCTGTCAAGAATGATTTTAAAAACACAAAAAGATCAATCATAGGCTCTATAACGTTACACCACAGTAAGGCTGCACCCAATTTCTCTTCTCTCTTCACACACACACACACACACACCAGCCATTTAACTGATTTTGGTGAAACTGGATCATATTTTAATGAGACAATGTTTTCTGTAAACTGCTCTGAATTACAGCTGCTGTTAGCTCAGTTTGTTAGCCGGGCTGCCCAGACTTTGTGCTCAGAGCAGGGGGGGGATAGTGTTAGTGTTCCTCCTGTAGCAGGAAAAGGTTTTCAGCCTGCGGGCGTGGACAAAGGCTGGTGGGGAGTGTAGTTGGTGTTATGCCAGAACCAGTGCTGGGCAATAACTGGGCTTGGATGTTGACAGATGTAGCAGCCACAGAAAACCCTGTGGCGATTGCAGCTTGATGAAATAAAAGGCTGAGAGACAGATGCCGAGCTGGGCTTCTTGCTGTTGGACTAGTAAGTAAGCTATGCCTTGTGTTGCACTTGTTTGATGATTGGCTGTTAGCAAAGTTGTCAACCAGCTGGTTTTTAATCGCTATATTTCTATGCAGTGTTGCTTTAAGGAAAGAAAGGCAAACAAGACACCTGAATAGCATCTACTATAAATAAAATAAAATAAACAAAACCCCACAACAAGAAAAACAGAGGCCTGGAGATAGCAGCTTTCCTTTCATCAGCCTGAGTGATAACTCCATGCCTAATCTACTGTACGTAAACATAGACCCTGTTGAACAAATGATCTCAGACATGCAGGGGAAGGGGGGACCCAACATACACACTGAAGAGGGACTTTTGTACACTGCGACAGATTCAAAGGCCATGTGTCACCACAACTCAGTAAACGGAAGGCTGGCCCTGCAAGGACATTATTAATGCACAATTTGCACAAATCCTTGTACAGAATTTCTATGCTGATTTATACAGTCATTAGCCTTTTCGACAACGTTATTCCAAGTGTAGATCGCAGTGCATTCGCCCAGCAACTCTCTAAGTAGTATGACGTATTATACCTAAATTATAATGTTCTGCAAAGTCCTTTGTACTCCCATGAGCCACAGGCATGCAGGTTAGGTGAGGTGGGTGTGTTGCTACAGGTGCCAGGAAGATCAAATCTAATCCAGGAAGTGCAGTTTGACTAACAACGCCACAGGTCTGACAACTGACAAAACACAGCACTGCAGTTTAATACAGTAAGACAGGATGTTTTTAAGATCTGACCATCCATCATGGCGTAGGTCACACTCCTGCTGTGCCAGTGGACGTGACGTTCAGTGACGCTTGTGGCCTTAGTGGATACAAATACGGCTCTAAAAATTGCACACGTTTTACCTGATCAACATGATTGGCATCTCCAGTTGGCCAACGATGCTTGCTGGGTGTGCAACCGCTAGGCTGCTCTCCGGGCTGCCGCTGAAAGAAGTATCCAACTGTGGCGTCATCCTGAGATCGGCCGCTCAGCGGAGGCTGCGGGGTACCTGGGGTGGGGTTAACAACCCTGTCCATGCCCTGTAAGTGTGGAACTCCAGGAGCCTGTCCTGCCGCCCCAACTGTGGTCAGGGGACCTCCACCGTGAACTCTGACACCTCCGGTCTCAGGAGCACCATTTGCATGCAGCATCCCACCTCTTGTCTCCTGCCAGGCCACGTCATTCATACCTAGGATGCTGCATGGAACGCTCATTCCACGGGAAAGCCTAAACAAAAGCGTAAAAATATGATTTGGTCAACAAAGTCAGGCCATTTGAATTGACCTGTGTTGAGTTTGGAGGCAAATGAGTATTATGTTAACATGAATATGTACGTGGCCCTTTAGTGCCATTTTGCATAATTACATATAACTGACTCGGTGGAGACAGATAACTCAGATATATGGTTTAAGTTACTTTTTATAACCGCATAAAGTCAATGTAGCACCCATTATAACATGACAGGTAGGTTACTGTACCCTGCTAATGTAACGCAAGCCTGAAGTTACAACATACGGCCTCCATCGCTTTAACTCTTTGAGCCTTGAGACAGACCAACTTTTTGGAGGTAGACTTCAGGAAAACGATGCAGCCAAAAGAAAACTACGCGAATAACTTTAATTTTCTTCGCTGGGATGTGGCTAATTCCCGAGTTGCTAATTTCATGTCATGGCTGTTCTACGGGTGAAGATTGCAACATTACTTAAAGCTGACCTGAATATCTATTTATATTTATTAATTGCTTGTTCAATATTGCAACATTAACATCAAATAGAGAGTCTAATTTAGTAGTGAGGAGCAAGGCAAGAATAAAACAACTGACGGTTTGTGATTCCAGGAACGCTAGGTAACGTTGTCGCTAGCCTAGTGTTAGCTGGTGACCACAGCTAACGCAGCGCTACCACTGATATAACGTTGCTAATAATTACAAAAAACACTCCAATATATCACAAGACATGACTGATTATTTTGGCCACGCCGAGAAGCGTCGCTGGCTATCAAAAATAAGCAACTAGCTACCAACATTACTGATCATTGTGGCAAACCGACGTGCAAAGCTTACGGCTAACCAGCTAGCCAGCTGCTAATTAGCGAGCTAACTTAGCGGCTTTCACTGGTCATTTACGCATGTGGTGGTTTTCAGTGGTTAACGGCTGGAGGTGCACACCCTTGTTGCACATCGTTATTTTGGGCTTAAATTATTTAGTGGCACCAGCGAGAAATCGTCTTATGTTTCGTGTTAACTAATATTACCACACCGGAGTGAGCATTAGTTAGCCACTTAGCTACACCAGCTAACGCTAACCGCAACGGGCCTGCTCTGTTTGTTATTGGTTGCCGATGCTAGACATCCAAGTTAAATTCATGATTTTTTTTAAACCACTGTTTTACAGTAAGTTAAATAGAGTGTGAAGACAAAAAAAACACACAAGCCGTTTCCCTCCAGACTCCTAACGCCACATTGTTCTGTGTGCAACAAAGACAAATAAACCAAATTGCTAACGTACGGAGCTAGCAGAGCGCTAATTGCCAAGTTGGTGTTGTGTGAAGCTAAAACATCAACCAAGCCACTCCAGCGGCTAAACAACATGGCCCCCCTTCAAGTTCCAAACAGAGGGGCCTTAACCGCTAAACAAAAGGGGAAATACTCACACCACGACAGCCGCGTTAGAAAAAACACCCAGACCTTCTTATTTTTTAAACAAAGCTTTTGCTCTCGATGTGAACAAATAAAGAGGAGATACTCACGCGTTGTCGTGTCGAGAGAGGGTCTATGCTTGTTGCACGCCGTCAACCCAATTTCTATATTGTTTTGTTTCCTTGGAGAGAGAGCGGTGATTTAGCAAGCCTTGATAGTCAGAGAGCTAAGAGTTTGCCTACGCTAGTGCCCCCTCCCTGTAAATAGCGTGAACTACGTAGACATGCGTATAACAATGTCAACCCCCCCTCCCCAATGTACCTTTTGTACACCGTGTGAAGGCAACACACATCTGCTCCAAGGTGCGCTTTGTGAGCGGCGATATCTTATAAATAAAGACGATTAACCGTCCCCACATTGATGCTGGATATCATATTAAATACGCCTTCAGTTTGAATGAGTTTATTATTTTTTATTATAAGAAACAATATAAAAGACTTAAAAAACACGAGAGAAGACCACAATAGGAGCCGCCTTAAAGGATAATTACGCAAATAATTTATTTTTTTTAAATGTCGCGTAATGCATCATCATGCAGGCCGCTTTTGGCTGATCCTGGGTCGGGTGTATCCTCGTGGTCCAGGTCCCTCCTCTACATAAGGAAACCCGATGAGATCCAATCACCTCTTCCTCTACAAACTGTGATCTCACCTCCCTATGTCCGATTGGATTGCTATATTTAGGAAACCACCCTGCGCTTTATAAAGAGATCGCAGTTTGTTACTGGTAAATGTTCTTGAGTTTGGAGACCGGGGAGGCTTACGGGCAAACGTCTGTCCTGTTTAATCTAGACTAGTATAAGAGCAGCGAGTGTCTTTTGGATGCACACATTGGAGCGAGAGCTCGGAGAAAGGCACGAATGGCAGACATACGCAAGAAACTTGTGGTGGTCGGGGACGGCGCATGTGGGAAGACATGTCTACTGATTCTCTTCAGCAAAGACGAGTTTCCCGAGGTGTATGTCCCGACCTGTGTTTGAGACCTATGTGGCCGACATAGAAGTGGACAACAAGCAGGTCCAGCTCGCTTTGTGGGACACCGCTGGGCAGGAGGACTACGACCGGCTGCGCCCTCTCTCCTACCCGGACACTGATGTCATTCTGATGTGCTTCTCCGTGGACAGCCCGGACTCGTTGGAAAACATCCCTGAAAAGTGGGTCCCTGAAGTTAGACACTTTTGTCCGAATGTGCCCATTATATTAGTGGCCAACAAGAAAGATATGCGCAATGATGAAAACGTAAAGAACGAGCTGTCCCGGTTGAAGCTGGAGCCAGTGAAAACAGAGGATGGCCGGGCCATGGCCATGCGCATTGGTGCATATGACTATTTGGAGTGCTCTGCCAAAACCAAGGAGGGGATCTGGGAGGTGTTCGAAACTGCAACACGGGCAGCCTTGCAAAAACGGAAAACACCATCAGGAAGTTGTCTCAAATGCTGTGTTTTGATGTGAAATCTGTGCGGATCTGGAGAACCGTGACGCACATACAGACGGACAGACAAGACAGGACGTTTCCACCTCTGGGATATGTGCCTGAACATGTATGGGCAGCGACCACGCTGTGGATACCTCCCCTTTGTAATCAGACGACATTGGTTGAACCAAAAAAAAAACCCGAAAAAACGAATTGACTGCAAGTTGTTTTGAACACACAACAATCATCTGATGTCTGTGTGTGAAACGCACTGGTTACAGCATGTTCTTTGTGGGTCACAGGATCCGATCTGACAGGTGGAGGGGTAGAAAGGACCACTGCTACATGTCAGTGGACTCCTTATTTAACCCATGTGTAATGTGCACACAAGGCCTGTTTTTTTCGAGCCAAGATTTAAATTGCTCTCTTTATTTTGTGTTTCATAGTGTTCGCATAGGTCACTGCCTCACTGCCAAGGTTATACTTTGTGATAATTGCACTTGTTATTTATGTTCACTTTGTATTGGTATCTGATTGTAGCCTATTTTAGTTTTGCATTGCACGGCACCTGAACACTACAGCAAACAGACATGGCTTAAGTTTACAGAGACTCAGAATCAGTTGTCTCAGGTTGGTTTAGTTGGTAGCAAGAGGCAACATCCGTGGCTGTGAAGTAAAGCTGAAAAACTGCAGTTTCTTGAACGGCCACTTGAAGCTGGCTGCAAAACGTCTCCGTAAGTACCCATGTTGAAATTTCCAGCTTCACAGCAGAAATAAACATGTTTACAGCCTGGTGGCTAAAGTGACTCATTTTGGGAGGAAATTGTGTTTGGAACATTAAACAATGAAGGAATACAAGTTACACGGATATGTTGTAATATGGGGCAGCACCGTCACAGCAAGAAGGTTCCTGGTTTGAACCCTTTCTGTGTTTGCATGCTATCCCTGTGTGGGCATGGGTTCTCTCTTGGTACTCCAGCTCCCTCCCACAGTCCAAAGACATTGACTTAATAGGTTAATTGGTGACTCTAAATTGCCTTTTTGCGTGAATGTGAGTGTGAATGGCAGTTTGTGTCTATGTTCCCTGTGATGAGCTGGCGACTTGTCCAGGGTGCATCCCACCTCTTACCCGCTCCAGCCCCCCACGACCCTGATGAGGATAAGCGGTTACAGCAAATGGATGAATGGATGTCGTAGCCTGTAAATAGTACAACCAGCTAAGGAGAGTAAAATGCCTACAGCGCGACTGAACCAAATTATTTTTAAGCACATACAGCATCTCACCATTGCTTTTCTAAACTCTGAGCTAGCAGAGGCTGACTCAAAGACCTGCTTGACATTTTCTGTTTAGCTACTGCTCCACTTACTGTGTTGTGGGTGACATTTTAAAGAGGAGATCGAGCATGTGAGATGGTCAAGCATGTGAGTGTTTTTCTCAGTTTTTTTTTTTTTTTAGGAAGTGTCATGAAAACAAGAGTGGGCTTTGTCAGAGCTCTATGAGCCAGTAGCACACTCTCATATGGATTAAGCCATCTGATGGCAATTAATTATTGGAGACGTATCATGTGTTATTAAAACCACAATCTTATATTAATACACGGACCGAAACAAAGTATTCTTCTGACTAAAACACTAGACAAAAACTAAAGTAGTACTTTGTGGTTTGTTTACAGCATCGTTGAAACACACAAAAAAACAGATTTAATGTCTTCCATTATGACCGTGAATGTACCTCAAATTTATTTGGTCTGAAATACTGTTGGAGCTTTGTAGTCAGCAATAGAACAAACATTGTATTTGAGCTTATTTTTCATAAATTCAGGTCATGTTTGATCAGTGTCTCCACAGAAGTGTTGGGTTTCTGTGTTCTCACACGATGGTGGGAGAGCTCGTTCAACTGACAGCTATGAACATCAATTACAGAGACTGTTGTCACACCGGGAATCCAGGGTAAAACTCTGGTGAATTCACAATGCAAGTATTTTTTTTGTTCTGTTTTTGTTTTAGTGATATCTGACTGAGACAAAAAAGCTCACATTTGGCTTTATATGTGTCATTTTCCTGTGGTTAGTTAAGATAAATCAGAGTTTAGAAGAGTTTCTTTTTGTAAATCCAACCAGATTTACAATGGTGTAAAAGTCACATTCCTCCCTGCCTTCTGTTGCTGGGCTTTTTGCTGACTTACTGGACAGGAATGCATTGTGCTGGACTGGTTAAATTTTCCCACACTGGCCCCCCTCATGTGCCTCCTGATTTCCAATGTTGTGAGGTTATTATTCACTGATCAGACAGTGCAGTTTTCCTCTTTTTCTTTCTTCTACTTACTTACAAAAACAACAACTATGGAATCATGGAAACGAACAAAGCTGAAAATGTGCCAAACATGTTTGTTGAGATAGTTTGTTTTGTGAGGAAAAGCAATACAGAATGTAAGGGAACAAAGTGGTACTGTTTGGGGAAAAAAGTCAATAAAAGAGTCAATGTGTGTCACTACCTCTACTTCTCCCTTCTTTTGCCTCATTTTCTTACACCAAAGACAAATGATGTGTTGCAGCAGGGATTCTTTTCAACTTGAAAGAAAAATGTCTATTCATTAGGAATATATATGAACTTTGTTGCTTATGTTTTGTAAGTGACATAATTAATTGCATTTGTGTTTTTTTTTTGGCAGGATATGTTTACCCATACGTATAATAAAGACCTTATTGTCAGTGATGGAGCGTAACATTTACTAAGTAGAGTTTTGAAGTGTTTTAATTTTAGGATTTTTACCCCACTGCGTTTGTCTGACAGCTATAGCTGCAGATTATTATTGTATATACAAAACATATATGATATGATATGATATAAAATAGAATGCATGATTATGTGTGTAATAGTATGTGACATAATCAACAGTTTTGTGCATCAATAATGAAACAGTTAAGATTGCAGAGTGTGTTAAATACCTCAGACTCTGGACAATAAACTAAACTTTGATCAACGCTGACATCCACAAATGCTCCTACAAGAACAAGCTCACACACATCACACACCATGCCTTCAAAATCACTGGGTCACCTTTAACCTCTCAGACTTCAACAGTTTTTTTTTTTTACTCAACTTTAAATCTGACTTTGGTCTCATTGTTCTATGGTAAGGGAGCTTGTGTGTCACACAAGCTATTTGTACCTCTGCTAAATTTAGACTTGTGGACACAAATGAATCATATGACAGGGGTGTATACCGAGAATTGTGAAACTACATCACATTGTGACTTTATTCAGTGTGCAGTTTTTAATGAGCAGGTTTTTTTGTGTCATTTTTTTACTTAAGTGAAGCTAGTGTTTCATGTAAGCAAAATGCCAATTTATGCAATGTAGCACCATCATGGGGGAGGATTTGAAGATGAGAGCTTCAGTTATTTATATTAAAGAATATACAAGAAATGGGCAGAGATGTGTGCAGTACAAACTGTCTTTATTGAAGGTCACATATTGTTTTGTTTTTTTTAAATAGTACAAGACACAAAGCGAGCACAGTAGGATCAAAACAACTGGGAGTCAAACTGTGGAATAACAAACAAAATTAATAGTGTCAAAAACAGAGAAAAGAGACAAGAATCCTGGTGCAGAAAACACTTGTTAGCATGCAGTTTTGTGTTTTTTTGGAAGAATAGATTTACTGTTGTCTTGAATGGTTACACAACAGACAATAGAAACACTGTTAGTCATGGTCAGTTAGTTGAATTAGGCAGCAAATGGGAAAGGAATGTCGACCTCCATCTGTCTGTCACCTACTCTCACAAATGGATGAAAATCTTTGCTTTTCTCCTTGAGGGTCTGAATGACATTGTTGTGGAAATCATTCATACGTTTTACCATTACATCAATCCAGGACTGGATGGAAGTTTGAAGTTGTTCTCTAGACATGCTATCAAAAATGGTCTCGAGTTTAGCTTTCACAGATTTGAGATATGTAATGACAATTCTTTGGACCGCTTTAACCTGCTTGGTAACATCAGCCAGGATACGGGAGTTGATAGCATCATCGTATACATCATTCACAAAGGTGGTGAGCCTCTCTACATCCTGAGATTTTATGGTTTGGAGCAGCTTCTCACTTTGTTCAAAGGTAAACTGCATGAATGCAGAGAGTTTGTTAATGATATCTTCCAGCTTGATATCCCCCAGTTTCCTCACAGTCACAATAACTTGGTTCTGAAGTTTCCTCAAAGCTTCAAGCAAGTCATCAAGAATTTCGCTTCCCCTGACAACATAGTTAGAGCCAGGAAGGGTGAATTCAATGGCATTGAAATAATCAAGGACTGCTGAAAACATGGAGGAAAAGTACTCTGGAATCTTTTCAAGAGCCTCCTCAAAGAATGCAGCAACAAATGCACTGGATTCCTGGTAGATCTCAAGACCAGACATCCTACGTTCATACCCGGGAATCTGGAACCTGGTGTCTCTCAGGAATTTCACAACAGCATCAAAAACAATTTCTACTTTCCTTTGGTACTCTTTGAGGATCACAGTGGTCTTATCTGTGATAGATGCCAAAGCATTGGAAGGATATACTGCTGGAAGATTGTCAACAGCCCACGTGTACATCATTTTACTGTATACAGTAGCCTTCTGATAAGTACTCTCAGCTGTCAAAGCAAGTCCGTAGATTAACATAGTTGTCATTTCACCAGCATTTTTTGCCACATACATGACATTGGGCACCTCTTTCTTCAGTCCTAACATCATCTCATATGGCATCTCCATATTCCAGGTTGCCTGAAGGTTCAGCTTCTCAGAGTTCTTCATAGACATTTTCAGACCTACGATTTCAAGTGTCTGTTGTTGGCTCGGACTGTGGGAGAAGGTAAACAAACAAAATATATATTAATAAAATATAAATACACACATTTCCATGAAAACACAGTCAAAGGTGATTAATAAGTAAACAAGTAAACAAACATTCACTTACTGGGTAGCGTCCATAGAGTCTTGCTTTCACTTGTGCTGGGCGCTTAGTCTGCATCTGAAGTGCAATGAGTCCCGCAGTTGGAGTGGACATAGAGACAACAAGGCCTTCGTTTGGATTGCCAGTAATCTCCTGGTAGATTTCCATATTCAGGTCAAGAATGTTAACCTTTGCTGAATTGGTGATGGAAGTATCTACATTTTCATAACTTAAGATGATGGTGCTTTCGTGGTTTCCCTCCAGCATTGCATGTTTTGCAGACAGGGCAGAGGCCATTCTAAGTGCACCGACTGTGTTCACGTTGGTGTTGCCCTCAATCTTACCAGTCAGGAGTTCAAATACAGAGGAAGAGGAAACGTCAAACTTCATGATGATGCTGTCCTGGTTAAGGATGCTGGCATCAGTTTTGAGCGTGAGCATTGCTGTTTTCATGGAGAACTCATAGGTTAGATCACCCATTACCGGGATCTTGATTTTCTGGATTTTGGGCAGAGTGATTTTTGGAAGAGTGAGCTTGCTGAGAGCAGATGGGACATGCAGAGCAGGCATTGTGATGAGAGTGATGTCGGGCAGGGGAATGGTGAATGTGGACACCTCGACATTCATCACTGGAACTTTGTAGGCAGGGACTGTGATGGTTTTGGGCAACTCAATGCTATATTTTTCATACTCTGCTCTTGCTATGTCATAAGATGTAGCCAGCATGGCAGCAGCCTTATCCTTGCCGATGAGCACTTTCTTGTGCAGAGTCTTGACATTGGTGTTAATGACAGTGATGAGTGGCTCCACATTAATGTCAATGGTGATCATCTCAGGGTTCTTCTTGTATTTCAGCCTGGAGTTCATGTCAAATGTCTGGTGGGTTGTGGTCAGGAAGTACCTCAGGTCAGTGTCTTCCCACAGTGAAAAGTCTTCGACTCTTTGTGTCATCTTGCCAAAAAATGGCACAGTTATTGCAGGAATGGTGATTGGCACCTTCAGTAATTCCAGGTCTGCTTCTCCATTAATCTGAGAATATATGTCAATTTCTCTATCACCATTATCCATGGTGAAGTAATGGGAGTATTTGTACTGGTTAAATCTAGCCAGACCTGTCCAGCTAGCTCGTTGCACTTCAGAGTTCAGGGTAAGAGAGATGTCATTCTGGAGATCTATTTTTACGGACAGGCTGAATGGCAGGGCAACCTTGACATTTCCCTTATTCTTGGTGTCAAACACAAGCTCACTAGGTGTAACTGCAGCAATCACAGAGTTTGAGAGAGTTCCCTCCATCTGTTCAGCGAGGTCTGCACTGTGTGTGGCAGAGAATTCAATTTTCAGGTCTTCAACCTTAGCCTGGAATTTGACCTCTGCAACGCTGCCCTTCATGAAGGGTGTTTCTGTCTCAACCTTGGCATCAATAATCACGTGGGACAAAATGCATATATCAGCAACGGCATTTTGATTCATTTTGAAGTTGCTACTACCTGTTTCTCCAGTGAAAGTCACTTTCATTGTGTGGAGATCCATGACCACCTCCATGTCACTCTTGTGGGTTGCCTCATCTGAGAAGTCCTGAACTGCATATTTTCCATTGCCCAGATTGTTAATGGTCAATTTGGCGGTGCCAGCCTCAAGCTGGAAAACAGTCTTTTGATTCACTGATGTATCACTGAAGATGTTCAGGGGTGGCATGTTGAGATTGTGTTTGTAACCAGTCTCTACAGTGGCAGAAACTCCATTTTCCAAGGCGAAGAATGCATTGTTGACTAACTCTGCAACATAGAGCTCAGTGTTGGCATTTGCTGTAGTTTCAGCAGAAGCTTGAGCTGACAGGCCATAGAGAGTCATTGATCCCTTGTGGTCAAGTGTAAAACATGACTGGTCAACTTTGATGTTCTCAGAGATAGACAGACGACTCATCTTGGGTGCTGCAAAATGAGCACTGGCATCCACGGCTAAGTCAAGGATTTTCAAAGTAGATGTAGCCTTTGAGTTAAAGTTAATTTTGAACTCTGGTGTGACTGATGTAGTTGTGGTGTTCTCCAGGTCAGCAGTGGTCCTGAGTGTGTAATGAGGTGAGCTAACTCTGAACTCTCCATAGAGTTTTCCGAAACAGGGAATCTTGCTCATATCTACCACTTTCTCTTTCAGCTCCATAGTGAATGTGTCATAATCAAAAGATTGGATTTTCTGGACCAGTCTTCTGAAATAGTCATTCATGTCATCAATCAGCTGTTTGAAGTCAAAGGAATAAAGTTCATCCAGAAGCTCCTGAACAGGTACCATAGCTCTTTTGAGCAAAGGCTGGATGTCAATGGACCTGACAGCAGCAAATGCAGACTGAATCTTTTCCCTCACCTGATACTGCCTCATAATTTTAACAATCTCATCCATGATGGCGCCAATTATCCTCTCAACCTCATAGCTGGAGAGGATCTCCTCTACTTTGGCATAAATTACATTGAACTTGTTAGCAATGTTATGCTTCTTGATCCAGGCCATGGTATCATCCGTCATTGATTTCAACACATTCATGACTTTCTCAGTTGGGAACTTGGCTGTCAGGTTGATCACATAGTTTTCCATTGAGTTGATGAACTCCCTTAAGGTCTGGACAAAGACGTTGAAGTCAAAGATGTCAATGACCTCCTTCAGAGTTAACACTGTGTTTCTAAACTTGGCACTGATCTCATACTTGGTGTCGATGTCTTTCAGCATGTCCATGCTCTGGTCCATCATCCTCATCATTGTGGTCTTTACACTGTCAATAACTGCAGGCAGATGCTCAATGAATGGGATCTGGATAAAATGGCTCTCACTGTTCTTGTCATACTTCACAAATGCAGAAATGGTATAATCTTCACTGGCATCACCGAAGAGAGGGGTTGTGGCAGCTCCTGTCATTTCAATACCAATCCTCTCTGCCTTGTTATAGGCACTAATCTGTTGATCAAATGTATGCTCATTTACTTTGGATTTCATCTCCAGTGTGACACTTTGCTCTTGGAGGCTCAGCATGCTATTGAACTTGTTTTCCATGTTGGTCTTGACAGGTGTTCTGCCTGCCAGTTCATGTGTGGTTGAGGCTCTGTACTCAAATGAATGTGTGAATAGCATGGGTTCTGCTTTCAGGAGGAATTTGCTATATAGATCACCGCTGTGCTGGCCATACAGATACACTTCACCATCTGTGTTCAAAACGGCATCAATGTTCAGAGTGAAGGGTGCAGCAACAGTTTTGACTGTGCTGTCTAGACGAAGAAGTGGTGAGTTGAGGTTAGCCACATTGTTGAACTTCATGGTCAGACCAGAAACCTCCATATCAGTGGTATGTGTCATGCGAGCTCCCAGGAGTTTACCGTTGGTATTGTATCTTGCAGAGAGGACCATGTCAGCAAACTTGACTTCATAGGTGTGCTTGAGCTCTTCCTCTGAGAAGACTCCTGTCATCGTTCCAGTCAGCTCCATGTTGTAGGGCTCTGCCTTGAACTTGGCATCATTCACAAAGTTAATCTCCATGATCTTCAGGTCATTTTTCACAATAACTGAGGCAGTAAAGCGCTCCATGTTTACTGTGATGTCATGCATGTAGGAGTTGCTGTTGTCAAGGACGTTGTTAGTCTTGGATTGGAGGGTAAAAGATCTCAGTGTAAGAGAGAGTGAGTGGCTGTTTTCGGTTCTCATCTCATTGAGAGATCCAACGATGTTGTTGGAGAGGACCAGGCCATCTTCATTCAGTCTGAAGTTCATTCTGTTCCTGGTGTTGATATCGAAGAGATTACCCTTTAAGATGCTGTTGAGATATACTTCTGTGCTTGCTACCTTTCCCTCAAAAGTGAGCTCGGCCTTATTTTCTTTAATGCCTCCCTTGGTGGTGAGAGACACAGTGGCACCAGAGGCATCAACTCCACCGTGGAAAACATTCTCAAAGGTCATTGGGCTGTGCTGAGCTGTTGTTGTACAGCTGGTGGTCAGGCCATTGCTGTTCAGGGCCAAAGTTGCCTTGTGAGAGGCAAGGCTTGAGAAGATGTTCAAGGAAGCATCAGCATTGATCTCCAAGCCAGTGGGATTCATGGACCCAGTGAGCAAAGAGTAGGCACGGTTCACTGTGTCATCAGCTTGATTCTCTATCCTGAGGCTGACCTGTTCTTCAGAGGCAGAGAACTCAATCTGGCTACGCAGCATTCGCTCACTAGCCTTGGACACAGAGTCAGACTGGATGGTAAGCTGGGCATCCTTGTAGCTAAGACTCATTTTGGTGGTGTGCTTCATGGGGTCACTGACCATGTTGGTATTTGACGCAATCAGAAGCTCTTCGTTTGCATATGATGCTGTGATCTTGTTTGCAATCTTCAGGATTTCAGAGTTCACCCTCAGGTTACTCTCCAATCTTGCTTCTTTCTTCTTTGGCTCAACAGAGAAGGTGTGGAGATAGGTGGTGCTAGCAGTCATGGGTCCAACAGTCACACTTCCATCTGTGTTGATATCTCCAGAGAGCATGTTTGAATCAAGGACGACCTGGGTGGTAACAGCCAGAGAAGTCTCCAAACCCAGAGGAGTGTCGGCATGCACGTTGTACTTTCCTGTTGACATTACATTATGTGTGACAGCAACGGTTTCTAGCACATTAAATTCTGTGTTCATGAGCATATGTTTCAGGGAACCACTGGCCATGAATTTCATAGTGTTCTCCGCTGTGTCAGTGATTTCTGTAGCTCCTTTAAAACAGACAAAACAGTAAAATATAAGTTAGTATCAATTTCTATGTTGTTTCTCTTGCATTAAATAACAAACCAATAACTTCTTATTATTCATAATTAATAAAAACATTAAATTACCCTCAGTTGAGAAGGAGAGAACCTTGATTGGACTGTCAGCCAGGATGCTGAACTTGGCCTTGTAGCTAGGAGACTCTACAGTCTGGTTACCAGCAGCCACGGTTGCCTCCCAGTTATAATAGTTGCTGTTGACCTTGGCAGACACTTCAGCCATTCCCATCAGAGGCATGGTGAGATCATAGTCAGAGGGGATGGTAAAAGTGGGGATTTGGATCTCATTAGAAGCCAACTCCATGTCCAGCTGAGGGATGGAAATGCGTGGGGAGGTGACGACTGAAGGTATCCTAAGCTCCTCAGATGATTTGCCGCCAAGAGGCAGAGGAATGCTGATGGTCAAACGGTCCTGGTTGAAGCGGTATTTGAATGTGCTTTCACTGGTGAAAGAACAGACGCAGAACATTTATTAAATTTGAAACAGAGAGTAAACGTTAGTTATTTCACTTAATTTAATCAGGGTACAATTGATGAAATTATTAGACATGGGGTTTACTTACAGGTTCATGAACAGGTTTTCAGGCATAGAGGGCATTTCCACATTTGTCATTTTGTTCCTCAGGGTCTGAACATAGGGAACATCAGTTGTGATCTTGTCCATCCAGATATTGCTGGCCTGATGAAAAAACACCACATTTTTAATGCCCTTGTCTGGAAGATGTAGAGCTCAGTCAAAGTCTGCTCAAATATTTAGAATGATAATATTTTTTTCTCACCTCAACTGCCTTGTTGACGATATGACGCAGTTTCATGTCAGTCTTGACAACCTGCTGGTCCATGACATCCTCTCCAAACTGCATGAGCCAGGCCTGGAGAGCCTTAGTGTAAGGCACCAGGAGCTTAGTTTCAGCGTTCATGTTGGACATCAGCTGAACCTCAGCCTGCTCCTCACCTGATATATAAAATATTCAGCATTTTAATTTTACATGTGACACAATGTTCAGACAAATGCCTGAAATCATCAATTTCTGAAGTCCATTAACATCATTTTCTTAAAAAGACACACCATATTTGAATGTGACTGCCTGAACAGAGGTGGTTTCTGGCAGCTTGACATCACTTTTGATCTCCATGGTGAGTCCGTCAGCTTTGCTCATGGTAGCAGTGATGGCGGCATCAGTCTTGAGTGAGGGGACTAACAGCTGAACCTGCAGCATGCCATCAGCCATGGCCTGAAGCCTGTGATTAATAAAACATGATTAATATGTAGATATATTATTTATTGACAGTGTGTTTAAACAAAGTTTGTGGCTGGGTTCACTCACTTGGCACGGCCAATCAGAGAAAGCTGGAGCCCGTTCTTGTTGGAGAACTCAAGGGTAATGGATTTGCCTTTGGCACTGCTGTCAGTCATGCCAATCTTAACGCCGGCCTCAACGTCAAAGTCAGGTATCTCAATCTGGGTGGTGAAGACATTCCTGTTCCTGTTGTATTTCATGGTGGCTGTAGCCTCGGTGGGCTGATCACCTTAAGTGACAAAAAAAAGTTGAAAGAAACTTAATTTTCATGAAATGAGAAAGGTCGTGGCACATAAAAAAGTCAGTGTAGTTCATTCGTTCGGATTCACATACCCTCGGCTCTCAGGATGAACTTCACAGAGTCAACCTTGTGGCGACCGTCCTTTCCTTCACTGAGGAGTTTGTAGGCGATGGTGGCGGTGTACTCGGAGACATCATTCGTAGGCTTGATCTCCAGATTAAACCTTGGGTGAAAAAAACAGTTTATCAGTTTATGTCGCTGATAATATTGTACCATGGACTCTGCAATTGTTCATTAAAACTGACAATATAATCCCAGATTTGTCAACAAAAAAAACTTACTTGTTCTCTCCAGCCAGAGGGAAGTAAGGAGCATCAGTCTGACCACCGGTGGTGAAAAGTGTTTTGGTGCAGTACTGGACTCCAGAGAAGAGAGCTCTGCAGCTTGTTTCACCTTCTTTGCTTGGGATCATTGTAGCCTGATCAGCGCCCACAATCAGCACATTATTGCTATTTGAAAGAAAAAACACTAGAATGAGTTTCTATTGAAAAACTCCTGCATGTGACCTACAACAGGTTTATGAAGGGGAAACAAAAAAAACAAGTCCAAACTATATACTACAACAAAGGCACAAAACAACTTTATTTATTAAGTGTAATATATAAATGTTTTTACTGTTACCTGATGCTGAAGAGCTTTGTGGTGGTTTCTGGGGCAGGGATGGAAAGCTTGATCTGGCTCTGCTCCATGCTGATCTTTGCATTGAATGTGCTCTCATGGTACATGTTGGTGTGCATCTCAACAGCGGCCTCAACAAATTCAGGGACCTGGACTCCCATCTCAGTCACAAACTCAACTCCAACAGAGGGCCTGAACAACAGCTCATTCTGTGAATGAAACATGGATCACATGAAAATAAATAAAGGCCGCAGAGTCATGAAAAAACATCAGAAATGCACAGCTACATCATACAGCTACGACTGAAATCTCAAATAACTATTCTGCTACCTATATTGAATTATTATTATCACATATTTTAACACTTTGCACAGCATTTGATTAAATACTTTTTCATAGAGAGTTTAAGAATTTACCATATTCCTAGACATGCGAAGGCCTCCCCTTGCGCCAGGAGTAAAGGTGCCAGACAGAGCAAATGTCAGAGGCAAGCCAGATGCTGTTGGCATGATGAATTTGTTGTCCATGAAAATGTAATGGGCAAAGACCTCATTACTAGTTGTGGCCATCAGGTTACTCATCACCTGATAAAAAAGAGTGAACAGTCACTTTGAATTCTCTCTGGTATAGAAAAAGGTTTGTAATTTGTAGGACAGGCATTAAATTAAATGCATAACAGGAGTATAGAACAGTACCTCAGTGGGAATGACCTTCATGAAGATTTCTGCATATGTCATTGCATTTCTGGCAATAAAGTCCAGATCGCTGCCCTTGATGTAGCCAAACTCAGCTCCCATGATCCTCAGGTAGGCCATGGCCTCTGGAGACTCCTGACTCTGCAGATCTTTTACCAGTTTGTTGAAGTTGCGAACAATTTCTCTCACAAGATTCTCAGGAACCTGGGGGAAGAAATTATGTTATCAGTAAAAATTATAATTCAGACTGAGAGTGTTTAATAGTAATAATTAAGATATATATATATATATATATATACCTTGCGTCCTTCTGATTCCTGGGTAGGAATCCATTTGCCCATTTCTGGTACTTTGTCTACAGCCCAGTACAGAGACTTGCTCAAAGTGTCAGGGAAGAACCCGTTCTTTCCAAACAAAGCATCAATGGTTGGCTCAAAGCCCTTTCCTTCCATGCCAACCTATCGGAAAAATGACACAAACAGATTCAACACCATTGTAGGTTTACTGTTTTAAAGTCTGAATCTGAGAATTTGGCAAAAAGAATATGGATAATAACAATAATGAACGTTTCTTCTGTTAATAAAAAAAAAAATCTCTGCCGGTTTCTTGCGTACAACTACAGTTTGAAAAAGGAAATGAATTGCTACTGATTATTATAACATACAGTATTACATACCTCCCAAACATTCATGCTGAAACCAAAAGCTTTCAGGGTAGTTTCTAGCAAGACCTCCCTTGGCAACTGGTTACTGGGATCAAAGATAACGTTGCCCTGAATGCCAGCCTGCATGCTCTCGTATCCCACGCCCAGCTCGTAGTTGCGGGACATTGTGGTGTAGTCGCTGTGTGTGATGATGTCGGTGTCCTGCAGGCCATCCAGTATCTTCTTACCGAGCCTGGGGTAACAATAAAATGTAAAACAACAAATCAGCTGGATGAATGCAGTTGGGTTGTTAAATGACACAGTATGTCCGTTAAATAAGGCATGAATTGTGCTTCATCTTACTTTTGGGTCTCTGAATCAGTGGAGAAAATGATGTTGTAGATGTGGGAGGTCACAAAGGACTTGATCTGAGCATTCTGTTCTGACTTCAGCAGCTTCTTCACCATCTCAATGTCACTGTCCTGGGGGTTCCTCATCAGGATTAGGTAAGCTGCCAGGCGCTTCTGCACAGCACCCTTGGGGTACTGGCTGACCCTCTGGAGGTTAGCGCGAACCTGGATGGAAAAACAACAGTTATTTTATTTACTGTAATTCATCAAATGAAAAAAAAAGAGGATACTGTTCATCTGTGAAGGGGCATGTTGGTTACCTCATCTGTCACAGACATGCGTCTGAAGGCCTGGATGGCAGCCAGCTGCACAGCCAGTGTGGTTGCAGGCTGTCTCATGCACTTCAGCAGGGTGGTCTTGATAGCAGGCTCAGCAGCATCCATTGCATCTCCCATGTTTCCAATGACCTGGATGGAATAGTACAGACAATTTGAAAAACGTGAAACTGAAAGCTGCTAGTCGAGTTCTACTTTTATAAGTGATTTACAGTCGCAGCTGGTTACCTACCCTCAGTGTCAGGAAGATCAGATCTTTGTCTCCAGCACAGTCTGCTCCCAGGAGAGAAGCCATGAACTCAGACACAGCAGTGATCTCAGGGGTGACGCCCTCAGCCTGGTAAAGCCTGGTGACAAAGTTAGACATTAGCTATATAAAACAGAAACCACCACTTACTTATACAGTACAGAGGAGAACTTTCCTAAGATTTAAAAAAAGATGATATGTAGGTATACTTACTTCCTGACTGTATTACTCAGGGCATACAGGATGGGTCTGCTCTGCTTGTTTTTAGCCATTGCCAGCATGTCTTTCACCATGAGGCGGGAGGGGTTAGGCATCAGGCCCAGGGCGTAGACGGTGGCATCAACCTCAAGAGAAGCGTCATCCATGGTCCTGAGAACCTTCAGCATGGCGCTGGTGCATTCTGGGGTGCCGCACTGAGCGAGAGCTTGCCATGACAGAGACTTGGACATGCCCATCATCTCAAGAACAGCAGATTCCAGGACATCAAGCTTGAGGCCACGCAGCTCAGACACCAGGCTGTGGAAGAGGCTTGCACGCTTTTCTCCCTGCACGGTACCTGGCAGGCGGATCAGCTCCTGGAGTGTGACAATGACAGAGTCCTTGGTCTGCAGAGGGAGCTTGTTGTCAGTGACGTCCATGGAGAGGTACTTGAGGTTGTTCTCGCCTGCAGAGAATTGTAGCACAAAAAGTAAGAAAAATGCTGAAAAGTTCAGCAGACTGTGCAGCATTTTACAAGATATTTTTAAAAAGGGAAATACTCACTGTGGTCAAAGATTCTGTCATTGATCTTGGCAGTCTCCCTCAGAGTCACAGTCTGCTTCACCACTGTAGAAATTCCATATTCGTTCCTGATGAGACAATGAAAATGAAAACAATATCAGTAAAGATACCAACAAACTCTTTTGTTTGTTTCTTTGGAACTTTTTGGAAATAGGGGCCAGTTATTTTGTATTCCAAGCAATTAAATGTTCACAAATAACAATTCAGACATTTTCTAAAGCATCTTCAATCAGTTGTGCACAAGTATTGAAACAAATCAATATTTCAATCTGTGCTCTGGGAAACTGGCAAGTATGGCCCCCTTAAGAGGGTCTAAAAGACTTTGAATGATACTATATTTCGTGCATACGTCATTGTTCGTCTAGACATACTTGTAGGAGAGGGGCATGAAGATGTGTTTTTCTGTGCAGACGCCGCTGGTCATGTGCTTCTTTTGGTTGTCAAACTTGTAGTTGCAAGTCTGGGTGCTGCTGATCATCTTGGACAGAGGGTAGTTCTGATGGTAGAAAGACACAATCAGTGTTTTATTAGATCATGAAGAAGAGCAGACTGCTGCAAAACATATTATTTATCATCTCATTGCTTCATCTCATACCATGCCAGTGATGAGGGCCAGTGGACTGGTGTCCTGCCTACGGGCAAAAAAGGCGTCACATTTGGAAAGATCCCTGTTGACAGTCACATCAGTGGCAATGTCCTCCCTGGTGTTGACGGTGAAGTCGGTGGGGCAGACTCCGTGCACAGAGGCCTGAAAATGATGAGGGGCATAATCACCACTGAGGATGTTGGAAACATTTCAACTAAACCAAAGTTGAACGAGCTGACGTGACAGATGTGCTTTCGGTCCTTCAGCAATCTCCCTGAAATCTGATTATCAATTGATCTGAAAGATTGCCCCCACCCATTATGAGAGCAGGTGATGCCATTAGCAAGATAAAACTTATCTAGGACTTTGACCTGCAGATGAAGCGAGCCATTGTGAGAACACGGTGTTACAGGAGTGTGTTTATCACCTTTGGCTGGGGCAGCTTATCTGCTCTTGTGCAACTTGTTTATCTTTGCATGGGTCCACATCACAAACAGCGTCGAAATCTACTTGGCGAGACTGGCCTGAATTGATCGGTAACATAAATAACACAATAAAACAGTCAGGGAAGCTACCATTTTCTTGTTCCTCTCCTCTTCCATTACTGGCACGATGAGAGCAGAGACAATTCCCCTCTTGATGTTCAGGATGTTGACAGGCTCATCATCCTCAGGGTAGAGCTTGACTTCAGTCTGTCCTTCAACTGTGATCTTCAAGGGGTATCTGTTGAGAACAGATCCTCATTTATATATTTTTTTTCTTTGATGTTTTTGGACTAGATACTATAGATGCTGGGAACATAAGAAGGCGACTTACTTGGCCATGGCAGTTTTGAACGTCTCAGTTCTAACAGCAGGACGATACACCGGGTTCCCCTCTGCATCCACACCAGAAATCTCGCTCAGAGAGCACTCTGTTGTGCGGAGGATGAAGCTACAGGTCTGGGGAACATCAACTTCAACCTGTGCGGCAAAAGAAAGCATTTTTTTTTAGTACTACTGTCTGCTATTCAGGGTGACAAGACATTTCTGTTTGTGGGAAAGATCGGTGCTGAAAAAAACATACTCTGCAGGAGACTTTGGGTCCGCTCTTGTTGTCCGTCGCGCCAGTCACACCGTTAAAGTTCTCAGCTTCGTAGTCATACACAAATCGCCTGAAGTTCTTGAATCTTTTGGCCACTAAAAAGTGAAAAGTGAAAATGTTTTTACACTGCACTTCTGACACTTATATAACAAATTCACACTTTATAGACATTTAAATACTTTAATTGGTAGTTTAAGACCAAGAAAAATGAAAAGGATTACTGACATGTTAGCTCATCAAACACATCGATAAAACATTTTTAAAATTAAATGACATAATTATCAAAAAATATTGAAGGATTAGATTAAAAAAGAAACTCACAAAAGCAAACTGGAGATTGTTCCTCAACACTTCCCACATCTTGCTCTGTACAGGACAAAAGAATTTGTTTACTCAGGACTTGTTTTTTTCAGCCATTTTTAGCCAATATAGTCATTTAAAACATTTTGAACAGCAACTAATGCAACCAACATGATAAAATGAATGCTTGAGTACCAAACATGCTATTAAATATAATATAAATATATTTTAATAGTTATTTATTTGCCTTAAAACGGCAACATCTCAGCTTATTCACACAAAATTTACAAACTAAACACCCACTAAAACTTTTCTCAGACATATTTACACATGAAATATCACATCTTTAAATTCTATCAGCTTCCAAATAAAACTGTAATACTTACGGGCAAGTGCGTATGTGCCCAGAAGCAGCAAAAGGCAGAGCTTGATAGCCCCCATGATGGGCTTAAGGTAAAGCTCCTGGAAGGCTTGAGTTAAGGAGAGTCCTCCTCTTTCTGTGAAGACTAATTCTTCTGCTACGTTCTTCGGGCTTTTATAGTTCTCGTGTCTTTACTGTCCTAGGACGTGCAAATGTGTTGCCCTGGTTCCAAAGTCTGAGCAGTCCTTGTGGCAGAGCAAAGGTTATAACGTTCCACGACTTGTCTGTCAGCACTGGGTGGAGGTGGGGGCTGTGTGATTATGTCAGATTACATCTTCAGCTCTTGTTTTTTTTTATTTATTTCCAGGGTTGTTTTCGGGGACATGAGGCTGATCCTGAAGGTAGCTTTAAGAGAAAAAAAATAATATATTAAAGTTTATCATTAAAAGAAAGCACATATGTCACTTCTAATCAGATAAATGTTATATAAGAGCTTATATACCCTGAATCACTAACTTTGATTGCTTGTTTGTTCCACTCATAGGGCAACTGAAGTCAAAGCAAATTCATTTGATAATATCAGCACGGTAAGGGGGATTATTTTACTTCTTCAAACTCAAGTTATGTGTGCTGTTTTGTTTTCCACAAAGTGTTTCAAAGGTCTTCTCAGAGGTGTGATTTCAACAAAGGATGTAAATACTCGGTCGGCCTTTATTGAACATTATTTAGCACAAAGGTTACACTATAGTGTCCTTTTACAAATAGAAGACCTCTTACAGAAAATGACGTGAACCTTTACCCCATGACTGCCTGAACACTGTGAATTATACTGACGCAGAATCGAAACCTGAGTCACCTGCTGCTTTTTGTCAGTATTTGTGTAAGTGCGTTATCACCGCATATGAGCGCATGTCTTGAAGCTGCACTCGCTCTTCACATCTATTTTTCAGGCTGTTCCATACCACGGTGATCATCACCTTGTAAATACTGTGAATAAACAACATCCATGTTTTATTACAGCATGATAAGCACAGGCGTAGCAGATACTAATGGCTGCTTTCCATTTAGTTCTTGAGCATGCACTACATGCATGCACCAGGGCTGTATTAGTTATACTATAGTTTAAGCTTGATTTCAGATTAAAATTAGATCTAGAACTTTTAAAACCCTTGCTGACGTCCGTCTAGTCTGGAATTGGACTGAAACTACATGAATATCTTTGTCAGTTTCAGACTTTTCATCAAAAGTTGGCCTCTGGTACGCTTGGCTTAATAACTAACTGCATCTGGGACACTGTTCCATCGTGTCAAATTTACCATGTGGATAAGGTTCATTAAGCCAATGGCCTCTAACACTGACTTCAGTGTTCCCGTAACTTATGCTGGGCAATAGAGAAGACAAGTTATAGAAAGTTTGTTGTTATAGAAGCTGGTGTCTCAATACTGGTATCTTAACATTCATGACTAACCTTTCACCTCCTAAGAGAAGTCTATGACAGCTGTTTGATCGGGATTACAACAGAGGAGAACTCAAGATAAGTCAATCAGGCAGAGGAAGGCAGTCTGACATTGCACAAAGGTCACAAAAGCACTGAGATCATCCTGATTACAGGATGAAGAAAATGATCAAAATAAAGAGAATGTGTGACAGTGCAACTCTCCTTTGTAGGGTCTTTGTTAGAGGTGGTCACCCATAGATTATACAGACAACAAAAACAATACATCTTTTCCTGGGATAATAAATGATAAATCGGCACAGTTTTATAAATGCGACAATAATATAATATAAAAGACAATCTTGGTTGGCACAAAAATACAAAAACAATTCCTCCAAAATAAACCCTAACCAAGTCACTTCTTATTACATCAAAACATTATCCACAGATAATAATCTCATCAAACATTTCAAAGGTCAGAAAATGGGTTTGAAATAATTGAAATAATATTTACATAAATTAGCATCTGGTTAAGGTGTGCCTGGCTGTACTCTGGGTTTGGACCTTTCTGTCCCCTCACAGGTGTCTTTGGAGCCAGACATATCTTTGAATTTCAAAGGCTCAGCAAAATCAAGTCACGTCTTGAGAGATAGAGTGTTGTCGATGCAGTCAAAGACAAACGGCTGGAGTTTGTACAAATTAGAGATAAGATTCTTCTGACTGAAATACAGAAGCATGGCAAGGAGAAAAAAACAACATTCAACTTATTTTCAAATCATAACCTGACTGAAATAAATATGTTGGCAAGCTACAATAAATAAATAAATAATTTATGCCAGAGTTCTTTGTTGTGGATTTAACAGTGAAATGTGTTTTAAATTTCCATATACAAGGATATTCTAGTATCCTGAATGGACACTATGTTATAATTCAGTCTGTGTTGAAATTGTTTGATATAATTGTGTTAGGATGGCCAGGTAGCGGCTGGATAGACAAAGCAGGAGGCTTGAGGCAGAGGTCGTGTGCAAAACCAGCCAGCTGTTTGATTTCACTGACACTAACACAGACTTAAAACACATATAATGGACTAGGAGCATAAGTGCTAAGTCCTAGCAGCAGCCATGCATCTATGAAACTCCCAAGAACTGATTAAAGTGCACCCCCTACACCAATCAGCTCATGGTATGGTCCGGAACCTTTAAATACAGCTCAGCTAGCCTGGGGACTCTTTTCACCCGAACACCCTGGAGAGAAGGCAACAGGTAAGGCAACATTTCTTTTATAGTACTTCACAGTCACGTCGCATTTTATCAGATACTTTTAGCTGCACGTTACCACACAAGGAGCATCTTTGTTCAGGCTACCAAACTAGCCAAACTAACTAAATGTTTCTCTTGCAGGCCTGGTCTCCACTCATTCCCTGCCGAGAGCAACACAGCACCTGCACACACACACACACTGCTAAGAATTTCAATAAAACAGTCACTACTTTGGCTTGTGCCTCATTCTTTAAGACATTTAATCATTGTGCTATTGCTACAAAAGTAATGAAGATGACCTTATGTACTAGAATTCATCAGCATACATACAAATGGATATTACAGTATAACCTCAAATTGTGATGGTGGTTTTATGTCATGGTTGTGGTTTAGTCTGGATTACTTTGAGCTAGGTGTACCTCATAATATGACAACTAGTTCATGAGCTCATGTTAAATGTGAATCTCACTTTGAAGCCACTGAGCTTGCTGCTTGTTCGGAAGCTGGTCCGACTGAGTATAAGTAGGTTTCAACTATTTAAACTTGTGATATTAAACTGGAGTTCCAGTAATTCAATTACTGTTTCTTGTATTTCAGGAAGCTAGCTAATGTCACCACTGACATGCTACATTCTGATATTGTTTGTGCTTTTTCCTTTTCAGTTTTTCGACATTATCGTTAAGACTATATTGCCTGACTGTGAAAGTGCTTAAACTTGGAAGTCCAGTTGTGAGTGAGTTCTTCAAGGTGCTAAAAAGCATGAATAAATAAATGCCATCTGAGCAGTCCAAAGTATTGGCGGGGCAAGTTTGAGAAATGAGGTCCCTGTTGCAGCGATAATGGCTTTCAACAGTTTCAATAGTGAGTTATGGACACACATTGTAGTTTGCTCATCAGAGTGGGTGCGTTGCCTGTTGGCAAACAGAATAATTTCTAAATTGCATCACTGATAATAAACCAACATTAGCTGGCTTAACTTTAATCCTACATGTTGGGGACTGGCTTGTGTTTTCATTTATTGCATAATACTGCATGACCTGGCATGTACAACTACCTCTGGACACAAAAATGCTTGGATTTGTTTGCATAGACTGTATAATCGTTAAAGTGCATATTTTATTGCTACCTGTTGTAGGGCAACGTTTCCCTACGTGTTACTCACTGGTATCTTCAGGAACTACTTGATAACATGTTCAAGTACTGTCATGGATCAAAGGTTTCTGATGTTCCTCAGAGGCTCAGGGAGATTAGCCTGGACTTGTTTATTTTTTTAATGTATCTAAACTATATTGAATTGATTAAAACATGCTGCCATATGCTGTATTTTAGGTAAGACCATTGTCAATCTTGTCTTGTCAATCTTAACAATAGCATTTTTCAATATCAGCGGTGTGTGCGCAAGAAGACAAAAGCTCTTTGTGATTGATGAACCTACATGTGGACTCTGACAGTCATAATATAGTAGAAAATGTTCCAGTGACACCCTCTGGTTGAAAATAAACATTGCATTTGTGAACAAAACTGATCTGCTTTCATCGGGGTGATTACAATATAAGCCATCACCATAAAATATGTAGTCAGTTTCCACAAAACATTTCACATTTCTCACATTAATAAAATAAAACAAAACCCAAATACTCAGCAACATACATCAATATGCAGCAATTTTAAGATGTTTATATTTTACAACATATACAGTATATGTGGTGTAAATAACAAGGTGGCAGTGTACAACCTAATAAACTCTGCTGAGCTTCTGTTTACTCATCAAATCATCTGTGTCTGAGGTAGATGCTGCCACAGATTTAATAATGCTCAGGCAGATTTTAAGTTTTAAACCTTCTTTATACATTTGAGGCATACTGTATGTTCTGATGGACATGCATAATTGACCCAATGGCAGGTTCTAAAGTACTGACCCGTATTGTCACTTCAAGTGCATACAATGACGACTGTCTTTCTGAGACAGCTAACTGAGAAGCTAACTTGTGGTAGCTTTTCATGCTGTTATAACATCAAGAATGATAAGTATGATAGTGTCTATTGGGGAGAAAAAAAAATCTTGCACAACTGCATTCAGTAAACACTTTATTTGACACCACTATCAAACATAAAAATATACAAATTAGAATTGCAACTTACATGGCATTCGGGTTGTTATATGTGCTGTTGTAACATGTCATACAATTTTGTGTATGCTTAACCACTGTTTTTCTATCTATTCTTAAACAAAACTGACCATCCAATTAAGTTTTTTAAAATAAAGTGTTTTGAAGATGTTTTGAACACTTAGTCCCAAGGAATCCAAATGTTAGTACATAAATCTTTTGGCTTACTGGTACAGCTGGAATCAAAGATTAATCTCAAGCTTACGGCCCTTAACTTTAACATAAGATCTGTATTGTGCAGGAACCTGCTGCAGATAGTCACTAACAGTGTAGTTAAACTGATTCACTGCAGATCGGAACATATTCAGAATGTAGTCAATGGCGGCATTTATATACTCAGTATCCACAGCTGTGTTTGCATACTTGGTGACCGTTTTCATCAATCTTACATGTTTGTCATAGAAAACATTAATGTAAAAAACAATGTTATCAAGGGCATCCGATTTTAACGCGTCAACAAAGTCCTGAACTTCGTCAACAAAGATTTTTAAGGTGTCACCCAGTTTTTCCAGAAGGATGTCTAGACTATCCAGAGGCTTTAGAAAATCTACAATTTGATTAGGCATAGTCTTTACTCTGTCCCTGATCTTGTCAATTATTTTGGCGCCAGCCATGACGTCACCGACAGCCAGTGTGACCTGGGTTTTACTGAGCGCACCAATTATGGCGTTGGAAGCATATTCTATATTAACAGCCACCAGGTTGATTGCTTTCTCTACCATAGAGGTAATCCTGGTGGTCATCTTATTGAGCACCTCTATGAGAGGAGTAGATAACTCTGAGCCGGGCAACTTGACATAGGTCTCTCTCATGGCCTTGATGGCAGCATCCAGAAACATCTGGACAGTCTTCTGATACTGAACAACTGTGTTCCTAAAGAGGATGGACACCTGACTGAGATGTGAGGCATGGTTGTTTGCAATGTTGTGGGCCTCCTCTGTATAGTCAATAATAATGTTCTTGAGCTGAGCAGCACGTGTAAACAGTTGGTATTTCTCCGCAAAGCTAGACAAACAAGACATGATGGTAGGAAGTCTTTCCTGTAGTCCACTAAGCATGATGTCAGGGGCCTCCATGTTGAAGACCATCTTCAGGTTAATTTTATCAGAACCCTTGGCAGAAGCTTTCATGGTGAAGATATCAACATCCTTCCCAGGATCAGACTGTTAAACAGAAAGAAAACATAAAATGAGATCTAAATCTCTAGTGCAAATATCTATTGTGCAAATATAATACCAGTGAGAGATCCTTACAGCATAACGTCCATAAAACCTGGCATTCATCTGCGTTGGGACCCTGCCATGGAGCTGAAGACCCAGGAAGCCCGCAGATGGGATAGAAATTGTGGCGCTGATCCCATCTTTGCGGGCAGCATAACGCAAGTTCATGTCAGTGAAGGTAGGACTGGTAATGTCCACATTCAGGGTGAGACGGGAGTCACTGTAAAAAACAGGCAGGGATGTGTCACTTTTTTAACTTTTCATTACATGAAATTATAATTAACATACTTTATCAACCACATATCAAACACAATGCTTGTTTAAAGTGTTACCTCAGTGTATGGGAAAGAATCTGTTGAATGTCCATGGTCAGATCACTGTGGGTGAAAACCATCTTCCCAGTCAGGCTTACGCCAGCATTTTCAAGGTTTATTGTAACAGAAGCTGTTGAAACAGATTGACTTTAGTTAAATATTATCTTGTCGCTATGTTACTTAAAATGTAAAAGTTTATTATATGCTAAGAAAACAACTTACAGTCTAGGTCATATTCCAGGAAGACAATGGCAGAGTTGGCAGAGGATTTGAAGGTGACTGTGAAGACAGGAGCATGGCCCTCGACTTCAGCTACCATGTTTGTGGTGTACATTGGGCTGACCAACTTGACATTGGTTGTCATCTTCTGCTTGGCAGCTGACATTTCAGCAACAGTCTTCTCAAAGATGATGAAGTCACCCAGGGTGCTTGGCTGAGAAATGTCAATCTCGATGTCAGCAGTCAAGGAAGATGTTGGTGCAAGGTCAATGGTTGCCTGAGCAACATGTTTGCCATTGGTGTTGAAATCGAACAGGTTTGCTTCATTGTTGCCAGTATACTTCAGCACTGCATACACACGGCTCCAGGAGGCTTCAACAGCAAGATTCTCATTTACATCCATGCCAATGACTTTAGTGGTGCCATAGTTAAGCTTGGCATCTGCAATAACCTTTGAGGTGGAGCGCAGGCCATCATTATTCAGGTACATGTTAACCTCATTATCCAGAACTCCCAAAACTAGATAGTCTTCAAGCACTGTGCCATCCATGTTTGCCCTAGTGGATGCCTCCATGGAAGCATACTCAAGGGTTCCTTCCATCTTCAGACTGTGCTCTGCCTCGGCCTTTCCAACAGCCTTGATCACAGGGATGTTGAAATCACCCTTCATCCTCATGGTGGAGACAGCATTTAGTTTGGTTTTGGTGTCTGCAAGCAGGTTTTGGTTTGCCTCAAGGTTGAGAATAGGCAAAGCAATCTTTGCTACAGTAGCCACAGAGACAGCAGTTTCAAAAGTCTCAGTACTCATACTGACAGTGCTATCATGAGTGCCTTCAATGTGACGATTTTCAAGGGACAGGGAATTGGCCAACTTGATTCCTCTCTTGGTGGTCAGACTGGTGGTGCCATCAAGTTTGGCTTTGAGAGACTCAAACACAGAGGCTGTGGTAGCTCCCAGACGGAAGACAAGATCATCCTCTGCATACAGTCCAGCATTGAGATTCAGATTGACGATGGCAGACTTGAAGGACAGCTCTGTGATCAGGTTTCCCACTGAGGGAATCTGGATCAGACCCATCATATCAGCAAGGGGGGCAGCCTGGCTTTTCTGATAAACAATCTTAGCATCCATGTCAACAGTCTGCTCAGTGGTAGTCAAAATGTGTTTCAGCCCAGTTTGATCATACAAGTCTAAATCACTGATAGCTGGGGTACGGAAGTCAACAAATGGAATCTCAATCTCAGGAATGCTGATGGGCCTAGTCAGAAAATCAAGGTTTGATTCCCCCTCTACAGCAGCAAGGACGGCAGCCTCCCTCTCATTGTTCTTCACAGTGTAGTTCCAGAAAAGTTTGTACTGATTAACACGTGCTAGAGCTACAGTGTTCATATGTTGTGTGTCAGGCCTGATGGTTGCAGAGTAATCATTCTGCAGATCAATTTTGACAGCAAGATCATCATTAAAACTGACCTTGGTGTTTCCCTTGTTCTGAAAACTGAACACAACCTCTCCGGGATAGGCAGCAACATTAATTGCATTGTATAGGGCTCCATTGACAATACCAGTTAAATCAGTGCTATGGGTTGCCTTCAGCTCAAGCTTCATGTCATGCAAATTAGCATTTACTGATCCCACCAAAAGGTTGTTTCTGATTGTGGGGCCTTCTGCTTCGGAGCGAATATCAAACTTGAAATGGCTAAAAATGACAAAATCAGCATTCAGAGTCTGTCTTGTCTTTAAAAGGAATGTATCTGTGTCACTAACGATGGACATCTTGACCATACTTGGATTAACTGTGACTTGCAGCTCACTCTTGTGGGTACTGTCATGAGAGTTCAAGGTCGTAGTTCCCTGATTTCCAACAGTTATCGTTACAGAGGTACCTTCCTGGCGGGCCATAGCTTTTTGAGTTACAGATGTCTCACCAGTGAGGCCCATGACAGGGATGTTGAGCACATGTTTATAGGAAGTGTCACTAGTGGCAGATAAACCACCCTTGGTAGCTACGAAAGCTTCATTTAAAAACTCTGCACTGTAAGGTGCTGTGGTGGCCTTTACTGCTGTCTTGACTGAGGCCTGGGCTGAGAAATCATAAAATGTCACAGATGCCTCGTGGTCCAGCACAAGAAACTTGTGAGTGAACTTAAGGGTCTCAGCAGCAATCACACGACGTCCCTTGGGAACAGCAATATGAGCAGTGGAATCCAGGTTGAAGTTAAGGATTTCAAAGCTGAGGGATGTCCCTTGGGAACTCAGAAAAGCTGTCAGCCGAGAAGTCTCATCTACATCAGGAGAGCTCTGGATTTCAGCAGCGTTCCTAATAGTGTAGATGGGGGAGTTGACTTTTATCTCATAGCTCAGTTTACCAAATGCTGGAATCAGGATCTCACTGGGAATGAGTGGCAGTGCAGATGCTGAGAGTTGGAGAGTATTAACAATTTTTTCTGCTTGAATATGAGGAAGAGTTGGAAAGGAAAACTCAGGTACAGTAATCTCAGGAAGTGAGAACTCAGGCAGGGCAGGAAGGTAGTTCATTGTCAGGTCTCCAAAAGAAGCTCCCAAATCAAACATCATCATCTCTAAGTTGAGAAGAAAATCAATCAAATAAATGATTCTCTGCTTGATGTCATTAGTTGAGATACTGGTGGCTTGTACATTGTGGAAGCCCAAGATAGTGAACTCAGGGATGTCCAACTGTGGTGGAATTTCAAACTGGTAAAGATTATCGATGCTGAACTTCATGGAAGGCACAACAAGATCAGTGAGAGGAATGGTGAAGGATGGCATGTTCAGCTCAGCTGTTTTCAGTCCAGTAATGAGCCCTTCAATGATCTGCAGTATCTCACTGACAATTTTTTGCTGGGGTGCCACCTTCTTAATGAACTCAGCCATTCTGGTGAACGTATCAGTGGCAATAATTATAAACTCGTTATAGCACCTTCTTGCCAACTGCAGATAAGCATTGACATTTAGTTCTGCAATTTTCTGCTTAATACTTTCAGCAAATGTCGTGAGATTACTTAGCACAACTTCGTCAAAGATATCCATTACAATTTTCATAAAATCTGCTATTTTCATTTGTCTTAGCTGTTCAACAGATGCCCTAATAGAGGATAAGACAAAGTTGGCAAAATCTCTTGTTGCTTCAAATTTCTGGGGGATTTCAAGAGACCTGACCAGGTAATTCACATAAGCTGTGTATTTCTCTATCATTTGATTTGCATGTTCCACAAAGTCATTATATTCAAATGACTTCAATTTCTGCTCAATAATGCCAATATATAAATTGAACTGTGAAATTATATCTTTAACCTCAGTTGTCTTCAAATAGTTGATGGCACCTTGAAAGACTTCCACGAATTTAGTAGGAATGTCTAAATCCTTCACCATCTTAGCTACAGCCCTGATGGTGTCTTCAATTCTGAACTGCTTAATGAGCTCCACAGCTTTTTCCAAGATAGCTTGAACCTTTCTGTCAACCTTAAATTTTACAATCAGCTCTCTTATCTTGAAATGGACTATGTTGATCTTACCTATGATGTCAAGGTCCTGTATTGCGTCTCTAATATATTCTGTTATATCACTGAAAGTCTCTGTGGGAATCTGACTAACTAGTTCCTCAATGTGAGCTTTGAAGTTAAATGATGAAATGTACCTCTTCATCTCAGCGGCAAATCGCTGCATGTCAAAGGACTCAATTATTTGTTTGAGTTCTCTCATGACTGTCTGTAGTTTAGCCTTGATTTCATACTTTGCATCCACATCATGCAGGAATGCGATGCTGCTGCCCTTAAGTTTTTCCAGGTCAATCTGTTGGACCATCTCTCGAATGGTGTCAATCACATATACAACCATAGCCTTGATATCATATTTCTTATTAAAGGCACTTAGCTGTTGCTGGAGCTCCTGGATGAGTGTTTCAGGCAGGGTGGCATAAGCAGCAACGTTTTGGATGTAAACACTGAAATCAGCCAGCAGTTTCTCAACATTAGCCTTCAGATTTCTTAAAGAGGCTTCCACATCATCCATGGTGATGGCATAGTTTTTGGTAAAATCATTTAAGCGCTGTTTCAGACGAATTAGGTTGCCTTCTACATTAAGTTGAGAAACAAAGTCACTTACATGCTGGGGAAGAGCCTCAAGTTTAGTCCTAAGGTCCTCCTCATTGACGAAGTTTTGTATGGCCTCTGCTACATGTATACAAAACACCTTGATGCTTTCCAAAAAAGAAGAAAGACTTTCAATTAGAGGAAACTGAATTATGTGGCTATCTGTGCTTTTGTCATACTTCAAGAAGCCAGAGAGAGCAAATTCCTGGTTTTCTGTGGATTCCCTATTAAGGATGTTTGTGAGGATGGTGCCAGAAAGCTCAATTCCAGTCCTTTCAGCGGTGTTGTAAACACTTATTTCCTGATTGAGGATGTGGTCATTCAGTTTAGACTTCATTCTGAAATTGGTCTTCTGCTCTTGGAGTGATAGAAAAGTATCCATGTTATTGTCAGTAACTGCCTGAAGTGAAAGCCCATTACTGAGCCGCTGGGTTAGTGATGCTCTGCATTCATGTGAGCTAGCAAAAGCCAGAGGTTGTGCTTTAAGCAGGAACTTGCCATAGAGCTGGGCACTGTGCTTTCCATACATGGTCATGTCTCCATCAGCATTGAAAACTGCATCAAGGTTAAAATCAAAAGGCACAATACTGCAACGGATGGTGTGGTCAAAGCGCATTGGCTGTGAGGTGAAGCGGGCATCATTGGTGATCCTGGCAGCAAGGCCAATAACTTCAAGCTCAGTGTTGTGGCTCATGTGAGTTCCAAAGACTTTTCCAGTTGTGCTGCACTTTGCGTTAGCAGTCATATCAGAATAAGTTACCTGATAGGTGTGCTTGATCTCTTCCTCACCATAGATGGCTTTCAGGCTTCCCGTCATGTCCATTTTGTACAACTCTGCCTGCAGCTGAGCCTCATTAATGAAGTTGACCCGCAGAAATTTCAGGTTGTTATTGACAACAGCAGAAGCAGTGTAGGGTTTCAAGTTCATGGTGATATCATGAGTGTAAGAGGCATAATCACTTGCAGTGGCTTCAGCCTTTGAGTGGAACTCAAACGTAGAGAGAGTAATGGTCATGGTATTCTCATTATCAGCTTTGATGTCACGCATTGCAGCTTTGTTGGTAATGGATAGAGTGGCTCTTGAACCATCAAACCCAGCATTGAAGGTGTTTTCCAGGGCTAAGGGGCTCTGGAGGGTGGTTGTTCCACTTGTGGTGATCCCATATTTGTTCATTCTCAGTGTAGCCTTGTGAGTAGCCTCATTTTCAAGGAGCTTCATGGTGGCATCACTGTTTAAAACTAGACCATTGACATCAAGAGAGGCAGTCAGCAGAGAGTAAACATGGTTGTCAGAATGGTCTGTGTTTGTCTCCATTCTCATGACGACTTCACCGGCACCAGCAGAGGCTTCAGCCTGGTTGTGGATCTTCATACCAAGAGCAAGAGCATTTGCGTCACACTCCAATGACAGCTTACTGTCTTTGAAGGAAAGCTCAGCAACGTGGGTCAGGGTGTTTTCAAAGGCATTGGTGTTAGACACAACTGAGAATTCACCATTGGCAAGGGTTGCTGCAATCGTGTTATGAGCCTTGAAAAATGTTGACTCAATCTGAACTTTAGAATCAACGTTTGCCTCTGGCCTGAATGGGAAGATGGAGAATGACTGGGATGAAGTTGTCTTGCCATACATGGGTCCAGCCTTGAACATACCCTCAAAGTTGCTATCAGCAGAGAATTCTTCAGTGCTGAATCCAGCCATACCATTGTGCTCAAGTTCAACATTGAGACCAAATGGGCTTGTGGCTTCAATCTTGCTGGTTGATCTCAAATCAATTTTGTGTGTGATTGTTGCATCCTCAACAATGCTAACACTTGCTTCAATAAATTTGTGGGTGAAAGAGCTTTTCAAATGGGCCTTGATGGAATCAGTGATCGCCAACAATCCAGAGCCTAAATAAAACACAACAAAAGATAACTGGTAATTTCATTTCTTTTTTGACCAAACGCTGAGATCACTTTGCTGGTATTCAATATAACTAACAGAAATCATCCATTTGTATGAAGTGTATATAAGCGTAGTATAATCACTGAACATGTTACGCGGTTCAGCAGCACATCATTTTAACTCTTAATTAAGGTTATAATATATATCCTAAATCCATGAATGACATTCACTATGAATTACCTTCAATCTTCACTGAGAGGATGTCCAATGGGGAGGTTCCTTTCACATCAAACTTAGCTGAGTAGCTTGGTGTCTCCACAACATCTTTGCCAGCAGCCATTGAGGCATCCATGTCGTATAGGTTACTCCTCATCAGAGCTGAAACTTCAGTTTTGCCAAAAAGAGGAATAGACAGAGTAAGGCTCTCAGGTACAACAAGATCTGGGATAGGAATCTCCATAGAGACAATCTCCAGTCCAAACTGTGGCAGAGACACACGAGGTGTGGTCAAAGCTGGTGGGAAGTTAAGCTCTTCTGTTGACTTTCCTCCAAGTGGGAGAGGGATAGCAATGGTAAAGCGCTCATTGTTGAAGGTGTAGACAACCTTTGCCTCACTGTTATGAACAAGAAAGATAAAAATCAATAATCTTTCAATAATAACATTTTCTGAAAGTTAGAACGTTAATTACTGAGTTCTTTCAGACTTACGTATTCAAGAACAATGTCTCTGGCAGTGAAATCTCAGGAATATCGGGCACTCTGAAGTTCTGAATGTAAGGGATGTCCGCGCCATACATTTCCATGTGGCTTTTTGTTGCCTAAAGAATAAGTAATATGTTTTATACTATCAACAAAGATTAAAAGAAGATCCATCAGTGAAAATAAAAGTGAAGTACCTCCACAAATGCCTTGATGATTTGACTGACTGTCATGTCAGTTTTCCCTACCTGTATGGCAAGAACATCATTGCCATACTTTTTAATCTCTTCAGCATATGAACGGATTTCCAGGAGCTCAGAGTTCACATCTGACTTCAAACCAACTTCAATCTTGCTGGTATCTGTAAAGGCAAAGTAGAAAAGAATACTGAATCAGACATTTCCTTAATTCTAGCTTTAGGTTTAAACACTTATCCAGATAATATAAAGTGATCATGACCCAAGTTAAGTAAAAATATGCAAGCATCTAAGAAGTCAGAAGAATTACAGCAAGTGGAAACTTATGTTACCATATTTCATTGTGATTTTCTGCTCAGAGGTGGCGTCCATGATCTTGATTTCACTCTTCAGCTCCAGTTCCAGTTCTTCATCACGCTTCATGTTAGCTGTGACAGTGGCATCAGTTTTGATTGAGGGGACAAGAAGTTGGACTTGCAGCATGCCTTCCTTCATGGCCTTCAGACTGAAAAATACAACACTGAGTTAGCCTACTCTCAATTGTAAGTGTGATATTAGTGTTATATCATGAGGAATTATAGTTAATCTCTTACTTGGCACGTCCAACCAGAGAGAGCTGAGGGATGTTCTTGTTTATGAAGTCAAGAGAGATGGAGTGAGTTCCTTTGCCCTTGGTGTTTCCATCAACAACACCCAGCCTGAGTCCAGCCTCCACATCGTAGTCTGGGATCTGGATGTCGGCGGTGATGACATTCTTCCTCCTGTTGTATTTCATGATTGCTCTGGCTTCAGTGGGATTTGCACCTGTTTGGACCAATCAGTAGATTAATATTAGATAATTCCATTAAATGTGAGTTTTTTCTAAAAAGTGTTAGTGTTAAATAACATTTTTTTTAATGTTGTACATTACCCTCAGCCCTCAGGACAAACTTCACAGAGTCAACCTTCTGCCGGCCCTCTTCTCCCTCCCTGAGGAGCTCATAGGCAACAGTGGCTGTGTACTCGGTGACCTCACCAGTAGGGTGAAGCTCTACAGCAAATCTATTTAGATAATTAAATTAATTAGCCAGTATTCACAAATGTATTGTAAAATGACAATTATTTAGTTTTGAAAGTTTTTCTCACTTGCTGTCTCCAGTGAAGGGGAAGTAGGGAGCTGTCTCCTGAGAGAAAGCATCAGTGTACTGCAGAGCAGTGCAGTATTTCATTCCAGCAAAGACAGGCGTGCACTCACTGACATCAACCTTGTCCATCACCATAGGGGGGATGGTCATCACCTCTGATCCAGTCACTGCCACCAGGGTGTTTCTAAATTTTAAATGTGACACAGTTAAAATGTATCACTGGCTGTTTTAAGTTAAATATATAAAAACATTTCTTTTCAAATTAGACTTACGTCATCTTTATGAGCTTTGTAGGCTTCATTGGAGCAGGGATTGTCAGCTTGACGTTGTCACGTTCCATGGAGATCTTGGCACTGAGCCCGCTTTCATGGAAAAGGTTGGTGTGCATCTCTAATCCAGAGTTGACATATTCAGGGATGTGGGAGCCAACCTGAGTTACAAACTCAACGCCAGCAGAGGGCATGAAGGTGACTTCGCTCTGTGGAAACATGGTAAACACATTCTGTGAAGGTTCTCAGTCGTCCAGGTTGTCTGATTTGTTAGGTTGACACATTGGCATTTATCTGTAAAACACATTTTTGGAAAGAATCTTGAAGATAATTACCATGTCACGGGCAATGTTAAGTCCACCCTTGATGCCGGGGGTGAAAGTACCAGACAGTGCAACCCTCAGAGGCACACCAGTGACAGTAGGCAGGAAGAATTCATTGTCCATGAAGATGTAGTGGGCAAAAATAGTGTTGTCAGCCTTGGTCATCAGTGCCTTCATGAGCTATGGCAAAAACAACAACAACATAAGAACACAAATGTTCTTAAATGATAAACAATGATAAATAATGTCAAATATTTTAATGAATGAAAATAATATTTTATTTACATCAGCAGGGAACAGCTTGAACATGTTATCGATCATCATGCCAGCAGAGTAGGCCATCTCTGTGATTTCGTTGGTTCTCAGATATCCCAGCTCATTTCCCAAAAGCCTCAGGTAAACCATGGCCTCGGGAGATTGTGCAGTCTTCAGTTCCCTCACTAGTTTGTTGAGGTTGTGTCCGATGTCCCTCATCAGGTTCTGGGAAGCCTAAATATAAATATAAATATAAATATCCATACTATACCAAATTCTTGGTGATCCAACTTCATGATTATTGATCAGAAATTCAATACATCTAGTATATACAAAAACAGCTCCATCTGAGTACCTGTCTCCTCATTCTGTTATTCTTCATAGCAGGCAGCATGTTCTGCAGGATCTCATTGACTCTGAATGGCATGTTGTCGGAGACAAAGTACATTGTCTTCAGGGCAGTGTCTGGGAAGAATCCATTGTCTCCAAACAGGGCATCAATTGTTGGCTCAAATCCTTTGCCCTCCATACCAACCTGTAATGGTGACAGTTGTTACTAATTTGCTAGACTTTTCTTAATTTTCATAGCTCAATTTCCATCTGAAATAGATTTTACCTCCATCATATCAATGTCATAGCCAAAAGCCTTCAGAGTCATTTCAAGCATGACCTCCTTTGGCAGGTAGCCGGTACTCTCAAAGATCATGTTGCCCTCCACAGATCCGATCTTGTAGTTGCGGGAGAACTTGGTTGGGTCCATAGTTGGCCCAATCTCATTACCCTGCAGGGCATCATGGATCTTCTGTCGCAGTCTGCATGAAACATAAGAAATGTTAAACAACTGATAGTGATCAAATCAGGACTCCTACTCTTTATATAGAGAATATAAAGATGAAGGTGATCTTCTCTTCACTCACTCTTGGGTCTCTGGCTCAGTTGAGGACAAAATGTTGGTAATATGGGAGATCACAAAGCTCTTCACTTGTTTGTCCTCCTCCTTGGGCAAAGCATCGGCCAGCTGGGCCAGTTCAGTGGACTGGGGGTCCTTCATAAGAACCAGATATGCAGCGATGCGCTTTTGCATGGGGCTGGCGCTGTCCAAAAGCACCTGCATCAGGACCTCTCGGGCCTGTTAAAAAATAGAGATAAATGAAATGAATAAAGCAGAATTATTTAGAAAAGGTGGCCAAACATTGAAATAATTTGAATTACCTCTTCAGGGACGGGAGTCAGTCTGTACACTTGAATGGCAGCCTGCTGCATAGCTGGAGAAGCTGCAGGTTGGTTCACACACTGGATGACAGCGGCTCTGAGTGCAGGTCCCACAGCTGCAGCCATGTTTCCAATAACCTACAATCAAAGGCTACATAAATATTTTGCTCATTGGTATTGACAATTATTTAAATGTTTAACTGTAAGTACTCACTCTCAGTGTCATGAAAGTGTTGTCCTTGTCACCGGAGCAGTCACCCAGCTGGGCAGCCATGAACTCAGCAACAGAGTAAATCTCAGGGATCAGTTTTCCTTCAGCTTTGTAAAACCTGTTGAAGAGATTGTTTAAAAAACTGAATCTTTAAACTCTATGTGGCTTTTTCTATACAAAGGGGAAAACTATCACTCACCTCTTGACAACATTGCTCAGGGCATACATGATGGGCTTGCTGGGCTTGTATTTGGCCATCTCAAGCATGTCATTGATCAGGAGAGCAGAGGGATTAGACACGAGTCCCATAGCGAAAACACCGGCATCAACCTCGAGTGCTGAGGTGTCAAAGGTCCTGAGGATCTGCATGATGGCACTGCTGCACTCAGGGGTTCCACACTGGGCCAGAACCTGGTAGGTCAGGACACGGGACACGGCAAGAGCCTCGGGAATGGCAGGGCTCAGGGTCTCAGTCTTCATACCGCGGACCATGGTGACAAGCTTGTGGAAGAGGTGGGCCCTCCTCTCACCCTCAGTCTCGGGCAGATTGGCCAGTTCTCTCAGGAGGTTCAGACCTGCCTCTTTATCCTGGACAACACTCTTGTCCACAACAGACTCCATGTGAAGACCCTTGAAAATGTCACCTATGATAAGGAAGCAAAAAGTTTGAATTATTCATGCATTTAATTTCATATTTAGCTCTAAATAAAGAACAGAGATCAGGAAAGGAACTTACGATGGTGAAAGACTCTTTCATTGTGAGGAGAGACTTGAACCAGAGTCAGTTCTTGCTTTCCAACATTGGTAACTCCATATTCTCCCCTGTGGAGAGGCACAAGGTTGAAAAGTAGAGTGAAATCCTTGGACTTGACACATCAGTCCAGGTACGTAATAGAGCATCATACAGAGTGCAGTGCAAGGTTCGACATACTTGTGTGAGAAGGGAAGCAGGATGTGGTTTTCAGTACAAGACCCAGAGGTCATGTGTTTCTTCTCATTGTCAAACTTGTAATTGCATGTCTGTGAGCTTCTGACCAGCTGGGCAAGAGGGTAGTGCTGAAAGACAAGATTTTTGTCTAGTAAGTTTTACAACATTGTGAGGGCTGCAGAGAGATTACATCCATCAAACAAGTTAGTGCAGCAGATTTGAACAGTGACCTTTGCTGGATGAGTAAAAAAAATAAGTCCAACAGTCATTCTCATTAGGAAAATATTCATTAATTACGGAAAACTACACCTTTGTGTTGCTCTGATATCTTACCATGCCAGAGATGAGTGCCAAGGGGTTTGTATGATCTTTAATTGGTATAAATTTGTCACATCTGGACAGATCCCTGGTGAGGCTGACATCCGTTGCGATGTCCTCTCTAGTGTTGATGGAGTAATGGGTTTTGCACTTGCCATGGATAGTGGGCTGGAAAACGGTGTGAACACAAATAATCAATTTATTTTGTGTTTGAGGAAACGCTTCTCACATAAGCAACTGAAAGGTGTTAAGAAGTAGGACAGTTACCATGTTCTTGTTCTTCTCTTCTTCCAGCAGTGGCACAGCCAGGGCAGAGATGATACCCCTCTTGATGTTCAGGATTGTGGTTGTCTCCCCATCCTCGGGGTACAGTTTCACATCGTACACACCATCAACCACGACCTTGAGCGGATATCTACAAAACATGTGAGATATAAGTCCCATAGCATGTGTTTCATTACATAATGCTACTGGATGTGTCACTCAATGAAAAATGTATGTATGTAAGTATCATACCGCTCCATTTCAGAAGCAAAGGCAGCAGAGCCGGGTGCAGGTCTGAACACAGGGTTGCCCTCTTTGTCCATGTCGGCCACCTCACTCAGGCTACAGCCAGTGGTGCGGACGATGAAGCTACATGTCTGAGGTACTTCAATTTCAACCTGTAAAATGTCATTATAGTTCTCAGATATAGTGTAGGAAGAAAACAATGTACTTTAAATAGATTTAATACAATGTAGAATGATGAGAGTAGCTGTTAAAGGACACTGGCACCTTGCAAGTGGCCTTAGGGCCATTCCTGAGATGTGAGGCACCATTGATTGCATTCAAGGACTCCGCCTCATACAGGTATTCGTACCTGTGGTAGGCTCTGTACCTTTGGTTTACTGGAAGAGGAAACAATGATTTTACAGTATATTTAAATGTGCAACACATGTTTTGAACAGTAATGCATGGACAGCTGCATCATATAGTAATTTAATATAGGAATATGTATATACATGTTCAAGCTTCAAAGTTCAGTTTCCTACCAATCACTTAAAATATATTGTTAACTGTAAATATCTTGAACAGCTACAGTGTAACAAATATTTACATTATGTTCAGCTTTTGTAATTAACATAACGTCAAAATACTGGAACTCACTCAGACAGGTTGTATGCTCCTCTTGAGCATCTGTAAAGAGAATCATAAGATCATAAGAGACATTACATTTAGATTTAATGCTGTGTTTTTCCTTTCGTTAATACTGTTACGTCTAAAATGATGTTGCTTTAATGAATCAAAAGTAACAAAGATACTTACAGGTCAAGGTTAGCGCGATTAGGAGCAGAGAAAGACAGAGCTGTGAGTCCCCCATCATGAGCCCTGTGCAGCTCTCTCCTGTGGTGAGTACTCAGATGAGACTAAGGCCTCAACTGTCTCATTGGCCTTTTATACCAAAGGTGTTCCATATAGTGGGCATGTGGAAATTACATACGGTACTGTCTCAACTCCAAAGTCCAGTCTATACGTACGTGTGGAGGGACAAAGGGAACTAGCTTCATAAATCTCAACAGAAATGCTTCAGAGTGTGTTTTTGTGTAGAAATGTGTGAGCACATTCAAGTAACATTCAGAATAAGATAATTCACCTATAGAAATATTATAATATAATGTAATGGGAATGGTAATTGTTAATGTTCTTACTTTTTAGGTCACATATACATTTATAGTTGTAGTACTTCTATAAAAAAAGTGATATTATAGTGAATACTAAAGAGACTCCTTTAGGTTCATGTTGGATTTACAGCAACACATTTGAGTTGACTCATTAATTATTTTTTTGCATGAGGTACTCCTCTATTTTTGTAATATTATGGCTTCTCCAAATGATTGAAGTGTTAAACCAGCCACAGATTTAAAACTTTTGCTGCATCAGTTTATCAGTTTTACTTGGTGTATAAAGTTGAGAACCGTACATTGCATAATGATACAGTGTGTTCTTATTCAGAAGTACAACCCAGAGACTGTGGAGTCGTGCCCCCTGGCCATTGATAAGTAGTTGTAACACTGACCTCGAACAGTGTGTTATCAAGTCCTTGTCAAATGAGCATTGGACTACAGTCTCTGGACGCTGTGTAGACATGATGATGCACATGAAGCTTGGTTTAAATACCCTTATCATCAGATACTTGAGGCTATATCAAAGGCATACTGAAGTCATCTTAAAGCATAACTGTTCCAGAGACTTTATTTTATTTTATTTTTTTAGAAATTATGTACATTAACCATAATCTAGGGCAATAAAGTACTAATAACCTCAATGTGCTTCCCTGCACAGTAGTGTAGTAGTAGTTAGGTTTAGGTATTCAATATTAATAAAGTCAATTTGTTTGCCCAAACCCAACAGTGAAAATGAAGGCAGTCATTTTGATTTTATTAGTAACATTACATAAATCTTATTACTTGATTCACATCAAGTTTATTAATTAATTTATATTAAAACCATGTAATCCAAATGGATGGAAATTTTCTATGTGACTGAAATGCATAAGTGGCCGAAATATTATGTTGAGTGTAGAAAAAAAAAAAGAAAAACTTTTTTTACTTTTAGAAAAAGGTCATTTTGTGTACGTCTATGTGCTAAAAATTAATGTGCTAACAGTTGATGGATTATTTGCATTCAAATCCACATCCAAACAGTATTACTAAAGCAGATTCGCTCATTTGTTGAATGTTACACTCTAATAAATAATACCTAAAAAGATTTTAATGCATAGTCTGCGTGTTCACTTGTGAACCCTAATCCTAACCCTCTGACCAACAGGCAGGACTCAAATATCTCATACGACTGCTCTAAGATTCAAATTTCTTCTTACTGACCTCATAGTTGTGAAAGCTTTCCATATCTAATCTAGGCTTATCGTGTCCAACTGCATTAGTTTGTGTTGTGACACAAGCCCATATATTGCTATGTTCCTAAATATGCTTTGTATACAACAGTGAGGTTTATCAAATGTGCCAAGTACATAAAACAGTAGTAGTAGTATTTTGAATGTAGCATTTTTACATCCATGTTTACTAGCTTGATTCTAGAGTCTTCTTCCCTGTTTTTTCTGGGGCATCGCTGCCTATCTTGGCAAGTTATCGCCACCTGTAAATTGGTAGAATAGTGTGACACCATTAGAAACAATCCTCATCCTGTGAACAGATCAGCAAAAAGAGTGCTGCTAATGGAAAATATCATATCTATCCGTGTCAATCCAAACAAGAAACCCAAGAGTGAGTCGAGTACCTGGCTTATAATAATAATAATAAGGGTCAATGGTGTTTAGGGCGAGCCAACATGCACCATAGAAACACCCTGTCCCTGTTTGGAATTAAACCATAATTAGTATTATTGGTAACACCTGTGTTTATCTTACTATTTCATGTGAAAATGGTTTATTCAGCTTTATTCAGCTCATTTAAACAGCTTACAAAGTGTTGCAGTCTGAGATACTTGATATATATAGCAAAAAAACATCAGTCTTTCTAATGGTTCAAGTAATTGCTGTCCACTGTTGATGGGATCCTCTGACCGTTAACTGAGTGCACTGGCTTCCCTTGTGTAAATATGTATAAAGGAGGGACATGATCCTAAAAGGTTAAATTGTGTAGACAGAACAGTTATATATGATATAATATATATGATATAATATATGATGTATATAATAAGGCATGTACAAGGAAAACTAAATACTGCTTGCAAGCATATTTTTTTTACAGTAAGCAGTTATAATTCATTAACCAGTTTAGCTGAAATCACTGATATACTATAATTATCCCCTTATGGACAAAATCTATGAATTCCTACCAAATACCATGTGTGCAGGAGCTATTTCTCTTTTGTTGTTGCTGTTACTGTTATCCTAAATTACCCTAAATTATATCTATCACTTACACAAGCTACTAACTAGTTGTTCTGACATAGGTTCATATGTGCACCTTGATTGGATGTCAGTTCTAGTCTTTGTGAGGCAACAAGTATACCCAGTTGGCCTTTGCTAGTGCTAGTTATTGAAGGTTGGGTTAGTTTATCTGTTTGCCGTTTGAGAACCTGGCAACCTATCAGACTTTTTGTTTGCACATAGATGTTGTTCATATAATAAGTTTTGTTTGATTGTCTGCCCAGTTTTTTGTGTTAAATTATTTTGTTTGTGTTGGAATTACTTAAACATGGACATTGTATGTGTATATTGTTCAGTGAAACTTTGTTGTACTGTAAAATGCTGTTATGTAGCATGAATTTAATTTGAGTTGCTTATTTCTAAAACTGTGGTTGGCAACAACATAAACACACAAGAATTCAATCTAAAACAATTTAACTTTCATTAAAAAATAATCTGTAGATTATCTAAATCTAAATTCTTGAAATGTGGCTCTAAATAAATTGAATACATTTTTGATGAACTGACATAATTTCTGTAAAGTGTGAATGTAAAAACAACAACATTAAACAGGGAAACAGACATTTACAGATTGGATTAATGTACTTTATTGATGTTTTTCACTCCTTGCAGGAAGACGAGAAAACTTTACATTTTCAATGTTTGTACACAGTAAACAATCAAAATTAAAATGATACAATGGGTGTTTTTAACATTTGATATTGTTATAAATATGATTAAAGAGCCAAGCATTTGTTTTGAACAGATACAGGTAGTGTTTCATATGGCTTCATCTATGAGGGTTCCTCACTGTTGGAAGGGAAATGGAAGGTCAATCTCAAGCTTTCCTCCACTAACTTTCACGTAGGCTTGAGCCTCCTCTGAAGCTTTGTCCAGGAAACTGTATACTGTCTTATTGAACTGTTCCAATGCATAAACAGACATGTCTACAATGTATTCAAATGCATTAACAACTTGCTCTTGAGTTAAGCCAGAGACCTGGTCAACAACATTCTTAATGACTGTGATAAGGTTACGATACATAGTATTAATGTAGAAGAAGACTGTATCTAAATAGTCAGACTGGACAGAGTCAATAAACTCCTGAGATTTCATAACAACAGCCTCCATGGTCTCACCCATCTTCACTAGCATAGTGTCAAGCCTCTCCATTTTTTTCACAAAGTCCACCAATTCATTAAAAATGGTCCTAAAAGTTGTTTTGACCTGATCTATAATCTGACCTCCAGTGATTGCATCACCAATGGGCATGCGGAATTTCACACTGCTGAACTTCTCAACAAAGGAGATGTAGTAGTCCTCCATGTTCTCATAGATAATCTTAATGGTCGTATCTAGCACATAAGCAATGCTACTGGTCACCTTCTTTAGGACCTCAGGGAGAGTGGTCATCTCGTCAGAGCGAGGCAGTTTAAACTGGGTCTCCCTTAAGACTTTGACGGCAGTATCCAGAAAGACTTGGACAGTCTTCTGGCACTGGACAAAGATGTTCCTAAAGAAAACTGACAGCTGGCTCATTTGAACGTCATAGTTTATAGCAGCATTATAGGCCTCGTTGAAGCGGTTAAAAACATTGTCCAATGCCTCCATGTTCATTGGGATCATGTACTTTTCAGCAAACATTTTGAATGTAGAGATGATGGAAAGGAGTTTCATCTTGAGTTCAGAGAGCATTACTTTGGGTGCCTCCATGTTGTACATAACCTGCAGGGTAATCTTATCAGCATCCTTAGAAGATGATCTGATGGTCAGCATGTCAACATCAACTTCTGGGGCAGACTAAAAGAAAGCAAAAATAGAAGAAAATAAAATATTACTTTTGCTATATTTGATGTCAGTGTTTAGTTTTCAATTGTATTGACGAGGCCATGTTAATGATACTCACAGGATAACGACCATAGACTCTGGCACTCATTTGAGATAGGACTCTGCCATTGAACTGAAAGCCCAGAAAGCCAGTGGAGGGGGTAGAAACAGAGGCACTGATACCATCTCTGCGAGCAGCATAACGAACGTTCATATCAGTATAAGCAGGACTGGTGATGTCCACATTCAGAGTATGGCGAGAGGAACTGAAAGAGAAAGAAAGCATTGCAAATTAAGAAATGTCATTTGACCTGATATTTAATAGGAAGGAATTAAAATAAGATTGAATATTTACCTGTCATCAGCCTGGCGTTTTCTCCTAAAATGTAAAGAAAATGAGTTAATTACTTTGAACATTGACCATTAAAAGTAATTGTTTGCCATGTATCATAAAACAAACATAGAATGTTACCTCAGGGCTTGGCTTATGGCATGGTTGACATCCATGGTGAAGTCAGCATGTGTCAGGATAACCTTGGTATTCATGTTGAGAGCGTCATTCTCAAAGTTTGCAGTAGTGGACCCTATTGAAAGATTTTTTTTTTTTTTTTTTTGCAAAAGTTAGTACTCATCAGTGCTGACAGTCCTTATACAGATAAATGTGTTCAGGAGATATCACCAACTTACCATCCATGTCATATTCCAAGAAGACAATGGCAGAGTTGGCAGAGGACTTGAAGGTGACTGTGAAGACAGGAGCATTGCCCTCCACTTCAGCTACCATGTTTGTGGTGTACATTGGGCTGACAAACTTGACACTGGTTGTCATCTTCTGCTTGGCAGCTGTCATTTCAGCAACAGTCTTCTCAAAGATGATGAAGTCACCCAGGGTGCTTGGCTGAGAAATGTCAATCTCGATGTCAGCAGTCAAGGAAGATGTTGGTGCAAAGTCAATGGTTGCCTGAGCAACATGTTTGCCATTGGTGTTGAAATCGAACAGGTTTGCTTCATTGTTGCCAGTATACTTCAGCACTGCATACACACGGCTCCAGGAGGCTTCAACAGCAAGATTCTCATTTACATCCATGCCAATGACTTTAGTGGTGCCATAGTTAAGCTTGGCATCTGCAATAACCTTTGAGGTGGAGCGCAGGCCATCATTATTCAGGTACATGTTAACCTCATTATCCAGAACTCCCAAAACTAGATAGTCTTCAAGCACTGTTCCATCCATGTTTGCCCTAGTGGATGCCTCCATGGAAGCATACTCAAAGGTTCCTTCCATCTTCAGACTGTGCTCTGCCTCAGCCTTTCCAACAGCCTTGATCATGGGGATGTTGAAATCACCCTTCATCCTCATGGTGGAGACAGCATTTAGTTTGGTTTTGGTGTCTGCAAGCAGGTTTTGGTTTGCCTCAAGGTTGAGAATAGGCAAAGCAATCTTTGCTACAGTAGCCACAGAGACAGCAGTTTCAAAAGTCTCAGTACTCATACTGACAGTGCTATCATGAGTGCCTTCAATGTGACGATTTTCAAGGGACAGGGAATTGGCCAACTTGATTCCTCTCTTGGTGGTCAGACTGGTGGTGCCATCAAGTTTGGCTTTGAGAGACTCAAACACAGAGGCTGTGGTAGCTCCCAGACGGAAGACAAGATCATCCTCTGCATACAGTCCAGCATTGAGATTCAGATTAATGATGGCAGACTTGAAGGACAGCTCTGTGATCAGATTTCCCACTGAGGGAATCTGGATCAGACCCATCATGTCAACAAGAGGAGCAAACTGGCTCTTCTTGTAAACAACCTTGACATCCATATCCACAGACTGCTCAGTAGTAGTCAAAATGTTCTTCAATCCAGTCTGCTCATACAAGTTCAGATCACTGATAGCTGGAGTACGGAAGGCAACAAAAGGCAGGTCAAACTCAGGAATGCTGATGGGGGTTGTCAGGAAGTCAAGATTGGCCTCACTTTCCACTGGCAACAAAGATACCAGCCTCATTTTCATTATTGGCTACAGTGTAGTTGTAGAACATTTTGTACTGATTAAGCCGAGCCAGAGCCACAGTGCTCATCTGTTGACTGTCAGGTTTGAAGGTGGCAGAGTAGTCATTCTGCACATCTATCTTAGCGGTCAGAGTTTCAAAAATGTTGACCTTGGCATTTCCTTTGTTTTCAAATTCAAAGACAAACTCAACAGGACGGGCTAGAATGTTGATTCCATTGGACAGAACTCCACTGACTGCACCATACAGCTCTGTGTCATGGTTTGCTTTCAGCTCAACCTTCATATCATGAAGGCTGCCTTGTCCAGATGCCACAAAAAGACTGTTCTTAATGACTGGTGCCTCTGCCTCATTGCGTACATTGAACTTGAAGTAGGTAAAAGTGCCAGCTTCAGCAGCAACTTGCTGTTTCATCTTCAGGACAGTAGAGTCTGTATCACCAGAGAAAATTAAAGTAACAATGCTGGGAGTGAGTGAGAATTGCATATTGCTCTTATGGTTGCCGTCATGAGCATTAAACTTGCCGTTGCCTGAATTGTCAACTGTTAGAGTGAATGTAAGACCGTCTTGGCGAGCAATTGCTTTCTGGGATACAGAGGCCTCACTTCTGACATCAATAATTGGGAGGTCCACTAAATGATTGTATGTTGTATCAAGAGAGGCAGACATTCCTCCTTCCATGGCAATAAAGGCAGTGTTCATTAAGGTTGCAGTGTAAGGTGAAGTAGAAACCTTAACTGTAGTCTTGGCCTGGGCCTGGCCTGATAGGCCATAGAGAGTTACAGATGCCTGATGTTCGATTCCAAGAACAAGATGGGTCAGCTTAAGAGTCTCAGCAATGATAACACGGCTCATTTTTGGGATGGCAAAACGAGTAGTGGAGTCAAGTTTGTAATTCAGAATTTCAAATGTTGATGTGGCCTGGGAAGTAAGGAATCCAGTGAATGTGGGGGTCATTTCACTCTCGGTGGAGTTCTGGAACTCAGCAGATGTTTTGACAGTGTAGATGGGAGTCTGGAATTTGATCTCACCATAGAGTTTACCAAAGCATGGGACCATCATCGCACTTGGAATGGTTGGCAGCTTGATCTCAGGAACTTGAAGAGACTTAACAAGCTTTTCTACAGGAATTTCTGGGATGGAAGGGAATGAGATCTCAGGAACAGTAATTTCTGGGAAGGTCATCTCAGGCATGGAAGGAAGGTAGTTCATTTTCAGATCTCCAAAGAAAGCATCCACATCAGGCATTTTGATCTCAAAGTTTACAATGAAGTCCAAAAGTTCAATGATTCTCCGCTTGATGTCATCAAAGGAAATTGTAGTGGCTTTCACAGTGTAGGAGCCCAGGATGGTGAACTCAGGGATGTCCAGCCGTGTTGGGATTTCAAAATCACCAAGCTTGAACTTCATTGAAGGCACAACAAAATCAGTGAAAGGAATGATGAAGGATGGGATGTTCAATTCAGCCTCTTTAATTCCTCGAAGGATCCCATCAACGATTTGCTGAATCTCACTGATGATTTTTTGCTCAGGTACTACCTTTTTAATGATCTCAACCACATTATTGAACTTTTTCTTGGTGATGGTTATGGCTCTTCTGTACAGGTGGTTCAAAAAGTCAAGATAACTGGAAATTTCAGCTCTGAAATCAATATTTGTAATTTTGACTTTCATATATTCAGCAAATCCCCGAACGTTATCAAACACAAGTTCGTCAGTCATATCCTTTACAGATTTAATCATTTCTGCAACTTTGATTTCTCTCAGACGGTCCATAAGCGCTCTTCCAGAGGATAAGAGAAGGTTGACAAAATCTCTTGTTGCCTCAAGCTTCTGGGGAATTTCGAGGGTCTTGATCAGTTCATTCACATAAACTGTGGACTCGGCGATGAACTGATTAGCAAAACTTACAAAGTCATTGTAGTCCAATGACTTCAGCTTCATCACCATAGCTTCAATGCAGGTATTCAGCTGGTGAATGATATCCTTAACCTCAGTTTCCTTCATGTAGTTGATAACAGCCTCGTAGAGGGCAGGAAAGTCTAAGTCCGTCACCATTTTAGCTACAGCCTTGATGGTTTCTTCAATTCTGAACTGCTTGATGAGCTCCACGGCCTTTTCCAAAATAGCTTGAACCTTTTTGTCAGCCTCGAACTTGACAACAAACTCTCTCATTTTGGCATAGAATGCGTTGATCTTACCCACGATATCAAGGTCCTGAATGAGTGTTTTTATATAATCTGTTGTTTCGCTGAAAATCTCTGAGGGAATGAAGCTCACGAGAAATTTAACAGTGTCTTGAAATCGGTTTGATGTAACGTACTCCCTCAGTTCAGTAGTAAATTTCAGCAAGTCAAAGGACTCAATCATTTGTTTCATCTCACTCATCATTGATTGCAGATTGGCCTTGATTCCATATTCTGCATCAATATCTTGTAGAAATGCAATGCTGCTGCCTTTCAGTTTTTCCAGGTCAATCTGTTGGATCATCTCCTTCATGGTGTCAATCACATACACAACCATAGCCTTGATGTCATACTGCTCATTAAAGGCAATCAGCTGTTTCTGGATCTCCTGAATGAACATTTCAGGCTTGGTGGCATAAGCAGCAAACAATTTCTGGATGTAAACACTGAGATCATCCAGCAGTTTCTCAACATTAGCCTTCAGGTTTCTGAAAGAGGCTTCCACATCATCCATGGTGAAAACATAATTTTGGGTAAAGTCAGTGAAATACTGCTTCAGTCGAATTAGGTTGCCTTCTACATTAAGTTGAGAAACAAAGTCACTTACGCGCTGGGGTAGAGCCTCAAGTTTCGCCCTGATCTCTTCATTGTTGATGTAGTCTTGCAGTGCCTCTGCAATCTGCACAACAAAGCCCTTGATACTTTCTAAGAAGACAGGCAGATTTTCAATTAGAGGAAACTCAATCATATGACTCTCTGTGTTCTTGTCGTACTTCAGGAAGCCGGAGAGGGTGAATTCCTGGTTGTCTGCGGATTGCCTATTGAGGATGTTTGTGAGGATGGTGCCAGAAACCTCAACTCCAGTTCTCTCAGGTGTGTTGTAAACACTCATGTCCTGATTAAAGGCATGCTCATTCAGTTTAGACTTCATTCTGAAACTGGTCTTCTGTTCTTGGAGTGACAGAACATTATCCATTTTGTTGTCGAATGTGGTCTCAAGTGCAAACCCATTATCAAGCTGCTGGGCTACTGATGCTCTGCATTCATGTGAGCTAGCAAAAGCCAGAGGTTGTGCTTTAAGCAGGAACTTGCCATAGAGCTGGGCACTGTGCTTTCCATACATGGTCATGTCTCCATCAGCATTGAAAATTGCATCAAGGTTGAAATCAAAAGGCACAATACTGCAACGGATGGTGTGGTCAAAGCGCATTGGCTGTGAGTTAAAGCGGGCATCATTGGTGATCCTGGCAGCAAGGCCAATAACTTCAAGCTCAGTGTTGTGGCTCATGTGAGTTCCAAAGACTTTTCCAGTTGTGCTGCACTTTGCGTTAGCAGTCATATCAGAATAAGTTACCTGATAGGTGTGCTTGATCTCTTCCTCACCATAGATGGCTTTCAGGCTTCCCGTCATGTCCATTTTGTACAACTCTGCCTGCAGCTGGGCCTCATTAATGAAGTTGGCATCCAGAAGTTTCAGGTTGTTATTGACAACAGCAGAAACAGTGTAGGGTTTCAAGTTCATGGTGATATCATGAGTGTAAGAGGCATAATCACTTGCAGTGGCTTCAGCCTTTGAGTTGAAGTCAAACGTAGAGAGGGTAATGGTCATGGTATTCTCATTATCAGCTTTGATGTCACGCATTGCAGCTTTGTTGGTAATGGATAGAGTGGCTCTTGAACCATCAAACCCAGCATTGAAGGTGTTTTCCAGGGCTAGGGGACTCTGGAGGGTGGTTGTTCCACTTGTGGTGATCCCATAGTTGTTCATTCTCAGTGTAGCCTTGTGAGTAGCCTCATTTTCAAGGAGCTTCATGGTGGCATCACTGTTTAAAACTAGACCACTGACATCAAGAGAGGCAGTCAGCAGAGAGTAAACACGGTTGTCAGAGTGGTCTGCGTTTGTCTCCATTCTCATGACGACTTCACCGGCACCAGCAGAGGCTTCAGCCTGGTTGCGGATCTTCATACCAAGAGCAAGAGCATTTGCGTCACACTTCAATGACAGCTTACTGTCTTTGAAGGAAAGCTCAGCAACGTGGGTCAGGGTGTTTTCAAAGGCATTGGTGTTAGACACAACTGAGAATTCACCATTGGCAAGGGTTGCTGCAATCGTGTTATGAGCCTTGAAAAATGTTGACTCAATCTGAACTTTAGAATCAACGTTTGCCTCTGGCCTGAATGGGAAGATGGAGAATGACTGGGATGAAGTTGTCTTGCCATACATGGGTCCAGCCTTGAACATACCCTCAAAGTTGCTATCAGCAGAGAATTCTTCAGTGCTGAATCCAGCCATACCATTGTGCTCAAGTTCAACATTGAGACCAAATGGGCTTGTGGCTTCAATCTTGCTGGTTGATCTCAAATCAATTTTGTGTGTGATTGTTGCATCCTCAACAATGCTAACACTTGCTTCAATAAATTTGTGGGTGAAAGAGCTTTTCAAATGGGCCTTGATGGAATCAGTGATCGCCAACAATCCAGAGCCTAAATAAAACACAAAAGTAGAAATGTTTCAATAAAAGATTTGAGATACCTTTGAACAACACATAATTTTAACTCAAAGTTAAGGATAAAATCCTTTAACCATATTTACTATGAATTACCTTCAATCTTCATTGAGAGGATGTCAAGTGGGGAGGTTCCTTTCACATCAAACTTAGCTGAGTAGCTTGGTGTCTCCACAACATCTTTGCCAGCAGCCATTGAGGCCTCCATGTCGTATAGGTTACTCCTCATCAGAGCTGAAACTTCAGTTTTGCCAAAAAGAGGAATAGACAGAGTAAGGCTCTCAGGTACAACAAGGTCTGGGATAGGAATCTCCATAGAGACAATCTCCAGTCCAAACTGTGGCAGAGACACACGAGGTGTGGTCAAAGCTGGTGGGAAGTTAAGCTCTTCTGTTGACTTTCCTCCAAGTGGGAGAGGGATAGCAATGGTAAAGCGCTCATTGTTGAAGGTGTAGACGACCTTTGCCTCACTGTTGAAGAGGCAGAAATTAAATTAATTAAATGCATAAATATTCTGGAAAAAATATTGACATTATCTATGCATTAATCATAGAGCTGTTCACACGTACCTGTTCAAGAACAATGTCTCTGGCAGGGAAATCTCAGGCATATCAGGTACTCTGAAGTTCTGGATGTAAGGGATATCAGCACCATACTTTTCCATGTAGTTGTTTGCTGCCTAGAAAGAAAAAAAAGGGAAAAAAATGTCAACCCTGGTTTTATGCATTGTGTCACATTTTTACTAACACAATCACAATAACTCTTAAAGCCAAGATTCATACCTCCACAAATTTCTTGAAGATGTGACGGACTCTCATGTCGGTCTGCCCCACCTGCATGTCAAGCAGTTGGTTGCCATACATCTCAATCATATCACCATTTGGCAAGCTGGAGGTTTCAGTGTTCACATCAGACTTGAATTCAACCTCAATCTTGCTGGCATCTGCAACAATAGAGTACAATAAAATTAAAAATTAAATTATTTTTGTTATGTAATATTCTGGGGAAAAAAAGAAGTAACTGAAAAAATTATGTTACCATATTTCATTGCGATTTTCTGCTCAGAGGTGGCGTCCATGATCTTGATTTCACTCTTCAGCTCCAGTTCCAGTTCTTCATCACGCTTCATGTTAGCTGTGACAGTGGCATCAGTTTTGATTGAGGGTACAAGAAGTTGGACTTGCAGCATGCCTTCCTTCATGGCCTTCAGACTGAAAAATACAACTTTGAATTAGCGTACTCTCCAAAAAAAGAGGGTGACATTAATGTTATATCATGAGGAATTATAGTTAATCTCTTACTTGGCACGTCCAACCAGAGAGAGCTGAGGGATGTTCTTGTTTATGAAGTCAAGAGAGATGGAGTGAGTTCCTTTGCCCTTGGTGTTTCCATCAACAACACCCAGCCTGAGTCCAGCCTCCACATCGTAGTCTGGGATCTGGATGTCGGCGGTGATGACATTCTTCCTCCTGTTGTATTTCATGATTGCTCTGGCTTCAGTGGGATCTGCACCTGTTTTTGACCAATCAGTAGATTAATATTAGATAATTCCATTAAATGTGAGTTTTTTCTAAAAAGTGTTAGTGTTAAATAACAGTTTTTAAATGTTGTACCTTCAGCCCTCAGGATAAACTTCACAGAGTCAACCTTCTGCCGGCCCTCTTCTCCCTCCCTGAGGAGCTCATAGGCAACAGTGGCTGTGTACTCGGTGACCTCACCAGTAGGGTGAAGCTCTACAGCAAATCTATTTAGATAATTAAATTAATTAGCCAATATTCACAAATGTATTGTAAAATGACAATTATTTAGTTTTGAAAGTTTTTCTCACTTGCTGTCTCCGGTGAAGGGGAAGTAGGGAGCTGTCTCCTGAGAGAAAGCATCAGTGTACTGCAGAGCAGTGCAGTATTTCATTCCAGCAAAGACAGGCGTGCACTCACTGACATCAACCTTGTCCATCACCATAGGGGGGATGGTCATCACCTCTGATCCAGTCACTGCCACCAGGGTGTTTCTAAATTTTAAATGCGACACAGTTAAAATGTATCACTGGCTGTTTTAAGTTAAATATATAAAAACATTTCTTTTCAAATTAGACTTACGTCATCTTTATGAGCTTTGTAGGCTTCATTGGAGCAGGGATTGTCAGCTTGACGTTGTCACGTTCCATGGAGATCTTGGCACTCAGGCCACTTTCATGGAAAAGGTTGGTGTGCATCTCTAATCCAGAGTTGACATATTCAGGGATGTGGGAGCCAACCTGAGTTACAAACTCAACGCCAGCAGAGGGCATGAAGGTGACTTCGCTCTGTGGAAACATGGTAAATACAGGTGATTTATTGAGTTGATTTGGTGTCATAAAAAAACAACACATTGGTAGTTATCTAACACATTTTTGGAAAGAATCTTGAAGATAATTACCATGTCACGGGCAATGTTAAGTCCACCCTTGATGCCGGGGGTGAAAGTACCAGACAGTGCAACCCTCAGAGGCACACCAGTGACAGTAGGCAGGAAGAATTCGTTGTCCATGAAGATGTAGTGGGCAAAGATTGTGTTGTCAGCCTTGGTCATCAGTGCCTTCATGAGCTGTGTCACATAGAATACACACAGGATATTTAAATCATAAATACAGACCCTCTGATTTAATGCATTACTTCAATGCCAGTTCCTTCAAGGAAGTTTTCCCTTCAAAAATAACTTCCTTACATCAGCAGGGAACATCTTCAGCATGCTGTCAATCATCATGGCAGCAGAGTAGGCCATCTCCTCCATTTCATTGGTCCTCAGATATCCCAGCTCATTTCCCAAAAGCCTCAGGTAAACCATGGCCTCGGGGGACTGTGCAGTCTTCAGTTCCTTCACCAGTTTGTTGAGGTTACGTCCGATGTCCCTCATCAGGTTCTGGGAAGCCTAAACATAGATGTGAACACTCTATCACATGATTTTTTCTCTCATGGAAAAGTTGGTCATTCATTGAGTAGCATGATAAATGTGTACAAAATAATTTGGTCTGAGTACCTGTCTCCTCATTCTGTTATTCTTCATAGCAGGCAGCATGTTCTGCAGGATCTCATTGACTCTGAATGGCATGTTGTCAGAGACAAAGTACATTGTCTTCAGGGCAGTGTCTGGGAAGAATCCATTCTTTCCAAACAGGGCATCAACAGTTGGCTCAAATCCTTTGCCCTCCATACCAACCTGTAATGGTCACGCAATTTTCAAAATCACGACTTGGCTTGCTGAAAATTCATCTCAAATCATAAATTTGATTAAAATAGTTTTTACCTCCATCATATCAATGTCATAGCCAAAAGCCTTCAGAGTCATTTCAAGCATGACCTCCTTTGGCAGGTAGCTGGTACTCTCAAAGATCATGTTGCCCTCCACAGATCCGATCTTGTAGTTGCGGGAGAACTTGGTTGGGTCCATAGTAGGTCCAATGTCATTACCCTGCAGGGCATCACGGATCTTCTGCCTCAGTCTGTATGAAACATAAGAGAATTGCAGTTAAACAACTGATGGTGATCAAATCAGGACTCCTACTCTTTATATAAATAATATAAAGATGAAGGTGATCTTCTCTTCACTCACTCTTGGGTCTCTGGCTCAGTTGAGGACAAAATGTTGGTAATGTGGGAGATCACAAAGCTCTTCACTTGTTTGTCCTCCTCCTTAGGCAAAGCATCGGCCAGCTGGGCCAGTTCAGTGGACTGTGGGTCCTTCATAAGAACCAGATATGCAGCGATGCGCTTTTGCATGGGGCTGGCGCTGTCCAAAAGCACCTGCATCAGGACCTCTCGGGCCTGTTAAAAAATAGAGATAAATGAAATTTAAAAAAAATTAATACGGTAGAATCAAACCAGTAAAGTTTCAAAACAGTGAAATAATTTGAATTACCTCCACAGGGACGGGAGTCAGTCTGTACACTTGAATGGCAGCCTGCTGCACAGCTGGAGAAGCTGCAGGTTGGTTCACACACTGGATGACAGCGGCTCTGAGTGCAGGACTGGCAGGTCCTACAGCTGCAGCCATGTTTCCAATAACCTATAATCAAAACAAAAACAATGTTTTCTTTTCTAATTGTGCAGAAATTAACCATAGACAAACTTTCAAAGGTCAGGTTAAATTGATTTGCAGTTGTAACCCACTTCCTTACATTATCCATCTCTTTAAACGTATACCATGCTTTCCTGCATTTTGACATAACATATGGTACAGCATATGGAATCAGCAGTTTAACAAATTTTGAAAATAGGAGTACTGTAATAGTTATTGTATCTACCCTCAGTGTCATGAAAGTGTTGTCCTTGGCACCGGAGCAGTCACCCAGCTGGGCAGCCATGAACTCAGCAACAGAGTAAATCTCAGGGATCAGTTTTCCTTCAGCTTTGTAAAACCTGTTAAAAAAAGAGAAGAGAGATTTAGAATTCAAGGCCTGAATATCTTAATTTACGCAGAGACACATTTTAAGATAATTAACCTGGACTAAAGTACGTTTAACTTCACTCACCTCTTGACAACATTGCTCAGGGCATACATGATGGGCTTGCTGGGCTTGTATTTGGCCATCTCAAGCATGTCATTGATCAGGAGAGCAGAGGGATTAGACACGAGTCCCATAGCGAAAACACCGGCATCAACCTCGAGTGCTGAGGTGTCAAAGGTCCTGAGGATCTGCATGATGGCACTGCTGCACTCAGGGGTTCCACACTGGGCCAGAACCTGGTAGGTCAGGACACGGGACACGGCAAGAGCCTCGGGAATGGCAGGGCTCAGGGTCTCAGTCTTCATACCGCGGACCATGGTGACAAGCTTGTGGAAGAGGTGGGCCCTCCTCTCACCCTCAGTCTCGGGCAGATTGGCCAGTTCTCTCAGGAGGTTCAGACCTGCCTCTTTATCCTGGACAACACTCTTGTCCACAACAGACTCCATGTGAAGACCCTTGAAAATGTCACCTATGATACAGAAGCAACACAGTTAGAATGAGTTACCTCTAGTGACCAATCATCTCTAAATCAAAGCTATATAAATTAAACAAAGGGGCTTACTGTGGTCAAAAACTCTTTCATTGTGAGGAGACACCTGGACCAGGGTGAGTTCTTGCTTTCCAACATTGGTAACTCCATATTCTCCCCTGTAAGAACAAAACATATGGTTTAACATACTGTGGATACATAAGATATATTAGTTTGTACACAAGCATAACAGAGCATTGTACGGAGTCTAGTACAAGTTTTAACTTACTTGTGTGAGAAGGGGATGAGGATGTGGTTTTCAGTGCAGGTCCCGTAGGTCATGTGTTTCTTCTCATTGTCAAACTTGTAGTTACAGGTCTGTGAGCTTCTGACCAGCTGGGCAAGAGGGTAGTGCTGAAAATTGAGAAATACTTATATTAATGTGGTGGACTAAAATCCAAAAATGACCTTTGCTGCTATCACACATATACTGTATATATTGTGATCTGATAACAATCCATGAATGAGGTTACCATGCCAGACATGAGTGCCAGGGGGCTGGTGTGATCTCTCATGGGGACAAACTTGTCACATCTGGACAGATCCCTGTTGAGGCTGATGTCAGTTGCGATGTCCTCTCTAGCGTTGACAGTGTAGTAGGTCTTGCACTTGCCGTGGATAGTTGGCTGAAATAGTTTTTAGAAAAGTTAGAATGTACTGCAGACAGTCTTTCTTTTTTTTTTTTTTTAAAGGCGGTACTGAAACATGCCAATCTTGGTAAATAAATGTACCATGTTCTTGTTCTTCTCTTCTTGCAGCAGTGGCACAGCCAGGGCAGAGATGATACCCCTCTTGATGTTCAGGATTGTGGTTGTCTCCCCATCCTCAGGGTACAGTTTCACGTCATACGCACCCTCAACCATAACCTTCAGAGGGTATCTAAAAGAAAATGCACAATATTTAAATTTAATTGAGAGTGCAAAATCTCCCAAAAACATCATTGATAATAAAGTTTTGCAGTGATTTTCATGGATGTAACGTACCTCTCCATTTCAGCAGCAAAGGCAGCAGAGCCGGGTGCAGGTCTGAACACAGGGTTGCCCTCTGCGTCCATGCTGACCACCTCACTCAGGCTACAGCCAGTGGTGCGGACGATGAAACTGCATGTTTGAGGCACTTCAATTTCAACCTGTGGGAGGGAGGTAAATGTTTTTTTTCCCCTCACTATCTGAAAATGATGGTAAGATTAAAAAAACATGATTGCGAAAGACCTTTCTCATACCTTGCAAGAGGCCTTGGGTCCGTTCTTGAGCTGTGAGGCTCCGTTGATGGCATTCAGAGATTCAGCTTCATAGTGGTATTCATATTTGTGCAGGGTCTTGTAACGGTCGGCCACTGGAGAAGAGAAAACCATAAAATTACAGTAAGTGTCTAGGCTCGATGTCAACGCAGACATTTAACACATAACATGAGTGTGATCACAGCAAGGAGTCTTGTGTAACTTACGCAGGCAGGTTGGTTGATCATCTTGGGCAACTGTAAAGAAAAAAGTCAGAGATTTCTTTTTAGTGAATCTAATGGAATAAAATATAATATAATTAATCCACTAGGTCCACTATTTATGCATTACTGCATCAGTTAAATGGTATTTTAAGCAAAAAGAGGTGAGATCAGAAGTTCTTGAAACAGCTAAAGAGGCAACCAGCAGTATTTTTGGTTCCTCAAGCTCTGTAGACATCTCTATATTTGTTATTTTTATTTTATGTTTATTTTAAGAGTATTCTACTTTTGTTAAAAAGACTAGAATACAATTTAGAAAATGTTTGATTAAACAATTTCCCTGGAAATTGAAACAAACTCACTGTTACTGTTAAACGATGTACAATAGTCAAAGAAACTACTCACGAGCCAAGGCAGATGTGCCAAGGAGCAGCAATAGGCAGAGCTTTGAGTCCCCCATGATGGGTTCGTTGAAGCTCTCTCACCCTTGGAGCTGACAAGGAGTACTCAGACGAGACTGATTTCTCAGCCTCAGCTTGGGGCTTTTATACCCTCAGGTTGGGCTCCGTCAGAGGACCGGGAGGCACAGACAGTGCAGTGAAAGCTCAAAGTCCACCCCGCCCTCCTGTGTGGAGGGACAAAGGCAAAAGGTACTCACAGGCTTACAAAACTGATCTTTTCTGATAAATGTCTTTTTTTTATTTTAGCTGCATTAAACATGCATTTTATGGATATTTAATTGTGCACAGGACTTGATTTATTAAAAGACAATAACAATGAGCCTTATCAGATACTGGTGGTTTTATAATACTTTATTGCTTTTAAAATAACTGAGATATCAAAGAAGTGCAGCTGTGCAGGCGTTTTTTGTTTTCAGTCATATCTGGGCCTCAATGATGATATAATCCAGTGATTTACTGTTATTCACTGTGAAGATTTATGATGATGATTATAGACCAAATGATTTTATTATATAACAGGCAGAAGTTTATATTCATGACTGTTGTAACATGTAAATTCAATTAACGTGGTTCACCAACAGTGACCCCTCCAGTGTAAATGAGGTCACTGATAGACACTCATTATTGAGCACAGAGTGATCAAGGCGTGCTCCAAACACAAAGTCCCCCAAGACGAAAAGATGATAAACTTATCAGCGGCTTTATCCGCTGATGACACTGACCAAAAAGAAACCCAGCACCTCAAATCAGCAACTCTTGTGTTATGTAAATGTTGGATTAGTCCTTCGGTGTTGGTTTGGTCATTTTATTTACAGTGCTGTAAATTCATCGGAGTCGGGTAAGAATAGTCTTACAGTCATTCGGTGATATCTTTGAGCACAGTTATGAAACACAATAGAGTTTGACACACATAAGGGCTAGACTTACAGTCAGGCTAATCTTTACAGTTAAAATAATAATTAGTATTAGTGTACAGTAGACTAAACTGGGACTGCAGTCAAGTACGGCTCATGCAGCGATAAACTTGGATTGACTGAAGTCTTTACTTGTATTAGTTTATTATAAGTATTTCATTTCTAGAGAACATTCGGCTTTTAAAACATGAAATAGATTTTTTGTTCTTTCGTGCATTGATCACATAACTCCATCTGAACATTGTGTAATGGCCTGTTAAAAGTCAGATGCTGACTCTTGTTTGCACTGACAGGCATGTACACAGATAGTCCAGTCCAAAGGGAGCCTGAGCCTCTGAACACTGTATGCTTCATTTACATTTTAGACGCATGAATTCATCATCCGTCAGATTTTTACATGTTTGTATAAAAGTAGACATTTGCAGTAACGACAATATGCACCAATACCGTTGTTACAAAATCACCAGACGCTGTATCGCCCGCAACCTAATTTCAGTCTGCAACAGAGTTCTCAGGGCCGCCAGTTTATGAAGTCAGAGTGGCTGCAGAGGAAGAATATGACAATAAGAAGATGATTAGTAGAAGAAAAAGAGGCAGCACAGACCACAGCAAGCGGGTCACATTCATTTATCTCATTTATTTACTGCCAAAAGACTTAAAAGAACATTCTGCTGCTGTTTTCCACCTGATGAGGCCCATTAGAGTGGTTCTAAACTCTGTGACCCACATCACAGGGGGACGGACATGTGGTCTAGCAGGGCAGCTTTGGCACTCTTTGCCTAATCAATCGTTGTGCATAAAGGTTAACTGAGAACACTGATTCTATTTCCTAAGTACTATTCCCTTTTATTATTCATTTATTTCATGTTTGTCAAAATGGAGCCTGAAAAGTATGTGTTGCTTCATGACAGTGCATGATCAAACTGCATGATAACGTGACCACATGACAGTTTGAGACGGGTACTGTATGTACTCTGTGTAATCAGTGGTTATCTGTAGATTTAATCGTATTTCCCATCCTTTCTGTATAGATTGTTGTGCTGTGCTGAGTAGTTTGCTAGTTCGAGTCTTTGTACTTGAAGAGAGATTGTCAAAATCGGACGTAGATCTCATATATTATGTGCTTTTTATTAGAAATATATATATGCAAATATAAATCAAGGAGCTGCACATAGCAGCTGCACATAGTAGCTGCACATAGCAGCTCCAAGTGATCTTAAAAAATTTGATAGCATTTTTTTAGGAGGTGCTGCGAGAAATAAATTGAAATGAATGTCTACCAGTACATGAGTGAATGAGTGTATATTAAAAATACATTGGTTAAAATGCCTAGCCTGCAGATCTGCAGGCTGCATAATACAGTTTGGAATACAGTCTTCTACAGTTTACTGACCTATCAGTCAGTCTGATTGAGCAAACATTGGCTGAAAGTCCAGACACAATGAAGTCATCATGCACACAGCATATCACTGTGTCATAAACCAGCATGTTCGCTCAAACTCATATTGTTCTTCAGCTTTATCTGGAGCTGACAGATAGCGCTTCAGATCAACCCTGATAAAAAATGATTTGAAGTCTGATCAAAGTTTATCACGTACTATACATACATGAAAGATGTGCAGGAATCCTTCAATTTCTTGTTGGCATGAAGATTCCTATGTTCAAATATTAAAAGTCTAAGGACTAGTAAGTCTCATATAATTGATATTCACCAACCAGATTACCACATTTGGAATTCTTGATGCAGGGTAGCATTTTTTAAAGAGTTGCTTTTAGAGTACTGTATGCATGAGGTATTTCTGTCATTGTATGCAAAGTATTTTATTGGTGTAGTATTTGATCACAAAAGAAAGAAGTGTGCATAAATGTGCACAGATAATATTATTTTGATATTTGTTTATGAAACATGAAAAACTTTTTGTTTTTAAATATAAAGTTTGGTGCTACCTAAAGGAATGACTGTCAAATGGTCAGCATATTTTATATATAGATATTTTTTCCAGGGATGCGTTGCATCAATACTTGGTCACGTTTTATGTGCGTAGAAAAGTTGCTTGCAATTGCAGAACACACACACACACACACCTGACTAGTTGAAAGTCCCCCTTCCTATCGCCTATATTGAGTCCTTATTACTGCAGAACACACACTGTACTCCGGCTGTACAGAACATGCAGTATTGTGAATCCGTACAGTACATGATTTACACTGAATGTTTGGCTCACTTCCAAGATGACATATGCAATGGTTACACCTGCAGACAGATACTGTGTTTGGACTTTGGAAAAATTGTGCTGGATTCAACCTTTGTTCTACTTCTGTAGATCTGACTGACTGCATACTGCTATAGTAACAATATAGGTATGAAAACATAAAAGCACTGCTGGTACATGTGTTGAATAAACAGGAAAACTTAACCTTATGCCCCCCTCAGGCATCATACATCAATATGTTTTTCTGCTTTTTTTTTTTTCATAAATCACAACTTCAAACTTGCTCAAAACTACCAAACATTCAGTAATTTTCAGGATTTAACCCTTTAAATTCACATGCTGCAGGACCTGCCGGTCTGCTGCTGGAAATGATCTAAACTAAATTATTATTTATGTACATTTTTTGCCTTGAAGGTGTCCAGAGGGTAGTAAATTTGAGGAGGGCACAAGAGTTAACTACAAAAGATATCTCTATAATAAAAAATAAAAAAAATCCCATTACAAAATCACAGTTATCAAGTCATACGGTCACTTACAATCTACATACATCTAGAAACTTGGAAAGTCTACTCAGCATTGCCACTATCAGCACAGCACAATAAAAAGTGAAGTAGTTCTAATACGATAAGCGAGCTGCAGGTCTGACAGCACATGTAGCTGTTATCAGTATACTTTATATTAGCATGCCGACATGATTCTACTGTCTGCAGCCTCATTGACTCCTTCAGATTGCAGCATGTCCAAAAAATAAAATCAGTCATTCGATAGAAGTTCTGCATAGTGCATTAGAGTTGCTACTCTTGTAGCTATTAAACCTCTGTTCCCAGGCACAGCTTGACAGCGTTATTCCCATCCACAGTCTAACCATTAGTTCCCCTGTGGTGCTCATTGGATAATCACTTTTTCAACTGAGAAACTGCTGCTTCACGCCATGATTCAAAGGTCTGGAGCCAGACGACTGGACTGCCTGAGCTCAAAAAAAGGGAAAATGGCACAGTTTCTCCGCTAACAATGCTGACATGGTTAGAATGAGATGAAAATCACTTGAATTATACAAACACTGTTAATGATACGCAATAATCAGAGGACAAATTGAAGCTAAGTTTTACATGAGGTTTGTACCAGACTGTTGTTTACATCTGAAAATAATAATAATATAATAATATATAATAATATATATAGTGATGGCTGCTAACACCACATGAATGTACATCAGAATTTATTTGGTGTTCAATGGTGTTCAATATTCAGTCTTCTTTTAGCTTTGTTTTGGTCACCACTAACAAGGTAATAACTGTCGGTCTAGCTGTCAAGTGTCCCCCTCTGTAGTTGCAATAATTGCTAAGTTGAATAGATGTCAAGTTAATTCATCGAGTGTACAAATATATATAAATATTATGTTTTACCAAACCATAAATGCTCCTCAAGGTACGCCTCGAGCACTGCGAAATCTACTCATCATGTTTACAGTTGAACAAACTGATAAACTCACGTGTGGCAACATTACACGTGACTTAACATAACTGTGTACTGACATGTTGGATGACTTGGTTTGATGTACTCTGGACTCTGCCGAAGGTAATATTGACGCTGTGAGAAGTGTGCATCAAGCAGAAATAAAGTGAATTCAACACATTGAGAATCATTAAATGATGATAAAAATGATTTATTGTACTTAAATCAAATAAAACTCTAACTATGTGTTTCCTAAATATTGACAGATACTACAGAGGAGAGCTTTGCCCTGCCTTTGCTCTGTGTAATGCAAAGACAGATCAATATTTGTGAAGAACGTGTGGTAGGTTAAATGTACATATGTGCCACGGAGGAAGAACATCACATGTTTTCATGAAGAATTGTAACACAATTTTGCACCGTGCATCGAAATTTATTTCTACATCAGGACAGTATGAAACACTCAAACAGTAAGTATATGTTTCTAAAATTATTGTAATTTTCCTGCAGAATGCAGCTAAAACTATAGATTGAATTCTAAATTCTTGTCCCATTTCATATGTGGTTGTTCCACTAAAACATTTTGTTTAATTAATAAAATATTATGTGCTCTTGTTGGCAAATAATGAAACAATGTCAAACATCAAATGTTGTGGTCACAGTTAAATACTTGAGAAAAGAGGACATCCGAGTACAGAATACTCTTTTTGTAGGTTAATTGGCCAGAGAGGGACTGTGCCCCTTCACACATAAACAAACCTGTCTGATCTCATAAAGGCCACACAGCTGAGTTCAACATTTTACTTGACCAAGCAGCAACACTGCAGTGCCAGCAGAGTCAAGGGATGTCAGCGCCCCCGTGTGGATCTTTATTTTTCTGCTGAACAACACAGAAAATATCCCTCCCTATACAATATTTCTACTTAATTGCACCAGTTCAGATTGATACTTTTTAAGTATCTACAGATATTTTCTTCAGTTACGTTATTGAATGCATCCTCAAATTGGAACCATGAAATGTTTGGCTGCTTTAAAAAAGACTTAAAAATACTTGACAATTAGTACTTATACTGTTGGATAGTTTAATTTGTTACAAAGCATCATGATTTATAAGGTGGTTGGATTTAGCAAAAGTAGCAACTAGAGCTGTCAAATAAACAAACAGTTCACAAGAAAATTCAAATAGAAATAGGCTACACAAATATTAAAAACGTACAAATAAGTATCTCAAATTTGCAATTATTTACAGTGTTTGAGTAAATGTACTTAGTTACATTCCACTACTGAACTACAATAGTGTAGTTTGACTGAAAAAACAGACAGCAGCATATCCTGTAGTATCTCTGAGCAAAATTAAATAAATGCATACTACAAACGTATAAAGATGTAAAATGTAACATATGATGACAACATATGCTTTAACATACGTGTAGTTTAATGTAATTTATCCACTATCTATGCATTTCATTAAATGAATAGATTGGATTTAATTAACTGATTATACAAACAGTGTCTCTGTTGGAGGAAAAATAATAACTGTCCAGAAAAACATTGAATTTTTGTTTCTTTCACTTATCTTACAGCAACATGCCAAAATCTTCAGCAGAAGATTTTCTCCAGTGTTTCTTCAGTTTCCATGGAGATTGCTTTGTGTCCGTATTAAATATCATCAGATACAAGAACATTCAACATTATGCCAGCGAGTTAGTAATCAGCATTTCGATCATAGTTTCTCACAGACTTCAGCCAGGGGTGTAGTGGTAAATACATACTGTGGTGGGCAAGCTGTGGCTGACTGATTGATACAGTTGCTCTGTAAATAGCTGAAGTAAACTCTTAGCCTCATTTCATCGGGGTGGAGGTCACCTCTGATTTCTTTTCTATTAGTCAAACTAAAGTTTCCAGTATCAACATTAATGTTTTGTTGCATTTATTTAATCTTATGTACATACACGGGTCTATGGTTTATCTTATAGTGGCCTAAACATGGCGGTTTTCCATGTACACCTTAAGAATAAACGTGAGCTAGAACCAACAATGTTGGTCATCTGGGAAGCCGCCTGCATGGGAAACCTTTTTTGGTTCTGCAAGGAACCTACAAATTGTATCATTAAAGAGTCATTTATTATCAAGCACTGATAAAGTGCTGCAATTGTGTCGTAAATAACGTTTTTTTTCTTAGAGAGTAGTTAAATAACCTATGTTTTATTTTTATGTTGTAAATTTCTCTCCCAGAAATGTATTCTTCTTTTTAACAGAATCACATCAGTGTTTTTCATGTGTGTCTACTCCAACAACCACAGGCCTGAGACAGTATTAAGTTACAAATTGGCAATAACAACAAAAGCAACCAGACTACTTTATCAGTGCCTTGAACGTCCCCTGGACTGTATTGTACTCACTCCTAGGCAGAGATAAACACTCCATGTGCTTATAGAAACAGGTGTCAGGCTTCAGGAAGCCACACACACACACACACACACACACACACACACACACACACACACACCACACACACACACACACACACACACACACACGCACGGAGTTAATTATTTATCCACTCACTGAAATGCTGACATACACACCGCCCTGCCTGCAGTGTCACTTTAGCCTGTGAGAGGTTACTGTCTTGGGCACTGATGGACGTGTGTGTACATCCTCAGAGAGGCTGAGGGAGAATTCACACAATTAGGTTATAACTTGATTATGTAACACTGCCGCTTTGCTTTCTGGTGCAGCTTTGTACACACAACACTAGAAGAACTTATGATATATATATATATATATGATGTTGATGTTTGTAGGTAGGATGCAATTAAAGAAGACAGGTCAACACCTGGATCCTGGATTAAAACTACTGCTATTGTTTAATTAACTTGTGAGTGATAGCGGTGCTGAGCGTGTCCACTAGTATCAACATTTTCCTTCAAATGTGAACCGTTTATTTTAGATATTGTGCTAATAATAGTATCCAGTGATAATTTTTCCACAGGACGCCGCTGCGACTGTTTCTACGATGGAAGCAGCGAGTGTGGACGGGTCCATTCAGTCTGTACGGGGGGTGGCGGGAGTACGAGAAGTCGTGAAATCGCTTTGAAACACAATTTAAAAAGCGGACACGTTCACTTTTTTCACGCCTGTTCTCATCCTTTATGGTTACAAAGTGTGTTCACATCGCTGACGGCCAGCTGAAGTAGTTTAATCGCGTTTAAAGAGACACGAAACCCCCTTTAGTTGTGACTTGGGGGCGTCGGATGAAAGCCGAGCTCTGTGCCACATCTTCCACTAAATGATAAAGCAACGGGAACTGGAGGCAAATAAGAGCCTAGCTTAGAAAATACCGCACTATTTAAGATACTCCGCTCAAACTTTGTGTGTTTTACTTCCTCCCAAAGTGTCAGACAGTTGTTAAACTCACCCGGGCGTCTTAAATTGTTGTATTTTAACAGAGTTGTATCAATAGGAGGAGGTGTTTAGGAGTTAACGGTTTAAGTTTGAGAGGCTGCTAAACCAAAGTGGACTGTTCAACCTGCGAGGGAGACGTCCAGAAACAAAGCCAAACAACAGCAGAGCAACCGTCCCTCCCGAAACAGGTAAGTTTTCCTCACTTTACTCGGTGTGGTTTAATGTAATGTCCAGCCTGCTCCTCCAGTGGTTAGTCTGACCTGGGCAGTTTCCTCAAAGCAGCAGAGGGTGTCACAGGGGCTACACCCATACAGGACTGGACTGCACATCCACACCTTGAGAACATGTTGATTAAAACTGGTTGAAAGACTCTAACATGAGCGTTTCAGCAGCTTGGGCTGTACTGTAAACAGCTCCTGAGATGAATGTCAGTGATATTTGTTTATTTATCTGGTTGAAGAAGGGCTGGGGAATGTCACATTTCCCTAAATCAATAAGACATATGTCACAATATAGTGCAGCAGCACAACCACAGAAGATACATAAAACAGTTCAGGAGCGACTCCACTGTTATATGAGTAAAACAAACACTTCACTAGCTTATTATATATAATAATAATAAACTATTGTGTGCGCTGATTGTGTGTCACATGTTGCAAGCGTTTATATATATGTGATTGCGTTTATATATATGAGAAATGTGGAGTTGAGAGAGATTTAATGAATGTAAAACAAAAGAATTAACAAATTTAGCATAGTAGCATCACGTATCCAGGTTGATAGACCGATCCTTGAAGGGAAGCTGCAGTATGTGCATGAAACAGGTATAAAGTATGCACAAAAAAAGGCTGTCGTTAAGTTTAAGGTGGCAATGTGGTAAAGAGAAGGAAGAACATGTAGCCCCATCTGTGTAAAAATATACAAAAGAAATATATGATAGTTATATAATCATGATATGATTCTGATAAAAGTCTATAAATGACCTATAGCTCGGGGCGTGTGAAGCTCCTTTGCATGTAAAACTTTGTGTTTGTGCCATAGTCATGCTTGCCAGCTTGCTACTATTCAACCGTTATTCCTCGCTGTTGTCGCTGTTTTTTTTCCTCCCTCACACTTGTTAAGGACAAAAAGACCAAAGCCAACATGCGAAGAAGACGATGACAAAGTAGAAGAAGAAGAAGAAGAAGTGTATCCAAAACGTTCACGTACAAACTCGCCTCTAGAATAGAAATAAACTTTGAATTTGTGGACTTTTGCTCACAGATTATTGGATTTAAAATTAGCAGTGAAGCCGTTTATAGAGTGGAAAAATCACGATGAAAGAACAAGAGGAAAAAAATGTTCTTGTTTCCCTCGAGTCTCGGTGTATCTCTTGCCCTGCGTGTGCCCCAGATTGATAGTTATACCGCCTCCCTCTCATAAGCCTTAGCGCTACTATCCTGTTGCCTTGACTACTGGTGTGTCAGGGGACTTCATCCAGATCCTCTCCGTGATTTTCTCTGACACTAGTTCAGAGAGACTGCCACGAAGCAGCGCCGAAAAAGCGAGAATAACTGGAGAGCTCATTTAGTCTTTCTTTCCCTCCCCTCCTCCTTACGCTGGACCACCTGATGCAGTCTTTAGTTACCAGCAGCTCACAGTACTTCAGCACTGGCAGTGCCGCTCTGCTCCGCCGCTGCACGGCAGGCTGCGCGCACCGCTAAAATTGGGAAGCCGCCTGCTTTCTCTCTGTGCGCCGGACCATATCAGTTTGTTTGATTTACATTCCATTCAAAAGAGGCGCGACACAGACAGCATGAATAATATTTTCCCCACCGTGTTTATGCAGAGTCGAGCGTGAGAAATGCCCTGTCAAATATCAGCTCTATTTTGGGGAAATAAAGCAGAAATGGTCCTGTTGATGAACAAACTTTGGGCACTGGAGTCTATAAAAGGTCAGAGAACGCTGAAAAAATGTCCAAACCCCAGACAGGTGATTTACTATAAAACAGGTGTAGCTGAAACAAGGTATTTTTTACTTATAAAATGACTTATATAAATAATTGAGAGTCAAATATAGATATATAGTCTTTACTTTGATGCAGGTTGTCTTTTGCTCTCTAACCTGTGCACCGTCAGAAGCATAATGAGCTCCATAAGCTGCGTGTCATGCTTTCTAGATGCATGCACCACCTTCATCTGTCCCGTTCTGACTGTCTTCTCTATACAAGAAGTAATGAGCATCTGGAAAAAGCAAAGAATAAAAGCTTTCTTTGTTGTGACAAGCCATTACCCAGGAAATGAGGTGGGCCTAAGAATGGCAAAGCGCAAAGCTGGGTCAGAGGTTTACAGGATCCCCACAGCAGGCTCGGAGAGGAGGGTACGTGCTGCACTGGAGCACTGTGTGAAACAGTCTCATTAGACAGGGGAGCCCGCTGGAAAACATACAGAACAGGGATGGCTATGGGGGTTGGGGGACAAGGAGAGAGACTGTTGCTGTGTAATCGAGGGGAATTGCAAACACCGAGTGCGGAGCGGCGATCTGGAGGGGCTGCCGTGTATCAAACAACACTCACTGACTTGTGTTGTCCAGCTTACGAACCTACTCTGCGCGGAAAGGCGTTCGGAGCGCGATTCTCTCCGCAAAGGGGGTCACACGGATGTCAGAGAAATATCTAGAAGTTATTTCTGACAACATTTTCCACTGCACCAAGTAGCGGCTTGGAGAAATGACACCAGAATAGCCCAGTTCCCAGCTGTAAAAACGTATAAAACATCCTGTGACGTCTGCCAGTGTAGGAAACGTTTACCGGTACATTTTACAGGCACAAATGGAAAAAAAGATACAGGTAATTACTCAGTGTTTTGAGGCAAGCTCTGCAGTGATTATGATAACATGGAATAAGGCTTAATTGCAACCCCAACTTTTTCATTTTAGGCTTTAATGAGCTAAATTCAGAGGTTAGTGGAATCTGTAAAACTGTTTTTCAACCCACAATCTTCCATATGTGTGTTTGTATTATTTTACAGTACACATTGTTTGCTGTTTTCTCCCCAAATCATAACTCTTGGTAGTAAACTCTGGATCTTGAAAGCTCACAGCGGCCGCTGCTCCGTCTCCCAGCCTGGAATCTTCTAGGTTTCATGTGGCTTTGTGTGTTTGAGGGAATAAATAGCAACGCCCATATTTATGTCTGCTCCAGCTCAGCCTGCAACACTGAGCTGTCCTGGAAAAGTCCATGTGACCCAGAGCTGAGGAGGTGCCGCTGCTGCTTCCTCGTCCTGTTAGAGCGGAAGGACTACGTCCTGCAGGCACTGCGTCGTTTATAACACAGCCATGTTAAAACACAGTCAGCAGATGGTTAGATTATATTAGCGGGACAGTCCCGCGCCGTAACATTCGCAGGCTCGCAACAAAGTTGGATAAGGCACCACAAAATCCCGGTTCAGCGCTCAAATATTCCAACAATTATTTAATTTAATTTTGGTGTGGACATGTGAGCATGCTGACGTTTAGCTCAAAGCACCCGTGGGCCTACATTCCAGAGCCTATACACTCTTCAGTCTTGCCACTTTCACTTCCAACAACAACAAATGTCTTGGATTAAATAGTAATTAAATATTTATGGCAGTGTAATTTCGAGGGTGGCACGGTGCTGCAGTGGTTAGCACGGCTGAGGCCTTTCTGTGTGGGTGCTCTTTGCGGCGACTTCCCACAGTCCAAAACATGCACTTTACAGGTTCATTTGTGACTCTAAATTGCCCGTAGGTGTGTGTGTGTGTGTGTGAATGGTTTGTCTCTTCCCTGTGATGATGAACTGGCAATTTGTCCAGGGGCTACTCCACCTCTCACCCTAAGTCTGCTGGGAGAGGCTCCAGCCCCCCCCCCGCAACGCTGATGAGCTTAAGCGGTTACAAAAAATGGATGTTTTTCTCATTTGCAGAGGGCATGATGGGATTTTTTTTGGTCCTTTTTTTGATTTCGCAATTGCATGTGCCCAAACAACAAAAAAATGTGGCAAGACATAAAGTGTATTAATAAGCTGAACATCTGGTTTTACTTATTTATTTTCCATCCGTAAACCCGAGTGACAGACTTTGTGTCACTGGCCGTCGTCTCAAACCTCTCAGCTTTTCTCACGTTACTCTCTGACTCTAATTCATAAAACTGCAGGAAATTACATCCGTGTGACAATTACGAGAAATGTGTGTATCCATGTGTAGAAAGACCTCATCCAAATTCACACTGCTCTCATTTGTTCTACGCCAGATAGAATCGTTCGGCTGCCAATAACACGGGAGCGAAGGGATTTCAATAATTGAAAGCGAGAGAACACGCGGATAATACGTCTCTCTCTCTCTCTCTGCCTCTCTGATAAATTCATTATAGGTAACTCAGAGGAGTGGAGGTGTTATTCAGAGGGATTATTATGCAATTGAACTGCGGGTATTAGCAGCGCGGCTTGCATAGTATAGATGGAAATAGTTTTTCTTTCTATGTGTCATACTTTTTTTCCATTCTTTCTTCCTCCCTGCCCCCGCACATCTCCTTTTCTGTCCCTCCCACACACACTTTACCAGATACATGTTGTAAAAGATTATCTCAGCCATCATGTGTTTTTACTTTTTACATTCGGACCATCTTTGTTTCTCTCTCTCTCTCTGTGTTTCTTTCTTTCACACCGAGGCGCGCACTAAAGACGACCCTGCTCTTAAACCTTTTATGAAACACAAAACTTAGATAGATTGATACTGAGGATGTTTGGTGTCACTAAGCAGGATAAACAGATGGACACATTTGTGTTCCTTTGCCGACCAAATATCAGCACCACCTCTTCCCGACTTAAAAAGAATCAGTCATGCAAACTGTCTTAACCTGTTTACTTACCATCACACCCGTGCTCGCGTCTCCTTCATCACTTGGGTTGCATGCGCAAAGTGTCCCATCTAATACTTATTATGCCGTTATGGTTTTATCCTGGATGTGTTGTTTTTATGCGCCCTCATATCCCCAATCATGAATACCCCTGCATACATGAATAAACAGGTTTTGCAGCATATAACCATGGAAACAGAATTTAGACAAACCACAGAAACTAAAGGTGAATAGAGCCAGGTGCTCAAATGTTTTTTTCGCCGTCTTTGTTTGCATTGGTATTTTATTTTAGCCAGACGTTTGTGTTCCTCTCTAATCAGTGCGCTAAACTCCGCCTGCTTGAAATAAATTTGAATATTCATTTCCACATAAAGGCGGGGATCATCTCAGGAACAACAGTCAGTATCAGCCTGACCTTTCACAAAGTGGCATTATTGAGAATTACAATGCCCCAGGACACTCGTCCTTCCACCAATGCAGCGAACATTCGATAAATTATCACCATGCCAGAGGATTCATACTGTATCCACGGAGACGAGGCCACCCCCACCACACACACGCACACACACACACGCATAGGCACACACATTGTAACCTCATGACATCTGTTTTTCTCTCGTGTGTGGACTCTCAACTGTCCAGATTTATCCCTCACCTCATCATCAACACGTGTTTTATGATAAAACACTGCCGCAAGCTGAGAGGAAGTATTGAATGGATGAATCATTTATGATATTCATACAGGGATATTAATGAGGGTTGTTGGTCTCCCGCAGGAGCAGAGAGAGGCGACATTGGGACTAAAAGCACAGGGAGTGGAGCGGAGAAGCGAAAAGGAGAAAGTAGAGAACACCAGCCCAGCTACCTGCCTGCCTGAGAGTGCCGCGTCATGGGGAAACAAAACAGCAAACTGCGGCCCGAGGTGCTGAACGACCTGAGGGAAAACACAGAGTTCACCGACCACGAGCTGCAGGAGTGGTATCGCGGCTTCCTCAAGGACTGTCCCACCGGCCACCTGACCGTGGAGGAGTTCAAGAAGATCTACGCCAACTTCTTCCCCTACGGAGATGCCTCGAAGTTCGCCGAGCACGTCTTCCGCACGTTCGACACCAACGGCGACGCCACCATCGACTTCAGGGAGTTCATCATTGCCCTGAGCGTGACGTCTCGTGGCGGGCTGGAGCAGAAGCTGCGCTGGGCTTTCAGCATGTATGACCTGGATGGCAACGGTTACATCAGCCGGGCAGAGATGCTGGAGATAGTTCAGGTGAGGACACACTGTGACTCTGAGCACTACAATAAGGTTTCATCACGGATGGATGTGCTGTGTACACCTGTCTCTTCAGCCTTTTTCTGCTTCATCTGACATGTAGATGTGACCTTAAATAGCTGTTGTTATTCAATAAATATTTATACTAATACTTTTTCTACATATTTTAATTCTAAGTAGGGCTGCAACTCTTCGAGTGTCTTTTTTTTGTCTAAAATCTAAAGGTATTAAGGTTATTATCAAAAAAGACAAAGAAAAGCTGCTGGAATCGAGGACACTTTGTATTTTTGCTTGATAAATTACAGTTAATTGAATTAAAAATAGTAAATTAAAGAGTTATTCTTTAATCTAATCGCCGGATCGCTAATTCCTTGTGTTGTGCGCATTTTATTTGACTTTTTCACAGACTGTTCAGCTCAGCAGTCAGGATATTTTCCCCTCACATCATGGATGCAGGCTGCCCTTTCTGTTTTTTTCTTATCACCGTGGCTATATTTACTCTTCCAATATGGTTAGCTGAGCAGCCTGCAGGGCCATATCAATATTGGTTCAGTCTGTTGTGTTTGTGGATACAAATGAATGTAAAAAAAAAAAAAAAAAAGCTGCAGTGCTTTTGTTACTGTAGAATACTCTCAGGTTTTCAGGAAAAAAAACAACCTTTCCATGCATAGTTTTAGAAAACACTCTGCTGAGAGAGACTGACTGTGAGTAACAGCAGGCTGAACACCGTCATTACCAGGTAACAAAAGGAAACAGGGCAAAGCACTCAGACCAAACAAATATGTCAGAGACGGGAGCGGTTATTCTTCATCCTCGCTGCCTCAAAGCTTCACGCAGACAACCAACCAAATATGCACGTAACACAAGTCCTTCTTACCCGTCCTTTGTAGGCAATTTACAAGATGGTGTCATCAGTGATGAAGATGCCTGAGGACGAATCAACACCGGAGAAAAGGACAGATAAGATTTTCAGGCAGATGGACATCGACAATGATGGTAAGACTGATGTTTTATTAAGCGCTATATCAACATTGAATAAATCTTAATACAGTTAATAAATCGTTTTAATAATTGATGTGCTTGTATGCCGCCATATGTGTTTATTAATGCATTTGTCAGCAGCTATAACTCCTCCGCTGGGCACCCATGAGTGGATGCTGCAGCGTAAACAGATAGCACAGTAAAATAAAAATAATAATCATATAAAATGTCTTCATAGGAGGAACTACGCACATAAATAATCACACAAGGCTGAGATATGGCAACACTCAGAATGAAACATGAACTACAAACACATTAAACTAACATGTAGAGCTAGATGAAGGTTCACACTGCTCTACTTAATATTATCTGTGTAGTGGCTCCTAGGCCACTTAGTCTGGTGAGTGTGTTTTATTTGGACACATGTGATCACAATACAACAAGGAAGAGAAACTTGAATTTGCATAAATATTAACAACTTTACAGCGTTATTAAAGGAGAGCCAACACTTGCCAACTTGATAAAAAAGTCAGTCTACAGCACAGGTGAGCGTGCTTTTCCACCTTTATCTGCACCCATGTGCACTCAGAGCTGCATTAATGCATTACCAAACCCGTCGCAAACGTCAGTAAACTACCAGCTACTATTCAACGTACACGTCGACTTTACGCATAAATATTAGCAGAGCATTCATAGTCTCTGACATTACACCTTTATCACCGTAGAGCAGTTTAGTGAGTAACAGGAAATAAGGAAGATGGGCCACAGAGGATGTCACATAACAACTTGAGATAATGAACACTACAAGATCATTAACAGCCTTTTGCATCGGAGCCTGCTGAGACGCCTCGACGCCGGCGGTTTGACATTTAGTGTGAAAAGGTGACGCTGCACCCATGTGATCCGTACCTCAGCATTTCTCAAGTCTCACTGTTCCGAATGCTTCAGTCACATCCCATGAGGTATTTAAAGCGATTCCTATGGCTTGTGTTGAAGCAGGAGGTCAACATTGTTGAGTTTTCTAACGTTGCGTGGCACCACAGACCTACAGCTGCTAAGATTGAGAATGTGTAACATACACATGGAAATAAACCCCACCATGTGTACGCAATCTACACCTAGGACCTCTGAACTCATAGCAGAGCCTGCGTCTGTCCCAGCGGACACAGATAATATGAAATAAGCCTCTTGCAGCTCATCCAAGGAGATGAGAGACCCACAGTGAGGTTAAACCTGCTTCTCTGATATCTCCGGTGTGACGTTCAGAAGTTTTGAGACTTAACTGACAAAGGCCGCGACCCTTTGCAACCGTGTACCCGTACCTGTTGTTTTGGCTGTTGCTGGGAACCTCTAATAAAGCAGCACTAAATGACTGCAACATTATTGAAAGCATGGAGCGAACAAAAGAGTTCACAGTGTAGCTTAAGGACATTAAAATCAATTTTAAATGTTACGGGAAGCGCAGCTAAAATTGGAATCACGTGCTCTATTCTCGGTTTTGGTTTATTGCCGAGCTGCAGAGTTTCGAATGATCTGAAGACCAGTAAGAAGTTCATTACACGAATCATAGTTTAGATAAGAATCCCACATAATAGAAATATTAATTAGATTTCTTTTTTGTCATTTCATTAGTATTTATCGTTGTTTTTATGACCGGCTTATCGTAGCCAGAGCCAATTCATTAATTTTAAGATATGAACGTAATTTCTAAATGAACTAGAAATGATTCAGTCTGGTACTCCTATAAAGCATCTTTGGCGTTGTAATATTGAGATGTTATACTTTGCTGCTGCTTTTTTTCTTCATTTCAAATTACATTGAAAAAGAAGCACAACAGCATCACCTGCTGGATGTTGACAGCTACAGTATGAATGACTCAATTATTCAATCATAAAAATGTTAAATCAGATTGTCATGAAAGTTGTCGGTGTTGTCTCAGTGACAATGCGTCAGGTGCATGAACTCAAACGTCAGAATCTCTTCTGATGATTTTCGCGGGCGGTTTGCTGCATGAATCACACAATCATCACACGTCCGACTGCCGCTGACTGTGAATCTTTTTTTGGGTCTCTGCATCACAGGTAGACTGTCTTTGGAGGAGTTCATTAAAGGTGCCAAGAGCGACCCGTCCATTGTCAGACTGCTGCAGTCGGATCAGGGAGCCTCTCGTCAGTTCTGAGGAGAGAGACAATGACGGACACACACACACACGCGCGCTCTCTCTAAAACGCAATCACCAACCCACACCTCCATCCGGCTTCATGCTGCTCCGCCGTCGTCACAGACAACCCTTTCATTTTAACCACGCTCCATGTCTTAATGTTTACATTAATGGATACTTCTCTTTTGTCAATGTGGCGTGCTTTCAGTTGAGGTATTCTGTGTTTATGCTTTCCCAAAGCTCTCCTGCCTTGAAATGGTTTTTATCCGTACTCCACAAGTGAAGTGCCATATCATATATTTATACTGACTGGATTATGCGCTTGCAAGTATTATGACTCCCGTTATGTTACACTAAGAGGAAACTAATTACATCACTTGGTATAATTTGATTGGACTTAACTGTGTTGAAAAGTGGCTTGTTGTTGTTCAGGATGCAGCTTAACAAGCTGCTGCTCTGGACCAGTTCTATATGCCTTTGGTATTGCATGCGCTCAGTGATATCAGTGAGTTTTCTGATGTTGTAACAGTTTATGTGAATAATGAGGCCGTGATTGTTTTTATTCCTTTTTATTTTTGTAACAAAAATGTCATTTTGTTTTCACACAATTGAAATAAAGTCGTGTAAGAAAAATCTACACAAGAAGTCCCGCAGTATCCCCCCTTGTCCTGGACACCCATGATGCAAACCCACCGAGATTCACGCTTACTGGTTTAAAAAAAGAAAACAAATATATAGTCACATCAGGTTGGACATTGAAGTGTTACTTTGACAAGTCCACATCTTAAAAATCGGTGCTTGAAGGTGGCCGAAGAGGGGGGGGGGGACTCGGACAGCTGAAAGGCCACACTCAGAACCTCCCTCCTCTCCTCAGCTCAGCCGGTGGGGGCCGTAGAAATATGCAGCTTCTAACGTTCAGCAGGTATGTGAGGCAGGATTCACTCCAGGGAAATGACACCCCCCACCTCCCCTCCCATCCCCTCCCTCCCCTGTTCCCGTGAGACTTTACAAAGATGATGTGAGAAACTGCAGGTGTCTCTCATGCGTCTTTTCTGGAGTATTTCAGTAACTGGGCAACCGGGCTTCCCATTCGTCCACAGGAGAGGGGAGGCGGGTCGCGCAGGACCAGACCAGATTCAACCAAGCCAATCTGGGTCAGATCCCGCCCCGTTTGGGCTCATAACTCGTCCTTGTCATAATCACTATCCAGGTCTACATCGCTGAGGTCGTAGTCCTCCTCCTCAGGAAGCTGCGGTTGACAAGGAGGATGAAATAGAGACAGGCTGTTAGCAAAGGTTCTGACAAACAGATTCTCCTGGATCACAGACAGACATAACTCTGCTTGTCTCTTAAATTCAGACAAATAACTGCAGATGGACTTTCACTCTGAGAAAACAAATATCTGGATTTTTGGTAGAACTCCAAATACTATATTACATAACAGTGTTTCTTGACATAATCCTGTGTGCACGATTACAGTACAAACTCCTCCAGGAGCATTTCAGGACTTGCTCAGATTTGGTCATTTAACTGTGGCCTATGTAGCTTCTAAATGTGTAAATATGCTGCGGAGTTAAATTGTTTTCCTTTTGGCTGTTTTTGCCATCTGAAGTGTGCGCTGGTTGTTTTATTTTGAAAATCGTCTGCATTCTCTATGCTGTTTCTGTGTCCGACTTCCGGGCCAGCTCAAGCTGCTCTGAGCAGATAGACGCAAGTTGAATGCGGCATCCTTTGAAAATAAAAACAGCCGCGTATTCTTGGCGGAAGCCCACTTTTGAAATGGGCCGCGGCACTTCTGGTGGCGTTTGAAACATTGACTAGAACAGGCCGCAATTAGCTCATGCAGCGCATACGGAAAGCATTTCATCCGTGCCCGGTGGACGGCAGGATGTCTGTCAGAAAGTTTGGTCGTTTGCTTTGCAGTTTACAGTCGGATTTCCCTTATGACTGCTGTAAATTTGTCACAGCACCAGGCGTAATTTAGATGCTGTGGGTCAAAGTCTTAAGCGAGACTGTGCTAGAACTGAAATCAAACTGAACTTCGCTGCAGAACAGACAGAGAATATTGTCTGCATCTTCCCAGACATCTGCTGAATAGTTCTGCTTTTTGTCTTCTTCTCTTACGAGAACACTTTGATGCTCCCACTCACCTGTCCATCTTTGCCGTCCCAGGGCTCAACAGAGTGAATCTTGGGCATGGAACCACCTCCAAATGTGGCAGTCGAGCCGCGGCCCACGGAAAGCTCCCTGAAGAGAAGATGAACCACGATGAAGAAGATGAACGTGGGTGCCATCACTCAATTTACACCCAAGTGTACTTTTTTTCCCCCCCACCGCTTCTCTCACCTGAGGAACTCATGGATGCCAGTCTCACTGAAGGAGCCTCTGAGCAGGGCAAATTTCATCTTGCGTGCGTTGATGGCGGCCATGGCGGGGTAGCCGAATCCACCGATACCCAGAGAGGACTCCAGCTCCATCTGAGCTCCAGCCTCAGCCCACAGCCAGCTGCCGCAGGAGGAAGGGGCTGTTAGTCACAGTCGTAATGAGTCATTCAAATAATAATATCTGCGACTGCTCGCTCGTCCTTACCCCCACATCTTCTTCTTGTACTTCTCAGACATCTTTAACATCACATCCAGGTAGCCGTTTCTACCTGTTGCACCTGTTGAGATCCGAGGACAGTGGATGGTGAGTGATTCAAGAATTTAAAAATCGATCTTTGGTTTGAGAGACGGACACAGTTTTCAACAGCGTTACTTGATTAACTCTTGAATAATACAGATTCTCAAAAAATAAAGTTTAATTTCCAGACAGAGTTCAAGTTCCGGGTTCGTTGTGACTACGTTCAGACGTCTGTGTGCTCTCACCTGTGTCCAGGATGTGTGGCAGGATGCCAATGATACACAGCTGATTGTCCTCACACGTCTTCTTAATGATGTCTTCACTGAGGATCTGAGAGACAAACATTTACAATGCACATAAATGGAACGTTTTAGATGAATTCACATCATTTAATAAAGACACAGACTCCGTATGGATTTAACTGATCCACGAGAAGCTTCAGATGCGTGCTGTTGGCATTTGAATTCAGTCAAACATCCATGCGTGGATGTGTGCCGTGTTGGTGCACTGACCTCCAGCAGTTCAGGAGCGGGAGCGTTGTCGGAGAACAGATCCAAGCCCCTCTCGATGATGTCGCCGCGGGAGCGGCCTCCTTGGTAATCTTCGGGCTCCTCGCCTTTGCGGAAAATCTTGATGGTGGGGAATCCTCGGATCTACACACACATAACACACGTCGTGTTGCCGTGTAGATTCGGTTGCATATCGATATTCAATCAGGAATTCATAATATAATTCATAATATCATCTGAGTGATGTTCAGTGGCAAGGCACGACTGTTAACTGATATGCCTGCTTAGACTGAAATGTTGTAGTCCGCACGATAAGGCTGAGAGGCTGTAGCTGTAACCGCATGATACGGAGCAAAAATTAAAAGCTAATCAAGATTTTTTGACCATTTTGACTTTGAAGTTGGATTTCCTCAAGCAAAGTCAGCCCGATTAAATTAGAGCAGTCTGACTTTCTCTACACTAACACAGTCTGATAGCTTTGTTTGAACAGTAACAGACACGGTCTACTAAAAGGCCGCAGAGACTTTAATTTCATATCCAGTGTCAGTGAGAAGAGAAGGGAGAGTTTAACCCGACGTGTACAAACTCAATCGTTTGTTTGATACTGAATATTTCAGCAGGCATGTTTCCATGGTCAAAGCCACACATGCAAAGCAGATATACCTGTATATCCTAATAGCTTGAGGATGATCAGGCTTCACTAATTAAATCAAGGTCACTTGTATCGGAACATACTGTCCACCAATGTATCACACAAGCTTATCGGCTGTTACTCACCCCGTAGCGGCTGGACACGGCCTGGTGCACGGTAGCATCCACGGCTCCGAGGCGAACTTTGCCCTTGGTTTGCTCCTTGATAGCTGAGGCTGCTGCTGCCCACTCGGGCTCCAGGCTGTTGACAGAAAGGAGCGATGGTTATAGAGAACAGAACAGCAGAAATCTCAGAGCCGGATCGCTCATCTCTGTTGTTCTGGTGAGACAGGGTTTCACTGTTTCTTACAGCGGGTGACGGACTGTGTCAGATACCAAACTCACTTTTTGCAGTGTCCACACCACGGGGCAAAGAACTCCACCATCCACACGTCATCACTCTCCAACACCATCTTGTCAAAGTTGTCGTCAGTGAGCTCGACCACATCCTTCTTACTGCCACTGCCCCCGCCGCTCTGCAGGAACAGAATTTGAATGTTACCCGACCATGCTCGGTGAAGTGTTTCGATTTTTCACATCTGAAATAACGGCTGCAGCGGCACTATTGGACGTACCTGCTTGCCAGAGCCGCCAGAGCTGCCAGATTTGCCGCTCAGCCGGTCTTTCACCAGATTGCGCAAGGCGTTCATGGCTCCGTCGACGATGGCCTGGCTACTGCGTCCACCTGATGGATGAAGACACGCAGAGGTCAGAATGCCTGATTATAGATCCTCAACACCTGCCTCACAGAAACTTTAACATAGGAACTATTCTATTTAACATTGAAAGACTGTTCACAAGTGTGACTGTACCTTGGTAGTCCTCTGGCTTGTTCTTATTGGCTCCAAAGATCTTGATGGTGGGGAAACCTCGGACCCCATACTGACCACCCAGAGACTTGTGCTGGTCTGCGTCTACGGCACCGATCTTGACGATACCCTGAAGGATTTCAGAACAGACAGGTTGGAGTTTGCAGGAATATATATAGCAGGCCTGTTAATCATTGTCTTCACATAACATCTGCGTGCTGACTCTGGAAGTCTGCAAGCGCAACAGTTACTTAATATTACTCATTAATATTTGACTGTGGTCCCATATCTGCCCACATCATCACGCCTCTCTTTGTGGTTATTCTCACTGTTGAGTTATAAACTTCTGATCATTTGTAGGTGGAACAGAGCTGCGAGTTAGAGCCTCGTGATCTAGCTTCAGAGTTGTCCTGTTCTTTAACGATGCAAAGCAGACTAATTGTATTATCACACACGCAAATAACTGAAAGCAGATCATCACAACCCTGTCGAGCTCTGACAGGACGAGGAAATCCTTTATCTCTGGGAATGTCTCCAGCTGAGACAACAACATCATCTGTCAGTCAGTCTGCGGCCCCGTATGACAATAAACTTCAAGATGACCAGAGGCGTTTTGTTTACCTTGAGGGCAGTGGCCGCCTTCTTCCAATCAGGAGTCAGACTCTGGCAGTGGCCGCACCTGTGGCGATAAACATCGGAGAAGGAGGGAGGAACAAAAGATGAACACACGCGCTCTCTTCAAGAAAGACAGGCGTCAAACAGCATTCGAGCGCGGACACACTTTGTTTTATCAGGAGATATTCCTGCAGTCCGTCCGCATCAAGCGATCCAATATCAGTAGACATCTCCAACGGTTACTTGTTAGTAGGTGACTTGCCTTTTGCGTGTTGTACATGACGCACTGAATACACATCCGACACGCTTCGGGTTTAGTCGACCCGGCTTCAATCAAAAACGAGCAACTCAGGTCATTTCCTGTTCGGTTTACCTGATGATGATTGATGATTGATGATTTGCTTTGTTACGCATGCTTCCTCTTTAAATCTCTTTAATTGCCTTTATGCGTGATTACAGTCTACAGACAAACTTGTGCAATGTCAATCCAACCTAAGGAGGAGCTACCAGTTTTGCAAGTCTCTTTCAGATCAGACACTTTCTATAAGCAGCAGCAATTACAAACATCACCCAGGCAATAAAAGACACCTGCACTGAAGGCATGCCCGTCGCGCCCTGAGGACAACTTGTTAACCCCCCCTGAATCAACTCAGATGGACTCACCAGGGGGCGTAAAACTCCACCAGCCACAGGCTGTCACTCTGGATCACCTCCTTGTTGAAGTTGGAGGGGGTCAGCTCAATCACATCATCACTAGCAGAGTAAAAGGCTTGCACAGACAGGACCAGGGAGCAGCCCAGCACTCCTGGAGGAGGACAGGATGAGGATACACAAAGGTTTACACAGCTCAAGTGAACAGGCTAATGCCAAAATAAGCCAACCTACACACTCTTTCTATGCGGAGTTACTGCACATTTCTTTCTTCTTAAAAGAGACGTTTATTAATTCATTGATTGGACGATATCAGAGGCCTGGCACTGTTTCTGTGCACCTTAACTTAGCTATTTATGCTAACCACACTAGCGAAGGCGCATTCAAACACACCCGCCAACAACAAACTAGCATGTAAATGACATCTGACAGAAGCAGAAAGTCTGTTTCTGCTCTCGCTCACCGAGTAAAAGTGGTCTCATGGTCATAAGCTGCTCTCTCCGCTCGTCTCCGGTGTTAGCAACACTCGCCGCACAGACTGCCGCCGCTGCGCCCGCACACAAAAAGTACAGCGAAGAATCTCACCGTGGCCCACGCTGATTGGCCCGCCGGTGTCGACGCTGCGCCTCGGCCAATCAGCGTGCGCCGTGTAGTTTATAGGAGCGGTACGCTAAAGGAGGGAGGGACGGGAGGCAACGCTGCGCCTCCGACCAAGAGGAGCGAGATGCAACAGATGTGACGAGGCTGAGTCAGTGTAACCACACCGAAACACCTCTAATGAGTGCTGTAACACGTCAATCATATACGACACACGAGACAGTTCAGTTACAGCATTGCATCTAGTTAAAATATATTAAAAGTAGGCCACTAAAAGCGACTGTCGTGTTATTATAACTTTGTGGTGAAAGTAGTAACTTTTACTAAAGTATAAACAGCAACAACACCTTATAAAAATCCACCACCAATCCTACAATTGCACAAGTGAATGTATAAAAGCATTTGATATATAGATAAAAATATAACATGGAATAATATACAGTATACCTGAGAACAGAGAACACAACATGCATGAAATACACACTAAAAACAGGAAGTATTATTAGGATAATGAATGTTAAGTATCAGAGGTAAAGGCGGTCATTATAAAGAAGATCTCTGTAATGATGTAATACTGGATTATTATGGCTGATGCAATAATGCGTACCCATATACTATCTACTTTTGGTTCATTTAATCTGTAGCAATACGTCAAATAGTTCTTATTATATAAGTCTGGAAAGTAATTGTATAATTGCAGTGGAGTAAAATGTGCAGCAGTAGAAGTAAAACTGGAAATGCTCATTTAAAGTACAATTACCTCAAACTGGAGAAGAAGGAGAAGGTTTTAAGTTTTTAAGGTAAAAAACAAACAAAACTGGCAGCTGTAGTTGCTGTAATAAGGATGTAAATATATATTTTTTTCTAATATGTAAAAGGATACTATACTGTCTATCATTTTAAAAAAAGCCACTCTGTAAACTTTTACAAACAAAGTGTGACTTTACTCCACTGCACTGCAGGTGCTGTTTTATTTTGTTGTAAGAATATTCTATAACACCAACACTGACCTTTTTTCAACTCTACATTGTCTTTTTTTTTAAAATCACATATTAATGGATTCCTATCCTCAGTGGTATGCACCATCGTGTGGAAGTAGACGCCTGAAAGATATTTGCACTGTGAAGGCTTTGTCACTAGGTGGAGACAAACAACAAGGCAGAGTGCTGCTGCTGCTCGATGCACAGTTTGCCTGCTGCCAATCAATAATTCAGTGTGGGTTACTGCAGAAATGTTGAAAGTACAAGAGTACAAGTTGAAAGAAATCTCAAATCTGCAAATTTATGGCGCTGTAATACATCTCACTGATGTCACTCACACTTGTCACTAAAGAGACATTTAATACAGGTTTCATTATAGCCTAATATTTAAAGAGCCTATATTCTCTCTCAGATTAGGTCTCAGATTATAATTTCTCTGAGTCTGTTCGGTTGGATGTTTTTGCTGCTCTCCTATAATACATTCAAAATGGAAGAAGGACGATGCGTCTGTAGTGTATGATAAAAAAAAATATTTTATAGGTTGTTGTCGTGAAGAAAACTGTTGATTTAGGTTGCCGGCGTGGTGCTGCCTGTCAATCGATGGCCTTCAACTAATTGTTGAAGCCGTCAAGACGCAGCTGAGCTCGTGTTGTTTCTGATTTCCCTGTTTGGTACTTCACAATTCATTACATGCCGCTGAGATTTATGGTCTTCTGCGTGCACTGCGCTGCGTAAAGACAGCCACAGACAGAGAGAGCACGACCGGAAGACACGCAGACAGCCTTAAAAATAAAAGCATATGCTGTGACACATTATATTGTTAAAGCATCTTATTCACAGGTTCATTAATTTAGAGATACACAGATGCACAGCAACAATAAAATAATGATAACTATAAACTTTAATGGAGGTGTGACTAAATGTAGTAATACCGATAGTTATACTGTTTGTCGTGGACATCAAGCAGGACCACAGGTGAGAACCTGCAAGATGAGAAAGCAGAAAACTCTGGGGAAGAGTTAGTAGCGTGCATTAATAGGACGTGGATGTGTACAGATGGAGAGGCAGAGGTGAAGAAAAAAGCCCAGTGCATCGTGGAAACTTCCACCAAACAGTCTGAGCCTATCAGCATAACTAAGGGATGGTACAGGACACCTGAGACAGCCCTAAATTATAAACTCAATGAAGAATGCAAACTCTTGTGTGAGAGGGTGTCTGACTCCCGAACCCAAACTGGGAGCTTGATAGCTGAAGGCTCTGTAGTATTTAAAGAGGTGAGGTATGAACTGATTAACTGCTGGATCATAATGAGCTACAGAAACGCTTTTTTAAATGAACTGTCTCTGATTTCAATAAGGGGGGTGTTTTTGTTTGAAAGTTACGACCGGAAGTCCCGTGTTTTCATTGCGGTCCTTGACATTACGCGCACTCCAATGCCAACTTTGTCGGAGCGCACAGGCGCACTGTTCACTGCCAAACACGGCTGTGTTGAACGGAGAAGACTTCTCGCCGCAGTCACCTCCGAGCAAACATTTGTTTCTAAACTAAAAACACAGATTTCAGAAGATTTCACAGGTTTTACGCACAGCGGCGCGCCTGACTCTGCTGACCTGTGTCTACATTGACGGTGGAAATCCTGACGAGTTGGGTTGTATTTTTGTTTTGTTTTTTGCTTTGTTTCTTTGTGACGGACTTGTCAACATAATGTGGGGGATCCAGAGGACGCGTTACGCAGACTGTAACGGATCCGAAGCCAGTGAAGAGACAGAGATTGTTGTTAACATCGGCGGGGTGAAACAGGTGTTATTTGGGGACGTGTTGAATCGCTATCCGGACACCCGGCTGGCAGAACTGGTGGACTGTTCACTTAAGTCTTCTGAAGAAATATCTTTACTATGTGACGACTACGACCCTGACACGGGAGAATTTTATTTTGACAGAGACCCTGAAGCATTTAAATGTATAATCGAGCTGTATTATTACGGAGAGATTCACATGAAACGAGGAATCTGTCCGATTTGTTTCATGAAGGAGATGGAGTTCTGGAAAGTCGGCTCTGAATTCCTGGATGACTGCTGTAAATGCCACCTGAAGGAGGTCGAGGACGAACTTGCAGAGATTGCGGAGAAAGTAAAAACTATCCTGGTGGACCGAGAAGGAGATCCGTCTGCAGGAGGCTGGCAGCGCTTCCAGATGTGCCTCTGGAGGCTGATGGAGAAGCCGGAGTCATCGCTGCCTGCGCACATCATCGCTATAGCATCCTTCATCTTCATCCTCGTATCCTCCGTGGTGATGTGCGTCGGGACCATCCCCGACCTGCAGGTGGAGGATTCAGAAGGTAACCTCTCAGAGCACCCAACTCTGGAGGTCATCGAGACGGTGTGCATCGGCTGGTTCACCATTGAATACTTCCTGCGTTTGATTTCCTCCCCAAATAAAATCAAATTCGTCCTGGCTTTTATGAACATCATCGACTTCATGGCGATCATGCCATTCTTTGTGGTGCTGATTCTGACCTCCTTTGGCGCAGGAGTGATGGAGCTGGCTAACGTGCAACAAGCTGTGCAGGCTTTACGCATAATGCGCATTGCGCGCATTTTCAAGCTGGCACGACATTCCTCCGGACTCCAGACCCTCACATCTGCCCTGAAGAGCAGCTTCAAAGAGCTGGGGCTGCTCCTCATGTATATGGGCGTCGGGGTCTTTCTTTTCTCCGCATTGGGCTACACCATGGAGCAGAACCATCCGGACACTTTGTTTACCAGCATCCCCCAGTCGTTCTGGTGGGCTGTGATCACCATGACCACGGTGGGCTATGGAGACGTCTACCCCAAGACCACTTTAGGTCGCTGTAACGCCGCCATCAGCTTTCTGTGCGGAGTGATCGCCATAGCGCTGCCTATACACCCCATCATCAACAATTTTGTCTTGTTCTACAACAAGCAACAGGTGCTGGAGACTGCGGCCAAGCACGAGATTGAACTGATGGCCCTGCGCTCCGGCGATGGCGAGCAGGAGGCTGCACCTGGCGCCCATAAACATGTTTGCGGCGCAGGAGTCTGGGACATGCGCTCCTGTCACAGCGACACATACATCCCCTTACTGAAGGATCCCAGGGGAGGGGCAGGGATCCAGACACCCAGCATGGACACGAGCTTTGAAAGCACAGCCGAGGCCACTGAATATTTCATCTCTTGAACACCGAAGTGAAGCAATAAAGATTAATGATACCGAGATGGAGACATGCTTGTAAATAGCCCCTGTAGAAGATAATAGGACTGCTCTCCGAGGACCTATAATGCGTTTGAGGACTTGTGCCACCAATTAAAGGGACATGTGTGTGAGATATTGACTTGATGAGCCGTTGCCTTTGCGCAGTAACTCCCTGTAGGCTGAGGGGTTCTGTTTGAGCAGCCAGTACACTGATTCCCCCATGTAGGCTTCTTATATAACACCCCACCATCCCCAATCCTCACACTCATACTGTAGACTGCACTGTAGCCTCTTCATCTGTACAGAAATATATCACAATGGATGTTTCTTTTTCTTTTTTTTTGTAATATCTCCTCAAGGAGAAAGGAGAAATACATGTATGAACAATGTACAGGCATCACAACAAAACTGAAGGGACTGAGTGACTTATAGTGCCATGCATCTTAAATGTACTCTAGAGAAAGCTAAAGGATGTATGGTGGGGAATATAAAAGCAACACATCTTCTGGTTCGGCCTCTGATCTTCTTGGCATCAGTGTAATTTTGTGTATGATTGTGAGGTAATACATCAGATATAAAACCTCCTCCCAGGGCTGGAGCGGTGGCTGTGATCAGACGGGGTCATGTAACCGACACCGAGACCTCGGAGGCTTCCTGGCTGCAGGACACGTTCCTATAATGGGCTTAAATATTGCAGCAGCCGTCACCACTCTGCTCCTCCCCGGAGGTTCGTTGGCATAACTTGACCGCCAAGTTATGGGCGAGGAGGAAGGAGCAACAGGCTAGAGGTCGGACAAAAATAAGCCCACTGCTCTTTAACTTCAAGAATATAAATAAAAAAATATGAATAATAAGGACTTTTTTTATTCTTCAAAAAGAAAATGGGATTCATTACCAGGTTAGCAACATGAACAGAAGGTGTGAGAGTATCATTACAGCAGTCTCTGCCTGTAAAACATATTCCTTAATGCATTACTGCTCTATTTTAAATGAAAAGTGAATAGACAAGGCATGTTTTCCACTCAAAGTTGGCTTAATGGTCGCTGTAGTTAAAAGCTGCATTTCCACAGTTTGAAGGGTCTCAGCCATTAGTCTGAGTGGCATGAAACTTTCGGCATGAATAGAACAATCTTTAGAAACTACATTAGTTTGCACAGTAGGAGAGCTGTAATTAAAAATTGACATATTTAATTCAAGTGTCAGACGTCAGTGCTTTGATTGTGTTCCTGTGCAGTTCTGTGAAATGTTTTGAAGTGAATATTTTTGCCATGCTTTTGTGCACGCTAAAGAAGAAGAAAGAGACTTTGACTGCAGCAGGTAGCTCGAAAGTGAAATGGTGCAGTGGAAGAAAGTTGGATACTTGCCCTCAGCTTGTATCTTCACAAAAGCATAGCAGCGGTTCCCAAGCTTCCCCAATAGGTTCGTTATAATTATATAAAAGTGGATGGTCAAGCTTGCTTTCGTAAGAGGCCTTCTGCTGGAGAATTAAACTATGTATCCAGCACTTTTAGCTACCTATTAGCATTTTAGCTTTTAACCTGTCTATTTCAACCATTTATCCGACAGGCTTTGAGCTAACTATTTGTTTATTCATTAAATTTAGTGGTTTAATGGTTGAAATACTTTTGCAAAAAGCAAAACTTTTGGCTAAACGTAATATATAGATCATCGCAATCTTTCCATGTTCATCTTAGTAACTGCAGAAGTAGCCACTGGTTGGGAATCCCTACTCAGAAAAGAAAGTATTACTTGTAATCTTCGCGATGTCTGGGTAAAAAAATGGAAATATTATGTTGGCGCCATTCATGTTAAAAAGAAACGGGACCTACAAGTAAAGCTCAAAAAAAGCTGTAAAATTGGTCACATTTTCATGTAATGATATAGTGATACATCTCACTGCTGCCTCGCTGATAGGGCGTCTGCATCAATCACTGGGAACAAATGTCAGTTTGTTTGATTAGTAAGAGGGCTCTGATTCAGCGTTAGCTACCTCTTCTGTAATGATTTCCGCTGGGCACCAGCCTGGAGAAGCATGATGCATAGCCCCCAAGTTATGCAGCCTGCAGGAAAGATCAAAAAAGAGGTCAGAGAGGACTCCATAGGCTGTCCACCCACACATGTCCTATGCAGGCCTCTGCTATCTCCTCTGGCCAGCCGCAGATTCACACATGTCAAAGCCCGGAGAAAGGCCTTTGTACACGCTGACAGGTGGAGCAGGAATGTCAAAGGCGCGCATTGTGCAATGGAACAATGTTCCTTCGGCAGATGCACATGTAAATACGCATGCACCTTCACGGTCAAATTTAGATTTACAAGAACACACACCACGAACAAGCTTATACAAACATCCGCCCCCTTCTCTTCACCGCCTACCTACACATGCACACAAATAATTGCACGCACACACTCATTCACCCGTATACCCACAGCCTCGTGTGATCCACTCTACAGTGACCTGCTGTGATCCGCTGGCTAATCACCAATTTCTACGCCTACATGTTGGTCATCTGTGGCTTCGAGTGGGCGTTTAAGATGGGAGGCATTCCTGAGCATTTATTCAAAATAGCGCTCATTATTCGCTCGCATAGTCGCAATCCTTGAGAGAATTTCCAGCCGGCTATTGTTTGCGGCTAGTATGTGAATCAATCTTTTTCACAGTCGTTAAAATCATGACACAGGTTTTTTCGAGGATCAGTTCTGAAGAAATGGCGGGCAGGCTGTCACAGTCAGACTCATACGACTTTGAATAGAGATTTGTCTGATGCGTGCGGGTGTGCAACACTGATTTTTCCTAAATCCTCTAAACAGACTAAAAGGATCATCATCTGTGTAGGTGTGTGCTTGGGGACAGTTCCTCAAATTCGCCAGCAGACGACTCAATTATTTGCCTGTTTTGTTTTCTAAGTCAACATGTGGTGAGGGTGCAGAAGAATAACCCAGAAAGTCTATAGCATGCCGTGTTTATTTATAATGCTGCGTGTGCACGTCAATATTCCATCACATCTGGTGTTAAATCATGGATCGTTGTTGTAGGATGCTGTAAATAAAGACAGTTTGACATTCGGCCATCAGATACTTACTGCGTCCGCGTGTGTTTTAGGCTATCGAAGTCGATTCCTGAAACTCACGTGTCCCCTCCAGCTGACTCTTTGCGATGATTGTTTTCGGATGACGTGCTTGCATATCGGTGTTGAGTTACACCCAGCCGTTTTGATGACAGCACGGAGAGACCCTGCTTGCCTCTCCCTTCTCTCTCCCTCGACCTTTAGGACAGGAATCTTCTTGTTTCACTGTCTAAAAATAGGGAAATCACTCCTGTATACAAATGGCACGGACAAATGGAAGTTCAAGACAGACTCCAGCCGATTGTGTCGTGTGTTGTGACAGTTTCTCTGTTGTTTTCAACTGTTTCACCCCTCACCTTTCCATTAAAAAATAAATATACATACAGTCAAAAAGTCTGGTATTAGTATAAATTATTTTTAGTATAAAGACTGAACAGCGTATCTTTGAGTTTGACGCTCTGGCCGCTGCCATTTTGTTAGTCCTGCCTCTCCCAACCAGCTAATCTAAAAATCGACAAAGAGCTGACACCCGTGCACTCAAACAAGCAACCTGTAACTATGCATAACTTTAAGCCTTAATATAATTTGAACAGGTGTGTTCTATATAAATCTAGCCTCAGTACAGTTGTCATGAACGGGGAAATTAGCTTTAGAGACCAGAACAGTTTTTTGTACCAGGTTGTAAACATGTTTATTTCTGCTGTGAAGTTGGACATTTTAACATGGGGACTTATGGAGACTGACTCGTTCTGTAGCCAGCCTCAAGTGGCCGTTTGAGGAACTGCAGTTTTTTTGGGCACTTCTGCATTGGCTTCACTTCACAGCCATGGGAATGCTGCTTGGTTTGGACTGACATGTAAGATACAATCTGACATCAGCTCCAGACTGCTAAAAATTGCGCAGATCAGCTTTCTGAGTTTGTTCTGCACATTTTCAAAAACTACACACCCCAGTTTGTAGAACCCAACCACTTCAGACCTGTCACCTTGACGTCTCACCTGGTGAAGACCACGGAGAGAGCACCTTACACCTCTGGTCTCCAATAATTATGCAGTCATCTACCAACTACACAGATCTCTCTCTCATCTGGAAAACAGTGGAAGCACTGTGAGGATTATTTTTAAGTGCTTTCAATGAAATACAGTTATCACTGCTAAGGGGGAAGCCAGAAGGGGCTGTCAACTACCTCACCAATAGGCCACAGCATGTGAGGCTTCATGATGGCGACCAAAGACATAAAAATTCAAGTATGTGATAATAATAAGAGAACGATGAGCAAAAAATAAGGAAGGAGAGAAGAAAAACTCAATAAAAAGAGTCATTCAACCACATATTGCTCTCAAGACCGCACTAAAATCGGATAATATCCATCCTCAAACGGTACAAATGGGATATTTTAATGGATTCACATCCTGCAGAAGATGGTCAAACATATTCAACTGAATGAGAATGTGTGTGCATAATGCTATGGATTAAAATCCCACCGCCCCGACCGCTATCTCTGTTTGAGAGACGTTTTCAGCTGTGGAAGAGGGAAAAGGTAATCTCCCCCATGTCAGATTCAGAAATAGAGGAAAAACACGCTCCAGGAGCGTTATTGTGTGCCAAACGAGTTTCATTTTTTTTTTCAACAAGAGCGTTTAAAACCCTGACGCACCTCGAGGCACTTTGATTCAGCTAGCTGCACAAAATCGCATGATAATAATTGCATAGATTAAATATGACCTTCTATAAAACAGCAGAACAGGGATGGTGCGCTTAAACCCGCACAGCCCATCTGCAAAAAATGATTTCCTTATTGTCTTCTCCTCCATGACCTTGTGACGATCTCTTGCAAAACCACCACATCCGCCCTTGCGGGTTCATAAGGACATCAGAAATAGCTGGAATCACACGGCTTGAGCCCCAGTCAGCGTGTTGTTTCAGATGCACCCTTTCAGTGTGTCAGTGTAAAGTGTTAAACAATGGAATCAATACAGTCATGCTCCTGCAACATAAATACTGGACCAGTGAAAATGAAGTGCAGCCTTCTGCTGTTTGCCGGTACATTACCCTGCACTCGTAAAAAGCGGAAAGGAAAATATAACTGCGGAAAGTGATTTGTCTGGAAAATAGTTCTCGCCGCTGAGACAGTTTTCTTTTTCCTCAGCAGAGCTAGGAGAGACCCGATCTGATGCAAAGCTTTCGCGCTGGCAGAGAAGTGAAGGAGGGTCACAAAGTTTCTGCATGAGGAAAAACAGCAGGAGAGTACTGAGTGATAGTTATGGGTACAGTGAGACTGTGTGTGAAGTCGCCGCTGAATATAAATCAGCAATGAGTACCATAGCGGATTACGGTGGTAGTTTATACCTTTTATCTTCTCTTTTAATGAAAACAAAGATTTATGCTGAGAGTCCTGAGTGCAAAATTAAACTGTGATAGATGTTTATCAGTTCCCAGAAAACCATTCACCCGAAAAGAATATAGGAGAAGATAGAAGAGGGTGCGTTCAGGAGTTCAACGCTGCCTTTAGTCTCAGTATCTTGAGATCTGACAGGGAAGTTATAGCCTCATTTTTTCAGGTTATCTAAGGGTTGTTTTTATGATGCATTTTATATGGAATGGAGACCCGGGTGATTCTGGGCCATTGCGGTTTAATGCTCAAGGAGATGATGTGGCCTTAGCTCAGTAAAAACATCTGTGACGGCTCCTGCTGAATATGCTGACACACCTGCCCTCAACCAGTCCTCTGCTGCTCTAAGAACAAGCCAAGCATCTGTGTGTAAAGCCTCGGGGAAATGTTAGGACACATCGCGCCGTCTCTTCTGGATAATATCCGTTGCAACAAATTGTTTTTGGACTCATTACATAAGTCTAAACTCTTCATGCTGTATTGGTTTTGTTAATCATTGTTGCGGGGAGCCTAATATGAAAGCATTAGTTATTGATTAGCTTGCACAGTGGGCCCCAGCACAACAAGCAATTCAAATGCTTGCTGTATTACATCTCATTGCTTGTGTTTGTTCTGTCCCTTCTAATGATGCCACTTTTGAACTTAGTTATATCCTGCAGTGCAGCACTTATTAAAAGTTACTGTGCCTCTTTTGTCTGGGACAGAGGGGATTTACTGTAACTTTTACAATGATCGACTGAAAAGCATCCTTTAAAGTGTTGATTTGTCTTCATGGTGTTTTGCCATAAAACTTTATTAGGTGCACCGAGCTAAGATGAACGCAGTCTGACACGGGAGACCTGCAATAAATAAAACAAAAAGGTTATCATGGTGTCAGATACATCAATTTCAATCCAGCAGCAGGAGCTGACCGGTCAGGTGAGTTTACAGATATCCCTTCATATAGAGGAATGTCTGAGAGAATTCAAATTCAAATTTCACAAATAGTCACATCCCACTCCTAAAAAAAAAAGTCTGTTGCCATGGAAGCGTTAAAGCCAGAAAATGTGGCTTGAAATAGTGAAATTGCACATATAATATAAACGTTCTGACCGAATATATAAACGTTTGTGACTATCAATACTATATACTATACTCATTTTGCTGTTTAGAGCATTGGTCATAACTGTGTTGGCGTGGCAGATTTTGAGTGACATCTCCCTCAGGAGCAGCCGGCATGAAAGCTCAGATTCAGAAATGTACTGCTGCGGAGGGGGAAGCAGAAAAACATTTAGTTTGTTAGTTAGTTTTTGTTTGTTGTTTTTAGGTTTAGTTTGCAGAATTAATTTAAATGACAATATTTCGAATTAGATTCATACTATTATATACTTTAGACCCTGAGTTACATAGTTAGATGGCTATTGCGGATTTGGGGGTTTTCTGTGGCTTTAAAGTGATCATTTGTCATTCAGTAAAACATGATTATTCGCTTTCTTGTTGACAGCTGGATGAGAAGATCAATATCACTCTCATGTCTCAATGGTAAACATGAAACTAGAGCCAGCAGATGATTAGCTTAGCATACTGGCAGGGGGGGGGGGGCAGCAGCCTGGCTCTATCAAAAAATTCAAGATTTAAAAGCACCTGAAAAGCCTGAAAGCACCATAAAAGCTGACAAATGAACACAGTTTATTTGTTTATTTCATACATTTTCAAATCAGTAGAAATTAAAAAGATGAGATACATGTGATTTAGTCAATAAAGCCAGGCTAGCAGTCAGTTTACCATTTAACTCTCAGCGAACCTCTGGAATATTCCTTTGACAGTGAAATAAAAAAAAAAATTAATTAGAAAAAAGCTATGGGTTCAACTAGTTGCCAAGTCAGCACAATTCCCCCCCAGGCTTTGTTTAACTTGCTAAAAAATAAAGATGTGAAGATTGCACTGTTACTGCAGCATTTCAGGCTGACGAACACCTCGGTGTAAAGAGAGAGAAAAAAAAAAAGAACACCCAGCTAATATGAATATGCAAATTAAAAGTCAGAATCCTGCTTCACTTATTCATGTTATTACCCCGTAATGTATCGTGCTGTTTAGTGGCCTCTGAGGCCAGAAATAACAACCTTCGCATTCATTCCAAGCACACAGTCCGCTGACAGCTTTAATAACTTGCTCAAAGCCAAAGCTTGTTAAATCTACCTCAGTTTATTTAAAAATCAATCCGTTGCACAGCTTTTTTTTTTAAACAGATGAATTTAAATAGGCAGGTTATAAACAGCAACACATGAAAGAAATATACGGCTCTCCTGTGGACCAATCCCCGCATAATAAAAAGCTACGACTACATCTGCTTACATTCAGGTACATGTTGGTTTTTGCGTCCTCTCAGTCATTTAGTTCATCCCAGACTTCAAATATGGCTTACAAAGGGCAGCTTTAACTGCATCAGCCATGTTATAGCAGCCCCGCGTCACTCCTGCTGATAAATGTATGGACATTTAATTAAGGAAAATGGCCTTGAGAGACCAAGGCCCGGGTGATAGATCTGACCTGCTCGCTGATGCACTTGCCACTGCTGATTATCTCATCCAGAGACAATGATGTTTTATGGAGTGGAACATCCTCGTCCCGCTGTGGTTTGCCACAATGATTACAATTAATTTAGTGCCGCAGGACATAAAAACAATATTTATTGAGGGTGTCATCCTCCGGGACGTCAAATTCATCTCTGTCGCAAAATTACTCAAACATGTATCTTCCATATGTCACAATCTGACAGCTTTGCATTAGTGTAATGGGTCTTGGGTTTCTGCCCCCAGCTAATGTGACAGTCGGAGTCAAGTTTCATTCAAAACCGTGATATCCATCTTCTGAAAAATGTAGCAGCCACACCCATGAGATTGATTGCTGCCATAAAGGTAAAACTTTTGAGTCATGAGCTCTTTATCGACGCTTTTGCTTTCAAAACAGCAGCATGTGATTGTGTGCTTCTATAAAGTAAGTGCAGCATTTGAAAATGCTGGAGAAATAGCAGTGAAAGACAAATGCACACCTCCTGTATAATCAGTAACTAAAAAAGAGATATTGGCCGCTAGAGGCCGCTATCTCTAAGTAGCTTAAGTGGCTACTTAGATAATTTTTTGGCAGGGTTAGATTGATTAATAAGGCGATGTAACAAAATAAGCCTACAGTACAAGCACCTCTAAAGGAGGTGTGGAGAGAGAGTGGAGAAAGTTGTTGCTCAGAGTCAAGAATCTGGCTCAACCCCTCAGCTAATTGCCGCTGTGTGTTGACGGTAAGCAGATGTTGTTAGCATTGGACGGAGCCAGGCTAAGCTGCTCCCCTCTGTTTTAAGCCTTTGTGCTAAGCTAAGCTAAGCTAAGCTAAGCTAACCAGATGCTGGCTGTATATTTAACTGTCAGACAGGAGTGTGTGGTATCCATCTTCTCATCTAACTCTGCCAGAAAATGAACAGGCACATTTCCCAAAAGGTCAGGTCTATTCATTTAAATATGGTGCTAGAAGCAGGAAGCCTAGCTTAGCATAACGATTTGCTAAGAAAAAGTCATTTTTGCATTCCTGCTGACAGTCATATTTATGAACACTGGAAAGAGCCAGGCTGGCAGTCTTTATGCTAAGCTAGGCTAATTGGCTCCTAGAATCAGCTCCATAATTAATGCACAGACATGCTTGAATAATTGATAACCAAAATCTTTGAAGGCGCTCATGCATGAATCAATAAGTGGCCTCATGCGCATACCAATTGTTTTTACTGGCTACTAACAAACAGTTGGCCTGACCCTCTCCCTGCACTCTGGGGACACATGATCCCCCCCCCCCCGACTAGTAGCCTTAACCTTGTTTTTCTACATGCTGTGAACAAGTGTTTGCATGGCTCCACGTCGCCCATCCCAACAACAGGTGAAAGGTCTGTTATAGGCACTGCATAAAGCCCCTCTGGACACGCCGAGCCAAATGATAATCCATATGAGCTCAGCGTAAAAGGATGTCAGTGAGCTGACATGAAAACTTATGGCGAAGGATGTGAGAAGACGCCGAGGTGATTTAGACGTCAAGCAGTGATGAAATGCCGTGCCCTTGTCTTTTGTGCTCGGAGGTAATTAAACTCCCTCGGCCCGTTTGTCCCTCGGCGGGTCACTGTGGGTGATTACAGATGAGTGGGAAAGTAGATATCAATCCTGGAAAGAGAAATTACAGACTAAGACACAAAAGGAATTGTCGTGAGCATCTAGCAGCAAGATTTTCTCCTCTTGCAGCAGCCTCGGATCAAAGCTGTACACAGTGCATCACTGCAGTGGAATATTTGCATAGTAATTAAAGAGAGTGGATGTGTACAGTCAGAGGAGAACGCTGGAAGTTGGGGGAGGAGTACAAAGATCTGTCAGTATTCTTTTTTTTTTTTTTTGAAGGCTATAAAAGCGTGTCAGTGGGAGATCAGAGTTGTTGTGTTTCCTGAGGGCGGCCTAATGAAAAAAAAAACACAGATGTGGGTTCTGTTCATCTGTATATGTGGCTCTTCACAATGCTGGTGTTAAAAGGAAACTTTTCAAAGAGTACGTTTCAAACGGAAAAGCTCAGCTCAGTATGCAATGAAACACTGTTTTTATTCGAGTCAACGCACTCCCTGTGAGTGTTTCGTGTATTTTGCTATAACCATTTAATTTGTTCTGGTATGAACAAACAGCAAACCTACTGTGACACAAAATATCTTTTGACACATCTCTTCATACGGATAGTTTTGGGTCGGTTAACCCGGGTTTTATTTGCCTCTACCCCAAAACAATGGAATTAAATGGAATTTCATTTGAATTCATTCAAAAACATTAAAATTCGTCAGCAGTTTCTCATTCCCAAAACCGATGTGACCCAAACTGAACACGCTCACAGCTGTCAATCATTTTGATAGCGACTATTTCTTCAGTAGAAAGTAGTTACAGAGTAACATTTTGCCACTAAAAGGGTCAAGTGCTTCAACGGTGCGTCAGTCCCCCCTCGCTGTGGCGCGCCTCTGTTGCATGTCACACCTCTCTCACTCTTTCTCTCTCCCTTGTTTCCTGCTCATCTCTACACGAGTGTCAAATGCAGGCAAAATGTCAAAAAATAACCTTTTAAAAATGCACGCTGTTATACGCCATTAGAACAATTATTGCACATTACCGCTGTGGGTGAAGGCAGCGTTTTCATCCGGCAATTAAGTGCAGCCTTTTTAAGAACACAATTTCCCTTTAGATGCAGTTGAACAAAACATTTCACAGACTTGTTTTCCATCCCTGTGGTGGAAGAAGTAAAAGTACGTAATAGTAAAAGTAAAAGTAATATGCTTTTGGCATATTACTTTAATAAAAGCACCTCCAGGGATCAAAAAATATATAAAATAAATATATGTATGCTATGTTTTTGTTATAAATCTAAATCTGCAGGGAACTAAAGTTATCAAAGGCATTAAAGGTCGACAGTAGTTGTAATCCATCAGTTTCTTTCCAATTATCCAAGGTTAGGTCGTGGTGACAGCAGGTTTAGCAGGGCATTCCAGACATCCTTCTCCCCAGTAACATATTCCAGCTCCTCCTGGGGGATCCTGAGGCATTCCCAGGCCAGATGGGCTGTTTAGTCCCTCCAGCGGGTTCCAGAGTTGCCCCAGGGTGTCCTAAAAGTTGGACGTGCCGGGAACACCTCTAAAAGAAGATGCCCGGGGGCATCTAAATCAAATCCCAGCTCTCGGCTGGAAGCAGTGGCTCTACTCCAAGCTCCGAATCACATCTCTAAGGCTCAGCCCAGCCAACAGCACCAGCTGCCACTAGTGATACAATATGAATTTTGTAATTTGGGTGAACCCTTTTAAACAAAAACTTGAGACTGGAGGATTTCCAGCCTCTCATCAGTTTCTTGTCCCCGTCATGAAAATGATCAAATGGGTTATCCCCGCCGCTTTATGTCCTCCATTAATCTTATTGTCATTACATTTGTGCTGCTGTCGCCCCGTGATTAAGTTCACCTTTGCGTTTTCTCCCACTTCTGTCTCACCTGTGGGTGGAGATTTATAAATATCTGATTATTTCATCAAAGGTTAATGTGTTTTCCATGCGGTTACTGTCCGTATGTCTGGGGGGATATCGGCCCTATCGAGGGAGCCTCCATCAAAGCTGTGATTCCCGCAATAAAATAGCCTCGATTTGTGGCAGGGTGTTAAACACGGTGTCCATCTAGGAAGAGCCTCCTAATAGCCCCATTTCCCTAGAGAGCACAAGAGGCCATTTACAACAACCAATCATACGGCCCGGGGAACGGCCTCAGTTCTCTCTCTGCCAATAATGAGATAAAGCAAAAAGGCGTCTCCATGTTTATGTTGTCAAGTAAAGCGATGATTTATGACCAGGGGGACCGAGATGAATAAAATACACAAAGGAATATGATAAATGAAGATGCAGGCGTATAACGTATGGGATCATGCTATTTTTTTCCACGCTCACCACCTTCAACCACTTATGGTAAAATTGATTAAACACACTAGAAGTGAGATGTAAGCTGCAATGCATGCCGGTCCCGAGCGCGCGGAGGTTTGAGGCATAAACAAAATACTGTCAGTCTTGAGTAAAAAGCTGGTGAAGGGTGACAAAGGGCTTGGTGGGAGTGTTTTACGGTTGTTAAGTGCTTGCATAGTAATGGCCGCGAGCTCGTGAAAAGCAGCCGCAGTGTGACACCTCTCACCCGCCTTCAGGTAGGCTTTTAATGAGCCTAACGACCAGTTGTATTTTTTTCTATTTCACCCCGAGCTCAATGACACATAATGTAAGGTGAGTGTGACCTGCGAAATATCAAGGTTGAGGAACAAAGGTGCACCGCTTCAGCGAACAGATGTGGCTATTAATGAGTCTGTGTCTTGTTAGGGGGGAAACGTAGTCTTGGGATTTTCTTTCTTTGTGATTAATTGTTCTTCAGCGTATAATTGTTGCTTTGACCGCCCTGCGGTGACTCATTTTCAGTTGTGGAAGAATGATTCAGATTGGTTTGCCACCGAAGCAATAGTACAACATAAAAACTCACATTGAAATAACATTTTGGAAAATGAATTTTCCGGCAGAGAGTTGAGATGAGACAGATTAAAACCTCTCTCACGCTTGTCTGTCAAATCATGCTAATTAACAAAACATTTACAAAAGGTGTAAAAAGACCAATTCACTGTTTGTGGCCGGTTATGTTCTGAACTATTTCTTGGCTGGGAGCAGTTGCCAGGCAACCGATGGAGATGTTACAGGATGTTACATCCAAACAAAAAAAACAAAACACACAGTCCCTTGAATTAGAAGCAGGTAAGTACACTGCAAACACCGGAGAGATAAAACACTTAAACAGTGACGCTAAATCAAAAACTGGAAATACAAAATAAAAAAATGCTTTTTATCGTTTTGGGAAAGGCAGATCCTGCGAACGTTTTTGGTCACCTTTGGTTTTAAGTCTAGATTTTAAGGCCTTGGTTGGTAGACCTCAGAGGTCTCCCTGAAGTCAGGGGGGCACAATAAATCCAAAATATGAAGTGCGGCTAGACCATGTAGTGCTTTATGGATGATCAGTTCTACATCCAAAATGTAGCTAAAGCAGATTTTATTAGTTGAAAGTCTAGCAGCCACACTGTTTGTCAAATATCCAACTGTTGCTTTAAATTGTACTTGAAGTAGTCAGTCAGTTAAATGTACTTAATCATAATAATTCATTGTTCTTTTGTGAGTGTTATCATCCACAAGTTATACTATTATTATGAGTCAACAAGCATGCATAATCTTATTGTAAGAATATGTTGTTTTTTTGTTGCAGAGTGTTTGAGAAAATTTCAAAATTGCTGTTAAATCAAATAATTAGAGCACCATTATGTACTAATGAGCAACTCATTGCAACAGCAAGTCAGAGAGTCTGCAGTGATTTCCGAGTGCATGGAAACCTTGACTGTGACCTTTTAGATTTCATTGTCAGTCGGTCATCGTTAGCAGACAGTGTGGCAGCGAGCCAGAGATCAGGCTGCATTCCTCCATACTGATCGGGTTAGGGAAGCCTCATCTTCATTTATCAAAGGATCACGCCGACCACCAGCACACACTTAACAAACATTAGAGCCCGCAGGTTTCGCAGGAGCAGATGGAGATTAAATGTCTCGCCCAAAGAGCAGCAGAGGAGAGTGCTTTTGTTCACTTTCCCCTAAAACAGATGTTTCCATCGAGGGGGAGTTCTCATAAGAAGGGAATTAGGATTCGGACCAACGAAACCTTGAACCTTTAAATTCCAGGATACAGTTCAGGGAGGTAGAATGAAATACATGCATCAGACCTTAGAAGTTTTCCTCGTTCTTTGGGGAGCATTTACAAAGATGGTTTAATTTTCATAAGTAACAACCTCTGGAGGAGGCAATATTTTATATTTTATTGGAGTAATAACTTACATTTGAGGCGCACTCACTGTGATCAAAGCTCGAGGACAGGCGTGTGTGGGCATACAGAAGATATACAGTAAACACACTATGAGAGAGAGACGTAAAGAAAGGCAGGATATTTAAACACATCCAGAAAAGGTCATCTGCAAGAAGAGGTCACCTGCAAGACTCAGCCATTGCACTGCCCACACACTCCTACACGCGCAACATCATTAAAAACAAAAAGGCACGACTGAAACAATGCTGCGGTCTGCGATGCAACCAACAACGTGCCAGACAGATCTGTTGGAATCATGAAGAAACAAAACACTTCAAGGAAGCTTTAATTTCTTACAATTCTTGACACGGAAGTCCATTTGTTTTTTTAATTGGACAACGTTCTTATAAGCTCTTAGCTCATGAAAACACTATAAATCATTTAAGAGGCCATAATTAAAAATCTAGTTTGCCCATACGTTGAATTATACTCCATTTACGTTGACGTTATGTGCCTCACAGATGTAAAACAATCCATACGGTCAGGATATATCAGCCTCGAGATTTTCTTATCAGGTTTTCGGCTGTGATCTACTGAGTTAAATTGATACTTAAATGAGCTGCACTGTCTGTTCAGCTCATTGCTTTGAAAATTTATTGAGTATCTTACGCCACCCAGTGGACTGGACGACGTCCAAATAACGGAGAGCTCAAGGAGAGATCATGAGACAGCAGAGCTGGGTGAAAGAATGAATCATAGTTTTATCAAGTTTTATTTCAGCCTTTGATACAGTTGAATATATGGGCATAATTTCAAATTTGACATACAATTTTAGAAGGTGACGCGAAATAACCGCTCCATCATGCCGCCTCCTTATCACTAACTCTGAGTCCAAGCTCACTGCCGGTTAAAGAGCCCACTTGTCGATGTTTAAGAGCTTCAGGTCCTGCGCATGTCACCTCCTCCAAAAAGTGGACATTTTGTGGATGGACAGTGAGCCACTTCCACAGATACTCCATCCTCTCGTCGCACACCCAGGGGTTTCCTCTTAAGATAATCTGGAAAGAAGATTTTCTGTCATCCAGCAGCCCTGTGGGGAAAGTCTGCAGCTGATTCTGATTGAGCAGAAGAAGATCAAGATGTTGGAGTCCCTGTAGGAGGGTCGCTGGCAGCTCTCGGAGCTGGTTCTCCTGAAGAAAGAGTTGGGAGAGCTTCAGGTTGTGGGCGAAGATTGTAGGTTGCAGGGAGGTTAATTTATTTCCAGCGAGATTAAGTGACTCCAGGCGGTGCAGGTTCTTCAGGGCGTCAGGTTGTAGGTCTTGCAGATTGTTGTCACTCAAGTCTAGAGTCTCCAGATTGGTCAGCTTGTGAAGCAGAGCAGAGGGTACGCTCGTTAAACGGTTTCCAGACAAGTCCAGCCAGGTCAGGCTGCTGTTGTCACGAAACCACTCAGCATCGGCTTTTTCAAGCAGATTGTTCTTCAGCACGAGACTGTGAAGTGAGGCACGGCTGAAGACATTTGGAGGAAGATGAACCAGCTGATTACCCGTCAGATCCAACGTGTTCAAGTGGGGAACGTCCTTCAGGAGATCTGAAGGAAGGCTTGACAGGTTGTTGTGATACAGCTGGAGGTCGTTTAGAAGGGGCACGGCACTCAGATGACTGGCTCTAACAATGCTGAGATTGGTGGATTGGATGGATAGTTTAATTGTGTTGGAGGGTAAACCATTCATAGGGAAATGTATAAGGGAGCTTTGGCTGCACACCACCTCTGCACCTGAAGAACAGGAGCACAGAGCCGGACACGACAAGACGCCTCTTTCAGCCAGCGCAGTGACAATCAGCACAATCCACAAGTTCATCTTGATCATCTTCAAAGCGCTGAACAAAGGAAACATACGCAGCATAAGAGAGAGATTCTTTTAGGATATCAAGAAAATATAATGATCTAATCACAATGTGAAGATCTGATCATAAACGCTTGATCCTACCAGAAAGGCTCAGCAGAGTTTCTTCTCTGTTGGATGCCAGACTTGTTCTTCTACAGTGTTTTTGTTCCCAGCAGTGAGTCAGGACAAAATGTTGCAAGAGAGACAAACAAAACCGAGTAAACGAACCAGACTAAAGGTACAGATAATGCGTCACACAAATCAATATTTTCTTTTTGCATTGCTGCAAGAAGAATTTGTCCTCCAAAGATTTTATTTTCAAAAGACACATAAACTGTTGGTTTATCATCACTGGACCGAGCCGGGTTGGCCATTTCCCTCTGTTTTCAACTTTTTCTGCTAAGCTAGGAGATTAGCTAGCCATCTCCTGGCTGTACTTTCATATTTAATTTACAGATTTAAGAATCAGATTGATCTTCGTATCTAAATATTAACAGGAAAGCAACAAAGCACATTTCTCAAAGTGTCAAACTTCCTCTGACAACGAAAAACTGAAATTCCGGCTCTGTTTACTCATCTCATATTTAATTATACATTCACTGACAAAAGAGAATTTTTCAGTGTTTGAAAAGCAACAACAGCCATGACAGGCTGAACTGGGGACATCAGCACGTCAGAAAATAATCAGTGTAATGATGGAAAATGACGGATGATGAAAATGGATGGTAAGACTGAAAGTTCAGCTCACTTTTAGTCAGTGATGTTGCTCACGTTCTTCTTGGTACTCATCACCATCACATAGCCAGGGGTTGTCTGTCAAGTCCAGCGCCTCATCTTTCAGGAGTGTCAAGCAAACCTGTGGCGATGTGGCTCGGCTGGTTGTTACCTGGACTCTGAGGTCTTACCTGAGCGAACTCCTAAAAAAGGGTTTTTGGCGAGTTTGATAAGATTATTTTCGAGCGAGGAAGATGAAATGAAGATGCTTCCAAGGTTGGTTATTATATTTCAGCTTTATTCTCTCAAGTTTAGTCAGCAGGTCCGGAGAAAGAAATCTTTCTCCAAACAGCTTTTGGAAAAGGTCCAGAGTCTTCAGGTGGGGAAGCTTCTGAAGCTGAGCAGCTGAGATATTTATTAAACAGTTTGGCTGCTGCAGGAAAGCCATTTTTTCAGTCTGATTATTCTTCAGCATAGAAAACATCCAAAGGCAGCGCTGAGGTGAGGAACATCCTTGCAACAGGGGTCATGGGGTCAAGATGCTGCTCAGAGATGGAGGTAATGTTTGTGAACTGGATGGTCAGCATGGTGATGTTCTTCAGGAGAAAGAGCACGGCAGGAATTCATTACTAGGACACTATAATCGGAGGACATTAAAAATTAAACATACAACAGAAAACTTCTAAGGTCTGCCAGACATCTCACAGATTCTGGAGAAAACATGTACCGCTAAGAGAAGTGCAATTTCTTAAATTATGATTATATGATAGACCGGTACCCACAAATCAGTTGTCCTCAGACAAGATACTGTCATTTCAATGTGATAGAAAACATGTGTAAGTATATTCCTGAAGAATATTGTCAATACTGATGATAATAATCGAGTCAGCAGTTAGTTAGAGCCTCACAAAGAGGAGGGAATAGTAGAATAAAGGTTGAATAATGAAACAGTCATCTGCGCACTGATGTTCTTGATGAAACATCTATGACTACATCAAGTACGATGACTAATACATGTGAGGTTACGCAACAATTATGGCACATGTCAATAAAGCAGTGCTGGGAGAAGTATGCAGTTTATTTATTTCAAGTAAATCTGAAAGTCCGTAATCCACAACGATGCATCGTCTCTCATAAGATCATCGGGAAATGGACATTAAAAAGATAAAATAATGTTTATTCACGATGAAGGCAGGAGAATCTGAGGTCACGGCGGTCGGTACAGCCAGCAGGTACGGCAGATTTCGTGGTTATTTAACCAGAACATACCGTCACACAGCTGATAGTGAGAATGGATTCGACCTGCACTATGGAGTGCGATTTTAGCAGATGGGCAACAGGATGAACCATTACATTATGTATGATGAGTGCCAGTTGGCTTTAGGCTGTTCTGAAAGATTTATTTCAGTCAAGCCCACTCACTCCACACGTACTCGCAAGATAGAGACGGACCTATCCTGAGATACTTCAAAGTCCCCTAAAATACACCGCAGTCGGATGGAACACCTCTGAAGAATCACTACAGTACAGCGTCCGTGTAATGTCAGTGATATGCAACAAAGGCTCTTTATTATTAATCACACTGTGATTTTCGTGTTGGTATTGCTACGCGCTGCCATATAGTTTAATTTTAAATGAGTATGATCTCAGACTAATAACTCAGGTTAACAAACATGATAGATTTAGGAGACAAGCTAGCTGTTTTCACCTGTTTTCAGTCTTTATGCTAAGCTAAGCTAAGCAGCAGCTGCTGCTTCATATACGTCAGCGTTTCTCAAAAATTATATGCCGCATCATCATGACAGATGTTAAAATACAGCGTAGGCCAACAGACAGTTGACACAGGAGGCAGTTTTATTCCTAATAAATCAATAATTTATTGTTGATTGTTGTCAAATCTTGATAGAACCGGATCATGAACCAGAGCATGAAGGCAAGTAGCATAGTTTGAGGAACTAGGGATATACTGTACAGTATATATACACACAGTGTATATATACTGTACAGTATATATACACTGTACAGTATATATACACAGTATATTCACCTGTCAGATTGGTCTCAATCCTCTCAACTCTCATAGTAAATGACTTTAACTGGTTTCATGATTTGTGATTAACTGTTAATTTGATCTCTCTGTTACCTTAATAACGATTCAGGTGCAGCTTAACCTGGAAAGATGTAAAAATCCATTTTTCCGCTTCTTACCGTGTCAAGAAACAAGAAAAAAAAAAAAAACAACTCACTGAACTCGATTCTATCTGGATATATTTCATGCACCGTCGCCGCCTCTCTGCTTTTGATGCAGCGTCTCCATTGTACTGAAGAGGGAATCTTTGCATGAAATCCAGACTGAAAGCTTTCAACTAAGACGTCGAGGCACAAAGCGAGTCATTGGGGCCGCGCTTTGAGGCGCTGCAAGTCAGCTGTAAAATCATTAAGAGCGACAATCCTTGAGGTACGATGTCAAACAATAAAACAATGAAAATGTAACTCGTTTTCAGGGTTGCAGAATTTATTTGACTTTGTCATGAATGTCGAGACAACACATCGTCTTATTGCTTTACGTTGCGATGGATCTGCTCTCTGAAATCAGACAACGATTCGATAAAACTGTATTCATTTACAGGACAAGCATACACTGTATAATGTGCTGGTGACTTATATCCATAAAAATAAAACAACCATGTACTATGAGCTACACTCCCTGTGTTACAATACACAGACAGACCTCTTAAACCTATGTACAAATGTTCACACGCATGCCTAACACCTCAAGATAACAAATCCATGTGAGTCACTGCATCTGACAGAATAAAACGTCCGTCTGTGTGTGTGTGTGTGTGTTTTTGTCGTGATGATGATTATAAAATAAGGCAGCTTTGATCACAGACGGTTGAGCCGAGGTTTTTCGGATGAACTCTCACTCTAACATGAAGACTGCTCATTTTCCTCTTGTTAAAATGACAAAGACAGTCCCGGTTCTCATGACGACAGCCGGTTTCTGTGGATGTGTCTGTCCATGATTAGCATTTTCATTTTTTCAGTCTACTTCTTAGAAACCCCCCCCTCCTCCTCCCAAGAAAGAAAGAAAAAAAAAACATGTAGGCACTGTGTCCAGGCTGCAGGTCATTAATCCACAAAGATGTAAACACACATCTTTGATCAGCCGGGGTTAACTGTGAAGAGAGAGAGAGAGAGAGAAAGAAAATGATGTGAAAACCTGGGATCCTGCTGGTAGAATGGCTGGACTTCAAAAAAAAAAAGGCACACCCACACCAAATCCACACATTATTACACCAGGAAGCGTTCCAGTATCCACACAACACGAGTGAAATGCACAACAAGCAGAAAGGGCTGGGAATAATTTTGGTCTGCATACTGCCAAGAAGTCAAATAATGAAGCACATTTTGAATGGAGTCATTTTCCTGTATGTTACATATGACACGTGGAGCAGCTCGCCTAATAAGAAAGATCCATCTCTGCTCTATTCATTGTGTTTCACTGAGCTGTTTCTGCCTGCTAAGCTAAATGAAGAGCCTGCTGGCTGTAGCTTCATATTTAATCCACATATATAAGAGTAACGCTGATATTTTTAAGTACTCAAACTCGTTTTCTGCAACAGCTTATCCTTATCAGGGTGTTGGAGGCAGTCCCAGCTGACATGGAGCGAAAGGCGGGGTACACCCTGGGAAAGACGCAGTCACACTCACATTCATACCTGCGGGCATGTGTTTGGACTGCGGGAGGTAACCAGGAGGAAAGTACCCAAGCAGAACCCCTGCAGACACAGGGAGAACGTGCAAGCTGCACACAGAAAGGAGGTTCGAACCTCGAAGCTTCTTCCCTGCTGTGAAGGCGACAGTGCTACAGTAACTCCTGCAACCCCGTGCCGCCTGCACGCTAACTCTCTGCAAAAGTTAATAAGCCTATTTCCCAAAGCTCCAGAAATCTTCTTGTAAACATGTAGACCAAGATTATTGCAGAATCTGTCTGGTTTTCGTACAGTAAGTGTGTGTAGCAAGTCCAAATCGTCAAACTCTGAAGAAGTTCAAACCACTCAACTTTCCAGTTAGAAAATCACACAAGAACATGCAGCTTCTGGTCACATTAAGGCCTTCTACTAACTGTGCATCCACATGCAGAGGTCCAGTTACCCTCTGTCACTTCCTTCAGAAGAACATATCATCATCATCATCATTATCGACATCATCCAACGACCAACTCCAGTCTTTCAGGCCAAAATCAAGCAATCTGAAACGGTAAGTATTCAACAGGTTTACCCAGGGGTCAAAAGCCTTCAGCGCTACATAAACCGCTGGAGCAGCACATGCCAAGTTAACCAGGGGGCCGTAGAGAGCTGTGAGGGGTTAATTGAGCAATTTAACGCCGCTTGTTAGGATGACGGGCGGTTATCGGACACAGCAGCACAGCATCATGAAGGGCGGACAGGCGCGACAAGCGCTACTACTTACTGTCTCCCAGCATGAGAGACGCTATGAATGGTGGGGTCAGAGGTGAAGAGGTCAATGGTCAGTGGAGGATGATACGCAGCATGGGGCCGGTGCTGGGAGGGGGTGGGAGGGGATGAGAGCCAGTTAGGTTCGTGGCTGAGAGAGCAAACGTTGACGACCGAGAGTCGTAATCAATCACAGACAACAGGACAGATACCGTTAGCGACTCCCTTAATGGCTCGGCGGCATTTCCTGCTCAATTAGGCTGCTACTGACGCCGCATTAATGCTGCATACAGCGTTAGGCACATGCAAATGAATCCGGAAGCCCGTGTCAGCCACAGCTTTAGGCCGCTTTCAGCTGCACATGATTATGAATCATCAACAGAGATAGCAAATTATCGAGGCTTGTTACTTTGGGTTTTTTTTTTAAAGCCACATTAATGAAAAAGACTTTTTTAGCTCTTTAGTTTTTTTTGTCCTCGTTCACCCAAAAGTTCTATCTCCTACCGCAAAAGGACACGGACCACTGCAGTTTCACAGTAAATGGAGATTTTTAATGACACTGACTCAGAAAAGGCCTTCAGTGACAGATAATAGAGAGAAAAATTGGGAGAAAACACAATTAAGTAACAGAGTATTTACTCTAGTAAACAATTTAACCCAATTTCTGAATTGCTTCTAACACTCCAAACAAAGTCAGATCCATTTTTTTGTGTTGATATTAGAGTATTAAGAAAAAAAAGGTGCATTGACACTGTATGATGTTCCCCAAAACAGAATAATGAGAACGGCTTTGACGTTACATCTTCATCGTGTCTTTTTCTTGGGAACATTCTCAGAGTGCCGGCGTATTTTGTCTTGATTTCATTACGATGACATACCTGATATAATATTGGGTTGTGAATACATAATTCTGTGGTCTTAATAAAGAGCACCTACCTTGAGAACACGATCGACTAAAGATATTGGTTGTAAACAGTTACTGCGGTGATGTAAAAACTGAAACATGGATGGGAAATTTAAATGTCTTCCGTATCCGGTAAAACGTTGCCCCGTCCTCACCTGGGCTTCCCCGACGGCTGCTGCTGTCTGCTGGGCTGGATCTTGATGGCACCGCGATGGGATGACAAGCGAGGCGAATTCTTGGGCGACGGTCGCGGAGAGACTCGCAGAGAGGAGCGCGACGTTGCCTCAGGAGGAGTGTGCTGGGCCCCAGAGGGAGGACTCATTATTGCGTGTTTCCTCGGGATGCGTTTGAGGAGGTGACTGACCCAGCGCTGCTGCTCCTCCTGCGAGTTGGTCAGCAGGAGCAGCTCTTTGGCAGTGGACATGTCGTAGTTCACTGTTGGAGAAATATTTAAATAGATTAGAGGCAGGGTAAAGGAAAGCAAGGGTGCTTGGTACAAGTAAAGTTCTATATTAACTCTTGATGGATGATACTGACCCTTGCACGGCACAATAACTTCCTCCTTTTTGTCCAGGTGGTCTTTGTGGCACTTTGTGTGGCAGCGGCGGCACTCAAGGGCCGGCGGTGGCTTGAAAACGTGCCACAATGGCCGAGTGCAAGCTTCGCAGCTGGAGGGGAAGTGGTAGAGAGTGATGATGAACTCGTGGCCCTTGTGGCTGATGTAAGAGGGACGATCGCCGTACGGCGTGGGCTCCACCACAACCTCCTGTCCTCGTTTAATCTCGCCTTCATTGGCGTACAGGATCTGGGAAGAGAAAACTTTTATTGTACGGACGGTCTGTGAAAGGAGGGAATCAGGACAGAAAGAGAAGGTCCTTGCACATTACCTGGAATATCCTTGGAATTTCCTTGGGATCTGCACGGTACACATCAGTGTGAGTCACAGGTCGGACATGAAACAGCTTACTGTAAGAGGAAGACACGGAGGAGTTAGCTGTAGGTAATTAAAGTGATTTAACTTATTGTATCTAAAGAATATCCCTGAAAAGACATGGCTCGAAATGAGAGTCAACAATGGGCAGCTTAACGCCAAGTTTTTTCTCTTTTAAAAGACGTCTTACTTGCTTACTAAGAGCGGGAACTACTGTGCTCCATTCATATGTTTTAAAATTATTATTAACGCTCGGTATTACGTGTTCAAACCCTGTTTTTAATGACTCACTCGATGTCCAGGGTCATGAAAGGGTTAGCCTGCTCTCGGTCCAGTTCGTTGTTATAGAACAGGATCTTCTTACTGCTCACAACTATATACTGTAAAGGAAAAGGGAAACAAAGGCCGGGAAATGACTCATCTGTAACGGCGATTACTAGGAAAACAAATCTACAGATATGAGAAATAATGCTGGATACGTTACTTTTTTGTCCCAGCCGAAGCGCTTCGTGTTCTTGGTAGGAAGTGAAATCCAGCCCTCCAGCCTGGACTCTGGTTTGCCGAGAAAAAAAAAAAAAACAGGAAGGTGTTAACACAAAGAGAAGAGGCGATTTTAATCATGCGAACCGCTTAAAAGAACACTGTGACATTTTGAAGCTTTGGTGGCAACACACACACGCGCGCGCACACACACATACACATCATCATCACTTGGAGAGCAAATGGTTCCTCACTCGAACCAAAGCGGAAGTCAGTCCCCACTGTGTTTCAATCCAGCAGGATTTAAAGGCTAATCAGGAATCTCCGAGTGTAGGTGAGGAGAAATAAACTTAAATTGGAAGCGTTTTATTTTTAGCACAGAAAAAAAAAAACCTCCCCACATCTTTTGCAGTGGCGCAAAGGTGAACAAACTAGGCCGGCGTCAAGCTGTGAGTATTCACGTGTCCAGTGAACATTAAAAAGGATTAAAGTACAGCAGAGACAGTCAACAGAGAAGAGGGATTAGCTGAAACTTTGTAGGGTTGAACCAGAGTTGAGGGTATTTGTTTCTCAATTTAATTAATTTAGGAAGGGCTAAACACTGGAGCTATTTTGATGGATCACTAATGAATAACAAAATATAGTTAGGTCAATTGCAGCTTTATCATTTTTCATCCCCATCTCAGGTTTGAACTGCCATGCAGGGTCACCTGCAGGTTCAGCCTCAGGGGGCTCTTTGTAGGTGATGGCCAGGGGACGGGGGCCCTGCTCCACTCGCCCGTCATATTCTTCTCCATCCTCCTCATCCTCAGAGTCAGAGTCAAAGAGCGAGCGAGCGGAGTGAAGGTTGGGTCGGGTGTCGATGCAGACAGATTTGTGTGTGCGCTGGTAGGTGAAGGACATTGATTCTGAAGTGTGGGAGTGAGTAATGCGCACTGCGTCGGACCCCGATGAGAAAGGTTGAGGTGAAATGAAGGAGGGGGGGGAAAGAAAAAAAACAAAGGAGGAAGGATAAAGGAGAAAAGGTCAAAAACAATTAGCCTGGAAGACAAAGAGATTTAAAGTGAAAACCAAGGAAACAGCAAGAACTCAGGAAGGGACCACGGAAAGAGGAATGTACAGGATGTACACAGAGAAGTGGATTTGTTCACCGACTTTGAGGTTTGTGCCAACGAATGAGATGATTGGCGTGAGAGGAAGTCTCTTTTGTCTACCTGGGTATCCGTCACCCATGTCCAGGTCGTTGCCGCTGCTGATGCTGGTGGAGTCCATGGAGTGGACGCTGAGGGAGCTGAGCTGACAACGGAGCTGCTCGATGTCGCTGTCTTTGCTGTCCAACGCCATCTGAAGATCCAGACGCACCTGGTTCTCTTCTGCTATCAGCTGAATGACAGACAGGTGAAGAGGATTTTAATGTCAGGTCGAGGTCTGTTCTGTTGTTTGCTGTACACAGCTCAGTGTGATGAACATTTGAACAAAATCCCAACCCAGTTCATCAGTAAATTAAGTAATAATTAATTAAATTAATATATTAAACTGTGTAAAAAACATTAATTTAAACATTCAAGTCTGCTTTGCAAAGACCCTGTGCCTTTAAACTACATGTCACATTAACCCATTCACACAAATGGGGGCAGAGGCTGCCATGCAAAAGTGCCAACTCATCAGAAAATAACTAGTCACATTCACACACAGTTTGGGCTTCAGTATCTTGCCCAAGGACACTTTGACGTGCAGACTCTAGGAGCCGGAGATCGAACCACCAGTCTTCTGATTAGTTCACAGCCTGCTCTGCCTCCTGAGTCCCAGCCTCGTTTTTAATTGGAAGTCTAGCGCACCAAACATTTAAATTGGCTTGGCAGTAATTAGGGGCTCAATCTCTACTGCGCATACAGTATGTACTAAGAATAAAAGGTGCATATTTCCAGGCCTCTGCATTCGACCATTAGGAATTCTGCTCCTACACGTCTGGAGCAGCTTTGAGTGTGATCTCCGGACAAGACGATTGATTAACAAGCTTATTAAATCCGAGCAGATATAGAAATTCCATTTGTCTCATCTCCAGCTGGATCTCCACCATAATCACGACCATTCATCAAATATGGCGGCATACATTCATGTGTGTGCCATTTGTTGGTGTGCTGGAGTCAAACTGACCGCCTGCATCTCCGTCATCTCTCTCTGGTATTTGATGATGGTGCTGTTGAGTCTTCTCCTTCTCCGCTCTCAGCTCCAGCTGCAGCTTCCTGTTCTCCTTCTCCTTCCTGTGAACCTCGGTGCCGGTGCCCCGGTGGCCTCCTCGCACCGTCTCCCTCCTGTTCATCACTTCAGCCAGCTTGTTGATAGCCTGGGAGCAAAAAAAAAAACACAACATAGATTAAAAGAAAACCTGAATTCGGTAAACGCGCGGGGGTTAGGATGCAGGTATACCAACACTGCTGCGAGATAGATTTTTAAACTTGCTTTTAGATCTCTGATTTTGCCCCGAGTTCAAAACAAGCCTGCAGCTGAACATTCTTATTCTTGACAACAAACGATGTGACATAACAATCATCTGTGAGAAAACAAGCGAAGCATTGAAAATATTCCAGACCTGCGTAGGCGCCCAGACACACACCTGAATTTTTAGCGTTCTTTCATTCTGCAGCTGCTTTTCAAAGGACACTTTGACCGAGGTCATGTGCCTCTCCTCCTCCTTGGCTTTCTGGATCTCTGTATAAATAGCAGAGAAGAATATTAATTCAAGGCTCGCGTAGATTTTTTATTTAGTTTTACAGAAGTAACTTATAGTGAAAGTTTGACGTTCAATATTCTGCCATTCCACAGACACTTTGTACCCAGATGGAGACATTAACGGCTGCTTTTAATGGCATTTTTACAGCCTCCTCCATATAAATCATCTGCAAGAAAGCTTTAAAACACATTTTCCAGGGCTTGACGGAAATGTCATACTTATAAAAATCCGTTCTCTTTACGTGCTGCTCATTAACTCGAAGAAAGAAAAAAGAAAATGACACTCACGTTGCTGCATTTCTTTCAGCTGGTTGTTGAGCTCCTCTTTCTCGCTGGCTAGGTTGGCCACATCCACCGTGAGAGTGCGATTGGACTCTTCCAGCTGTTAGGGCCAGAGGCGAGTTATGTCAGACATGTTTGTTTTGTTTTTTTGCTTTACAAGTCCTCAAGTTTTAATCCAACCAGGGCCAACACCACAAGCTAGTTATTGTGAATCAGTAGTGCTCGACTTTTTGTGTTTTGGCTGTTCCAACGTTGAACAGACGGTGGCAGTAACGTGCCAACAAAAGTAGCAATGTGCCAACAAAAGGCAGGAAAGAAGACAGCAAGCGAGCAAATATGATACACTGAACTTATATGTTAGACCTCAAGGACAACCAATGCATTCTGGTTAATTGTGTTTACAAGAAAACTCACCGAGCTGATGGTGGCCTCCTTGTCGCTGAGCTCCTGCTTGTGTCTCGCCATCATGTCTTTGATCTCCAGCTCCTTCATGATCTTCTCCTTCTCCAGGTCGGAGTACTGCTCCTCGGCGATGGAGCGAGCCAGTTGCTCGGAGTCCGCCTTGGTCAAACTGGTTTCCAGCTGAGCCGTCAGGGACTCCCTGCGGAGAGAGGAGCGGAGTGAACTGTTATGAATGGATTATTAAAACGCTAGGCCCGCATAAATCTCGGAACTACAATACATCCCTGCTGTTATTATGCCAGACGTCCCGTAGCGGAGACATATATTAATATTTGAATGATCTCTTTATCATTGCAGGGTGTTTCAAAGCAAGAAAGTTTTTCTGCTTCTCCACAGCAATATTTGGCTCCGGTGCATCTGCTGCTAATCTGGTTATACTTCACACATTCAGTTAAAAGGTCCAGTCCTAATTTTTTGGCTGTGAGATGAATTCACACAGGCTGAATAACACTAATCCAGAAAGTCTGTTACATTCTTTAAAAAAAGCAGATAAATGTTGACTGTGTAGCGTTTATGCTGCGGATGCCTCGCTGACATTTAACTCTCTGACATTTCCCACGTCACGTGCGTCAGACTTTTATTTAATTTCACGTTTTTCGTTGCCTCTCCTCTCGTCAGGACATTTTACTTTTGCAAGTGCCGACAGTTACCTCTCCTCCTCATATTCTGCCAGCCGCTGCTGCACGTCCTTGCACAGCTTCTTCTTCTCATCGCACTCGTCCTTCAGCTCGCGGATCTGCGTCTTGTAAAGGGTCTTGCAGAGAGGACAGTTTGGGGATTCAGTACATTTCACGTCACAGATGAGGGATGGAGGCGGGAGGAGAAACTCCTTCTCCGCTCATATCTACCCCAGCCGAGCCCCGCGTTGGAGATCAATTTAGATACGCTGGTAGCTGTGCTGGGTTTCAAATATTTCACTGTCACTACTCTTCATAGACAAGGTGCACGACAGAAGGAAAACAGAATTACCGTGAAATACTGCTCTGCTTCCAGTTGGTCCTTCAGCTCCTTCAGCTGGCCGCTCGCCTCCTGCTTCTCCCTGGAACACCACCAACAATCTGTCAGTCGCTGCTCCCGCCAGAGCCAAAGCGTTTTCGTCAAATTAAATACGATGAATGAGACTCTCCGCAACAATATTACAACAAACTGCGCTGCGTGTTTATGTTCAATATTCATCGTGCTCGTTATGTTATTGTGTGTGTGTTTGACCTGCGTAGCTCCTGGTTCTGCTTCTCCAGGACCTGCTTGATGTCCAGCAGGTGGTTGACCTCTTGCTTGAGCTGTTTCTCTGAGGAGCGGAGCACCGACACCTGCTGGTTCTGCATCTTCAGGTCGCTCTGGCTCAGACTCCGCTTGTGGATTTCTTGCTCTAGACGCAAGCTCAGGTTCTTTACCTACACACACACACAAGCATTTTCAGTGGTAGTAGTCATATAGGGGCCAATTCAAGCTAATTGTTTTCATCATGGATTATTCATTAGCCTAAAAATAAAGAACAAACGGCCATTACGAGGTCCCGTTTGACATATTTTTGATGAGTATTTAAAAGTGATGTTCCAGCATCACTTAAAAGCTTCACCTCTTCGGAGAGCTTCTCCTTTTGTGCCCGCAGCTCGTCCATTTTGTGCTGTGCCTGCTTGTAGTCGCAGTCCAGCATGGAGTGGTCTTTCTCCAGCTGCAGCAGCTTTCCCTCCACCTGCAGCTTCAAGCTGCGCTCCTCCTGCAGGGTACACTCCATCTCTGGACCAAACAAAACAAACAACCCCGGGAAAAAGCCATCAGCGCGCTAATTCTTTGCCGCATTCGATTGTTCACGGTATTGGCAGAACAATTTTGGCCTTTGGTTGAATCCGCTTAGAGCGGCCAGATAAACGGCCACGAGTGCCCCGTAAAGACAAGCAGAGCAAAATAATGAGTTGGAAAGCCAGACTGTCAAATTGCTGGACACGATTCAGATTATGTATTAAGTGAGTAAAAGTCCAAATGACTAACCGCCATCCCTCTTGCTTACCTTTCAAGACCTCAGACTTTGCCTCCTCGATGGACTGGTAGATCTTGTTTTTATCTGCTAGCTTGGCTTTGGTAGCCTTGTGTTCTGCCTCCTCCTGCTCCAGGCTCTGCTGGAGTGACTTCAGCTTGAACGTCAAGTCGATCTCTTGGTTGCTCTTTTCCTGTAGAATCAAAAAGGGGGGATTAGGTTTCTAATGGCCTTTGTTTTGTATTGAATTGAATTAACTCGGCAGCCAAAGCCAAAGAAATGTTGGACAACAATGTCCGTGTGGGAAATGTTAAATTGAATCGAATTTCACATTTCCACATCGGAAATTAGTAAATAGAAACAGACAGCCAACCTTCTCCAGGTCATTCAGCTTCTTCTGCAGCTGCTTCTTTTCAGCCTGGACCTCAGAGAGGGATGACTTCACCTCTTTCACCTCTTCTTGCAGGCCAGAGATGCGTCCTGAGGTGGAGTCATGGAAATGGGGGGGAAAAGGAAATAATGACAAAGAAATTATAGAAGGAATATGGGACGACAACCGCTGCTACTGTTTCATACGTGGTCCTAGGTGAGACATGACAAATATACGAAAAACACTTCATGTTTGTTTTCCCTTCAGCTAACTCCACCCACCTGGAGAGTTTTAGTAAGGAAAAAAAAAAGCATGAGGCATCACGGCAAACAGGCAACGCTGTTGTTTCGACGTGTCCCCTCTGACCTCGGCGCCTGGTCTCTCTGCACGGACTGAGTTTAAGTTTCCAAACAGCGTCTCACAACTAACGCTGGCTCCTGTCCGGCTTTTTGGCGCTCATAGCCTCTTACTTCACTCTCAGCCTTTTGGACAGATGTTTCCACCTATGATCTGATATTTCCCAAGGCCCGGTCCAAAAAAACAATTCACATCTAATACCCCCGTCCAGCCTCCAGCTCTGCGTTGTGTAACACTGCTACCGAGATGTTTACTGCAGTACCTTTGACTGAGCTCATGAAGTTCACAGTTTGATTACCCGCTAGATTTGCTTAACCTTATAACATTTTAATAGACGCGTTAAAGTTTGGAATATTAAAGGCTTGTTAAATAATGATTGGCCGGTTGCTAAGGTGGCGATTATGGGAGTAAAATTTTACGAGCATTTTTCATCTGCCCATTGTTAATTTAAAACCACATAAATGACAAACAGTGGTCTCACCATGCCAGACCAAGTAAAAGCATAACAATTAAACTACTGGCTTTAATTTATTCAACGATGGTGTGTCATATCTCATTTCTAAGATGAAGAATGAGAGATCCCTTCTGTCAAAAGCTACGCTGACTCAGTTAAAACTACTTGGAACCGTGGATTTATTTCAATACTTATTAACGTCAAAGTGTTACAGAGAGTCGCGACTCACCCTGCAGGTCAGTAATAGTTTCTGTCCCGAGGTTGCGGTTTCTTCTCTCCTCCTCCAGCTCGGCCTGCAGCCCCCTCAGCTGCTTCTCCAGCTCCATCTTGCCGTTTTCCAGCTGGCTGCACTTTTCTTGCATCTCCCTGAGGCTGACCTCCAGGCTCTCGGCCTGTTTCTGCGCCTCTGCCTGACCCTTCTTCAGCCGTGTTGCCGCCTCCTTCTCAGCCTGAAGCACGGCGTTGGCCTCTTCGAGCTACAGATGAGAAACACGGAGGATGAAACTTTTCCCTGCCGGGTAAACTGGGTCAGTGCAGCAGCAGCAAAATGGAAGAAGTTTAACGAGGGGAACGAATAATAATAATGAAAACAGCAGGCAAAGTTGATTGCTTGAATATGGGTTATAGAATTAGCATGTTTGATTTACATAAGCACGCTCATGAAACAGCGAAGGGTTACGGAAAATGATCAATAGGAGGAAGACAAAGCTATGTGATAACAATGTTATGTAAGGTGACGCTCCCCCTCACTTGTCTCTGCAGCTGGATGTTCTTCTCATTGGAGATCTGGGAATTATGGTTCTTCTTTCTAAGATCCTCTAGCTGGTCCCTCAGATTGTTCACTTATGATTAAAAACAGACAAACAAAAGAGTTAACGCAGTGTTTGATATAACACGTTCAGTGAAACCTGGAAATATGATCCGCCCACTAATGCAGTACATTATAAAACAATACACTATAGACTGCCGTATCAACAGTGGGAGCTCCCACATATCCTCATGGACTATCAGCAGGAGTTACAGATCTAATGTTCAGACAGAACACGTCCCAGACGCTCACGTTCGTTCTCCAGGCTGCGTTTTCTGTCGGCTTCTATCTCCACCTTGCGCAGGTTCTCGGTGCTCTGGTGCTGCAGCAGAGCTCGCTCTCTCTCCAGCTGCCTCAGCGACGCCTCGACTTTCTGCCTGCTGCTCATCTAGTCAGGGAGGAAACCGCAAGCTGTGTAAGAGGAAGGACTACCTTATCGCAGCGCGGTTAAATAGCATGGCATCAACCCGTTCTTACCTCCTTGTCTAATTCTTTGACCAGCTTGTCTAAACGGCTGGTTGCATGTCTGTGGAGGTAAATGGACGGTTGTTGACATCGAACCACATGTATGTATCGGGAAGGAAAGTTTAACATTTGTACAGTGGCATATTTCAGTCATACTTGTGCTTGTGCTCCAGCTCATCTTTGGCCTGCATCTCATGGTCGAGGTGCTCCTCCAGCTGACGAAGTTTTTTCTGCAGCTGCTCCGAGAAACAAAAACACACGCAAGCAGAAATGAAAATTACGCTTATCTAATCTTTTGTTTCTCTTCTGTTACCATAATTTAATGACCACACACACACACACACACACACACACACACACACACACACACAGGCACCTACCTCTTTATTACTGTCTGAGCAATACTCCTTATCTTCAGATTTTTCCTTACTGCCCTCTGAATCCTCCACAGAGCGGTTATTATTAAACTTTAGCAGCCTGAGAGAGAAAGGAGGGACAGAGGAGAGCCACGAATGTTTCTAACTGAGTTTACCAGTCCTGGCTAAATCAAACTCTACCCACAGGTCCAAATCTCATTAACAAAGTGACATGATTTACCCAAACCGGATCCATTTATACCATTTAGAAATCACTTGAGATCCATAATCTCAAAACCTGAACCCATGTGTTGTGGAAAAGGCAATAAGGTCCGGACATCTTTCTTACATCTGGATGGGTTTACCTTTGGAGAGACCCAAAAGATGCCTCCAAACCATGCTGTCTGTTGCCAACTGTTAACCATGAATGGGGGGCAACTATCTCTGGGAATCATTACATGACTCTGCCACATGGCTGCATAATGACCAAAGAATCTGAAGCCATTTTTACGATCATTTTAAGACCAGTTGTGCCCTTTAGCGCAAACTGTTCTTTTGTGGTGTATCAGTTATGAATGCAGCGTGTCTGAAATCAAAGGACGACTGGTCCAAAAGCAAAAGGAAACACTTACATAGAATACTTTCTATTATCTACTTTTACCTCCCCGTGTATACACGTGTGCACTGGACTGATCTACTAACATAAATGACGCTGTTTTGACAGCTTCATTTAAAACAAGAGAACTTCTCAACTCCTTCAGCTTCATGAATATAAGCCTAAAAAGTAAAAAACACACCTCGGGGGTTATAACATTGCTGATTAAAGCTCTGTAGGATCACAAATCCGACACACAGGTGTTGTTTTTATGACTTCTCCTACTGAATCGAGACCGGGGGCTTCAAAAACTTCTGCATAAGCAAAGAGGGTATTTAAAGGTGGCTGTCAGAACAAGGCAGCAGTGTGGCGCTCGAACAGGCATACAGTGTCTGACTGGTGTAAGACTGTATTAAAAAAGGCATGGGTGTGAAGCTGTCTTCTACCTCTTGCATTTTAGGCACAGCTCCGTCCTTAAACCCGTTTCCTGAGTCTAGAGGCCCTTGTAAAAGATTCCACACGAGAGAGCTACATTTTGTTCAAGTGGAAATCTGCCACTATCACAAACAGAAGTACACAAGGTGGTCAAGCACAGATCTACATTTATACGCACAACAGCACAGACAAAGTCAAATAAAACACTCACTGGTCCTCCTTGAAGTATGTGAAGCCAACAAATGGTAGCTGGTTGCCCACAAAGGCTCTGGGTGGAGGAAAGGTCTCAACATCTCCTTTATCATCCTCTATGTCGTCGAAGTTACTGGTGTCTATGTCACCGTTCAGCTCTGGCACAACTGGAGCCACAGCTGGAGGACAGAAACAGGGAGAGAGTCATGGAGCAAAAGAGGGAGAGGAGGAGGCGCAAACCACGAAGGGGTTGAGAAAGGAGAGCGGTGATGTTTTACATGAATGGAGGCGCTCGGAAGATTAAAACCCGGCGTTACAGGTATTTCAATTTAAAAGCAACATTTTCAAGAAACTCTCAGAATTCTTCCAGGAGTAAACTCGATGCCAACTTTGGTTGGCCGCTTTGCAGTAAGAGCAAGGTCTCTGCAGGTTGGCGTGAGGCTGACACCACTCCTTTTCCCGTACAGTGCTCGCTTTGTGCCCCACACACAGTGCCTTTCACAAGTGAAGCCTAAACGTCTGCTCTCTGCTAGCCGGGGCAGCCGTGCTTCAAAAGTCTGCACAACAGGCAGACAAAAATGTGTCAAAGGGCCAATCAGATAAAGCTAAGCTAGCCCTTTAACCTATAAATAGTTCCTAATTGAGAAAAAGAAAGCAGCCGTTATGGATTGAGTTCCTCAGACCAGTGCAATCCTGGCTCCGAGCAAAGAGCTCATTACTGTTAGGTCAAGACGCAACCCTCAGCGTGACAAATGTGACTCAAAGACGGTGGAGAAAATACAGGGAGAGATCAAGCACAGGAATGAAACAAATGAGGGGGAAAAAAAAGCCAAAATGTGGTGAGACAGAAAGAGACACGGGCCGCTCCGTGGAGGCCCTTGTGGCACGACTTCCCAGAATGCTCTCTGATAGCGGGAGACTAATGACAGGCAAGCCGTGGCCGCAGTGAGAGTGAGAGAGCGGGAGCAACCCTCCGAACCGGGGCGCCCCTCTCATTAGGCCAGTCCGCACAGGCCGCACGGCCTGCCCCGCCCGCTGCTACGGGGGGTGCTGCCTCTCGTCCCATCCATCCATCCATCCATCCATCCATCCATGGTGCTGGCTTACTTTCCCCTCAACCACCCCGGCGCTTAATAAGTTTGATGAACATGAAAGACAATCGTAGGTGGAAAGCTCCTGAGTCATGGCTGCACACAGCGGGGAGTAAAAAAATCAAACAGACACAGAGGGCTGGGTTGGTACACGCGGCGCTGCGGGATGCCACAATCGGGGCAGGGTCATGTTTTGAGTGTGTGTGCATGCGTGTGACGGGGCATGCATGTGCAAGCGTGAGGAGAGAGTGCCGAGCAGCGCGGCATTGGCACAGTGGTGGTTTTTGTGCTCCAAGACTGCCAGGCAGTCTGAAGTTCAGTCAGGAGTTGTGTCTGTTGTCTTAATCAGAGCCAGGTGAAGCAGAGAGACGGAGGGGGGGAAAGCAGAAAGAGCCTGCATGTAATTCTAGACAGACACAGAGGTCCCGTTCATATTCCTAATATATCCCTTCCCTGCCTTCCTAGAGATGCTTAATCTGATGCGACTCTATAAGGGCAGATTAAGTCATGACTCATAAGTGTGCAGCGATGAATTACATCAAAAACTTGGACTTGTTTAAATCAGTTCATGTGGTCAGTTTATCTTCTGTTGAAGAACCATAAACCATTCATTCATTTTAATCCCAGGATAACTGTTAACATGGCTGTATACGACCTCCACTCTCTATATTCTCTACTGTCAAACTATAAATCTACACAACATGCTCCTGCTGGTGGAGAGGTATTAGAATATAAACTCTTCAGCTACTTACTGCTGCCAGCAAAACACTGTATTATCATATTAGGTGTAGAATATGTAGTAAAACTTGCTTCTCAGTTCTTTCTGAGAGGCATCCATATGCAGCTGGTTATCCCGCAGGTTTTCGTGCATCATCCGCTCCGCTACTCTGCACAGCATCCGATGATATAAGGTAAGATATGAGCTGGGAGCATATGGAGAGCATGTGTGTCATATATAAGGAGGCTTATTGGGTCAGGAGATGGAAATAAACTATGAACCAAGGCTGAAAAGAAACAGATCTGCAGAGGAATGAGCTGGAGATGATAAGAAGAAAGAAAGAAACAACAAAAAAAAAAGCGGAATGGCAGGGTAGGAAAAAGTCACATTACTATAGATGGAAAAGGACAAACGTGCACCTGCCTGGTGGGGATTTAATAAAAAGATTCAAAGACATGCACGTGCACACACTTACTCTCTCTGATGTTGTCAAAGGTCCACTGGTTGCTCTTGAAGAACGGGTGGCATTTGATCTCATCCACTCCGGTGCGGCCCAGACGGACTTCCCTGCACACAGCAACAGGACCGAGACTGTGAGCAGATCCTTCTCAGCTGCAGCACAAAACACACCCCTGCTCACCCCCCCCCCCCTCCACCCACCATCGTCATCAACATGTCATCCCAAACACACGGGCCAGTGGAATGACCACTAGGCACTGACCACACTGACCAGCATGGAGAGCCACATGACCACTGGTGGACACGGGAACCTCCTCTAACCAGATAATACAGATCCCGGAGGGAAGAGGGCGTGAAGATAGCAGGATCAGGCTGAAGGAGGCAACATCAACAACTCTCAAACACAGAGAGTCAGAGCCGTTGCTACCCTTCACTTTCAAACTCTACACAGACATAGCCTCTCTCTCTCTCTAGCTCTCTCTCTCTCTCTCTCGTCCCCCTTTCCTCCCTCCTCCACTGCTGGGTACAGGGCTGTAGGGGTGCGGCAGCTTGGGCTTGCCACGTGTGGGACATTCCAGACCCAGCCAAGAGGAAGAGAGGGCAGGGGCGGGGAGGAAGAAAGACCGAACGGAGAGTTTTTAAACCCCCACTAAAAAAAAAAAAAAAGAAGAAGAAGAAAAAAAAATCTGACATGCAACCAAGCCAGGCTTACAAGGAACCATGTTTCAATGCCCGGAAAACTGCAGGAGCGCAAAGGAGAAAGTTACAGCAGAGAGGGGAGGGATGGAGAAATGGAAAGTGGCACCAAGAAGAGGTAGAAGAAGAAACTTAGAAATGAAGAGTGATGAGAAACACATGGAAAAGACGGAATGGGGGCAGAGGATGGTGGCGCTTACAGAAATGATTCAGCAACACGGGGCAACAGTGACAGAGCATGTGTGGTGAATGAATGTATTGGTCAGTGTTCAAGATGTGTGTGTGTGTGCGCGTGGGCGTGTGGCTGGGCAGACGCACATATGAGAGATTCTGTCTGTGGTGGGAGAATAGAGTGAGTGAGAAGGTAAATAAACCGAGAGAGGAAAAATGAAAGGCTGCTCTGTACTGAAGCAGAAAGGGCCTGTGTTTGAGCCTCTCAGGGGCGGAGCTACCAATGTAAACAGGAAGTGGTTTCTTCCGGGGGATGGGCCACTAACCAAGTACATGACCCACACCCACACATAGATGTAACTATTACTTTTAATGCTAATATACATATAAAAATAGCGCTACTTGTATTTGGAGGTTGAAGGTTGAGGCTGGTGATATTCTTTAATTTCCTTTTTGTCAGAAAATCCCATGAAAAACCAACAATGAATTCATCCTGACGAACGAGACTGACTGCAGCCAAAGAAGTTATTCCTCTGTGCCATCGTCGTCCAGAAGTGAATTAAAAACTTGCACTGGGCACTGTAGTTTAATTTGAGTCGATCCTACAACGCATATCAACTTGCAGAAAATAGTCCCAAAAAATGACTTTTACTAGCGCCCAGATGCTTTATTTTTTTAAACATGAATCTGTATATTAATCACATATTTTAAAAGGTTTAATTCTTCCAATAAGACCAGTGGTTTTGGTCTTTGCATTGGATATGTTGACCCTACCACACTATGCAACATTTTTGACAATCTTGACCTTCATCGGGGAGGATGAACATTTGGTGAATAAAGCACCGTGACCGAGGAATAGCTCTGCAACATTTAAATTTAGATGATTTTTCGGCAACTTTGTCTTATCTAATCTTTGACACGATTCTCACACTGTTTATTTAAGCTGGTACTTTTCTCAAATGGGAGTCTGCAGTACAGTGAAGGCTTAGAGGTAAGTAGCAGATGTCGTGTGATTCAGTGTGTTATATTTACACATATACTGTACTGTACTGCGATTCAGAGTAGAAAAGGAAAACCAAAGCGTGTGCGCGTGACACAGGCAGCGTGAAATTGTGAAATATTCTGCATTTTTGTGAAGGCACAAAGCTCAGGTGTTAGTTTTTATGATTTCCACGTGCGAACCTATCAGTAAGAAAGGCACAGATGAGGTCTTTGGCATCCTTTGACATCTCCACATCATCTGGAAAGACCAGCGAGTTCTTGTGGTTCATGATCTTTCCATACGTTCCAACCAGGGACTCGGCATAGAAGGGAGTTTCACCTGCAGGAAGAAACAGTCTTGTGAAATGATTGATTTGTTTTTGGTTTTTTTACAGCTTCACTCCAGATATAATATCCCGTCGACACGTCAGTGAATAGAAAACATCGCTGTATGTACGGCGGGGCACTTACCAACCAGCAACTCGTAGATAAAGACGCCTACAGACCACCAGTCGCACTCCCGGCCATAGTAACCATCGCCACCCTGAGACTGGAGCACCTCAGGGGAGATGTAGTCTGGCGTGCCTACAGCTGTGTCACAGTGCACCATGCCTGTCTGCACACAGAATAAGACAAAGATTTACTACAGAGAGACAACAAGAAGAGAATAGAAGAGACAGAAAAGGGTTGACAAGAGGAGAAATCAATTTGCTTTCATGCTTTTTCTTTTAGATATCCCAGATACAACCGGCAGAAGAAAAGGATTATTGCACTCAGGCACAGAGTTCAATGCTCTGCTACACTGTTTCTGTTTTGACCATGTTTCTATGACGCATTCTGTCTACTAGAAGATTTTCAGAGAGCTCCAATGTGTGGAACCGCTCGTGAACCAGCTATTTAGAAATTGCTGTGGCGAAAAACAAAAAAGGTGGAAAAACATTTCCTGCCCCACACCAGAGGCGGTACCTCTGCTGCGCTCCAGACCGGTTGTTTAGCACAATAACTTCTCGGGCCTTTCAAAACAACCTGATGCAACAGTGCTGCACTGAGCTTCACTTCACAAGTCTGAACACTTGGAGGTGCACTAGGGCACCGAAAAAAAAGGCCGCTCCACTCTCTGTTCAGCTGATTCAAGAGGTGTGTACTCTCTTCAAAATTAGAATTTTTCCCACATGCGAATGCAAAAGCGACACGGCCTTAAACCCACCGAGTCCATCTTCATGCACGTGCCGAAATCTGCCAGCTTGAGGTGTCCGTTTTGGTCCAGCAGCATGTTGTCGGGTTTGACGTCACGGTGGATGAAGCCCATGGAGTGGATGGCGTTCAGCGCCAGCACCACCTCAGCCGTGTAGAAGCGAGCCCACTTCTCGGGTATGTCGAAGTTCATGGTGAGCGTGACCAGGTCGCCTCCGCCCATGAACTCCATCACCATGTAGAGGTGGCGGTCGTCTTGAAAAGAGCAGCACAGCTAGGAGACAACAAACTCGGTCACTTAACGTCCTTAAAAGGCCGACATGAGATGTTAAACCAGATTTCACTGCCGCGTGCAGGTGTGTGAAAGCTCTTGAAAGCATTAAAGGTAAGTTACGAGGATTTTATGACTTCTTTGAGCGTCCTTTGGTCGTCCCGCTCACATATTATTTTGAAAGTGTTTCCGAAATTACTTAAAGTTTTCACACACATCTTCGTTGTTTATACTCGACATAACAAATCCAGACTCCTGCTGTGTAAACTATTTATGGTTCTGTCATCATACTGCACATATCATCACGACCATATTTACATATCATGTCTGCGCGCATCTGCACTGTGTATTTATTGTAATGGTTGATTTATTGTTTATTTAATATTTACTGTTCAGAACTTTCTTTATGTCTTTACGGGCTTCGCTACTGTTTGTCAGATTTTACACTAAACTGCATTTTTATACTGATACTGTGTGCCGTGACAAATAAGTTGAATCTAACCTGAATCTAACACAAAGCACAGATAGTGAGCTCCAATTTACATTTTTTCATATTGATGTTAAAGTAATTGTTTGAAAGTATCAGCATATTTGAGTTTGTCTAATATCCATATTATTATTTTATCCATAAACTGGACGTAAAACTATATTATTATATAACGATGAATGACATCAACCTATACAATGTATTGCTATTGTGAGATAAAATTACATATTTTGTAATATCTTATGCATACCGTCCAGCCCTAACATCAAGTATACACATATCACACATTACATAATATTTCTGTTTCTGATTTCAAACATCTCATAGGTAAATGACTTTTGTACAATCCATTCAACTGTTTAAAAGTATCAATATTCCTGTCTATCTCTTTTACCACACATAGATGTAATGAGGAAAAAATAAAGGTAACTGACGGCTTCATGCCTGAAAAGAATATTTAGCCAGTTTGGTCTATTTATAAACTTTTTCCCTCTTTAAATTAAGTGGTTTTTATTTTTGGAATTTAATTTATAATGTGATTTAAACAGATAGAGGAATCTGACTTTGTATTTAGTGGCCTCGACATACACTAAAAATCTATTCAGTCTCTCAAGTGGGAGGAGGCTGGGCCTTCTTTAAGGTTCAATCCTTCCGCTCTGTTACACGTCACATGTTTTAAACAGAATAAAACCTGTATATGTGCACACCTGCACAACCCAGGGACTGTTGGAGAAGGCCATGATGTGCCTCTCCTCCCAGAAGAAGGCAGAGTCTGACCGCTTGATCATCTCGAATTTGTTGAGCTGCTTCATGGCGTAAACCTTCTGAGAGGCCTTGTGGCGGACCTGCAGCAGAGGAGGGCACGGAAGAAAAGGGGAGAGGTCAGCGTGCAAACATTGATAAGCGTGCGAGGACAATAAGAACAAGATAGTACGAATGTTACAATGACTGAGATAACACGAGGAACAGAGGGAGAGAGAGGGAGAGAGAGGCAGAAGGGGGAACCCATAATTATCGGCACACACCCATAGAAAGACATGCTTACACAAGATTTCAAGCACAAACACACCAAGAGCACCCCCCCACCACCACCACCGTCCTCCTCCACACCCCCACACCAGACTTCACACTCCTCTCCCACACACTGAGCCTGTCCAGACTTGTTTCTACCGCAAGACACTCAGCAGAGACCAGATTCGAGCTTCCTCAAGCACAAGAGACAAACATCTGGAGAAACCGGGAGTGCGAAAGGAATTACTGCCTGCCCTAATTACTTTTTTTTTTTTTAAAAACACAAAGTCACTCAAGTTGGTCATGATGAGAAGAAAGATGCCAATTATATCTGGAGCACCAAAAACAAGTTGCAGATGTTACATATATAAACACACGAATATTTTAGGAGGTTCACAGATTGCTGCTCCCTCTAGTGGTTCGCATTTCCTGGTATTCTGGTGTAAATTACTGAGCTCGGGAGCACCTGGAAAAACTCTGCTGCTCCAGCTCGCCTTTATATGAAACTGCAGTGCTGCTGCCGCATCATTTAAGGACAAAAAAAACAAAACAGGTTTATTTGTCCACTCTTGTTCACAGGCGGGACAACCTCACCAGTTGCACTTCTCCGTAGGCTCCTCTCCCGATCAACTTCACTTTTTCAAAGTCTTCCAGCTTCACCTGAAGCTCCCGCAGGTCGCTCACCGCCTTTTCATCTGCGGGACAAGACGCACACGTTACAATGGGAGCGAGGGTCAGCGAGAGTTTACTAAAAGTTACAGCAGAGCAATGCCATTAGACGAGATGGGACTTTATGTACTTTCTCTAACCTTATGCTGATTTTAAATATTTGGGAGTCTAAACAAATATTTAAAGCTGTTTGAACTTTTTATATTTTGGCTGGGAAATTTGTCAGGGCCACATAGCAGTTGATTTAAATACCCAAACATGACTGATAAGAAATGTATGAATAAACATGTCAGCACTGTTATTATCTTCTTTGTGACCTTTTTGCAAAAAAAAACAACAACCACTGTAACTGTGTACTCTCTCTAGTATGCGGCCTGGAGAAGAAGGGATAAGATCTTCTTGCAAGGACTGAGAAGTTGCTGTTTTCCGTCATGTGGACAGAAAAGTTCAACAACACAAACAGTTTGTCACATTGCAACATACTCAGCTCCTTGTGATCAGACTGCTCTGGTTTGCATTTAACAAATTCATAGATATTTTTCAAGCTAAGCAGGAGAATCTTGACTGTAGCTCTTACATCGGTTCAGAAAGGCCTCTATGTTTTTGTTCTTCCGCAGGGCAGGATAGTTCAAATCATGAGCCAATGCGTTCATGGAGTCCTGAAAGACAGAAAAGACAAAAAAAACATTTGAATACGGACGAATAAATGAAAACAAAGTATGGATTCTCGATCCAAAAATATCCAACTTCTAGGTTTACATGGTGTAATAAAAACCTTGTTCAATGACAAACTAACCACTATACTGGGAAAAAAAAAACCCATATCATCCAACACTGGAATTATTATTGCTTCGGTTTGGCCGAAACTGAACACATTGAGAAACATGAAAGTATGGTCACGCTTCATAGCCGGTTTCATTTTTCTTTGGAAGCAATATTTTGTCATGATTCTCTTGTAAATCTGTCAGGACAAGTCTTGTTAGCCTGACCTTCTGCTGGCTGATAAAAGATAACAAAACTGAATGAATGGAGGAAGCAAGGAAGGAAGGAAGGAAGGAAGGAAAGGAATTACATTTTTGTGAGTCTGTGCTACTAAACGCAGCATTACGGAGGGTACGCTAGGGTAAATGGACTGGGATACACTGCTAATGTCCAGTGTAACAAAACAACGACAAGAGGACAATGGAGGTTGGACGTGAAGACATAACAACGGTAACGAGCCACACGATGTCCCCTGACTGTCACCCGCTCCAGTCAAACAAACACAAACCCCTCCCCATGGCTGAACACACACACACAGAGGGCTAAAGGCCGGGGCCTCAGTAGTGTCATCGGCGCTTAAATCGGCGGTGTTGTGTTTCACATGGAAACCAAAATGTCTCTCTGATCCAAATGCATGAGGCTGGCAGAGCAGTTGGGCAGGTGGGTGGGTGGGTGGGTGGAAGGGGGCTAGCATGGGTGTAGTTTGACCCCCTATTCCCTTAAAAACAAGGGTCAAGTGGAGTCACCCAGTGTGTGTGTGTGTGTGTGTGTGTGTGTGTGTGTGTGCGTGTGTGCGTGTATGGGGATGAGTCGAATCCTTAGTGTCTATCGGACTGTTTGTTCGGGGACATGTGAGTGGGTGGGCAGAGGCATGTGGAACAATTCTGCACCTTTAAATAGCAGCGGTGCAGAGAGATCCCCCCCCCCACCCCCACCCCCACCGCAGACGGGTGGAAATAGACCTGAAGGCTCAGAAGCTATTGTGGGACAAACAGCTTATGGGTCTGGATTCAGGCGCAGCGCTTGAGGATCCTGTGATCATTTTACACAGTGTGTGTGTGTGTGTGTGTGTGTGTGTGTGTGTGTGTGTGTGTGTGTGTGCGTGTTGTAACATCTTGGTAAATGCAATAGAGTGGAAACTCGGTTTTCAGCTGTCAGTGAGCTACGTTAAAATTTGAATGATACGGAAATGTAGATTCATTTTTTGGCAGATTCAAATGAAGCATTTGGAGAGTGTGTGAGTGTGTGAGTGTGTACTGTACAGTGTCTGGTGCAGTTGTAATTGCTGAACCTCGTCTCACAGACCGAAACCAGTTTTAATTATAGAGGGTAAATCCGCCCATTTTTAATTAAACCACCTGGAACAGAAAAGTGTAACACGTAGTTAGAAATATATCTGTGATTAGAGTCACTGCTCAGCATCGAGTCTGAATCCAACAACACACCTGTTTAATAAATTCAAGTCCCAAAATTTATAATTGCAGTAATGTAATATCTAAAATGTTGCCGGATAGTTGAGGGCATCCTACGTTTTCCATCCAAGCAAAGGCAGCAAACATCTAATAAAAAAATATCTAACAAAAGTTGGCTTTCTCTACATGAGTAATAGATTTATAGAGCCCACATATAACTTGTGTTTTCTTTAGTTTGGGATCTTTTTGCTAACTGCTAATGGCTATTTATGCCTTTATTTTTTGATACTGATAGCTGACAGACAGACTGGAAATCGGGGAACAAGACAGGGTATGACTCCGACAAAGGGCCGTGGGTTGGAATCAAACTCAGGACAGTCTGGGCACAGTCACTACCAGGTGAGTTATCAGTGTCCCAAATTTGGCTAACAGCCATCAGAACTGACCCCCATCTGCAACCCCAGCACATCTTAATTTATAAAAAGGTGGCAGTTCTGTTAAGTTGGGAAAATATTTCAGGATAAACGTTATACTTCTTAACTGTTGATTTTTGTGCATGTAACATATTGTATAGGTCTGGTAACAGAAAAATCAAATGTGGAGTTAGCTGACTTCTTCTGGAGCTCCTCTTACAATGTTTTCTTGGGAGGGGTTTAGGAGTCTTGCAGAGTTTGTTTGTACAAGACTGATCTGCAGCCAAACACCAGTAAGACAGATGGGTTGACTGTGAATCGCCACTGTGGGTGCAAACCAGTAAGACCAGACATGGTGCGGAAAAAACGTATCATGATACCATCATTATCACTACCATAACTGTTGTCAAAGTTTACGAGTTATTCATTGTAATTTATTTATTTTGTGGTGTGAAGATTGGAATCGCTCGCCTCCTGCTTGAGCCTCAGATCGTTTTAAAGACAAAGACAATCGGATCAAAACTCTGGAATCTAGACAAATCTGAACATGATCCTGTAGTTCTGGCTGGGTTGTGTGTCCTCACTGCTTAAGACAGCACCTCCCACCTGCCTACTACCTAACTACCGTGAGCTGATGCCGCCTGAGCACATTCACCGACAAGTGGGGCGGCCCTCAGAATGCACAAAAAATGTCAAGTGCGTCCTGTCTTCACAGATTGAAAAGGTTGGAAGAAGAGGTTCCTCCCCTGACACAATCTGGGCCTTGGAGATTTACTAGGGAACTAGGCTTATTTATTCCTACGCAGCAGCCTTACTAACCTGCAAAGGAGATTACACATACAGCGCCTCTGGCACATATTTGCATGTTAGCTACCTCTATTAATCACCGCATATTTAGAGACTTACAATCACGCAGACAGACAGAAAACAAAACACGTAATGCCTCCATCCCATCTGGGGATTTTAGACAGTGAGCATACCGTCACATTCAATACATCTGTTATACATAAATGCTGGACTTCATTTGATGGTAACAGCTGAAGGCGGACAGGAAAGTAGGGAAAGAGAAGGGGGGGTGACAGCAGCAAAGGTCTGCAGGGTGGAACAGGACTTGGTATATGGGGTGCGTGCTCTACCAGGCACTAGTGGGGCGGCCAAATAATTATTTTTGATTGTTTTTTTTATGAATAGAAAAAGCATTTACAATAAACGTTTGTTACGCGTTGATTCTGGCGGCCCCCTGTGGACAAAAGCGGTAATGTTTCTGCCACCTTATTTATCTGATTATTTATCTGGAATCCAACTGATTCAGACATGGCAGCGTTCATTATGTCACTGAGAATAACCATACAGAAATAGCCGGTCTTTCCTGTGAAGTCCGTTTGTCTCTGAAGAAGCGTCATTAGCATCAAATCGAGACCGTTTCATTGCTTATTTTGTCTGACGAGCAACAACTGACAACTGTAATTGCTCAGAGATTCATTACAGCGCCACACATCAGACCAAATTATTCAAATATGAATGCGCTGACTGAAAATCATCGCCCATCCAGGTAATTTATGGGTCACTCGGCAAACACAGACATGGACAAGTGTTGACTGACTCCAATGCTTGGTGGAATAACAACAATTACAGCTATTTCGACGATGCCCCCCCCTGCACGTAAGACGTAGAAGAAATACAACCAATACAGAAATAAAAACGAACGACAGCTTATCTTCTAAAAAGCTTCACACACACACTCAAAACACCTTTTTTGCACACACGACCAAAATCCATTGTGGACAAACAGGAAATAATGACGTGAGGTCACAGCAGGTTAGCGCCATCTCAATTCCAGGAAGTGGCTCCAGCTTCCTGCACGGTGACTGCCCGCATTAGGCAGCACAGTCACTATTGTTATGTACACCACAGAGATACTTGGAAGCAGACACAGCTGACCGTATAAAAACCGTGAATAATGGCCGGTGAGGTTCGGATGGACAGTCCATGTGGGATAAAATGGATTCAATAGACTGACACTGATGTCCGATTATGTCACTGTATGGCATATGTGGGGTTTACTCTTGTAAAAGCAAAGAGCATGGCTTTACACTGGACTTCACTTGTGACTCATCAGTGCTCAGAATAGACACGGTTCCCCCCCAGTAGGATATACTGCAAATGGAAGGACTGTTATGTGTCAACAACTTGTACGTGTAACATTAAATCTCCCGTCTCTCTAAGCGTGATTCTTCTTTGCTCCAAATGCCACCAACCCAACCTGACTGACCACCACAGCGAGTTAACGTCAAACCCACGTGAAGCAACTGAATAACTTCAACAGTAAGAGGATTTTTCCGAACATGATCCTATCAGATCTTTTACTGTTGATCAAAGGAGAGACCATGTAGAAAAGCATGTTCAGCCAGTCTTACTCAGGTATGTCCAAAAGGCATACTTTGATATGTATTATTTATGAGTGGCAGCACAGTGGCAAACCTACAGAGGAAGTTTCAGGTTGTGGCCTCGTGTAGCTGCTCAAAAAAAAAGTGTATCTGTTTTGAAAGTTTGGGGCAGAAAGCGTTGGCAGTTGTTGGTAGTTTTATCAAAGCTGGCCTGGGTACATTCTTAGGACAGGTCAGCGAGAGGACATGCTGATTAGTGGCCACACCAAGAGACTCAACAGTGATGGAGTGGGCAGGAAAAGATGAATGAGTGAACCATCAGCTAGATTTTAAAAAGGAGGGAGTGGCTTTCACTTTGGGTCAGTATAAAGCAGCGTAAAAATCACGTTTACTTATTATTATTTTTATAAGATTACATTTATCAGATCTTATCACATCTGTAAACATTAGGGACACAGGAAAAGGGGGCAACGTGCTGAGTTTAGGTGTGGTTTTCCTGGAGCCAAATGAATAATAAACAATTAGTTTTGAAGTTTTAAGTCCAATTCTTCCCCAAAACAAGAGCAGCGTTTTTATTTTCCCTTCAGATCGCCTAACTGGTTACTTATTGACAACTCCAGCTGTTCTCTAAGACAGCAGACGTGACTCATGACAGGGTCATTAAAAAAAAAAAAGACAGACGCTTAAGTGTGTCACTTATTGTGAAGTCATGACACCTACCTGTTGTTATCAGACCCTGAAGCTGAAAGCAAAACTCACCAGCAGAGTTTCCAAGTTGAGCGCCGACTGTGGGTTCCTCATCAGGGACTCCAGCTTCTTTAGCCGGCTTTCCAGTCTGCTCTCCGCTCCAAGCATGATGACTGCACAGTGTATCCAGGTCAAATGACATCAAATAACAGAAATACAGAAAAACACCTGAAGGCCTGTTTTTTTTTGTTGTTGTTGTTTTTTTGTCTCGGCGGGCAGGTAGGCGCACTCCGCTGCTGCTTGGCTCAGCTCTTCATGCCTGCTTTTCTGTGAACTGCAGCAGTCAGGTTAATTATTTACCCGCTTCCAAAGTCTGCGGTCTCAACTCTCCTGTTTTTTCATTAATATCTCACAAGAAAGTGAAACCAGGGCGACGTTTGGAGACCCGCAACGGAGGCGCGCTTCTCCTCCAGGTGAGTCCCGTCTGCTCCCAGGTACATGCAACTAAATCTGATCCGACCACAACGTGTCCAACCTGTAGGACAGATCACTGTCAAGGTACGCAGAATAAAACGGCGCGGCTTCCGGTAAGAACTATCAAAATAAAACGTATTATTATAAAAGTATTTTAAAAAACGCCAATAAAACACTTCAAAATAAATGGCAGAGGATGTTCAGTAATACAGAAGACAACACATAAATAAATGGCAGATTTACCCTTAAAAAGCAAGGGAAGTTAAAAAATATAGACATGATTTAGGATGAATAATCTGCCTGAGTTTGTTTCTGTGTCTCAAATGCTCCCAATCTTGTTTCCAAGAAGGGTTAAAGGAAATAAATAGTTGCTTTGGCTCTTTTATCTGTAATAGGAAGATGTAATATTTATAATTTCATTATAAATTCCACTGTTGAAGCCTCTAACGTTGGGGCAGAGTAGATTTCCCCCCTAGGACCACTGATAAGGGCTTTAACCTGTGGGAGAGTAAGAGCATTGTCACTATTGGGCATTTATATCTAAAGGACACTTTGCTCTCATTTGATCAAATACATAAGAAATTTAATATTCCTCAGAATTACTTATATAGATACGGGGAATATATTTTTATTATATTGTTATGTATTTTACAGCAGTTGTGTTGTTTGTTCATAAAAATAAAGTTTTTTGTTGAATGAACTGTTCTGATACAGACACAAGAGTACCATAATGGTTCTATAGTCTGCTTGACGAATGCTTTTATTGTGAAGGCAAAGCCCTACATCCGGTTTTATACTGTCTCACTGCAGGCGACTTAACAAACACTAATGCCCGTATCCGTTCCCTGTTTTCCTGGGTAGTAATGCGTGTTTTGAGGTCTCCTCCAGCAGCTCCGGTTTCTATCTTACCCACAGAAAGTTGCCCCAGGCCGGGATACCGCTGCCCCCTTAACTGCCTCTAATGGCTGTTCCCAGCAAGCCCTCACCAAGCCGGAATTCCTGCTCTCTTATCTCATTCATCAGTTTTACCGGCACAGCTCAGACCTCGACCAACTTTGAGTATTTTAGGAATGCTGATGCGCTGCCTTGCAGACACGCTGGCACTAAAAATAGACATTTACACGGCGGCGTGTTAGCAATCCTTATCCACAGCTCAAAATCTGCATAATTATTTCATGTCTGTCTACTTTTAGATTTAGAAGGTTACAGCACAACAATGTATATAAATAAGTTTTGTATATTAGTACGAAAATATCCAAATTTGTGGGTGAAAATGAGACGGAGGAGTGAAAGAACCGTGAAAAGACACCAGGAGTTTCCTTGCTCTTAGAATAACTTTTATTATTTTTATTTTACTTTACAAAGAGGTCTCCACCAAAGCTCTTGGTTACTGAATCTATATTCAAATACAAACAATCTGTGAACAGTCTATTCAGACAGTGGGGCTAAATGTTTGACAGGGGGAGGTCAGAAAGTACCGTTGAATTTCAGACAACAGCAACAAAATGTCTGAAACAAAAGTGTTTTGTTTTCATCCAAACATTGGATTAACACACATCCTGTGTCAGGTCAGACATGGCAATGATTAAAATGTGCAATAAAAACCAACAATGGCAGTCTTAACAATGTCTTCTTCTTCTTCTTTTTCTTTTTGGCCTGTGGCGTCAGAGTAGAGGACCACTTGCTGACAGCTATATGCATGCCATGATGTCATCATTGACTCAGACGAGCTGTTGACAAAGTCCCCCTGGCCAGCCGAGGATGACACTAACATAATGGCATGACCTGTGGTGGACATGTAGGCTGGAATGAGTGGGGACAAATGCGTCGCTGCTGTAGGTACACACGCACACACACGCACGCAAACACACAAACTGGATTGGCATGTCATTTTGGAATGATGGCAGGGGTGGGGTCATATTTGGAGTTATTCTAGGAGTAAGTCGCGATGACTACTCATCCCATGGGACTCTTCATTAAGAAGAGGTCTTTCTTTTTTTGTTGTTGTTGTTTTGAAGGGTACTCTGGCTCTTCTTGGTACGACACGGCTGTGATGGCAGGCGATATTAGGATGTAACGAGAAAATAATGGCAGCGAGACGTGAAGGGAAAGCTATCTACTTGGCATTGGGTATCAGTCAGTCATCGGCAGACTCTTGGTGCTTTCTTGTCAGAAAAAGGGGGGCAGGTGCAAAGTTACAAAGGCAAACACTGCTCTCTAGTGGGGATACATCATACGAACATAAAGACACAGGGCATTTAAGAGCTTCAGCACTCACAAAATACAATCATCGAAGAAGAAAAACAAAGAAATAAAGCACTTTTTCTGTGAAAATCTACAGATGCATCATCCATAAGTTAATATAACATCAAATAGTATCTGTGTGGAGTTCAACTAGAAAAACTGAAATCTTACAAAGGGGACAAAAGTGTTGACAAAGCCTCTAAGTGAGCTAGCTGGATCAAATCTCATCAGGAATCCCCGATAGCGAGAACTGTAATACTGATCGCTGCATACTACAGCATTTGACGGTTGAGTATAATACCACATTTGGTAACATTACAAGCCTGACTTTTAGGATCATATGATCAGAGCCAGTGACGTTAAAAAAAAAAAAAAAAAAAATCAGAATCAGGATCAGTCATGTGTCATGAACGTTCGAGGTTTTAAAGCAAACATGCACAACACTAAAAGTGATTCAAATTCTCGATTTGCTGTCAAAGCTTTGGCAGATCAAATGCAAGGGTCTGTAAATCACACATTTATGGACCAGCGTCATCAGGACGACTCAAGTGTCCACAGACCGTATCGGCTACTGCATATCAGTAGGTGTCCCCTCGTGTTATTCTATGTAGTTTTAGAGGAGGCAGAGGAAGCATCCTTTCTCCTTAGAGATTGTGTTATACTGCTCAGTCATCTGTCTTAACAGCCCAGCCAGGCTCTCTCCACACAGTGTATAAAACCGCCCAATGATAAAGTCTTAATCTCAGCAGAATTTCTCTCCTCCCTTGAAGGAAGTGAGCAGGAATCACAGGCAATCAGTTGTGAGGGATCAAACCTCAGAACTAGTATGTTGCTGTGTACCGTATTTAGATTGGGCACAAGGTGGAGGGGAGAAGGGTATACTATATTCCTGGCTGTCGGTCAAAAAAATAAAAAAAAAAAAGCTCCTGAAGTCTGAGCCCCCGTCGGCCAGGTAACCCAAAACCTGGAGTGGGGAGTCAGCGTGGGATATGGGGAGAGGAACAATGTGGCTCTTTGTGCAAGCCGGGCAGAGAAAACAAACCGTTTCCCCTGGAAAGAGATCATGTTCAGGCTCCATCTGAGAAGACCACACAAGGCTGATCAGAGCCCTGTCTGCTGTGTACAGCAAGGAGAGGAGGAGGTGGTGGAGGGGGAGGAGGAGGAGGAGGAGCGCATCTGGGCAGCCACACTAAATCGCACACACACACACACACACTTTAGGGCAATGTCAGACAGGAAGAAGATCTGAGATGCTCCATATCAAGCACTCACTGAAACACAACATAACACACTAGCCAGCAATCCTCTTTGGTCCAAGACAAAATGTGTAGCTGTGTTGTGTCTCCCCCCCTCCACCCCTCCGCCATGTTGACTTGTGATAATATGGCCATCTGGACTGCTTCCTGGGTTGGCACCCTGCTGGTCTACAGGCAGAGCAACACTCTGGTGGGCTGACAGGCTGAAGGACTGGCTGGAGGGTGTTAGCACTGGCGTTGTCCACAAGAGGGCGTGGCACTGAATCTGGCACCGCCATACAGTGTTAAACAGGGAGTCTGTTCATTAGGTGGCAAGAGTGGGAGAGCCAAAAAAAAAACACACACACAGAGGAGAAGGAGAAAGAGTAGTGAGATGTTATAGATTCTGTGTAATTTCCATTTCTAGCATATCTCATATCAACCCCTCCTGCTCTGGACACTCATTCCTTAATCCGCCCATTCTACATAAACACTGGGAATGAGGCTTTTAGTCATGTCAACACTCAGATAACTGTCGCAGAGGGCACAATCAAACCAAGAACATCTGGCCTCTTTCTCCCTCACGCACTAACACAGACTTTCATTCAAACACGCATATTAAACGTAAACAGACGCACGCACACACACACACACACGCACATGTAAAAGGCCAAACCAGGGTTCTGTACTCCCTCTGTCCCTTTGCGTTTTAGTTTCAAACGCTCAGCGAATACCCATGTGGTGGGATCAGATTACATGGGGCTATAAAATATCCCAAATAAAGGCAAGGAAAACTGAGACGAAAAAACGGGCTGTTTCCTGAGGTGAAATCCTCCAGTTGGCTGCTGATTCTGTCAGAGTGGGAGAGTTTTTTAAAAAAAAACAAAAAAAAAACAAGACTTTTAGCGGCGGAGACAATAGGACAGGACAGCAATGTTGGGCTCAGAGCACAGAGGTGGCAAGCTAAAGTCATTCGCATACGGCAGCCAGCTCCCATTACACACAACGCTGGGCCATAAATCCGTCTGCACGACACAAGCAGCATGCTGTGATTTCATATGTATTGGTTACTAAGGGGACGCATGAAACCACAACAAAAGACAAAGAATAAAGTGGGAACTCATTTCGGGAATCATTTAACTTAGACACAAAACATCTGGGGTGTAAAATTATGGTTTATGTTGTGCTTTCTCCATCAACAGGGCATCATTTTTAAACATAATTATGAAGATGACCCATGGCCTTTAGAGAGGAAAATTGAGAGGAAAGCAGGCCAGTTGAAATCTGAACCATCTTTTTAATATCAGCAGACTAATCTCAGGACATACAGTAAAATGGAAATATGATCTCGTTATGGCGAGATACCAGCGGGCGAGGGCGACGGGTGGTGTTACAGCCATTTGGACTACCAATCAGGCAAGTGAAATCAATAGGCCCTTTGATTGGTCCAAAGTAAGGAGGGATTTTCTGCTGCACTCTAACAACAACATCTGGTTGGCAGCGGACAGCAGTGGTGAGTGAAGAGAAGGAAAAGGATTGAGAGGGGAGAGGAGAGCTGCTAAACTCATACATGGGAGAGAGAGATGAGACGAAGCCAGAACAGGGTGTCATTATGACATGCATAGTCGGGGCGCTCCGGTTCTGCCCCTGTGATTTCTAGTGAAGCTCCAGAGCTCTATCACAGCTGAGGGCTGGCTCTCATATTCGCAGCGCCTTGTAGTCTGCCTGACAATCACCTCTGTCTCTACAGCGACCTCAGAAACATGTCTGCACCGCCTCCTTGTTCATGCTGCAAGCGAGAGTTTGACTTTTTGAGGGCAGGCTGAGTCAATCTCACTTGATCTGCCTCTCTCTGTCTGGGTGTCAGGTTGGACAGACCATCCCATAACCTCAAGGTCAAGGTTTTGATTCAGCAGCAGTCATTTGTCCTTGTCAAGACAATTACCCTACTACCTTCTCATACATTGCAAACAGCTCTGGTTAAAAGCATCAGTTAATTAGATAAAACGTAGAAATCCCTCGTTCCCTCTTAAACAAACACGCACTCACATATCTTGGCAAAATTGAGCCTACAGAACAGGCTGCCATGCAAACAAAGCATTGTGACTGTCAGGTTGTGGTGAAGTGATCGCCTTTCAAAGTGACTCTCACTGCCTGTGCCCTCCACCTCCTTCCCCTGTTGTAACCTTAGAGCCCAGAGGAGTGCCAGGTTACTGGGATTCTCTCTCTTTGGCGCCATGCTGTTTAGTGACCATGCGCATACTGTGAGACCTGTGATTAAGCTTGCCCTGTGTATGTGCGAATGTGTGTATGTGCACATTTTCCAATCCCGAGTCAAATGGCCTTTAAAATAATTGCTGGTTTTTAATCTAACCAACACAGACTACCACATGGGTGGATTCTGGGATACTTTTAAATTTACCTGACAATCTCTGAAATGCTCTAAATGCTCAAGAAATCCTACCCATGTGCTGCTTGTGGCATGTCTTCTGTGGATGTGTGAGTGAGATAACAGGGTATAGTAGTTCTCTCCCTTCTTCCAACATGCAACTCAGTAATATCAGATAGAACAGCTAGTGAAAGCAATGCTATCTATACTTTGCCTCGCCTTGTAATAGAATCTCTCACCTCTGTCCTCTACTTATTCTGATCACGGATTCGTAAGCATCGCCTCTTCAGAGCTGGCTCCATGTCTCCAGCGCTAGGCATATTAGCAGGGCTCCGCAGGCTACCCTTGTCCCTGAGTTTGGGCAAGAGCAGCGGGGTGGTGGTCCCACCTGTCTTTGGTGCTGTGGGCAAGGCATAGGCATGGTCCTCATCAGGAACATGGGGGTCCTCTCCTACCTCCCCACCTACTGCTAAGGGCTCTTCTGACTGACTGACTGGGCCCTCAACCCGCACTTGGCCAACAACAGAGCACTTGTTCTCTTTGATAGCCTCCAGCTCACTGAGTGCAGGGTCAGGGGGTGGTGCTGGTACTCTCTGGGGTATGGAGGAGTCTGGACTGGCGGGTGAGGATGAGGACGACATCCCATTTGGACTGTGGTCCTGAGATGTCAGAGCAGAGGATGTGGCATCATATGGATGGCTGTTCCCCGTGGGGCTGGGCGGGGTGTGTAAAGGTGGTGTGTGGGAGTCCTTGTTGTGGTAGACAGTGTCATGTGAAGGGGACTGGGGTTGAGGAGGGGTAGGTCTGATGATGTCATGGAGCCCAGATCTGGTACCCTGCCCTGTTCCTGGCTCCCCCAGCCCTGATAGGTCCACCACTCCATTGGCACTGGGCCCGAGCTTCACTTGGGTTCTTTGAAGAACCCTTTGGATGACTTGTCGCTCTGACTGCTGCTGCTTATAGTCTGTCTGCCCCTCTGACTCTGGGGCTGAGCAGGGGGATTCATTGTACTGTGCTCTGGGGGAGGATGCTCCACTGTGGGGTGTGGATGTTGGAGAAGGGAATGACCTCTCAGATTTAACCCAATCTGTGTCCCTTGTGTTGGGGTCACTTGGTGAAGGGAGACTTTGAGTCAAGGTTCCACCCAATTTATTGGCTATCAATCTACTATCAGGGATCCCTGGAGATGGCGGCCTGGCAGCCCTGGATCTACTCCTGTCTGCCCCTTCTGGCACAGGCTGGATAACACCACTGTGACTTGGAGTTTCTAGGGTTGTCTTAGAAGGGACTGGAATGGGGATAGGAATGGGTATGGGGACAGGCAGGGGAACGATGATGGGATAAGGCACCAGGACAGTGGGCTGGGGAAGAAGGGGGCTAAAGGAAGGAAAACCAAAGTTCATCATGTGAGGCATTGGGACAGGACCTCTTGGCATCATGTTCAGAGGAGGAGAGTGCAAACCAGGGAAATAAGCTCCTGGGAAGGGATGCATCAGTCCAGGGGGATTCATGGAAGAAGAGGTTGGGGGCTGCAGGTGAGGGGATTGGGGAGGTCTGTGGATAGGGCTGGAAGGGGGGCCTGGGTGTCTGGGTGGGTTGGCAAGGGGGCTTTTCAAGCCCTGAGCATGAAGAGGAGGTCTGATGAAGGGCATGGGCATTTGAGGTACTGGCTGATGTTCCAGAGTGGGACGTGGAGGGGGTGGGGGATGAAGGGGAGCAGGGTGAGGTGACACCTCCATAGCAGGGGGATGTGGAGGTGGCTGGAGGGGTCTCTCCAGTGTCCTCAACCCAGAGACAGGGACCTTGGAATTAGAAGAGGATGCCTCTGAGGGGGAGATGGAGGTCCGTTCTGCTGATCCATGGATTGGCGTATGACCTTTAGGGGAAAGGTTTCTATGACGAGCTTCTCCTGAGCTGTTCCAAGACTCGGGAGTGAGTAGCTTTTGTCCAGTCACAATGCTGTCCGCCCTTCCCTCCTGGCTGGGCCTGCTTGGGCTGGAGCTGGTGAGAGCTGCACGGGCTTCTCGGTAGAAAACATCCATCTTGTACTGATTCAGACACTTGGTGCTGCAGAACTGAAGTCGTTCCTCACCAGATCCGAAGTCCAGATATTCTTTTGTGTGACGGACATGCTTGCACCAGTCACATACCTGTGGCACAGGAGAGAGAGACTGTGGGGGGTTATTGAAGTGATGTATCCTAGTTGAAAACTTTCAGATCTTTGTATGAATATAAGGTAATGGGAGATGGGCTGACTTTATTCCAACCTCTTAAGGTAAAAAGACCACAAGCTACTATGTGTGTAAAGCTATTTTAATCTTGTAATTCTATAGCATATTCATAGTAATACTTTACATTGGAAAACAAAAGATACATTGATAGTGTCCTCTTACTCTGACATTGCTGTTTATCTTCAACACCAGTCTGGGCGAGTCCTCTGTATGGGGGTGCTGAGGGGATCGCTCACCATGGAGGTCTTCATCTCTGGCCTGACAGGGGAAAACCACAGACATACATGACATGAACCACTGTGAAGAATTTTTTTCAGACCCGAGTTCACACTACTTATGATGGATTTATTTTCCAGTTCGTGATGATGTAGCTGGCAGTTGCTTTAAATCAAAATGGTATACTGGAATCATTGTGTGGTCATTAAACCAAATTTGAGCTTCTTACATAACAAGAGCAAAAATAGCCTCAAATGAATTGACTTGTCATTGAGATCAGAAACACTTTGAACTTCATGGGAACAAACCCTGGAGTTCAGTACAACAAAGGGAAACGGATACAATTCTACAACCGGGTATAGAGATAATGCAGGTGATGTATTGTCATATTATTAATGGTCTTGCCACTATTAATATAGGAAATTCCTCTTGATTCATGTAAGCTGATCTGCTGTGGATCTGAGTGCTCCCCCATCTCTGTGACCCACTGAGTCGTGTTGAGTTACGAAACATGAGGCAGCTGAAGGTAAGGTATGCACTGAAAGTGGACACCTCGCCCCAGGCCTCCTAGCTTTCCTCTCAGACAAGCAGCGACAAGCCAACGGCAATGCTTTCCTCCCCGCCTACGAAAAACTAGATGGCTTGTTGCACACAGTCTGTTCAGCCCTCCTTTTTGTCTCTGTTGTCTTGTGAATAAACCTACCACAGTATAAACAACAGTGAGGATGAAAGAGGATATTGCTGCTTGTCACACCGTACTTCTAAAGAGGGTATATCCATGTCGTAATGGAAGGTGAAAAATCATGGCGAAGTGCATCAGAGCGGCTCACCATAGATGCAGCTTTCCTGTCCTCCAGACCAAAGCCACTTAATGGCCGGCCCCTCCTCCATTAACACGAAACTGATACTAAGTGTCCTCTACAAACTTTGACCTCCCTCCCACCATTCCTATACTGGCTCCTCCATAATAACTAGAAAGTGTGTTCTCAGAGATCCCCCTTTCTAAATTCCTGTAAATTAATCCATCAGTTATGACCTCACAAGATCAGGAGTATCCGTTTCTGAACGTCTGTTTACCTGCCAGAAACCACTTGATGCTTGGGTCTTCTCTGTGTTAAGAGACACAGCTAGCACAAACTGTCCATACACAGTACCTGCATGTGTGTTTGCAATCTACTGAACTCAACACATCTACATCTACAGACCATCGCCATATACTGGGTTTCCAGCATCTCACCAATTTTACCACTAACCTTATTGCGTTTGAAGTAGGCCCGTCTGCAGGCAGCAAAACACTTCTCGCTGCAGAAACTCTTGAGCTCTGAACCCATGCATAGAGAGTAGCGTTTTACTCCTTCCTTCTGGCACCAAACACACACTATTTGCACATTCTGTACATCTTCCACTGCAGGGAGAAAAGCACAGAAAAATTGAAGGCAATTAACGAGTGCAATTTGAAAGGATATTCCTAATATTACTACCCAGCTGGAACAACGCAGTTCCAAAAGAGGTTCGTGTGGCTGTCGGGTTTAAGAGATCTTTTAAGAGTGAGGCTGGTGTTGATTATAGAGTATTTCACCAGGGACATTATAAGAGGGATATATAAGTCTCTACCTCTCAATATCTGTGAAGAGCTGAAGCTAAGTGCTTCTCAGTGGACTGTGTAATTATTTGATCTCACCAGCGCTCAAGAGATGTGAGTGAGTTGTACTCTTTTTTTTGACAAGGAACTGATCCTTTCGCCAATTATTTGATCAAGTATATCTTTGAATAATTTCAGTATGTTGGAGAATCAGATCTTGACCCACAGCTGGAAGGGCTCCAAAGTATTCAGTGGGATATACCCAACTCTTAAAGAAGTCTTGGGGCAATATTCCTTCAGGGAGCCTGGAAATCCCACTGCAGACCCTGCTATTTCTTATTATCTGCAACATTGCTTTGTGCATGTAGACGGCAGTATGTATGTATATGGACTCTTCTGACTTTGTTCTCTACTCTACATCGAGGGCTACAGTTAGTGAACTGTATATGTACTGTAGGCCTATACACGGTGAAGTGGACAGTCAAAACAACAGATCTACAAATACTCATCGGCTGCACAGTATATCAAGGTAAGGTCACAGATCACCAACTTGTTGAGATGAACTGAACTGAGCTTATTAAATATAATAATACTTCAAATGAATAGTATACATCTCTGGACGGGCAGTAAACAACACAAAATGACTGTTGACACTGACACTGACTTTTCACACATAAACACAAGCCATGGATTATGTCTGCTGGGGGCAGCAACGCTGTAAGCTTAAATCACATGTCTCGATGTGTGGTGCCGTATCCGACTACCTGCTGATGGCTTTATGAGGGGGACAATGACAGGGGCACTCTTGTGCTCTTTGGGGGTGGTCAGGGATGAACATGTTGAGGAAGAGGAGGGTGAAGAAGAGGGGACACTTGAGGACTCTTTCTCTCCACTCTTCATGGCAAGGACTGAGTGACTGACTTTGGTGTCCAGGCTCTTGGGTTTTGGCAAAGAGTTTTCTGAAAGACATAAACATAATACTGTATAATGCTAATGACTCAGAGTTGTCACGTAATACAATAGCATAAATCCACACTATGGCTTACTTGATACTGTAATAAGTTTTGCACCCATAACAATGGCCTACACTGATTTTTGGTGCAAGCGTGTTGAGAAACAATAGATGTATCTGAATGAATGAAACATGAGAAGTTGCAGCTACAGTAGAGTATGTCTAGCACATTTGAACAGTGACTCAATGTCTGCACTGAAACCTGCAGAACCTGTTAGTGTAAATTCAAGACTCTGTTCTAACAGTGAACTGTCGACACAGTCCTCACCTTTTAGCACAGACACATGCTGACGCCTTTCTCTGTAGTTTCTGATCTCGTTGGCCTCCGAGTCTCTGAGGTCGACCTTGTCGTAGCCGTACCATCCCAGCAGCTCATTCATGGTGCTTTCTGCAAACGTCTGCACGAGAAAACAAGGGAAAAGAAATCACTGATTAACGCTCTATGTAAAAGGATAGGGTAACTGAGCCATAGCCTGCCTGCAAAAGGGAAATTGTGACCGTACATCTTAGGGTTGTTAGTGGAACTTTTTATCCTATGTTAAACATAATCAGACCTCCCTACTCTGAATCAATGCAAGGGATTCTTTCTCAGCCCCAGCCCAGTCGGAGAAATGAATACGGGCACAGAGGAGTACAGTATGACGCTTTTTCCATGATGTATTCAAGTTGTTTACTCTTGCTAAATCTGAGACGGAAAGGTTTAAAACCTAACACCAGTGTGAAATCTATGAATCATCCTTTGTTTATCTCTTTTAATTGGAAAAAAGAGGGAGAAAAGAAAACTGTTCTCCGCAGATGGGATGTGTGGTCCCCTTTTTTTTTTTTTTTATTACGACCAGATGAAAAAAAAAAAACACAAAGGTCTCTCTCTTTATCCACCCACCTCTCTCTGTGGTTTTTGGGAGAACCGGATTGGAGGAGAAACCTGATCCGGAACGGGCAGAAATCAGAGCGGGACATCCTACACCACAGCGAGGTCCCACGGTTCTCGGAAATGCCCCACTCCTCTCCCTTCTTCTCTCTCCAGTGTCCACCTCTCTCTCTCTCTCTCTCTCTCTCTCTCTCATCTCTCTCTCTCTCCTCTCTCTCTCTCCTCTCTCTCTCTCTCTCTCTCTCTCTCTCTCTCTCTCTCTCTCCTGCACTCTCTCTCTCCCTCTCTCTCTCTCTCTCTCTCATCTCTCTCTCTCATCTCCTCTCTCTCTCTCTCTCTCTCTCTCTCTCTCTCTCTTCCCCTGCTCTCCCTGTCCCTCCCCTTGTCTCTCTTCCTCTCCTCTCCTCTCCCCCCTCCCCTCCCTACCTCCCATCTTCACCATCCTCCCCTCTCCACCCCAGCACCTTCCAGCCCTGACACCCGACACAGCGCTGCCTCTCAGGTTTCACCCTTTTCCAGCACAGCCAGCCTGCTGTGGTGGTGTTGTAGCGCTGTAGTACTGACTGCACATTCTTTCCCCTGCTTTCCTCACTCCGACCTCTGCTCTGCACTAGGGCCTCAGAGAAATGGATCTCTCCCTTGCTTGCTCACTTTCTGCTGTGTGTGTGTCTGGGAGAGTGTGTGGGTGAGTGCAAGCGGTGGTATCATATCCAGCTAAATATGCCTAACGATGATTAAAGTTAAGTATCCGGTGTCTGGTGCTGCGCTCTGGGCTGACGTGGAGGGAGTAGGTCCGAATGTGGTGCTGAAACAGATGTATTACAGAGACAACACAAGGCTGGACCTCGGCTGAACTAGGAATCAGTTTTGCCTGCTTGTCTTCCTGTCTGTCTGATTTTTTTCTGTCCTTCCCACTTTAATTAATCGACCCGTTTTAAAGGCGCACATCTCTAGGATTAAATATGTTTCACATCCTTTCTAACTTGGGTACTGTCTGCAGAAGGAGCACATCGATGGCAACCCTCCTATATCCATACAGCTTAGTGTCATTTAGTCTTTCTGTTTTCTTGTTAACGAAGACGGGCAATTTTTTTTTTCACCCACCCCTCCACTTCCCACAATGTTGTTTTTGTTTCTTTTTGGCAGTTCAGACAAACATCTGCTTTGTGAGAGTGACAAGCCATATCCCAAACCACAGAGAGAGTTGCAGCCAAAGGCAACAAACCGGGGCCGACCCTGAGATTCAGCCCAGGCAGGCTCACATCAAGCGGGGATAGCATTTCACATGTTTTGATTAAAATTAGTTAAGTTGTAACACTACACCTCCCTTGGATATCAAGCGCTACAATCCAAACCACTTACACAAAAAGACCACATTTCCTCTCTCACGAAAAGGCCAGAATCTCCTCCCCAAAAAAAGCTGCTTGTCTTTTTAGATTTCGGAGCTCCCGCTTGAAGGAGCTTCAGATATCCCTTACCACCACAGTCAACACTCTCAGATAGCCAGTGTCCAAAACCCAAACAAAGCAGACAATCCGTGGATTAGTTTCCATGCAGTAATAGGCTCATAATGGTGGGAGTGAATCATGTCTGTTACAGTAATTTAACTTATTACTGTCTGTGGCAGTGGCTGTCTTTAAGCCCTGAGCAACAGAGGAGAGATTCTCAAAGAGGAACTTTAGTTTGTTGTGATATTTGCATCCTTTTAAAATGTGTTTTTCCCCCCAGAGTGAGGCTGAGGTCGGCTATTTAAAGCATATAAATACTCTCTCTCTCTGTCTCTCTCTCACTCACTCTTTGGGAAGGCATGAGGGCAAGTCTCTGTGGTGCAGCAAGTGTGCGCACCGCAAGAGCGGGGAAGAAGTGACGCACATCTGGATCTCCGCTGGACATAAGCGTCCGGCCACAGCTGGCCTGACATGTCGTCACTAGAAGGCAAAGGCCGACCTCTTCTCTTCCCTGCGATCACATCTATAATTAAAACATCCTGTCTCTGCTCGTGACATTTTGACTTTATATTTAGGATGTCTCTTTTTCTAATTATTATTCTCATTAGTTTATTAACTTCTAAGATTTGCAAACTTTGAGCGTCTCGGCGTTTTTTTCATTTTGTTTTTTTTTTCTTCTAATTCTGCCACCAAGGCGTGTCCACGAAGTAGCCTATGATTGTTTAAGACACAAGGGGGGCATTCATTGACAGCAAACACTGTATGTGTGTGATTATTCCCTGCATTGATTTGTGCGCAGTTGACTCGGAGTAGGAAGACGTTGTGTGAGTACAGAAGTTGCCGCTCGGTCAATAACACGCCCCACTGGATAAAAAAAACCCAACTAATTTATCAGAAGCACACAAACTCACTCTCACCTTCATCTCCTGGTTGATCTCCCTCTTTACGGGGTGCGCAGGTTTCCTACTGCGTTTATTTTCTGGTGGTCTCCCTTTCTCCATCTCTGGCATAGTCCTGGTTCTGGCTGGATCCGATCCGGATCAGTGTTGAGTGTCAAGCTGCCGAGGGTATTTTTTTTTGTTTAGTGGAGTAGGTCAGAGTGAAAGCTGTCACTCCCGGTGACAGCGGCTGTCATTCCCGGACGTCTGAGTCCCTCATCTGGGGCTTCGCACCATTCGAGTCCACTGAACATGCGTGCGCTCCGGGCTGGAGGCTCCGCCGCTGAACAATCGCCACTCTCTCTTCTCCGACACTGGCAAGCGCCTGCAGGTAACAAAGACACGACTTCCGCTTGTGACTTTCAGGGTAAATTCTTCTTCGACGGAGTTAAAGTAACGTTGTTCTACGAAAAGAAGACACAGCTTAATTATAAAACTTTGATGCTGGACTGAAAACTTCAGAAACAGAAACTTGGTTGGTGAGAGCCACATTATTTTCGCGTCAAATAATCCCAGCAGACCTTTTCACAGCTGACGCAGGCGTTTCTAATCATACTAATCAAGGCTCCATTTCAATTAGTTCAATTAGTGACTGCAAAAACTGATTCAAACTTGTGTAATTTGATGTTGTTTGAATGCTCAGTTACTAAAATATAATAAGAATAAACGCTGCATGCTCTCTTTTGCCGAGTGAAAAAAGATATCATTGCTGAAAATGGCCTAAAAGTTCACTATCTGGAAATACTGCACATCTTAAATATGAAACGAGGCCTTCAGCTACATCATTTATGCCGATTTTCCGCTTTTATTGTGAAAGCTAAGTCGCCTCTCTTCCTGTCTAATCCGTGCCCCTGGTGTGTAGCTTGACGCCGTCCTCTCCGGATAGGGAAGGGAGGGCCCTCTGAGTTGATGTAACCCAACACCTGGCGCCCACCCCTCCCAAATCTCAACAGATACATTTCATAAGGAATGCAAAGACTGTGTTTTATCTGAGGGGACACAGTACAAACACTGTACAAATACTCTTGTCTTAAAATAAAGAGATGAAAAGAGCGCGGTGAGTTAAATGATACCATGGCAGAATGTATGGGGCTTTCTCAAATGGCATCTGTTTGATCAGTGCCTGTGTGTGTGTGTGTCTGCGTGCGTGTGTGCGTCTGTGTCTGCGTGCATGCGCACTGCACACAAAAAAAACCACCTGAAATGTCCACATTGGCCCCTGAGCAACCCTTGCCTTTGGAAAAAAAAAAAAGCACCATATGTCTGAGGGAGAGGATTTACATTCACATATGATGGAGGCGTGTGTGTGTCCTGTGCCTGTGCGTAAACAACAGCTTTGAACATAAATATTTGTCCCGTGGTTATTCTTGATGGTAAAGGCCAGAGGATTTATTACAATATCATGTTCCCGTATCGGGCTGGCGATGAAAAGGTGGAGATGATCAGGTTGCATTTAGCAACATAAACAAACATCAGTGTCATTTCAGGCAAGCTAGACAACTTTGTGCAAAGCACTGTGTTACTATTTACTGTTTGTTTTCATTTTGAATCCAAATTTCCGTTTTTTTAAACTGGAATCAAGTGAATGATTCCGCTTATTGTGGTGAATGTGGATAATAAAGTTAGTCGTGTCATTACCGAATATGTGCTTAGATGGCTCTTATCATCCTTAAATGTCTCCCTGTTGCAGAACTTTCACTTGGTCGCTAAACCCCATGCGGAGAGACAGGCAGGTAGACAGACAGGCGGGACGGGAGGGCTGTTCAGAGCCTCTCTCTCCCCTGTCTCCAGCCGTCCTCGGTCTGCTCTGGTTGGAGGAATCCAGGGACCACGCTCGTGTAAACAGAAACCCGATCCAGTGCGCAGGGCTTGGGTTTCGCCCTCTCGTACACCCGCTGATGATACCCGATCCGGCCCGGCTTTGGGAACAGGGCTTATCTGATGCCTCACAAAAGGCCCCCTCTCTCCGGCTCTCCATAACAGCGCACATCTGGTGCCTCTGCAGGGGACGATGTCCCTTTAGGTTCCTCTGGGGCGGGGTGAAAGTGGGGATAAGACCAATCTCACAATTCCCTCAGAAGTCCACTTACACAAATGATATACAGTATTTATAGATCTAGAGTTACAATCCCCAACATCTGGACGGAATCATCGGCCACGTTGTGTGTCATTATTTGTCCGTGGATAGGCTACATGACTGCAGTGAGCATAGCTTGTCAATTTAGAAGATGATTGAAGTGTTGGAGTCTGGTGGTCAGCACTAACAGAGTGCTCTCCTGTGGTTTACTGTACAGTGATGTGTTTTCACCAGTAGGGGGCGATGTCTACCCGTTGGTTTTGAATAGTTGTTCCAGTGAATATAGCCCGGTGTTTTCCCTGCATCAAATTACATGCAAATACAGTCACGGTGAGAGCATCTGTGTTTCTGGCTCGGTGATAAATTGAGCTGTAGCACAGATAATAATAATTTGTCATTTGCCCATACGTTAGACACAAACACCAACAACAGTTCGACGGCTGAAAATCACAGCAAAGCTAAATACAATGAAAACAAAATCACAATTAACTCTCAACAGCAACCAGAGTTGATTACTAACAAGGTTTTTTTGGCAGTGGGTGACATGATGCACACACATCAGCATAACATCAATGCACAATTTCTCTAAACTACTTCAATCACTAACTATAGTTTTTTTTGTTTTTAAATGATACACAGACCCTCCAGTCACATCACAACAAAATAGTGGCATACAAATGTAATATAAAGCATCCATGATATACCTCCAAAAGTAAGCTAAATACAGTCACACTATAAAGTGCCAACACAATTAAATAGGACTGTCTGGAAAAAAATATTGTGTTGACAAAATTGTGCAGAAAATGTGCAACAACAAAATATCAGAAAAGCTACTAGTTCTGCTACTTGTCAACCATCCTTGACGTTTAAAACGGTTTCATCTGTTCTTGTGTTGGCTTGGTTTTAAAAACATTTTATGAACAAAAGGCTGGTAACTAAGGTCACACTTTGTCTGTGTGTCCGCACAGTTCAGTTCAGTTCAGTGCTGGACATCAGTTTTAGCAGTCTGGCATAGGTCACTATGTTGGTGACTCTTGTCAACAAGGAGTGATCAGCACGCGTGCTCAGTTGGCTCTCCAAATATAATGTACCCGTGTGCACGCTCATCCTGAAAGCGTGACTGTTTGCGTTATTGAAGTTCCTGGTCAAACCAGCTTCCACAATTATATCACATTTCTGTATACACATGCTGTGTAATGATGCAGCCTTCACATTAGAGAGAAGAAGCAGCGTCTGTGGGCAACCTCCTCCATCTGGCCAAATTACTGCAAGAACATAACATAGAATAAGCTGAAGATTGTAAATTACACTAAGCGCAGTGATCTAAACTGTTAAAGCTACTATGAAACACACATTTCTGTTTAGGTGCACATGCTACAGTGACTTCCTATTTACAAAGCTGGTTGCTTTTGATTGGACAGCTGCTGTAGACGACGTCTCCTAGCAACCGATTTACATTTTCCTGAAGTTTTTTTTTTTTTTTTTACATTTCTTAGACTTTAATGTTTCAACTTTTAATGTTTTTTTTTGTTTGTTTTTTTAATTAACCACTGATTTGACACTTACTGCTAATTACTCAGAACTTTAGCAGAGTTTACATTCTACTTCTGGATTGATGGAAAAGCTGGTGCAACCCGATTGTGAACGCAAGATGTCGCTGTTGCTGCACGTATAGGCCTCAGTCGAACTGTCCAACAGGTTGCATTAACTTTTCAGTTTCTCATTTGATATTTTTCAGTCGATTTGTGTCGCTTTCTTGCCGCTACAACTAACTGACTTTGAGTTTTATCACCTCACGCTGGTACTAACATCTCCACTATTATGAACCCAATTATAGCTTGAACCAAGGCAACCTACGAATCATCATCACCATGGCAACATAACGGTGGGGACAGTGTGCAGGTGTATATAGATGGTAACCAGTTTGGCATTTCTGGGTCCCTGTGTTGGTGACTCCTCTGAACCAGGAGCGATGGCCGTGGAGCAAAAGCCGTTCAAACATCAAGTAATGAAGTGGAAAATGTGGGAGTGGGATGGAGCATGCGTGCTCATCCGTCGCTCCAAATACAGTTTACTCATGTGCAAACTTATCCTAAACAACAACAAAAAAAATAGTGTGATTGTTTCCGTAATTGAAGTTCCTGAGGTCAACACGAGCTTCCACGATCATATCACATTTCTGTAAAACTCTTGATTTTCCACCATGTCGGGGACTCTGTCAGGTCCGTGCTACGTCACCGACGAGGAGGTATAAAAACCTCCCGTCTGATGCAGCCTTCACATAAGAGAGAAGAAGCAGAGTCCGTGGGCACCCTCCTCCTCCATCTGGCCAAATTACTGCAAGAAAAAAAAAATAAAATAAAATATATTAAAACATGTCTAAAATGACGATCGTTCATCTGGGAGTTCTTGTGTTCGCCATATGTTTATCAACACAGGTAAGCTGATTTATTCTTTTAAGCCAATATGTGTAACTGTTCAGTTGATTTTATCGATTAGGCAGTGGCTGGGATTGAGCGGAGAGCGGATTATATTGATTTAAATCAAATGCGTGGTGATGGGTTGTTTGACTTTAATGATGTCTCCAGTCAGGGGGGGTTACAGAGTATAATCGGGTGGTGTGATGGTCTGGATTACTGCAGGCTAGACTGGAAGCTCTCTAGGGAAATTAACCTGATCCCAAATTATAGTCCGTCGATTTGGAAATCGGTGTGTGTCTTTAATTAAACTTCATCCCCAGTCATAATGTGTTTTTTTTCACATCCCTCTATGCCTCTTGAGTAGTTTACACTACAGGCAGAATTAATGATTCAGGTACAGTGTATTGTGTACCTGCGCAAAGGTGGGGGAGAGAATCTAAAGTTTCTTTTCGGTGCACTTTGCCAAACGAAACCTGACACGCAGGCGCAGAAAACTGTCTTTTTTTTTTTTTTTTGCTGACCAACCAGTCATCCTATGTTTGTTAGAAAGTATACATCATTGGCTGGATGTGTGGTCAGAAAATAACAGCGTGGTAATCATCCAAACTGATGTTTGATTTGTTTCCCAGTGTTTTAGAATACTTTGTGCAATCTAGAAAACATTGTTTGCATTATATTTGAATGATCTGCTGGTTATCATTTATTTCCTCGTACGATGTCTATCACTGCCAGCAGAGAGAAAAAAAACAAGCAGAAGCTTTGTTACAGTTAACAACCCTCCTCATCCCTCCACCCTCCTCCTCTTCTTCATTTCCCTTATCCTCCGAAAGGTGGTCTCCCAGAACACCACAACCTCCTCGGGGGGAGAAAACTCGACCTCCAACGCCACCACCATGGTCCCAGACACCTTCAGCAGTTCGGCCAACATCACCACCTCTATCGGAGCGGGCGTCTCGCTGCACGCAGGCACCTTCTCCTTCCTGATTCCCGTCATCGTGGCAGCCTCTTTCCTCCAGCATTACTGTTAAAGCCCCGGACCCCCCCCCCACACGCCCCCACCTTTTCTCTGCCTCGACACTCCTCACTCCTCACCTCCCATCCAATGATCCCCACCCGGGTCCAGCCTCCTCTACCCTTCACTGCACAGAGACCACAAGACTAACATGGATGGACTCCGCAACCTTCTTTGTCCTCCTAGTAATGATTTAAAAAAAATGTAATCCAGGACATTTCTTTCAATAAAGGGGGTTTAACCTTCCGCTGGAGATCATCAACAAGACCCCCCAGCCCCTTGCATGGAATCAAAAGGAATGGTGGTGCGTCCAGCTTCCCTTTTGGCTTGCGTTTCCATGGTCACGTCATCAGATTTTTGGAGACGTTCAGGGCTGCGGTTGTCATGTCACATGTCTTGATTGAAATGCGGACCACTTGAGTGTACAGAGGTTCTTTTTGTGGATTCAGATCCACCTGGCAATCAATATCAAACGATTTTTTTGTCTGTTACTATTTTGGCTCATAAAGTAGGAGATTTAAAAACACACACACACACACACACACACACACACACACACACACACACACGAGATGACATTTTTAGTTGGGGTTTTTTTTTAATTATTTGGCCATTCAGTTGTTTTATTAGAAATGTAAAAAAAAAAGATGTATGTAGCAAATAAGTTGCCGCAGGACTTGTGTCAGTTTTGCCTTGTGATTTTTAAAGAGTTGTGGTCTTTTACAAAGAGGGTTTGATTGACACCTTTCCCCCCTTCATCCACGGGTAACACCTTGGAAATGACTGTATGTACAACCATATGGGAAGGGTTGATGTTAGATTTATATTTCCCCCTTATAGTTTATATTTTGTATAAATGGAAATGTACTGTTTATTAGTTTGGGTATAAGATACTGAAAGAAATGACAATGTACAATAAATTCTGAAAAATGACAACAGTAATGGTTTCTTTAATTCAGCTTTTGTCTAACTTTTGGTTAACATGTCTCCTGTGATACCGGTGCTTAAAGCAATATTGAACTAAAGCGTTTTAATCTTTCCTAATCTTGTTTTGCTGTCCACCAAATTTGCATAGATCTCTTTGCATGAAATCATCCTGAGCTGAATTGAAAGGGCGTGCTGATGCTGTATTCATCATTAGCGAGCAGCCAGGCGGTCTAGACAGGCAGCTGCTGAGCTACAGGCCAGAGATTCAGAGATTCAGCATTCCCCTGCGCCCCCAACTGATCTCCTCTGGATTAGTACCAGAGCGGCAATGACTGGATATGAAACAGTACCAGCCTCTGTGGTATTCTAGTGATGTACAAAGTCTAAACAAGCCCGTGTGCACAACATGTAGATCATTAGGATTCTTTGACTCGAGGAGGAGAGAAGCCCCGTAAAAGCGACGCACGTGCAGAAACCCGTTTGAAGTTTCAATATTTACATCTTTCAATTACTGGAAGAATAAATATGATTGTAAGAGTCCCCGAGGGAACACAATGTCAGATTCCATTAGGTTTCCAAACAAGTTTGGCTTCTGGATGCTACTCCATACTGTCTAGTCCTGTCTTTGTCCAAGAGTTTAATTCTTCAGCAGCTGCAGAGAATGGAAAAATATCTGTATGAACACCCACCAATATTAATTTAATTTAGATTGGAGCTCAATTGAAGTCATCTATTAGAGATATATACATGATGGGTTCACCTTAAATTTTAATAAGAACCATTAGGAAGCGATTTCATGTAGCCAGTATTAAAGTTCAATGTGCAATAACTGATTTTTAATTGGAGCAAGACACACAGGCATGAATTTTGAGCAGTACTGTTCATTCAGTGGCAAATCTTTCCCAGTTCATACCTTCATGGTGCATTGCTCTGCTTTTTTCGGGGGGGTTAAACATTACTTTGCGTTTATTTTAAAAGTGTTAAAACTGATCCACACCAACAAAACACGTCAGGATGAGCAGTGCGATGGCATAGTGAGCAGGAGCGCGCCTCGGAAATGGCTCAGCACCAGTAAAGCCAGCCTCCTGACACATTTGCCCGTCCTATTGTTCCTCAATCCTCTCTGCACTATTAACCTCTCCCTACAACACGCCACCTCCCCGCTATCTCCCCTCCGCCACCCCTCCCCTTTAACAGCCGTTTATTGTCCTCCCCCGGTCTGGTCTGAGGTGACTGCATAGGTGGTGGGTGGGCAGAAATGACTAAGGGTTTTCTTTACCTGGTGATTTCGGAGTGATATTCCAGTGGGTGTACTTCACTTCTGCGAGATAACCATTCACAGAATAGATGGTTTAGTTTTCCCACTGCGCCTCAGGCTATGATGACTTTTACTCCAGGTATATAGAGCACAAAGTCTAAAAGCAGCTCGTCTTCTCTGCATCACTGCCAACCCAATGAATGTGGAGCATCAGCCAGTCCTGAGAGAGGTCTGGCAATCCTTTCTGATAGTATTATTCCATGCATAAAAATCACCTAACGGACTGGATGAATGCAGACGTAACATCTAGGGGGTTAATGCGTGAACGTAGGTGGCCGCATGTGTACATCAGTACAGCCTAAAAAAGAAGGAAAGGCTTCAGCTCTTTGTGTGCTGAACATACCGGACCGTCTCCTCCGCAGAACATTTTCTTAGATGAATTTACATTGAACTGAATGTGTGAATGAGTACATACAGTGTGTTTGCTCTTGCTTCATTTACAATGGTAACCTCTGAGTACTCCAGGCATCTCCTGGGAAATAACTATCAACACCTCCACAGTCATCCACTTTAAGTTCTGTAACAAACGTAAGGAAGCAGATAAATGTGTAATCAGCACACATAGAAGGTTTGCAGTAACTTATCATTCTCCGTACTCGTGGTCAAACGAAACGAAATGACGATCATACGTTTATTGCCAACACATTTGCACAGCTGCTGACGTATCAAGTAGTCAGCATTTGCATGTGAGCATTGCCACTGGCGTTTCACTAAATTTAGTCTTGGACTTACAGAGCTAATGACAGAACTTATACACAGCCAGTTAAGTTAAGTTAATGTAACCAGTGTGTCGTGGGTTTGCAAACTATTTCTAAAGTTGCTGCTGCACAGCTAACGTCCAGGAAGGACTATGGGTTTCCCCATAACTCACCTGCTACAATAGCTAACATCAGAACAACAACAACATATCCTGGCAAACAAGAAAGTAAGCTGAATGTTCAGGAGCAAGTATTTTAACATTACCTGGCCCACAATTCCTGGCTGGAATGGCAGGAATAACAAGTTAGTGTTGTGTGGCTCGGTCTGTGCCACTTCGTTTGCTCCCGTTTACAGAGCCAGGGCTGTGCACCGCCACCTGATTTGCTTTCAGTGCAAAGCTAGCAGACCTTGAGGAAAATAGTCACTGAATTTGAAAAAAAGGTGTATTCGATTAAATTTGCATTACCATTCCTTTAACAGCGAGGTTGCTTCAGCATTTCTGATGCTGATAAAATGACAAAAATGATTAACACTGTTTACAGTCTAGCAAAGACAGCACTGGCTTAAGGCTTTTTAATTGTTTGGACAATTTTATTGAACTGATTTCTTTTTTTTTTTTGCCATTACCAAGAGAACAGTTTAAATGAGGAGGTCTTTGATTGTCAGCAACATTTGTCCTGAATAGATTTCCTGGCTACTTGCAGAGACATTCTCCTCTTGATCAGTTTTTTGAACAATGACCCACCAAAGAAGATGTTCTCATTCTTTTATTCATCACCACTCCTCCTAGCATTATGACTCATGAGTGAAATAGTAGCATAATGTGCGATAGAAGTATTGATTCATAAAAAATGCGACTCAGTTAACTCCACCATCCTGTTTTCCCTTCTCATCGGGTCTCAAGTGTGTCTTGCGGGTCTCAAGTTTTTCTCCATCGCCGCCCTTTTCCACTCTGCAAATCGATTCTCAGCCATGCTGAGAAGCAAAAACCTCTCTCCACTTCCACGACATTCTCGCTTGATAAGCTTTGACCACAGATTGAAACGTTCAGATAAAGCACTTTCCATCAAAGAGTTTCTTGCTGTTGAGCAAGTTCTGTATATAAAGCGCTCGTCTTTGTCTGCTCCTCCATTGTGTCTAGTCCCCTCTGATCATTCTGCATAAACCAGAGCTGCTGCTTCCAGTAACACCAGAGCATCACTTCCCGTGTGCCAGATTTCCTGGAAAGACTCATTAGACGCAGGCTGTTAGCAACAAGAGCAACCTTCTAAGCTTTCACAACTGTAGGTACGGGTTACGCCGTTATTATTTTCCATCAACTGGTAATAAAAAGTCAAATAATAAGTCATAAAATGGAACAAATCTTACAAAACTATCAGTGGAATATTATTTAGAATATGTCAGACTCTGAGTCTGACCAAAGGAAAGCAGGGTAAGGAACAGAGGCTTCATCTAATTGCTTTTGAGTATTTCTCCTCTGCTACATGCTGACTGACATTTGACCTCAACATCCACACTACCACCATAACCCTGAACTACATGTAGTCACCTCTTTTCGGGGGAGTGTGAGGTACAGTATGACAGTCAACAGACCTTTAATCATTGATTGGCTTAATGAAATATTCAGATGGCCGCCTGTGTTGTAGGGACAATGCCACGCACATATAATGCGCCACACTCGAGCCCACATGGACACCATTGTCTTGAGGACCTTTCATACGTGTCTTTGTGTAAAAGTGTTCGGATCACTCATTATTCATACACAACGTTGTGAAACGAGATGTATGTTCGCCGTGGCTCCGTAAACAGTGTATATTTTTGTGTGTTCGCTTGGTAATAACCATTCAGTAGTCATGTTACTGTCATTAAGGGCTAAGGCCCCGTGACTTGTGTCGAGTTTCAGGACTGTAGTAAGACACTACGGGGTCGCTTAGTTACAATAAAGCAGCTTTTTTAGATAATTAATCTGTTAATTTCACACACATATAACAGATGTGGTCTAAAATCCTTGTGTCTTAACCTCCATATATATATTTCATATTTAGCTTTTGTATGGCAGATTAGCTTCTGCTCTATGCAGGAGTTTGTTATGGGCTCATGAATAATCCATTTCACACCTCGGACAAATAGGAGGCTCGGTGTCACACGTGTCCAAAACTGTGCTTGTTGCCTAGTGCCCCAAACCCCCTCTGCACTGGCTGGTTCATGCAAGGGAGATGTCCGAAGTAAAAAAAAAAAAAGGTGCCTAACCTTTCATTTGCTCGGTAGAGAGAGAGAGAAAAAAAAACACAACAGGTAGCAGCTGCAGTAAGCTGATTCAAAACAACCTATTGTTGGGGCCTTATTAAGTGAAAAAAATACGAGTCCTGCTGTGTAAATAGGAGCTGATATCTGTACTGGAAACACACTCTCATTCAGTAATGGGATTATGTAACAGTAGCACTTTGTCGCCATTATACAGAACATTTATAAGGTTTCCTTAATAGTTAATTAAAATGTACTAATGCTTTATAGATTATTTATATAGTAAGTCCGGGTTGCCAGATTGTAAGAAAACACCCCTGAAAGGTGTTTATCCATTCCATTTGCTAATAATCCTATTATAAATATTAACAAACCACGTGTGCGTTCACCACTCACTTGAAAAAACAGCAAGCCTGCAGTCATACACGTTAATATTATTTTAATAAATAGAATTTAATCCAAATTATTTGCAGGTTTTTCCAGATGGTAAGAGGTTTTTAGTGCTTAGCCTGGAAAGATCAGAATGTCCCAAAATGTGTTATTATTAATGGTTTATGGTTCATAACAGATCTATAGATCATCATTGATTAGTTATAACCTTTTACATACACTTTTTTTTTTTTTAAAGGTACAAATTGTACAAGCTGAACACAGCAAGAACCGAAGGCAGCGTTAGTGCTAATAGTTTGTTTTTAAAAACCCAAAGTCATTCAAATCAGCGCGTCTTGCTGCCGAAGAACCAAATGCGCTGTCACTCAACCAGCCAGTCACAAGAAAAATGAAGCATCTTCCGAGTTTCGATGTTGACTCAAGTTTACAGAAATTTACATTTTTTGCGAAGCCTCTCTGTCAAATTTGCATTTGTTTCCATTTCATAGATTTGACCTTTAATAATTTTAAGTTCACAATAATTGTTAAACTAAATCTTTTCAAAGGTAGGTGGTGATTGTAATGGTCAACTATATACATTCATACAAAGCACACTTTAAGTAAATACATGTTGGAGATGATGAGGGAAAACAAAGCTGCATATTTAAAATGTATTGTTCAATAATTGTGGGCTCTAACGCAGTTATTAATGACGTTTAGTGAAAGATTGAACAATTTAACATATAACATATCTCGAAAGCTTTTAATCTAAATTCTCTTTGGCTGTAGCGGTAATCTACTTTGCGTTCCTTGCTCATTTTATCACTCTTCTGTCCTGTTCATGCAAATCATCTGTTCCTGTCAGCATGTGACTTTCTCTGGAACAAGCTGTTGCCTCTTGTCTGCGAGGACATTTTTCACAGACACTTTACAGCCGGCAAATGATATTTAGAGCCAGTGAGATCATCATTTTAATTTCTCGTCCTTGTTTGTGCCAAGCACCAATACGTTTCTTGGAATGATCCAGTCTTTTGACATAAGACTTCATTTGGCAAAACAAACATTTAATAGCTCAAGAAAGTTATGGAAGTGTTACTTGACATAAACTAAACAGAACATCGCTGACTACAGATGACTGTCATGTGTAGAATAAAATCGATTGTAAATGAATCATTAAAACAGCCACAGGAACTTTTCAGTGACATTGAGTCCTTAATGACTTGAAATAGAGGAAGGGGGAGGTAGACAAAAGGCTGTACATCAGCTGAAAGGTCCTTCCTGCCAGATGGCCAACTGCACTTTTTCTTTTTCTTTTCTGCCCTGCCCCTGTTATGAAGCATGTTGCTCTTTCGACACAATGAGGCTCCCCTTTGCCGTATCAACAGACAGATAAAGTGGATCGATTAGCATAGATGGAGGCAGACCTCTATTAAGCCGTTTGATTTCTCTCATTTTCACTAATCACATGTAGCTCCTCAATTAGGTGCACAAATGGATCCTCTGTTCCTGTCTGCAGTTTCAGTGATTCATGTCCAGAGACTGCGGTTGCCACGGAAACCAAACAATAGAAAGATGTTTGACGCCGATCCTGGAAAACAGAAAATTGCACAAGTTGGAGCTGGATGAAAAGTATTTTTTGTGGCCCGATTTCTCTTTTACCTTGGACACAGTCACAATGGCCTCCGCGATCAAACAGGTGGGGTTTTAATTGAGTGTGTAACATGGCAAAAATGAATATTTACTCCGCTGTCAGGCAAAGTCTCATCAGCTTGTGAGCCTTGTGCGACCCGTTTAAACCATGACAGGAGTGTGAGCCCACAGAGCTAACCTGATTTCATAAGCGAATCAGGTTGTATCCCAGATGTACAGCACCGCTGTCCCCGCTGTCGGTGGCTACCAAACTCAGACTGTCCTCAGAGAGCGGTTCTGATCTAACTAACTGCATATCTAGGACAAACCATCCTCCCCTCTCTGTCTAACCTTTTGGAAGGACACCTGATGCCACATGACAGCACCTGTTTGCTGGGAATAGCTTCCACCCACTCTGAGTTGAAAGAAGGCTATATGAGAAGCCCCGGCCAGAACCCTACAATGTACATTAACTAACCCAGCGCACAAAGACTGCTGAATACATTGATGTGTGAGAGAGAGGGAGAGAGAGACTGCACGTCTCAGTACCATCTGGTCTACGAGGCAGCAGAGAATCAATGCTTTTTTCTTTAAGATGCACTCGCCCATCACAAACATCTGACAAATTGAAAGCTGCACGCCGAAATTTCACACACTTGAAATTGGTTTCCCTGCCTGGAATCCATGAGGGGATTTCATTAACAGTAACTGAAAAGCATTTCTTCCTTTCTTTCTTTCTTTCTTTCTTTTTTTTGTCCAATATTTGTTAAATTTAGCAAAAAGCTGTTTGAATTTAAGCCTTGTGCAGCTGAGAAAAACAAGGACGCTGCTTCTGCCTACAGTTTTGTAAAGTCTTTTAACATCATTTGAAGCACATTTAACCACCACAAACAAGACCAATACCAACAGGTTTTTGGACTGTTAAATAATAATAATAATAATAATAAAATAATCTAAAAAGCCATCGGCTATTAATTGAAAATCACACCAGAGCATCATATGTTTGTGACTTTATTTCTGATATATTCTACACGTTAAACTGAATCCAGCTCAGTATGTGTCACAGAGGCAGAAATAGTCTCCCTGTGCTGCTCCACTGTATGATATCTGAAGTGAGCTGTCAGTCACATCCCTTGTGCAGGAAGCAAAAGGAATCAGCCAACAACCCAAGCAGAGGGCAACAAAAGCTGGATTTGGTTGGCTGGATTTTTTCACTTCCCACTAACCTTGTTTGTTTGATAGCGAACATCTACAAACTTTGAAAGGTCAGCCACAGATTTGCACTGAAAACTAAGCTGTCAGTTACTATCAGTAAGTTGGCTCCAGTTCGTTTTAAATTTCAAGGTCTCGAATCAAAATTCACCACCGATCTTTGAGTGTGGGCACTGGAGAATGGAAACTTCAGTAGATATATATATATATTTTTAATTTAGATCTTGAATCCTTCTGAGTTTCATTTGTGCTCTGCAAAGAATTATGACTGACTAGCCGAAGTGGTTCATTCACCAAACAGTTGCATCGCTGCTCAGTGCATCCAAGTAGGATGTTCAATCTGTATGTGGTCCAAGCTGTCGCATTCAGATCAGTGCAAAACTAGGCTATAAAAGCACTGTACATTTAAGGGTAATGACTCAGCAGCCCATTATCTACAAAAGAGTTATGAGATTATGATAACTGAACACATTTTGTAATCTTATTTTAGCATTGGAAAAATAGGAAAATGGCTAGTCTGTTCAGGTTTCATTACAAAAGGTTCAGTAGTCTTGTTGTCATAGTTAGGTTGCTAGGCAACCTCTCCAGGAAGTCACTGCACCCGTCCAAGAAAATAGTCTGGCACATCACTCTCCATATCATCATTTTTGCACTTTGGTCTTTATACAGATCAAGCTAACAAAATATAGCGTATTTATTAGTGAGCTTTTGTTGCCTTGGGACAGAGCCAGACGAGAATGGTACTGACCTTCTCATAGCTCTTGCCAAGGTAGTGAATAAGTATATTTCGTCACAACTCCTTTAAATATTTCAGAGGAGTAATGGTCAGAAGCAGCAGCAAATGAGCTACCCTGAGTGTGACATGCTGCAAATGTTTTTTCCACTCAGGCTATCGCGGTCAAGTTAAGTGACATATTTACATGAAGATATTCCCTGTTGTGCTTTTTAGCCAAAGGTTAACACTATTCAGAAAATAAAGGTTCTATTCTTCTCTTACAGTAATCGGCTTTTTCAGCTTGAAATGGATATCAGATAGTTCTGCACCTTCTGTTGACATGTCACCCTCGCTGCTGCCTTGTAAACAGGAAATGCGATGAGTGAATTTCAATAGCAAAAGGGATTTCAGACAATGAGAGAAAATATTGAAACACTGATGGAGAGTTTTGTGGGTAGAGGTTGACCTTGTTCAGTATGAAAACCTGGCGAGGACATGTAATGATATGATGCAATAACATGGAAAGAGTCTTTTTTTCTTAGGTACAACTACTAAACTACAAAGTACTACACCATAACTCTGTAGTATGCCTCATTATATCAAACACCCAACTACTATGTTTGACACTGGGCCTCTTAAGTGGAGTAGACTTTCTCCTTGATGATATCTCATTAGCAGCCTGTCAGCTCAACTCTCAGTCCCTCCACACCTCCTTCCAGCCCTCTCTCCGTCCTACACTCCACCAGCAGGCACTGGCATTTGTATAATGAATGTGGTTGATTTATCAGACGGCAGCCCAATTAGGTGTGAGACATTTTGGACTGTGAAGGTTTAGTTGTATTCATGTAAGTGTGATGTTCTTTGCCAAAATAACCTGGCTGGTGTGAAAGACAATTAATTCATTTGTAAACTACGCTGAATAAAGGTAATGAAGTTTGTTTCCCCCCCCCCCACATCAGTTCAGAGGGCGTAAAGGTGCCTGCAAACAGGAAGTATTATGTAAAAACATCGGCAGTAATGCTCAGCAGTAAACGCAGTATGACTTCCAAAAAGCAAAAAGTTGTTGTTAAATCCTTGAACAACAACAACAATATTTTTTTAATGGACCACATTCTGGGAAATACACTCATGTTCATATGAAACTACCTCCACCAGCCCGTTAGCTTAGCTTAGCACAAAGACAGGAAATGTGGGAAACACCTAGCTTAGTAATCTGCAGTGCTATTGCTTTAGGTGATGCAACTAACACTTCAAGTGTTCTTTTAAGTGATCATAACAGAGGAATTAGCGGCACCTGACAATGATTTGGAGGAAGCATTCCTCGCTCTAGTTATAAATTTCAACCTGTTGCTTTCTTACTGCTTGTGAATAAACAGACAACTCGTGTTTGTCTTTGGCGGTCTGGGTAGCGTCCTTAAATTAGGGGTAGAGGGTTTGCAGATGGCAGGGATGGCAGCGAGAAGGACTCTGCTAAGGAGCTATTAAGTCTGCAGTTATTGGCATTTGCTGTATTTATAGGACAGACTGTATCTGGTATCCTTAGCTGGAACAAAAGGAAAAACACAATAAATCACATAGCCGGGACAGGAACGTTTATCGGTCATTGTTTATGCTTTAGTGGTTATTAATAATGTGAAGATGAAACAAGCATGTGTGTTTTCTACATCTATGTTAGGACTCATTTTAGATTTTTTTGGCTGGCCTTCACTTGTTTAAAGTTAACTTGGATTTAAAGTTAAGGTAAGAGTCGGGTTTAGGTTTGCATTAGGGCAAGGGGCTGCGTTTGCATGTAGCGTTTGTGGTTAACTGAGACACTGTCATTGTCATTGTGGGTTCACGTAAGAATAATAGTACAAGCACATGTGTTTTGTGTATTTATTTGCGTCTGCCTGTGTGAATACGTGCAAGTAAAAATAAAACCCTGTACCTACTGTAGCTTGTCATGAGACACAATGGCTCGTATGGTACACTCACATACTGTAAATGGAATGCAGTGTGCTAGTCTTGTCAGCAGTTGTACATCACTAAGTTATTGGATTAATATGTCATGTACATTTTCACACACTACTGTTATAAAGCATTTTGGGCAGGCAGGTGTTTTTTTTCAGCTTCCAAACTTCACTTTTTCAAAAATGTAATAATAATAAAATAAATAAAGAACTAAATAAAGAGAAACGTGATTAATGTCCTAATATACATGAGAATATGAAGAACCAGACGCACATACTCATTTCTGTGCTTTTGTGTGGGTCCTGCAGTGACTCTTTTCAAGTTGCATAAAATGACTATTGTGTACGTGTGTGTGCGTGCATATTGGAAAACAACGTTTAAGCCGAAGTTTCAAACTGATAGCAATAACTCTGACGTCAGCATTTACAGTATAGTTCTTCCTAATCCCCAGGATAAACAGACACTGAGCAGTGCATTATATTTCCACTGCTGTCCTTGCAGTGTGGAGGAAGCCTGTAGATAAGATCCTATCTGTGAGATGATCAGCAGAACAAACTGCGTTTCCTGTGCCACTGCTGTTGATTGGCCACAGTGTGTAGACGCCATAGGAAAGTAGTCACAGTCATGACAGGCTATATGGAGGCTATATATAAGAAAGCAAGCTCACTACCAAATTTAGCCAGTTCCTGTTAGCGAGAGCAGCAACACTGTCAATCAGTTTTTGAATAAACCCACGAGAGCCTGCTGCTGTAAATAAACACGGTGCACTGAAACAAATCTCTCTTATTCACAGTGGTTCAACAAGAATGTATGCACATGTGAACCTAACTGGCTAATTGGCTGGGTCGACTTGTATCATCACTCAGCATCAAACATGGCTCTCATGTTAGACGTAGTTTTCTCTGAAGAAGTCTCACAGGCCTGTGAAAAAGCGTACACCGACACTGCTTCCTCTTCCTCCTAAAGGGCTCCATGTTGATGAACATCAATCCATGCATGTTGAACTTCAGTAGATCAATAGAACATGTTTAACATATCAGATATTGGAGATATTATTCATATCCTGATATTTATTTATATCAACATGCTTTTGACCATCATTTGGAAAAAGTCTGAGTATTATGAATAATATGTAGATACATGAATGTGTTACTCATGTTTTATTTAAACATAAATAAGCGTGTTCAAATGTAAGTGAGTATGGATGTGTCCTTAAGTATCCTTAAACTCAGCTCCTTTTACTGTTAAATAAAAACCCTTGACATGGACCTCTGCAACTATTTTTGTCTGTTAGCACATTTTAAAATATAAGGCCATAAACATATACTCTAAAATAAATTCAATAAGCTTATAATGAAATATGCATGAGTGCACATAGTGGGTCAGGGAATATCCTGCCAGTTTCCCCTCGCTGAACACTGAACTCTTCAGGCCTTTTGCCCTCCTGTGCGGTGCTGTCTAAGGGAGCTAACTTCATCATCTGCCAAGCACTGGAAATAAACAGACCTCCCTACAACGAAGGTTTCTCTGACCTGACTCATTTCCATTGTACACCAACCCATACCAGCGGTGTATCTTTCTCGTCTACATATCTAACAATAGTATTCATCCATGTCGTGACAGTGCGGCTGTTTGCTCCAGGTGTTATGGCCCCGTCTGTTGTCTAACACTCTGCTGTGAATGCACGTTCAGCGATGTTCCGGTAAGTAAATCCAACGACACGGCATATAATATGTCCACTATAATAAAATAAACATCTGCTGTGGATCCACTTGCTCATTAAACACATTCTTCTGCTAACACAGAAATATGAGTTTATCTCTTAGGCAGGGAAATTAAAGTTAAAATGACACAGATCTATGTAAAGAGCCAAGAGAGATGAAATATACAGAGCATAAAGAAGCCTGTGGGTTTCCTTTATATTTCTCTACATCACGGTCAGTACGCACTGTGCTTGTGTTTGACCTATTCAAGAAAAAAATGGGGCAGTTACCAAGGAGAGAAACCAATCGTTCATTCTAAAAATATACTCTCGGAGCCCAGCTGGAGAGAGGTGGTGGTGGTGGTGCACAGTCCTCCTTTTCTTTCTGTCGTGGTTCATCTATAAACTAGACTTGTGTGATCATTATCCAAAGCAGCGAGTGGCCATTCATGCCCAACCTCACTGCAGGATCACTGTTTAGCTACGGTGTGCCAAGTATCTGGAGATTTGTTTGCTAATTGGTTTGTTTGACTGCGGGAAGAACTTAAAAGGAAAATGATCTTAGGAGAAGTAAAAAAACAAAACGGTGGGGAGAATGCTCATACTTTGCAATAAGATATGTTTTATAGATAGGAGAGATAGGTGAGCCAAGGGTTAAAGTCTCCTTAGTCAGATATTGACAATCCTTTCTAAAAGACCACTAAATGAAATTAGATCAAAGCTATATTTTTTAGAGCAACCATGTGATTTGGGCCACAGGTCCCATGATGGAAAGGAGGCCTAGAAAAAGCTGGGAAAGAATGACCCTCCTAAAAAAAACACCAATTTAAGACAGATGCTGCTCTCATAGTCTGACCCAATCTTGTCTTGGGTAGCTGGTCAACAAAAGAAATGTGGTGGGGGTCATTTCTTTTTAGAACGCCGCCTCGAAAACGACATCCTCCACTCCCAATAACATAGAACTGAAGTTTCTTTGAGCGGCAGCGATTCATTAGACAGACCCACTGTAATGAGCCAGCATAGACAAAGCGCCCAATTTCCAGTGTGTCCTCTTTCCCCTGGGCACTGTGATCAGTGCTGTTTGTTGCCTGGTTTCATGCTGAATCATGATCACATAACCACAGGCCCCTTTTCTCACCCCTCTCCCTTCAGTCTCTGGAAAAAGAGAACATTAATTCTGCTCGCAGATTAAATCATTTGCATGAGACAAGTGCAATTTGTTTTATTTAATTATTTCGCCAGCCTATAATTAGGATGACATGATGTGACTGAGCTGCTTCTTCGTCTTTTATTTATTTTTTATGCCTCGTGAGATCTGATGGGAAGCCATGCAGCTCTTGCAGCAGGAATCCTGCCCGTACTGATCTGTGTGTATGAAAGTCAACACACGGGGCGGCTGTTTTGTTTCCAGCTGACAGTGAAGTAACTCTCAGTTTAGGGAAAGGCCATCAGTGATGAGTTCGCGGTTTGTGATCACATTTCCCACACGAATCCTCAAGGCGTGATACGCCAGCGCCATAACTATCGAGCACTATGTAAACATTCAAACAAACCTCAATGAACCCCCTGTGCATAGTTCAGAGATAAACAGATAATGTTTTCGGCCCATTTGCCTTTGGTTTTCTTCGCTCATCTGTGCTCTGTCCATTAGCCTTTGCTGCAAGATTGTGTATTCCACCCATTTGTCTCCACCTGATGGAGCACTCAGCAGTCACTTTCCTGTTTGAGTAGACCTCTCAAGCATATTAGTTTATAATTTTTTTATGTAAACTTGCATTTTTATGATAATAGACTTGTTACTTCATGGATGTTTGAGCCTTAATGGAGCCAGTGCAGTTCTGTTCTTTCTCCTATATTATTGATGTTTTTTGGTTCTATACTACAGAGTTAAAAAATGTACTAATATTTAACTTGTCATGTTTCTAACATTACATTATGCATCACATTTATCACAGGATTGCTGATTTATTTATAATTGCTATTGAACAATAAACAAGCCATAAAGTACAGCATTGCACCAGAGGTGTATTTGTATACTAATACAATCAAATAAAACAGAGAGTATAGGATTTACATACAAGACAAATTCTTATAGTATTACTAATAGTATATCATTAATATAATACCTCAGTAAAATTGTACTTGACTGAAAGTGTATATATACACTTATATATATAGTACTACTTATTTTAACAGACATAAGTGAAGTCTCTCTCTCGCTATATATATTATATAATACTATATATTATAGAATAATATATATATTAATACAATAATATATTAAACGTTTACATTAAATAATATAAATAAACAGTGACTATATCGAATTATTATTATTATTATTATTACTACCGTCATCGTTATACGTCAGAGTAATTCTCTTACCCTATTGGCCAGGATCCTTAGCTCCAGGATTCCGATTGGCTGTCGTTGTGAGTTCAGAGGTCAGCTAGCTAGCTATGTAGCCACTTAGCCGCAGAGGAGTGTGTTTTATCTGCCGCTTCTTGTCACACTGCTCCTTATTTCAGCCAAACGTGACACTTAACGTGCAATAAAGGTACTGTCGCTTCATTCATTTGACCTGTTACGTCCCGTCTGTGCGTCAGCTCTGAGCGCTAACTACTCGCACACGCTAGCTGTGTAGCCACCGTGCTAGCCTAGCTAGCCTGGCTAACAAACTTGGTGACAGGTGTCCCTCCAGATGACATATTTGATCAAGTCTTGCACGCACAGCCAGCTAAAGGGCGGTTTAAATGGGCTCCGTTAGAGCTATGGCATCGACCAGGCTCCTGTGTTTGTTCAGCGCGAGAGCAGCAAGCTCGGGGAAAACATTAGCCAGAGCAGGCTGGAGAAGTGTCTGCACTTCACCTTCAGGACTGCAGAGCTGTATGTCAGCATGGGTCATTGATCAGTATGGCTCTAATGGAGTTTTGAAGTTCACAGAAGAGGTCAGCATCCCCACTGTCAGCTCTCCCCAAGAGGTGATGATCAAAGTCCATGCAGCTAGTCTCAACCCTCTGGATGTATCTATGAGGGGTAAGTGTTGGATTAATATTCATCAAAGCCATGCGAAGTCAACATAATGACTTCCTAACACATCGCTGCTCGCTTTGTTCACCTCCAGGTGGCTATGGAGCCAAGTTGCTCAAATTCAGAAGGGATCCGATGTCTGCGATGGACAGTGACAGTGAGTTTCCTCTCATTCTGGGTCGTGATGTGTCTGGCGTAGTGGTGGACTGTGGATCTGAGGTTACCCATTTTGCTCCAGGAGATGAGGTAGGAGCCGCACACCTGTCGTTCAGAATATGTCATGTTACATGGTGGAGTGGGCGACAGAGACAAAATCCTGCATAAGTGTAAATTCATTTTGTAGTTCTGATGTCTTTTTTGTGGGTTCTTCATCATATTGCTGTAAAAATCCAATTTGCATAAAACATACTCACCAACTTGCAACACAGTGGTTCCCAAGCTGAGTCCTGCCCTCTCCAAGCGGCTGACGAAAAGAAACGTATTCAAAATGAGAATTATTTGGAGCGCTGCTTAGCTCACCTGGCAGAGTGTGCGCCCCATGTACAGAGTCTCAGTCCTTGCTGCAGGTGCCCAGGCAGTTCCTGTCACTCTTCAGCTGTTACTATCAAAATAAAGCTCAGAAAGACCCAAATATGTCTTGTAGAAGTGATTTTTCCCTCGAGTAAAAGTGCATCATTTCACCTCTCCTGCTCTGGATTGGATCGGCTATCTTCGTCCCTTCGTCAGGCTGTAAAGTCAACACTGGAGGTTATTAGCTTATAGTTAGTTTGTGTCCGCATGAGCTACTTGGCATCGTGGCACATCGCGGTAAGCATAAGTAAATTGGGTCTCTGCTGGATTGCTATGATGCAAAACGGCTGCAACTGATGAAATCGTATCGTTAGTGAGTATAATTCGGTGGCGTTTTATAATTTACAGCTACCCTAGCCCAGCAGTTTTCAAAGTCTGAGGTCGGCTCAGACAGAGCTTGGAGAAAAGCGATCCCCCCCCTCACCCACCTTACTTCCTGGATGCCTCATGGATCATGATTATGTTATTTCATCTGATAGGCGCTCAAAAGTTGAAGCAAGATAGCCTAATATTCCTGTTTATAATGTCCCAGGCTACATATCATCAGATTATTCACCCCGAGGGCACATAAGTCGCACAGTCAAGTCAATTCCTTGGAGGAAAGATTGAGCTCTTTCATCTTGGTTGTAACATTAATGATGATTCATCATAATTCAAGTTAAATGTGATTAAACATCAGAACGCGGCAGTAAACACAGCACAGCGTTCTAGTAACGTTGTTCCATCGGCGTTATCGCATCTTTGGAAATGACTAATGACAAGAAATGACTAATAACAAGAACGGGAACAGCTGACTAAGATCTTAATGGCTGATTAACCAGAGTCAGGGACGAAGAGTAGGCGGTTAAGTGGAGTCGTGTTCAGTGTGTTAAATGTCATATCTGTGTTCCAGGTGTGGGCTGCTGTTCCTCCATGGAAACAAGGCAGCCTGGCAGAATTTGTGACTCTAACAGAGTATGAGGTGAGCTACAGAGCCAGCAGAGCCACATCACTGTGAACTGTGGGAAGGTTTATTATTTAATTCTTGTCTAACTTTGAGGCAGTTTGGCTTTTCTGTCGGTATGTTTTCAACTAAAGAAAATGAGAGCTCTTGTTTGATAGTTAAAAAACGTTGAAAGAAGTGTTATGTAACCTTGCAGTGTAATAAAGTAATCAGGATTAAATGGTGTTTGGGCCACAGGAGCCACTGTGGCAGCAATTACAGAGGCACACAAGCTGCCCTCTGTTTTCTTGCTGTATTGTATTTAATTTATTCAGAATGTCCGTGCTAGCTGCCCACACAGCCTCTCTGCTGATTAGACCGAGCTTTTAAATTGATAATGAAACAAAAGATTGTTGACACGTTGATATATTTCTAACTTTTGGCCTCGTCTTTGTGGCTGTTTGTTTTTTGTTTTTTTTGCAGGTTTCCCACAAGCCAAAATTACTGAGTCACACAGAGGCAGCATCCATCCCTTACGTAGCCGGCACTGCTCTGTCTGCGCTTGTTAACGCAGGTGGTCTTTGCAGAGACAGCGCTTCAAATAAAAGGCAAGCACCAGCCTGATCTTTCATAATCCCTACACTGAACCCCTCTAGTCACAGTATTGAGCCAGGCTGAGTAATAAGTCTATGTTCCTGAATACTTTTGTAAACGGCCATCAATTATTTTCTTAAAGTCTCTGAATGTGCTCTTTCAGTTTCGTCTTGCAGGCGTGCACCTTTTTCATTGCAGTGGTGACATTGCTCGTTTTCATTTTAATTGGCATCCAAAGAGTTTGAAAATCATAGACTGTAAAAAATGTAACCTGATGTCTAATCTACTGGAAGTCAAATTAAATAGCTTCCAATCCTGCAGATCCTTTTTCTTCTTCTTTTCTTTTTTTTTTTTTTACCCACCCCCCCGAGGCTTCCGTCTCTTTTAGTAGCTTCACTTAAATGAGTCACACAGTAATTGAATGACCCTCTGGTTGCTGGGGTTTCTCCTCCTAGAGTGTTGATCACTGGAGGATCTGGAGGTGTCGGAACATTCGCTATTCAGGTGAGGCAATCCATATCCCCCGAGCTGCACCAGCACATATATTTAACTCTTTTAACTCATGCACGAATGTAAGGCCACACGCTGTGATCTATATTTCTGGTTTCTTCCTCTGTGTGTGCTGCCAGTTATTGAAGGCCTGGGGTGCCAATGTAACCGTTACCTGCTCTCAGAACGCCGAAGGACTCGTTAGAGGGCTGGGGGCTGACGAGGTGGTTGACTACACAGCAGGAGATGCGGCCGAACGACTAGAAATGATGGAGAAGTATGTGTTTTCGTCGTGAGAATGTGTGTGTGCTTTCGGGAAGCAATCAGACTCTCAAATTATTCGGTATATTATGGGTGAAGTGGTGACACTGTAGATCAGAGCAGAAGCCTCTTTACTAGCCTCAGGCCCAGAATTATTAAAGTGCTAATGAAAAGGAATCATCCAAGACTGTGAGAATAGCGTGTGCTTCTCTGCTTTACCCCCAAATGTGGTAAACATCTTCCTGTCAGCATGGCACTACTGCTCACTGCCTTGCTTTCTAGTTTCCATGGAGACAAGGGCTCAAGGTCTGAGTGGACGCTCGCTCCTCATCCCCAAAACCAAATTGCTAGATTCTGTCTTTAGACTAAACACGTTATCTTTTCTGAGAATATTCTTTAGATGGCAACAAAAAATAGTGTTTTTCAGCATTAGTCAGCATTTTTATTCAGTGTTAAACCTTCAGCCGCGTTTGCACCCTCAGGTTTGACGTAATCCTGGACAGCGTGGGTGGGGAAACAGAGCAGTGGGTGATGGGCAAGCTGAAGCCCTGGTCTGGCGCGAAGTATGTCACGCTGGTAACACCTTTGCTCCACAACACCGACTCCATGGGCCTGCTGGACGGGGCGTTCAGGGCCGCGTTCACCCTGAACAGCAAAGTCACGCAGGTAAACACGAGCAAAACAAACTAACAACTCGGGAATCGAACATGATGATGTGAAAGCTTATAGTGCCGCTACTGTTTGAAATGCACAGTCCCCAGGCCTCGCAAAACGGATCGCTTACTATCCTGTTTATTTTCCCCAAAAATGCCTCGACACTTTTATTTGTCATGATGTCATTGCTCTGGGTGTGGACCCACAGTTGCTCCCAAACCGAAATGAATACCTCATCTTCAGTGGCATGAAAATCCACCATTGTGCCAAGGGTAAACAACTATTCCAGTCAGTGGAGGGTTTATTTCCAGTCAGTTGATTCAATGAATTTCTGTTGAAGCGAGCAGGGAAAACCAAGTCATAACTTGACTTCCTTGCTTCATAGAATTTTGTCTTGTTATGTGTGACCTGTTGAAATATACCCTGCAGGGCGTAATAAATTTAACCGCACGCAGGTGAAGAGAGACTTTGAGCATTAAGAGTCAGAGCCCCTGCGTGGTACGCGCTGTCGCTGCAGCTGCTGCGTTAGTGGAAAGCAGGTGTAACGAGGGTAGTGGGTGAATAGGCGAGGACAGGGCAGAGCTGCTCTGTAAGTTGTCCCGGGCGCTGGTGACGGCACACCTGGCAGTGTTGGAGTTGGGTATGTGTGGATGACACTCACTGTGTGCGTGGCGCGCTTATGTGTTTGCTGCTGAACCAGCAGGATTTGGTGTTTGTGCCCCCGGCCCCCTTTGTCTACAGGAGCAGCGAGCTGGTTCAGTTTGTTGGGGCTCAGCCACAGCAGTCACACCCTCAGTGCCCAGCTCGGGACAGTACGTCCTTTTCATCTGGAAGATCACAGCGCAACTGAGCCCTCTAGTGTTTCTTCCTGGCAGCACTGAGTGATCAAGAAGAATCTGTCGTAATCTGTTTGGTTTTGTTTTTTTCAAGGAAGTAGAGATAGATTTACCAGAGGCTTAAGAGATGTGGCAAAGTCCTGACTCATAATAATATGCTGCATTATGATCAAGTATCACGTGGTGTTGAATTTCAGGATTAATGCACGGCAGAGTTGTGTCTTTCTTTGACTTTTCTCATTGTGTTTGAGATGCATTCTGCTGCACCTTTATTAGGATTTTCATCTTTGTAAGAATGAAATCATGGAAACAAAACACCAGACGGATTACATTTCTAAAAAAACAACCAAAGCAGTCGCCATAAAAGGGGCCGCAGTCTATCGGCAGATCTGTGATGATCAGTTTTCCTCACCTAATCCATGTGGTTGCACTTTATGTGGAGTTACGCAAGTCACTGTGATGACGTGCGTTCTAAGCTTTTGTTGTCTTGGATGGTCATAACGCAAAATACTCTCAAACTTTTGACACATTTCCCATTTTTAGCAGTAGACTCTTGTCCACTTGTAGCATCATGTTGAAACGATTTAACGACACTGTGAAAACAGAGAGATCAGATTCACGCTAACTCACGCTCCTCCTGTTTTTATACTCTGCAGACCTGCCTGACTTCTAATTGTTACCATCTCTCTGTTTCGCCTCACAGAACATGATATCCAGTGGAATCTTCTATCGATGGGGGTTTTATGCTCCAGATGGCCCCGCCCTGGACGAGGTCGGCAAACTGGTGGATGAAGGGAAGGTACTGTACTGCCTTATTACCGATACATGCCGGCATACTTGTCATTCACAGCCACTTATGCTGACATAATGGAGCGATGGAAATCATCTCATTTGCACGCCAATCACAGCCCGCAGGGAGTGAAATTTATGCACATCATGCTGTATGATCCTCACCCTCCATCACTGAATATGAACATTCCAGAGATTCCACGCATGTCTACATTCAAGGCTCTCCTGTGGCTTTGTTAAGGAGCGAGCGTCGCATTCCCCCGCTTCGCTGTTTGGTTGGCGGCGCGCACGGTTTGGCCGCCGGCCGATTGAGCCAGGCGCCAGGAGACGGTGAATGGATTTTTAAACAGTGCTGAGCAGCCATTCGCAAAAAGCGCGTGGGACCTCTGTCCTTTTGTCCCGGGGCTTACAGCAAGCGGCACACCGAGACTAGTGGCGGGAAGTGACGGACACATACGCACACACACACACACAAAACACACACACGCACGCACGCTCCCTCTACATGTCCTATTCTCAGTCAGAAGTGTGGACGCTTTCCAGCGTGATGCCACCGCGCTCTCTTTTCATTGTTCCTGACAAGAGATGCTGACCAGAATAACAAGCCTGGCTGCTCGTGTTGTGGGAACGAGCACAGAATTGTCCAGCCTCATCACATTCTGGACCCCTCACCTCACTTTTTCACATTTGCCGCTATAAAGGCCGAGATGATGAAGCATCTGATTGATTGAACTGATTAAATATGTTTACTGGAAATGGTATATCCTGGGACCTGTAGTGTAGAAAGTAGTGTTATCTATTTTGTCTGCTTGAGCGCACTGAATGCTTTTTGTTTTTTCTGCATCAGCACTATTTGAAAGTCGTCACAGAAAGTGTGCAATTGTCAAACTGTCAGCACTGATTCTGCTCTTATAAAGAAGCCCAGCCATCCGTTTCCCCAATCCATTAAAGCAAATGATCCCAGGTCTGATATGCTGAAGGTTTAAATCTGATACCTTAATTGTTTCCTGATTTTAAGCTACAATCACGATATTTTTCCGCTGGTTCATCACAGATCCTGCCAGTTGTGGAGGCGCAGTTTCCATTCACCCAGGTGCCCCAGGCCTTTCAGAAGCTGGAGGAGGGCCACGCCAGAGGCAAGACAGTAGTCAGGGTGGCTGAGGAGGATGATAGACAGGCCGAAGAGTTGGTGCAGAGCGGCCGCACAGAGACTGCAGAGCCGGAGCAAGAAGTGCAAAAAACAGCCAAGCAACACTAGAGACTGTGAGCGGAGTGCTGTGATTCTTCTCACCTTTTCAAGGCTACTCTTGACAGCATCAGACTGTATTATTTAAAGAGTTCAGAGGTGCTGCTGATGTCTAGCAGACTACAGGTGTGACCTGAACTTGAAATGGGACTGTCAAAGAATATACTCCCACTCCCGTCCACTTTCTTGAAGTTTTGACCAAGCGGTGGAGTTATGCTGCATTCATGTCATGGTGAGGTTGATAATAATGGCAATAATAATAACGATAAATACTACTCAGGCCAGCTTGTAGCTGGTCGTTACAACCGTGCAGCTCTCTGGGAGCTTTCAGATTACTGCTATCTATCCGACAAGGAGCACGCCTGTTACGAACACAGTCAGCCAGAAGTGTTTCTCAGTCGATGCGTTTACCCTCCAGCACCAGCTGAAGCAGAAACAGCAGGATAAGACAGGTAGCTATTTGCATCCTCTTTGCATGTGCTCGAACTACCATGAGCACATGCGCGTGTGTGTGTGTGTGATCATGGGAATTCTGCCCCCGCGCCTCACGTCACGTGAGCCGAGCTAAAGTTAACCATTCAGCACTTAAAGAACTTTAAATCTGACGCATTTTGTCTGTACACTGTAATATATTTAAGAATTGTATTGTCCAAAAATACTTTTATTATTCTGAGAACCAAAGAGTTTTGTGCTGTATAGTTTTGATTAAACAAAGACAAAAAAAAAAAGGGCATTTCGAGAGACACTGTATATTCCTTTTTCTCGCGTTGCATGCAGAATGAAAGTAAGTATATAACATGACATTGCATAAAAAGATGTGTTAACACTGTTTAAGTTAATTAACAATCAGACAAACGATATTTATGTGTAAAATATAAAGTATTTAAAGTTCAAGCTCCACTATCATCTGTAATAATACATTCGTATGGATTTATCCACAGCTCTCCATGTTGCCCTCACTGGGGGGGGGGGTTCGTATAAATTTCCTGCAGGAAAGGTTGATCAGCTCCAGTGATCAGCAGCAGCTACATAACAGAGCCTCTAGTAGAGCTGTACCTCCTATAATATTAGTAATCCAGTCTCCAGCAGCTCCGATTTTTTTTCATATAATCTCCACGTTCCACCTTTGTTGCAGTTTATTTGGATCAAACGTGTTAAGAATCACTTGGTTCTTGTCGTAGTGGTGGCCCCCTGAAACAGAGAGATCATTTTTAAAGTTATTATTCTGAGAAGTTTAAAACATGATCATGTTCATAGGATCAAATTATATGATAATGTTTAAAATATTTATTTTTTTCCTTTATATTTCATTAAGAATATAATCATGACAAGTAATATTGAGCTTTGCAGTGCACTGAATGATACTTTGTTCACTGGCAGTATTTAGTCCACAAGGTGTCACTAATTGACAGTGATGTAAACAACCCCAGTTCACGATCACTCCAGTACAAAGAAAGTTAAACTCAAAGTGACTTCTTACAGTGTTGCTGGTATCGCTTGACTTAGAAGTTATTTTCCTTAAATTTCGTGTCATGCCACATATGGATGGCTCACCTTTGACTTCCAGGACCAGATCGGAGGTCGGGGTGTAGCGGATAAAGCCCTCAGGGGTGATGCTCCAGAGGTGGAGGTGGTGGTTTGTCTCTGGGGTGAGACCCACGCGGCTTCCTGCCATCGTCACAGTACCGCTGGGACTCATGCAGCACTCCTCCAGCAGCTGTAAACGGGGAGAGGAGCAGATCATTTTCTTAGTGACATACTTACATGGCTATAGATTTTATACTGGATCAATGGACCCTGTGTTCAATATGATGTGTGAGGTCTGTGTGGAGGAAAAAGACTGGCGTTATGTTGCAGTGCCCAGGTCTGTGTCTCAATCTGTGTACCTCCATACTTATACTTTGACTACTTTCACAATTATCATCAGTGCACAATGGCTGTACTCCAATTAAGATAACACTAAGCCAAAATTAGCACCCTCTACCAGGAAGTACAAAGTACACTGCACAGAAGGATCCAAAATGAGACACGGCTTGAGTTTTCGTGACCTGCTTTGGATTAGACTTGCATAGTTCGCAACTGCTGATCTCCTGACACGTCAGCTTTAATCAAAGTCTTCAGATTTAACCGTGTAGTAGTACTAGTACTCGTACCTTGCAGTGGAGATGTCCATTCCGGTAACACCAGATCTGATCAATTCCATCCGTTTCCTCTGTTTCTTGAATCCGCATCAGTTTGACGTCGTCCAAATCGCCGGTCACTGTCATCATGAGCCCCGATTGTCTGTTCCTCAAACGGAAGTGGACTTGCTTCTACTCAGAAAACACACACACGAGCAAACGCGCGGTCAGTGCCTCTGCTCGGTGAATTACAGGCGCTCGTAGTTTTTTAAAGGCGTTAACAAGCAGCATGTTTTCTACAAAGTTTCTATTTTCAACACTAAACTTCAAGGTGAGTCGATCAGGAGTTCACTGACTCTCACATCAATCACAATTCTCCACCATACAATTACACCTTGATTATGCCTCATTACGTGTCCTCTGCTGCAAACGTCTACGACTATAACAATGTCGAAATTAGCTCAAATGAGCAGGCCGGTGAGGCGTTCGCAGGTGCTTTTTAAATGAGACCGTTTGAGGTCGAATTAACAGCATTTATCTTTTCTTCTTCGGCTGTGTAAATACACGGTTGGTGCATGTACAAAACATTTAGAAGTGGGGGGGGGGGGGAAATAAATACTTCCACCGCCGAGGTGCACAGATGTAGTGGATAAAACTGAGAGCTTTGTGCCCATTGCTGAGCGTCAGGATATACCTGTATGAGAGGTCGGAGGGATCCAATTTTCAGACAGCTGCTGAACTCGCGCCAATCGGGCACCTCGCCAGGTTTCAGCAAAATCTGAGCTCCCCGATAGTTGACTCCCTCGTATAATACCCACCTGGTAACAAAGAGCAGAGGAAAAAAACAACAAACGTGTTACATTTTCAACAGCCGTAATGAAAGCAACTTCCGTCTCAGCTTATCTCTTTTAGTTAAATCACTGCCGGACCTATTAAAGCATTTCCTGTACAAACAATTGGGCTGTACAGGAAACAATTCTGTTTATTGTGTTCATGTTTTATTTCAGTCTGACCTAAAGTTAGCAAAGGAAAAGAAAAAACTCTTCTTTCTTCTGTGGATGTTGACGCCTGTCAACATCATGCTGCATTTTGGCAAGAACAGTTCAAATAAAACATAAAATCTGAATCTTATATTCAATTGCTCTGATGCTAGCAGCTCCCCGGGCTACCGAACTGGTAGGAACAAAGCTTTCTTTTGACTTGTAACCGTATATTTCAGTGCTCTCTCCCACACGGCACTGCGCCAACCTTTTAAACCGCGCCAGGCCTCACCACCGTCCAGCTTTTGCCGTGACACTAAATGTTGCCTTTAACTCCGATCTTAATGGCTCCGTTCTTTGGCCGATTGCCCCGTCTCTCCTGGCGTAGGAATCTGCCACTCCAGAGACAGTTCTGGCTCACTGTGCGCTCTTTATTTCCCCTGCATGGGCTCACACCGACTGTCTGAATCTCGCACATCAGCAGCAGGTTTCCATCATCACTCCATCTGTCAGTGCTGTCATGCTGCCATGTGAGATTCGCCAACCCTGCGCTCACTGCATCCAGTCAATTTGAACGTACGAAACGTGTCGTCTGAGCGTAAAGGACAAAAGCGCTACTGTACATACACAGGGCTTCAAAAGAAACTCCAGAAAACCAACCACGCTACTTTGTAATACGAAGAGACTCGGATTAAATACTGTTCTTGCGAATGTAAAAATAACAACTGCCAATTCAAAAGAACACAAAGACACTTATTTAGGCACACGCCCCTTGACATAGCATCTTTTATGATGTCTAAATCCTTCATCTCTAAGCTGAAGTACCGCGCTTTGTCTGGTGATATTTACTGTATCTCCTTCAACGCCTTCCCTCTGTGGGTTACTGTTACAGCCGTGGCACACTACTTGACTATGCCCCGGAGGCCAGAAAGCCTGAGAAAATATTTGACCTATCGACTTGGCAACTAGCTGGATAGGCTCCAGCCCCACTGTGACGCTGATGAGGATGAGCGGGTTCAGATAATAGATGGATGGACTTGGCAACTTTTTTAATTAGAAAGAAAAAAAGATTTGTGGATCTTCTGAGAATCAACAGGCGCCACCGGAGGGCACGTGTGAAACCGGCTTTAACAGCGGTGTGAGTTCACTGCCCAGTTGAAACACAGACGCGCGCTGTTATGCACGAACCTGTCAAACTCACACCAGGAGGTGAACTCGGGAGACGGACGGGGCAGCTCCCGCACATCCCCACAGAGCCGCCACGCAGCGGCTGTAATGTACTCACATGCCTCCTTCTACGAGCACGGACTGGACTCTGCTACAGCCTCCAGCCAGCTGAAGGTTGACCGATCCGTCTGTCAGAATCACCCTCTTCCCCCGCAGACCACGCCTCTCAAACAGAGTGATGGATGGCAGCGAGAACTCCTGCCGGGGCGAGAGAGAGAAGGAGAGGGAGAAAGCGCATTGAAGAATTGAGTGGGTGGAGAGCCGCAGGTTGAAATTAACACTGAAAAAAGACCTTTGTAAGTCCCTTGTATTTTGGCCTCTAAAATGAAACAGATTTCCTGAATCGACAGCTCAGCGGTGACTCATTTGGTACCAGATGGTAGTTCTTATGTAGAAAACAATCCTCAGACCAGGTACCTTCCACACGAGGCATGCCACATGATTAATGCTATTTGTCAGCGTCTTTAAAGCTTACCTTAAATACACTCTGCACTGAATGATGCCGGGTCAGACACAGTTGTTAGGTGGCTTGCACTATGTAAACTATAAACTGTAAAATCTATAAATGATAAATGATGTCAACGCCTTGACATAAAAAGTATAAAGCTGAATCCTTAAAGATTTGACTTGCTGTTGCAACCTGTAAAGTTGCTGGCTTGAAAAACTGGAAAAATCTGTAGGTGTGAGGGAACCTGCAGAGTCTGACCCCGTCCACAGATCTTACACATTAAAGTCTGTTTACACATCTCGGGTAGAACTAGATGTATTTGAAAGTGAAGCAGCTGTGCAAAGCTTGTGAGCTATGTGAGCTGGACAGATGTCCTCAGGTAACGTCACCAGAGTGACGAGACTACAAGTCTGAAAATGAAAAATATCTGTAGGCGTGGAGTTAAAGAAGTTAACCAGACCTCTGCGCGCAGCTCATCTCTGCTTGAGGCTAGCAGGTCAAGGCTACATTAGCTGCTAGAGGAAAAACACACCCAAGATCCAGACTGTCGTGGTCATGTTGCATTGTGGTTAATCCAAGCACAATAAACGACATATTTCTGGCTCTGCTGAATAGATTAGATTTTTTTTCTTTTTGGACTGTCCCTGTGCCCAACAATGAAGTGGAGTTGATCAGTCGAGTACTCTCTAAAAAACACAAACCTGTAATATCCTTATGTAATTCTCGTTCTTGTTTAGGGCTAGGGCTGCCTTTGTCAAGCGGTTTGATGAGCTGAGAGCTTCGATATTCAGCTTCCCGTTTGGAAAAGGACTGTCTGAACTGAACTGAGGTCTTTAGATGGCTCAAATATGTTGTGCTTCTGCTTCGTCCAAAGGAGCGCCTTGTTCAGCCTCTGTGGCATGGTAATCAGGAGGGAGCTGTCAATCACGACATGATCTGCAATGCCTATGCAGCCTCGACAGGAAGGAGCTGTGTTTTTGAACTGTTTTTTTTTTTCACTCAGATTTTTATGGACGATTAATGCGACGTGCGTGTCGTGCGCAGTTTTACTATATCGGGTCACATTTCCATAGGCTTTCATGTAATAATATGAATTATCGCAGCTTTGTGTTTCTCTGCCTCTGAAGCAGTCTGGCAGCCCAACAAGACTAATGCCCAAATGAAAGGGTTTAATGACAGACGAGAGAGTGGGTGTTAAAGTCTTTACAAGGAAGAAAGAAATAACTTACAAATCCGACAGTCTGCAGTGACAAGATGGAGGAGCCTGCGTGGAAACAGCCCATTGCTCTCAGGTCGGAGTAGCTCCCCACTTCTAACACATACATCCTGCCAGTGAAGCCCGGGCCCTCAAATGCCAGCCAGCTGAAATCATTTGCATAAATACACAAACACATTAACACACTCGTGAGGAGAGCACAAAATGAGACCGAGGCTCTGGATTGACTCAGGAAGACGATTGCCATTAGCCAGCTATTTGCATACCGTGGTTTCCAATTTTAATATGTACATTATACTGCAAGCTATAATCAGAATGAGTTACAACCTGCGTATTACGCTAGATTACTCACGCAGGACTAAGTATTCATATGCACAGTACATCGCAGGCGTACAGTATGTTACAAGCTGCAGCCATATGAGACATTTTTTAGTAAGCGGAGAAGTGACATCATGCAGCAGATCGTGAGTCCCTGAGACACTTGTGTAATATGAGCAAAATGCAGTTATCATACCCCCTTTAGGAAATCTAAAATGATCCCATTACTGCAAAGTGCTTCAAATACGTATGATTCAACTTATATCACAATAACCACAGCACTTAGCGTTACCTACCTGCCGGCTAAAACCTTGCAGGAACCAACTGTGAAGCCGTCCTGCAGGGAGGCCCTGCTGTCCTCCAGAGTCTGGACCGAGCCTTGAAAACCAGGCTCAGAGAAAAGCTGCACCTGAGGCACACACACACACACACACACACACAGCAAGACAATAAGCCTGAGTCACCCACTCGAAGACAGATCCCATCTCAGCGATATTAAATGTTTTTGTTTTTTTAATCCACCTACCTTAAACTTGTCCGCGTTCTCAAAATCAAACTGAAAGGAAACAAAAGCCTAATTAGACTCATTTCATCTGCAGAACGACGGCGTGAAGTCATTAAAACTGGGTTTGTTTGAATATTTCTATCTCTCGCGCGTGTAGAGCCGCGGTGAGAAAGATCACAACAACAATCATCATCCGCTTTATGATTCAAACCAAAGCATTAACTGCTATTTTACAGCAACACTGCAGTAACCCTTTCACCATAAAATCAGACTGTAGATCATTTGGATGTTACCCTTAAGTATAATCAGGTGAATGGTGTCATTTCCACTCTGCGCTCTGCAACTTTGTGCTCCGGGTACAATCACCCACAAGATGTACTGTATGTAACACTTCACAGCACTAGGTCACACACCCAAAACAATTTGACTGATTTTGGTAAAATGCTCTCTGTTTTTCCCCTCTGATGTCCTCTGGCTGCAGCTCTCTGTGATTTACAGAGTTTCCTGGACAGTGAAGGAAACTGCTATAAACTGTCAGTGCTCATGATAGCTCTGTTTGTGACGGGGAGGGGGCCTGTGAGCTCAGAGCACAGTTAGTGTTTGTACCAGAGGCGTTATGGACCACCAGGAAGAAGGGGGAGGTTTTGCTTGGGCGAATGCAGACGAGGAGCAGACCGTTGTGCCAGAACTGGAGCTGAGCAAGCGGGAAATCTAACCGAGCTTAGCGGCCTCTGTGGACATTGTCAGAGGTGAAAAGGAGAGCAAGGCGCCATCAGCCAAGAGTAAATTTGGGACTGACTTGTCGACTTAAATTCTCAAAGGATGTTTACTTTTAAAAAATACTTTATTTTCCTGCATTTTGCCTCTTAATGTCTGCGGCTCGTCAAAGAGTTCTGGGAGTAGCTGCGGTTGAGTTTGTATAAAATCTGTGTCTGTTTGCCGTCATCTGGTTTGAAACAGCCTGATGACTCACCTTCGTGATCTAAGATGTTTTCATATCCAGTCTTATGACAAGTATTTTCCTCTCTTATACACATCAGTTTACTCTTGTTTTCCTCATGTCTCAGATAATCCGGTGGATAAAGGTTGGTCTGTCTCCGAGGAGATTCCCGCTCTCCATCATAAGTTTTGACTTGGTCAGACGCTCGAGTGTCGTGACTGGTCACATGCGTTGAAATGACTTGGCTAGTCAAACTGGGAATGCCAGGGGAAGTGAGAATACAGCACACACTTTGGGATTGCGAAATAGTACAGTTATTAATCATACAGTGCTAAAATTAAAAAAGGAGAGTGCTCATGTGACATTAATCGTGACTCTCATGCGAACACACACGCCGCTGCCGTGCCTGGTCATCCAGCCACCAGCGGGAAAAACAGAACGATTTCATAACTTTGAGTCACCGCTCGCTACTCACCAGCACGACGGGCATCGCTGAAGCAACTCTGGGCTGTAGCGCCCCCCAGTCCTCTGGGTTTCCATACAGGCCTTTCTCCAGGATGTAGGGCTCACCGCAAAAGCCCGGCTCCTCGAACACCACCCAGCTGAGAGAGAAAACAGGAGGAGGAGGAGGAGGAGGAGCATAAATCAGCCTTTAATTTAACACTGGCACTTCAGAATTGTGTTTACTCCCTTTTCATTTCACCTTAATTCGTACAGAAACACACTCTTTGACGCACCCGCACTTGTTAGGAAAGAAAAAAAACCACAAGAAGTCACAACATAAAGCTGTCAAAGCAGTGCTCATTTATCTTGTAAGTCAACAGCCGCTGGTCATAGTCCAAGATTATAATAACCTCCCACATGATATTATCTCTTCAGTTATGTACTCTATGTACTCTCTTGGCTAATGTGGCATATCTTGGGCAGCTGTGCCCAAGCCGTGAGTGTGTGTGTTGTTGTGCACGGTCGGGGTGTTTCTGCTCGCGAGACAGAGAGCGGCCGTGTTTGCATTTGTGGGCCTGCGTGTGTGTCCTGACGTGCTAGACAACAAACAAATCGCTGAGACAACACACCGAGCCAATCGGAGGCCCGGGGTGGGGAGGGGAGGGGAGGGGGGCATGCACGACATGGGCGAGGCTGTGCAATCTAATAACAGGCTAGCAGCACAGCGAGAATAACCCCTCAGTGCTGTGAGAGCCACGCATCCTAAAAGAGGGACGAAATGTTCCGCTCCACATTACCCATCACTTTGTTAGTCTTTCCCTCGGGGTGAAATAATCAGCATTTTCTGCATCTCATTACGCTTCTTTGAATAATAATTCTCTTTTTTTTTCTTCTGGTTTTGTTGACTTCAGCATTTTCTTTATCAGATCACGGCCAAAAGAAACAGAAACAGAAACACCCAGGCAGCTACATGAATCTTCTGCTTTCCGCAGAATGTAACAGCACGTTACACGTAACAATACACCATGCAAATCCAAAATGACATTCCTAGGCCACACCCTGCACTAATTTGGCATTTACCCCAACTTCAGCAGGGTGTGAGGCAGCATGCTCCTGAGACCAAACGTTAGTGAGCTGGGTAATGTGTTTCGACCTGTCAGCATGGGCGCGGCAGCCTCACCGCTGCGCACCTGAGCTGCAAAGAACAATAAACCGCAGCAGACCTTACAACCGTAGCCTGAAAATAATTATGGAGGCGAAGCGTAGGAATGCATCTTAGAGCATGAACTGAGAAGTAGTGGAAGAAAAGTAGAAGCCAAACAGGTGGGAGGTCAAGCGTATTTCATCAGAAACATACCTAAGGTCCTGCAAAGACAAGACATCTGAGGAATTTCAATAATCTGATATATTTACTTTAGCAGGAGTAATAATAATCCTTTCAACGGCCGACCTTTCATTTCTCATTTCTGCACACGCGGCAGTGAAAGTCACAGGGATGAGTGGAATACTTGTCACTTACACGCCACCGAGGACATCAATCGACTGCGTTTTGGAGCCGTAGCCCGTGTCCTCCATGTTGACAACGGGCACCGTGACGTCAATGTTGACCCCCAGCTCTCCGAAGTCTCTGTCGCTGAACATTTTGAGGTGCGGAGTCAAGAAATCCTGTAGGAGGAAGAAAACCATCTGGTGAGCACCATGTCAAACGATATCACAAATCATCTGCGCATTCAGATGAAAAAAAGTGCGAACATGCTTTGTAGCGGTCGCTACATTTTTGTCACGTAGGAAATCGTTTCGAGCACCCTGCTGTGAAGCAATTAATTTTTATATCCGCCATGAATAATCTCAGGGAAATTAGTAACAAAACAAGTCAGCTTTAAAATGATTATCAAGGGCATGAGCTGCTCTGCTTCCTCGCTGCTGTCTTCACCAACACGAGTTTCTATTATTCAAATGAAAAAAAAGTAAACGTAGCCCAAAAATACCAGAACTACATGTCGTTGTACTGTCTGAACTTAACTTGTATCTTAATCATCAACTTGTATCTTATTCGCCTTGCAAGAACTTGTTTCTTTGCCTACACAAATCAAATTCTTGCTCTGCGTCTGCTTTGAATTTAATTCCAGGTACACATTTTTTCACTCGAGTGCTACACTTTGTGATGGCCTGCCCCATAGTTTGAGAATCACAGCCCTAGGGTTTGATTAGTAAGTCAGTTTATGGTTTATGAGATACCAGGCCATCCGGGTCTGCAATACCCGCTGTTAATAATGTGAAGTTAATTCCCCTTTCACAGCTTTATGAAAAGAAACCTTGTTGTCTACAATCTATTACTTTTTGTTGAACACTGAAGAATCAATTCTCCAATAAAAGCACTGTAAAAGACTTTTCTCTGGTAAACAGGTTGGTTCTCCCCGCTTGCCAACCCCATACACAATCAATAGTGTGATTTCGTGTGGAAAGTCTCCCATGGTCTGAATGCTTTTATACTTATTTTCTGTTCTGACAATTATAAACCTTCCCCGTAAAGCTGTGACCTTCACAATCCTTTGAAACAACAATTGAAACATCCACATTTACTTTTTATTACACACTGGTGTATTATACGTTTAGTTACTAGTAGTAGTATAGTAGGCCTTTATGGTACTTACAGCCAGTATTGGTCGTAGAGACAGGAGCTGATCTGAGCCTCCCCAGTCACTACAGTCCAGATATTCTCCTTCCTCCAGGATGTGCTGCTGGCCCTCAAACCCAGGCTCGCTGTAGCCCACCCAGCTGGAGGAAAAGAGTGCAACAAGTTGCTAGTTAGACCAGTTTGTAAATAAATTGCAAGTGCATGACATAACCTCAAAAATCACCATCTGGCAGCAGAGGTGGTTCTGAATATTTTTAGCTCTAAACAAATCTTACCGGCTAATTTAATCATGTGCCAGAAAAAGAAAAAGAAATATGCAACAGAAGAACAAAGACTCACAATCCTCCGATGATCTTTAAAGAACCCACAGAGTTCAGTTTCTTTGAGTCAAGGTTTGCTTCATCTGCAGCAATACCTTCGTCACTTTCACCAAAGCAGAAAACCTCACTGTCGATTTCCAAACAGGAGCCCTCAAAGCCGGGCTTTTCATACAGCACAGCCTGTGAGGGAGGAACGGACAGGGCATATATTAAACTTGACTTATAATTCACATGTACTACCTCTCTCTCTTTCTGTACGTAATATATTTAAATACATTGAAGTTCTTTTATTCATAGAAAAAACTTTACAACCTATCCAAGACAGTCGGTCAGACAAAAGTTTGTGTTCGGCCTCGGCATGACCACAAATTATGTAAAGAATGTGGATCCATGGTCGTGTTAACATTTGTGAGCACAGTCTCATGAATAGTATTCTAGTGATTTTCACTGTCTATTGTTGAATGACATTACAAGTAGTTATATACAAAAAGGATCTTTATCTTTCACTCTGAGGTCTGACAACTCCTGCTGCCAAGAAAACACACTGTGGTTAAAGTGGAAAGTCCTTGACAACGCATCTATTTTGGGCTTGAAAATAAGATAAGCACAACGCTAAACAGAGACGTGTGCCAAAGAATGCAACATACAACACCAACTGACTTTTTAGAAAGCGTTTCCCTTAATGCAATAATAACACAGCTGGTTGCCGCATCATTTAAAATTGCTTATATTCGAGTGAAGCACAAACAAGTGAGATGAATGGCAGAGTGGTCTGTCGGTCCTACCTTGACTTCCATGGGATTCTCCACTTTGAAACCACCCTGCAACAGAAACACTACCATGAACAACCATTTTGTCCTCTAATTAACTGTAAAAAAAACTGCTGTTTACTTGAAAATTTCAGAGAGAGCAAAGGAAAACGAGCAGAATACACAGAGCATGCCGACTCGAGCTCCTTCCACTGTGGGAAGCTAATTACGGCTGATTGTAATGTTGACTGTACGAAACGGCATTTTCACAAAAGCACATTAATTTTTTAAAACTGCAGTGTTGTTCAGAAACACGGTTTCTATCAAAACTAATTATATAGGTACGTAAGCAATTTTACACACGACTTAGCAGGTACAAAGTGAATACAGAAAAGGGAGAGTTAAAGGGAAAGTGTAAAGCTGTATGAGGAAGTTTAACTCCTAACTTCACGATGCTAACATGCTGACATTTAACAGTAATGTTCCCCATCTCAGTTTTGCATATATTGATGGTAGCTGAATTTTAGGATTTAAATTTTCTGCCAATCCCCGTGTCAAATGTAATATGCAAGTGAGATAGTTGGCTGGATAAGTACTGATTGAGCTCCTGTTGGCTTTACTTGTAGAGTCAAGCTATCAAAGTCATTTGAATTTATCCTCTAGAGACCATGAATGTCTGTACCAAGTCTCACTGCAAGAGAAGATAGACAGAAAAAAGTATTTCACAAAAGAAAAAGGCCAACCTCATGGCGGCACTAAAGGAAAAGTCATACGATAACCAAAGTTATTTGAGTTGATCCTCTGGGAACCATGAACGTTGAGAAATTTCAAGACAATCCATCCCACATTTCAATTTTGGGCCAAAGTGGCTCTGCTCCCTGAACAGAGCCACTAGCTCTGCGTGGTGGCTACAAGTATTAAATTAACTTCCGCAGTGAACGCTGGATGTCGCACAAAAGATACTCACAATTTTAAGTGGCCTAAGAGATCCAATGAACGGTGATGGGAAGCCCCAGGCCTCGGGAAAAGGGTACACTCCTGTCTCCAGCACAGCTAGCATGCCCTGGAACCCCGGGTCACTGAACACCAACCACCTGAAGGAAGGACAAACACCAGCGGTGCATGTTAATAACGCATTAAACCGAAAAGTCCCACCAAATATGTCTCCTGGTGGTTCTAAAATAACTGCGAGTCACGACCTTGAACGGCGGCCTGCTTTTATGAAACAGTGGTAAGGCGTCATCACCATGAAAAAGAACAAACTGCTGTTTGTTTTCCCAGCATTGGGAATCAGCTGCCACAGGTACGATTAATACATTTTCTGAGTGCATTAAGCATTGTTGGGTAACGGCAGTGTTTAAATTGGTTGTTATATCTTCACTAGACACGAGTCACGCAACTACAGCTGAGGACAAAAGCTGTTTGTTTTAGAATAAAATATCTCGGGGATTGGGGCATGCTTCAGTTCAAAGCATTTCTCAGCGTGGGCAGCCTTTCTTGGAACCGTGCCGCTACCTCTGACATTTTGAGCCATTATGTAGCGCAACACAATGCCTCGTACCACCGACCAGCACATGTGTGCCATAGGCAGACAAAAACAAGAACAACAAACCCAGCTCATTCAGTCAGGACTGAGGAAGTGATACAGAGAACTGAGGCCAACCTTTAGGCGCTGGAAGATACAATAACATGCACCGATGAGCCAGTTTTGTCTAGTGAAGTCAACTGAGCTGTTGTATGTTAATTTGCTAACAGGAAGAGCCGCCGAAGCAGAAATAATAACTGAGCAAAGCTGACTTGGCATCTGGCTGCATTTAGTTTTGTCTACACGCTGAGAAATGCTGAAATAATCTAAACAATCTTTGTTTTTTTTAATGGCAAGACAAACCTAAAATAGCCGTGTGAGAAAGGTCTGTTGCAGTTCATTTCCCTCTCTCTCTCTCTCTCTCTCTCTCTGTCTGTCTTTGTGTTTTCCAACATGTAACAGCAGGACAGACATTCCTGAACGTGCAAATGAGTGCCAAGTCAAACCGGAGACATAGGTAAACACTGAGGAACGTGAACAATGATTACTATCACTCATATATATTAGTTATCGAAGCCAAACACTGAGGACGTCCCATCAAAAGAGAAAGCTCTGCGTTGAGCGCAGCGGGCAAGATTTCCAAAGACTATCTTCCCGCGGGGCTGCTAGTCATTAGCGATAAGAAAATCAATGCAGACAAATGCCATTGTCTAATTACCTACGCATCGCGCTCAGCTGTTTCAAAGGGAAGACACTACGTCTGGTGAACGTATTGTATTTCAAATCAAATGCGATCTGCACATAACTACCTATTTACCACTCTGATCAATCACAGTAAGGAGACAGCGTGTCCCGCTAATCATTTGATTACGCCAGCCTGTTGATTGCGGTCATGCATGCTTTACCAGAGGTCAATCACAAACGTATAAATTATTGGCTTTTGCTAAAACAGCCGCACTTACACCCCAGAGTGCACTTGGATGGAAGCGGTGCTCAGCGGGATGCCAAACGAGCCTGTCTCAATGGTGTCATCGTGGTAAGGTGTTACTCTGCCGAGGCCCTCCGGTTCAGTAAACAGATCAATATGGGGGATGCTGTAATCCTGAAGAGAGGGGGAAACAAACACGGCAACAATCAGCAGTGCTTTATACTTGTCCAAGAAAGACGCAATTCTTTTTTTCTTTTTTTTTCACTTACTGTGTTCTTAAAGAGTCTGGACTGAATATCAAAAAAGCAATATTACAAATTAGCCGTGTCTCAGAGGGACATGCGAGGTGACGCTAATGCAGGTATTAAAACTCGGCAGGTCAAATGAGGTCAAAGTATTTATCCAGTGCGCTCACCCAGACAGCAAGTCGGACGGAGCCGATTATCATCGGTGGATCCGTGTCCTGCCCAGGTTCTGCCCACATGTTGGTCAGTTCAATGCCTCCCTCCTCCAAAGCGATGGTGCGCCCCTGGAAGTCAGGCTTCTCGTAGAGCACCCAGCTACAGTCAAAACAAACAGAAACACTGTCATGTGAAAGAAACAGATGATTATAGGCTGGGAGGAAAAAAAGGAGCAAATGTAAGTGGTATAAAAATGGATGTAAGAGTCTTACAGCGATGCTTGAACAGTTTAAGAACACGATCGATGCCACTCTAGTTGTTAACGCGTCAATTTTAAAAGGAAGTTATGCGGCGGACTATTTTTTCGGGCCAAGCACAATAACTTCCAGAAGTCTCTGCTTACACTGGCAACAAGACTTCAGTAAGTTACTGCTCCTTGACAAGAGATCAGAGATTTAGAGGTGCTGGTAGGAAGATTTTGTGCTGGACCAGCTGTTTCCCCATGTTTTCAGTTGAAACTAAGCTAACAGGCTGCTGGGAAGAATTTTCCATCGAAATGTTGAACATTTGCTTGAAACATATATATAAATGTACAATAAATGCTGCAACGATCCCGTGCTCCGAGATCAGCGTGGAAATCTAGCTCGGATGTTATGTTTTGGGGACTAATATGAAGTGTAAACAGAGTGTTTGCTGCCAAGAAAACACCACAAACTGTGACACATCTGGGAGCTTTACCGGGCAAAAAAATCAATACATACCATCCTCTGACAACCATCACCGAGATGAGATGTGAGAGCTGCAGGGAAGTCGCATCTGCTAGATCCCTGTAAATCTCATACGCCTTGCCGCTGAACTGCGCTTTCTCAAACAGCACCATCTGCGTGGAGACATGAACGCCGGTGTCAGGGAGAGAAATAATCAATCATGGCATTGATTCACTGAGTGCCGAGAAGGACCCCTTTGATACTCTTGTATGCTCGCAGTGAAACCACTTTTATGTGCAGCCACACAGTCACTCGAACCGCCGTTGTGTGCTGTTCATACGTATACGCTGAACAGAATATTGTAGTTTGTGAATAATGAACAAAATCTGTCTGTCTTGTGTCATGCCAGTAGATGCCCAGCGCAGCTGAAGCTGGACGTCGTCTGAATTAAAATGATGTGGCAGCAAGAAGCAGAGGATCTTCGGGGGACGGGGGAATTTCTCTTTCTTGCACACACAACTGGGAAACAAACTACTATTACTTTGCCATTATGAAGAAACACAAATTTAGCACCGCGTTGGCAGCGCTGAATTCCGTGATTGTAATCACATCCAGCTGAGCATTTTGCACTCCAATGTTTTTTTTTTAATGCTTTGTTTACCCCCAAGAACACCATATGAAAAGCAGATGTTTTCAAAGAACAGAGGGTTGTCTGTGCGGATTCAGATTCCTCTCTCTCCCCCCGTCTTGTTCCGATTCAACAGTATGCGGGCAAAGTTGTGCCTACTGTACCTTTCCAGGGCGCTTGTGAAATCCCTTAGCAGTTCTTATCTGGAAGGGAAAAAAGCACAGAGTTATCGGTGCGACAAAGACTGTGGAGCAAATAAAATGCAGGAGAGGGCTAATCAGCATGTTGGCGCACCGGCTCTCTGCCTGCTTGAATGTCTCGACCTTTTAAGTTTACTTCCAGGGACACGGCCTGTGGTCTGTGGAGACCACGCTATTTTCAATCTGTATTCAAGCACACACTGGGGCAAGGATAGCAAGCAGGAAAAAAGTGTATTTTAATGCAGCATTCTCGCAAATTAGGCACCAAGGGAGCTGTCAACCGTAGCAACTGAAAAGCTTACTTGTCTGTAACAATTTTAATTATTGATTGAGGACTTTAAGGAATTAATTAAGAGGAAATGCCAACTGCTATCATTTTCTTAGTCTTCCTTGACAGTAAACTGAATAACTTTGGGGTTTTGACTATTAATCAGACCAACCGAGCTATGTAAATATGTAAACTCGGGTTTTGGTGATTGTGATGTAAATGGTTACCGAGCAGCAGAGCCTAGTTTAAATTTTTAAAAATGCAGGACATTATTATTTTAAAAGGTCCCCTAAGGTCTTGAAATAATTCAATAAATCTAATTATAAAACTAATTAACCAATGAACTAAAACTAATTAAATAAATTATTTTAACTTATGGGCTCTGTTTACAACTGAACACACAGAAATGTCAGAAATGTCTCCTTACAATTCAGTTCAATTACTTGTAAATGAACGGAAAACTGAGACCGTGCGGAGTAAAGCATTGACAAAGAGTCAGCAGTTGCAGCCCCAAACATGGCGCATGGTCATTTTTACCATCCCAAACTACATCAAAGGGACCAGCGGGACAAAAGATCCACTGTTGTGTGGTCTGAGAAGCTTCTGTACTAGCAATGATACCTGATACCAAAATGCAAATAAAGTTAAAAAACGAACAAGTGAACTTTTCAATGGAGGCCGTAGGGCACGCAGGATCTAAACAGTTTCCAGCTCACCTGGCAATGCAGCAAGATCTACCTTCACACACATGTGCTTCAAAGAGATATACAGCTTTACTTTCGTGATACTAAATCATTAGTGTTTAATTGTCTGTATGCTGCTCATTTACCTTCTTACTAAGTGTCCTCTGTGGCTTAGCCAGAGGCTGCTTCGGCTCAGGGAGTGGAGGGTGTGTGGTTGAAAGATTCCCAGGAAAAGATGGAGGCACAGCATCAGGAAGAACAGGACCTGGTTTCACAGCCTTGTCTGTTTCATCTCCACTGGCTGGAGTTGACATTTTTCCAATAACCTGGGGCATAAACTGAAAACCATCAGGTGAGCATGAAAGTTGTTTCTTGTGCCGATCAGCCGCACTGCAATGACGTTTGCTGTCAGGCATGTTAAAGAGAGAGCTTGGCTCTAAAAGCATTTCCTTTCATTAAACAATGAATCACTGACTGTTGATTTTATAACTCTTTTTGTTTGTGGACTCTCTGTGTTATGAGAACGTCTTTCATTCATATCGTTTTTTAGTCTTTGAAAGTAACGTACAGAAAAACTAACCTCGGTTTTGACTTGTTCCTGTCCTTGTGTGCTCTGCTCTGGTTTTCCTGGTTCTCGGGGGAGGTACTTCTCTAAATAGTCCGGCAGCTTGATGTCGTTAAAAGAGGGAAATGGAAGGCCTGAGTCACTGACCACAGCCTCCACAGACTGGGTTTCCTCTCTGTTGCTCGTGGCAGAACTCTGCTTGGATAGTGCTTTGATTGGAGCCGTGGCAGTCGGGCTCGGCGGGGGCGGCTGGGATAAAGGTGGAGGGCTTGGCTGGGGGGACTCGCTCGGCGACACTTCCCCAGAGTTTGTGTTTTCTGCCTGTGTTTGAGCCCCATTTCTCTTCCCTCTGACGGAGGAGTTGAGGCTGCTGAAGACACAGCTTCCCTCCAAGCGAGACTTCACCTTGATCTGTTCATCTTTCTCTTCCTTAACATCATCCCCATCTTTGACGGGGGTCTTTTCCCTCAGGCGAGAGTGGGTGTCCAGACTACTGAGCAGCATACTCCTGTCTGCCAAACTAGCCCTGGCAGGTTTAATACCAGATTTTTTTGTCTCTGAGCTCTGGAGCTTGACTAACATGCTTGGTGTCGTGTCTACGGTGAACTTCTGTTTCCTCAACCCGAATTTAAACTCCTCGGGGTCAAACGTCTTCTCATAGTGGTCCTCCTTGATGGCAGGCATCGCAAATGACGGCTGAGGCGGCCGGAGTATGTTGTGTTTGCGCGGTGGGAGGGAGAACGGGGCGCAAAGTTTCTTGATCTTCTCAACGAAATCTTGGTCATCTAGCTCACCAGACGTGTCCAGAAGATTGCTCTCACTTCCGGCAGAGCTAAGCTTGGGCACTGGGGCTTTGAGTTTCTGTTTGGGGAAGTCCAAATCCAGCCAGCTTGAAGGGGTGTCTTGCCGCGCGGAGTCATCTTTACTTAGTCCCCGTGGCAAATGGAACTTCTTCATGGATGAATGCTGGATTGAGTCTGGGATCAGCTTATTAACCTCCGGTGAAGTGGGCGCGTTTCGACTCAGCTTGTTATCGAGCGGCTCCTTTCTGATTGTGCGCGGCTGCGGATGCGAGGAGATGTCACCATTAGCAACGGGTGAAAGTTCACTCTTTGGGGAATGGGATGTTTTCTCAGCTGCCTTCTCCACATTAACTGTGCTGCTGCTGGAAGCGGCGCTATCACCCGCTATTTTTCCTGCACCCTTGAGTGAAGCGATATCATTTGCGCGCTCTGTATTTTCTGATACGCCGCGCTGTGGGAGACTAGGTGTGAGTTTCGCAATATCGCCTGAGATTTTGACTTCTGATTTGACAGCTGAACTCCTTTCCCCGTCATCCTGCCCTGCTACCTCGCTGCTCACAGATTTAGAGACAGAAATGGAAGCAGACTCTTTAACAGATAATTCCTTCTCTGCCACTGGGTCACCCTGCGCAGTTATTGGTGCTGGAGTGTCATTAGCAGCTTTTAGAGTCTCTTCCTTAACTGCTGCTTTGGTAATAGGCCTTGTACTGGAGAGCTCGCCATCATTAGCTCCACGTGTACATGAGTCATCCGATGTACTCTCCGCTTTTTCCACAAATACAGAATCAGGCTGTGGTTCTGCTGCAATCACTGACTCGGTTTCTGTTTCGGGGCTTCCTGTCGACTTTGTTTGCAGCTCAGTAGGCGCATTTGTTGCTGCCTCTCCCTGCGAAAGCTCTTTATCACTCTTAGTCCCACTCGCAGCCTCATTAGCCCGGGCGACGGAACAAACAGCAGCTTTGTGTATGTGTGTAGTCGCCGTCTCTTTGGCGCGTTGTGTTTGAGCAGGGAGATCTAATGCTGTCTTTTCTGAGGACTCAGTGGCTCGTTCTGGTTGGCTGGCTTCTGCTTTTCTTTCATCTTTAACCGTCCGAGTCCTTTCTTCTCTTTCAGCATTCTGTCTTTCGTCATCCATGGCAACACTCCCCGTTGTCCCTGGGATACCTTGTCCCCCGTCTGAAACCTTGACCTTTGCGGTATTTTTATCTGATTGCAGGAGCTGCTGTGATGTCTCTTTGCTCTTCTCGTCCGACTGATTTATTTTTTCACACTTTTCTAATTTGTCCACTTCTTTACTTTCAGTCTGATTTATTAGTTCCTGTGTCCTTGTGTTGGGGTTGCTGCATTTTCTCTTCCCCTTTACTTCTTGGTTCATTCTGCATTGACGATTCTTTGTCTAATTTGTGATCTTTGACTGGCGGCTCTTGATCCGCAGGAGTTTTCTCAATAGGTTGCTGAACCACAGGTGAGGGGGTGGAGGCTGGAGTTTCTCTGCTGTCTTTGGAGGCCTTTTGCCTCTCTCCCTGTGTAAACAAGAGGCCGCCCCCCCCTGCCTTTTCCTCCTTTTGGGGAAAAATAACTGGACCTTTGTCAATAGGCGTCTTTGTTCCACTGCTACAAGCAGCAGGATCAGGTTCATCCTTGTTGATAGATGGTTCAGACTCCTGTCTGTTACCTGGCTTATCAATATTCTCCTTTTTCAATGAAGAATCGGACTGTTTCTTCTGTTTGTCTGACACCTTCGGATCATGTTTGAATGTTTGCTGTTTGGTATCAGGCACAGACTGCTCTTTTGATGTATTTCCTCGGGCTTTATTCGACGGTAATGAGACTTTCTCTGTGGGTTTTTTGGAGGGAGTCTCTTTTCTATCATGCACCTGTTCTTGTTTGATAGCAGCGAGCGCTGGCTTACTTGTTGAGCCATCTGATTTATTTTCACTATTTGGGCTGACTGGACTGGTTGGTTCTTTAATTTTTCTTCTTTTGGAGCGGGAGCCTGCTCTGCTAGGGCCTTTAGACTGTTGGTTATTATTACTGATTACTTCTGCAGAATCATCTGTCCTTTTAGCTGGAACTTTTGTTTCAGCATTGTCAGGTTTCGTACCCTGATCTGCAGTTTTTGACTCCAATGCTTCCTTTGTTTTGCAGTCTGTTGGCTGTTCTTTAGGAATGGAAATCTTTCCCCCTAGATCAGTGGCATCTTGTCCATCTGGTTTTAGTGTTATCTTAAATGATGCGTTTGTTTGCGTCTGCTCATTAGTATCCCGTTCATCCTGATTGTCCAGTTCTGGTGACTTCGATGCAACAACTGCCACAGATGACCTGGATTTTTGAGACATTCCTTTCATTGCTGGCTTTGGTGGCAAAGCTGTCCGTTCAACTTTTGTACAGGCCTCTGTAAAATTCCTCAGTCTGTCCTTGATTGGCATCAGCCTCTCCCTTGTGGGCGACGCAGAGCTCGACCTGGCCGCGTCATAACGTTCGGCTGATCTTGACCTCTGTTCTGATAAGACAAAATCTGCTTTAAGCCTCTCCGTGGCGTTCCTGACTGGAGAAACATCGGCACTCCTTGGGGTTTGTAGAGCCTGTCTGTCGGCCCCCCTTGCAGGACGTTCAAAGAGGCTGATTTTATCCTTGATCCGGCCAGCGACTGGTTTAGGGCTCCTCATCGATTTTCTTCAAGTCAAGTCTGTGAGTGATGAGAGGTAAAAAATGTGAATTCAAGCAAACATTTGAAAAACAACAGGTCATTTTTGACTCATGTATGAAACCTGCTCAACTGCCTGCATGTACCTACAGACAAAGGTGAGTTTAACGTTTCTGCTATCAATTTTAATCAGACCAATATTGTTGGTCAACGTTATCTTTACAGTGTCACTCTTGAAGCACAAGCCTATGTGTCTTATGACTCACACCGCTGTTTCATGGTAGATACACTTGTCAGGTTCCACCCATAGCAGCTAACACACATTCCCTGTTTTTACAGCAATGTCACGTAGAGAATGGTTTGTCTGCTAAAGTTGGAGGAGTTATAAAATGTAACATTTCTTCCCAACAATGGGGTATTGTACACGGAATATACTGTTGGAAGACTTTACCCTTTAAGGACATATGATGAGTCACTTATTCATTAAAAAAAAAAAAAAAACGGTTCTCTGGCTATATTTAACCAATCAGATTTAGACTTACCTTGCATCTGTCTTTGTTTTGGGTGTATCCTTTGTTTCATCTTTGGTTTCCTTTAATGCTGGCTTAAACTCCTCGGTGTCTCTCTCTGGACTTTGCTTTGGGTTCAAAGGCACGTATTTTGTAAAAAGCTTCACCTCACTTCGAGAAACCTTAATACTCCTGCGTTTGGACTCCGGTGTCTCCGTCTTCCTTTCCACTTTGTAAAGACTGTCATCATCCTCCATGTTTGCGTTCCCATCAACCACGGGTGCCGGAGTGGTTGCAGTGACTGAACTTGAATCTTGGAAACTGTCCAACTGCTTGGCTGTTTCAGAACAGGAAGTCTTAATCACCCCTTCAGGTGAAGCCTGAGAGGTTGGGTTGCAATTGGAGGAGGAGTCAACAGTTGACTCTCCCATCTGAGTCTTTGGACTTTTGCCCTCAGGGCTGGTCACTGAGTTATCTGATGTAGGATGTCCCTCTGGGAGGGGTTCAGCATTGGCAGGCATTTTTTCTTGGGGGCTGTTGCCTCCATCTCCCTGAGAGCTCTTCCTGACTTTCCTCCTAGCTGCATTTTTACGCCCCATGTCGCCCGCGTCCGCTTGTTCAGGTTCAGGCTCGAATTGTGAGTGTTTGCGTGATTTTAGTGACACTCCCACTAGCGCGCTGTAATAACTGTCTGTACCAACAGCAGGCCTCTCATTTGTCCTTTTGTTCTCTGCACTTGTTGGGGTTAAGCTCTCTAGTGAATCAAAACTCTGTGATGACTTTTTCTTGGGGAGTACCTGTAGGCTTTTTGTGACTTTTCGGACAACTTCCTGTCCAGCACAGGTGTCTTTGCCGCATTGAAACACACTGGTCTCCTCCAGGTACACATGGAGCCTCTTGCCTGCCTGGGCCTGTGTTTGCCTCGGGGCCTGAGGCTGAGTGTGGGCCTGGTCAGAGTCCCATACCACTCCCTGCTCAGAAAAGGAAGAGTGATGTGTCAGATGACTGGCATTCTTCTCAGGATTCCCGCTCGCTGAAGTACCGTTGCTGCTCTCCTCCCTCTCCTTGCCCTGCCCTATTCTCTTCTCCCTGCCCTCCACAAACTCCTCCTCTCTTGGACCTCCTTCTGGTCTCTCAGCGCTGCTCACAACCGAGCCGTCTCTGTGGGCAGACTGCGTGGCGTCCTCCTCTTCACAGGGAAAAACGTCTCTTGAGAAATCAAGTGGACTGGGATTGGAGCTCTGTTCCTTCTCCTCCTCCCACTGCTGTTCCCTCACACCGTCCTCTTCTTCTGACTTGAGAGTCTGATCGATAGAGGTAGAGTCATTCTCAGTAGGACTCCTTGGACCCTTTCCCCTCCACGGAGAAAACCAGCTGCCGATACGACCCAAGACCCCGGTACTTGGCTGCTCCTCGGGGCTCTCAGACTGAAGCAAAGCAGAAAAAATAACTTCAGTAAAAGCCTGCTTACACGTGCAGTTACAGTTAACAGACATGCATGATTTCACTGATGAATATGTGCAAACCTTAGATGAGATGACAGCAGCTACACATGGTAGTGCAAATATCATAAACTGCCTATGAACAAAGGAAGGGAGTGCAGGCTTGGGATGTAAAGTAAATATAAGTATGGTTCATAGACATTTCTTTTTTTTTTAGTATGGCCATGCATCTCTCAGCATAGCAAAGACATGCATGAGTGCTTATAACCTGTAAGCTTACCGTAGAAAATACCATATCATTCAGATTCTTTATGTAGGTTGTGAACATGATTTTGCTTTAGAACAAAAACTCCTAAAGAGCATAAAACAAACACAAAATCATTCCAGGATAAACAACAGGAAGAAAAAAGCAGATCACAAAAAAAGAAGAAAAAAAAAAAGATTTCTGCCTTAGCAAAGTGATCGATCCATCCATAATCCTCTAACTTTCCTTTTAATAGTAATTTCGAGCTCAACTCACCCTCAGTTAGACAGAGAAGAAAAGTTTTTTTCGCCCTGCTCCACACACACAAACAGCTGTCAGCCTCTGCAGCAGAGGATCTCCGCTAGGATGCATGTCTGCTGATGAGCATGATGCGTTTGTAGTCCTGTTTGCATCAGTCATGCATCACAACTGTACTGTGCTGAGTGCGTGACATCGAGGATATAGACGGCGCTGAAGTTCTGCCCCCTCCAGCGCAGCGCACAAAGACCGCTGCTAAAAACGATGCCTTCAAGTGCTCCTCGTAAACTTCGCACACGAGTGTCACTACGGAGCCGGTTAGTCAGCAAGTGTTAAACCACTTGACAGCAGTGTTAGTCTGACTGGTGGAAGACAAGATGTTTAGCTGTAGAAGTGGTTTATAACAGCAGTGATTGTGGATATTTTAAAGTATTATTATTATTACGCCTGAGCTGAAATTGTAAAAGTTAAACCGCACATTAAATGTCTCAATTTTGTATCCAAGGTGACTTTAAGCCATGAAGATAAAACTGCTTCATGTGCTGCATTTAGAAACAATAAGAGACGAGTCACATCAGGGCTGGATTCAGGGGGACAGCGCATGGATCTCTAAAACGCTTTGCAGTAACTGGATCAGTTGAATCCAAAGCACGGCCAGGCTGACCAGGAGAGACCACGCCATCAGAGGATCAATACATCAAGCTTAGTTCCCCGTGAGACAGAAGATGTGTGGAGTTTCTGCTGCCTCGATATCAACGGGAAGCTCGATCCACTATTGTGGAACCAGAACGGCACACAGGATTCAATTTTGTTCAGAGGTTGGTGGGCCCTCTTTGCAGTGAGGGTGTAGCAAGCAGAGCTCAGTGGACCAGCTAGTCTCATTACAGTCACACTGATGCTTGTTTGTCATGAATGAGATGTGACTGGATAACAGAAGAAATCACAGCTTGGATGGGCTAGAACTGTTCCAGCGTCTGAAACTTACTGTACAGCTACCTGCATGGATCTTGTATATTTGTGTATATATGGAGTCTAGTGTTGCTGCCTCTACATGCAGTGGGATCTAAAAAACTAAAAGATATTTTCCATTTGTTTCAATTGTGATACAATATTTTATTACAAAACATAATATCAGACTATAATTTGAGTACAGTTAAACAGGTAGGTCCATGCATTTCAGAATATCTATTTTATTCTATTAAATGTATTAAAATGTCATAAGTGTATCCACTTAACAGGTAATCTTAAAGCCATGTTCACAATAACGGAGTGATGGATTAATTGAGTTCTGAAACTGCGATCCTGAAGCAATGAGAACAATTGAGACACTCGGCGTTGCTTATCAAGAGGGGGGGCCCAAGGTCAAACAACTCAGGGCTCGGTGAGTGAATGGAAACAGCTCTATTTACAACAGAAAGAGTGTATGTAAAGAGACAAACAGAAGAGAGAACGCTGTCAAACCTGGTCTACTCTGGAGTTGGATACCTGCACCTGAATTGACTACACCCTGACCTCAGATGCATCACTCCATTCTTCAGATAAGAGACATGCTACACGTATTACTGGGGTGCTTTTTCTAATTACAATGACTAAGTAGCGCAGTCAAGGCTTCGCTCCACAAAGAACACACGTGTGTGTTTGAGGTGACCTCGTTCGTAGATTCATACGTTCATTACATTCTGAATGAATCTAATGTAACAAATTAGAGGAAACCGGATTATGCAAGAGTCTGAATGTTGACACACAGCAGCTTGTCGTCTCAAGTATCAAAGTATGACTTGGCTGTCAAATATGTGAGACACTTGCTAGACCTCAGGCTACGCGGGTTCAAATCTGATCTTGTCGGGTTTTTTTTTTTTTTTTTATCATTTCAACAGATCGTAAAGACCAAGTTGACGCATAGAGTTCAGAAATCTGGAGGCTGTGTCTCATTAAACAGAAGTATCCTGATGCTTCTTTTCCTTTTTCTGTGGATAAAAGTGCCAGCTAAATCACTAAATGGAAATGGAAATGTAAACATGAGAGAAATATTCCACCCAGACTCCAAATAATATGTAGTATGTCTATTATTTCTCAGACAGACCACATAAACGCTTGTAACCGTAACACACTGCTGCCCCTGAATGTGCTGAATCACTTTGCAAAGGCGGGCAACGGGAGCTCAGTTTTCCTACATCCAGTTTAGTCACTTAAAGGCAGCAAAGGGGCCGTGTCCAAACAAAGTTTTCCAGGGGAAATGACGCAGCCTGTGCGGCTTTGGGAGCCGGCTGAATTCAGTTTTTTTGGCTTTCCAAAATCTGCATGCCCTTGTTTCGCTTGGCGGGCAGCTCAAGTCAGTCTTTCCATCAGCCTCCTGCTCAAGTCGAGGAATTTAACCCTTTGACTGCTTGTGGCCCGGGCATATCTCATTGTTTCGACTTTTAAAAAATAAAGGAACTAGAAATCAAAATGAGGAACGTCTCTTTTCCTCACTTTTTAAACCGAGTACACAACGCCTGTAGGTGTAGGTGTGGCTTGACCGAAAAGTCATGCTCTTGTCGGTTATTACTTTTGACATTTAAACTGTCAAATTGCCTCTTAAATGTGATTCTCATAGTTTTTAAGGTCAAAGTCTTAACGGGTTTCTGCGTAAAACCCAAACAAACGGGTGGCCCCTGCCTTGCAGCGTCTCCAGGCAGCCTTGTCCTCAAAACACTCCAACGGACCGAAAAAAAGCCCCGGTTCATTTCTTCGCAAGCACGCCACTAGAGACAGAGACAGATCTTACCATGATTACAGACTTTCCTGACTTCTGCACCAGCCAAACGCAGCCCCCCTTTTTCAATGAAGTCCCTCAGCGCGCCGCCGGCTCTTGCGAGGCAACTCGTCCCTCCTCGGCCAGAGTCAGTGCAGGGGAGTCTTCACCTGCACCACCTGATTAATATTTAGTGCGCTCTAAAATGAGAATATATCCCGGTTAGTAACTACCGCCTCATTGTGAATGCCGCTTTAGAAGAGTTTCTTTTTTCCCATATGGTAATGAGCAGGGAGGTAGATGAGGAATCTGCCCGGGCCACTTAACACACCCTGAGGCTTTTTAGCACCGTGACACAGCAGGCAGGTTTATTGTGCAACTGTGTCAGGGACAACAAACAACGGCAGCACAGACGCAGCCTGTGCTTGTTAGGGTTACAGGGTTGGAGGACTACTTATTCTGGAACCCCCCCATCTGACTGAAGTTCTCCCCGCTTAAGGCCACCCTTAGACCCCCTAAACATCTTGTGGGACAACACAACAAAGCAGCACTAACCTGCATCACATCCACAGACGCTGCCTGTGTATTGTGAGTCTTTCCCATGACTTATTAATGTGTCACTGAAGTTGAAACCTGTCTCGTTCCCCACCTGCTAAAAAATTTACACACTGCCTTTTATTTTTTCATAGCAAAATGCATGGAGGAGGAGGAGGGGGAGGAGGAGGAGAGAAAACAGAATGCTTGCCGTGAGTGTGATGTATATTTTATGCATTATTTCCATGCACTCGCAACATGACAGTTGGTGCCCTTGTCTGTGCCAATGTGTTGGAGAGGAGGCAGCATGTGAAAATGAACCACCACTTATTACGACTGTCACTCAGAGGAGGAGTGGACGCCCAGTTCTACTGGTTTGGAGATAATTAAATAAGAAAAAGGGGGGAAAAAATTACACATTTTAAAAAGCCGCCATTCATTCTCTTCACCTCTGTCGACACCTCTAATTAAGCTGGACTTGTAAAGATTAGCTCTAAAGCGCAGCACCCCGATCATGCAAATGTGGAGGCTGAGTCACACTCTGCTGCCCTGTCATATTCACACAGTTACAGACATGCTTACCTGGCAGCTGCTCACTGCTCTCCTTTTGTCATACTCAGCCGCGCCACTGGAGGCGTGTATAAACAGATGCTCTCTTGTTGTTGAAGCAGAGAGGAGTTAGTCATCCTCTGTATCCACCCAGATTTTCCCCTGCTCGGTGAAAAGTTTGAACCGGTAGGCTGCTTGGGCCAGAGTGACAATCCTCTGAAGTTAGCAGAAGAATATATATTTTGGGGGTTTTATAGTGCCACAAAGAGAGGTCTCTGAGTGCAGGCCTTCAGCGGTTTGTAAGATTAGTGTCGTGTTTCAGTGATTTTTCATCTAGACACCTTTCAAATAGGATTGTTAGAGCTCTTTGGAACAATGATGAGACACTTAGATGAAGTCAGGAAGCGGAGGGCTGCTTTAAATGGATCATTAAACTAAACTAGCCTGGTGAGATGTTCAAAACTTTTAAATCGCTTCGATAAATGGCCTTAAAACTTTCAGGCTTTAGGCTTGAAGATGGATTAAGAAGGATGAAACGATATGAAGAGACTTCGATCCTTGTGCCGTTTGGCACGCTGAGCTATCAGCTCTGTATTTAATATTGCACATCTTATAATTTCTCCTCGACCTTTCCACCATTGTTAAAGCGCTGGAGAGAATAGAGCTCCAGCTCTCAGACTACAGCAACAACAAGCAGTCATCGTGTTGGAGGTGACCCTGAGCCTTAAACAGGTACCGCCTAAAAATACTTCATTGACGCTGAATGGGATTTGTTAATTTGCATAAGTCACATAGCTGACACTGAAGCGGATAATTAACAGCTAATGGAGGATAAAGACGAAGCATTCATCTTCAACTCATCTCCGTCTCAGTCACTGTCTAACATTCCCCTTTCTCATATTATCGCAGCGTGTGGTTGAATGCCATAAACTGGGCTCTTGTTGTCTTGCAACTGAATGTGTAATTATCCTTCTGCTGGCATTGTATCTTTAACACCCACCACATCCTAAAGAATCTTCGACATCAATGCCAGTGTTTCCCCTCCCCTTCTCCCCGCCTCCCCGTCAGCTTCTTCCCTGCTGCTTCTCATTTGCTGAAGCGCCATCGCGAGTCAACTGTCAACCACATGCCTTGAGAGACTGCCTTGGGGTATTTGGGAGAAAGAGCAAATGGCAGATTTTGGCGTTGAATTGATGTAACTCCATTGCCCCACCCACTGGTTGTTGATGCTCACTACAGGGAGGCAAATCCAAAGCGGCACGTGGAGCCCAAAACTCACAGCAAGTCAGTCCTGCATATTTGAATACATTCACAGGAGGCCATATTGATACGTGGAGGTGTACATGCGGTTTCCTCTATAATTTGTGGCCTGTCAGCTTTCTCGTCTTTTGCCAGAGCACACAATTTGACTCAACACCCCCTCATCCAGAAGACGAGCAAAAAAATGTGATTCACTGTTGCCCCCTCCTTCATCGCCCAGCCATTTAGTCCAACATCACCACAGCAACCGTCTCCACTGATGTCTAAAGGTTCTGCCATTCAGATTTCAGCACATCGTGCGTTTCACGCAGCAAAAACAAATCATGGACTCTTCTTTGTTGCCATATCGGCAGATTTCCCCTCAGCTAAGATACCCATTAGGAGAGAGAGAATCCTGCAGACACTTAAACGCTCCACTTTCTTGATAATGCAATGTAACGTTGGTTTTAACAATGCTCAGATTGCATAACCTCGGACATTATCTTCCCACTCTAGTTCAGCCACTAAGGCATAAAGTACAGTGATATTTATGCTATGTGATGTAGAGGAAGCAAGACAAGAGAAAGAAAATGAGAAAATGTAACTCTATGCCAGTTTTAGAGCTGATCTCTCACACTTCTCCCCATGTCACTTGTCATGATATTTAATTAATCAGAAAATAATGAATTGCTGCTCGTTTAAAAAAAAGGTGATAATCCAGTAAACATCAACGTTTCAAATGTCTTAAGTCATGAGATGTGTACGTGAGTTTCTACTCCTCACATGTTCTGGTCTTCACTTCTCTAATATGACTGTGTTTGCTAAGGTCGGGTGAGGTAAAGTCCGGGTTCATGTGTACATAGAGGAGGTCTAGAAGAAGGGTCGGGGACAGGTCAGAGTGGCGATATTTAGCTTGGGGAAATGCTAACTATTAAAGGAACTTACTAACTAAAAACTCCACGGGGAGCCTTTTTGCGTGTTGCACTGTTAAACGCTCCTTCTTGTACAAGAAGAAATTCAACTTGACTTTAATACTTCGAACCCAGCCCTCCTTTTTGAAGGGTCATTTGAAAATTCTTAGAACCAGAACAAGATCTTCCTGTAGGAGGGCGACTGATCAAATGGCAAAAGCCTCCACGTGTAAACGGTCCCACTGAGCTAACTAATCACATTTGTTCATCCTGGTCCCGACGGCCTCTCTTTTAACGAACACGAAAGATGTCAGCAGAAGAAAGAGGACTGTTGTGTTGAAAAGAACTAATGGGGCTGTTTGTCAAAACCTTAAAAGACTGATTTGGTCGAACCGTGACACCTTGAATGTTAATAGACTCCTCGGCGTTCCGAGCACACGCGTCCACCGGCTAAATACAAGTGACAATAATAGCTAGCAATGTTCCTTTGCATAATCACCGCCTGATATGGCTCGGAGTCGTTTCATTTATTTTGCCCGCAAAGGAGACGTCTGCACGAATAAAGACAGGAATAAGTAGCCCAAATTGTTTGCATGCCTTGTGACTGAGCTCTCCGCAAACATTGAAGCTGTTCATATCAGCGCTGACGTTCTGCCGCGCCGTCACCATAGCGAGGGGAAATAGTTTCGTTTAACGCTGCGTTCATTTTGCATCAATGGTTTCATTGCACAACAGGTGTTTAACACATTTATGCATCCAGCAGACAGGCATAACACAACATCAGTATTTATTTGGAGTTGTAATTCTGACCATCTGGCAAGCTCAGTGCTCATTCTCCTTACAGCTCTAACAGCGCCTGTGGGAAATATTTAGCTCTTTAGCGGCTAAATGCTCAATCCTGTACGCCAGCTGTTTTTTTTCTTTATTTTATCCGCTTCTTTTTTTATTTACTGGGAACTGCCACTTGTTGCAGTGAGGGTCAATAATTATTATAGCCACTTCAAATTCTTGTTATTACCTATGACAAGGTGACGAAATTACCATAACCATCATGCAATGTTAGAAAAATGCAACACCACACCAGTATTTTAGTCTTTATTTGGTCAATCATGTTTAATATAAGTGGACTCTGTCTACAAAAAGGATTCACGTTGTCATCAGGACTCGAACCGGTCAAAGAATGTTTGATTTTGTGTTACCAATCACGTAGTTGAAGTAGATGTCACCTTTTCTACAAGCAGAACTGAATTTAAATCCTTGCTTTGTTGGTGAATTAACTCTTGACCTGTTGGGGAGATAATGCCCATTGTCCAGCATTGCACAAGATAACAAGACAGCAAGAATAGCAGAATGAATTGTACAAAGCATCTTTCCCTGGTTACACCGCTACCCTCTTCTATTTAGAAACCATCTAATCCAGGTACAGCGGCATCCAATTCAGAGGAGCCCGGCACTCGAAGTGAAAAGTGCAATTTACCAGCCAAAATCTATCCCAAGGAAGAAATGTCACTTGGAAATCGTGGTCCACTGTTTTTGCTCTGAAGCTCACTGAAAATCCTCCAGGTAGGTTGTGTGTCAGGTGTGTGAATATTACTGTAATAATATTACAATTCCGCTTCGTTCATGCCTCTAACCTCTTCGTGGAAACCTTAGTGGGAGTCGCAGTGAGCATCCTGAGAGTGCGACTGGTGCTCCAGTATGACGGACGGCTCATACAGCAGGTCATCCTCTCCGAGTGTCGAGCTGTGCTCCAAGTTCACAAAGTTAGGGATGTTGAAGTGGGGAAAGAAGGCACAATCTCTGTCCGTCTTACTCTCGTCTATTAGTCCCTTGAGATGTTGGTGCCCCTCAGCCTCATCCTCAACATCCTCTTCCATCTCTTCCATCCTCGAGGAGCTCACGCCTCTCGGCGGGTTGCAGGACCCCTGCTGGGCTCGGGCCCCGGCGTGCTTCTGAGCTCTCTCGTCGTCAGGTTTCAGCTTCCCCTGACCCTGATCCTCCTCGTTGATGTAAAAATGAAAATATGACCGGGACTCTGATAATAAAGGACGTGAGAATGCTTTGTCGTTTTCTTCCCCTGGGCCATCGATGTCTACCAGACAGCTCCCTGGTCGATGACGCTTTTCAGCACAGTCTGGGTTCCTGTGGTGAGAAAAGAAAAAATGATCCAGACTGCAGCAGGAAAAATGAAAATGTGGGTACTTTTCTTGTCATTTTTGATACTGGACAATTACACAATTACTGAAGATTTCTTTTCATGTTTTGGTGTGTCTGGAAATGGATAATAAAAATAATCCCAGCACCCTTTACTGAAATAGCATTCAGGGGAAATGGCATATAACCAGACAACAGGTTCCTCATTTCATCTTGGCTTAACCTCAGCGCTGTCAGCTTGACCTCATAGTAATATCTCTCCAAATCCCACTGCTGATCTTCAACAGCATTGCGGCTTTTGGCAATATGAAGCTCACCTCAAAGTCAAACATCAGCCTTTCATGACTGATCTTTTTTCTAACTTGCGGGTGATCTCCTGTCAGAGTGGCGACTCATTACAGTCCTGTCAGCCCCTTGCGCACAGCACGGGTTCACCCTCACTTTTGAAAGCTGACCCAGCAGAGAGGAGACATGTGGAAGCTGAATTGCTTAAGCTCTCCTCGCTTCTGAAAGGTTCCCCACGACAGGGGTAGACGCGAGAGGCTTCAGGCTGCTATTATACTCACTCTTGATGCGGCGCTCCCGTCTTTGTGAGCAGCGTTAAGACAAAGAACATGAAAATGACAAACACGGCGAGGCCGACCCAGAAGCCGATGACGATGGAGTCTGAAATGTCAGAGAAGACAGAATCTTATTAGAGGGAATTGTCCCGATAATTAAACCCACTGCTCTGCACCTCCCTCTCCTCTCTATGTGTGATTTTAATTTATCTCAGGGGCCCCCCCTCAGCATGTCTCACTTGAAGCTGAGTATTTCTAAATTTGATTATAGCTGCCTCTTCGTCTGTATATTTGATGATGGTCAACAGTATCTGCCTTGCTCATTAATGCTGGGATATAAAACCCCCTGTACAGATGCTGCATACATTACTGATGTGAGACCATTTGTTTATTGCAGAGCAGGTGGTGCATGCCCCCCCCTTCAGCTGCAGCAGCAAAGATAATGCAGGGGCTAATGAATGACTATTAATGAGCAGTAAAGGTCTCCTGGTCTGCTGTTTGTACACACAGCGTGCACCGAAAGGCACGCACGCGCGTGCGCACACACGCGCGTGCGCACACACAGCACACACACACACACACACCAAATACACAAAGCATACATACAGTTCTATGCGCATCTTACATCTGTGCGCTTTGAGTCCCTCAAAAGACACGGGCTCCTCATCGTCGTAATATTCGTATGCCACACGTAGTCACTGCGACGTGCGCTGGTTTGGCTCCGGTTGTGAAAGTCCGACATTTCCAAACGATGTCACGCACCTTGACAAACAGAAAACAAATTAAATCAAGCCCGAGTGGACGCCAAATGAATTTCAAATAGCCACACTGGCCATAAAGTTTACAGACCTCAACCTCCGCGGATGTGAAAACCTCTCTGTGTTGTTGGAAACAAATCTACAGCCTGTGATTTTTTTTGTTGAGGGGGGGATTCCGCGCACAACTCCTCGGTGTTATGTCCGTCTTCTGGAATTCAACAACGTGTCAAAAGGGCGACACAAAGCTGGGGAATCCATCCCTTCACCGTTACGCAAAAACTCCAGCCGTTCTCGTGTAAGTCCTGTGAGAAGAAGAGAAGCAGCCTCCTGGCGAGTTGTTCAGTGCGCATCGCCGTCATCCAGCATCATCTGTACCGCTGGCTCACTCACTCTGAGATACTGAGATCACCCTGAAAGAAGGAGAAGAAGAAAAAAAAAACACACACGCTCGTTTTAATCAGTCACGGAGTGGCTGGGGGCTGAGATGCTGCTCTCCTCCAATACACGACGAGGTGTTTCCAATGCAGATGACACTACTGGGGGGAGGTCTTTCTGTAATGGAACAATGTATGCAGCAGGCTGGGCTTTAGTATGTGTGATGTAAATATTAATATCATATAAGTAGTGTTTAAATATTTTACATATTTACATAGAATACAATCAAGGCATTAAGTGTAAGGGTGTATTTGGACTGAGGCTGTTTTCTTTACACTCAAAATCTGAATCTGAATGTTGGGTGGAGTGAGAGTCTGTGACCACAGCTGTACAAAAACATACACAAAATTCCAAAAATAAGAGAGTTAAACCACAAAGAGATGATAAATAATGTTGAAATAGAGGCACAGGCACCTTCTCCTACCTCCTAAACCTCCTCCCTTTTACCTCCGACCTCTCAAATCCATGAAATACATTATGCATGATTACATTCTACAGTACAGGGACACACCACTTTATTTGGGGGCAGACTCACAGAAACCACGTAGATGCAGCTGCATTGGGACAGTATCAAGCAGGAAGATTTGAACTAACCTCTGTTTTATATGATCTTTGACTCTGCTGTTGTTTAACTGAAGGTAACTCCTTATAATACAGGTGAAGAAGCACGGTGAAGCAGTTTCCTGGGGCAGTGCCCGGGAGGCGAAGTGGCACCTCTCCAGCTACCACTACCACCTCCAAGTCCCTGATTCGATGCAGGAAGTTCCATGAGTTCCTGTTTGCGATCGAACAAATGAACAAATGATCAAGAGTCAACATTACATTATAGAGCAGAGCTCACTTATTTGAGGCACGAATAGATATGCGACCAGCTGGGTTACAGTTATATAAAAGTTAATTTCAGACTCCTGTAATTACTCTGCCTCTCGGAAAGCAGGTCAGCACAGTTTATATAAGTCCAGCTGATGTGGAAATATAACTCAATGCATGTCTGTTAATGTATGAAATAAGTACACAGCTGAATTAACATTCCTTACTTGATGAGATGTTTGAATTAATTACATAGAATTAAAGTGATTGTTAGTTGTATGCAGCGTAATTTCATGGTACATTTCACGTCGTGCTTCATGATTTGGACCCTCGTTGTAGGGCGTGTTGTGAGACTGTCTCAAAATATGTACTTTAAAATAAAGCCATATTGTTGCAAAGTCATCCTAGTTCAGTGGAATTTTATAACATCAACAGCGAAGAAACATTTGAGATTTGGGGAAGTTATTGGTCACTCTCACAAAAGCTTTCCTTAGGCCGCTCATAAAATGTTCAAATAACGTGCTATTGAACCGCTACTGCCAGCTCAATAGCCCAAATCTGTTTGAGCAATCAATGACGACATTTCAGTCATGCTTTCGGGTTCAGTAATAAGTTTTGTGAAAACAGTACCCTTGCTATAATTATCCACCCACAAGTCTCCTGAGGAAGTGCATATCTAAATGGCTCTGCCTTTTACCATTTTAGTGAAGGAGTGAGGCAACCATGACTCATTTTCAATGCACCGAGGACAATTTGACAACGTGGGGTTGTGTCTGAATGAGACGGAAAATGCTTATTAAAACACATTAAAACGCCACCTCGCACAAATGCCCCCTCTTTTCCTGCTTTGATAAATCGTCATTCAAGCTACAAGCTTCATTAGGAGACCTGCATTACTTTAATTTCCGAAGCACCTCTTAAGCAGATCCAAAGGCGGCCGTTCTTTTAGCGGCCTTGGTGAATTTCCTGCCTCATAATATGTAAATTCATCTGGAGGATGTGTCACATACATTAAAATCCTGGTGCTATTAGTTCCTCTCGTACTTGGACTGATCTCAATATAGACCTGCAGTGTGAATATTGTTTTGTTATATTTGCTGGTGCTCTGTTCGTATCGTGTACCAAGACTCTCTGCACCTTCATCTGCAAGGTGCCTCGTTTTTGGCAGAGCTGCTGTTATTTTTGGGGGCTATCGCCATAGGATTTTAAAGAACTTGGCAACATTTACGCGGTCTTTCTAGACTCTTTGCTGCTCAGCTGGAGGACTTGCTTAAATGAAGCTAGAGAAACAATATAAGATATTGTAATATGAGCTAGTGTACTCCACAGCAGACATCACCTTTGAGGCCCAGACCTTCAGAAAAGAAAAAGAAAATGTCAAATGATGAATCGTAAATGTTACACATGAATGCAAACAAACGTTATTGCTAGATTACGCCTGTTTGCTCATTCTTTTGATAGCTAGAACGGCGAAAAGGCTTCATCATCAGCTTGCTGTTCCTGGTATTACATCTCCTATTTATCCGAAGAGCAATAATTCATATTTCAGTGAAAGCAGCTAGTTTCTCAAAGCCTGCCGGGATCACTTCGTTCTATCATTTTATGGGCTTTGTGCTTTGGTCACCGCGGTCATGGAGAGACGATGTGCTCTGTTGTTTTCGCAGTGAATGTTGAAAGGGCTTTGCTCAAAAGAAATGTGTCCGCTGATAGCTGGCAGCTAGATGGTCAAAGTACATGTCAGCGAGGAGTGGAAACTCTTTGTCGCACCAACACAGCTGATAAAAATCATTCTGTGTGCAGTTTTTTTTCCACCTCTGCACTCGGGCTTCTGTAGCAGTTATAAGGACTGAACTCAAAAAGTACTCCGTGCGGCTGTCCCTTCTGACTGTTATACAGTTGTCTATTACACAATTAGACTATAATTAATCATGCCTTGATTGAAGTGGAGCTCATTTTGAGCAGTCTCGTAAATGACTGCATCAGTAATCTTTTCATTAATGAACTGATTGGTTTGTAAAAAAATCAGGAAACAGTGAGAAACGGTGGCCCAAGTCCAAAATGATACCATCACACGTCCAGCCAAGCAAATCTCAAGATTGGACAAGATATCTGTGAAGCTTTGAAGTTATGCAGCAACATTATCATTCATTTGGAGTTGTGTTTCTTTTGGTCTGGTGAATGCAAATCCACAATTCAGTCTCTTCTTCTTTTGAAGAAGACCTCTGGCTTTTAGCTTCTGAATGCTCCGCTATGTTTACCAGCTACGTCAGTCTGCTGTTTGGTGATGTGCAGGTAGTGTACACTGGGTTTTTAGAGCTTTGTGAATCCAAACAGTGAAGTTGTAGGCCAGACAGCTAAACAATGAACTGAAACTCACTTTAAAGCTCCACGAAGCCGAGGGGAGCTGCAGATTTAAATAATTCTGTCAGTTCACGAGCGCCTTTCAGATTGTCACAGTGTTTTAACTTTGTCACTTCACACTGTTGCTGTTAAAATGCCCATCATAGCTTCAAAGTCTTGCGTGGGCTTTAGTGGCAACTAACAGCACAGCTTCTGATTGCAAGCCCTTCGCTACACCCTCCCAGCATGAAGAAGAATCGACGGTGGCAACGTGTGAAAAGGTTTCCAAAGTGTCATTGTGAAGCTCGAAATCGGTGGTCATGTCGGCAGGTCGGTGCGTCTGAGATGGGCTGAATGAAGAGCGGGTGCTCCAACATCCATCTGTCACAGCATCCACCATTCAGTCAAAGCGGCCACGCTGTTAATTATGCATAACTTTAAGCCTTAATATTTCAATTCATTGCTTCAGTACAGCTACAGAGACCAACGTGTTTTTTTGTAAACATGTTTATTTCTGCTGTGAAGATTGACATTTTAAAAAGGCGAGTTTATAGAGTCTGACTGTAGCCAGCTGTTTGAGGAACTGCCAGTTTTGGCACTTCCACATTGGCTTCGATTCGACAGTTATAAAGGCTGCCGCTTTGGAAAAAAAACCCTGAAAGGCCCAATCTCGAGCCAGTGTTTGGTTTGTCTGTTCTGGGCTACTGCAAATCACAGACTCAGTGGAAGAGGAAATGCAGCGTCTGTAGATATAAAAGTCTCAATCCAAGGCAACAAAATCATAATGATTATTTTTTTCTAGGTAATTATATACTGATAAAGACATAAATATACATATCAAATAGGGCTCCCTAATTCTTACACAGACAAGTTATGCTTTGTTTCTTAGCCTTGGGTAATCCATTTTTAATCTGTGTTGTGTGCCTCTAATTAAACACGATTTCAGATTTAAAATGTCATCTTTATTTACCTTGTAAGCCGCTCCGCCTCAGGCAATGCTACGTTCTTCAATTTATCTTTTACTTGTTCTAATTTAACTTCGAACTAGGCTGTTACGCTTCTAAAGGATGTCATTACATTCTGAATAGCAGGCTTCAGTGCATGTCTGACAGAGGGCCGGTGTGACCTGAATAAGTCTCAGACTCCGTTATAATGCTCATCCTCTTTCTAAATATTTGATATTCAGCATATCTCTGACGTTCCTTGAAACACAGAGCTCAAAGAAATGTGAGTTGAGATTCAAATCTCCCCCGAAGAGCCTGTAGACCTCTGATGCATGTAAATGACCCTGACCACTACATGCTGCACTCTCTGACTCACCACTGCGGCTTCTTTAGAGTTGGGGTGGGGGTGTGGTGTGTGTGTGTGTGTGTGTGTGTGTGTGTGTGTGTTTTGATTGAGATTTTGCTCCAGGAAAGTTCACACCTATCAGCTAGAGGAAATTGTTCACCTCAAACAAAGGCACACAAAAAAAAAAAACCCAATGACAGACGCATAAAAGAAAGAGAACTTTCTATTTTATAAAAAACAAAACGCCGTGTGTGTCCCCGCGCTGCCACGGGCCAGTGTTTCCAGCGTTTTCACTTCTGGCATTGGCCCAATAACATTCTGGTCACAGATCTGCCTTTATAGCTTTGAAGCTTTTACCTCCTCCGACTGCTTTGACTGTCCGTTTGTGAATTGGGGAGAGAACCGTTCTTCAAAATAGATAATATGAAATATTCATAGGCTCTGCATCAGCATTGTTGCTACGTGCAATGCATAACTCTGATGGCGGAAAGAGAAATTCTTTTAGGCTATTAAGCTTTTTTGACAGGAGAAAAAAAAATGCATTAAGTTAAACTTGTTTGTTGCGTGACATTTCCTTTATATGTCTGGCACTGCTTCCATTCTCAGTTTAGGTCTCTGCAGAGTCATTTTCAGTTCTCAAAGTGCTGGACGCTTTCTTCCAGCACGCATACAGTACGCACTTAAGCTCAGACTATTCAGCAGACTCTATTTCCTTTCTTTTGTGCTGCTACATCAGCCGTAAAGACTCTCTCCTTCTTCTTTGTCATCTAAATTAACTCCCACAAGTGGTATTTTTCAGCGCATCAGCTCTGATGGATGAGCCTTCCCAACCTGTTTTTGTCAGCATAAACCAAACGCCGCGCCGCATATTGATCGGCCAGAGTTAATCCGAGCGCTTGAACGGAAAGGAAAAGACAAGACACTGTCATCTTGACCCTTGCTCTGGGATTCAGGTGTTTGCTCTCTGTGACAGAGGGTCAGTGACTGAAATAAAGATGATGGAGTAAGAAAGGGAGGGGAAAAAATGCTGGAAATAGAAAAGAGGTGTTGGATATTCAAAAGCACGACAACTCTTCTGGACTCTTTGGAGATATTCTCTTATTTTGATTAATTTCTTGATCGATGCTTCATGGTTTGCCATTTAATTTACAGTTGTTGTGTTTTTTCTCTGAGCCATGTCAATTTATACTTACTGTATAGTGCACTTTTATCCAATCAGATGGTTTCCACGGAAACACCTTGGATGTGGATCAGTCTGACCTTCTGCACAGCCTCAGAAACACAAATAAACATGCACCGCGATGCTCGCTCTCCAGTCCGTCATGACCTTACATAAAACCAGCTACAAAACTTTCAAGCAGAGGTCAGTCTCTAATTCTAATATACCAAAAGATTATTGAAGCACAGCGCAACGCCAAACAGAACTTGATTAAACTGCCACTGGACATCTGATGGATGATTTTTTCCCCCCCACAGTTTGGTTGTTATTAAGCCCTGCATCTTGGCGGTCGTTAATCATCTGATAGAGCTGTTAGCCCGTGAGTGAGTCCAATAAAACTCAAGCTGTACAATAGATTGTAGTTAAAGATGAGCAGAAAAGGAGAAAAGGAGACTGTGACACGAAAGCGGAGGAATACAATGTTATCAAGGCTAAAAGAACAACAACGACCCAACCCAACCCAAAGGGGGAAACAAACAAAAGGCATACAAAGCAGAGCAAAGCAAAACAGGAGAACACAGCGCCGGCTTTGTGTCTCACACAAATGCAGAGAAAGACAGGACAGCTGTCACACTCTGTATTTTCTAGGGGGACTGCAGCCTTTACAGCCCCCTTGGTAAAGTTACAGTTGTGGACGAATAGGTCTTCAATCATATTCTGATGGCAGCACATACATCTCCTATGGATGTAACAGACAAAAAATCAAAGCGTCCCCGAGTCTGCACAGTCCCAGTTGTTTTTTGGGTGAAATCCTCGCTTCCTCCTCATGAAAATGGAGGAGACTTTGTGACTCCCCCAACTGCTGCATGTTTGGAAACTGCTGGAGCGTGAACGCTGAGAAGCACAAACATCTCAGCCTCTTCTTCTTCTCCTTCTTCTTCTTCTTCTTCTAGTCAATGGATAACATTCCTCTATACAGAATATATGCAATTATTTTGAAGCATATTCAGTTAACCAGAGCTATTACATGCTGTTCTTTGTCATGTATGGTACGATGGATTAAAGGATGGTTTTGTTTGAGATTCATCTTGTACATCATCTCCTTTTCATGAAAACAGCAGCCATCTTAATAGGAATGCTGCGTGTTTTATATGTAACCCAGCTGGGACCAACCACCTGGCTGCTGAAGCCCAAGGAAATGTGCTATTTCCAATGATTAAAAAGATGAGCCTTTACTCAATGTTCTAAAAGAAAATTAGGTTATTTGTGGTTGACTGTTGCCATGGAGAGAGAATATCCTGGGGTTAAAAGTATGAGGAGTCTTTGTAATTATAAATGAAAAACGAATTTTCGAAATAAAGCAGCGATGGGCTCCAAGCCCCCTCCGTCACCCCGATGAGGACGAGGGGTTACAGATAACTGATGGATGGATAAACCGGTGAGAATGAGACAAGAGCGGGACAGGAGAAGTGACAGAAGTTACGTGATGAAAATATATACCACATGTGATTCTCGTGCTGAACCTTTCAGGCCGACGTTGCCTCAGACATCTCCCCTGTTGATGCAACTTGAAATCCCGTCAGCAGCTTCTCGTCCTTTGTCACTGATCTACACATAATAGAGGAATCCATAAGGCACAATGGCTTTCCATGCGGAGTATCCTCAATATATTTTTCATCCCTGCAAATGTGTGTGTGTGTGTGTGTGTGTGTGTGTGTGTGTGTGTGTGTGTGTGTGTGTGTGCTAATGGGCTGTTTTTTTCTGAATGGGGCTCTTGGCAGTGAATTTCATTTTTGCTTCGTTCAGAGCCGATGGAGACGTCACATTTCCTGTCCCCGCTTCTTTTGTATTTTTCTTTTCATTCACTCTTTTGATGTATTTTTTCAGTCGGGATGCAGCACGTGTGTTTTAAAGAGCCGTGCCTACATTCAACATAACATACAAGGTCTTTCTAATAAAATGAAAAGGGCTGGAAACATTAAACACTCGATACACTGACCCTCTAAAGGATTATAATAAGGATTGCATCGATTTTCCCCATTTTGTGAACATGAAGACAGAGGTCACATGTATGTCTGCGTTTCAAAAGCTTTTAATGTGCCCGCATATGTTTGCCATTATTACAAAGTATAGCAAAAGCAACACAAAAGAAGCCAGGAGCAGAGTGCCGAGTGTCCAATTAGCTCCACAGCAGAAAAAGAGACTGACAGAGAGAGATCTTTGTGGACCTTATTAGTGCCAAGCTCTGTCTGCTGTTCCCAGGAGAGTAGGGCTGGGATGTGGAGGGAGCTAGTGGTCAAATAGATTTAATGCTGGTCATGCACACTTCACCTTAAAACCCACACACACACACACACACCCTCACGGCAGGCCTTACATCATTAGTGCTGAATGAAGTCAGATGAAAACACACCACTGTCCATATGGAATCTCGCTGCGTCCTCGGGGGAACTACTCACATTGCAGATTTTGTCTCAAATAAATGTGTCAGATAATTACACTGTCCCCGTTATCGTTTCATCACAGCGAACAGCACCACGCTGCCCCCTACTGGTGCAAAAAGAACTAGTTCAAATCAGTGGAGCTCTTGTAGAAGAGTAATGCACTCTTATTAAGTTCACGCGTGGAGGAGTGATTCATTCAGGCTTCGCATCTGCTGAAGTGACAGCTATTAGCCCAGCTCCCGCTGTGCTGGATACACAAAAGGCCGGCGCGTGTCGACCCCTCCACGCCGCACGCGAGCCTTCTTCCATCACCTCGCTCAGCGGGCACGGACAGTAGGGCACGTGTTTCTTCACACCTCCCAGACAAATGGCTACACAGGCGGAGATACTGAGAGGTGAAGGGGTTGAAAAGTTCAACAGGGTCTAGCAGCAAACAAGGAAACTGAGCTATTACTCGATTTATAATTTAAACTTAATAAATGTGACTAACTATGGTCACCATAATGTAGAACTACCATATTGGTCTATCAAGACTAATATGGTAGTTCTACATTATGAAAACTCTGAATGTGCGCTACACAGTGGATGCAGACAGCCTGTGTATGTCTGTTTAACATCTGATCCAATCACCATGGAAACATGTTTCAAGCACGCCAACCTTTCACTAGAGATGCTTTAAAAGAAATCTACATTCAAAATTGAGAAAGTCAGTGACCATATGGTCGGAGTTTGCTGGAGTGTGACTTCGCACCTCAACACCGTGGCGCATGGAGACACTTGGGGACGCGTCAAAGCGCAATTTGGCACCAGCTGCCGGAGCCCTGATAAATAGGAGGTTCCTGCCTTCAGTCCCACATCCTCTGAGGACTTTACACAGGACAGACCGCTACAAGCAACCATGGAGACTTTCTCTACCAACAATGGATTAACTTCTGTTTTCACTGGAGACAATGTTTCTCAGCAGTCCGGTCGTTTGTGGAGACCGTGGACTGGAATCGAGGACAAAACTGTGGCGCACAAGGTGAGTTTAGACGAACTGAAGTCTTTGAAAAGACTCTTGAAGAAGGTTTTTAAATTTAAGCGTGCAATGATTAACAGAACAAAACACTGACGAGGACAACTTGTTTTAACTTTCAGGCTGCTTCTATTCACGGACACCTTTCTGCTGGAAGTCATCCCAAGACTCCTCAGGTCGTTCACCCTGTGAAGTAAGTAGAGATTTGTTGGTGAAATCTGTTTTCACGCACTTTGTTTCTTTTGGAGAATTTCTTACTTAACTCGTATTCTCTTTTTAAAGGTTGTTCTGGCCCAAATCGAGATGTTTCGATTATCTGTACCAGGACGCAGAAATGCTCCTGCGCAACTATCCGGTCCAAGCGACCATCTGCCTTTACGAAGACTCCAGCAGCGATGAAGACAGCGACGATGAAGAGGAGGAGATGGAGAAGGAGCTGAACTGAACTCGGCTCTCTGGAGCCTTCCATGAACGAGTTGTTGTATAATGTGATAATATATTTCTCTTTAACTTATTTACTGTAAATATTGTAAATAGACTTTTTTTCCACTTCTATGCCAAACAAGAATGTAAATGCTTATTAAGTTATTCCTCTAACATTTCTACCTCTTTTGTATTTTGCTGAAAACCGCAATAAAATACTTAAAATTAATGTCGTTGTTTGGAGTTTAATCATTTATTTGAATCTAGATTTCTTTGCTGTAGTGTGTGACAAACTTTTAGAGTCAAAATAATATCACATCACAGTTATCACATAAACGAGTCATTAATGGAGCTCTTTGCTGCTGGCAGTGTGCAAGGCTGAACGGTGCAGACTTTGAAATGACCTTTTAAAAGCCTTTTTTCACTGAAGCTTCTTCATAACGCCTCTGGGCTCACTTACTCATGTTGGAAGTTGCAGCAGGTTTTCCTTAAACTGCGCACTCGGTTTATTTGAGACACATCCGCCTGCGTGTGGCTGAACAGCTCTTTTCCCATGGAGAAGTGCAAGGTGGTAAACGGCGCCATTTCCTGCGCGTGAAGTGCGGAAACTGCGTGACACGTGGAAGGTGTCAACCGAGTCAGGGGAGCATGAAGAGCTGCAGCGAGATAGCCTGCAGGGAAAACACCTGCAGACCTCATATCAAACTCACTGACAGTGTCAGAAGAATCATCGCGCAATCAGAGAAAGGCTGCCTTTATTAAGACAGACTACTCTCACCAGGAATGAAGTGTTTGTTTTCCTTCACTCACAGGATGAATGGATGAATAGATTTTACAAATCTAATCTAACAACAAAGAAATCAGCATTATAGCAGGGTGTATTTTATTTACTGGGGCAGGATACCTGGATCTGCTGTCATGTTGTTCATATATACTGTCACATCCACCTTCACCTACCTACTTATGTCTATATCTGTTTATGTACTCTGATTCATAAGGACAAGAGCCGAGGATCTGAGTTGATTCTGTGCTGAAGCTTAAAAAACTAGAGAGCACATCCATAGCAGTTCATTTAATGTGACGCACACAATTATGTGACTTGTATTGACGGATGTAGATACTAACACGCAGCTCAGTTGGCCTCTTTAAAATTGGTGTCTTACCTCGTTGCGTATTGCAGCCTATGCCCTTTAGTTGAACCGCACAGAAGGCATATTGTTTGAACATGACGTTATACTACAGCCGCTAGAGCTTTAAAATCCGCCTGCATCCACAATGCTGCAAGCCCTGACCTAATATTCAGTCTGTGGCCCGGGAAAAATAAATTATAATTCTATGCAGGCTTTTGTTTCTTTCATATTAATAGTTTAAACGTACACAGTTTGCATTTCTGACCTAACGACCTGAACTCTTCAACCCATCCGGGCGCCAGCCTGTCAAGCCCTTCCGTGGGAACCCTTGGAGTCATGTTTAGGTGTTTTGCAGGGTGCAAAGTCTGCACACCTTATTAACGTGAAACACGGTGACCTCTGAGTGCACCAGGGCTGCCTGCACTGAACAAGCTGACCTCCAGACTATTCTAATTACAAGGCAGACCTTTATCACGGATTAACAAGCTGATTTTCATTCCCTTTTTATCCTATGACGTCTTACTTTAAAAAGTAATGTTAATGGATGGAGCCATAGAGGCGTAAAGCAACAGCAAAGGTCATACTGAATGTTTAATGTTTAATATTCACATGCAGGCCTGATATTATGAGCTGTGATAAAATGACGACGGTCTGATAACCTCTTCAACTCTGGCCTGGCCGAGACTTTCCCAGGGCTGGGTGTCAGAGCTGGTGGCTTCAGGAGTGTCACTTACTCGGGTGTGAAATCTGCACACCTCCGGAGTAAAATATAAGACGAGGGACTGATGCCCTGCTTGATGAACTTCTAACCTTTACTGCACAGACTTTAGCTCGGCTCCAGTTATTTCAAGATACTTCTCAGCGCGTCCATCTACATATACATGAATTATGTCGTGTTTTGTGTTAGGGGTACTGCACAGTTTCAGGCACAGAGTACGTTTGGATCGGAGCGAGTACAAGAAAAATATACAGAATCAGCTTTACCGGTCGAGTATGTGGACACATTGAATGAATATATAAATATAAATACATATAAAGCAACAAAGGCCAAAAACACACGAGTCAAGTCAAGGGTTCCTGTGCGGTTATGCACAGGAAATACAGTGTGCAGGATTTCTATTGTCTTGTCTATGTCTTTGCATGTTGACCTACCCCAACATACGTTTGTGAACTCTGGTGAACTTTGCACAGTTTCTGCTTCCCAGACACACGCTGCCCTTTTCCCAGGAGCTGGTGTGAATCTGGGTGTGAGGAATACACACCCGAGGGGATAAACACTGCTCAGGCTCATGTTTGACCTCTGCGGTCACAAGTGTCTCAACTGCACACTTTGCCTCGTAGGAATCTTACACTAGCCTGTGATATACAGTAAGTTATAGCCAGTTAAAATAAAACAGAAATAGATGGATCAGCTTCTCCCTGGTCCAGTCTGACTTAAGATCTACCTCTGTAGACAGTATTCACTCTCTGAGTCATAAAAATGGAATAATTTGGTGCTATTCAAACTCGATGACTCATTATTATAAAATAACTTTACTTTTTGTGTTTTATAATTTCGTAATAAAGGTTCATTTGGAGTGTGATTGCTGGCACGGCCCTGTGAACTTTGACTGAGCTTGCTCGGTGTGATCGCAGACACCAAAAGAGGTGACGAAGTGTGACTCAGCCAAGCTGGGACTGAACCCAATGTGCCGCCTTCCCACAGTCACACCTCCGCTTGGGAGTCACTGGGCACCTTGTCAAGAGCTGCAGCGGAGTGTCAGTGTAGTTTTGATAGAGTTTGTTTACAGCTGGTCACACGTCACTGTTTTGTCTTCACGAGGCAGTTCAGCTGTCGGCCCAAAGGGGGCACTGTGCTTCTGCTTATGACCAGGTACACAGGAAGTGCTGCCTTGTTTGGTAGTGGTGACCTGACGAGAGGTGTGCTTTCCCTCTCTTTTTTTAGTGTTGATGCTGCCGGTGCAGTCTAATGTTTCCAATGCACCGATGGATAATTATGGAACAGTAAGTGCTGCTTTTCTCCACGTTTAACTTTATTCACGGTGGATGTCCTGAAGGTTTTTGTGCACGGGAATTATTTTAAGAGACTTTAAGCACAATATTAAAAGTAATGTCAAGGTGTGTCCGGGATGAGTGAGTGTAAAAACACGTTGTTAAGCTGTCTATGTGTGTGTGTGTGTGTGTGCTCAAACGGATGCACGTGCCCTCTTACAATGAAAAAAACATCATGCCCAGGCACAAGTGTGCTTCTTGTGTTTCACTTTGTTTGGAGCTCCACAGCACAACGAGTGCATTTGACCGACAGGTGGAGCAAGACGTTCAAACGTGAGCTTTCAGCTGGTTTTGGATCCTGTGATGTAACTCTGCAGTGTCTCCACCTGGGGGCTGTGTTGCACTTGTATAGTAACCAGTAATTTTGACTAAACGCAGACAACTCGAAGTCCACGTACATGAGGTTGTGCATGTGAAATTAATAAGGCGCATAACATTTAATATTCGATTACACAGATGTAGCTGTTTTGTGTTTCAAACACATAAATTGTCTGTAAATTCACGGGTTGACGTGCAGTATTTTCCATTGCACTGCAGTGCTGCAGAATTTTTAAAAAATTCTTTTTCTTTTGTGAGTGGCAAATTGATATTTATATTTTTTGCAGCTTAGATTAAATTTATGTTTGTAGTTACAGGTTCCAATTCAACAGAATTACCTTAATTGTAACTTTTAATCTGCTGATAAGAGATTTCAAATCACATTACACATCAATACTAATTTTGGATTACTTTGAATTAAAAGAAATGAATAAAACTAAATGAAATAAAAGTAAGGAAAAAGCTTGTTTTGGATTTATCATATTTTATTATTTATTATTATTTTATTACTTAGCTTAGAGTTTTATATTTATATATATATTTTTCCTATTTGTTTTTTTCTTCATTAATTTTCTAGGAGGTTTACAACTCCTGTCATAGCACTGTACGTAATGTAGCACCTGTCGCCCATGAACCCTGAGAAGACGATGCACACACAACTGTGTGATTAAGCAGCAACAAGCAGCAGTCTCACTGTAATAAGAAGGACAAGACGCATAAATCTGTCAGTGGAGTGAATGCCTTCATATGTATTTCTCTGCTGAGCGAGGGAAACCACAGAGTTGCTCTGGTACCTCTCTCCGCACATAAACATCCTGGCTGACGCCGCGGTCTAAAAGATATAGCTGTTGTGCTTTTCTCCACCTTGTTATCTCATCCTCCACTTAAATAGTTAGTTTGGTCTCGTCTCTCTGAGATGTGTGCAGTGGAGATAATTACAATTTCAGCAACGTTTGCCAGGTGATTACCTCATAATCCCCTATTTCATTTGATAAGTCACGCATTGATTTAACTCAGAGTTGGACCTAATGGAGTATCTTTTCCAGCGCCACAGTGATTTGTATGCTGGGGCGAAAGGACAACGGCGGATTGGAGGCAGAAAAACAGCCGTTCGCCATTCGTGTTCACTCAGTCGCTGGTTGAAAGATGAGCAACGACGAGGCAGGTTTAATCACAACAAGCCCGAATGCAAACAGTAAATCACAGCAATGGCTGAAACAGTAACGCGTGGTGGTGGTTAAATAGTCCCTCTCACGTAAAAGCTCCCCGTTTCTTTTTTTTTTCTCTTTATTTTTTATTTTCTCTCGTCTCGCAGGCAGGGAGGGGCATGGAGCGATGAAAAAAACGTTAGATGAGAGGTAAGAGGAGTGAAGGGAAGAGCGACCTGCTTGGTATTCACCTGTCTCTCTGGATCAATAAAGGTAATTTGGGCTGATTCCTCCCTGTAGGCCTCTTAGCAGACAGACAGGGAGAGGGGTCAGCCACTGCTGAGCTGCGGGGAGCTGGAATAACTTAGAAACACACTCTGCAAATTACTGCCCCTGTTTGAGAATCTCTCATTCAGCTATTCCTCTGCCCCGGCAAGAGCTGCGATGTGATGCAGAGTAAGGAATTGTAACACTGCACCCTAGTTTGTAGACCTCCACGTGTTTAGATGTAGTAGATGCCCATGTCTGGTGTGTCATTTAGATGTGGCGGTTCCCTTTTTCCCTCTCTGGCCCTAACTTTCTTCAGTTTTTGCCAGAATCGTCCCTAAAAAAAGTGACCCAACGTTCACCTTTATCCCAACTTTAACCCTAAGCTGAAAACAGACCAAAAGTTTCGTCATGACTATCAGTTTTCACATTTCAGACTTTGTTGCTTTTTGAAAAGTCTGTGATGGCTACCAAACGGTTCAAAGAGGGGTTATGATACCCATGAAGAAGATGGTTCTGGAAGTGGGAGCCGAGCGTTCAGATTCACAGGTCAGGCCTCGTAAATTACCATGGAAACAGGGGTGTCAGGTTGAAGGAGAAATAACTCTTGCAAAAACCCCTGCACACACATTCAACAGCCCTGATGCAAGATGTGCTTCTTGTGCTCACAAATCCTGTTTGTTCTCCCTCTGCTGCTGTTATGATTCACTGTAAACCTTTGCAGGTTAATTGTAATATATTGATTGGAATATTTCCTGATTGTTTTCCCTCCCTTTTTGTTGTTTTTTCACATTCCCAATCCCAGCCTCGGCTTTTCAGTCTCCTGGGGCTGCAGCAGGTCTCATCAGTCGGTTATAGGCATGGAGGATGCCGTCCGTCATGTGGGGTCACCAGTCTGAGTGGAATGCTCCATGTCAGGGATGTCAGAGGGGGGGGGTGGAACGCGGGGTCCCATGGGAGACAAAAGCCAGAGAGACTGGCCCCACCTCCGGCCAATCACTGCTGCATGTGCTGCTTGTGTAGTGTCTTTCATCAAAGCACACAGGTGTGCACCGCACCTGCACGTACACACACACACACAGACACGCGCGTGCATTTTCTCTCTCACTTATACTCACGTGCAAGCTCAGTGTTGTGACCTCGTGCTGGAGTGCTCACATGTTACCAAGCACACTGCTCATATGCTCATGCATGCTGCCTCTTATAAGGGTCTAATGTTGGCTGCAGACAGTGCAAAAGGTTTTTAAAGAAGTGTAACAGGCACAAATGGGGATCTACGTACCGTTGCCGTGTTTTGAGCCCCCAAAAAGGAAAGACACGTGGAAAACTTTGCTCACAGGGGCTGCAGCGTGATCCAGTTTGGCCTTTAATGAGATGTGAAAGTGCAGGAAAACAAAGCAAAAAAAAAGCCAGTGATCCCGTTGAAATTCAGAAAAATCTTCGGACGATGGATTTATAAAAACAGCTAATCAAGCCTGTCAAGTCTGTGACTGTGCATAAAACAACGTCAGAAGAAATCAGGAGTGAAGAGCGGGTCCTGGACGCCGTTGCTCGCTGACATTAAATGTATTTTTAGAAATGCCGTGTTTTTAAGGTAATGTGAGCTCATTTATAAGATTAGCATTGCATCAGTGTTTGCATCAGACTCCTGATGAATCTGATCTTTATCTCATTATAAAGCACGCCGTACTTGATGAGTTAAATTATCCCGCGGAGAGGCCGTGCAGAACGTATTTTAGAATCTTAAACTTAAAATACAGCACGAAGGCTGGCGCTGACTGCTTTTCCTCTGCAGTAAGAATCCCTTTAAATGTTTAGCGTCTTGCAGAAATTTGACTAATACTCTCACTTTTTGCTTCCCACATCCGACAATCAAACTTCAGTTATCTTTCAACATCATTAATTGTTTCTTGAGGAAGCACATATTGATAGTCCAGCATGTGCGGAACTGTTTGAGGCCGACTTAGCTGACAAGTCATTTCCATTCTAGTACCCTGACCTAATCACCATATCTTATTATCATTCACATGAAAACACTAATTACAAAGGCAGGGTGAACCTGATTTATGCTAATGAAAACGTGAATATGCGACGGATGCATTAATCTAGAGTATAGGACCCTGTGCTGGTGTTAACTGTGATTAGCATGTGATTACCATAGTATGGGTTATATCTACTGGAAGCCCTGCTTTTGATGGGCTCGTGAAAATCTCTCTACTCACTGGCAGGGAATGAGGCTGTGACTCTTCATGGCGTGAGGAAATAATGTTAATAATACAAAATGAACAATTTTGATTGTTTTCCTCTAAACAAAAATATCTAATTAGCGAGCGAGTCAATTTTAGCACTTTCCGTTTCCGAGCGAGAGCAGAAGCTAAAACACGAGGGCATTAAAGCCTTTAAAGTCAGATGTGCTTCAGAGGTTTACGATAGCGAAAAAGAGGAGCGAGAGTACCAAAGAAATGTGTTAAGAAGTTAGTTCACACAGATGATGATTCCCCAACATGGGGAAAACGTTGGTTTTATTTGGCCCAGGTTTTGAGATAACTATTTTTGTGTCGAATCTTGTTTACACTTGATCCACTGTGGATGATCCATAGATCAAAAGTTTTCATGACTTTGGAAAAAAGTAGCACACAAATATCAAAACCTCATCACACAAAACTAGAACTATCATGCATGCATGGCCAAATACTATGAGAGGCTTTGGTTGAACTGGCCCTTTAAATGAGATTATTCTATATTTACGTTATTGACAACAAATCCAAGAGGAACAATGCGTTAATCCATCTCTCAATACTTTCTGAATTCTCTGTGGCATTCAGCCCAGAGCCCATTCCTTCCTGCTGAAGATAGAAAAAAAAAAAGAAAGCAGGACGTTGTGCTCTTGTGAATATTTGTGGTGGCGGGACAGCGTATGGGGGATTCAGAAACTGCAGAGCCTGAATGTCTATAGTGGAATAAGTTATGCCAGATTTTTGCTACGTAACTAATACTTGTAGATTAATCCATCGTTGGTTTTGGTCTTTTTATGGGATTTGGTGACAACAAGAAAAATATAGAATTTCACCAGAGCGATCATTTTAATGCTCTCGAGTGATTTAATTATGACATATAACTGAGATGAATGGCTGCACTTAAAACCAGATATGAAGCCGCACAACTAAACAGGAAGCAATGTTTTCAGCACGTCCCTTCACGGAGTATCGTATGCTATATAATTATGTGTTATTATGTATTAAAAATAAGCCCAAATGTCCCAGAAAACAAGACATGTGGATGTGTTGCAGAGTGCAGGTGTCTCCCAGTAGCAGTCCCCTGCACCATCTGTTCCTCTGGGCCGGACCACCTCCATGCGACTTCCATCGGACAGGAGGATGCGTTTGTTTTGGGGAGACACGAGAGCACAAAGAGAGGGGGGCCCATCCTTCTATCCCCGCTTTGATCCCTTCATTGAGAGGATCCAGGCGTGGCCCTCTCTCTCTCTCGGCGTCTCCCCCCCGGCTTGTGCCTGCCTGGCTGGCTGTTCTGATGGCTGAAACTGGGGGCTAGCGAGCCCGGCGCTTTGCACAAGGCACTCCAAGCAGAATGAGCCTATTGACGAGGCAACAGATTGGCTTTGAGTGTACCTGATGGTTATCCCCCACTTTCCCCCCTTCTCCCTCTCTCTTGCACCCAACCAAAGACAATCCCTGTATCTCCATCTTTCTAATCAAATTGCCAGTGTGTAGTGGATTTAAGAGAGTGGCAGAAGCCATTGTTGGGTAATCTGTACCAAAAAGGAGAAGTGATGTTGAGTGCGGCCTTTTTCTTAGTCGGGATTAGGCTCGTTTTTTTTTTCCTCTGTTAGCCCTCTTTTGGTAATGCGTTTGGCTTTAGCGGCAGCTTGGCAGAGATAGAACAACTCTGTGACAGGTACTAAACCAGCCAGCAGGTTGAATAAAAGTGTGTGAGAGTGCATGTGTGAGAAGTTTGTATTAGGGTGGATTTGTCATTAGCCGGGCAGAGGGTCATCTGGCTTTAATGGGTGTACTCAGGTGCTGGTTCTGATGTCTGCAGCAATGGTGTTATTTGCTGTTGGGAATCAGATCCTGGCTCTGCCCTTCCCCCTCTGCCCTCCCTCTGCCCTGCTCCGGTCCCTCTGCACCCCAGCTAATACCAGGCTCATTACACCGCTATCGATCGACCCTCGCTTCACACCAAAGGGCAAAGAAGTCCTCTCCTCTCCCTTTCTCTCTTTTGTCATTCTTTTCCCCTCGTACACCCTTTCATAATCTGCTCTCTTTTCTCCGTGCCCTTTTCTTCTCCGCGACTTCCTACGTACTGCTGTTTCCTTTCTGGCGATTATGTTTGTGTCTGAACATTTCAAGAACCTTGAGAGCGCATGGGTGGGAACCGCAGCGCGGTCAGCGCCGGCTGAGACCGCGAGGAAATATCTGCATTCGAATATCAAGACATTTTCTGCTCTGCTAGAGGCTTTGTGTTTCTGCTGTTAACTTATGGTCCTCTTGTCTCGTCATCTCGTGTGCAGCACTGTTGGGGAGATTATTTTAGACAGATCTAAGAGAAATAGTCAGAGACTTTCACTATACCCCCATCCGTCACTCAACCCCCTCCCCTGCTGTCCAACCCCCAAGCCGTCATGCTTCTTTCCCTCATTTTCTTTTCTTTATCTTGCGGGAGATTCGGTGTCTTGTAAAATAACACCCAATTTATTATACAAATCTCTGTAGAAGTATGCTGCCTCGTGTGAGCTGAAGCGTAAACACTGTGAAAGGTGGGTCTTAGATTGCAGCACTTCATGTAGCGTAGTGCGCAGCGGTCACATAAGGCAACAGATTTACTTACACACTCACACATATTTTATTTTAAGATATCTTCAAACTCTGTCCCGCGTCCTCGTTCAGTTCGTTCTGAATTCGGCTCCGAAATATTAACAAAATTAACCAGTTTTTCACAGATTGCCTTGCTTTTTAATATTCAAGAGATTTTCATGGGGATGTTTCTCAATAATGTCTGCACACCTTAGATTTTTTTTTAAAGAACATAATGAAGGTAGAACAGTCACAAACATGCGGAAATTATAACGTTTAAGCTGTATCACAAATACATTTTAGGCTTATAACAGTGCCCTTAATATATTATCATACTGTCCATGCTTTTTCATTTGTTTTTGGAAAATCATCCTGTTGAAATAAGTCTTCAAATACAAAGAAATTACACGTTACACTACAGTGGAACCACAAGTGGAATTATCTTGACATGTTTTTTTCATTGCATTGAAGGAAAACAATATTTCCAGACATACCACAGTGTGTTTGCAACATGCAACAAAGGCCCTTCCTCTCTGTCGACAGAATTTATTTGCATTTCTTCAGCTACAGTAACTCAGCAAGGGGTTCTCTGTCCTCTGACCTCACAGCTCACAAGCTGCATCGCCTGTTTAACCATAATTGCTTGCACACCATATTACACCATACTTGACGTTTGCATTTGCATCCTCTGGCAACCCGGTCGCATACATATATCCTTCTGTGACTTCACCCGGTCTTACAGTACGGTTTTACAATAGAGGGCTGTTCAGTGCGGCATTACAGGGGTGATGCTGGGTCTCCCGTTGTTACCCAGGTTAGCTACCTCTGACCCCCCGCTACCTCTACGTCTTTGTTTCACGGCTGACAGAAGGAGTGCCAGAGTTCCTCCGGCTCGGGTGATTTATGACCAGCAGCTGCTGTTGCAGCCCATGACCCACACAGCTGGGTGTCAGATGTGGTCTCCCTGTAAGCAGAAACTTATCTGGCAACCCAACATCAGTCGAGGGCTGGACAGAGAAAGAGGAGAAGAGGGGGTCGGAGTAAAGAGGAGAGAAAACCAAGTGGGAGAAAGATGGAGTGGCAGATCATAGAAAAAAAGAGAGAGTCAGAATGAGGGGAAGCAGATGAGGGCAGAAGTAGCAAGACAGAGTAATCGAGGTAAAGAAAAGAGATGGAAACTGCAGGAAATTAGCCAAATCTTTAAAGGTGTGAAGGAGACATGACACAGGAAAAAAAAGGTGCGACATGTGGCTCAAGACAATTGATTTGAATGCACCGGCTAAGCTCTGCATTGATTTCTGCTGGTGTGGCGAAAGCAAAATGTTTGTATTATTTCATAAGCCAATTAGCTGCAAGGAGACTCCTCTCCCCGTGTGCCTATTGACCCACAGTCTGTGGCTACAGCTTTATTGTCTGGGGGGCGCTCTATAAAAGATCAATAACAGGCGAGTGATTGGATTATGGGGTAATCAATGCATTGCACTAATATATCACGAGTGATTACAGAGCACTGGCTAATAGGAGGCCTTAGAGAGCTGTAATGACATCACACTCCTGCCGGCGGTCGGGAGGAAAAAGCGCGCGTCTTAAAATGAAGTGCCGTGTGGACGAAATTATGCACGTGTGCGTGCACGCGCAGGTGCAATTCACGCGTGTACATATCAGCGGGTGTTTGTATGCGTGTGTGTGTGTGCAGGGGGTAGTGTCAGGGTAGATGATGGGTTGATTTTCTTGGTTCTTCAAACAGCTGAAGAATAGTGCTACCAGATGGTGCGTGATAGCTTGCTCAGAAGAGGCCATCATCAGATTCCTGCTGCAGCGCAGTGACAGGGCGCAATTCTGATCACCGGGTTCACTGCAGCAGCATATGTGGAGGAAAAAATCTGCTGTTTTTTGTTTTCTGTGTTTGTCGCGTTGTCAGAATTAGAAATGTGCGATAAACGCCGCTTTTAGGTTGTGTTTTTGTAAGATGAGTACGGAAATGATCGCTCTCACGCGATAGAATTGCCACCAGATGTTACACAACACCAGCAATTCAGCTGATTGCGCTCATGATGTTCATGACAAACCAGCTCTCCAAATGAAACAACATCGGCGCTCAATTCCAACGCGCTCCCCAATCGCCTTAATCGCGGTTTCACGCGTTCCAAATTGCCTGGTATTTCATTTTTATTAGCAAGGAAAAGTTTCCAGCTCTGCGCCGTGCGCCGTTGTGTGTTCCTCAGCCCGTCCAATTGTCGTTTTTAATTGTTGGTTTTTAGTGTAAGAAACAGGACGATTTCCCCGGACCCATAAAGCAGCACGCTGTCCATTGTGTGCTCGACTGGGAGGAGAAACGTGACTGGCAGGCTAATCTCTTTAGACACTTAACACCAGAACGCCAGAAAGTAATGATGTAATGATGATGACGAACCTTTTCACAACTAATTATCTGTGTTTATCAACACGTGTCAAGCCATTTAGCGTAATTGAGTGAGTGATAGCCGCCGATCTCTTCCCCGTCTCGCATTTCGCATGTCTCAAAGTCTCCTCGACGCCGACGGTCTGTTAAGGAGTCGTGCTTTTGTTTCAGTTCTTTATCCACCTTTCTTTTTTTTTTTGTCCTCCCCGAAGAGAACGGAACGTCAAGCGAATGAGAATGTGGTTTAACACCTTAAATCCTTTTTAAGTTGCCTTTGTTTGGTTTCTTCTTAGCTGCTTTGTCCCGTGTCTCCTGCTCAAATACAAGGCGGAGACATCATCTGGTCCTGGAGACTCGCGCGGGGGGGAGCTTTGGTAAAGTTCCTGTTTGCTCAAGAGTTTAGGAGGCTTTTATGTGACAAATTGTAGAAAGAGCTGTTGTTGGATGTAGCCAGGAGAGGTGTTTTTCAACGGGGAAGGGGAGAAAATAGTGTTGGTGGTAGGCTTTATTTCAGGTTTGACTCCAAAGGTTCAAGTGAAACTTGGAAGAGAATAAGAGCGGCTCAAATAACACCAGTGGCTTGTTTGTTGTTTAAGATTTTTATTCACTTCTTTATTTCGTTCATTATATTTTTGTTTTCCCCCAAATGCATTCATAGAAATATAATGTGTATGTATAATGATTTATTTCAGAAGAAGTCATAACATATAATATGTGGGGGCCTTTTTTTTTTTTTTTTATCTGCAGCTTCTGTGTGACATCACCCTCGCCTAAGTTATCTGTATCTATATGCTAAACCCTCGTCTTCTTACGCATGACGTGCACGGCCCGGAGCTTTGATGCCTGTTTCTCACTCTCGCTGCTGTCAGTTTCCTGGCTGTTTAAGTGTCCGTTTAAAAGCTGCTCCGTCCCAGAGGGCTTGTCTTTTACCCGTCAGCCCTGTCGAAAGCACTAATCACCGCACAAAGCTGAGAGAGAGAGAGAGGGAGCGCGCCATGCGCTTGTTAGCCCTCGTCCCAATCTTCTGCCATGTCCTCCTTTGACATCCACACGGGCACTTAATTCCCCCCTATTATGTTCTTATGTTTCTATAGCCTCCTAATGAGACAAGAAAGGGGAGTATCAGGTTGTGTCCATTGATGCGACAGGCCCGGCGTGTGTTCAATGCGTGTGAATGCATGTGCCGATGCTCTGAGCCATCTGCCCATCACGGGAACATGGCGTGTAATAACAGAATCATGACCGTGGAGATCAGGGCCCCAGCGGGGAGCCTTGTATTCATGGAGCTTTAAGTGCAGCCATCCAACACAGATCAGACACGCCCAGCTCGTACTCCCCCTTAGCGCTTCTTTATGTGCACCCCAAACCTCCACGTACCCCCTGATTCCATCCTCCCAGCGGCATGGGCCTCAGACTCCATGTTGCCAGGGGTGATGTGGTCGCTAGGGTCAGAGGTGCTTGTTGGAGGTTAGGTTCAGACAGTGGGCCCATCTGATAGGACCATCTGGACGAGTGACCTGACATAATTAGTTATTAATTCTTCTCGAGGGGGGAACAGAGAGGTGGTGGCTACACGCGACTAATGCTCTTACTTCACACCGCTGCTGTTAGCACCGGGATCACAGATGTAACTGTTGGAGAGAAATGATGAAGCCAAATTAGCATTTAAACATGAAATGTGCCGTGAGTCATCTTGCATTCGGGTGGATCCGGCATTATTCTTCCACATTAATGTCCAAACGTAAACAGCGCGGCGTTACAGCGAGGTGCTTCAAGGCAGCTAGGATCTAAGCGGGTAAGCAGAAAATGACTCAATCCATACACAGAGGAAAGGCGTCGACAGTTGCACAGATCGAAGAATCGTGAAGGGGGAATTTCTCCACTAGCACATGAAGTAAAGCATAATGCATCCATAATTTGCTGTGATTTGAAGTAAAGGCTGCTTTTCTTTGATTTCACACTTCCTTAACTGTAAAACTTGAAGCGAAAGAGCATTCTGATGGATTTTTTTGGGTGTGTAAATACTTGCCAGCTACGCCGGAAAGCCAAAATCTGGAAGTTTGGGCCCTTTCTTCAGTGAGATTTTGGAATACTTTGGAAATGACTAGCCGGACAAGGAAAGTGGACACAAAGCAAATAACAATCAGGCACAAAATAGCTCATGAAACAGGCTATTGATTGTATATAATAACTCAAGACTATTATAGATTTTTCTGTCATATTGAAACAATCAGACCATTTGGGTTATTTGTGTTACACGGAGGCGATTATGACCTGCGTGTTTACAGTAACAGCATTTGATAATTCATCGGTGTTTTGCTTCAGAGATCCATCTGGCGTTCGGCTCTTTGTGAGGAGTGTGTAATGTGACTATCAAGGACTATAGTGGTACAGTGTCAGCACCGGCCCCTCCCGCTGCTCTGCTCCACCACTGCTGTTGCCTCTGCTGCAGGGGAATCTCCTCATTGGCATGCAGGCAGTGACTTGGAGCCGTGGAGCACCGGCACCCTCTCTCAAGGGACTCGCTCCTCGCTCTTTCCTTTCTCCTTCTTTCTCCTTGTCTGTCTCCTGCGCTCTCCCTCTTGCCCCCCTCACGCAGCTGTCACAATATCCGCTCGGTACGAGCGCTGGAGGGGATCGCAGGAGTGGAGGAGCCCGGCTGATGTGCTACTTTAAAAGCAGAAGATTTTCAAAACAGAACGGTTGAAAGGCCTCTCATGAGAGGTGTTGAATCAATCTTAAGATTTGTGGACGATCTGCGCCGTGAATGCGGCGCGGTTGTCAATGCGCAGGGGGATTATTCCTGCAACTCTACAGGAAATCATTTAATAAAGACATATTTCCAGCGGGCTTATGGTGCTTACAAGTCTCCCTAATTAAATTATTTAAGACAACAGAATGCATCGCGCGAAATGCAAACTGGCAGCATCAGAATTCACTCTGATCTGATCTTGGCAGATCGCGGAGGTGTTTACAGTACGAGGGACCGAGTTGCAAACAAACAAACACAACTCCTTGGCAGGAGTTGGGAAGCGTTTCGCGGAGATGCTGGAACGAACAATGGCAGATGAGAGAGAGAGAGAGAGGGAGAGAGAGAGGAGACATGGATGCTGTGTGGCTCTGTGGATTTGGCAAGAGTGAAAGCAGTGAGAAGAGCGCTGATACCAGCCAGACTCAAGCTGTGGGCAAATCAAGCGTGAAATCAGGAACAAAGGGATTCACAGGATTGGAGGGCATTAGATTCACACTGTCTGAGCCTTGGTGGTGGTGGTGGTGTGTGTGTGTGTGTGTGTGTGTGTGTGAGTGTGTGACAGAGCTTAGGATATTGTACTTGTAGTCTTTTTTAATAGCCTTATTGCTGGGGGATTAGTGAGTTTTAAATGAAGGCGGTTTTGTAAAAAGAAAAAAAGATAATGCTTTTGGTGTGATTTTTGATTTGGAGAGCAAAAATTCCGTTTGAAGGAAGTAACATCTCATCGAAAACAAAATTACTTAACTAGCAATTTCTAGTTTCAAGTTTGTGGGAGTTACTCTTCACGCCCAGAGGGTTTCTGTGGTGTATATCGTTCCATAAATGTCCTGGGAACCCTGCGGATTCATCTGTTTCAATCCTCTTGCACAAGTTAGCAGAGATCACCGTACAGTCATCAAAATGTCAAAACTGAAAAAGACCAAAACCAACAATTAATTCATCCCACTAACTAGTCTGTATGAGCCGGGCTGGAAATAACTTGTTCCTCTGTGTCACAGACTTAATGTTGCCTAAAACACATCAATGATTAACACAGCTGCACCGTGTGACGTGCTCCTTCGTTACGGTGAACCTGGGCACTGTAGTTTATTTTAAGCCGGTCCCACCTACACTGAGCTGCTGCTGTAAACTCACCAACATTTTCTGAAAACTACTGTGGCCAGCTGTTTTGGGGGGGAAATATGACACATTTTTGAAAATAAAAAGATGCATTTGTGTCTCTCCGTTTGTGTACAGAGAGAGAACACTTGGTTTTGGACTTTTCATTGGATTTGAAAAAGAAAAATACAGATGACAGTCCTTTTTAATTCTTTAATTTGAACCTCTTAAATGTCTTGTTTATCCAAACTGGTTAACTTTTTAATAGAGAGTTATGACATAAAAAGCATATATTTTCTTGGCAGCATTCTTAGCTCAGGTGTTGTGACACGGAGACAAACCTTATTTCCTCTCCCCTTCGCAGAATGACCTCACGATCACAGCTCAGCCAATCAGATCGACCGGTTGACCTCAATATCCTGGTCTACCCAATCAGAACATCTAAATGTGTTCCGGTGCAATGAGGTCTGTTACGGAGGTGTCACTAAATGCCCCGGTTGAACGATTTTCCCAGGTCCTGTGCTGTTTTGCCCTTGGCTGACTCATTTGCAGGTCACTCACTAACAGGAGTACACGATTTTATTGCCGCACGGGGGAAATGTTTTGATGCTCGGCGGGGTGTTCGCATGGTTTCACACGCTGCAGCTGTGTTCCCAAGGCAAAATCCCTAGAAGCCGCAATGTCCAAGCTGGAAAAAAAACAACAAAGATTTCAGGAATTAAACAATTATAAGACGACAGTTCACACTCAAAGAGGTCATAAAGCACACGCGAACACAAAACATGTTGAAGCGTTTTCCTCTGCGCCGACCGAAGCTGCTTCATAAGGATGACTCTTCACTAAGCGCCAGGTTGAATTATGGAGGCACTAGTGGGGGAACACTTTAATTGATGTATGAATATGCAATTGTGCCTCAAATCCTGGGCCTGAAATCAATCAAGTAGACAGTCAGGGGCTATTCTGAGCTTACACCACCTGCACCCTCGTGTTCTGTGGTTGTTTGTGAGGTTAGGATCCATTCCTCCTTCACTGCAGTCGTGAAACTCTGGGATCTCGCTCCCGCGGTTCTATAGTTTACCTCCAAGTCGAGCCAACCGCACGACACAGCCAGCATCTCTATCCCCCTCTAACTGCTGATGCCCCATGGTGTAAACAAAGCCGGTTCGCTCGTGCTTTTTTATTTGTCAGTAGCATGGTAGTTAAATTAACTGCAACTGCTTTTATTTTGCAGCACTGTGGTTCATTACGAGGGGTTCCTGAGAGTAAGGAAATAATTAACATAACACATCTGTTCGTGCGATGACATCACGAGGTCCTTTGTTTTATTCCTGATTGATTTTTTTATCCTCGTCCTAACATCTGCTGCTCCTACAGTCATTTCTTAAAGCACTCCCAAAATAAAACTTTCAGTCGCCTCGGTTGGAGTGAGATCACTCCCGTTTCATGCGTGAGCTCCGCAAACTCCAACGTTCTCTCATTTTCAGTGAGTAACTAAATAATCCAACAGAGAAAGTAACCTACTGTAAATGAATGCAATTCTCAATCACTTATTATTAATGAATTTGCATTTATTTCCGTTTTATGATGCATCATACTTCTTTGTTTCAGGTGGAAATATTGTATTAATATTTAATTATAGAATTATAGTAAACCATTAGACTTTTACTGCACTATATTTGGCATTTAATTAACAACTACTGGATTTTTCACAAACTGGCAACCCAAATAACGTTCCAATACATAGCTAAAATCAGTATGGCATTTATAAATTATTCATAATCATTCATAAAATCACCAATTACAAAGTGCCTTTATAGAGATTGGTACTGATTTGGCATGCAAAACATATTATGGTCTTATCAAATATGGTGATTTAATATCAATTAAATCATTAAAGCGGTATATAAGAAGTTTAAATTAGCTCCACTTTGACAACATTAAAATGCTGCGTGCACATTATTTAATCGATACTAATGCAACAGTTTAAAGCATATAATAATATAACGTCCTCAAGCTAGCGCTGCATAATGAGCACTGACTTGTACAGTTTTATTTAAGTGACATTTTTCCATGCAGGACCTTCGCTGTGATGGAGTATTTCATACTGTGGTATTGCTGCTCTTACTTGAGTAAATGATCTGCTGTTTTTCACAAAATCTGTGAGAAAACTGTTGATTTTCCTCGTTGAGGCTCTATAATCGCTCGTTTCTTTCTATAGGACTGAGGCGGAGCAGAGAGGATGTTGGGTGGAGGGGTAAGGATGGTGGTGAGGTGTATGCTAGTGTGTAAAGTCTGGGCAAAAAGCCCAGTGTTTGGCTGCATTTGTAGCTGACTCTACACGTGAAAGCCTTCAGGGCACATCAGGCGAAAGCCCAAGTGTTTAGAAGAAGAAAAAAAAAACTCTGTCTCTTATTATTGAAGTATCTCAGCAATAAATACACACACCCGCACTCATTCACTGACACACACCCCTGCTAAACCTCAGTGATGTCAACAGCAGAGAAGTGTAGTTCTACCTCCTGGAATGACAGCAGCAGTGATATCTGGCAGACTATCACATGGTCATGTCAGCAATGACTGATGGGAGCTCTGCATCCAGGCCCAGACTGTGTCCAGGTCCCTCTCAGCTCAGACAGGCATGCAGGCAGGCAGGCAGGCCGGCCAGCTCTCCAGCTACATGTGAATAACTTACATATATTAAAATACATGGCAGAGAAATTGCCTGTGAGCAGAGGTCAGAGCGGCTAAACGCGCAAGTTCAACTGCTCCAAACAGCAGAAACGTGCCGCTGCAAGTGCATTTAAAACGTGACAGCTCGGTAGTCATACTAGCAATTTGCTGTTGTAATGACTTGTATGAGGTTTTCGTACTAGAGGTTTGTAATAATGCTCTCCTTTTAATTTGCTTCTTGACAGACACACCTATAAATCACAGAACAAGCTTTTTTATATTCTATGTTTCCAACTGTTGCCAACAAATCCTACGAAAAGACCGAAACCAATAATGAACCTGCCTGCTGTGAACTACTTGCCTGATATACTCATGCTTTCTGTGCTACAGACGTCCATTGTTAACCAGCAACTATTAAAAAAACGCGTCAGTGACATTGAACGCGGAGAGACTCTGTCCCAGCAGCCGTAAATATTCACAGTAGTGCAGCAGACGTGTGAATCTGCAACTATACAAGTCTGAGTCAAGTAAAGTTTGCTAAAAACTACAGTGTCCAGCTGTTTAAAAATTATAATTATGTATACATTTTTATAGATCTGACATATGTGTACTGTTCATTTTAGTATTTTTAAAGGATTTGTTTGCAATATATAACAGGACAAAAGACCTATCCTTTAGGTTTTTAGGCTTATGTTTAATTTTTAAATTGTTTTTTATTACAAAATAATTTTAAAAAATGCTGCTGTATTTTAATACTTTTTCTATATATTATTTATATTTATTTTTAGTCTTGTTTTTTGAGTCGGTTGTCTTGTGATCTGGGATGAGCCAGATGTTTTTGCAAGTTAATATGTTTGTGCATTTTTCTGTAAATCTCGAAATCCGTTGTGCAAAGCTGTCCTCTTCACAATAGGTGCAGCCATGCAAATCTTCAGTATGTCAGTTATGGAGTATGAGTATCGCGTGTGTATTCATTCAAAGCAGTTTTGACCCTTCACCGCCCCGCGACAAAAACTGACAGAGACAGAAGTTATTTGTTTGCAACTGTATTCAGATTTAAGAGACTTTCTAAAACCAATTAATAAATAATCTTGTCACTTGTCCAAAAATCCATTGTGTGATGATATTTACATCATAAATTAAATATGAAACAAAACAAAAAAAACATTCAACATATTTTTCCGATAAGTTTGTATCAATTATTTCAACCCCCCCAAAAAAACCAAATGGATATCTTTGAGAACGTTTGCATTCGCAGCAGGATTTTAAGGGTTTGAAAAGCATACTCTTCATATGCTAACACGTTGGGTAGCGGTCAAGTGAGGTAAAAGCAGGAAAAAATTATACTCTGATATGTAAACAATATTGTTTCAGTCACAACTGTAAGTCGATACATACAATGCCTGTATTTAGAGGGCATGAGGAGATCACAAGTGTGTTTTTGTAATCTGTCTTTGTGCTCTAAGTGAGGGCATTTCACATATACATTAAAACTGTTTCAGGTTGACCTGCATATCTTACACTTTACATATCAGAAGCATTTCTTTCTTTCTGTTTTTTCCCCCCCACTTCATTCATTTTTCTTTAATCTAACGTCGGTGTGATCCAAACACCGAAACTAATTTTTATGCGACCTGGTAAAAATTCTACTTGGACAGGAAAAAAAAAAAAAAGAAGACACGTACAGAAAAAACAGCCCACTGACAAATAAATACCAGGAAACATTGACATCTTACAATAGTGAAACGCTCGCCTTTCCCATGTCGCACCTCATGTGTCAAACATTATGCTCTGCGCTGGAGTTTTCAGGTGAAGGGGCAATGGAACAACACATTTTCATACTGCCTTTGGAAATCGTGTCCGGGACAGATTAACTCACATGGCCAATGGTGCGTGAGACATTTGGAACAGAAAGACTTGGCTTGATGTTTAACCAGACTCGAGACTTGGGTCGCCTTTGCAGGAAGGAAAATTCGAGTTCATCGCCTTTAAAATAACACTATATTCCTATGTAATGGAGCAAACCTCCGCCCTGTGAAGTGACATACCAAACGTCAGTTCTTTGAACACTAGTTCATATCATCCTCCGACGATAAAGAAAAGAGAATGGTATGATACAAAGCTGAGAAATTGTGCTGAATGAGCCACCGAGGGCACATCAACCCAGTGCCGGTACTTTTTATTCTTTTTTTAAATTTTTTATTATCGTCCTGCTGTTTGTATCAAGCACCTGGTCAGTGTTTGCATGTGCGTAAAGCACCGCCTTAGTGTAACATCCTCACTTAGAGAACAGGACCCATCTGCACCAGATATCGTCAGCTCCCGTTGGTTATGATAACTGAGGTGGCCTTGTGTCCTTGCATCTGCTCGGCCTGCATCCTCACATGGGACGCCACGTCATACTGGACTCCTCCACAAGCCAGACCCGAGTAACTCCGCAGGTTCTCCGAGTCATACAGGTGCTCCAGGGAGTACCCAGTCAAAGCATAGGCTGCTTGCCTGTCCAGTGGCTGCCTCTCCTGGGCTGGATAGATCAGCGGGCTCCCCTGCGGTTGCGAAGGATGGGGCGACAGATCCGTCTGCATGTAGTCTTTGGTGAGGGAGAGGCTCGACCTGGGGATCCCGTCAGAGCTGGGGCTGCTGAGACGAGACAGAGATGCCGGGCTGGTTGTGTTTTCATCATTGTCATGTGGGCCGAGCACTTTGACGCCATCCCGGTGATGAAGGCGTTCGGAGGGAAGGTCAATGCTGGGGGCTCCCGGGCCACGGCACACCACGCTGGGCATGGTGAGCTGGGAGTGGTGGGGTAGTGAGGAGGTAAAGCACGGACTGTGAGCTTTGGCAAGGCCCGAGACGTCCAGTGGCGTCTTGTGTTGCTGCAGGCGGCTCTCTTCCTCTTTGATCATCTGCTGTGTGGCTCGGATCAGAGTCTCCATCTTGCTCGGCTCTCGAGGGGTTGCCCGGAAGTGGTCACCGTGGTAACGCTCACCTGAATCACTGGTGGACCCACCTCCATCAGGTGAACTCACTACACTGTCTTCATCCCAGTGGCCCCGTCCTGTAAGAAGAGTTTAATGGCCACATTTCAAAACAGTGAAATCAATGAATTACATTCTGTTAATAAGTAATATGGTTCTTTCAGCTGGCATTTCCACAGAGTGTGCTAACCACTCAGAGCCTGATCTGTATCCTATAGTCTTATATATTTGTGTTGACTGTAAAATTCTGCTTTAAATGCATATAGAATCTAGACTGAATGTCTTGGCAGAAGCACAGTGGGGGATGTTTCCCTGTTTGGCTTTCAGTTACAGGCAATTTTTGAACAGATGGTAGCAATCGGCACACTGGCAAGAGACGGCGTAAACAACTTAGCATGTCCCATAATAACATTTGGAAAACAGCTACCAGGAGAAGCTAGGCCAGAGCTATTTTCAGAGACAGATGGTTGTGGTCTCAACCCTAACACCTCACCGTGGATGGCTCCGTGGTAGGATGTGATTTCGTAGCCCTCGCTGTTCTCCACGGACGATTTCGGCAGCGACAGTACAGAGCGCGTGGCGTCCCACCACACCTCTCTTCCCGACTGGGGAGTTCCTAGAAAGTAGCGGCCGCTCTGGCATCGTACGCGGTCACAGGTGGTGGTGTGAGGATGTGTCTGGGCATGGGCAAGATCGTCTTCTGATAGACCCAGGCCATAGCACAGGGAGCCTGAATCTGGATACAGTCGGTAGGCACACGATGCCTCCGCAGCCTCACCAGGATCCAACAGCTGGGGAGATGCAGAGTCTGTCAGCGGACTCCCTCCCCATTGGCTGTCTTGGTCTGACTCTGATCGCTCTGGATTGAAGGCTGAAAACTGCTGGTGGAAAACAAGAAAATCACAGCTCTGAGCATTCGTGAAACTTCTTAAAACAACGATTACAACAATTAAGCCTGAAGCAGGTCTCCTTTCTTAAATTAGCTCTATAAAACAGGCTGTTTATTACCTGTGGGTAGGGTGACACTCTGGCTTTGGCCTTGGCCTGGGTCAGACGTGACTTGGTGCTCTTCCTGTCTTCACTGTGACTGTCAGCGTAGGGGAAGGCTGGCTTGGTGGGGCTCATTTGGTCCAAGGACAGCTGCATTCCCTTATACTCGGTATCCCTTTTGACGCAAACAAAATATATGTTAGAGATAAAAATAAAGGTTTTAACCCATATTTATCCAGGTTGTGACTTTTTAGCCATGCTAGCAACTCTAGGAATGCCAATGTTGGTAAGCCAGTCAGTCCACAATTTTGGCCCGGATAGGAATATGTCAGCAAGTTTTGAACAGTTTGTCCTGACTCTTTCTCTAGCGCTACCGCAAGGTTGACCAAGGCTCTATTGCGTCAAATATCTTGACAACTAATAGATGGACTGCTATGAAACTTGGTGAAAAAAATATTCATGTCCCGTCAGGATAAATCCATGTAAGTTTGGTGATGTCCTGACAGTTTATTTAGCTTTTGTCCAAAACTTTGTTGATGACCAAAAACCTTCAAAACACGACATAATAATGACATTCCAATCAGCCTCAGCTGTACTTTGTGTTTAGGGCTAATAAGCCACTGTAAGATTGCTAACTCGCTGTACTAAGATGGCACTGACGCTGATCAAAACTATATCATCAGCATGTTAGGACATGCTGACTTTAGCAACCTCACAAAGCTGCTATCATCGCTGTAGAATCTGACTTGTGTTTAAACATTCATGAATCTTAACTTGGCTTTGGTTCCATTTTTTTTTAATCCACCATTTTCAGTTTAATTTTAGTGTTGATGGTTGAGTGCCTTGCTCAAGGATACTTTATATGTTACTGAGGGCAGGGCACAGTCTTACTTGTTCACCTTTCCCTCCAGGTTTTCCCAACCAACTCAGAGCTTCCCGAACCTTTAGGTTAGCATTTTTCCTGTACAGTCGTGGCAGCAGTGTTGCGCCAAGTGACATAATCAGTAATTAGTCTGCAGCAGACGTCTTGGCCAATATTGAATATAGATAGCTGCGCAGACTTATTTTACAAACACAGTTTGTATGCCATGAATGATGTGAGGTCTATGAGAAGTGAAAACAACATTTAAGATAAGTCCGAGAGATTAAGTCCTTCCATTTCTGAGAAAAATAACACCATGAGGGAAGTTAATCATTCTTTTCTGCCCGTACAACCATTGCCAGAACCTGGCCAGAGAGCAGCACAACATGCATGTGCGCGCACACACACACACACATCACTGCACCGATCCCTGCTCTGCAAAAATCATTGCGTTTTAATAACGCGGTCACCTTTTCACGTGTGTGCGTGCATGCAGCCCGTGCACTGTCTTTGACATTTTAACCCACTGTCCTGCGGCTGAACTCAATCCAAGTGTCACTGTCGAGGGAGTGAAAAGGCTCCTGTGTCAAGTGTTCAGCAAACATGAGCCTATTCTTAACTTATCACATCAACAGTATGTAATAGCAGCTGCCTGGCATTTTAAACCCTGTGGCCCATCCCTGACCCTGCACAGCCAGCCTCTTTAATATGACTCTAAATATGACCCATTCTTTATGTACAACACCTTAGGGGAAAGGCTGTGTTTGGATAGCCAGTACACAGTGTGAGTGTTATTTGCTCTTGCAGGTATAGTTGCTGTGGCTGGTTCTGCATCCTATCTGTACCCTGGCTGACTTATGTCTGAGCCAATAATGTTGGGCCTTTGTGCAAACTCAGCTGTGTTAGCCGAATTCCACCTCAGGGTCAATGTCAGAGCACCTCATGTCTGAAATACGCCACCAGACAGCCTCCAAACATGATTTATTAATGGATTCTTGGTGGGTTAAAACGCTGCTGGGTGCAAGGTGATTGAACTGCTGTTTGTTTTTTTTAATGTAGCTGTTTTTTTCCGTAGCTGTGCTCTTTTTGGATACTTCTGTGCAAGAGCTAATTATGCGCGTGGAAATTCACCGGCATTTTAATATAGTTACTTTGTTTTCTTCTTACTGCATTGAGGAAATCAATACCTGGAGTGCAGCCATATGCATGCATGCACGTACAGAGACTCGCACAAACACACGGTTACACACATGGAAGGACACACACACACACACACACACACACACACACACACAGAAAGGCGACGTGTGGATCAACCAAACTTAACAAGGAGAATCCAACATGTGCTACAGCTACGAGATAGCTATTGATTCCTAGTTCACCGTTTGATCGATTTTGCTTTCCTTGGACTGCAGATCGATGGTGACAGTAGAGGTTTTTTGATGGGGTTGAACCCTGGTGTTTGTCTTGCTGTCTCAGAGGGCCTTAGTGTGCTTTGTGCTCTCATAACACACAACTGCCTGAGCCCTGCAGCCGCGGTATTTGGCGGATTTGTACAGAGAGGCTACGGAGGGATAAAGAGAAGGATTTCTCCAAGAGACAAAGAGCCATCATATCATAGAGTGAGCTTCAAGCATGGATCATAAGAGTGTATGATATGATTTTACTTAATCTAGTTAAATATTCATTGCTGTTCCCTCTGCAAACACCATTAAAATTGCAGCTGCTTTTAGCCCAGCATAGCCCCTTAAACCTTGTGTTACTATGTTTATGTAGCTGTAATTTTAGGGACTTTAATCCGAAATGTAATCGATGCACCGACTTAATGACTGAAATGCATGACTCGTAATTACAAAGGGAAGTTTACAACCACTTTATGAGCATAAAAGATACTTTTCATTAACACATTTCTCAAGAACGTATTAGAAATATAACTTTTAGTAGCTCTCTTGGGAGAAGTTTCTCCCTGATTTTAGGGTTTGAATATGAAGCGAGACTCACGTGAGGACATAGTTGACGCTGACTATGCAGTGAGGCCTTGAGGACCGGCTGTTGTGGACGATTGTAGCGTAACTCTGGACCCAGACCCAGCCACCGTGCTTCGCCAGGAAACGATAATACTTAGTGGTGACTTGGCCTTTTACCAGCACTGGAGGAGATAAAAGAATCAGACAGAAGACAGAGATTAAAGTAATTAACGACATGTATGCGTGCGATTGTCTGCACGTGGTCGCTGCAGCAGGTTGCCTAACCACTTAGTGTCTGACAAAAGAAGGTCAGCCAGCCGGTTGTAAAAGCATAATGGAGAGCAGGCCTGTAACTCACAGAGGTGGTGTGCACAGCGGAGGTGGAAGATGTCACAGCTGTGGACGTGATGGTACAGGGTTTTCTCTATCAGGTCCTGGGGCTCATAACCTGTCAGCTCTGCTACCCTGCAGGGGAATTAATGAGCTGTGTTAAGAGTATGCAAAGTGATCCGGGGATATTTCACATTTGTCTGTATTGCTTATGTTTTATGGGACACAGTTTAACCCCATCAGTTTCTCTGAGAACTAATAAATAAAAAGCTGTTTTTACACGAAGCGTGCAGGCAAAAAAGAGCACTTAAACACCTGAGGAGAAGCAGTTCACGAGAGCGACAGCAAACTGGCTGCGTACCTGGAGTCCAGGAAGATGAGTTTCATGTCCAAACTGGCTCTGAACATGAACATGTTGCTGTGCAGCTTGATCTCAGTCACGGCGCTGGGCGGCAGAGAGTGACCCACAGCCACCAAACCAACGTTCTGGTAGCAGCCCTCGAAAGGTGACATGTCCAAACTGTACTGACGGATCTTCAGGTAGCCACTGCAGTGGATCACCTGTGGTGGAGCAGGTAAATGTGGGTAAGTCAATCCCGAAAGGGGACAGTTTGAGAAGTTTGCTGCATGATTTACATGCTTCTGAGTGGAAAATCAGAATTATTAGTCAAACACAAAATCATGCAAATACAAAAAGAAATTTAAGTTCCTGCAATATTAATCTAGGACTCCATGTTTTTTTAAAAATAAATTACTACATTAATTACTTTATTTTAACTAATGTTTTTGCTAATTAATAAATAGTTAATTAAATAACAGGACCCGTGATAAAGCTTCGTTGCTTACCTTGTATCCACCACTGGTGAGGCCTGCGTTTCTTTTTGCCAGCACACATTTCATCCGCAAAAAGAAAGAGCGCTCCATTTCATATTCTGAAGGAGGAGACACATTTAAAACTGATTATTTAAAACAAATAAAAAAAATAAATAAGGCAAAACGAGATACGTTCGCTGTCAGTCTGCGTATTCCTTTGACGCGGTGGTTTGTTTGAAACGTGAATGAATTTCAATGATGAAATGCAACAAAATAAAATGCAAATACATATATATATATATTTTTTGCGTATCGTTAAAGAAAATAAATGCATAGATGAAAAAATGTGAAACGACTTGACTCGTTTCTAAATGGATCCTGCAGGAATACGATGCTGCACGTTTCTTTCCGCTGCAGCCTGACGCAGCGTGCGTCTGCGTCCCATCTCCACACGCATCCGTTACATTTATAATAAGGCGTATGCCGATTCCAGACGAGGTGCAATTTAATCGCAAATAGTCGACATAGATTTGCGCATGGGAAATGTATTTATTTCTTCATATATATATTTTTTAATTATTATAATTATTTTTTTACCTTGGACGAAATGTGAGTGATAGGGCTGATGTGGCGTCAGGACTGCCGTCATCTCGTCGTGGTCGGCGGGGTGGACATATTCATAAATACTGTTCCCAGTCAACTCTACCTGTTGAGAATAACTCAGGTAATTAACAGGGAAATTACTTCCTGGTTGTTGAATTCAAGTGAATTGTGCGGGCTGCGCGAGTTATGCAAAATATGAAATAAATCAAATGTGCAAGCGGACCTGAGACAGTCCTAAATGGACCGACGCTGTCTCTGAAATGTACATGATCTTCCCGTCTGGAGCCACAACAAAGATGAATCCGTCCAACGTCTGCAAATAAATAAAGCACAGTTACCTCTCAGAAAGCTTCGCACCGTCCACCACGGTCTAATAATAATAATAATAATATTAATAATTAATAATACCTGCAGTAAATGAGATCCCAGCTCTCGTCCAACATTATCCAAAGATCTTGTTCGACTTGCATGGCCCCAAGCCTCACCCAAACCTGGACACAAATAATAGTTTGTTTAGATTTTGTTTAGATTTATATTAATAATTAAACGCTACATTTCTAGATATTGGTTATAAAAATCTACGTTATTATTATTATTATTATTATTGCAGTTAGCTTACTAAAAAATAAAAAAAGGCAGTGTGTGTGTGTGTGTATGTGTGTCACACACCCTCACATGGACACACACACACACACACCCTCGAGCCAGAGGCGTGCCTGTTTAAAAAGGCCTATTTAGTGTTAAAGCATTTACAGTGCGCGTCGCACGCCGCGGAGGCTAAAGCTCATCAGCCCGCAGGTGTTTACAAGGTGCCTCTGATGGCAGAGCTCACGCAGCAGCACCGCGTTTCAAATGAATCACGATGCTGCAGGAAATATTTGATTATTGTTGTTGGTGTTACTATATTTAAAAAGTTGAATTTAAATGTAACGACGAATATGTCCGTCTATAGTTCATTATTTTTTCTTTCTGTAAATCCATCAGTGTGTGCCACTTTGCTCCACACCCTCCCCAGTTAAAGTGGAAACAAAGCAAGGATCCAGCGCTGCTCATTGAAATTCATTCGCTCTCATCAGAAATCTCATGGAGCTCCTGTATCATCAATAAATTAGGTGTTCAGTCTCCCCTGCTGTAAATGAAAATAAGTCTGTGTCGCTGTCGGACACGTGGCTTAATATCGCCTCTACAGATGAGATGATGCAGGGAGAGGGACCTTACAACAGAACACGACGTGTTTGAGCTGAACGATACAGAATATTAAAAACTCCAGCCTCATCCTGTATATATATATATTTATATATATATATATATATATATATATATATATATATATATATATATATATATATATATATATATATATTTATTTATATATATATATATATATATATATATATATATATATATATATATAATATATATATATATATATATATATATATTTCATCCTCCTGTCCGTCTTATATAGTTTTGTGTTACATGTTCTGACAGCAAAATAGTCCACCTGTCTGTTACTTATGATTTGATTTCACGGAGCATCATTAATAGCGTTTTTCTTCTCGCACACGTGAGGCTGTGCATGTGGGACCGTGTGTGTGTGTGTGTGTGTGTGTGTGCGCCTCCTCCTTACATGGCTCCGCGTGATTAGGAGGCCGTGCAGGGCCTTTATTTTGTCCTAATTGGTACGTCTTGTTCTCGGTCACGCAGTGACAGAAACCTGCAGAGACCTGTATAAAAGATGGCGTCTCCTTTAGACACACCGAATTAAAAACGATCATAATCCATTTAAGACTCCCCGTAGATGGACGAGAAAGGGCTGTAATGCTCCTGTAATGTTTCTGCATGGTTTAAGTGAGTGTGTGTGTCCTCGGCGCGGCCGTGTTAAGACATACGTTTCATTTTTATTTGCTTTTTTTTTAAAGTCTCCCATAAAACGAATGATTTCTCATATTTAATAATTATAGTCTCACTATTTTATTGGCACAATTTAGCTAAATTATATTTCCACTATTTTTTTCCCAATGATTTTAAACTATTTTATCACAGAGCCTAATGTTGGTGTGGATTCGTTTAGCCTCTAGTTTATTTCTTCTTTAGAATAAAATCCTAACCATCCAGTAAGTTCATGACGACAAATTAGAAGTGACATCAGGAGAAACGTGTGAGCAGAGCTGGATGTTTAAACTCTCTCTCACCCTGAGGGAAAACGATTCTCATCTTCAGGTAACTCGTTGTCAGTCTTATTATGGAGGCTTTGTCCAGCTGGGAGGTGATGGCGGACGGCAAAGGCAACATTTTAGCCAGTTCGTAAAATTCACTGTTCTCCTTTTCCCGTCTAGTCCTTGCGGCCGTTTTGGATTTCTCCTTCATTTTCGGCGCCTCAGTCACTGTATCCTTCCTCCTCGGCGTGAGACGGCGGTCATTCAAATCAGCGCTTGGACTGATTCCTCTCCGCTTTGCATCCTTTTCATTGCAGATTTCTTTTCTTCTTTTTTTTTTACTTATACATATATGAACTAAGGAAAGCTGGAGTTTTAATACAAATGGATGAATCCAAAGAAAGTGTGAATATCCCTGGTTACTCCTGATGGCGGTCACTGACACTTCAGCTGGTTGTTAGTTAAACCTCCACGGTGCTGCAGCCGCGGGATTTCATCCATGACCTGCGGGAACACACGAACAAACAACGTTATTACCCAATGCTTTTTGGCCTGCACGGTCTTTGCGCTCCCACTGACACCGGACGTGATGTAACTGACTGCTGTGTTATTTTGACGCGTGCCTGGTGCAGGCCTGCATGTAGGATGGAGCTGGCTGCGGAAAAGACAACCGTGTAGATTATTTTACACACCAAACAACAGTTTGATTCATTAAAAATACACATATCATATTCTGTCTTCATATCAGCACATGCAACATTAAACCAAACAAGTGAACATGTTTGTGGCGCCGCCAAAAAGCAGCAAAATCAGCACGATGAGATGTTATAATCCTAAATGTAGATCAGAAATAGGCAGATTAATTTCTGACTTTTACTCTCAGACAAGCTCGCCCTGCTGATCAAAACAATGTGGTGAACTGCAAATATGTCCACGTTTAATCTGGCCACCAAAGCCAGCCTCTGAGATTCATCCCGCAACAAGCCAAACTTTTGCCACAGAGATGAAATCGCTCTGCATTTTGCGTTTTGTGTCAGATTAAGCACAGCAGAAGGCGTCACGTCGCTGATCGCTGCAGTAGCAGACTATCGAGGAAATGTCACTTGATCCACAACACAATCTGTGAAACCTGCGCACACACACACACACACACACACAACTGTAACATAATCTCACCTCACTGGCTCATTTTTCACTTGTTCTAAGGAAATATATTTTTTTAAACATCCAGTTAAAGTTGACAGACTTGTTGAGACAGATATATTTGCAGTATTCCTACCCCGCGCTGCATTTCCCTACGTCTGAATCGATCCTGTGGCCTTACTGGAAGCCTGCTGGGAATTTCACCTGTCCTGAAACGGGTTCACCAGTCGTCCCAGTTAAGTTCGGTCTCAGCTCCTCGTGGATTTCCACCTGGAAAGGCGAACGGGCCGTGCGCTGCATACACCTCTCCAAATTATAAGGACGCGCAACGAGTGGCATTCGTGCCCAACAAGCCTCCTCTCCTCAACTATCTCAATGTCCCTCTCCGGAGCCGCTCGGGACCCGCCCACAGTGTGCCCACATCGCTCTGATTGGACGGAAGCGCCGAAAGTCGCTCGGTGATTGGACACTTACCGTGGGCGTCAACTCGGTATACGGCTAGGTATGCGCGGCACTTGGCCGTGCCCGATGTGAGCTTAGAAGTGATCTTGTTGTGTTTTTGTTTTTCATTAGCGTGGAGATCACGGATCAAGCTGAAATAAATGAATAAATCCGCATAAAATAGAACAGCAAGGGGAAGTTCTGCAGGTGACAGGCTAAATAAAAGCTGCGGATGCCTCCACGACAGTGATTATTTCACAGGACATGTCCAGAATAAAACAAGAACTGTTATTATTTATGAAAAAGAAAGCATTCCTTCATTCCCACAATTAAATCAGCGCACCATTAAAGAGTTTTCATCAGGTTCTAGGTCATTTAAAATCCGAGTTTTCCGTCATCGACCTCAGTGGAAAATGTTGGTTTACTTGGTGGAATTACTCCCTCGGAAAAAAAAAGCTTAATAAATCCAACATTTTATTCAAAATAAATCACTTTTCACGATTCACTGGCTGACACAAATATTAAACGGGGCAATCTGGTGAAATGTAGTCGCAGGTTTTGTGACGTTTTCTGACAACAAACAGAAACACGGCGAAATAAAATAAATCTATGAATGCTCTCCTCGCGCTGCTGCTCTTATTATTATTTTTTAAATAATAATAAATAGATCTGAGATCCTCCCCTTCCACTTTTCAGCCTGATATTAACATTTAAAAGCTCTCTTTATTTTTTTTTACTGAACTGCGCACCACTGACCAAAAACTCGGAGCTGCTCACCTGTTTTAGTCGTTAAACGTTTTTCCACGTGTTTCCGGGTGGATTTCCCTCCTCTGGAGTGAGCACCTTTTTTGTTCCATAATTTCTCAGCATTCAAGAGTTTATTGTCAAACGTGTAGATGTAGTTTTATTAAAACAGAAGTAGCTCTATTCTCTTCAGGGGCGATGTATTTATTCTTGGAATTGAAATCTTGAGGTTGAATTTGCATGATTTATTTATTTATTTCTGTATTTTGCACGTGAAGCCCACTGGACTAGGTGATATTTCTAGTTTACCTTCTTCCATCAAGTTAGCCCGTTTTGTCTTCAGCTATTTTATTTATTTGTTTTAATTTATTATTTTTTGCCAAATCCAAATGCAGAAACAGTTTAGACCCCAACGAAAGAGAGAAAGAGAGAGAGTGGGTGAGCAGTGCTCCGAGTCCAGAGCTCATGCAATAGTTTGGTGCCCGTCAAACACGTTTATCTGAGGATTAATTTCCATGGTGTGAATCAGATGAGAGCGCCGCGGCGCATGTAGTTTTTTAATTAGATACCGGGAGCTCAGATGGAGGAGGGAGGGGGGTTGCTGGTAAGAGCAGCGGGCGCGGTGACGGGGGCGCGGACGCATGACGGTGAGCTCATTACGCACATAATTAGCCCTTAAATTGATGCTGCATCCTGCCATAATTGGAGATCGTCCTGCTGCCTGGGAACAGATATCTGCATGTCTCCTTCCTTTTCCTTTGTGTGTGTGTGTGTGTGTGTGTGTGTGTGTGAGGGAGGGAGGGAGATAATGGTGTCTAACTAATGGCTTCTACATGGACTCAAAATAGGCTCTACCTCTCTATTATTTTCTCATTTCTGAGAGATAAAAACAACAAATTGGCAATTAGACGACAGGCCCAGATGCTGACTGGTCTTAGGTTCCCCCCCTAAACAACATGTTACCACATCTTTCACATCTGATGTTTCCAAAAGAGGTGTTCATTATCATGTCTTTGAAGTTAACACGAGCTCAGATATATTAGTAATCCCGGTCTGTGACCAATCCCATGTCACTGGATCTCATTTCATTTTTTTACAGGAGCCATGTAGGTCAGAGGTCACCGTGGTTTGTTCACTCCAGGTCCTTCTGCATGCAATTTATTATTAAGACAATCAACTCTCCTGTCACATTTGGTGCCACGCACCTGATTTTCTTGCAAGCAACAACGCTCAGACAATCAGCAGCTACGGTTCGAGCTTCCTGTCATCGGCGTCCCCTTTGCAGTGACACACAGGGATTGGGAAGTTCTCTGAGGGTATGAGCTCCAGGCAGCTGGTAGAAGATTTACCCTGCCCGGACATCCTGTTAATGCCCCACCACAGGCTGTCACAACAGGGGGGCTCGCTTTGCTGTCCTTCCAACCCCTCCCTCCCTTCCACCAGGGTCTTACCCATCTTTCCATTTTTATTGTGTGTGTGTGTTTTTTTCTTTTTGTCTCACAAATCACACTTCTCTGTGGGGAACCGGGCCTGAATTCTCCCCAGCATGAAAAAAAAGTAACAAGAGCGAGAGGGGCAGGTTAGTGAAGGTTATTGAGGGAAAGGATTCGAGTGGGAAGAGGGTGAGAGGATGGAGGCAGGCGCTGTCAGTCAACATTTCCCCTAATGAGCTCTCATAATGACACTGTGTTTCATGGTCTGGGTAATGGTGCCCTTGAGCAACGCACTTAAAGAAGCATTATTAGTGGCATCTGAGCAGATAGACCGAAGGTTCAAGATCCAGCACTTGATTCTCTTCTTTTATTAATTATTTCATTTCCGCGTAGCTGGCACGAATTTGCTCAGGTAATCCTAGACGAGACAAAAAAACAAAACAGAAACCTCGTGACATAAATGAGACGTGAAAGTAGTTTAAGACTTTTTTTGCTGCCTTTGCTGAGGTTTTGAGATTTATCTCTCTCAGACTTGCGTCACCACTAAATACAGTGCAGGTACTCTAAAAGAGTAAAGCTCTGATTTAGTGCTCCAGTCCTGTAACTATAAAAACAAGTTTGTCTTTTTAGCCCACGCGTTTTTCTTCTTTGTCAAAACCTGGCATCTACATTTTTGCAGCTCGACTGCCCACATCTATGTCAGAGGTGTGTTATGCTAGCAGTGGCTAGTTTAGCCTTGAGCTGCTAGACTCTGCTAGATGAGGAGTGGGCTACAGAGGTCTGGTAAGCTCACCTCGAGACTCTTTTCATTTCCAAACTTGCAGTCTTCAGACCCAACTGACTGCTTACCAGATTTGGCACGGCTCTCTCTGGAGCCTCAAATTGTTTTTATACAATTTATTTTTGACACACGCAGCCCACAAGACCTGTAAACAGACTTCAGTGTGTAAAATCAGCGGAGTTCCCATTTAAAGCCTTCAAAAAACGAAGCACCAACATACCTCTCCAGAAATATTCTATCAGTGCCTGAGGATAAAGGTACATTTTCACTGGAAGTGAACGGGTTGTTGCTTGATAACTGACTGCCAGGTTTGCCCAGATGTGTTAACCAAAACAGTCCCAGCTCCAGACTGCAGTACACGACACACAGCAGTAACATACCGCTTCAACCAAAGCATATTGCTGGTTGTTTTATGGCATTAAAAACGTGACTTCCCTAGAAAGTCGAAAATGAACGAGAAACACTGGAGAAAGTGATCAATAAATGTCAAACATGTAAATTAAAACGGTGTTGCCTGTGTTAAAATGTAACATGGGGTGATCGTACGGCCTCATGTCTTCCATTTACAGTGGCTTAATTTATCTGTGGACCCACGCTGCCATGGAGACCCTCCTCTGTATTAATAACATATTCTCCTCTTCTTCTGTCTCTCATATTTCTCCTTTTATACCCTCAAGATAACTTCATCAGGGGCTAATTTCACCTCCAGTTCAGATTCAAATAACTTTATTAGATGTAAGATCATATATATATATATGTGTGTGTGTGTATATATATATAGGGGAATGAGATATATACGGTGTCTGTATGTGGATGGGGGAAAAGACTGTATGGAAAATTTAATATTGTGGAAACGGCAGAAAGATGTTAAAAAAGGACGCAGAGATGAAAAACAGCCGATTCTAAATGTGTTAGTCAAAGATTTCACAGAACGAGTGAAAAAAGCAATGAGACTGAGGCACCATGTCGGGTTACACTCTGTGCTCCGAGATTGAAACGGTTGGGCATATGTAAACAGGCTGCATGTTTGACCAAGATTTGCCAGTTGTGTTTTCTGTAAGCTATTACTGACTCTTTGTGTTCTGTTTTCCCTAAAAGACGGAAATATTATTTAGTACTCCCTGCCTCCTCGAGCTGTTGGTTTTGAACCAGCCATTTTATTTGGAGAGCGAGTGGCTGGACATTTTATATTGTGTTCTTTTCCTCCCATTATCGGTGACTCTTTCCCATCAATCCTTGCTCTCTGTGTCTCTTTCTGCCAGGCCCTTCACTGAGCCCATCTGCTGTGTGCGAGCGTTAATTAACCACACTGCCATTTCCTCTGTGTGTGCTGCGTTTGAAGGTGCTTAGAGTACACGAGTCAGACCCGCAAGTTCATCAAAATGCTAATTCGGCCCAAATTAAAGTTGTGATTAACATTACACAGTTTCCTGTGCAGACAAATTGATCCTTCCACGAGCCGCTTCTCTCTCTCTCTCTCTCTCTCTCCTCTCTCTGGGTGATGAGTGTCTGGGGAAAGAGAGACTTTCCTCTTGGGTGTTCTTGTCATCATCGCCAAAGTGGAAGAAAAACAGGAAAACAGCCCACAGACGAAGCTGTGAAGATTTGTGTGAGGACGACTTGTGCCCAAACGCTAACAGTTTTATTTATAACATAAACAAAAATACGCGTTGTCTTTCGACTCTGCCTTTCTAATAATTCACACGCACGTCAATCCACATTTGTTTGTGTGCATGTACAGTACCTGTGGGTATGCCCCTGCGTCATCTCAGACCGTGTACATATGTGAGAAACCAATAAGCTGTGGCTCTGATGCAGTGACACAGTTCCAACTATATTTACCCTGCTCTCCAGCTGCCTCTGCACCTCCCAGAAACACGGAGACAAGGCCCGGAGAGGTTAAAAACCCATTAAACATTCAAATAATGGATTTATTTTTTTGTTTTGTTTAAATTCATTCTTTTCCCCCTTCATCACTCTGCCTGTGACTTCAACAGCTTTGAGTTTTACACATTCTCACATTTCTGCCGCTTAAAAGCTGCAAAACGTCGAGCACGAAACACGATTGTTGTGCTGAAAGGCAGATTAGCAGCCTCTCTAACAGGTTAGCTCGGCTAATTCGTGAGGCAAGACAACCTAGGTGGTAGCCATATGTTTTTTTTCTCTCCCTAGAACAACAGCAGCTTGACATTCCCGATGTGTAAATGACAGTGGAATGCTTATTTAGGTACGTACTGTAGCCTCTCTTACACACACACACACGGATAAACTTCTCGCGGTAATGAAAGCCCCTGGCGTTCATCACTCTGTCTTAAGCAGTGGTTATTGAGGCATTAAATATGTCTACACAGGGCTCAGTGAAAGGCTGCCAGATCAGTGTTCTCCTCTGAGGGGGGGGCTCTGTTTGCATACAGACAGGTTGGGGGATTGGGAACGTGCACCGAATGGAGCCTGGGAGTCGTAACTGGGTGCCCACCACTGTGGTGTTAGCGCCATTATGGGATGTCACTGTGGGAGAACTGCAGCTCTTCAGCAGGATTACTGAGATTCTTGCTGAAATTGAGCGGAATTGGAAATGTGGCCGACGGATTCTCTCCAGAGTGATGCGTGCATGTTACTGCCACACACACACACACGCACGCACACAGCTTTACGCTCGCGTTCAAACAAATGCAAATGTGCATTTACGAAAACATTTAGCCACAGCAAGAATTCTGATGATGCTGGTGCTTGTAAAAGTAAAAGTATGCAGGCCACTACGGGAGGATTTGAGCAAATGTTTGATCGCTGAGTTTTCCCCCTCGCTCTTTTGTTGTCATTTCTCCTTGCAGCACGGCAACAGATGCAAAACACCCCTGGTGCATACCTCAGTAGTCTCTACTGTCTTTGATGCATGTTTGCGTACTAGAAAATGTGGTGGCTCGTTGTGTTTTCACAAACCCTGCTTGCAAACCAAATATTCCAAAAGGGACAATACAAATTTGAATTGCATTAAAATGAAGTGAACTGAAATGACTCGACGATGTAAAATTAAACGCTGACTGCAACACTGAAACCATGTGCAACAGCAGCTCATGTATGGGAGCATTATTATTTTTTTATGGTCCTGTGGTGGACAGTAGCCACCAACAGCGTCTGACTCTTGGCACAAGAAAGGGCCTTTACACCTCAGTAGCCTCCTTTCTAATGGGTCTGGGGGTCAATGTGCTGAGGCCGCACTCCCTCCTGAGGTCCCTTCTCCTGAGTCATAAAATAAACATGCTGGGTGCGACCCTGGTGAGGGTGAACATTAACACCCCAGACGTTGGCCCCGGGGGTCATCAAGGGGTCAGCAGCCTGTGGTGGAGGGAAGGCCCGGAGATTATTCTTCCACGCTGACAGCCGCACTGCCACGGCATCGGTGTGTGTAAGAAACCCACCCTCCGAGTGTTATGTAAATTCTGCCTGAAGGATTAATGGTAGCAACACTTTGTCTTTTAGGTCAAAGTGGTGTTTTTTGGTCTCTTGTTTACTCCGAGCAGGAGGACTGAAGATTTAGAGACGTTAGTTATGGGTTTAAGTTAAGGTAGAAAATACTTTTTCCTTTTAAACATTCTCTCTTAAAATTCAACTAATTTTTAAAAATCACTTTTACATATGTTTATTGTGTTTAGTGTGATGGAGCTTGTGCCAAAAGCTGTTACGTTGCACTTCATGAAAATCAAACAACCACAAATAAAAACATTCATTCGCTTAAAGTTGCAATAACTGCTGTTTTTTTTTTTTTTTTTAGCCACATCGCGGCTGAGGAAACTAGCTGCGAGCACAACTTTGACATATTATTTATTACCTTTTTAAGTACAACTTTTGCGTTGATTTGGAGCCTCGTTTATCGCCCCCCTGGTGAATGTAACTCCAACATTCGCTCTCCTTTTAGCCCTGCTTTGCTCTCCACCCACTCCTGTCTGTTTGTTCGGCGGCTAAACGCTCCGCTATGCTCAGCAGTCGTTTGCCGCTGATACAGTAGTCAGTGCGGAGAGCCTTTTTACTGAAAAAAGCTGCGTGTCGTGACCAAAAACAACACTGTTGAGAGAAGAGTGAGAGAACTAAAACAGGTTAGAGGCCTAAAACAAATCAAAGAGCTGAAAGACACTAAAATGCCCCTTAGAGTTGGGGGTAAATGCAGAGTTGGGTGATATTTTTTATTTTTTTTATTTCTTTTTTCTAGTTCAACAACCCCCTTTTTTTTTCTTTTTTTTTACCTGCAATCCATTGTAACTATAAAAATATCGATTTTAGCCACCCTGAGTAACAGCCAGTAGTGCTCATGATTCCCACTAGTACATTTCGAGTTTCGTGTTTTCATGAATTGTTTTGTTGCATGTCACAGGTCCAGAAACCAGAAGAGGCAGAGCAGAGTGGCGTGAGCCTCCCCCAGCAGTGCCGCCCTGGTGCATTATTCAGCCTGGCATTCACCCTGACTGCGGGGAGCCACAGATGTCAGACATGGCTAACCAGCTATTGTAGAGACCAGGCACGGACATCGGGCCTGCCAAGACTGGCCAGACTTGAACTAGATATTCCATATTGACATTAAGAAAGATGGAAAGGCAGAGTGAAATCTAAGAAATGATTGACATCCATTGAGAGAGAGGTCAAACAGGACTTGTAAGTAATTCTTAAGGTTTGTTTTGGATTTAGTGAAGTGCGTTGTTTGGTTGTGATTGTATATTTCTGCCTACATTGTAAATCTTGGGTTTCTTGGCTAACAAAGGCAGTGTGAGGAACTATTTTCAAAGTGTGTTTGTCCTTATTCTATAGCCAGAATTACTATCCAAGAAAACACAACAGAAAGTCAGGATTTATAAGCAAAGTACAAGCTGTAGGATTTATTTGTCCTTTTAGCCTATCCACAATGAGCTTATAAAACCTCCCCCTGCAACAATTAGAGGGACATAGATCACATTCTTGCCTTCGCAGAGGCCAGATAACACCATAAGGCTTTGGGACATCTCATTCTCATTGGGAACGGTCTGGAAGATGCTTTACTAGATGGATTTATATGTGGCCTTCGCTGCTTCCCAGTGATTGAATGTCTGTGTGCATGTGTTGAGCTGACTCTGTGTGGATCTGTCAGGGGACTCATAAGGCAGGTTTGAATTAGGCATGAGATAGGAGGAGGATGTGTGTGTGTGTTTGTCTCTGAGTACTTTATGGTGAAAGAGCGTGTAAATAGTGACCGGAGACAGATGTGGTCTCATCCCTGAAAGGCAGAGGATAAAAAATTATTGGGACAAGACCTTAGGATCAGGGCAGAGCAGGACATTTCTCAAGATGACATACTTCCAGCATGTTATCGTGGAAAAGGAGAAACATGTAAATGGCACAAACACAGAGTCTCCTTTCTCTATTTGATGGCATTACTGGCTGATAATATCCCGTTGCACAAAGTGAAACCGAATCTGTGAAAAGTTCACACAATCTTTTTCATCTGTGCAGCTCTACAGCTTCACCTAAGAGGTTGGCTATAGCTCTAAACACCACAAAACCTATAAAACACGAGCTGGAGAGTTGTGAGAAACATAAAAGAAGTTCCTTTTAATGTAATATTGATTTACAAACCGCATGTTAGAACACCTCCCGGTCATGGGTCATTACTTTCAACCCCTAACGAATTGCGCTGGGTGCTGAACTGGAGCCAGTGCACATGAGGCACTCTGCGTTTTTTAGATCCACATGCATGGGTTTTGGGTGTCTTTGTGTCTAGACAGTAGCAGCCTGAGAGCAAAAGCTTAAACTAAAGAAAGTCATTATACAGCAGTGAGGTGAAGCAACAGTATCTTGGTAAGAACTGGTGACAAAGTGCTTTTAATCAGTGCCTCCATGTACAATTATAACCATGCAATCTTATACTTAAAGTCACATGTCTTTGTTTTAATATTACATTTTAGATATGATGACAGGCTGTGGGGAGATTATTGGATTAGCTGTCAAGATCTCGCAGCCTCTGACGTGTGTATTCACTGATGCCATCCGAGCACTTTTACATGCCCATATTGATTAGTGCAATTAGAACAATTAGACAAAATTACTGTCTGTGTTTTGACCTCACAACACAGTGTTGTGACAACAGAGACAGCAACGGGGGGAAATTATACCAATTAATTTGTTTCACTCGGGTAATGTTTTGATGGTGCTAAGTGTCAGAAACAAAAGCAAAATGTTGTGAGAAACAGCTCATCCCTAACAGGGATTTCTTTTTTATTTGGATTGGTTCGCTGACAGCAAACACAATCTATTTGCATCAGACTTAGTAAGGAATAAAACAACAAAGTTCTATACTTATTTCCATCATTGTCTCTGGCATTTAGACAGTCCAATAACCTTTATCAAGACGTGCATTCAGCGACATTATTAGAAATAAGAACAAAGAACAAGAAAACATGAACAAATAAAGTGACTGATTTTAAGAGACCAGACAAGTTAAAATATATATATATATATATATATGTACATATATATGGAAAAAGAAGAAGAAAGAAGCCATATCATAAAAGAAAATAGTTGGGAAATAAGTTTAAGATCAGCAAAGTGGAACTTAGATTATTGAAAGAAATCCTGATCTCCACATCCTGTAAAGGAAAACTGCCAACATTTTACTTTAAGACTCCTTATTGAGTGTTCATAAAGAGGATATAAACAATCATTAAATGGTTCATAGCACAACAGATATAAGGCTATAAATATCAGCATTAACACATGAATGAATTATGTGTCTCCTGTGAAGACATATTTAATATATTTACAACATGTGTTACTGTATTGTTCAATTACACGAAAGCACATATATGTGCTTACACTGAAGTGTGTAACCACTCATTAAATGCTTATAAACTGCAAACATTAATTTTGTAAATATGTAATTCAGCTGCAGAACTAAAAACAGTGTTGTCGTATTATACTAAATTGTGATGCATTTAAATTGCAGTATGTTTGCTGTTTCAGGTCTGATGATGGCAAATCAGTTTTCCTGTATTTGCATTGTAATCTATTCAAATCTGTAAATCTATTAAATATTTTCTTCTCTATTCCACAGTTAAAAAGCAACACTGAGGCTTTCAGCTGTCTTAAACTAGGATTTCTATAAATAAACAAGTAAAACTTTTCTCCATCAGAACTTTATCATTGGCTAAATGGAGAGCGCTGTGAGGCATTCTTTAGACCCTTGTGGTTAGTAGAGAAAATATGACAAAAAAAAAACATAAAAGAATAAAAAATCTGGAGGTTGGAATACGGCTCGGGAAGACCAAAGTATTCTGGCTGCGGCTTTAGAAGTGGTCAGAGTAATTGCAGAAGTCATTTATTTAAGTAAAACACAATTAAGAGCATGCTTTTTATCCTCAATCATTCGAAAAAACAAATACCCTGGAAACTAACCTTTCACTGTACCTCTCATCAGACAGCCTGTACTCACGCATGCAAGATGCTACGGCGAATATGGCTCCCATTTACATTTTAATTCACCTACTGATAAATGCTTCCACATGAGACTTTCACTCCCGGAGGAAAGTCGGTCTTCGTCGTCAAACTATTATTATGTGTTTAGAGGCGTACCCAGTGTACATATGGTGTTTTTCAGACATTCATAGCCACCAGCCGACCAACAACAGCAATACCAAGACTCCTATGACAAAAAAAAACATAAAAGAATAAAAAAATCTGGAGGTTGGAATACGGCTCGGAAGACCAAAGTATTCTGGCTGCGGCTTTAGAAGTGGTCAGAGTATTGCAGAAGTCATTTATTTAAGTAAAACACAATAAGAGCATGCTTTTTATCCTCAATCATTCGAAAAAACAAATACCCTGGAAACTAACCTTTCACTGTACCTCTCATCAGACAGCCTGTACTCACGCATGCAAGATGCTACGGCGAATATGGCTCCCATTTACATTTTAATTCACCTACTGATAAATGCTTCCACATGAGACTTTCACTTTTTTTCCATATCACATGCAAATTTCTTGCAGTAACGCCCACCTTCATGCTTTTGTTTTTCCTGTGGTAGCATAGCATTTACATTTCATGAGCTCGCTTCTTTTTTTTTCTTCCCCTTTCTTTCGTCCCTCAGCATTGACTTGTCAGTGGGCTGATTTACTGGGCCAGTCATTTCCATGCAGGTCAGTGGCTGAGACGCTCTCTCCCTGCTGCAGATGAATATTTACATGGCAGTTAACAGGTGGCGAGTAGTTTAATGGTGGTAATTGCTCCGTGGCACGTGTAGCAACAGAGGAGGTGTGTTGCTTGGGGCTGTCCCGTTTCTGTGATGATGCATCCCTTGGGATATGTGTGCCTCTGTGTGTGTGCGCGCACCATATTTTATGCATTTAAAGGTGACTTATATGATGCCCAGACTATATTCCAAGTTAAAAAAAACAGCATGTCTGTGGTATGATGCAATAACACTTTACATTCATAGCAAAATAAGTGTTTTTCTTTACCGATGATGGTGGTTCGTTTTTAGCACTGCTTGATATTTGTGTTTAGTTTCCATCTAGTGTCTAAAGACCCATCATGTACCCTAATGAATCTTTGATCTTGTAGCAGAAGACCAAGCCATACAAACCGCTTCCTATAGTTGATAAGATAGAGATATATACCTTTTATAGATCCGTTATTTTGCACTAGCTTTATTTTTTGCTCCTCAGCGGAGAGAGATTAGGTTTTATTGTCTGTCTGACAGCCATGCAAATGTTAAAGCGCTGGAATGTTCCACAAAGCGTAGCAGATGGACATGACAAACCCCTCCTTCTCACTCTCAAGGAACATGACATCACCACATATGGCCGCAGTGATTGATTTAATGTCCTGGTGTAAAATCAACTTTAATACACTGTCAGAAAAACAGAATGTAAACTGTTCTGTCGCTGTTCATTCACATTGATTATACTTAAAGATTTCTTAATAATGATGACGGACGGCAATGCTATAAGTAAGGCGATTCAGCCCTGCTCAAAAAGTCAAACATTGCCGTAAGCAGATGGTAAAAAAAAAAAAAAAAATGCTAATGCCAAATCAAAGTGGGAGAGAAAGAGAGATAGATGACGATGATGGAGAGAAAAGCAATAGGATGGATATGCAGTTTGAGACACAGAGCAGAAGCTGGGAAGCTTGTCTTGTCCTGCTGTGTGTCTGGCAGATTGCTATGGAGCCTGTCATTGCAACCAGCGGGGTGTCCAGCCACTACATGGCATTCAGCAGGGGAGGTGAATAAATCACTGGAACACACACAGTCCAGCTTACAATTCGCCTGACAAAGCCAAGACTGCCCTCTATTCGCACCTATACTTTACAGCTAAAGAACCAGCATTATGCTGACAGGTAAAGTGGCACCATTTATTTGATTGATTGGACACCAAGAAGCAAATATCATGGATAACACGAAGGTTGTTTGTCAGGTCAGATGTTAAAAAATAAGTAGACGCTCAATCAAAAAGTAGAAACCAAAGAATATTCAACAATATGCTGTCACCTCAGCGACATGTTCATGCACAAACTGCTTATGCAGGTTGAGGTTTGGCCCTGACATGTTTGTCCACGGGGTGGTGTGTAATTTGGGGGTCCTAAAGGAAAAGTGTGGTGCCCCTTGAATCCCAAAGTCCGACCCATTTTTCTATAAATAAACTTTCAAAATTAAGTAAAGCAAAATACGCAAAGACAGGCTTGTGCACTGCCTTCGGGTTTGGACTGGGTTGTGGATGAATGTTCTCTGAGTAATATTATCATTTTCAGGAAAGCTTCTTGTTTAACTAGGAGCAAAGCTCTTACAGTATTTGTTAAGTTTATTAATCCTCACCGTAGCGATTCCTTGATGACAAATGACAGGAAGTGATGTTGAATTTCTGCATCACATGGTTAACTGTGTGTTTTGTGCTCACCTCACAGAATGTGTTGGCACTGCATGAATATAAATAAATAAAATCGCAGCACTAAAGATAGCCGGATAAAATGAGCTGTTTGGTGTTGTAAACGTTCTCTTCTCGTAATATTTATGTCTTCTCGCAGAGCATTTTACATCCAAATGATTAACCTGTGAAACAGCTTTGTTCCACCTCATAAAACATAAACTGTCCTGCAGATCAAGTTTCACAAATGTCCTTCGGGTTAGCTGACATTAACGTTACAGGGTGGGAAACTACCAAATCTTTATGAGAAAATTAGAGATGTTCTGGGGTGTTTTTCTTCTTAGTATGTCTTTAACGCTTTTATACCGACCCGCTTATCATAGCAGTGGTCAGTAAATCCCAAATCCCAGGCTTCAAAGCTTTTCTTCAGAATTTCTGTTAGTGATACCTCAGATATAAAGTCCATGATTTTCTATAGATTATCGTTTGGAGAAACTTTGAGATCTAATTGCATCTTTGCATGTTTTGATCCTTCTGTGTCATCTGTCCTCCCACACTAACAATGTGCAATACTAACAACATACTCAAAAACTGATTGTGTGAATCCAAATCAGAGTTAAGGGAAGAACTTTGCTTGACATAAGCAGAGTTTGGCACATTTGCCTGACTCATGATAAACAATAAAGTCTCAAACCCAGTTAAACAGCATTTTAATCAAAACATCCATTAAAGTTCACAAAGGGAATTGATCAATTCATTTGTATTATTCTCAATAATTTTAGCATATTACAAACATTGCACAGCTCTGAATTTTCTCTGATGGTTCAGCAGGTTTACAGTCTGCACTACAGACACAGCAGGTTATTAACTATGAAATAAACTAAGCCATGTGAACTCCACATCCCATTCAGATGATAAATGTCACATGTACAACTGTTAACGAACTAGGGGAAATCTGGAGCTGTGCGGTTCCAAGTTCACATGCTCCATTTCAGAGACAGACTTAGAGGGCACAGAGATGTCAGTGTCACCTCGTTTTATCCTGGAATGCAACAAGGAAAAGCACGAAAACCCTGCAATTGGGCCAGAAAATAATAGACTGTGTCCCTGGAAAGAGTGGCGCGTTGGTTTGGATTGAGGAACGGCTGTGATGAGGAAGAAGACAAGCATGTATTTACACGAGACACCCACACAGGCCTCCATAATCAATCTTCCAATCTCTCAGGGTGCCGACTCAGCCAAGAATCAGTGTGTGGGATGGAAGTCATGGTAAACAGCATGAATCTTTGCCAGCAGTCTATTTAAAATCTTTATTTATCCACAGAACTGCAAATCTTTTCCTGCAATGTCATACTAAACATAAAAGTTATGCACATTCTGGCATTTAGGGATTTCTGTTTGCCATCTTAACCACGGTCGGATGACAAAATTTCCATTTCATCAAAGAGTCTGCAGAGATAAGATACACAGGCTTAGGACTTGAAGCAGGAAAAACAAATTCTATTACAATTTTTAAACATACTTATATGTTTTACCTTTTTTCAGTGATAAATCTTTTTTTTTTTTTTTAGAGTTAAGTGTGCAAAACTGGTAACTTCACTCTGAGGAGGAGCAGTCACTGCTGATGAACGAGCTGTTGTAGGTCAGGAAATGGCAGTGTCAGTGTGAAAACTAATTGCTCTGAAAACCACAACGATTTCTGTACGTCACATACACAAGATACATTTAGAATGGACGCATATGGCAGGCTTGGAGTTGTTGGAAGCAATCCCGCCTCCTTGAAATTATATGTCTATATTCAAATAATTTGCAACAGTATGACTGGGAGCATTTCAACATGAACACGTGGCAAGATGTTGACAATGTACGGCTTTATTAAACTTTTTTATGGTTAAGTGTAGGCACTGGCATTATGTCATGGTCTTAGTTTATTAAGAAAAACATTCCCAGTGATTTGAGACAAAACATGTTAATGAACATTCAAACATAACCACAATATTTTCCCAACCAAAACGATGCCAGTACCTAAACCTAACCACAGACGAGTCTAGACTGCTTCACAGTCCTGAGCTTTGTACAGCTACCTTCCACCCAGCCAACTCCCCATGACTACAGTGTGGTACAAAAACGTAGCGCTTCATTCGCTCAAGTGAATGTTGCCAGCGATTACATTTGTCACCACAATGAAACTGGGACAGTTGGGAACGAGGAAAAACAGTGGATAGTGTTATATAGAGATAATTTTTCATAAACAGGGTAGGTTGGAAGGCATTGCGCATGGATCAAGACTTAATCCCAAGGTATGTTCTAAAGATTCCAAGTGAACATGGATGTAAATAGATTTAAGAAAGCTACAAACTTTCAACGACATAGGAAAGCTGCGGTGGGAGGAAGAGGACTCAAATGCTGGACAAACGCTTTGATGCTTTGTGATCTCTACTTCCCGTTTGCTAGGCAAGGTGCTTCTGCAGTAAGACAGAAAATATTCATATTACCCAAATTATATTAGAGTGTTCTTTAACAAACACACCAACTGCTGGATGCAGCTTCATATTTAACAGACAGACATGAGCAGCAGCAAGTGTGCGCTTATTGACCTACTCAACATCAGGTGATCAAGTATTAGAAACACCTCTCATAATAATGCAGTCCAGTTTAACACCACTGTAAAATACAACCTCAATAATAAACACAGTAGGTAAATTAATACCTCTTGGTAGCTTTGGAAAAGTGGCAGTGTGGTTGTATTGGATTACACTGGATTGTAGAAGTGCATCTCATGAAGTGGCCGGTAGCTGTATACATTTTAAACAGAGATCCTGCAGTGTTCTTCCTCTTTCAGACTTGTTGAACAAGGTAATGCCATGTTCTGTTATGTCATTAAACCCTTATTATTTTCTCGCGTAAGAACTAGCCGACTCCAGAGGACGTGCCCACATCTTGAAATAATCCAGTGGCGTATTGGGAGATATGTCGCATGTCTCGTGGCTCATTTCCATTTCTCCGAAGGGCCGATGTAAACATCTCTATAAATAATACCACCAATAAAGGATAACTGGTTTACACGCCACCGTCAGACACCAGCTAACTAGCGAATTGCAATTTTCAATATTTTCCAAGACAGAACCTGCAACGCCATAAGGCGCATTTCATTTTGAAATGCACCTCTTATGGGGGAGAGTGATGTTGGGCATGGAGAATGGAAACAGCACAATAACAAACTCATCACCGAGCAAAGACCTGAGGCGCTAAAAAAGAAGGATTAAAGGATGGAGGAAACGTATGAGAGGTGGAGGAGCTAGTGGTCATTTAAAATGACCAGTCATGTACGCTTTAGGGTGAATGAGTTCTCTGGTGTAATTACCAGGCATATCTTGTGTGACTCACTAGAGCTTGGCTTTGCCGGTGCAATAACAAGCTACATGAGAGAAACATGAGTGTTCATGTGTAAAAAAAAAAAAAAAAAAGTGAGTACGAGGAAGATAGATGGGTGAGAAAGAAGAATAAGTTCATGTTGACGCTAATAATTTTGTATTGCTTGGTATTCTTCATGCCATCTTGTTTTCTCCTGAGCTTAATTTCCCTTTTCTTCCTCTCCATGCCTTCTTCCTCCTCTTCCTAGCGTCCTAGCTAGTGGCAGCTCAGTAAACCAGAGTGAGCGCATGTTTTTACATAATCTCGAAGCCTAAGCAACAGATCTGCTGGTTCATACGGGAAGTTGCATGCCAAATAGTTCTGCCCAAATTTATGACTTGGCACAATCAGCAGAGCTGGCATAATACCTGCTGCCCAATACACACACAGTGTCCAAATCCTTTCGGGTCTCTTTCACAGTTGGCCAAACAGCATTTGGTAAATCCATTAACAGTTTGTTTTGGCTTGTAGTTGGCGGATTGTTGACATTACTGCGAGTTCCAATGAATTTAAATAACCTACATGGAAGTATGTAAGATGTATGTATGGCTGAAAGGCATTCAGTATCCCGATCCAGTTCAAACTAATGATCAGTGTGGTGGCAAAGTAACTTCTGTTTAGACCACACGGTACTGTACAGTCACAGATACTATTATCAAATTGTGTTATCATTATCATGAAGTGGCAACACTGTCAACTTTTGTTGAGGGTTCATGAACAAAACCGACTAGGTTAGGTTTAGGAAAAGATCGTGATTTAGGTTTAAGTAATGTTTTGTTTAGGTTAGGAGACCTCGACTCTCGATGAGGTGGAGTTACAATGATAGACACGTGGTTAGAGTTATAGAACGATTGTGTTTATGCCAAAAAGAAACTCCAAAACAATGATGAGCATCAGTTCAATCAGATTCTTACTCTTTAATTAGGTATTAATAATTTCTATACCTTTGTGTATTTAATCAAATATCATGGGCTGCTAAAGTTCAAAGTACAGTGTATTGTCTGTTACTCAAAGCTCAATATTGACACTGGTCTAATATTTATATCAATATCCAGGCTTACTTTGAATTCGGATCTGTTTTTCTTGAGCTTAAGAAGTCATCTTGTACTTTCTCTCTGCGCTTTGGCAGTTTTATGACCTTTGCAACTACGCCTCATTGAACGTGGTTTACACAGGGAAGGTGATTATTGCACACCGGCTGAAAGAAAAGGCCGGCTCATAAAAATAAACAAACTACAATTCAACCTACTTGCTAAAATTTTCCAACCATTACTGAAGTAGTTTCTATGTGTACTGGGAAGGTCTTTGATTTATGAGTCCCCTTTAACATTTTAAGTTGAGTGCGAGCAGATTGATTCTTGATTCTTGCTTGTGTTTTTCTATCCCACTGGTCACTAAAGTGGAATCTGAATTATTGAATCCAGTTTTTTTTGTTTTTTATGGCCTCACGTTTGCTCGTTGCCAGTTTACTCAGATGGAAAATCGCAATATTTTCTCGATTTGTCAAAGACTCATTTGCGTATGTCTGCTTTATTTTTTTGTGAAACACCACCACCCCTCATGTCCCAGGTTCCTGGTTCCAGATGGAGCACTGCCAGCCGAGAAAGGTGTTCGCTACAAACCCAGCTGTGTAAATTGTTAATTTTGAATCAGTAAACAAAAACCTGAGTCGTCCACTGAGGCAAATATGATAATTGTTTGCGGATTATGGAGATCTGGCTGGCAACTCGGCAGAGGCTGTGAGTAAACGGGAAGAAAGCTCAGCTCAAACAAATGCAGTTACTCAGCCAATGGAGCAGTATAAGGCTGATGGCACACACTGGCGTGATCCCAGGGGGAATATCCAGCATGTGGGCCTGGATTGTCTCTGCTGGGAAGATTGGTTCAATCATTAAGACGCACATGAACATCTAGAAATAACTGGATTCTGTATAGACCCTTAAAGCTTGTTTAAAAAAAAAAAAAAAATACTGACAAGGTTAATCAGAGGCAGACTGAGAAGTACTTTAAGCTTTTGTATACAAGAAATTCATAAACAACAATATATGTGATGAATGATTACTAAAACAGAAAATTAACTGCTAGCTGACATCCAAATGTGTTTAATTAGCCTTTTTGCCAAAAGTTAAAGGTCCAGTGTCTCAGATTTAGGGTTTACAGAATATGGCTGGATTAGAATATGACATGCACAACTATGTTTTTATTAGCGTAGAATCAGCTGAAAATAAGAATCATGATCTTTGTCTTACCTTAGAATGAGCCTTGACAGTCGCCGCAGGTCCTCCTCCACAGAGTCGGCCATACTGAATTACCATGTTTTCTACAGAAGTTCAGAACAGACAAACTAAACACTGGCTGAGCCTTTTGTGTCTCTCGCTCATTTCATGGCCAGTGCAATACAGGGTGAAGTAACGGCAACTACACTTTAGACGTCACCTGTTTAATTATTTTTTTTTTAAATGTTGTTTCTTGTTCTGGTACCTTTTGTTTGTAAGGTTTGGACATATCCAGGCTCCGCCCCCTTTTTGGTCTTTGTGCTAAGCTAAGCTAAGCTAACGGGCTTGTATTTACAGTACAGATGTGAGAATGGTATGAAATGGAGAGAGAGGTTGCCAACTGGAAATGAAGTTGCACGGTTCAACTGCTGGGACGCCCTTCTTTGGTATTTTTGCTGTGAGTGTGAAGAACAAAAGAAAGAATAATCTTTGGATAAGACTTCTGAATGCACTTGCAATAGATTGACTGTTTGTACAAATGAAGCATTTTTTCATAAAGATTACATAATGCATCATCCACTGTGCAGTCGTACAGGGTTCAACAATGTTGCTTGTCATTTATTCTGAACAGATCATGACAGGGTGGTTAGCAGAGATTGGAGCAGGGATGGTAAAATCCCAATGACATCAGCCTTCACAAAAAGTACGCAATTACATTTAAAAGAAAATACCACAACACAAAGCAACACGCGTGATTGGCTGCACAATACAAACCTACTCATTTTAAGCATGACTGACGTCTTCCAATGCAGCATCTACTGACCTTTTAAAGTGTTAGCCCGTGAATAGCTGCTCTTTAAAGAAAAATTGGCTATCTGATCCTTTTCTCTCCAAGAATGGCGATAATTCTGTTCAGCAGTGAGACAATTTAATCTCTCCACCGCCGAGACCACATATCCCAGCAAACCTTTGGATCAAAGCCTGCCAGGGTCCCCTCACCATGGTGTCCCTTGATCGCCTTTTCTACCACAAAAACAAAATGCCCCCAAAGAGTGTGTGAACTGCCCACTCTGGGAAAAATAGAAAGGAGACTTTAATGTCTGGAACGACGTAAGTGGAGTTGCTCCACACTCTTGCCATTGACACACAGCCGCTGTTGCTGTCTCCCCTCCCTGTGAGAGGCAATGGTCTTCAAGGATGGGTGGTCCGTCTGGGGCTGAAATCGGACGTGTGTGTAGGGGTGTGTGAGCTCCCTTTGTGTCAGGGGAGAGGGCCCTTTGTTCTCTTAACCAGGGAGGTGGGACCAACAGATTAAGCCTTTAGAAGTGCAACCGACCACCATGAGGGCACGCCACAAGGGAGAATGTGTTTGCATGTTGCCGTGTGTGTTTATGTTCATGCGTCGTATGTCTCTAGATGCACGCACCGTGTGCGCGCTGTGAAATACGTGGACGATCCGCGTGATGTAGTGGAAAAAGAAAGAGAGAAAGTAGCAGAAACAAAGAGAGAAAAAGTCAGAGTGGGCATTTGTACCAATTTGCATGCGAATTAGCATGAGTTAGTGAGAATCTGATACAGGTCAGCAGGTCAATAGTTCTTATCCATCTGTCCTTCTGATGGCATGCCTCCCAGGTCAGTTTGATTCCTCTGTGAGGGAGCTAATCTCACCCCAGTGCTCAGTGAGCCTCTACAGCATCCTCTGATCTGCTCCTTCAAACCCCTTCGCTCACCACACACACACACACACACACACACACAACAAAACAGGCCTGAGCTGAGGAGAGGAGGGGACACACACACACACACACACACACACACACACACACACACACACACAACACACACACACACACACCAAACAGATGGATAGACTTAAGATACTAGTTTTTTATCCAAATGACTATCACGTAAATCTTCCGAATGAAATATCTCGGACAAATTAAGACAGCAAATGTCTTGCATTTCATGCAGACAATTAGTGGATGTGACCGTTTCTGAAAGAATAATTTTGTCTAAGCCCACCTCAAGTATCATGAGGTTGAAGGCCCCCGCATGAGGACCATTAAAATACTCTTATAAAGTTGTCAGTGACAGGGAAGCATCCCTAACTGCTGTCTAAATTTTCTCTCACACCTCTTTGTCCTGCGTGGTGCATTCTGTCTTCGACAGACACCAAGCAGGTTACAACATATGCTAAGAATTATTTTTAAATACTGTTCGACCCCTGTCTGCAGGGAGGAAAGCTTTTGGGAATAGGACAAGCACACCATCTGTGGTGTAGTCCTCCATCAGTCCTCTATCTCATGAAACAGCCCGACCTCCTCCTCCTCCTCCTCCTCTCCGATTCTTGTTCCCTCTCTGTCGTTCTTCAGATTTCTTCCTTCCCAGTGTTCCTCCGTCTGTCATGGCGGCTGTCTGAACAAACAAACACACGAGGGTCCACGGCGAGCCAGACGGCGTGATGTGGGATTGTTTGCTTTGGTTGCTCCCGTGCGGGAGAAAGTTTTCTTAAGAGGCACACAGAGGTCTGGAGCTCAACGGAGAGACCACAAAACAAATATTTACCCTCCTGCCTCCAGTGCCTGGGCCCTTTCCTCTCTTCCGTGGATGTGGAACAGGAGGATGGACCCATTTTTGGTTCTGAGGAGAGAGAAAGATGTAGTCCACAGATGCAGAGAGGCTTGACACTCCACTAAATGGCTGCGATTGTTTTTCTAGATCATTAATTGTTACCGCAAAGCCAATCTTGCACTCGCACACGCCATTCCTTGAACCTGAAAAACAGAACAACAGGGCCGTGTGAGGTTTTTCATAGTCTCTAACCCCTTTCACCCATGTGATTCCTCTGCCAGTCCTGCCATGCTCTTATTCTCCCACCTATAATCTCTACTCTCTCTATGCCTTCCTGGTACGATCAAACACAAATCAACAGATATCACTGTCCCTCCAATGCAGCCATTAGGCTAAGCCTCTATCTGAATTTAAAGTGTCTCCCCCATCGCTCCCCTGCCTGTAAATATGCACATGTTTGACTGTGGGGTCAGCGAGGAAGACAGGAACCGGGAAGAAATGCCTACTTCCTGGAGGAGATGTGGCGCAGCGAGGGGGGCTCTACCAATCATGCGTCAGCACAGAGACATTCTCGGATGCACGCCGTCACACATCAGAGATGAACAATAAAGCGGAGGGGCGAGCGAGAGGGCGCTCGCAGGAAGTGGATGATTTCACTCGTTGGGGTGTGAGGCCTGTGATGGACAGATATGCAGGTGTTAATATCCTGCAGAAAGGAAATAGTTGCACGCTTTACTGACCTCCACCGAGCTGGGCTGTCCTCAGCTCGGACGCAGAATTCTTGATGCCCGGTTCTTTTTCTCGCTGCACCGTAAATGCCGGGGCGCTGTTGACTCACGTTTAGTGGAAGTAAAATCCTAAAAAAAAAAAAAAATGTTTTATGCCGTGTGCATTTACAGAATCCCCCAAGACTGAAACACTCCTTTGTTTATGTTCGACACCATGAGGCACATGAGGCTCAGAAAACAGCAAGGTCAGCTGTAGAACTGTAGCACCCTCTTGTGTTGTATAAAATATGACAGCTCCTAAACAATACATCTGAAGGGTCCAGAGCACACTGCAGACAGAGAGATTTAAGAAATGAATACTTTTGGACTGAAATTTGGGTCTTTCATTTGCATTTTATAAAGTTTTCTCTCTGTAAACCAGTCATTTATAAATGATGTGTGTGTTTCTAAGAGCTGTTAAGGGAAGATAATAAAAATAGAGCAGCAGGTGCTCTGGACTGATGAGTCAGTTTATAATTTTCCTCTTAGCACAGGCAGACTCAAGTGGCTTTCTTTCTACTGGTCTATTCGAAGCTTCTCTTTCTAAATCCACCGTGAAAACTAAATAATGTTGACAATATATATGCTAGCTTGACATAAATAATAACATGCAGCATGCACGGCATGTGGGATAACAATTACAAAGTAAAACATAAATAAAATACCTTGTTGCCTGAATGCTACAAAAAAGGGAATTGTCTTGATCTTGATCAGATCAAAATTAGTTTCAATATAAGTCCTTGGTGATGAGCATCAACTTCAAAAGTCCTCGATCACAGCTTAATTGCTTGTAGGGATGCTATCAATCACACGCGAGAGCGTCCAAACGAGATTTGCTGAGATTTCAAAATAAAAGCATCTCTAGTCGTACTGAATGAAATAATTAAAAACGAAAGCAACTTAAATGAATTCTAATTAGACATTGATCTTTGGAAAGGTTAGCAAATTATATACAAACAATATGTGCCACAATTACACAATTTGTGTCTGCAGGCGACAGTCAAGCACGGTGGAGGTTCCTTGCAAGTTTGGAGCTGCGTTTCTGCGAACTGAGTTGGAGATTTGGTCACAGTGGTGTCCTCAATACTGAGAAATACAGGCAGATACGTATCCATCATACAATAGCAGTGGGGAGGCGTCTGATTGGCCCCAAATTTATTCTGCAGACAGACATACTCTAAACATACAGCCAATGTCATTAAGAACCTTCTTCGGTGTAAAGAAGAACAAGAAGTCCTGGACGTGATGGTTTGGCAGAGCTCTGACTGTGTGCAAGTGTACCTGGAAGAACTGCTGCTGTTTTGAAGGCCGAATACCAAATATTGATTTGATTTCGGTTTCTCTTCTGTTCATCCTGAGTGTGTTCCTTCCTCCTCCTCTCCTGGGTGTGGTTTCTCTGCCTGTAGGTGTGTTCCATCACATTACTTTGCATTAGAGTATTTATACCACTGCAGGCTGGTGCTCGTTCTCTTCTCTGATCTCTCTCTCCGGCTTTGCCCCGTTCTGGGCTCCTCTGTGCCCAGTCAGGGTTGGTTTGGTTTGTTTAATTATTGGTTTGTTTAATTATTGGTTTGTTTTATTAAACTATTCAAGCTTCCATTTTTGAAAGCATTGTTTACAGCATCTTTCACACCTGCAGACACAGCATCACTCAAATACTGTACTTTACTTGAGTATTTCAGTTTTATGCAGCTTTACTTACACCACATTACATATCAAAGCCAAATGTACTTTTTACTCGATTACATTCAGTTTTTCATCCTTCCGGTCCAATAAAAATCATGTACCTCTAAATTTTGTGATTTTAAAGTTTCCCCATAAACTTAAGGACTACATGTTCCTTTATGCTCTTAAGCTAGATGTTGAGCTATGTGGTTCTCAAAGAACACAACAATATATAAAGTCGTTAAAAAATGAGCACAGCCTTAAACCCAACAGTAAAATCCAACATAGATATTCACGCAGCTGTAACATTCATCCAAAAAGGTCATATATGATAGTAAAGCATTTTTCTACAGGGCACTTTTAAGTTTGCTGATAATACTTTAGATACTTGACTGAAAATGACTGAAAACGTTTTTTCTTTGTGATCCTTGTCGTGTTCATAAGCAACTCCAATCAAGGACAGCGACAATTTGAGTTTTCAGCATTTGTATGGCTGGTGCGCTGCTTTTATGCAATGCTAAATGTTCGAAATGTAATGGAGCAGACATGCTTTAAGCAGAGGTAACAGAACAGTTCATTTACATGCAATTACTGAAAATAACCTGAGCCAGATTACTGGGACACCGGAGGGATTCGTCCTTCAACCGTAGAAACCCGAGTTCAAGTCTTTGCATCCTGCTGATTTGTCCTTCGACAAGACATTGAATCCATAAATCTCCAGGGAGGCTGTTCTGTAATTAATGCTGACCTCTGATCAACCTGAAGGATGGCGAAGAGGAGAACTTCCCTGCTGGGATCAATGAAGCACCTTAAGGTGAAAGAGAGTAGTACTATAGAGGAGGTGGTAACTTTAACCACCACTAGGTGTCAGCTCAGTTTTACTGTACGGCTGCAGAGGCACAGGCGGTGAAATGACAGCTTCAGAGCAAAAATAATGAATCCACACATTTACATTCAGCTATCTGATCACAATATAGAACATTTTCATATTTATTTGCTTCTCTCTCAATATCATTACTGATGCATTCATGTAAAAACAGGTCTCAGACTATTAATCTGCTGATTATTGTCTCCATTAATTGATTGATTATTTGTTTTTGTTTTTAACTTCTTCTGTGATAAAATGACAAAGAGGTAAATGAAACATCATAGTGACATGCACCTGTACTCTACTAATATATTACCTTGTGTAATTTTGTTTTCTTTATTCGGCTTGAAACAGTTTCTTAATGTTAGATTTCTCAAACTGATGTGACGTTTTCCACCGGAGGATGGGTCTAATTATATAAATCAGCACATTTGTGTTTAATAAACGCAGTTATGAGATGCAGCAGTTTATATTTAGACACAACGCAGGTAGCAATCAGTAGCTGAACTTACTTACGTAACTTGTTGCGCCTAATCAGGCCCCATTTTTATTTAATAGACAGGTTATCAGTAGAGACAACACTTATTACCAGCTGATTAGCAGCACTGTCTATCAAAGAGCAGTTTCACAGTCTCCTCTCGGCATAATTAACATGAATTATGGAGAAAGGGATGTTGTAAAAATATGGCAGAATCAATGGGAGTGTGAGCAAGACGGAGACGGGACACAATATGTGTCTAATAAATGAACAGATGGTGTCCTCACTTTTTTCAGAGCTCTCATATGGTCCTGTCATAGCATGACGAAGATAAAATGAAAACATGCAAACATAAACTATACACATTATTCTGCGTATTCTCATTCATAATTAAAGAAAAAGCATGTTCGCTGTTTCCCGTTGTCAGGTAGACGACGTCCATCTCCCCCAGAGTCAGTGCCCATCAGTGTTTTTAGGCAAAGAGGCCACTAAGGAATGGCTGTCAGTCGGTATGGATGTCTCCAGAGCTCATTAAAGGCCTGTCTGTGGCATAGCAGGCTCTGGGAGACAGAGCCGGAGATAGAAAGCAACATCATAAAGGAATTCCATCCATCACATTCCTCCATGACATTAATATCTGCCATACCCCTCTGACAGCGCGATACTATACCCCCGGAGTGAGACATCTTTCTGTCACAGAGTTGCAACGCCAGCGAGGGGAGCTGCGAGTTTGAGCCGTGTTTGCGTGCGTTCATGTTAATGTGCCTGCGTCCCTGTGTACTTAGATTTGTTTGAAGGAGAGAGGGAGGGTTTACAGATGTATTACTTCTCCTGCCTTGTTCCTGTTATAAAGCACCGACTGTGTTGTTGCTGCAAGTGTGTGTGTGTGCTTTCCCCCACCAGAATAACTTCAGTAGTATTCTGCACAAAGGCACCATTTTAAAACACACAGAAGCACTTCAGGCTGTTGAACCAAATGTGGAAATGTGGAGCACTACGGCTGGATGTTTACAATGAAATTATTCATATTACGCAATGTCAGACAGGAGCTGCAATATTAGGGAGTAAACACGGCGCTCGGCGCACATTATGGATTTAAACCTTGATGTCCTTGATGCAGAGCGAGCCCCCCTGTCCTATCTCAGATTCACTGTGAAGCGGAAATGCCCCCAAAATTATCTTGTTAACTCTTTTTTATGGAGAATAGCTTGAATCCCAGAGGGGGAAAATCACTTCTGCATGACTTTCCAGCTGTGCCTTTAGCTTCCCGGCAGTCTGTGTTTTGCTCAAGGACACATCAGCAACAGAAACTTGGACGAAGGACTGTTTTGTTGTTTACTTTGCCTCTACATCTTAGTTGCATTTCTGCCACAGCGACAGATTTCACATCCTTTATTTCCAAGCAAAAGGTTTGTAATGAGACAATCCTAAATTAGTCAGTGGCGTTACTTAAAGTGGTACTGCACACAGTGAGCTGAAATATTGTGACTGCACTGTGATGAAAACACCAGTGTGTTAATATTGACATGATTAACAAATTAAATAAGCATTTCACGGATTGAAAATGTCTCAACACGCCAACTCCTTTACATTGTCCTGAGCCTTACTAAGACACAGGGTGATTTTAAAGAAAAAATCTGCATCACTGGAATTCAAATGTGTACTTAAAATACAGTACTCAGGTAAATTTACTTCATAACTTTCCACAGTTGCATCTCAGTACTAAGGTTCATCAAATCAATCAAACTTAATACACTGTTTTTTTTCCTTAGAGAGCCAAATCTAAACATAATGGTGTACCACAGCTCAAAGGTAAGCGCCTATTGTTTTGTATTGTTAAGGTGAACACAGGGATCCAGATCAAGTTTACTTCATTGACTGACACTGATGTGTGCTGTCACTCTGCCCATTGTAATAAATAATTGGCTTATTAAGTGTATGAAAAGCGTGACGCAATTTTCATTTTCTTCTTCATTTTTTTTGGTTTATTTTTTTGCCTGAAACATCTGGCAGGCCAAACCAAGCTACCCACTTTTGGGGCAGCGTAAAGGTTGCGCATATGTTTTGCATATGAAAGCTATCATGTGACATATTTGATCAATAAATGTAACATTGCCTGTGAAAGCCGCGCTGATTCTTGGCAGTAGTATCTAGTATATCTGAGCCCTGAGCGTATTAGTCTTTTACTCCTCTGGTAATACCCCCCCCCCCCCCGATTGAAATCAGGCTTTGAGGAATCCAGTTCACACTCCCATTATGGGATTATTAGAGGTTTTATTCCCCTTGTGCCAAACATCAAGTCTCCATTTGAACCATTGCTCTCTGTCTTTCTCTCCCTGGATTCCGACCAGCCTCAGCAGTTTTGATCTGAATTATCAGCCAATAAAACTGTAAATCAAGCTGCTATGGATGGCTTTTCAACTGCGCACCCTCACGCAGATCCATTTTACTCCAGTGATAGCTCACACTGAGGCCAGAGTGTAAAGTACCGTGAGTTGTGATCATCACCTGAGCTTTCTGTATCTTAAACTCACTAACTTATTTTATGCTGCATCAAACCCTGTTCAGACACATCTGGAGCACCACGGCATCTTAAAATAATTGATTCGCTGTCTGTTGCAGGGGCTCAGAGCCTATGCATGTCCTCAGATTGCTGTAGCAGCACAGCGCTGACTGACTCTGACAGGACTCTCTCCTTGGACCTCTCCTCCAGGCCATTTCTCAGCAGACAAGCCCCGCAATACCGAGTACAGATTGGCAGTTGACTGGAACAGCGTTCAGTGTGAGTGAGCCTAGGCACCATAGGGGCCAGGAATGAGGAATAACACAAAGCCGAGCTGAGTAAACACGATCCTCCGGCGTAATGAATCAGTTCACGGCACTTCCTTGACAACAGAAGCCTGTCAGGCATAAATGAAAACACATGCATAAATATTCGCCCTGCTTAATATTTTATCAGCTACACCCACCCCGCGTCTGCACGAACCCGCCGCAAAGTGATGAACCAGCATCCACCTGAACGGTGACCATATGCTGTTCCACATTTCGTTGTTCGCTGTCTGCGAGTTCAGCGAGAGGCAGAGTTTGTTTTCTACAAGTCTCTTCTCCTAAGGTGATTAATCATAATTTCAGACATAACACGAGTGAAAAAAGAAAAGGGGGGGGGGGGAAAAACACCTTAATTCTCCCGAGTGCCGCTTTGTTTGCTGTTTGGCACCCTCGAAACTCCTGCAGCAAAGAGGGTTTCATTAGACACCCATTCTGCAGCAGGATACTTAAATCACAGCTGGTGTAAAAGCATAGGTGACTAGTGTTTTTAGAGATGAGAAAGGAGATATGTGGTTCTAATTAGACCACTGGCTATCTCAGCGGACCTCCTGTCATTGCGTGTGCCCATAACCCTCTCTTTAATTACTCACAGAGAAAAGAGGATGTCAAGTGAAAATAGCAAGGATAGGCTCCGTGTAAGACATGCTGGATGATTTCTGCTGTGGGGCAGAAGAGATCCAGACTACAGCGCTGGGAAGGATTCTTCCGACACGCAATTCATCACAGAGAGCTGAATGCAACTTTCAAAGTATAATTATGTACTAGAGTATATATATATATATTTTAAATCAGGCAATGATATTTTATAAATTACAGAATTTAAGGATGTTATTTTTATTTTATTTCTTGATTTTTTTTTTTTCAGTTTTGTCCACACCGAAATGCCTCAGCAACCATCAGACGGATTGTCAAGAACACAACTGTTGGATGGCATTTTGGCACACACGGTAACGTTCCCCTCCGAATAAACTCTAACAGTGTAAGAAAAGTCATGTATGTGCGACCGGGCCTAACCACTTCGTCACATACTTTTTTATACGTATGACCGAACACCCGCAAAACACTCAGCCGCACTCCATGTTAGTGGAGTGTTACTTAGCAAATGTTAACATGATAAATTAAGATGGTGAACATGCCCATGATTGCAAGTGAAGTGCATTTGATAGGGCCATTAATATGACCAGAGAGGGTTAACTATATTAACATACCAACATTGGCATTTAGGTCAAAGCGCCACTCTACCTATAAGTGCAGCGTCATGAAGGTGAGGCCGCGTGGCTGGATGGACTCGTTTTGTCTCATCAGGAAAGCTTACATTGACTCTAATTACAGGCTGTGTCTTGAGCATTTTATCACACTTATAATTAATGTATTATTTTTGGCGGTAATTTGAAGGTAGCGCTACGTCACTGGCAACAGCCATCGCTATGTTGCACAACTCCACCCAGATACGGTGCTTGAACCAGTGTCAGGCCAGCCTGTTTTGGAAAACAAGCGTGGAGATTTCACAGGCTGACAACTGATGGGAGAAACCTTGTACTCTGACACACCTGTAGCACATCAGGATTACCCACAAGCCCAGAATTGTAAGTGAGAGCGAGGAGTGCATTCACACCTCCACAGAAAGCCAGAAAGGAAGAAAGAAACCTGGGAGGGGGGGAAGACAGATAAACAAACAAAAACTAGATGTTTTCTCGGGGAGAGAAACAAGACAACGCCGCATTCTTTGGCTTGTTGGTGGGTCGCACATTTCCTCCTCGGTTACCACGGCAACAGCCCGTCCCCGTGGAGAAGGGTTCCGGCTCAATCCCGGGGGTCAGCGTCTGACTGAATGGTTGTCAGGATGCAAGAGGAATGATGACGTATAGAGCCGTTCTGACAGACACACTTCACACAGAGGCACAGTTTGCAGAGCAATAAAAGGGTTGTGTGTGTGTGCGCATATACACTACTGACAGCATGTGTGTATACAACATGTATTAAAGAGCAGGTCACTGAGAGAAGAATTTTTGCTGGCCTGAAAAAAAAATCAACTCCTCACAGCTCAAGCTCACTCCTCATCCTGGAAATACACACGTGCATATTTATGGCATAGTTTCCCTTGGAGTTAATTAAGAAGAATTAAAAAGAAATAAAATAACTGCATGTTTACGTATTAGATGTTTACTACAGCCCCACTTTGCATGTGCGGCAGACACAATAATATCTTTTAACAATGGTGCGCAAAGGTCTTCCAAATTGAAAAAAGGATTGCTGTCAATTCTGGTAACAACCCAAATCCTTCTCCTGTTTCTGCCGAACCTGCTAATAAGAAATATCAATAAATGAGCGATGAGATATCTGTAGGTTTTGTGTGAGCTGAAGATGTGCTGGACACCGGGAGCTGCATTTAAAAAGCACATTATCAAAATCTCTGCTATGCCCCCCCCCCTCTGCCTTTATGCAACGTGAAGTTAATTCCCAGTGATAATTAAACCCTTACCACATTTTCATCTTCTTACCTCTACTTTGCATAATTATCCTCAGGCTTCTCTCTACTGCATGGAATCTGAACAGCTGGATCCTGAAGACAAAGCTCCTTTATTTAATGTGTATACAGAGGATATTATTAGGTTATGATCACACTGGCTAACAACCTAGGAATTCTGTCACCATCAATTAAAAGCAAAACTACTAATGGGAATACAAATCAGTCCAAATCAACAGCTATCACAGCCCCCGTCTCAGACATGCCATTTGTATCAGTAAGTGACAGGGAGCGGCAATGGTGACAGCCAATTGCATAAGTGGTTCGCAAACGCAGTGCTTAAGTTTATGAGTCCACAAACAGTCTGTTTCATTAGAGGTGAGTGTGGAGCACTGGGAGGTCACAGATGTGTCTCATAGGCATACAGCACACGTATGCCAGAGTAGTCTTAATGCGCTGTGGGTGCAGGAACATTTGAGCTATGAGACTTTACAAAATGGCCTTGTACCTTCCTGCTGCCTTTAGCCCCAAAGGAGCTGAGATATTCAGTAATAAATATATAAATACAAGGGTGTGAGGCTCGTATCTGTATGGGCCTGCCTTAGCGCGCATTCAGGCAGGATCAGGGAAAGCGGCAACCGGCGGCGGTGGGGGATCCTGTCTGAACCCCCCCCCTGCTTAGATCGACCACCCTCAAGAAACTGTCAATGTGGTCAGATTTTCAAGTGGGTTGAAAATTTAGATGAGAATTAAGAAAAGGTACATGTACTGTTAGGAAACAACGGATGAAACAGAATACTTCCTATTATAATCCTTTAGTTGCAGTGCTACTCACATTTTATTTATTTATACTTAAGGGCGTGTTTTGGCCAAATTTCACACATGCCCATGTTGTTATCTAGCCAGTGTCTGTCAAGGTAATACCAATTTCAGTGCACACGGCATTGGAAAACTTAAATTCAAAGCATCTATAATCAACTTTTCACATTAACAAAGGATCACACTACTGCTCATATGTGAAAGATGTTGCTCATAGTGATGCACATCCGTAGAGACACATTTCTCACAGTTTCTTCCCCTCGATTACTTACAATTATCTCAGTGATCATGATTAAGATGAAGATCGTGCACTTGCGCAAATCAGTGTTGACTACAACAGTATACACCCATCCTTCACTTACTGATTGCTCCCCTTTATTGCCACCACGCTACTTCCTGCATTGATTGGTGCCGAGAGTAACCGATGAGCATTAACTGCTAATGCGGATGAGTCGCGTGTGAAAATAATCTGAGGAGCGGCGTGATGAATGTGCTGGGCATTGGGTGTATGCCTCTTGGATGTTATGAGATGAACGCAGTCAGCGGGTCAGTGGAAAGCTCTCACAAAGACGGATGAGCCGGTTGAGTGTGTGTCTCTGAGATGCCACCTGAAAATTGTGTTTTCTCGGAGCGCCGTCAGTGTAAAGGGGCCCGATGGTCAACAGAAAGTCTGCAGTCAGCTCCTTCACCATTGGAGGATGGAGACACCTATGATTTCCATGGAGACAGGGAAAGAGAGAGGGAGAGGTGGGGGGAGGGAGGGGTACAGAGATAGCGAGGAGGTGTGTGTATGTTGGGGGAGATGATAAATGAGTCTACACCATGCTGTCATTTGTACTTTGGCATCCAGTCCAAAGCACAATTTAGTGTAAAATATTACACTGGCCCCTTCAGATGACAAAGTTTAATGCTGATGTATGAATAGACAGAGACTAGCCCCAGCTGCTATTGAACAGAGGGAGGTAGCTATTCTTCTCAAAGGGCAATTAATTAGCGTGCACACAACCACTGCAGAGGATAGACGCTGAAAAAAAGGGCAGCCATACTCTGGTCCTGTATGTGTAACAACAAAAAGCAGATAAGTCAATGTAGCGATCAGTGATGTGAGTGTTGGATGATTAGAGAGCCGGAAGGAGAGAACGTGGGAACCAAAATGGGGCATTTCTGACACGATTGCAGTTCAAATTGTTTTATTCCAAGAAATTTACAGCAATTTACAGTCAGTTTAAAAACAGTTGACATTTTTCTTTTAAGCTCACTGTAAGAGAAATGGCCCATGTTGATGATGATGATGCTGATTCAGCTGACTCTGAGAATATAATCCTTTGCAGAAGAAACAATCTATCTATCAAATATGAAAAATGTAAATAGCATTGCACGCAACAAAAACAGTAACGGCCACAATCATTGTTGCTCGTTTGATATATATATTTTTAAAAAATAAATCTAATATCTGAGTGCACGCTACCTGCTCAGCATCAAACCACTGGCAGAAAAAGTTAGAGACTAACTGGTGAACATAGTGAATTAAATGCAACACCTCTGTAAACGGACAAGCCTGCCCTCTTGACTTACAGATTACAGTTAGTCCCATGTGACCAAAATTTCTATATTGCAAGTTTAAATCATATACTTCATTAAAATCAATTAGATTTGTATCATGTAGATGGAGGTGATGCAGTTTAACTATGGTTCCAATGCACTGGCTCTGCTCGCTCTCCTGCGGTCTGTGCTTGAAAACCGCCTCTTCCCTGTGGTTCGAAAATGCCTGCAGTACAAACAAAGACACTCTCAGTTCTCAGAGCTCACAGCCCGGGCAACCTGGCAAATATAATGCGCTAACATTAGCCAGCAGCGGCTATAATTCGCATCAGTGTATTCTACTGTCCATCAGGAAACTCTGTAAATCACAGAGAAAATCAAGGACCATCAAATGTGGTACAGTTTCACCAAAATAACTCAAACAGTTGGTGTTATGTGACTTAGTACTACAAAGCACACACTTCTTGCAATGGTTGTTGCTTTAATGTTTGTTATAATAGATTTTGTAAATTGAATTCACTTGATTTCAGTTGGAGATTTGTTCCAGGGTGAACAGCCATGCAGTTCTCCATAGTGATGACGTGTTTGCTTTCCTTAGAAGACCTGAACAGACTGGTTTTAAGACGAGTGCATGACAAGCGGTTATTAGTGTTTCAAAGGTCTTCATGAAACCACCACTTAAGCTTTTAAACAAGGTGTATCCTGCTATTAACACATTTGTTGTCATCAGGCAAATTATCCGCCTCATAGTTCTGCATTAGTGACACCGCAAATGTGACCAAGAAATGCATCACGCAGGGTTAAATTCCACAATTTAAATGTTTTATTCTTAAATCTTATTTAGTTAGACTTATTTTTATTCAACGGGGATTAAAAATAGTTCCAGTGCAAATCATAACAAAAGATTTGGTGCACAGAGTCCATAGCTATTACTATTATTTTTTTACATGTTCACTGTAATTAAAATATACAACTTTAAGAATCACAGAACCACAATAATATATATATATATATATATATATATATATATATATATATATATATATGTATATATATATATATATATATATATATATATATATTTGTAATAATATATACCACAATACTCACACCCCAAGACACAAACAATACACCAGTATACCTGTACATCACTTATAATCAAAGTGTAATAACTTTGCTAACTCAGCTAATCATCAAGCAACTGCAACAACACAAGCCATAGCAGTCAGTTAGTATTACTTTCTGTGTCTGTCTTTAGCCTTTTATTTTGCAAAGCTTTCTTTCAAAAAGGTTTCTTGCTTGGTCACTCTCTCCATTTCTCTTCTTAGCTTCCGTCATCAGTATCCTCTTCAGTCTCATCACCTCTACCATTATCTTCATAAAACCTATACTGTGCCTGGTTACCATGACCCATTTACCCAACTCCAGTTCTGGCACAACACTGACTCCGCTCACTCTAAAAGCTCTTCGTCCCAGGGTTTCAAAATGCCTGTGATCTGAGTTTACAATCCATGCAACCCAGCCAATGAACTGAGCTAACTTTAGCTCCATTAGCTGGCATCAGTCATCAGATCACAGCAGTTTACTTTACTGTCCATCAGACATCAGCGGTAAAAACCAAAAGCGATCCAGTTTCACCACAATTACTGAAATAGTTGGCTGTGTGACTTGGCTCCTGTTCAACACATTAACATGTCAGTGTTGCATCGGCTTGATTTTAAATCTGTTCAGGTGTGTGTAAACAAAAGCTATTTTAAGCTAATTTTAATAACCAAAAAGTGGCTGGGAAAAACCAAGCAACACACAAACACAAGAAACAACAAGAAACCAAGAACGGACAGACAAGGAAACAAAGGAAACACAGGAAACAACAAGTTAGGGACAGGTGCAAAATCAAAAAGAGCGGGAAACAAGGCAGGAAGTAGAAGTCAAGACAGACGGTGGAACGACAAAATAAAACAGGAAACACAGAAACAAACTCAAAACGATGACACAAATGTAACTTTTAGTTGGTAATGCATTTCAGTGTTGACCATTGTGTCGTACCATTGCTGACCGTGTTGAAAGAGCTGGTTGAACTGGTTGGAAATTATTTATGACAGTGCGTGACAGGTCATTGTTAGTGTTTGAACGGGACCTTTGCTAAGTTAAACTTAACCTCGGAATGTACCTAGTTGTCAAAATTCCATGGTACTGTGTGACAAATTATTCTCCACACCTAAAAAAATCTAAATAATTATTACTAACTGAAATAATTATTGTGTGCAGATGTCATGCACTAATTCCTATCTGTCTCTTCCACATGAATCATCACCTTTGATGATTGCAGAGATAGCATGACAGTTTCCTTCAACTGCAGCCAGATTGTTGTCTGAATTGTGTCATTTGATGCTGCTGTGCAGTTTCAGCTATCACCTTCTGTAAATGAGAAGAAGGTAATTGCTCCAGCTACAAATGTTCATTACATTGTAGTTTCATTCAAAGCAACATTGTCTAACTTTTCTAACATATAGCAACACATTTTAAATCATGTCGATGCTGCACTGATGTGTAATCTGGTGAACAGGGCCTCTGTCATTCTCACTCTGTGCTTCTTAAGTCTGTTCTTGCCACGATGTAATAAGTATGTAACACTTTACAGCACTAAGTCACACACCATCAACTATTTCAGTTAATTTATCTGATTGTCTCCAGCGAATCAACTCTCTGAATTTTATTGCGTGTCCTGATGCAAAGTAAAGTAAACTGTTGTGAACTCTTCGTGTTGTTAGCTCATGTTAGCTCAGTTTCTAAGCCAGGCTGTGATCTCTGAACACCACAAGTCTTAGTCTTGGTGCCACAGGTATTTTGGACGGGCAGGAAGAAGACAGTTTTCAGACCCGTGGTGCGGGGAAATGCTAACGGGGTGCCGGAGTCGTGCCAGAACTGGAGCAAGCAGTATGTGCATTTGTGAAAGAGGCATGCAGGGAAATTAGGTTGACTGTGGCAAAACCAAGGTGAAGCTGAGCACATTAAAGCTATTTATTTCACTTGTTGAGAATGAGAATTGTTTGCTAATATATCCTGATATTTCTTCAACTTTTCTTGATCTGAATCTTGCTTTCAGTGATGAAAAAATCAGCAGTCTTAGAGTTTATTAAAAACTGTAAAATGAATTGATGATTAATAATTTATTCATCTGAACAATTTTTTAAATTGTGGTGGTACAATATAATTAATGTCTAAATAGAGAGTGATGCTGATGTGTAGGAGGTATAATGATTACTGTATTTAGCATCTTAGCATCCATTTGTTTTTCAACTCTGAACAGAAAGTACAGCTGAGGGTGATGGCATGTAATTTTACAGGCTATCTGGTCATAAATAAAAGTATTTGACAAAAGGTAATGTCTGACAGAACAAAGGTAGAGCTGAACACAATATGTCCTTAATAGGGGTGTTTCTTTGGGTGTGATGCAAAACTTCCCATGAGCATCTTTGCTTACGTCTATTGATATCCAAGATATCTGTAAGTCCTATATTTAAGGAAGAGAGACAAAAGAGGCTCATTCATCCCGCAGAGGTTCACGCAACCATACTGTTCGACGAAGAGTTCCTCTATTCACTTTCTTCTTTTCAGCAGTAAAAGGTAACGTAACATCTCCTGTGAATTTAACTTTCAAGAATTTCATGTTCAAATTAAAATTTGCTTAAAATTCAGATGCATTAAAAAACATATTGCAGATGATTTCATTGATTTATACGATACAGCACAGAATATATGTATTAATAAGTACAAACATCTTCTCTACAGGCCCCTCATTATCTGAAATCATGATCAAACTGGTATGACTTTGTTTTATATATATTTTTTACATTTTCTATATAATTGTTCAAGTTCTGTATATTCTGGGATTTTTAATCTTTTTAATTTTTTTCCAATAGCTAACCATTGCCATTGTTGCTGGATTGATATATGGTAGGATCATCTCAATGATTGCAATGGTCATGATTATAAGTTTAATTTTGACTTCTCTGTAACCAGAAACACATTCAGTCACAGTATGTAACATTTTCCTGATTATTTTTAACAGAAAGCCACCAGCACAGCAAAGGATGGCCTAACTCAGGGAACCCACATAACAGAGGTAAGACCCTTCACTGTAGTCCATCCAGTGTGCAGTATTACTGCCGCTCACATTTGGTTGCTCGGGCATTAGAATTTTTGCAGTCCACCTTTGATGCAATGTAGATTCGACTGGAGAAACTAAAACTGGTGATAAATCAAAACGAATGATTTTGTCAAATTCATCTGTTCCCTTGGAGAATATCCCCTCTATCGGGGTGAAACTCTAGACCTGGTCACCAGCTATAAGTATCTGGCTTTCATTCAAATTCATGTTAAAAATTTGATCGCCAAATTAAGGGTGAAGCTCTTTTACAGAAACAAATCGTGTTTTTCCCTCAGAGCTCGGAAGTTTCTGATGTCAGTCACCTTCTTGTCTGTACTTGTCTGAATATGGCGATGTTGTACATATGTCAGCTTCAACCAGCTGACTTTGATCCTTAACTCCCGTTTATCACCGTGCTCTGGGGTTCATCTCTGGTTGTAGCCGCCTCACCCACCACTGTGAACTATGCGCAAAAGCTGGCATGCCTTCCCTCAGTGTAAGGCGTTTATACACACTGGATGACTCTAGTCTATAAGGCTCTTCTTGGCTTGGTTCTCACATATTTATGCACAAAGCGTTCAGTTTCTCTGCCCCCTCTGCTTGGAATGCCCTCCAATCTGAACTAAAAATGTCAGAACTTGTTTCATTGGAAGCATCCCGCTCTACTTCATCAATGGAAATCTTTTGAACATTAAGAACCTATGTTCTTAATGTGTGACTATATGTATAACTTCTGTACTTTTACTTAGCTATTTACTTGCACTTTAGTGTGCTGCTGCCTTTCTTGGCAAAGACACCCTTGTGAAAGAGGTCTTGATCTCAATGGGGTTTTATCTGGTTAACTAAAGGTTAAATTAATAGTATCTTTGTGAGCTCTAGTCTCATTATAGTGCAATTTGAGACTTCACTGTCGTCCATCCAATGTGCAGCGTCTTTCTGAGCTCTAGTCTCAATACATACGTGCCTAAGTGCAATTCTGACTACTCTATAATCAGAGATAGAGACAGTTACATTTTATAACACTGTGCTGATTATTTTTAACAGGTGGCAGTAACCACGGCAATGGATGGCATCGGTCATCGAATGAAAGACGTAAGAGCCCTCACTGTAGTCCATCCAATGTGCCGCGTCTTTGTGAGCTCTAGTCTCATTACGTACATGCATAAGTGCAATTATGACTACTCTATAATCAGAGATAGAGACAGTTACAATATATAACATTGTGCTGATTATTTTTAACAGGTGGCAATAGCCACGGCAATGGATGGCGCCAGTCATGGAATGAAAGACGTAAGAGCCCTCACTGTAGTCCACCCAATGTGCAGTAGCTTCATGAATGTGGGGGAAAAAACTGCTGCAAACGCAAGCCAGCAGATCAAGTCTCATCACATGTAGTTTACAAAAATGTATATTATCAGTCTTATATTATATTCTGTAACGCCTTAACAGTTATGCTTTAGGAATCACATTTCAGACTCTTGTAAAGTAAAACAATAAAAATAATAAAAATAAAAACTTTTCATTTGTCACACAGCTGTAGGATCCCACTTTGCTCCAATGAGGCCAGGTTAGTGGCTGATTTTAAAAGTACAAACTAAAGAATTCAGTAGGCTCATTTTGTTTAGAAAGTTCTGACATCTATTGTTTTGTTTCAGGATGTTCAGGAGGATGTCCCTACTACTATCCCACCCAGATCAGTAAGCATATATCACACCTTTTGTTTTTTACATTTACATGGTATGTGTTTTGGTATCTTTTTTTCTTCTTTAAATACTAATCTAGACCAAATCTAACATGTAATTACAGACAGATTTCAGATGTTTTGTTGTAGCTTCATGAGTGTGACAAAATAACTGATGCAAACGCAAGCAAGCAGGTTAAGTCTCACTCATCACATGGCAGTTAACAAAACTGAAAGAAAAAAGAAAAAACGTTGTTATATTCTGTACACATTAACAACAACAACTTCATTTTTCAAACAGGTATAGGGTCCCACTTTGCTCCAGTACCACCAGGTTAGTGATTGGTTTTAGTAAAAATCCTCATAGTACAAGTACAAACTAAAGAATTCAGTGGCTCATTTTGTATAGAAAGTTCTGACATCTATTGTTTTGTTTCAGGATGTTCAGATGAACAGCCCTGTTCCTATCCCACCCACATCCGTAAGCAGATCACACCTTTTGTTTTTTACGTTTACATTGCATGTGTCTTTCTTACGTTTAAGACTGATATAGACAAAATCCAACATCTGTATTTCAGACAGATGTTAAATGCTTTGTTGCTAACTTATCTCAATTTAAATACCTTGATCCAGAATGCTGGACACCATGGTTTGACAGAGAGTCCATTACCGACGACTGGGAGACCTTCCAGTACCTTCATAGAGAAAATCCAGGAAAGATCTGCCCTAACCCAGTTGATATTCAGACGAATGATCAGAAAGTCCGTTTCAGCTGCTACCCCCCTTTCTGTGGTGGAGGAGGTACAGTACAGAATGACGACATTGTGGACTGTTAAGCTGCCAATACAAAGTTGATATCTCCTCCTTCGTTGTTTACATGCATAAGCAATAATATAGAATTGGGCTTTGGCTCCACAGTTTTCCACCACTCATCCTGTCTTTCCTTTGTTACTCCCCGCAGTGTGCTGGACCAGCTGGTTTGACAGTGTCCGTTCTGGGGATTCAGTGTCAGTGCCAATCAGCCAGGCTACCTGTGACTACCCTCTGTACATTGAGGCTGTTGCTGCTAACACAATGACCCCAGCCATCGACACAGGGGAGGTCTTCGAAACGTAAGTTGCCTCATAGGCAAAGAATTAAAAAGTTTACATTTAGTATTTTACGCCAAACAATCAGTACTTACACACAACACACAACACAAAAACACAACTGACAAAAAAAATCTTCAGAAAGTGCACAAACAGGTTGCTCCTTGAACATCCATGATCCATATTTTTAGGACTAAGCCATTTTCAGCTTGTTTTCACTTCTTTAACATTTGGCCTTATAAACAATACTTAATGTATATGGAACATCATGTGTTTGGTACCTGTAGATCCAGGAGAACCTGGCCTGTCATAGGTATTCATGTAATGTGCTTATAAAGGAAGTATGAGTTCCCAGATCCCAAGATCCCAGAGCCCTTTGATTGGCTAGGATACGTCACATGTACCCTCCACTGATTGGTTGAAAACAAAAAGAGAAACTGCCTAGTAACGTTCGTCGACTGCGATTTTTCGATTGGTCTTTTCTTTTACACGGTGGCCTAGAACAAGGAAGTGTCGGACAGACACAAACTGCACATCTCCAACTTCGGCGGAATCTCAGGAAAACAGACAAAAAAAACACATCTCTCTATCATAAACCGTTTTGGGGATATTCACAGACATTTAAATGACCTGAGCTGTCAGAACAATATATAATTTATAAAAAATAAAGAAAAATACAAATCAGAAAACTTAACAGGATTTGTTTGAAGATTAGAGCTTGTTCTCTACACTATATTCGCAGATGCACATACTTAAACTCTCACACTCAGACACATACGCACACACTCGCTCTCTCTCACTCCTTTTCGTTTTTTTTTAGCTCCAACTTTTTTTCCGCGTCTTATTGAGTGGCATAAAAATTGCGCGATACAACAAATCTGTAATGAAATTTATTGCCAACTCTTTTAATAATCAAATTTTATTGATTCCTTGTTGCAGCCCTAAATTAATTAACTGCTTGGATTTTTTTTTATTTTTTTTTTTAGCTTCAATCCAACTGAGGGACTTGTTTGCTACGATGTAGACCAGAATGAAGACAAATCATGCAGTGACTACAAAGTTCGCTTTGGATGTGCATGCAGCGATGATGAGGGTGAGGACGAAGACGAGGAAGGTGATGGTGGTGTCAATGGTAATGGCGATGATGATGATGACGATGATGGTGATGATGATGATGATGACAACGATGACGGTGATGATGGCGACAACGAGGATGGCGGTGATGATGATGATGATGATGGTGATGACAGTGATAATGATGACGAGGATGACGGTGATGATGGCGACGATGATGATGATGGCGATGATGATGATGACGACGACGATGATGGTGACGATGATGATGGCGATGATGATGACGAGGATGACGGCGATGATGATGATGATGACGAGGATGACAGGGATGATGGTGATGATGAGGATGATGATGATGATGACGAGGATGATGATGATGATGATGACGAGGATGGTGGCGATGATGGCGATGATGATGATGATGGTGATGATGGTGATGATGATGATGATGACGGCGATGATGATGATGATGACGATGATGGTGATGATGGCGAGGATGATGATGATGACGAGGATGATGGCGATGATGATGATGAGGGTGATGATGATGATGACGAGGATGATGGTGATGATGATGATGATGACGAGGGTGATGGTGATGATGATGATGACGAGGGATGATGGCGATGATGACGAGGATGGCGGCGATGATGAGGATGATGGCAACGATGAGGATGATGAAGATGATGGTGATGACGATGATGATGACGAGGATGATGGCGATGATGAGGATGACGATGATGGTGATGATGATGGCGAGGATGGTGATGATGATGACGAGGATGATGGTGATGATGATGACGAGGATGATGGCAATGATGACGAGGATGATGGCGATGATGATGATGACGATGATGGTGATGATGGCGGCGATGATGAGGATGACAATGATGGTGATGATGATGGCGATGATGATGATGATGGTGGTGATGATGATGACGATGATGAGGATGATGGTGATAACAATGGTGATGATGGTGACGATGGTGATGATGGCGGTGATGACGATGATGAGGATGATGGTGATGACAATGGTGATGACAATGGTGATGATGGCGAGGATGATGGTGATGACGATGATGAGAATGGTGATGATGGCGAGGATGATGATGATGACGAGAATGAGAATGAAGATACTGAGAATATTTAGACCTGTGCTTTTTCTACAATGGACACATGCCTATTAATCAGTCTGTCTTTTCTTTTTTGTGATTAGAAAATCATTGACTTGTATGTGGAAAATAAATAATAACACAAGTAATCAACACTCTGTAGCAATAAAAAATACTGATGCATCAAATCAACACGGCGATGACGGCGTAACTCATAATTTTACACAACTTATTCTTACTGTACTAATGAGCTCATAGGCCTACATGAAGATATGATCTGGTATGAGTAATGCAGAGTAGTTTTCAGGATTTTTCAGGAGGTGCTGGATAGTGGTACTGAACAACAGCAATGTGGAAATTAAGAAAGACATAATCCAGTCTGAATTTAATGTCAAAACACATGCACATATTAACAGGCTGAGTTAAGACCGGTAACGTTGGTTTTACTTTGTCATTGGCAGGCTTCTCTCTGTTGGACTATTAAATTAGATTGCTGCTTTGTCTTTTGTTGTTGCAATGGGTTGATGTGAGCTTAAATCATCAAGAAATATAAATATAACAAATACATGTGAACAACCATTCATATTTTAACAGTGATATAGCACTGTGAAACTGAGGGTGTTAGCTCATCAGGGACACGGTGGGGCTGGAGCCCAATCCAGATGACTTTGGGCAAGAGGTGGGGTGGACAAGCCGCAGCATATTGCAGGACTCATAGAGACAAACAACCATTCACACTCACATTTATAAGAATTATCCACTTTATTTAACTAACACTAATAGTTCCCAGAGCTCTGAGCTCAAAGTCTGTTCAGCTAAGTGAACAGTTTGTATCAGTTTATTGTCCATCAGGAAACTCTGTAAATTACAGAGAGTTGATGTGCAGCAGCTGGGGGACTTCAGAGGGAAGACCATTCTCCTTAAAATACGATCCAGTTTCAACACAATGACTAAAGGAGTTGGCTGTAAGACATCAGGGGTAAAACCAAAAACGACCCAGTTTCATCACAGTGACTGAAATAGTTGGTTGTGTGTGACTGAGCACCATAAAGCATTACATTCTTCTTAGGGAGATCATACTCAGGCCACAAAGTTGCATCGTGCAAGAACAGACATAAGCACAGAGTGAGAATGACAGAAGCCCTGTTCACCCGACAACATCAGCTTGATTTAAAATCTGTTGCACCATCGTGTCGCTTGTTTGTTGACCTTGTTTAAAGAGCTGGTCGGACTGGCTGGAAATGATCTATGACGGTGCGTGCCACGTCATTGTCAGTGTTTGAAAGGATGACCTTTACTAAGATAAACTTAATGTACTCAGCTGTCGACAAAATGTTACTGGTATTGAGAAACAAATTATCCCCCGCACCTTAAAAGTGCCTAAAATAATTATTGTCTGCAGATGTCATGCACTAATTCCTATCTGTCTCTTCCACATGAATCATCACCTTTGATGATTGCAGAGATAGCATGACAGTTTCCTTCAACTGCAGCCAGATTGTTGTCTGAATTGTGTCATTTGATGCTGCTGTGCAGTTTCAGCTATCATGTTCTGTAAATGAGAAGAAGGTAATTGCTCCAGCTACAAATGTTCATTACATTGTAGTTTCATTCAAAGCAACATTGTCTAACTTTTCTGACATAAAGCAGCACATTTAAAATCATGTCGATGCTGCACTGATGTGTAATCTGGTGAACAGGGCCTCTGTCATTCTCACTCTGTGCTTCTTAAGTCTGTTCATGCACGATGTAACTTTGCACTCTGTCCACAGTCATTTGTACAGTCACAATTCATCTGATTGTCTCCAGCGAATCAACTTTTGGAATTTTATAGCATGTCCTGATGCAAAGTAAAGTAAACTGTTGTGAACTGGCTCAGTTTCTGAGCCAGGCTGTGATCTCTGAACACCACAGAGTCTTTACCTTGGTGCCACAGGTATTTTGGATGACCAGGAAGAATACGTTTTTAGACCCGTGGTGCGGGGAAATTCTAGTGGGGTGCCGGAGTCGTGCCAAATCTGGAGCGTGTCCTGAAGTAAACTGTTGTGAACTATACATGCTGTTAGCTCATGTTAGCTCAGTTTACAAGCCAGACTGTGATCTCAGGAGTCTTGTTGTTTGTGGCACAGGTATTTTGGACGAAGAGGAGGATGCTTTGAGGTCCAAGGCGTGGGGGGAAATGCTAATGACACACTGAAACAGGTATGCAAGCAAATTAGGTTGACTGTGACAAAACAAGGGTGGAGCTGAGCACATTAAATCCATTCATTTCTGCTGGTAATGATAATTGATAACAGTTTGTTTTTCTTTCTTTTTTTTTTCTTCTTTTTTTTAATGTGTTGTAATTTTTTTTTGGGTGTGAACTTCATGGCAATATTCAAATGAGCATCATTGTTTACGCCTGTTGGTGTCCAAAACATCCTTGAGTACAGTATTTAAGGAGAGAGACAGAAGAGGCTCCATCATCCCACAGAGGTTCACGCAACCACACTGTTCAACCGAGACTTGCAAAGGTAACGTAATATCTCTTCTGATCTTAATTATTAAGAATTTTATGTAGCCTCTGATTGCAACACACTAAATTAGCATTTCTTTGAATGTGAATTTTATGTTTAAAATTAAAATTAGCTATTAATCATGAATTAATATGAAAGACGGATGTACATCTGTTTATATATATTTTTTGTTTTAATTCAGCACACAATATATGTTTTCATGAATACAAACATCTTCTCTACAGGCCCCTCATTATCTGCAGTCATGATCAAACTGGTATGACTTTTTGTATTATATTTTCAACATAAATATGTTTTTGACATCTTCTATATAAATGTACAAGTATGTATGTGCAGTGTGTCATATTCTGGGATTTCTAACCTTTTAACCTTTTACATTTTCTCCAATAGCTAACAATTGCCATTGTTGCAGGGCTGATATATGGTAGGATCATCTCAATGATTGCAATGGTCATGATTATAAGTACAAGATGACTATAATATAATCAGAAATTGATTCAGTCACAGCATATAACATTTTCCTGATTATTTTTAACAGAAAGCCACCAGAAAGCCAAAGGATGGCCTAACTCAGGGAACCCACATAATAAAAGACGTAAGAGCCTTCACTGTAGTCCATCCAATGTGCAGCGTCTTTGTGAGCTCTAGTCTCAATACATGCATGCATAGGTGCAATTCTGACTATTCTATAATCAGAAATTGAGACATTTACATTTTATAACATTGTGCTGATTATTTTTAACAGGTGGCAATAGCTATGGCAATGGATGGCGCCAGTCATCGAATGAAAGACGTAAGAGCCCTCACTGTAGTCCATCCAATGTGTGGTATCTTTGTGAGCTCTAGTCTCATTATGTAGAAGCATAGGTGCAATTTTGACTCTCTAATCAGAAATAGAGACAGTTACAATATATAACATTGTACAGGCGACAGTAACTATGGCAATGGATGGCATCACTCATGGAATGAAAGACGTAAGAACCTTCATGAAGATACTACACCAATGTACAGTATCTTCATGAATGTTGGGGGAAGAAAGAGATCAAGTCTCATCACATGTAGTTTACAAAAGTTTATATTATCAGTTTTATATTATATTCTGTAACGCCTTAACAGTTGTGCTTTAGAAATCACAATAAAAGTACAATAAAATAAAACCTTTTCATTTGTCACACAGCTGAAGGATCCCACTTCGCTCCAATGAGGCCAGGTTAGTGACTGATTTTAGTAAAAAGCCTGATAGTACAAGTACAATCATTCAGTGGTTCATTTTGTATAGAAAGTTCTGACATCTGTTGTTTTGTTTCAGGATGTTCAGCTGGAATGCCCTGCCACAATCCCACCCAGATCAGTAAGCAGATCACACCTTTTGTTTTTTTTTACATTTACATTGCATGTGTTTTTATATCTTTTTTTTTTTAAACTAATACTAACCTAGACCAAATCTAACATGTAATTACAGACAGATTTCAGATGTTTTGTTGTAGCTTCTCATCACAGTCTCATCACATGCAGTTCATAAAACTGAAAGAAAACCTCTTGTCACACAGGTATAGGATCACCCTTTGTTCCAATGCAGCCAGGTGAGTGACTGATGTTTTTTTTTCTTTAAATACTCATCTAGACCAAATCTAACCTGTAATTACAGACATATTTCAGATGTTTTGTTGTAGATTCATGAGTGTGAGAAAAGAACTGCTGCTAACGCAAGCAGGTTAAGTCTTATTACATGCAATTAACAAAACTGAAAGAAAAACCTTTGTCACACAGCTATGGGACTACCCTTTGTTCCAATGCAGACAGGTGAGTGATTGATTTAAGCATATATCCTGATAGTTAACGTACAAACTAAAGAATTCAGTAGCTCATTTTGTTTAGAAAGTTCTGACATCTATTGTTTTGTTGCAGGATGTCCCTACTACCATCCCACCCAGATCAGTAAGCAGATCACACCTTTTGTATTTTACATTTACATTGCATGTCTTTTTTTTTTCCTTTTAATACTAATCTAGACCAAATCTAACAACTAATTACAGACAGATTTCAAATGTTTTGTTGTAGCTTCATGAGTGAAACTTGGCACCCTCATGACCCTCGAACCGAGGGCCTAAGGACAGAGGGTGTCACTCCCTGTACAGATTGTAAAGCTCTCCGAGCAAATGTATTTTGTGACTTTGGGCTATACAAATAAAATTTGATTTGACTTGATTTGATTTGAATGTGGGAAAAGAACTGCTGCAAACGCAAGCAAGCAGATTAAGTCTATCAATCTGTCAATCAAAACTATCAATCTTATATTATATTATGTGACACTGTGCTTTAGGAATGGCAAAGTTTTTTCTCAGTTTATTGTAAAATAAAACAATAAAAATTTGTCATTTGTCCAACAGGTGTACAACCCAACTGTGCTCCAGTACAAGAAGGTTAGTGAATTGATTTTAGTGGAGATCCTGACAGTACAGTACAAGTACAAACTAAAGAATTCAGTGGCTCATTTTGTATAGAAAGTTCTGACATCTATTGTTTTGTTTCAGGATGTTCAGATGAACAGCCCTGTTCCTATCCCACCCACATCCGTAAGCAGATCACACCTTTTGTTTTTTACGTTTACATTGCATGTGCCTTTTTTTACGTTTAAGACTGATCGAGACAAAATCCAACATCTGTATTTCAGACATATTTTAAATGCTTGTTGCTAACTTATCTCAATTTAAATACCTTGATCCAGAATGCTGGACACCATGGTTTGACAGAGAGTCCATTACCGACGACTGGGAGACCTTCCAGTACCTTCGTAGAGAAAATCCAGATGAGATCTGCCCTAACCCAGTTGATATTCAGACGAATGATCAGAAAGTCCGTTTCAGCTGCTACCCCCCTTTCTGTGGTGGAGGAGGTACAGTACTGTATGAGCACATTATGGACTGTTAAGCTACAATTACAAAGTTGATATCTCCTCCTATTTCATTGTTCATGTGCATAAGCAATAATATAGAATTGGGCTTTGGCTCCACAGTTTTCCACCACTCATCCTGTCCTTTTTATTTGTTACTCCCTGCAGTGTGCTGGACCAGCTGGTTTGACAGTGTCCGTTCTGGGGACGCAGTGTCAGTGCCAATCAGCAAGGCTTCCTGTGACTACCCTCTGTACATTGAGGTTGTTACTGCTAAATCAATGACCCCAGCCATCGACACAGGGGAGACCTTCAGAACGTAAGTTGCCTCATGGGCAAAGAATTTTTTCATGTAGTACTTTAAACCAATCAATTGCTACTTACTAACACTCATTTCCCAACATTTCCAAATAATCAAAAAGCCCAGACCTGCAGTTTAAATTATTTATATGAACCTTACTTTATTCTTGTGCTTGCATCTTAAACCAACACTGAGTTGAATAACATGAATAACCCAATCCTTGGATAGCTAAGCGATTTAACAGTCACACCTGACATTGTACAATGACATAAAAGACAAGAAGATGAGATTCAATATCCAATTCCATCTAACTAGATCATGTATTTATAACAGTTAAACAAATAATGATTCATGGTTTTAGCACTCAAAATGGCATTGTTTTTTTTTAGCTTCAATCCAACTGAGGGATTTGTTTGCCGTGATGTAGACCAGGACGAGGACAAAAAGTGCAGCAACTACAGAGTTCGCTTTGGATGCGCATGCAGTGAAGACAATGGCGATGGCAGTGGTGAAGGCAAAGATAAAGGCAACAATGGCAAAGAAGGCCAAGGCAACAAAGGCAACAATGGCAAAGAAGGCCAAGGCAACAAAGGCAACAATGGCAAGGAAGGCGAAGGCAACAAAGGTGAAGGCAATAAAGGCAATGAAGGCCAAGGCAACAAAGGCGAAGGCAACAATGGCAATGAGGGCCAAGGCAACAAAGGTGAAGGCAACAATGGCAAAGGCAATGAAGGCCAAGGCAACGAAGGCCAAGGCAACAATGGCAAAGACAACGAAGGCGAAGGCAGCGGATCTGGAGACAGCAAGACTAGGAGATAATTCATTTTATTACTTACACAAGTGCTTTTCCTATAATGAAAAAAGCCTATTAATCAATCTGTCTTTTCTTCTTTGTGATTATGAAATCATTGATTTGTATGTGGCGGAAAAATACGAGCAAAAATGATCAACAGTCTGTAGCAATAAAAATACTGATCAAATCTCAAATCTCTTTTGTTAGTTCACTCATAACTTTACATAACTTATTCTTACCGTACTGATGAGCTCATAGGCTTACATGAAGATGTGATCTGTTGTGAGTAATGCAGACTAGTTTTCAACAGGCAGTGGGAGCTGATATACAGACAGTAGGAGGTGCTGGATAGCAGTACCTGTACCTAGCAGCACTACCATGTGCCTAAAATATTTTTTTGACCGCAGCGTAGCGTAGTAGTAACCAGATGTACGCATTCAACATTAATAAAGCCAGTTTGTTTGCCCAATCCCAACAGCGAAATGAATCCAGTCATTTTGAGTTCATTGAAATCCATAAGTCGCCTAAAAATGATTTTCATAGTCTTAACAGTAAACATTTAAAAAGTAGGTTTCATTTAACACTTCAGTTTTCAAGAGTCATATACACTATAATTAACTCAAAAAAAACATAGTATTTCATTCAAATGTCTTTGTTTTATTTAACAAATCCATACACATTTTTTTATATATTACAAACATAAGAACATTGTTGAATAATAATAAGTGCTCACAGTGTAAACTTTCATAAACAAATTGCCTTACGGACAGTTGAGCAGAAAAGGGAAATTGTGTGCCCAGATGGAAATGACACACATAAATTGAGTAATAAAAGTTATTATTATTCTGTATTTAAAAAAAAGAATTTGAATATTTCAACAAAACTGTAAACATATGAATACCACATCAATATGTAGTGCATACATACATCAGAGGGAAATGTGCACACATTGTGAAAAACAACCTTGTTCACTGTCCAGAACTCAAAATAATGCAAGACTGTGAACATGAGGTACACTGTTGACTTTAAACCTGTGAGTTCACAACCATACAAACATGTACATGCAAAGCAAGGATCAATTTCGTATATTGTAGATTACATTACGCCAACAATGTTGAAATGTTGATGCAACTCTCCAAAACAACATAAAATATGAATCCCACCCACTCTTAACTCTTCTACTCTTGGAGTTTCTTCTCTTGTGCCTATATCAATTTTGTACAGAGTAGTCTGCAAAAATTCGCATCATAATATTTCACACTGAAAACAGTGAGAGTTGAACAGTTTATCTAATACGCCCAGAGATGTACCTGACTGACACGGAAGAAGCTTTCTATTCCAAAGTATGTACAAGCTGGAAACCTGTGCTTTTGAAGTCCTAAAACAGCTAAAAAGCATCTCTGTTTAAGCCATATTTCATTAAAAATCGTTGCACTAAGTACAATATTAGGAATTAGATCAGAACGTCTTAACAAACCTTGTGAAATTTCACCAGATGATCTGTTGCCTCTCTGACACTGATCCTCTTGGGCCACTTCTTTCCAGCTGGTTGTGGAGCGAAAAGATTCAGCGAGGCAAGACGAGCTAGTCATTACAAACTTGTCCCGTGAATCAGTCAAACCTGTCAGTACCGCCCTTCTGGCACAATGACTTACTATGTTTACAGGAACGCCCTGAAACTGTAATGATTCTCAATTAAAATCATGAATGTAGCCTCCCTGTAGGTACCCAAATCTAAAGCCGGTCTCAAAGCCGCTCCCTCATGAAAATGTAGGCCAAATTGTCAAAGTGTATTAGCGGTGTGTGCAATGTATTGACTACGTTAAGAGTGTTTTGGAGCCACAAACGAAATCTTGCTTAAAAGCCAAGGAGTAACCCTGAACCGCCCTGAACAGCTGCAGTTTAAATGAAAAAATAAGCTTTTTTGTGTAACTCGATTTTTTATTATTACTTTTTATTATTAAAATTATTTTCCATTGTAGCGGCTATGGTTTCTTGTCTGTGTTTGTTCATGAGAGGTTGTTGTTAGTGGTTGAAAGAGACAGATCCTGACAAACCACCCTAGCTTAATCTCTTAAACTCAGTGTATCCAGCTGCCAAAAGGTTTTGTTACTGCGATTATCTACTTTACTTAACCACAACATTTAAATAGCAAAACCACCTATTACTACAACAATAATAATTAAATAATATAACAAATTAAGATGAATTAAATTGGATCTGATCTATTTGATGGGGATGGCGCAATTTAACATAGCTCCAATCTAAAGCCAGTCCATAGATATTCCAGAGTCATGCCAAAACTGGACAAGCAGTATGTGCAATGTGCTCTTTAATGAGAGAATTATTTGCTAATATATCCTGCAATTTCTTTAAAATTAATTCAAATGAGTTATTGTTTTCTTTGGGTGTAGGCCGTAGGCTGTCTGTTGGTATCCTAAATATCTTTGAGTGCTGCATTTAAGTGTTATGGAATTTTCTATCCTTGGGTTACATGAGGTCATGTGTGGGCCTTGAGGTCCTTTGCAGTATTAGTTGTTTGGCTTTGGTTGAGAACAGTAGGTGCCAGTCTATCTCAACACTGTGGTGTGTGGGTCGAAGAGACCGTAATACATAGCTTGCCATTGACGTTCCAATCTGCGTAAACAGACAACAGTGTCTCCAGACTAGAATATGCTGACAATAACGCCTGCATGGGTTAATACATTCTCTTTGTCTAATTCTGGGCGTATAGTATTTTGTGGTGTTATCTTGGGGTTTAAAGTCAATCCACCAGGATGAGTTGGGCAGAATGTGAGACTGACTCAGGCACTTCTGATGTACTTTGAGAGTGTCTCTAATTCTCCTTGGCCAAGGGTCAACAAATATTACACCATAAGACATCAGACATCACAATCCCAAACCCGAGGTACCTGAACCTGGTGTCCTGAACCAGAAATGCCCGAACCAGAGATACCTAAGCCCCAACCAGAGTCTAAGTCTGAACCAGAGGTGCCTAAACCTGAGGGTCCCGAACCAAAGGTGCCCAAACCAGGGGTACCTAAGCCTGAACCCGAAGTGCCTGAAACTGAGGGCCCTGAACCAGAGGTACCTTAACCCGAACCCAAGGTACCTGAACCTGGGGGGCCTGAACCAGAGGTGCCTTAACCAGAGGTACCTAAACCTGAACCCGAAGGTAATGAACTAGAGGTGCCCTGAACCAGAGGTACCTAAGCCTGAACCATCAGTGCCTGAACCAGAGGTGCCCAAACCAGAGCTACGTAAGCCCAAATCCGAAGTACCCAAACCAGAGGTACCTAAGCCCAAACGCAATGTACCCTAACCCGAGGGACCAGTATCCGAAGGATCAGGACCTGAACCTGAGGGTGCAGGAGACTGTTAAATTGAATACAGTCAATTCCATTATTTACACCTGTGCTATTCTCATAATGGAGCATGCCCATTAATCACTCTGTCTTTTCTTCTTGTATGCGGGGAATAAATAACATAAATAATCAATGTAACAAAAAAAAAAAAGTTCTGCTAAGCTTTAGTTTTCTTACAACTCTCTCTTCTCTAAATTTTGGGCCTCCAGATAATTGAGTACCCCTGACTCACAGCATTCAGCATACAGGTCTGTTACTGTGAAACAAATTATCTACTTTATTTAACCACAATACCCAAATAACCAAACCAGCCTCTGTCCCCACGTGGATATAACAAGGATGACTGAGATGCCACTTTTCGAAGACAGGTCGACAGCGCCACCTGGGGAGAACTAAACTCCCGCAACTCAGTAACTTTAACTTAACTATGCTCAAGTTTCATGGTTACACAAGTTCAAAAATACACACACATGTGATTTTATTTAAATTAATAATTAAATAAAATCTATTATTTTTGTGCATCAAAAATAATGAAACTAATCAAGTGACTAAAGAATATATACTGTAGGTCATAAACCATCACAATGATAAGCAACTGTGGCAGACATGTTTCGTAGCGTCCAAAGTTCCAAAATAAAATTAAGCAAGGGATGTACAAACAAAAAGCCCCTAAATTCATTAGTGTACTGTGTTGTGTGTATTTTGATATGGTTTCTTAACTGTAGTGGCACCAATGGCAGAATTTTTACTCTCTAATTTTATCAAATCAAAGTGAAGAGGGGGAAGTTTACCGGAATGTGCGGGGAAGTATTCTCCCCTCATTTCACATTCTGCACGATGCACTGCATCGTTTTCAGCACCTACCAAAAAGTGCTTATCTCCTGAGGAAATGTTGACAGTGTTGATGTAGCAGGAATCACCTTGTATCTTCTTGCAACCCTCGCTGGGTATGTGTATGCACCTTTGGGTGTAGTGTGCACTTTCAAAGTTTTCAGGGGGTTGTGTGGGTGTACGCTCACATCAGCATTGTTTGACTTTGATGAAAACATGGCAAAGGTGTGATTTAGCTCAAAGAAAAGCAAGTGAGTTTGTGAGGATACTAAAGCTGAGCTTAATGTACAAACAGTTACTTCTATTAATCAAGAGGAAATTATTGGTTGAGAAAGAAAACTAAAATTAATGTCACCTGTCTTAACTCTGCCTGTTAATGCGCGCATGTCTTTTGATATAAAATTAATTCACTGGATAATGCTCTTCCATTTCATTGCTGTTGATCAGTACTGCTATCCAGCACCTCCTACTGTCTGTATATCATATCAGCTCCCACCACCTGTTGAAAACTAGTCTGCATTACTCACAACAGATCACATCTTCATGTAAGCCTATGAGCTCATTAATACAGTAAGAATAAGTTGTGTAAAGTTATGAGTGAACTCAGCGACAAAAGAGATTTGATGCATCAGTATTTTTTATTGCGACTGTTGATTATTATTTATCCCCACGAAATCAATGATTTCATAATCACAAAGAAGAAAAGACAGACTGATTAATAGACATTTTTTCATTATAGGAAAAGCATATGTGTAAATAATAATATTAATTATGGTTGTATTCCATTTAGATGTCAGGGTCCTGGTATCACACATGCTGACTCACTGTCACACTGTCATGACTTACTGGGACACTTGATTAGGACACATCCATTGTTAATGTTACTAGTAACACCTTTGCTCTTCCTACAAGTCAAAAAGTCTGAAGAAGGTCAATTATGTTTCCTTCATCAGGCACAGGGAAAAAAAATATAATGGAAAGAGCACACAGAAATGTATTAGTACATGTAATAGTCAGTACATGAGCATCCAAAGCGAACTTCGTAGTCGCTGCATGTCTTGCCAGAGCCCTGGTCAGCATCTTTGCAAAGAAATCCATCACTTGGATTGAAGCTGAAAAACAATTCAAAGCAGTCAATAATCAGTATGATATGTACAGGAAACAAGAACTTCTTTTTGAAGAGGCATTGCTAAAAACTTTTCAACCGGTCTATTCTCACTTTGTGCTTAAAGTCATTTACCAACTCAGGTGTGACTTTGTTTCAAATGTAAAATCACTTCCATATATCCAAGGAACATTGCTTTATTAATTCTTCATACTCTTCACAATACAAGCACAGTGTTTGTTTCTTTAAATATTTCAGGCATTGCATCCCTCTATTTTCCTTATGGGGCTTTTTATAATTACATTTCATCTTATCTAAATGTCCAGGCATCTTGACGATTTGGAAACAGTAGTATTGACTAAGTATTGACCAATTGTCTAAGTAGTACATGTAAACCTTTTAATTCTTTCCCAATGAGGCAACTTACTTGTCGAAGGTCTCCCCTGTGTCCAAGGCTGGGATCTTTGTGTTAACAGTACGAGCCTCAATGTACAGATGTGTCATACAGTCAGCTCCTGAACTTGTTGCTGACACTGAGTCCCCAGAACGAGTAGTATCTATCCAGTCACTCCAGCACACTGCAACAAGCAACAAATGAGAGACAGGATGACTATTTCCTGCGGAAAATACAGTATGGATGCCTTCTGCTAAAATGCCTGGCGCAAAAAATGTAAAATGAGGTGAAAAACAGAAGAATATTGCCATCAAGTTTAAAGTCTGAATGAAGTCTGTATCTGAAAGTATGTAGAAGCAGTGAAAGCTGAAAGTGTTGAGGTTTGGAGAAAGTATGTAGTGGTGTCTCATATATATGTTGTGTCATTCATTTCTAATGTAATAGTTGAACATGGTAAAAGTTTGAATGGTACGAATGTTTAAATCATAGCCATCATGTCCTAAATGAGCTGAACATTGCAATATTTGAATGCTTTCTGTAGGACACAGTCGGAGTAGTTGGGTGCCAAAAAAAAACTAGAAGAAAAGAAGAATAACAATATTCAGATTTTATATATATATATATATATATATATATATATATATATATATATATATATATATATATATATTCAGACACAGATTCAGCATCATTTGCAGCTTATGACTGCACAATGTTCTCATACAGTACAGTACCTCCTCCTCCACAGAAAGGGGGGTAGCAGCTGAAACGAATGTCCAGACCATTGCTCTCAATATCTATTGGGTTAGGGCAGATCTTTTCTGGATGCTCTCCATAAAGGTAGTGGAAGGCATCCCAGTCGTCATCACCAGAGTCAGCTTTTTTAAATGTTGGTGTCCAGCATTCTGGTCAAGGTATTGAAATTGAGATAAGTTAGCAACAGGATTAGAAACAGAAGAGATTTGATCTAGATAGGATACAAAAACACATGTAATGCAAATGTAAATAACAAAATGTGTGATCTGCTTACGAAGGTGGGTGGGATAGTAGCAGGGCCATCCTGATGAACATCCTGAAACAAAACAATAGATGTCAGAAATTTCTATACAAAGTTTAGTTTGTACTTCAACTATCAGGATTTTCACTAAACTCAGTCACTAACCTTGCTTCATTGGATTGTGGTGGGATCCTGCTCCTGTGTGAGTAGTATTAAGTATTAATTTATTTATTTTAAAACTGACTAGCACACAAAAAAAGTTAGATTTTTTGTTCTATAACTGTTCTATAACTGTTAAGGTGTTACAGAATATTATATAAAACTGACAGTCCTTGTAAGTAAGCAATAATGTATAATAAAGATACCGCACATTGGATGGACAACAGTGAAGGGTCTTACTTTTTGTAGCAGGTGTCTGCGGTGATCCTTTGCCTTGCTGGTGGCTTTCTGTTAGAAATAATCAGGAAAATGTTACATACTGTGACTGAATCTATTTCTGATTATAGAGTAGTCAAAATTGTACTCATAATCATGACCATTGCAATCATTGATCAATAACATGATCCTACCATATATCAGCCCTGCAACAATGGCAATTGTTAGCTATTGGAGAAAATTAAAAAGATTAAAATATATACAGAACTTCCACATTTATATAGAAAATGTCAAAAATATATATAATACAAAAAGTCATACCAGTTTGATCATGATTGCAGATATTGAGGGTCCTGTAGAGAAGTTTTGAATTCATGAATACAAAGTACTGTGTGCAGTATTAAAACAAGTAAAATTCTCATTCACAGAAATGCTACTTTAGTATGTCACAATCAGAGGCTACAGGAAATTCTTCAAACTTAAATTCAGAAGAGATATTATGTTACCTTTCTCTGCAGAACAGAAGAAACTGGATACAGGAACTCTCAGTTGAACAGTGTGGTTGCGTGAACCTCTGTGGGATGAATGAGCCTCCTCTGTCTCGCTCCTTAAATACAGTACTCGAAGATATTTTGGATACCAAGACACGTAAACAATGATGCTCAACAGATGTTTTGCAGCTCACACCCAAAGAAAACAACATCCCCAATTAATTTCTTTAATAAATGGTTGGCGATAATGTGTTCAGCTCCACCTTTCAGACAAAAATTTTGGCTGCCTCTTGCACTTAAAGGCAGCTGTCATCTCCACAAAGGACCTCAAGTGCAATCAGCAGATAGGAATCTGTGCATCTTCATCTACACATTACAATTAATTTACGAGGTGTTAAGGTGTGGAGAATAATTTGTCTCACAGTAACATATCATTTCGGCCCCTGAGTACTTTATGTCTGTTAGATTGTGAACCTCAGGTGGTCTATCATATGCTAACAATGTGCAATCATGCACTGTCCTAGATGACTTCCAACCAGTCTGTCCAGATCGTTAAAGAACAGAGAACAAACAACACAATGGGACAATAACCTTAAACTACCTTGAAATAACTAAGCTAAAACCTGCTGCTAAAACCAGAGGTGGTCAAGTCTTCATAAGAAACACTGAGATGGCCAATGAGATAGTGAACTAATTCCTGTAATCACATTTACATTTTTATTTACATTTAGTCATTTAGCAGACGCTTTTATCCAAAGTGAGTTACAGAGAAGGGAACAATCAAAGTACAGTGTGATAAGAAAGTGGTAGGGCAACAATAAGTGCTATGACTATTCTAGCTTCTCATGTCCAGTTGTTTGTAGTGCTAGGAGAGAAGGTAATCTCTGAAGAGCTGGGTCTTCAGGAGGTTCTTAAAGGTAGAGAGGGACGCCCCTGATGTGGTCGGAACATTCTCACCTTATATTATGATCCAGTTTCACCAAAATTACTGAAATAGTTGGTGGTGTGAAACTTAGTGCTGTAGACTGTTATGTATTTATCAAGGGTGAACGTACACAGAGTGCAAAGTTACATGGTGTCAGAAGAGACATACGGGGTGAAGAGTGGAAATCTTTAACAAACTGGGCCGACTGGTTGGAAGTTATCTAGGGCAATTGTTAGTGTTTGATAGGAAGATCGTCACAAAACCACCTGAGGTTTACCACCTTTACCGCCTCTCATACAGGATGTACCCAGCCATCAAAATACAATGTTACCGTGAGACAAATTATACTCCACACCTAAAAAGCTCCTAAAATAATTGTAATGTGAAAATGCTATGCACTAATTCATATCTATCACTTGGCCATAAATCAACCTTTTATTATGGCTGAGACAGCATGGCAGCAGCATTTGCTGCAGCTGTGCAGTTTCAACCATCACCCACACCAGTCCTTGATTTACTTGCTCCTTGTGCCCCACCAGTGGTCCAGTCAACAGTCCCTAATATTCTCCATCAGCGGTCCAGTGCACCTGCTCTTCATGCTCTGTCCCTGCGCCATGGCTGTCCCTAAATTCCTCCAACTACAGTCCCTGTAGTTCTTCCAGTCTTCATAGTTCCTCCAGTCCATGTAGGTCTTCCAATCCCTCCATTTCTTATAGTTTCTCCAATCCTTGGAGTTTTTCCAGTCCCTTCAACTGCTGTAGTTCTTCCTGTCTCTTTGCTGTGGTAGTCTCTATTGTGTGATCCTTAGCGGCCTCCAGCTCCCTGGGTTCCTTCCCTGAGAAGGCTTCCCTTCTTGTTAGTTTAACATTTGCCTTTTAACACTAAATACAAAGTACAGCTGAGGGTGATGGTCATGTAATTTTACTGGTATCTGGTGATAAACAAAAAATATTTGACAAAGCATTAAGTCTTGCTCAAATATGGTAGCATCAAGTCTTCAAAACCTTTGGGATAGGAATTAGTTCAGTATCTCATTGGCCATATCAGTGTTTCTTATGGAGACTTGACCACCTCTGGTTTTAGCAGCAGTTATTTAGCTTAGTTATTTTAAGGTGCAAAAAAAAACACACTCGGGTTGTGGAGGATCCTGTAAAATTACAGACCCATCACCCTCAACTGTACTGTGTGTTAAGTGTTAAAAAGCAAATGTTAAACTAAGATGCTAAACCCTGAAAACATTACACCTCCTCAATATAAGCATGTCACTATTGTCACCCTCAAAGAGTCTTGCATGTTTGACTTTCTGGTTATGTACACTTTTTTTTTTTTTAATTCGGTTTTATTCACATGGGGCAGCATATTGGAGCAGTGGTGAGCACTGTCGCCTCACAGTAAGATGGTTCCTGTTTTGAACACGACACTGGTCCTGCTCTCTGTCTGCATTGGCCCTGTGCCATGTGGCTAAAACACTTCCTCTTCCCACTTGTCTAAAATGCTTGTAGTACCAATATTAACGCTCTGCATTGCTGCGAGCTCACAGACATCCTGGATAATAAACTTAGCTAACATGAGCTAACAGCAGCTATAGCTCATAATAGTTTACTTAACTGTCCACCAGGACACTGTAAATCACAAAGAGTTGATGCACAGCAGCCAGAGCACACCAGATCGAAAATCGGAAAACATTCTCACCTTATATTATGATCCAGTTTCACCAAAATTACTGAAATAGTTGGTGGGGTGTAACTTAGTGCTGTAGAGTGTTACGTATTTGTCTAGGGTGAACGTTCACAGAGTGCAAAGTTACATGGTGTCAGAAGAGACATACAGGGTGAAGAGTGGAAATCTTTAACAAACTGGGCCGACTGGTTGGAAGTTATCTAGGGCAATGTGTGACTGGCAATTGTTAGTGTTTGATAGGAAGATCGTCACAAAACCACCTGAGGTTTACCACCTTTTACCGCCTCTCATACAGGATGTACCCAGCCATCAAAATACAATGTTACCGTGAGACAAATTATACTCCACACCTAAAAAGCTCCTACAACTATGATGTGAAAATGCTATGCACTAATTCATATCTATCACTTGGCCATAAATCAACCTTTTATTATGGCTGAGACAGCATGACAGCAGCATTTGCTGCAGCTGTGCAGTTTCAACTATCACCCACACCAGTCCTTGATTTACTTGCTCCTTGTGCCCCACCAGTGGTCCAGTCAACAGTCCCTAATATTCTCCATCAGCGGTCCAGTGCACCTGCTCTTCATGCCCTGTCCCTGCGCCATGGCTGTCCCAAATTCCTCCAACTACAGTCCCTTTAGTTCTTCCAGTCTTCATGTTTCTTCCAATCCCTCCATTTCTTATAGTTTCTCCAATCCTTGTAGTTCTTCCTGTCCCTTCAGCTGCTGTAGTTCTTCCTGTCTCTATGCTGTGGTAGTCTCTGCTGTGTCAGCCTTAGCGGCCTCTAGCTCCCTGGGTTCCTTCCCTGAGAAGGCTTCCCTTCCTGTTAGTTTAACATTTGCTTTTTAACACTAAATACAAAGTACAGCTGAGGGTGATGGTCATGTAATTTTACTGGTATCTGGTGATAAAGTATTTGACAAAGCATTAAGTCTTGCTCAAATATTTATAGTAACACTGGGTCTCCAAAACCTCATTGGCCATTTCAGTGTTTCTTCACTTCACTCTTTTTGCAGTAGTTATTTAGCTTAGTTATTTTAAGGTGCAAAATGCTAGAAATGTTACAAATGTTGGTTTAAACTTTGTTCTAAGCATGTTTATCTGGAATTATTTTGTTTTAGAGTCAACAGATATTTATTGTCCCATTGTGTTGTTTGTTCTCTGTTGTTTAACGACCTGGACAGACTGGTTGGAAGTCATCTAGGACAGTGCATGATTGCACATTGGTAGCATTTCATAGGAAGACCACCTGATGTTCACCATCTCTCAGACATAAAGGCGCCAAAATGTTATGTTACTGTGAGACAAATTACTCTCCGCACCCAAACACCTCATAAATTAATTGTAATGTGTAGATGTTATTCCTATCTGACAGCTGCCTTTAACTGCAGGAGGCAGCCAAAGTTTTTGTCTGAATTGTGGCTGTCAGAACAAAGGTGGAGCTGAACACATTATCGCCAACCATTTATTAAAAAAATTAATTGGGATGTTGTTTTCTTTGGGTGTGAGCTGCAAAACGTCTGTTGAGCATCATTGTTTACGTGTCTTGGTATCCAAAATATCTTCGAGTACTGTATTTAAGGAGCGAGACAGAGGAGGCTCATTCATCCCACAGAGGTTCACGCAACCACACTGTTCAACTGAGAGTTCCTGTATCCAGTTTCTTCTGTTCTGCAGAGAAAGGTAACATAATATCTCTTCTGAATTTAAGTTTGAAGAATTTCCTGTAGCCTCTGATTGTGACATACTAAAGTAGCATTTCTGTGAATGAGAATTTTACTTGTTTTAATACTGCACACAGTACTTTGTATTCATGAATTCAAAACTTCTCTACAGGACCCTCATTATCTGCAATCATGATCAAACTGGTATGACTTTTTGTATTATATATATTTTTGACATTTTCTATATAAATGTGGAAGTTCTGTATATTCTGGGATTTTAATTTTTTAAATTTTCTCCAACAGCTAACAATTGCCATTGTTGCAGGGCTGATATATGGTAGGATCATGTTATTGATCAATGATTGCAATGGTCATGATTATGAGTACAATTTTGACTACTCTATAATCAGAAATAGATTCAGTCACAGTATGTAACATTTTCCTGATTATTTCTAACAGAAAGCCACCAGCAAGGCAAAGGATCACCGCAGACACCTGCTACAAAAGGTAAGAACCTTCACTGTTGTCCATCCAATGTGCGGCGTCTTCATGAGTGTGGGAAAATAACAGTTATGCTTTAGGAGTAGAAAAAGAAAAATCTAACATGTTTCTGTGAACTAGTAAGATTTTTTTAAAATACTTTTTCTTTGTCTACACAGGAGCAGGATCCCACCACAATCAAATGAAGCAAGGTTAGTGACTGACAAACTAAACTATTCAGTGGTTCACTTTGTATGGAAATTTCTGACATCTATTGTTTTGTTTCAGGATGTTCATCAGGATGGCCCTGCTACTATCCCACCCACCTTCGTAAGCAGATAACTGCTTGTGTTATTTACATTTGCATTGCATGTGTTTTTGTATCTTTTTTTCTTTTTTACATTTGATCTAGATCAAATCTCTTCTGTTTCTGATCCTGTTTTTAACTTATCTCAATTTCAATACCTTGGCCAGATTGCTGGACACAAACATTTAAAAAAGCTGACTCTGGTGATGACGACTGGGAGACCTTCCACTACCTTTATAGAGACCATCCAGATAAGATCTGCCCTAACCCAGTTGATGTTCAATCCTACTATAGGGATATCCGTTTCAGCTGCTACCCCCCTTTCTGTGGAGGAGGAGGTACTGTACTGTATGCGAACATTGTGCAGTCATAAGCTGCAAATACAAAGTGGATTTGTCCTTCTCTTTCATTGTTTGTGCGCACAGGCGTTCATTTAGAATTGTGCTTTGGCGCCACAGTTTTCCACCACTCATCCTGCCTCTCATTTGTTGCTTGTTGCAGTGTGCTGGAGTGACTGGATGGAAAGTACTCGTTCTGGGGCCGCAGTGTCAGCACAAGCCTACAAGTATGACTGTGCCCAGCCACTGTACATCGAGGCTGCCACTGCTCACACAATGATCCCAGCCTTCGACACAGGGGAGATCTTCAGAACGTAAGTTGCCTCATTGGCAAAGAATTCAAACGTTGACATGTCCTACTTTTAGACAATCAATAAATCCTTAACACATGTTTCCTAAAGTTTCCAAATGATAATGGAAACTTTGAATGATGCCTGGAGCTGCTGTCTATACCATGAATGGAAACTTTGTGGGTGCAAATTTACGTTAGATGTGATGAAATATCAAGTCACATAATGAAACTGGATAATAGGCAAATAATGCCTAAAAGTCTTAAACCTGGCTGAACCTTACTTTATTCCTGCGCTTACATCTTAGATAAATATAGTGCCTATAGTGTTGTGGAGCGTAAGAAGTATGAATATTGAATAATTGTTCCTTGGATATATAAGAGATTTAATATTTGAAACATAGTTACACCTGAATTACAAAATGACATTAAGCTCAAGAGAAAGAGACCGGTGAGAATAGACCGGTTGAAAAGTTTTTAGCAATATAGCGCTTTAACAAGAAGTTCTTGTTTGCTTTACTGATTATTGACTGCTTTGAATTGTTTCTTAGCCTCAATCCAACTGGAGGACTTCTTTGCAACGATGCTGACCAGGCCTCTGGCAAGACATGCAGCGACTACAGAGTTCGCTTTGGATGCTCATGTACTGATTATTACAGGGGCCCTTAATTTCTGTGTGCTCTTTCCATTTTATATTTTTTTCCTGTGCCTGATGAAGGAAACATAATTGACCTTCTTCAGACTTTTTGACTTGTAGGAAGAGCAAAGGTGTTACTAGTAACATTAACAATGGATGTGTTCTAATCAAGCGTCCCAGTAAGTCATGACAGTGTGACAGTGAGTCAGCATGTGTGATACCAGGACCCTGACATCTAAATGGAATACAACCATAATTAATATTATTATTTACACATATGCTTTTCCTATAATGAAAAAAATGTCTATTAATCAGTCTGTCTTTTCTTCTTTGTGATTATGAAATCATTGATTTCTATGTGGGGGATAAATAATAACATAAATAATCAACAGCAATAAAAAATACTGATGCATCAAATCTCTTTTGTCACTGAGTTCACCCATAACTTTACACAACTTATTCTTACTGTATTAATGAGCTCATAGGCTTACATGAAGATGTGATCTGTTGTGAGTAATGCAGACTAGTTTTCAACAGGTGGTGGGAGCTGATATGATATACAGACAGTAGGAGGTGCTCGATAGCAGTACTGATCAACAGCAATGTGAAATACGGAAAAGCAAGTTAATCTGAATTTTATGTCAAAGCACATGCACATAATAACATGACAATATGCACAACATAACAATAACAATAATGCAAAGGTTCTGCGAGACCTATACCCGAAAACAAGGTGCATGGACCTGAGGGCCCTGAACCAGAGGTGCCAGAATCAGAGGTACCTAAGCCCGAGCCCAAGGGACCCGAACCAGAGGTGCCCAAACCAGGGGTACCTAAGCCAGAACACAAAGTGCCTGAACCAGAGGCACTGAAGCTCGAACAGAGGGTTGGGTTCAGAGGTACCTGAACCCAGGGGCCCTGAACCAGAGGTGCCTGAAGCAGAGGTACCTTAACCTCTGCCCAAACCAGAGGTACCTAAGCCCAGACCCAATTTACCCTAACCCGAGGGACCGGTGCCCGAAGGATCAGGACCTGAACCTGAGGGTGCCGACTGTTAAATTGAATTCAGCCATAATTAATTTCATTATTTACACCTGTGCTATTCTTATAATGGAAAATGTCCATTAATCAGTCTGCCTTTTTTCTTGTATGTGGGGAATAAATAACATAAATTATCAGGTCACTAATAGGCAGACCATGGTCCGGGTCTGCAACCATCCTCTGTCCTGTCGGAGCCAGAAACGACATATCATCATATCAATTTTATTCAGTTTTGGCAGAGATTAAATTTGACCGGTGACTCGATGACACGATGCACTGCAGAATTTCTTTTCAGCATCTACCAAAAAGTGCTTATCTCCTGAGGAAATGTTGACAGTAGATATTGATGTAGCAGGAATCACCTTGTATCTTCTTGCAACCCTCGCTGGGTGTGTGTATGCACCTTTGGGTGTGCACTTTGAAAGTTTTCAGGGGTTTGTGTGGGTGTACGCTCACATCAGGATAGTTTGAAGAAAAGCAAGTGAGTTTATGAGGATACTAAAGCTGAGCTTAATATACAAACAGTTACTTCTATTAATCAAGAGGAAATTATTGGTTGAGAAAGAAAACTAAAAATAATGTCACCTGTCTTAACTCTGCCTGTTAATGCGCGCATGTCTTTTGATATAAAATTAATTCACTGGATAATGCTCTTCCATTTCACATTGCTGTTGATCAGTACTGCTATCGAGCACCTCCTACTGTCTGTATATCATATCAGCTCCCACCACCTGTTGAAAACTAGTCTGCATTACTCACAGCAGATCACATCTTCATGTAAGCCTATGAGCACATTAATACAGTAAGAATACGTTGTGTAAAGTTATGAGTGAACTCAGCGACAAAAGAGATTTGATGCATCAGTATTTTTTATTGCTGTTGATTATTTGTGTTATTATTTATCCCCCACATAGAAATCAATGATTTCATAATCACAAAGAAGAAAAGACAGACTGATTAATAGACATTTTTTCATTATACGAAAAGCATATGTGTAAATAAGAATATTAATTATGGTTGTATTCCATTTAGATGTCAGGGTCCTGGTATCACACATGCTGACTCACTGTCACACTGTCATGACTTACTGGGACGCTTGATTAGAACACATCCATTGTTAATGTTACTAGTAACACCTTTGCTCTTCCTACAAGTCAAAAAGTCTGAAGAAGGTCAATTATGTTTCCTTCATCAGGCACAGGAAAAAAATATAATGGAAAGAGCACACAGAAATTATATGGCAATGTAATACTGGTAATAATCAGTACATGAGCATCCAAAGCGAACTTCGTAGTCGCTGCATGTCTTCCCAGTGGCCTGGTCAGCATCGTGGCAAAGAAATCCATCACTTGGATTGAAGCTGAAAAACAATTCAAAGCAGTCAATAATCAGTATGATATTTTCCTTATCGGGCTTGTTATAATTAAATTTCATCTTATCTAAATGTACAGCAGCTCCAGGCATCTTGATGATTTGGAAACAGTAGCATTGACTAAGTATTGACTGTTTGTCTAAGTAATACATGTAAACTTGTCTAAAAGCAGTACATGTAAACCTTTTAATTCTTTCCCAATGAAGCAACTTACTTGTCAAAGGTCTCCCCTGTGTCCAAGGCTGGAATCTTTGTGCTAGCAGTACGAGCCTCAATGTACAGATGTGTCATACAATGACCGACTGGACGTGTTGCTGACACTGAGCCCCCAGAACGAGTAGTATCTCTCCAGTCACTCCAGCACACTGCGACAAGCAACAAATGAGAGACAGGATGAGTGGTGGAAAACTGTGGAGCCAAAGCACAATTCTAAACTACAGAACCATATTTCATGCGGAAAATACAGTATGGATGCCTTCTGCCAAAATGCCTGATGCAAAAATGTAAAATGAGGTGAAAAACAGAAGAATATTGCCATCAAGTTTAAAGTCACCTCATTTTACATGTTATATTCAGACACAGATTCAGCATCTACAGGACAAATCCACTTTGTATTTGCAGCTTATGACTGCACAATGTTCTCATACAGTACAGTACCTCCTCCTCCACAGAAAGGGGGGTAGCAGCTGAAACGAATGTCCAGACCATTGCTCTCAATATCTATTGGGTTAGGGCAGATCTTTTCTGGATGCTCTCCATAAAGGTAGTGGAAGGCATCCCAGTCGTCATCACCAGAGTCAGCTTTTTTAAATGTTGGTGTCCAGCATTCTGGTCAAGGTATTGAAATTGAGATAAGTTAGCAACAGGATTAGAAACAGAAGAGATTTGATCTAGATAGGATACAAAAACACATGTAATGCAAATGTAAATAACAAAATGTGTGATCTGCTTACGAAGGTGGGTGGGATAGTAGCAGGGCCATCCTGATGAACATCCTGAAACAAAACAATAGATGTCAGAAATTTTCATACAAAGTGAACCACTGAATAGTTTAGTTTGTCAGTCACTAACCTTGCTTCATTTGATTGTAGCTGGATCCTGCTCCTGTGTGACAAAGGAAAAAGTATTTTAAAAAATCTTACTAGTTCACAGAAACATGTTAGATTTTTCTTTTTCTACTCCTAAAGCATAACTGTTATTTTCCCACACTCATGAAGACGCCGCACATTGGATGGACAACAGTGAAGGGTCTTACCTTTTGTAGCAGGTGTCTGCGGTGATCCTTTGCCTTGCTGGTGGCTTTCTGTTAGAAATAATCAGGAAAATGTTACATACTGTGACTGAATCTATTTCTGATTATAGAGTAGTCAAAATTGTACTTATAATCATGACCATTGCAATCATTGATCAATAACATGATCCTACCATATATCAGCCCTGCAACAATGGCAATTGTTAGCTATTGGAGAAAATTAAAAATATTAAAATTCCAGAATATACAGAACTTCCACATTTATATAGAAAATGTCAAAAATATATATAATACAAAAAGTCATACCAGTTTGATCATGATTGCAGATAATGAGGGGCCTGTAGAGAAGTTTTGAATTTATGAATACAAAGTACTGTGTGCAGTATTAAAACAAGTAAAATTCTCATTCACAGAAATGCTACTTTAGTATGTCACAATCAGAGGCTACAGGAAATTCTTCAAACTTAAATTCAGAAGAGATATTATGTTACCTTTCTCTGCAGAACAGAAGAAACTGGATACAGGAACTCTCAGTTGAACAGTGTGGTTGCGTGAACCTCTGTGGGATGAATGAGCCTCCTCTGTCTCGCTCCTTAAATACAGAACTCGAAGATATTTTGGATACCAAGACACGTAAACAATGATGCTCAACAGATGTTTTGCAGCTCACACCCAAAGAAAACAACATCCCAATTATATTTTTAATAAATGGTTGGCGATAATGTGTGCAGCTCCACCTTTAAGACAAAAATTTTGGCTGCCTCTTGCACTTAAAGGCAGCTGTCATCTCCACAAAGGACCTCAAGTTCAATCAGCAGATAGGAATTTGTGCATCTTCATCTACATTTGTACATTACAATTAAGTTACGAGCTGTTTAGGTGTGGAGAATAATTTGTCTTGCAGTAACATAACATTTCGGCGCCTGAGTACTTGATGTCTGAGAGATGGTGGACCTCAGGTGGTCTTCCTATCAAATGCTACCAATGTGCAATCATGCATTGTCTAGATGACTTCCAACCACTCTCTCCAGGTCATTAAACAACAGAGAACAAAAAACACAATCGGACAATAACCTTAAAATAATGAAGCTAAATAACTGCTGTTAAAACCAGAGGTTTTGGTTTATCACCAGATACCAGATACAGCAGTTGAAGGGATTGGAAGAACTACATTGACTGGAGGAATTTGGGACTGCCATGGCGCAGGGCATGAAGGATGATGGAGAATATTAGGGACTGTTGACTGGTACACTGATGGGATACAAAGAGCAGGTAAATCAAGGACTGGTGTGGGTGATAGTTGAAACTATGCAAATGCAGCTGTCGTGCTGTCTCAGCCATTATTAAAGGTTGATTCATGTCACAGATAATTGATGAAGATTTGACGGCTGGGTACATTCTGTATGAGAGGTGTTTTTTTCCTGTCAAACACTAACAATGGCCAATCACACACTACCCTACCCTTTTTGCACCTTAAAATAATTAAGCTAAATAACTGCTGCTAAAACCAGAGGTGGTCAAGTCTCCATAAGAAACACTGATATGGCCAATGAGATATTTAACGAATTCCTATCCCAAAGGTTTTGAGGACTTGGTGCTACCATATTTGAGCAAGACTTAATGCTTTGTCAAATACTTTTGTTTATCACCAGATACCAGTAACATTACATGACCATCACCCTCAGCTGTACTTTGTATTTAGTGTTAAAAGGCAAATGTTAAACTAACAAGAAGGGAAGCCTTCTCAGGGAAGGAACCCAGGGAGCTGGAGGCCGCTAAGGCTCACACAATAGAGACTACCACAGCAAAGAGACAGGAAGAACTACAAGGATTGGAGAAACTATCAGAAATGGGGGGATTGGAAGAACTACATTGACTGGAGGAACCATGAAGACTGGAGGAATCTGGGACTGCCATGGCGCAGGGACAGGGCATGAAGAGCAGGTGCACTGGACCACTGGTGGGGCACAAGGAGCAGGTAAATCAAGGACTGGTGTGGGTGATAGCTGAAACTGCACAGCTACAGCAAATGCAGCTGCCATGCTGTCTCAGCCATTATTAAAGGTTGATTTATGTCACAGATCACATACAGTTATTTTAGGAGCTGTTTAGGTGTGGAGCATCATTTATCTCATGGTAGCATTGTATTTTGATGGCTGGGTACATCCTGTATGACATGTGGTTTCTTCCTGTCAGACACTAACAATGGCCAATCACACACTACCCTAGATACCCTAGGGAAAGGTGTTTTTGTCATTATCAAACATTAACATCACACACCACACATTGCCCTAGATAACTTCCAACCAGTCGGCCCAGTTTGTTAAAGATTTCCACTCTTCACCCCGTATGTCTCTTCTGACACCATGTAACTTTGCACTCTGTGTACATTCACCCTTGATAAATACATAACAGTCTACAGCACTAAGTTTCACACCACCAACTATTTCAGTAATTTTGGTGAAACTGGATCATAATATAAGGTGAGAATGTTCCGACCACATCAGGGGCGTCCCTCTCTACCTTTAAGAACCTCCTGAAGACCCAGCTCTTCAGAGATTACCTTCTCTCCTAGCACTACAAACAACTGGACATGAGAAGCTAGAATAGTCATAGCACTTATTGTTGCCCTAACACTTTCTTATCACACTGTACTTTGATTGTTCCCTTCTCTGTAACTCGCTTTGGATAAAAGCGTTAAATGACTAAATGTAAATATAAGTGTAAATGTGATTACATTTCTGAAACAGGTATGCTGTTGTGTGATCTGCAAAACTTCCCAACTTCCAAAACTTTCCACTTCCCACCATCAGTGGTCCAGTCAACAGTCCCTAAGTCTCCATCAGCAGTCCAGTGCACCTGCGACTCATGCCCTGTCCCTGCGCCATGGCAGTCCCAGATTGCTCCAGTCCTCATATTTCTTCCAATCCCTCCATTTCTTATAGTGTCTCCAATCCTTGTAGTTCTTCCAGTCCCTTCAGCTGTTGTAATTTGACAAAGCATTAAGTCTACTCAAATATTTATAGTAGCACTGGGTCTCCCAAAGCTCATTGGTCATCTCAGTGTTTCTTGTGAAGACTTGACCACCTCTGGTTTTAGCAGCAGTTATTTAGCTTCCTGTTAGTTTAACATTTGCTTTTTACAGTTACACAGTGTCAGAAGAGACATGTCGAGTGCAGAGTAAACAACCTGGGCCGACTGGTTGGAAGTTACCTACGGCAGTGTGTGATTGGCCATTGTTGGTATTTCATAGGAAGATCTCACCAAACCACCTGTCATACACAATGTACCCAGCCATCAAAATACAATGCTACCGTGAGCCAAATTATGCTCCACACCTAAACAGCTCCTGAAATAACTGTATGTAATCTGTGACATGAATTAACCTTTAATTATGGCTGAGACAGCATGACAGCTGCATTTGCTGCAGCTGTGCAGTTTCAACGACACACCAGTCCTTGATTTACCTGCTCCTTGTGCCCCACCAGTGGTCCAGTCAATAGTCCCTAATATTCTCCATCATCATTCATGCCCTGTTCCTGCGCCATGGCAGTCCCAAATTCCTCCAGTCCTCATAGTTCCTCCAGTCCCTGTAGTTCAGGGGTCGGCAACCTGTGGCTCGTGAGCCAGATGTGGCTCTTTTGATTACTGCATCTGGCTACAGCTACAGCTACAGCTGCCTTTAAGTGCAAGAGGCAGCCAAAGTTTTTGTCTGAATTGTGGCTGTCAGAACAAAGGTGGAGCTGAACACATTATCGCCAACCATTTATTAAAAATATAATTGGGATGTTGTTTTCTTTGAGTGTGAGCTGCTGTTTATCTGGTGATAAACCAAAACCTCTGGTTTTAGCAGCAGTTATTTAGCTTCGTTATTTTAAGGTTATTGTCCCATTGTGTTTTTTGTTCTCTGTTGTTTAATGACCTGGAGAGAGTGGTTGGAAGTCATCTAGACAATGCATGATTGCACATTGGTAGCATTTGATAGGAAGACCACCTGAGGTCCACCATCTCTCAGACATCAAGTACTCAGGCGCCGAAATGTTATGTTACTGCAAGACAAATTATTCTCCACACCTAAACAGCTCGTAACTTAATTGTAATGTACAAATGTAGATGAAGATGCACAAATTCCTATCTGCTGATTGAACTTGAGGTCCTTTGTGGAGATGACAGCTGCCTTTAAGTGCAAGAGGCAGCCAAAATTTTTGTCTTAAAGGTGGAGCTGCACACATTATCGCCAACCATTTATTAAAAATATAATTGGGATGTTGTTTTCTTTGGGTGTGAGCTGCAAAACGTCTGTTGAGCATCATTGTTTACGTGTCTTGGTATCCAAAATATCTTCGAGTACTGTATTTAAGGAGCGAGACAGAGGAGGCTCATTCATCCCACAGAGGTTCACGCAACCACACTGTTCAACTGAGAGTTCCTGTATCCAGTTTCTTCTGTTCTGCAGAGAAAGGTAACATAATATCTCTTCTGAATTTAAGTTTGAAGAATTTCATGTAGCCTCTGATTGTGACATACTAAAGTAGCATTTCTGTGAATGAGAATTTTACTTGTTTACTTGTTTTAATACTGCACACAGTACTTTGTATTCATGAATTCAAAACTTCTCTACAGGCCCCTCATTATCTGCAATCATGATCAAACTGGTATGACTTTTTGTATTATATATATTTTTGACATTTTCTATATAAATGTGGAAGTTCTGTATATTCTGGAATTTTAATCTTTTAAATTTTCTCCAATAGCTAACAATTGCCATTGTTGCAGGGCTGATATATGGTAGGATCATGTTATTGATCAATGATTGCAATGGTCATGATTATAAGTACAATTTTGACTACTCTATAATCAGAAATAGATTCAGTCACAGTATGTAACATTTTCCTGATTATTTCTAACAGAAAGCCACCAGCAAGGCAAAGGATCACCGCAGACACCTGCTACAAAAGGTAAGAACCTTCACTGTTGTCCATCCAATGTGCGGCGTCTTCATGAGTGTGGGAAAATAACAGTTATGCTTTAGGAGTAGAAAAAGAAAAATCTAACATGTTTCTGTGAACTAGTAAGATTTTTTTAAAATACTTTTTCCTTTGTCACACAGGAGCAGGATCCCACCACAATCAAATGAAGCAAGGTTAGTGACTGACAAACTAAACTATTCAGTGGTTCACTTTGTATGGAAATTTCTGACATCTATTGTTTTGTTTCAGGATGTTCATCAGGATGGCCCTGCTACTATCCCACCCACCTTCGTAAGCAGATAACTGCTTGTGTTATTTACATTTGCATTGCATGTGTTTTTGTATCTTTTTTTCTTTTTACATTTGATCTAGATCAAATCTCTTCTGTTTCTGATCCTGTTTTTAACTTATCTCAATTTCAATACTTTGGCCAGATTGCTGGACACAAACATTTAAAAAAGCTGACTCTGGTGATGACGACTGGGAGACCTTCCACTACCTTTATAGAGACCATCCAGATAAGATCTGCCCTAACCCAGTTGATGTTGAATCCTACTATATGGATATCCGTTTCAGCTGCTACCCCCCTTTCTGTGGAGGAGGAGGTACTATGCGAACATTGTGCAGTCATAAGCTGCAAATACAAAGTGGATTTGTCCTTCTCTTTCATTGTTTGTGCGCACAGGCGTTCATTTAGAATTGTGCTTTGGCGCCACAGTTTTCCACCACTCATCCTGCCTCTCATTTGTTGCTTGTTGCAGTGTGCTGGAGTGACTGGATGGAAAGTACTCGTTCTGGGGCCGCAGTGTCAGCACAAGCCTACAAGTATGACTGTGCGCAGCCACTGTACATCGAGGCTGCCACTGCTCACACAATGATCCCAGCCTTCGACACAGGGGAGATCTTCAGAACGTAAGTTGCCTCATTGGCAAAGAATTCAAACGTTGACATGTCCTACTTTTAGACAATCAATAAATCCTTAACACATGTTTCCTAAAGTTTCCAAATGATAATGGAAACTTTGAATGATGCCTGGAGCTGCTGTCTATACCATGAATGGAAACTTTGTGGGTGCAAATTTACGTTAGATGTGATGAAATATCAAGTCACATAATGAAACTGGATAATAGGCAAATAATGCCTAAAAGTCTTAAACCTGGCTGAACCTTACTTTATTCCTGTGCTTACATCTTAGATAAATATAGTGCCTATAGTGTTGTGGAGCGTAAGAAGTATGAATATTGAATAATTGTTCCTTGGATATATAAGAGATTTAATATTTGAAACAAATATTACCTGAATTACAAAATGACATTAAGCTCAAGAGAAAGAGACCGGTGAGAATAGACCGGTTGAAAAGTTTTTAGCAATATAGCGCTTTAACAAGAAGTTCTTGTTTGCTTTACTGATTATTGACTGCTTTGAATTGTTTCTTAGCCTCAATCCAACTGGAGGACTTCTTTGCAACGATGCTGACCAGGCCTCTGGCAAGACATGCAGCGACTACAGAGTTCGCTTTGGATGCTCATGTACTGATTATTACAGGGGCGGTTAATTTCTGTGTGCTCTTTCCATTTTATATTTTTTTCCTGTGCCTGATGAAGGAAACATAATTGACCTTCTTCAGACTTTTTGACTTGTAGGAAGAGCAAAGGTGTTACTAGTAACATTAACAATGGATGTGTTCTAATCAAGTGTCCCAGTAAGTCATGACAGTGTGACAGTGAGTCAGCATGTGTGATACCAGGACCCTGACATCTAAATGGAATACAACCATAATTAATATTATTATTTACACATATGCTTTTCCTATAATGAAAAAATGCCTATTAATCAGTCTGTCTTTTCTTCTTTGTGATTATGAAATCATTGATTTCTATGTGGGGGATAAATAATAACACAAATAATCAACAGCAATAAAAAATACTGATGCATCAAATCTCTTTTGTCACTGAGTTCACTCATAACTTTACACAACTTATTCTTACTGTATTAATGAGCTCCTAGGCTTACATGAAGATGTGATCTGTTGTGAGTAATGCAGACTAGTTTTCAACAGGCGGTGGGAGCTGATATGATATACAGACAGTAGGAGGTGCTCGATAGCAGTACTGATATCAAAACACACGCACATAATAAGAGAAGTAATCGTTTGTATATTTGTCACACTTTCTTTTCTTTGACCTAAATCACACCTTTGCCATGGTCCCCTCAAAGTCAAACTATCCTGATGTGATCCTATACACCCACATAAACTCGCACACGGACACCCAAAGGTGCATACGCACACCCAGTGAGGTGTGCAAGAGGATACAAGGTGATTCCTGCTACATCAACACACATCACATTTCCTCCGGAGATGAGCACTTTTGATAGGTGCTGTAAAGAAACTCTGCAGTGCATCGTGCAGAATGTGAAATGAGGGGAGAATACTTTCCCACTGTGTGGTTGTGGGAAAACCTCGTCTTCTTTGGGTGTTTCACTAATACTGGCACGCTTACACACGATCAGTGTTTCTGTTTTGTGCAAATTTGGACAGAAATGTTGATACAGTCCAAACATGCCAGCATTAGTAAAACACTTTGGGTATGCGTGTCTGTCTTCCACTAATACTATGCTGAAGCACAAAAAAATAAGAGGAGGAGGGAGAAGTCATCTGAATGCAATCTGGTAAACCTCGCCCTCTTCACTTTGCTGAGATAAAACCGGAGAGCAGAAATGCAGCCATTGATGGTGAAGCAAAATGAAATCTGCGACACTGACGTGTAGTGTTCAGGCTTCATAGCATTATGGTGCTCCATTCTCTTCCATTAATCTCCCAATATTCCATGGCTGTGGAGGCCTATTTATAGACCAGGGGATGATTAAGTGTTGAAGCACTGTGCCACGGAGGGAACCAAGCTCATTTTCTTTTTCCCATCCTCTCTTTTTCTTCCTTATTCTCTATCTACTTCCCTTTCTTTCCCTCTCCTGGTGTCTTTATCTTCTTGCTGTTTCCCTCCCTCCAACCTCCTCTTTTTCATAAGCACATACACTATATTGCACACCAAGCTTCTTTCACATAGTTTAGTTGTCAGTGAAATTGGACTCAAGGGGGTAAGGATAAGTCCTTCATTTCCATTTCTTTTCTATTAGGCATTCGACAAAAGGCTTTATGGAAGTGTTAATTGTTATGAGGCTACACGAGGAAGAGTGACAGCCTTAGCAAGAGCGGATAAAGCTCCATCCGACATGTTTTCATTGCTAATTTAAGCTGGATCAAAACTGAAGGATGTCCATTACTTGTAAATGCGGGAGATGAATATGAGCAGAGAGAGATCCTCACTTATACCTGCGATTTGCAAGGTGTCCTTGAGTGGAAGTAGAACACATGAAAAACGGTTTAGCTCATTTTAATGTGTACAGACGTGATTAATGGGGGGCGTGGAAGGGGGGTAAGGAGTAGAGGAGAGGACTGACCTCGCCAAGCTCAAGACCGGCCTCATTTCATCACCTCCAGAACAGCGAGGGCATAAATGAGATCAAACCCTTCTTTATTTTTTTCCCACACACTGACGCTCTATCCGCTGGTCCACGTCCAGAGATTTTTCCCTGAGTTTTGCAGGGGCTTAGGTTGCCAATATTTTCCTGCGGGGTGGATTTTGTACGGGGCTTACTGTGGATACTCAGGACCTTTGTAACAAGTATTTGTCTGTTAAAAGTCCTCCAAAGATTTGCGCAGGGAAGAGAAACCGCTGAAAGCGATCTAAAAGATGTGAGGCTTGAATATGTTAAAATGGCTGTTTTGTCAGTCAGAAAAAGCAGAAAGGCGTCTGCATATAATTGCGTGTGGGATGTTTGAATTTCAGAGAGTTTATGCAGCTGTTGCTTTGCATGAGCAAAAGAGATGTCTTCCCGTCGCTAAGTATAAGAGTTTGAGATTGAAAGTAGCTGCTTTTATTGCGACTGAACCCATCTCATATGTCCTTAAATCTCTCAGTTCTTTGCAGCGACCGAACAACCGGTGCTTGACAAATTCGTCACACTATTTAATATTTCTGTTTATCTGTCCAATATATTTTTGTACCGCTGCAGTCTTGGCAACCCATGAAAACACTTGAGCTGTAGAAGGCGCAGTCCATGTACCTTGAGTTATATTTAATAAATCCCCAACCAGGCAATTTCATAATTCTCAAATCCAGGCGTCAAATGGTATTTATTCTAAAGACACAAATTTATCACATTTATGATGCCATAAATTTGATTCATGCTGAATTATGTGAAAATGAATGAGTTCAACCTCCATAACTACATTCTGGGTAGTGAAACAGCAACTTTAAATCCCTCTTACCCAAGCAATATGAGCCTGAAAAGCTATTAGAGCATGACTCCTGAGAGATGAACAAGACAAAAGCGTTATGCCTGTACCTTTTCCGGAAGGTGAGAACAATACCAGGCTATTTTCACTCTGACAAGCCATATTAGTCGTGCCAGCTTTTGCCTGCCGGCAACTCCTACGTGATAGCTGTCTGGGACATTTTGTTTCCAGTCACAGTAGCTGATCCCTTGATTGAAAACATTGAATGCTGAGAGGGTGTTATCCCTGTTTGGAGTTTCTGATCCTGGATGTCTGAGGCTACGGCTGGGCCCTCATCCCCTGCTGCAACAGTTGATCCCTGGATCTTTGTGGAAACAGAGTGGATTGCATTACTGAGATGGAAGGCTGAAAAAGGTCAGGGATGTGTGCCTGTCATAACCCCTCTCTGAGAAGGAGGTGAGGTACGATATGTAAAGCAGAGTTGAGACATTCTCACAGAGCCTTCCCGCGTTATCGTGACCGTGACGTCTATTTCCCGCAGCACCTGCTATGTGTGGACGCGGATTTGGTTTCGTAAGACTTGTTGATGGTGGTGGCATTCTTTGGTTTGTAATGGTCTGTGAAATGGTGGGAATTAGATCAGGCCATAATGAGTTACTAATAGGCACCGAGAGAGCCCATTAACAAAGCCCCAGATGTGCACAAATCAACTGTGTGTGTCCGTTCCTTATTTACACTTTCATGTTTGGCTTTGAAGGGCTATCCTCTTAATCCTGTTCAGTTACGGCAAAAATGGAGACGTCTTTGCAGAATGATATGTTTATTGGCGGCCCTCCTGTATCAGAACGTGAAGCCTTGTGTGTTCCTCTCTTGTTCTCCAGTCTCTTTCTCTGCAGGCAAACCCTTGGCAGCGGCTGGTCCAACGGGGGAACTCACTTTTTGTACGCATTGCCAAGATTTCTATTTGATGGCCAAAATGTGTAGGCAGTTGGATGCATCTGTCCACGTTTTGTCTATTCCTCTCATTCAAACTTTCTCTATGGGTCTCTATCAGTCTCTCTCTCTCTTAAACACACACACACACACGCGCACGCTCGCACACACAGGGGGCTGTTTCCTCATCATTCACACTGAGAAATGCCCTGTAAGGACGTCCTTATCCTGCAAACCAGACTCTGCTGGATGCTCTGTAATAACAACTCCAGCCGTCCACCATCCAATCAGCCTGGCTCTCTGCTGTGTATGTGTGTGTGTGTGTGTGTGTGTGTGGGTCTGTGTCTGTGAATATGTATGATTTTTTTTTTTTCCTAAGATCTGAAACCACAAAGCACAGAAAGCATTTATTTTCCTGACAAGACCAAAGACATAAACGACTCTCACAAAATACCGGGGAAGAAAGGGAGACATTTATTTATTTATTTATTTATTTTGTGTTGTTATGTGATTGTGTTTATTATTAGAAAATCTCTGCATTTTATATTTCTCTTATAAATAATGCCGTTGACATTGGCATAACCATGCTGAGAGCCACAAATAAAATGAAAAAAAAAGAAAATTTATAATATATGAGTGCTTGAAATATAGCGGGCATGCAGATGGACAGAAGTGGATTATGCGGCATAAAAAGTTTGAGAAGTTTCCATGGACATTCTGACATTTTACACAAGAAAACTGGGTCAGCTTTGCTATGCAATAAAAAACGTTGTCAGTCCTAACCGACTACAGCTACTACAAACCTTTCATTCCCACCTTTCAGTGTATTTGATTTTTTTAATATATATATATATATATATATATATATATATATATAAAATATATAAAAACAGTTAAAATACTCGTAGAGTGGAACAGATTTCAGGATGCCCACAAAGCCGAGTGTTTTCATTTATTTCGCCTCCTCTCAGGGTGGACGTGTGCAGAATTGTGATGCTTTGGTCAGAGACGTCGCCCTTTTTTTTTTCCATTTGTATCTGATGAGCTCGTGTAATTCCAGTATAGCTCCACCCATCTTCAACAGGAATCTAATCATCCCGAGTGTGATGTGGCTTTCAATGCGAATGGACCCCACGGCAGACATTTTGACTCATCATAGAAGCTGAAGCACAGGTAGCTCTAATAACGTTAACATTGGCTCATTTCCATTAAATCCCCAGTAAGCCATGACAGTAAACCACGATAAGCAGAGCTCTGGCTGGAACTTCTAATCCAAATGGAAAGCGCTTGTTATTAATGTTATTGATCACACCTGTGCTTGTTATGTCAAAATGTCTCCCGTGGAAAAGGTCCACACTGGCATCATTACAGAACCAGCCTGCGAGTCTGTAAGTGAGGATGGAGGAGTCGCAACTGTCCAGGGAATCACCAGTATTGATTTTTATTATCATGATACACCGCGCTGCAGGTGCACTAACAACAAACAATAAAGCCAGACAATTTTTATGCAACACAGTCATTTAAAAATACCTCCAAACTTATTGCCATCGTTAATATTGTCCCAAATGATTGCTGTCACTCTTTGGATAGCCACACCAGGTGTGACAGTTGCCCCGCCCACAGCTCACCTGATTGGGCAGGCTCTCTACTAGCGTATCCTTGAAGAGCATCCCACTTCCTGCTCAGTCCTTTCAAATCACCGGTTAGCAGAAAGCGTTCTCCACGACCGCGATCCTGGTAAGCAAACTGTCATTTAGCAACCACGAGGACTGATGAATTAATATTCTGACATGACGACATCTGGACGGGAGCCAGATTGAGGACGTCACGGCATCGCGTATGACGTATGCTGAGCTACAAATGGCGTCAAACTTTATTTGTTAGGTGAGCTACCTAATGCATTTGCTGAACCTGCAGCTTATATTTTCAAGCTTGTGTTTTGACTGCTATATTCCTGTGAGTCTATAATAAGTCATATTGGTGAGTGTATTTTGTGTTGCATATTCTACACATATGATTGTATGGTAATGAAGTTTTTGCCCATATAGTGGGACTTCATAACTACTACAGTACTGTAATCAATCTCTACGGATACCACCACAAATGTAAAGTGTCAGTAGTAATTGGTCCAGTCATGGCAGAGCTGGTAGAATTTGCATTTTACTTAACTATCATGTTAATGATCTAATCTCCACGCCATAGTAGATATAAGTTGCAAATGGCTGCTCCAACAAAGTGCAGTGCAAAGCTCCAGAAGTAAGCTTGTCTGACTGCAACTGCTGGAGGGGGGATTTGGCAGGCATTCGTCAGCACTAAATGGAAGTGACAGTGTGCAGAGAGGTCCTAATTACTGTCTCACTTGACTAATTGTCGTCTCTGAAGAATGTATTCCCACTGAGGTCCAAGGGTTCTCGTTGACATCTCTGCTTAAGACATATAGGCCGGTGTTGACTTTACGTTCAAAGTCAGTGCTAAAGAAAAGCCACAAGTGGGAGATGTGTCGCACTCCAAATTCCCAGGCTCAAGTGAGGCACGTATGGAATGCTGCATTTCTAAGAGCGAACGTGGTTATACTGTAGCCTTGAAAAGGTTGACATGTTTTCTATGTGTGTGCACTTGTTGCGCTTGTGTTTTTATAGGGGCCCTTGTTCGACTTGACAAAATGTTGAGACACCCTTAGGTACAGTCGTCCCGACATAATGCGCTGATGAACTGAGACCATTGTTGGATTTCTCGAGCCGGCCACGTTAAAATAAACTCGTGGCGCTCAGAATAATGCGGCAGAGATGAGCCTTTAGTACAGGGCGGCTGAGCTGAATGAATGTCTTCTCTTTCAGGGTCTTACCATTCAAAGTGCATCAGCTTCTCGTTTCCATGGTTTCCTTCCCTGTGCCAATGCTATCTTTCCACCAGTCTGACTGTGAGAGAGAGAGAGAGAGAGAGAAGAGTGAGCGAGCGAAGGAGGGAGAGAAAAAGGGAAGGGAGAAAGAGAGAGAGGGAGGGAGGGAGGGAGAGCGAATGACAGAAGGCTTTTAGCAGTGGTTATCTCTCCTTTGCATAAAGTCCCCTTTGCATTACCCAGTCCATGAATGGCGTCTGAATAAACACACCAGCCAGCTCATGTGGAAGCCTCCGTGGGTTACAAGTGAGTGGGTGTGTATAAAGTAATCTAATTTGTGGTCTCCTTCAAAAAAAAAAACGACACAGTTTGATTATGGATGAACAACAACAAAAAAAGGAGAGAGTACATCTCCCAAATGGTATTTTCCTATTAGTCACAACGAGCTAAAGGAGCAGGAGTTATTTTAACATCGTAATGAGACAATCTGCCATTCCCTTCACCTGCTCTTGTCTAACTGGTTTACACACACACACACACACACACACACACACAGAGTTATCTCATCCTGACTGAGCTTAAGGGGAAGTGAAAAGTTTGATGAACTATAATCAAGATATCAGAATATGAGCCATGGTTACTTACAGGGGAACGTAACTGAGTCTGCCCTTAAATGGCCTCTGCTCAGGCACAAACAGAGAATTATATCTAGGTTTATATTGGAGATTTTAAGCCTTAATTCTATTCTGCAAATGAAGTTTTGGGGGGAGTGTGAGGGCACCTGAGGACTTCTCTCAAGCGCACTACCTGAGTATTAGGCCAGAGGGCGCTGTGACTCAAAGAGGAAACCCGGCATGCTGGCTGTCAGTTGATGTCTTCTCCCCGAGCTCAATAAGCATTCCTTTCATGCTGTGTGAAGCTCTGCTGACTTATACGGAAACCCTGAATTTCTCCATAATTATGCTAATGGTCCAGATGGTAGCATGATGAGTGCCTTTCTCTTTGATATTCTCGCACTGCAGAGTGCTCGTGTGCAGGCCCACGCACACTGAACACACGTTCAAAGTCAACGTTCACACCACGTACTTGATCCCGTGTAATTACTTTGTGTGTTGTTGGGTTTTTTTAAAGCTGATACAAGCGGCCTCTTAACTGTTAAATGCATTTGCTTCTTTTATTTGCGTGTGGGGATCTGACAGATGCGGTAGTGTGTAATATAGCAGCACCTTAACTCCAGCAGAAGAGCTTGAAGGTGCCATTATCCTTTGCTCATCCACATGTTGTTTTCTTCTCATTTATAACTCTTCTGCAGCAAAGATGCAGCTCATAGCCTGTGTAATGTGTGATACGTTTCATGTTTATCCAGTGATTTTAAAAAAAGTAAGCCAAGGTCACCTGGAAAGCCACCGTAACAACTTTATTTGGAGTAGTTCTACAACCCCCCACACGCACACAGGCCAGTCATTCACACTTGAGTCACACAATGATGGTGTTCATTCAGGCTTCAGGACTCCGGTGGCGCCCATCAAAGAGCTCCTTTCACGTCTCCGTTGGGATTAAATAGCCCTCGGCCACTGTACCCTGTACCTACAGCTCCGGCTCATGCTCGCAGGAGGTTAAATCAATCCAAATCAATAGCATGCAGGCCCACGCAAGAGCTGCATATATATCCGCCTCCTCCAGTGAAACGTATCATACCTCCTTTTGAACTCGTTAATCAGATAGAAACGCGAAAAGGCCCACTTACAATCTCGAGAGGTGTATCGTCCGTCTTCTTTTTTAACCCCAAGGAATGTAACCAGCAGTGGAACCTTTGTGCCACTCACACCTCCCCATCGGTGGATGGCTCACACTCGAGAATAGTCTGTTGCTGGAAGGCTTTCAAGTCTAAAGTGGAGTTATTTGCATAGGTTAAATATTCGTGCCTTTCACCGTCCTCCCGTCGATATTACGGATTTGCTGTTCTGCCAATTTTTAATTCCTCTCATCCCACATTCTCCCCCCGCATCTCCGGAATGATGCGGGAAGTGAAAGAGATTCTAGAAAAGGGAAGTTGTGAATGACAAACTAAAAAAAAAAAGTGGGCATGCAATACTCTACTTCACACAGAGCGGGGAGTGTAGGGAGAGGGTGCAAAGCAACGCACTGATATCCTGCAGGTATGAGATTATATCGCCAGTGTGCAGAGAGTTTGGCAAGTTATTGTGTGCAGTGCAGTGTATACGTTATTATTTATTAATGTGCCTTCGACAAACGCTTAACATCGACTGAATTATTGCTGCTTGGTTGAACCCTGGAAGAGAACTTCCAGCAGCAGCAGCAGACTCTCTGCTTTGTGCGGCCGGTGCTTTGCTCTGCCCCTGTCCAGGGTGCTGAACAGAGAACCCGCGCCAACAAACAAGCGGAAAACATCCAAATACACTGCCCAACAGAGGTCACAGTCCCCCCCAATCAAACACCACTTTACGGCAGATGAATGGCATAATAACTTTATTGTACCATCCCACAGAATAGCCCCGTCACAGATGCTTTGTTTTTGTGACCCGATCCGCTCATCTGGTGAAGTTTTTTTTTCTTTCTTCTTTCTTTTTTGACCGACATTATGAGTTATGGAGGAAACGGAGAAAGGTGGCGTGAAATAAAGTTTCCCACTCCTCCCTCCCATTATTTCTCCCCTCGTCGTCTCCTCTTCCCTCCATCCGTCTCCCTCCCTCCCTCCACGCTCTCACCCTCCTCGTCCTTTATCTCTTTCTATCTGTATATTCATCTCTCTCACTCTCTCTCTCTCTCTCTCTCTCTTTCTCTCTCTCTCTCTCTCTCTCTCTCTCTCTGTCTCTCTCTGGTGCGCGTTCACAACACTAACCTTGGCTCGACGTCAGAGCCTGTGCAGCAGTGCAGTATAATGGGAGCGCAAGCAACCCAGAGCGCCTCATAGGGGGCTGCATATCGCTGCTGTATCCTCTGCTTGGCGCTCTCTAGCCCCTCTCTCCAACCCTCTCCAGTACCTCACCTATAGCCCATGCTTGGGCTCCCCCCTCCTCACTGGATCCGTACCCTTCGACATGGATGTCCCGCCGTCCCTCGACCCGGAGGATTGTTGTTTCTTGGCGCATTGAAGGAGGAGAAGGGGAAGGGGAAGGAATCATGCCGGGACTGCTAATGGATTTAGGGAAAGCGCAAGTGACCATGCCGTGATCTTGCGCATCCAGGGCCGCCGTCACCCTGCCTTGCCCAACGACCGTAGAAGAATTACGGGGGAATCGAACCCGCGCACCGGGTGGATTAAACCACTGTGCATTTTTTTAAAAACAACATGAAGATTACCTCCCATCATCTGATGATAACCAGTCTCGTTTTCAGGTCCAACCTCAGGCTGATCCCGCTTCTGCTGCTGTTTCTTGGTTACTCTCGCGGGATGCCACACGTTTTAAGATTTGGTAAGAATCCGTTTGTTTATGCTACGATGCCATCGGTAACGATGTCCAATCACGCCGGCCGCCCGTGCGATTCTCCACAGTGAGATGACATTCACGGGCTGCACGTTTACGGAGACATTTTGTCCCTCGTTTTTGTGATTTAACAGCGTTGAGTTGGCCAAACAATCTGACTGTAAAAAAAAATCAGATTTGTTAATGAACAGTGCACAGTTGCATCTTTCTAACATTATCATGTTTCCTTGCACTGTTTTTGGAGGCTCTTTAACGCGCCCATCACACCGTTAAAGATGAACGGTGTTCTCCGCGAACCTCGAAACAGTAACTTTGAGAGAAAATCAACTGTAGCTAACCCGCAAAAGGAGTTCTCTTATGCAACAGTTCAGGGAAATGAACAGGTGATGCACATCACCTCCAGACTCGCATCTCCGCACTTGTATCGTGTATCTACACGGCCTTTTTTATGTTCAAACTGCTGACACCCCAGCACGTCCTCTGCAGTCCATGTTTACATGTAAACATTACCCCTGGAGTGCGGATCAATCACGGTGATCTGTCACACAGGGGCCAATCAATACGCAATAGGCACTACTTTTCATCCTCAGTCCCGCTGAACTGCCACACAGCCGTTTTCTACCTCTACAGGCATCGATTTAAAAAAAATAAAATAATAATTTAAAAAATAGTTCCGGTTCACGGTGACTGACTGGCTGAGTCACGTTGGGAGCCGCACAAATGTGCCGGTTATATGCACCAAAGCTAGAAAAAAACCATCTCTCACACACTGATGGTACTCAAGTGTATCTCATTAGCCTAAAATAACTGATTATCCACTTCTCTCCAAGAACCATAGAATAACGCCTGACAGAAGGGTGATATAATTAATGTTGATTATTAAAGTACCCCCCCCCCCCTCAACAGCTGCCACTACAGCGCATTGTCGTTGCTGATTCATAACTTTAAGATTTGTTTGTGTTGAAAGCACCAAAAGCCTCTTGCGGGGTTTTTTGTTGTTGGCTCAATCAGATCGGTCTCAGGGTGGCTTTCTGTTCAAGGCACATCTTCGAGTAATAAGGGCACCCCACCACCACCACCATCATGAACACCTCCCCTCTCCACCTCTCCTCCCCCCTCCCGACAGCGGATGTCATCAAGTGTTGACAACACATCCTCACAACCCCCCCCCCCAATTCCCCCGAGGGTCCTATTTAAGAGTCAGGCAGCGTCCGCGAGAGCCGCCGTTATGGCAACGGGATGTGCTTGTCTTTCTGCTGCATCCTCATCCTCATCCCGATGAACAACCCCCCCCCCCCCATAATAGTATTTGACACGAAAGTTTTTCCGAGGTGTTCGCAAAGTAGGTCTACTGGTTGGATAACGCGTTGGACGGACGGAAGGGGGTCGCGGTAACTGATCCCGCGGTATATTTGAGGTTTTGTTAATGTGGTTACGCGGGGATGTTATTCGCCCCCATTTGACACGCTGGATCTGCGAGGCATCTGGCGTCAGTGGCACGGCAGACCAGAACCATGCGAGATAAGAGGTGATTCATGTCACCGAGACCTTTAGCTCCGAGGTGGGAGCTTGATTTTTCCTCATGATAGGCGTCTGAGAAGCAGAGCAGCCTCTGCTGTCCGTGGTCCTGAGTCAAGCCGAGCCCACAAACCGCCTGTTCAGGACCGGGGACAGAGAGCAGGCCTGCGCCTGTTGCTGCCCCCCCCCCCCCTCTTCCTGCAAAAGCTTCAGCCTCTAGTTTTATCTGACGGTCTAGTAGCATCCACTTCACATCTGTTGTAACATGGCTCCATTCCTTGCAGTGTAATTCGTTCTATGAAAAAAAGAAAAGGATGATATGCTTATCTGTCTGTTCGCCTGTAAAGGAGCTGAGTTTCTAAAAGGGAAAGATAGGATAGAGCTGTGTGTGTGTAATGTGTGGGTGATTGTATCAAAAAAAAGAAAAGAAAAGTGTGTCAGTGTGCGTAAGTGCATGTGAGACAGACGAGAAATACAAAATTGCCTTGAGAGACAATGGAGCCCACTGGTCCCCTTTTTTCCGTGTGCATATCCTGTCCTGCAGGATGTGCTTGCTCAGCAGATAATCCCAGCTGCTCCTGCAGGAGGCTGGCTAAATGAGGAGGTCAGCTCCCCTGGGTCTGTCTGTTCCTTTTCCCGCCCCAAGTTCCATTCTGCTCAGACAGACGGCTCACATTGTAACAACCGCTGTTCTCCTGTCAGGCTGAGACCTTTACACACACACACACACACACACAAACACAGTGTAATACCGAAGCATAGTCAGCTCATTGTATTCACAGCATCGGTTTCAGAGCGACAAGTGTCAGAGAGGGAGAGAGGGAGGGAAAAAATAACAAGTGTTGTGGCCACCACCTGCAGGCAAATATGCTGAGCTAATTTCCAGCCCGAGTTGAATTATTGTGTTCAGTGTTCCTCGTTTATAAATCTTACAGGTAATTCATTTACTTTGATACTGAAATGGACCCGCTGCAGCCCTTACAAGATGTAATAAAATACGCTTGAGAGAAGATTCCTTTTTTTATAACTAGTTCACGCTTGCCTTTTGGGAGCACTGAATGAGACTGCTAAAGGTCTCAGAGAACCAGAACAAAATGTTGTGTTTTTTTTTTCTTCTTCTTCTTTCAATTGCCACTTTGGTTTTCTTTCCACCTCCAGTCGTCGTACATTGTAGGCCACAGGGGAAAAAAGCTCTTTTAACATGGAATGAATTCCAGCAGCTCATATTTCGTGGCATTAAAAAAAAAAAAAAGAATAAAAATTGACCTTGGTGTTGAATTTGCAAGCTGAATTGAGGTTGGCTAATATGCTAACGTTTTCTCTTAAATTTTTGAACGTATTCACGGAGATGAAGAACGTGGAGACGTTTGACCTTCCTGAAGTCATTTCAGCGCGGCAGCATTTTGAGATGCTGCCACAGTCAAAGTTCAACTTTCTCATTCGTCGTGGATGAGCTGTTGGAGTTCAGCGAGGTGGAAAATCGGGGCTGCGTTTAAAGTCAATCTGTCATTATGTGTCAGCTAGCTGGTAGGCTAAATTGAAAGGATCTCATTGTGCACACTTCCATGGAAATGGCTCTGTATGTACACGATCCTATTTATCCGATCCTCATAACAAACAGTGAGTCATCAGATCTGCCATTCCATCGCTGCTCGTCGAGTTTTACTTCCAGACGCGTCTAATTCATAGTGCGCCCGGAGAAGAAGTTAAACAGAGGACGAAGCAGCAATGAAAGAGGGAGAGAGTTTTTTTAATTCAGATGACTATAGTTGGTCCGCGGCTCCGAGGTTGAGTGATAACATTATCGCCACCATCTTCAAACAACACTGGCAGACGCAGTACGTGGGCTGTCAACTGCTGCTGAAAGCGTTGTTGACTCAGGGATGCTCATTTTGTTTGTTTATTTCCTGTTTATGTTTCCATTTTTCCCACTACAGGCATGTCTGGGAATATTTATGACTAAAGCACAGCATTGCTTTTCATTTTGGAAAGGAAATCAAGTCCTTTTTTTTTCTTCTTTTTTTAAGTCCTCTGGCAAAAGACACAATCCCCTCTGGTGGATGCTATGTTTATCTAACTACTTCCACAATGCTGCGCCACGATAAAGGTCCTTTATTGCATTTCTAATATTTAACACTCTTTTCATCCCCTTCAACTGTGTTATGGTAGTGAAATTACAAGGTTGTCAAGAACAAGCCAGGGTAGGGGAAACGAACTCATGGGGAGTTTGTAGTTAATTGACTTTATTTGCTTTTGCTTTTCCGCCAGCCTGAATTATCAGTGCGCCGGAGTTTAGTTTGGGATTGTAGGAATTATGGATCACACCATGTGCCCTGGCCCGCTGCCAGCGCGTTCACAGCAAACACATTTAAATAGGCACAAAGCTGCTTAAAATATTCATGTGTCACTTGGCCCCGCTATAGCTTATAGAAATATGAAACTATCTCCTCTCTGCTGGCAAATGATTTCCATGGTTTAAAAATACCCACCGTGGGTTTCAAGAACAAAAAGGAGATCTGTCTTACATTAGCATGCAGCACCACACATGGGCTCCCAACAAAGAACTATCTGGACGGATTTCTTTAAACATGTTTACGTCCCCGACTCTTTGAAGGTCTGTGCTGTCATGCCTCGGTTACAAAAAGGCAGAACGGTGATTAATTCAGGCCGCAGATTTTCTTGCCATTTTCAAATGGGGGGAAATATCTGTGAGGTATGAAATTAGTTTTCTTGTCGTGCTCAGTCTTTAGTCAATTGGTGAGATTTACCAGCCACATTTGAGAAGATTATTTACATGAAGGAGGCATCAGGTGATTGATTTTCTTTGCAGGGCTTCTTGCAAAACTGCCTCCTGACATAGTGTCTGTTTTTGAAAATCCAAGTAGGATACATTCGAGTCCCGTCTCCTCCCGCCGCCTCGTGGAAGGCTTGACGTCTGTACTGGCATTCATTATTCACACCGTATCATTCGTCGTCTTTGTCACTCAAGGATTTCACCGGGTAGCGGAAGGGTTAGGGGGTTATATGTGCAATTGCTCTGTGAAACTGTCCCTCGAGATGAGCCCTGCGGCACGTCTTACTGCCAGGTTGTCTGGCTCAGAGCTGACTGAAGGTCAGAGCTGAAAACGCTCACAAGGAACAGTGTTATTTTTTTCTGTTCCGTTTTGTCTTTGTTGTTGTTGTTGTTGTTTTGTGCATCTTTTAATGCATGTGGAGCTGTCCTTCTCACAATTCCTCCAAGGGAGATTGGAGAAAATTTGAAGTCACTGAGAGGTGTAAGAAAAACAAGAGTGTTTGTTTGAGAGGGGAGAGAGAGAGAGAGGGAGAGAGAGACAGAGAGAGGGAGAGAGTCTTTGCAAAGTGTGAGCGAGAAGAAAAACAGCAAGTGTTGAGGCCAGCAGATACAGAGTAAAGATAGATTAGTTTGCCTGTGAGCAGTCCACTCTCGGCCCACTCTCGGTTGTGGTTTTTTATTACTGTTTTCTGATGGCTTCTGTGAAGAGAGACAGAAAGGACAGTCGAGTGTTCTGTGGAAATATAGTGGGAGACCAGGAGACATGCACTGCAGCTCCAAATAAATGTCAGCAGTATACCATTAGCAAGCTGAAAATTTCCCTGGGTCTGTACAGATATGCACGAAATAGCTTTTACAGGGAGCAAAAATGGTGGAAAACATTGGTAACACAAATACCCTCAAAGGTCCCTTGGGGAGATAAACCCCAAAATGTATTTTTATTAGGATCTCATGAATTTATCTATATTGCATCATTACATATTTGGCTGTCTCCACTTCCAGGAGACTGTAAAATGGTGAGGAATCAATACAAAATCAATATGTTTGTTTCGCTAAGAGGAATAATGGAGAAAAAAAGAGAAACTGGCAGCGTAGCATGTTACTTGTGCCAAGTCCCGGTTGGCCCTTCCTGTGTGTGTATCCATCACAGGTTTCCATCTGTGGGAATGCAAACACGTAAACAAACAAAGGGAAAAAAACAAAACAACAATGTGTACTATAAGAAGAATGTGTGGGATCGGATTAATAATGCATGCCACCATGAATTAATGACGACTTTAAACGGCCGCAAGCTGCAGCGACTTCTGCGGGCCTGCATGTTTTTTTTTTTTTTTTTGACGGCGTCATTATCACGCTTCTTCTCTCGACTGTGGATGGACTCGTTCGTTCAGTCTCAGCGTGACGCGCGTTGCGAACTGGCTGCGCTTTAAGTGGTGTAATAAATAGGCCTTATAGTGCCACTCTTTGCAACATACGTGGGAGTAACTTCATCGGAGCTCAACTGTGGTAATTAACTATTAAGTGATCGCTTAATAGAGGGAAACAAACATGGCTTCTCAATGTTACTATTATGAGAGCTGGCGATGGCGCTAATTGGGAGCCAGAGTAAATATTTACTGTGTGTTTGCTGTTTGTTTAATACATAGGAGGGTCAGTGACTGCGGATATGCATGCATAGTTTTATCCGTAGAGTGATTATATATCTTTAAAACCATTTCTAAATGTGTCCTGGAAGAATGAAGCAATTACTTGTGAATTTCGAGGGATTTGGAGGCGCGCACACACCTTAAGTGAAAGCACTGACGTCCAAACTATGCAGGATCCAGGAGTCTATCGATCACAGAGGGCCCTCCTGCGTTGGCCACAGTGCATGATGTGAGGCACCCGATCAGGTTAGGATGTGGTGATTCACCTTCATCCCCAGCCGGCGGAGGAGAGGAGGAGGGCGAGTGGCTGACAAAGAGAGAAAGCAGAGTTTGGGCTGCCATTGACGGCACAGCCGGTCGGATGTATGAACATTTCTCTGTGTGAACCAAGGACACAGGGGGAAATGGGCTCTGTGGGAGGATGTATTGAGGCAGGCTTACTTAAAATCATGTTCTTTGAATCAGCATGACACTCCATTGTCCACAGTCCACCGGGGCTATGCAAAGCGTCTCCTGCTAAGTTGAATTTCATTTTTTTTCCTGTCCTTCCTCTCCTTTCCCTCGGAGGATTTTTAAGTGTTTGTGTATATTCCTCCAAATTGGTCTACTTGTTTTTGAAGGTGTTGCGTGAAAGAAGAGGTGAGAGGAGAGGGTAAATATGCGCTGGAAAGAAAAGCGGTTCATTTTGTGTCGGCTTTGGCTGATGTAAATGACCCAGAGAAGAGCATCAAAGTGTGCGTTTAACTGAAGGATTTAAACAATCGATCTAATTCCAGAAAACAAGCCGCAAACGCTAAACGAACTCAATTTTCTTTGGCTCCGGTAGCCTCCGTTTAGGGCTCTGCTGAATGTCGCCCACTCTCGAAAAGACACACTTCCCCCGTTTGTTTGATATCCAACCCTTATCCGCACACACAAATCATTATGGCGGATTGGAACAGACTTGGATTGATTTCCTGTCTTGCATCTGTTTAAGATTTTGAGGAGACATAATGAAGCCAATCGCCTCCGTTTCCCATACACGGCTCCCGGTGCGATACCCACATCCAGCCATTGCTTTCTAAACATGACAAAGGACATTGAATTTCCTCCCCAGCAGGGTGTGAATGAGTAGGAGAAATGGCGGAATAAACGGAAGACTGCAGTTCAGAAGAAATATTAGAGTATCAGAATAGGACTCTGGGAATTTCCACCAGTTTCACCTTTATTGTCTTTTTACATTCATCCTCAAGATCCTGTCTTATTTATTGAGGAGAAATGAGTGTGCATATTTGAGGAACTTCATTATTCAGTAATTTCTTTTTTATCGGGTCGCCTCTGGCTGTTTCCCTCTGTAAAAACCAGGTCTCTTTCATTTCGTTCTCCTCTCTCCCTCTGCCGCTGTGCAATTGCCCGTGTGTGTGTGTGTGTTTGTAGAACAAGCAAGACAAACTGACACACCTTTTGCAGCAAAGTGTAGCGTATTGACTTATGGAGTATCAGCTAGCTTGTGTACAGCGGTGGCTTATGGGATGCTGATGAACCCAAAACGAGAGCTGACATTTTCCTGCCCCGTGGCTGAGGGAGAGGTGGTGGCGGCGGTGGTGGCGGCGGTGGGGGGGTGCAGGTGTCCGTTCAGGTCTAATGGGCCATCCATTCAGTCGTTTAATTGAGTGTCTTTTATCTGCCTCCAGTGACCTCTTTTATTCTCCATTTCTCCTCCTTCGTTTCCTTTGCTCATCCATTTCTTTCATGCCCCACCCCTCCTGCCTTCCTCCCTTCCTCCCTTCCTCCTTCTCCAATCGCTCCTCTTTTTGAGTTTCCTGACAGCACACCCATCAATCCTCTGCGTGTATCCTACAGCTCACCCCGGCTTTAGATACCACGGCCATCACCTGTTGTTTTCTAAGCGCACCTGACGGGCTGTGAGGAAACAGTGTGACGGCGAGGTATACTTTGAGCATCGAATCAATAACCAGAATCCAGAAGAAATAGACTTTTCTGTCCGTTCTCTCTCCGCTTTTCTTCTCCTCTTCACATTTTTCCCCTTTGTCCTTTGCTGTCCTTCCCTCCGTGTCGTCTTTGTCTCCCTTTGGCTTTCAGCCTGTCTCATAGTCCTCCCCTCTCTACTTTGTTCTCTCGCACTGTCATCAAGCCTCACTTTCCCTCTTCCTCTGGTCTCAGTGTCCTTGCACACAAAGGCACGGATATGACATGCACGTTCCACACCTTTATTTCCTATTGTGCCCCCTTTTTCTGTGTGTCTAGCTTCAGAATTTCAAAGCACTGAACTTCCCCAATCCTGGAGAGGAACACTGTACTGTAGCTTTTATCACCAGGCCTTTATAGCATGTTTAACATATATGGGACACACTGTGCAGGCCTTTGTGCACAATCCTCATTTGTCTCTAGGCTTCTCTCCTCAGTATCTATAGACTCTATACTCTTTTCAAGACAGAAATGGCTTTATCAGGGAATATGCATAGACTCTGCATAGTTCTAATGCATTGGCTATCACTGGCAATGCCTCCCCTAGTGAATGTAATTAAAAATCTGTGTGCGTACGGACATTATTGCTCAATCTGTTTTATATATTTATATCAACTTTGTGGATTTTTTTGGCACATTAAAATCAGAGTTCACCAGATTTAAGTCGTTACCCATCTCATACTTGCCTCCTGTGCAAGTATCTAAATTCGTGAAGATTAAAAATGATTATAATCAGATTATGAAATCCTGTAAAATGTCTCCCCCCTCCCCCTCGGTCGCCCTTCAAAAGCCCAGCTGCGAACATTAACAAGCCGCCTCCTGAATTAATTCTTGACCTTTGGCTCTGACGGGAGATAACATCTGCCCTTCTACAAGAAAGAAAGTCTAATTTTACAGCCATTTTGTTCAAAATTACAATGGGAAGAGTGTAATACAGGGCCATTTTGATGAACAGGAGAATAGCGGGAATTAGAATGAGAGCGGCGAGGGGAGCAAAGAGGACGATAGAGTCTCATATAATTTGCTGTGACCTAATTGCATCATTATTATAAATTGGAGTTCTTTTTAGCTCTACGCCAAGGTCGGCCGCGTATGATATATGTTAAATGCATGTTAGAGATGTTGTAATTCAGGTTTATCCCGCTGTCACGCTGTGTTCAGATAAAAGTGGCGGTTTTTAATGACTAAAATGAAAATGTTCCGAAATGGCACAGTGCTGTGAGAGTCTTTTGGCAAGTACGCTGAGAGACAGTTGGAAATCCTACCGCTTAACTCTCAGAGAGTTAAGACTCCAAGATTACTGTTAGTCAAGTTCTCATCTATATTTATTTTGGTGAGCGATACAGCTCGAGGGCTGGAGTGTGATCGAGACGCTCCAGTCCATTCTGCTTCCTGCCATAAATGGATAATAATGCCCCAATGGTTTTATCACAATGGGGAAAGCGATTATAAACTGGAGATGCACATGCACATGCATAGTCTCAATGTTCTCCAGGCTGGACTCCATCCTCTCTTAGCCTGCAGTGGATAATTAGCATCTCTCACACGTGCTTAGGCTTGATTAAAACTCAGTTTACAGTGAGCAGCGCTGTGAGGTCGCCATCTGTCACCTGCCGAGGCCACCATGAGATGCACTCTAGTCAGGGGGAGCGAGGGAGGCGGTGTGTGTGTGTGTGTGTGTGTGTGTGGTGGTCTGATAAAGGAGAGAAAAAGATGGCGCACAGAAGAAGAAACGAGACGTGCGAGGCATGAAGCATTAGGATGCATTCTGTCCAATGACGGGCTGTATATACATATATAACAGCCAAATCACATATTTACTGTGTTGGCAGAAAAGGCTCAGTGCGATTTTGGGATTTGTGTTATTTACTTGAACTTACAGCAGTTATGGGAATACTCGTGTTTGTACTTAGAGGTCAGATAGGAGGTGTGAGAGCTTTAAGGCTCATAAAACCCACAGTGTGTGAAAGACTACTTTTCCCTAAATGTATGTGCATAAATCCGATTTTTCTCCCAAACACAATGTTTTCCTTCCACAGCTGCAATGGCACAATACATCAAAACCGCTTGTTACGATGACGACAAACTTTAATACTGCATTTGTTGGTTATTGTGGCACTACAACGCTGGCAGTCGTATGCTAGTAGCCCCCTGTTTACAGGACTCATTTGTAGACAGCTAGTTTCCATGGTAATATCCTGGATATTTCATGTTATTCCCTGGAATATTTGGGTGCGTTCAAAACTCTCACCGTTTGAGATCTGTTAGATACAGCGGGGGGGGGGGGGGGTCCACAGAGAGACAACATAAAGGACAATTGAAAATCCTTTTCTTGCAAACAGCGAAGCTATTTGTTTTAGCTTGACTGCTCCTCCTCGCGCAGCGCCGAATGATGCTGGAGGAAGAGCGCGAGAACGCGTTGCCGCCTTTTTTGCCTCTGCCTCTGATGGTTTGTGTGCATCAGAAGCTCGAAAACAGCGATTCATATTGCCAGCCTCTCAGTTGTACGGCGTTACGACATTCTTTTGTTTAGCTGATAGTGAGCTGAATATCTTTTTGCTTTTTGACTGCAGGTCGGACAGAACAAACGACTGTGAGACGTCACCCAGCGCATTTGGGAATTTTAATATTTTGCAGATCAAACAATTCATCAGTCACGTAAAAAAAATAATTACCAGATAAAGCAACAATGGAAAGATCACTGTAGCAGCCTTAAAATGTTAATTGATGAATTTCAAGAAAATGAGCACATCACTTTTGAGGAAAAAAATACTTTTTCTTTTTATTAAATATCTCTGTACTGACACCGCTGAACATGCTAGGCTCACTGTGTTTCTTCTAAGCAGTAAGAAAAACACAAACTATTCCAGCAAGATAGTTCATTTTAATTGTAAATCTTCACAACAAACTGTAGTCGTGACCTTTTGTTTCTGTAAGTAGCTTTTTAAATCTCAGGAACAGGCTGTTATTTCTGTATAGCGCGTGTGTGTGTGTTTGATGATACTACGAAATTACCCTAGCATTTGACTCTAGCTGCGTTCTTATGTTCTTTTAAGGAGCTCGTCTAATCTCAAGAGCAGGCACATATTTCTGTGAAATGTGCGCGTGCGCGTAGGCCTGCGCGTGCGCGCACTCGTACGTCTTATTTTCACAGTTTCTTTTCAGCTGCATTCACCGTTGGAGAGCCGTGGAGAGGGTGGAAACTGTGAGCAGACAGAAGTCATTTGGGACTTCAGCAATTCAAGGCCTGTGGAAGTGTACTCACAGTTTGGCACAATTAGTACCAAAAGGGGTCCCTGCTTGACAAATTAGCACACAAAATGTCAGCCGGTAGTTTAGCACATCCACAATGAGCCCTTGCAAATTAGCACATATTTTGAGGAGGGAGCTGGCACATTATTATGAACAGAGAGAGCCTGGTAAATTAGCACATCTGTTGCCAGCGCTCAGAATTAATACATGTTATGTGATCACTGGTTTCCCACTTGGAGCTGGGTCAGGGACGAGGGTGGTGGCACACATTTCTAATTGAAGACAGTGCGTGCGCTCATTATATGAGATTAATGAAATTGAACTTCTGGCAATGGTATAGCAGATTATTACCTCGAGTGTAAGTGAACTTGGGTGTCTCTGAATGCAGCAGGCGTGGGCTTTGAATTCTCCTCCCGGACCCCGGTGTTTCTTACCTGACAGGTTTGTTTAGGCTCAATCTTTGGAGTGTGCGTGAATCCGTGTGTATGTTCCAAGTGTGTGATTCAGCCCGGGGCTTAGCGTCCAGCAGTGGCAGGTGACAGTCCGGTCTAGTGTCAAGGGGGCTTTAAGGTGACAGGAGTGATTCTGTTGTGGAGGAAAACCACACACCACGGCAAGCAAGTCAGATAACAACAGCTGTTGTTGTTTGCATAAGCTGCTTTCTAATGGTTCACTTTCCATAACTCTAACAGAGACGCTGCTTTGACTCGTGTTTTCATGGTCGTGGATCCTTTTTATGGTGTTTATAGCTACATGACACCTGATTTCCTATTCAAGGATTTATAATCTATTCTCTCATTTGATTTAAAGTCGAAGTACAGCTCCTAAATAAGTTTACTAGAATCATCCGAGATCTCTATCAGGTACCGTCTGAGAAAATGTGCCTCTATTAACCAAGTTTACTGCTTTGCTTATCCTGCTCCTACAAAACAGAGGCCCTAAGAGATATTATCTCTGAGCTACAGCCAGAAAAGATGTAGCTGGTCAAACGATGCAGTGCTGTATATCACCTCTGCAGTGACATTAAAGGAGCGTGTGGCTCTGCCCATATAGAGGGAATAGAATATAATATCAAACCACACCAAGCGAATAATGTTTACTTAAAGATGTTTTTATGAGGCTACAGTGGTGATAGTTTGTTTGTAGATATCACAGCAGTGGCCAGCATCCAGCACAGCGGATGTATCCCATGGCTATGCTTAGATTTCTCTGGGATCTTCGGGGAGAGAGAATTGGCCCTTGTGCAGCATAGGAAGGTCAGTCTACCACAAGGGGAACTTCAGATTAATGACCAGGGGCGGCAACTCTCTGCAGGCCTTCATGCATCATGTCCCATTCACCGCCAAACATGTCAGGGAGCGCTCCCACCGGGAATTTCGTGGATATTTACGGAGCGTTTCCATCACTTTTGCCTCCTGCCTATTGACTCCCAGCAGCGGCGCTCACCGACTGAAAGACAGAAACAGGTCACGGTGTTGCGGGTGTGGTGGGCGGAGGTCTTAAAGCCTAACCGAGTGACTTCATACCTGGGCCACTTGCCCTAGTGACAGGGTTTGCTCGCTGGTTGCCATGGCACCCACCCTACAGCCCACTGCTATCCTGCAGCTGCTCTGCTGGTCATTAGTCACAGAGACAAGCCGCATGCACTATCACAACGCCCTTCCTCCACCAATCAGCTGCTCAGATTCCAAAACTGCCGATGCCTTTCAACCATAGTATGGATGCATGAGTCGCCATGGCAACGTATCTGACTCCTATCTCCCAGCGTGCAAGAGCATCCTTGAGTAGAAAGAGATAATTGTATTTTCATTCATAGTTTAGTAAGTAACCCTTTCACGTTAATGGTCAGTATCTTCCCCCTGCTTTTATTTGGAGTCACAGAAACATGAAATGTTTGTTCACGGAGGCAGAATATGTTCCACCCTGAGTGATGCAGCTTTTCATCCCCCGTGCGTTAATTTCACAATTAATTTCCTTCAATAATGAAGCCAATGATTAAGTTACTTTGTAATGTCCAATTCAAAACAGCCTTGATTAACAGTGAGCAAACATTAGGGAGTCAAATTTACATAGAGGAGACGCCCTCCCACACTGCCTTTTCATTTCCACTTTCAGCTCAGGGGTTCTATCTCTCTCTCTCTCTCTCTCACACACTCACACACACACACACACACACACACCCATGCACGCACGCTAAGACGCTCAGATCAGCAGGCCTGTTTTCTCGTCAGGGTGATTATCCAGCTCATAACTCACTCAGAGCTTTCATTTGCACTATAATTCACACCAGACCCGGTGATGGCAGCTCCATAATTCACACACACACACTGATTATCTCAGCTGTAAGTCACACACCTGCAATCAGACGGACCACGACGCCAAGTAGCGAGCGCAGGATGGATAGATGGATGATACGGCACCCAGTGTTATTGGACTTTAAGCAAGATACATATACTTTAGACCCGATACCAGCGTGCGAGGACTGCATGCAAAAAGTCCAGATTCATTATTCAGTGTCGACAGTACCGTTGATGCATTCCAAGGAGCATTAAATCAAACAATAACCATTTAATTTTCTGCATGCTATCATTTTGCAGCGTAATGTAATGCTTGACATCTCCTTGGAAATATTAAATGTTACCCTTTGTGGGCTTAATTTAATGTTTCCGCTCTCCCGTGTACTCAGAGGTGTATGATTTCTTTTTAAACCAGCATGTCCAGGGCATAGAGTGTGCCAAAGAAATCTGATGAGCATAACTTCATACCCTTATGCTCATTTTCATACTCGCTGAACAGGCCTGAAGAGCTCGGTCTGCTCCCTCGGGGCAATAGAGTAATAATTATCTATTAGGTCAGACTGACATGATTCCAATCATCTTTAATGGTGATTCTTGGGTATTCGCTCTTTTGAAGATGAATGTGCTATTCCAGCTAAATGAAACGCCACGAATAGCAGCCTGTAATAGCAGAGGTATAGCAGGAGGACCTATACACGAAATCCACATTATTATAGCGCCCTCAATAACGGCGAGGCACAAAACTAAAGTGCCGCACACATACATGTGCATACCTCACAGCAAACTCTCGTTTCTTTCCGCGTCGCCTCCTTCAAATCTCTGCCGGACTGTATGAAGAAAGTAAAGCAAGGAGCCACAACATATGGCCGTACCATTGTGACAGTGATAAAGCTCACGTCCCTAAGTTAATGACATCTTCTTTGCCCTCCTGCACTCCTTTTCTATCACTCCCTGCCATGGCCAGATGCTATTTATAGCTGCTGTGCCTATTATTGTACATCTCTCTCTCTCTCTCCCGCTCGCTCTCTCTCTCTCTCACCCTTTCTCCACTCTTTTAAAAATGCGTCACTCCGTCTGTCTTTTTCTCTTTCGCTCTCACTTTTCCCTCGCTCTCTGTAATTGAATCGATGAACAGGCTTTAAACTTTTTTTTCTTCCCCCTCCTCACCCTCCCCAGTTTTCAGGATTTCGTCAAACCGAGTCTGCGTCCTCAGAGAGGACGAGAGCCGTGGATGGTCTGCTGAACCCTGCTCTTGACTCCGAGAGTGTTTTCTCAGAGCTGCTCTCACAAACCCCTTTCATCTTCCACCCTCCTCCCTCATCCATTCTCTTTTAAGTTTGATTTCTGCAAAGCTTTCTCACGATTTAGTCCGTCCTCAGAGGTGTAGAATCTGTTGTAACGTGGGTTCGCATTTCAGATTTTTTGGAGGTTTTTTTATTTTTTCATTATTATGTTTATTTTGAACGTCGAACGTAGTCGCTTGACTCTACAAATGTTTCGGCTGTTTGACATGGAAATATTCTCTGTGAAACGCCGCAGACTCCGCCATATTGCACCACCTACAACATGACTTCACTCATTCTAATGATGGATGTGTGAAAACACTGTCATCACTCTCACTCCCCGTTGAAATGAAATGTGTCCTGGCTGACTGGCTCGTAGATAGATAGTTTCCCAAAAAATATATATATTTCTCACATTTGCTGACAGACATTTTTGGCGATTATCAAATGAACGCACGTCTTCGCGTAATCTTGAATTGTTCAGTGGGTCGGTTTGCCTCCGTTCGGGATTCTGAACCGCGCTGATGGACCATCTGGAGCGTCAGTGGTTTTTTTGTTTAGCACAAAATAACTGACAGGTTCTGAAAGGAGACGTGTTAGGTCGACAACACCTTACTTTGTGGCGGTAATTATGTTGTCTGGCTCATGTGGCGTGGTGAAACACCATTTATTGTTTGTTGCTGTCTTCTCTTGAACCATTTACTTTGTCAATTAATACGCATCACAAGATGTTATTCATATATATCCGAATGGGAGCAATATTTCGCAGACAGGCACAGCATGAAACTCCCATCAGGAAGCTGTTCCATTAAAAAAACTGTGAGACATGATGCAGAAATAATAGGGCGATCTTCTGAGGCTAATTTGAAAGATTCCCTCATGTTTCCGACTTGTTTGGACTTCTCCTTCACTATCTCTGTCTTTTGTTAGCACTTCAAATGTTTCTGAATCCTCCCATCAGGATAATTCTCTCTTTATCCATCCTCCTTTTTTTAAAAAAAAAACCCTTAATTCTCTGTTACCCACGCCCTCGCCTGCCTTTGCTCTCCGTCTCATTTGAGAATCACTGAAATCAATGGGACAAAATGGAAGAGTTGAACCTCCCTGTCAAGGCTGAGCGAGAGAGTTAAAGAAGGGCACCCACCCCTGAACTCACCTCCCTACGTAACTAATTGCCTATAATTACACCAACGGCTGCCGCAGAATGCAAATGAGACGAGATCCATCCGTCTAATCCGCACTGTGGATCGGTTCCATCGTGTCATCGTGTGACTGAGCTGCGTGAAGCAGCCGACGCCGTAGCATCAATAATCCTACAAATAGTGAAGTGTTAAAAATGATAGCACTGCCCGGGCTGTAATTGCCTGCATTATATCGATCATTTACTTGAATGTCACTTGTGTTAAGGAATCTATCGCAATTACCATTAGCAGGAAGTGGCTATTCAAAGGTCTTATTCTCAGGCTGATTTTTTAAAATGTTTTTTACAACCCTCAGGAGGAATATTCGAATCCATTGAGAGCGGCCCCTCCGGAGCAGAGGAACTAGCCTTTAAATTTGCCTTGAACACAATCAACAGGAACCGCACCTTGCTCCCCAACACCACGCTGACCTATGACATCCAGAGAATAAACATCTTCGACAGCTTTGAGGCCTCCAGGAAAGGTGAGTCGGGGTATGGGAAGATATCATGGGAAGATATGGTTTGTGGTATAGATCCCGTGCATTTAAAGGTGCAGTGTGTCAGATTTAGGGTGCCCTATCTACAGACGTTGGCAGAAATGGAATCTAATATTCATAACTGTATTTTCATTAGCGTTTAATCACATGTAAATGAGAATAGTTCTGTTTTATCACCTTAGAATGAAAAATGTAAAATCATCTCCGTACAGTCTAACATGTTGAGCCACCATTTTTCTTTCAATGCTACTTTTAAATCCGCAATGTAACGCATAACATCTGATCTGAAGCAAAAATCACAGCAGCACCACAGCTGAAGGTGCACGACTAAATTACCAAGCGTTTATCCTGAAAGGAGCATGAGTGAGTGAACGCAGCGGTTTGAAGTCAATATGATATATTGACAAAACTAAACTCAAATTTAGTCTGTATCGCCAAAACGTCCACAAAGGCTTGATATTAAATTGTTAAAATGGGCTACATGTTTACCCAGAGTCGAATGAAATGGGGGGGAAAAAGCTTAACTACGTCCTTGTCAATACTCACCCTGTGTGTATCCCTGGGGAACAAATGTGTTGAATCCTCATAAAACGTGTACAGAAAAGCAGAGTTTGGTGTTAATTTTGAAAATTGCTCACCATCGTCTTCTTTTCTGCTGCTTCTTTTGGCATTTTACAAGCACCTGTAGATAAGTACAATACTGAGAAAATATGTATGGCCTCACCTGTGTGCTCAGGGCATGCATGTAGATCCTCACAAACAGTTGAACACCAAACAGACAGTAGAAGCAGGTTTAAACCTCCAACAGAAACATGAATTCACCTTGTTGCTTCCTCCTCTTTCTACCTTACCAGCATGTGATCAACTTTCCCTCGGCGTGGCGGCCATTTTTGGGCCCTCACACAGCTCGTCGGCCAATGCAGTCCAGTCCATCTGCAACGCTTTGGGAGTGCCCCACATCCAGACCAAGTGGAAGCACCAAGTGTCAGACAACAGGGACTCGTACTATGTCAGCCTGTACCCCGACTTCTCCTCCCTCAGCAGAGCCATCCTCGACCTGGTGCACTTCTTCAAGTGGAGAACGGTCACTGTGGTGTATGACGACAGCACAGGTACAGGTACAGTCGGTGTCTGTCTTCATCTTCCAGCGGCGTTGCCGTTATGCACGATGCATGTGACAGTCTTTACAACCTGCCGCCTTTTTAGACCCGAAAATGTCCAGGAAAAACAAGAGGGACCAGGTGAAGCACAAAAAAGCAGCACTGTTGCTCAGAGTTCAGTGAGTGCTTTGTAACCTGTCAAGTTAATTCAGAAATCAATAGCTTACTGTTCTGCCTCAGTCCTGCAGGTGCTGCCCATGTCAGTCTTCCAGAAGAGTGAGCAGCGGCATAGGAAAAAAAAAATAGAGAGAGAGAGAGAGAGAACCACATTACCCAGAATGACCCAGTGTCTCTTCAGATTAATGCAATGCAGAAATGTAGTATGTGGGCGCTGACAACAGCCATTAATAACACACAGAGACACTTGATCTCTGAGGGTGGCTATCAAATGTGTCTGTGAGCCATTTCGTCTATCCTGTGACTTTGTGGAGTGGCTCATAATATGCATTTTAAAAGACGGGTCGTCTTTTAGCTGGAGTGCGGTGATATTTTTACGAGGTAAAGTGTAATCGCTCCCCGGAAGATAAAAATATTCAAATGTTCATTCGCAATTTATGAGCTATTTGGCGTGACGTGGTTGACAACTTAATGTAAGTAAATTAGATAAAGTTGAGAGGAGGTTTAAATTTTAGACAGGTTGAATAATGAATTCACTCCCTACTCTGAGCAAATGAATGCCGTCTTGTAGTTGACATCCTAAATTGTGCCACTAAATATAAATGTGAAGCCTTTTCTAACATTCAGTAGTTTTACCTGTTTCTTTCCCCCGCTTCCTCTGCTTTCACATCTGTTCGATACATTTCAGTAAACAGCCAAAGCTGCAGCATGCTAGCGCCCGTGGGTTAATCTCAGATGATATCGCGGCGACTCGTCACACTTGCCACATTATTCTGACTCATCTCCTTGACCCCTCGTCACTTCCTGCCCCCGAGCTCGGTGCATTAACACCTTCGTCGTTCTCCAACAAACTGCCCCGGTGAGGCGGGCGAAAGGTGACCCCTCGCCTCTCGCTCTCTGTCAGGCCGCGGCGACTTGGGCGTACTGTGTACAGCGTTTCTGCCGCAACACACCTGACGCCCCGAAAAGTGTGACAGCTGCATAGCCGCGTTGCTTCCCCCCACTGCCTCCACCTGGTCCCAGGCTGTAATCACACAGCTTCATGCTCCAGGGCCCTGCGCTGCTGATTGGAGCCTATCTGACGGCTGGCAGGGAAAACTATCGGAGGGGATAAAATATTCACACACAGCCGTTAGAAGATCCAGGGGGAAAGTCTGAAGGCATTAGCCAGAGCCCACAAACATCTACACTGACAGTGTTTCCCAAACGTTGAGCTCCCTTGACAGATTCTTTTTTCTTGCTTAACACCTCCCAAAGTGTCAGTGTGAACAAAAACAGGGAGACGCAGACATGCCCTGGAGTAGGGATCTATTGGGATTACCTGAGGTAAGCTCGAGGAGGTTGAGTATTCCTCCCTACAATGGTACTTTTCACAACAAGACCTGCATGTTCCTATTTCACACCAATCTTTCTATAGGCTTCAGGGAGACCCAGTCCCACTCACAGTAAGACCATTAAACTGCTCACCCAGCACTTCATTTCAAAATAAAAAATAGGCTGAGCTATCTTAAAGTGGTTCCACGAGAAAAAAAAAAAAAAAAAATCCTATCTCTCTCCAGTTCCCTCTCAAACTATCCTCGCTGCTCCATCCATTTTTATACCCATGACAAGTAATCATCTCTCCCATCAATCCAGCCTCTTTCATCCCTGCACTCTGAAGTTCTTTACTGAGGGAGAAACTCATTGTAATCTCATCACAGTATCTCCCGGAGAGCTTTCTACCTGAGCGTGTGGTCGAGAAATGAAAGGTGAAGATTGTAGCGCAATATGTGACGGCGGCGTCGGGCTCCCTAGGGGCAAGTACAAGCTGGGCAAACAGAGGCACACTCATCAGAGCACATCTGAAGTGTGTGTGTGTGTGTGTGTGTGAGGGAGAGAGAGAGAGAGACAGACAGAAGAGACAGGACTGACCACGGCTTTCCATCAGGATAAAATTGAACCCAGTCCATGGTACTGTATGGTAACATGGAAGAGGAGAGCAGATCAACATTTGGGAGGCTTCTGTGGGATTGGAAGTTTCTGTACGTGGGTGCAGATTGAGGTTCTTTCCACAAAAGAGTGCAATGTGCTGGGTTGGTGTTAAATTCTCTTGATAGGTCTGTAGCAGTCTGTTTGCTTGCCAAGCATGAGTAGGAGGATCAATAGACTGTGGATTAGGAAAGCATGCATATGGGCATTTTTCTGCTGAGAAAAACCTGAATCCAGCTGGTTTCGTGGCCTCCTCGGCATCAGCGATACTTCAAAATGGCAGCACATCAAACACATTATGCTGTCGCATCTTTAAAATTCCCTTTTCACGCTATATGTATCCTCTTTGTCTGCAGGTCTCATTCGACTTCAGGAGCTGATCAAGGCACCATCACGATACAACATTCGTTTGAAGATCCGACAGCTGCCCACAGAGACCAAGGACGCCAAACCACTTCTGAAGGAGATGAAGAAGGCAAAGGAGTTCCATGTCATCTTTGATTGTGGACATGAGATGGCTGCTTGGATCCTAAAACAGGTATGAGCTCAGCTTAATGAGTTATGATAGTTTGTTAAAGTCACTGCAAAGCTCAAACATTCTGGACTATTTATGGTTAAAATGATTCAAAGTGAACCTGTTATCATTGATAATTATTTCATTATTCTTATTTTAATTTCTTTTTCATGTCACTTCAATACAGACGCAGAAACATCTTCTTTTATTTAGTTTAACAGCTGCACATATGTTACCTACATAGCTGAGCTTAGCTTATTTGGCTTCATTTTTACGGTGGCAGCTAATGTTGGTTAATTAAGAGTAACCAACGTGATTCTAAAGACACTTAATTACCATACTAATTAGTGTGTCAGAAAAAGATTTATTATGTTTCAGCACATGTCAGATGCAGTATGCCAAAAATATCAGGATGTCCTCCTGCTTCTGATTGCATTTTGCAGCACGCTAGCCAGCAAACTTCTGGCTATTCTGACCCCGAATCCTCTGCGTAGAGGAAGGTACGCAACATCGACTTATGACACAGAACAAAGACAGATGAAAGCTCATTTGTTTATCCGTTGTTTAAGATGATCGGTAAGAACCCAGGTGACTATCGAGCCCATCGAATGCCTTCTTGTTGCATCTCCATGGTGTCATTTAGCAATGCAGCACCCGTTTCAAACCGCATACTTTGTACTTCAAATTTTAGGCTACAAACTACTATGAAAAAGTAGTTTGTCAGCTGTTGTATGTGTACTGCATGCAACAGCGCTTCATGAGGTAGTGCAGAACCAGAAGGGTAAGCTAACATTGCTAACTTTGATAGTGAGTAATCCAAGCTCGACTTGAGTAAGTCGAGCTTGAGCAGCAGCATGAGCCAATGGCCAAAAAAGATTTAGTTATCGTATCTGTGTGCTGTTTATACAACAACAGCATCAGACGGTAGTTGGTTGATACAGAATAGCTTTGACACTGTTATTTTATTAAATGAAGTGTGTTATTATGTGTCAGTGGGGAAATGCTAATATGATTCAAAAGAAAACATTCTATCCAATAAATTGAATTATGTAATGGCATTTCTTAAGTTTATTTTATCATTTCTATGATAATGTATTTTTTACCTACTTAGTATTGAACACTTTGCGGTTGAATAATATTCACCTTTAAGTTCAACATGTGGGCAGTAAGAGTGGTCGATGGAACAGTCTCTGCATAAGACGAGTAACTGCATCAAGCTTCCTAAAGTGAATTAGAAATGTACATAATTTCATAGAACTTCATACATAGCCTCATTCTTAATTCATTATGTTATATATATACTAAAACAACACGCTCGTACGTGTTTCCCTTTATCACACTTTCTCTCTTTAAGCACTGACGCAAATGATTCCGATACCTACTTTCCGCTCGGCGCATCTTTAATCTCTCTGTAGAATATTAGATCTCTACTACTGACCCGTCATAATGGATTCTCTCCATTGGACAATAAAGGTTTTTTAATTAGAAAGTCTAATTCTGCTCACAGGCATGTTAAATTCATTTAACAGAGGCACATTATTTATGAGAATGGTGGGGGTTCTTATTGAATTGAAGTCTTCTCCGAAGCGCATTGCACTGCTTGATTTCTCTATATAGCCGCTAGTCTACAGAGGAGCAACAAAAATGATTATTTATTGATGGTGAATACTTGGTAGGCACAACGAAACAAATACTGTATGTCAACAGCTCAATTCGGCTCCTCTTCCTGCAGTGCCTCCTTGTATATGTTATAGCCAAGATGTTTTCCTGCCTGTAAAAAGCTCTAATAGTGTTCTCACAGTAAATAACGACCTTCGAACATTTTATGTTTTTTTTTTTTTTCCCTGTTTTTTTGCCTTTCACATCGAGACGGAGCTGTGAAGTAAATAAAATCACATCAGTACAAACAACACATGTTGTGTGAAAAGTATCAACTTTTTTTTTTTCAAAACAGGCAAAGGAGCTTTAGACGTACAATTTGAGCTCTTGTAAGATGTTGGTCTGCTTCCTCTTATTCTTATTTTAACACGAATGTCTCCTTCGGGGTTTGGTTGCGCTGTCGGGGGGGCGAGATTTGATGATGGCATCTCATTCAAGTGTAATAAAAATTCAATATATCTTCAATCAATCACCAATCCCACCTGAGCCCCACAGTTCAATATGGTGTACACACACTCCTGGTCTCTTTTTAATGTAAAATGTGTTCTTTCTCAGCCATCTTCGTGGCCAGTATCACTATCAGAGACTGTACAGGTTTAATAAAAGCTAAATGAAATGAATCGAGTAAAAGACTCATTAAGCTATTAATCTTTGATTTAGTTACTCTTCTTTTCTCCCTGTAGGCCCTGGCCATGGGTATGATGACAGAGTACTACCATTATATTTTTACTACCCTGGTGAGTACACTGGCACTTCTTCTTTTTTTATGTTGACAAAATGCAATTATATATACAATGCGGTTTATTACTTTTTTGCGCAGCACTACCCTCTTGATAATGTGTGCAGTTTGAACCATTTTCCTTTTTGTCGGAGTGCAAAGATTCACCTGTTTTTGCTTGTTGCAACGGCAAAAATGCATCCATCTGTCTGAGTGTCTGATAGCAGGCTTTCTTCTCCGAGGAAAAACATTAAATATGACTAGAGCGGGAGGCAGTCGACGAAAAGCATCTCATTATTTCCATTTTGTGGGAAGCATTTGAACCTGAACTACAACCTAAATTTGCACTAGAGGATATGGATGGCTTTGAAAAGCCGACTCATTGTCGTGGAGTTGATAAGAACTATTTGCATTTTAAAGTGCGATTGTGAAACTTCTTGGAGTTTATTCTCTGAATTCCACACCAGCCTTCACGCCTACCAAGCTGTCCACAACCCTGAGTGCAGGAAACAAAAGCTGGTTGGATATATTTTATTCTGACTCTGGCAGTGATTGAAGTTCTCCAAAGTTCTTTGATCTAGCCACTACAAAGATTACTTGCTACGCTCCAGATGAACAACAGCACATCTTCCCTGAGCCCAGAGAACAGAAGACTGAGAGCTCAGATAACAGCCCTCAGCAAATGAGAATGTCACCCATTTGGTCCATTATAGCTCTAACAAACAAATGGCATGCTGTGAGAGGCTGAGGGAAAGGTTGGAGAAAAATGACCTGAAAAACAGACATTTACCAGTGCACAGGACTTGTAAGTATCCCCCGTGCATCCACCTAAGAACCTGGCTAGATGAAAGGGGAGTGAGTGACAGCAGGGATGTTACTGGGAAAGGAAAGGGAATGGTGATTATAGGCCTGTTTCGGCGGGCATGCTTGTCAGGGTGGAAACATGCCTACTTTAACATCAGCCAGTGTTTGGCAGGTTGGAGGGCAGCGTGCTGGCCAAAGCTGCCGTATACTGGTACTAAGCCATCCATGCTGCTTCCAGAATAGGACAGCAAACATTGACCGTGGCACCCCCATTCTGCGTCCATCACCTGCTGTTGCTCCGTCAACTGTGTTGTTGCATCCCAGAGACATCTGCCTGGTGAGATGCCAGACATGCTGTATGCGGGACAATTGGGTTGTCCTTTCACTTCCACATGATAGATGGCAGTCCACCAAAAGCCTGCCTGTAACCTTGAAAACCTTGCCTTAATCAAGGCTACTGCCTCAGCGTGAAACAGAATAACTCTTGAAACACTTTCAACTGTGCCTTTCTGCTCTTTCACCAAAGCCGCCATTTAAAATGACTATTCGTAATTATTCAGGACAGATGAGAGATGCACAGTGTATAGCGATGTGCAAGTCATGATGAAGGATTATTTTTTTTCCCTGCGGCTCAGACACATTTAGACTTTTCATCTTTATACACCCAGGACCTCTTTGCCCTCGACATGGAGCCGTATCGTTATAGTGGAGTGAACATGACAGGGTTCCGCATCCTCAACACAGAAAACTCTCAGGTGTCGTCAATCATCGAGAAGTGGTCAATGGAGCGGCTACAAGCCCCACCCAAGCCGGACTCAGGCCTGCTGGATGGATTCATGACGGTAGGCATAAGCCTTTTTTATGCTGCAAACGTATGCACACGATATGCTGCGTATGCAAAAACATGCTCATACTTCATCCGTGTATGTCCAAATGACCAAATCAATTGGAAGCCATATGTGAGGTAATGTAACAGCACCTCTAGGGAGGGGGGGGGGTTATGCTTTAACCACCTGTGTTTGTCCAGAAGGATCTTTATGAAGCTCGGTGACTGTAGATTGGAAGAAATAAATCAATGTTTTGAAATATATGATAGTTTTAGAGGAGAATGAATGCGCACCAGTTGTCAATCACGGGTTTCATGGTGCAGTGCTCCTGGGGTGGGCATGGAAGCAGCAGGAACGCCCCCTGCGAGGAGCTTTTGGGTTAGTGCTCCCGGGTCTAAATGCTCAGTAATGAGCCAGTGTGAATGGTAATAGCCGTTTATCTGCCCTCCTGCCTCTCACAACTCTCCTCTGGGAGCGTGGCCAAAATATGACAATCTGTCAGTGCTCATGCAGAGAGAGGGAACAAATTGGATGGAAATTATGGCCCTGGTTTTTTTAGGACGGCTTCCAAAAAAGCATGGGATAAGGTGATTTGAAAGTGAAAAAGGGAATGGAGCTCGTCATGGACATTCAAGGTCCCTCTCTAGGTCTGTTGTTGTAAACAGTCAATTTACTCCACCTTCACAACACCTTCCTTGCAGACAAACACCTTTTTTTTTGTCTTTTTCTTTCAGCCAGCCTGTCTTTGCTTTTGCCAGATTTAAGATCTGGCACCAGAAATTGATATGATGAAAGAAGTGTCTCCATAGCAAAGATTTAAGGGCAAGCCTTTTGAGATTGTGCCTATTCATATACCTAGTCTCACCATCTTCATTCACACCTACGTGTGTTGAAAAAGCAGCTACAGAAATCAATATGTTGCTTCTACACCTCCCTATAAATAAACTATACCACACTCCGCACTAATATCATCAGCACGCGCTGCTGTAAATATAGAAGCATCATATTTTATTTGCCTGAAACAACGCAGGCGCATCATTTTTCCCATGTGAGCAGTTACCTCTGCTCGCAAAAAAAGATGAATGCCACGCACAAAGAAGTTAAAGCGCTTAATTTTATTTCCTTCATCGGAAATGAATGGATATTAGTGGAGAATGTTAAATTGATTAATTACGTTGCATGAATCATTTTGTCAGATCCTATAGTACATATTGACATATCTCACTGGACTAGAACCGCCATTAAATAATAAATAATACGTCCGGAGTCAAGCTTGATAAAGTGCTTCATTAGAGTGCTCTATTTATGAATCCCGGCTTCGATGTATTTTATTCTTTGGAGTGTTCAACCCTAAGAGGATTCCATATAATGAGGACCGAAGAAACACTGAAGAACAGATACTGTAGGAATAGCAGCCTGGATATAAAAACACTGTCATTTTTAATGGGCTAATAAAGGAGTAATGGAGCAACAGTTCTGCTGGTGACTTTAAAAACTAGCCCGGCCCTTAATTATAAATATCTGGGTAAAGTAATATTTGCTTTCTTTACATCTCAAATGTGTTTAATCAATGTGTAGATTGGTGTGATTTTTTTTTTTTTTTTTTTTTTTTTTTGCTGCAGTGCTCCGGGTTGAGAAGCCACCTTGAAGGCTATCATTAAATTAAAGGGAGGGAGGGCTGCGGCAGCTAGCGTTTGACCTTCCACCCCCGACCCTCCCTCCAGCCTTTTTTATTTCCTCGCTTTCATACCTTCTTCTTATTCTCTGCTGCACAAAAGCCGTACTGCGCTCGGGGCTTGTTTGTGCTCGGTGACCAGGCAACAGTTGTGTAGCGATGGTTACCAGGACAACGTCGCCCATGTCACCTTGTGATTTCATGAAGGATTGATTGACTGAGATTGGAGGAGGAGGAAGAGGAGGAGGAGGAGGGTGAGGAGGGGGATGGGGAAGGTGAGATGGTGGTGGTGGCAGGAGAGGGGGTGGGGGTGGGTGGGGGTGGAGGGGGTGTGAGCGTTAAGAGGTGCATGCGATGTTTTTCTCACGCCGCTAGATACGCATTAATGTGTGCTAGTGTATAATCACAGTGACACTCCGTGCCTTGGGTGAGGCCCAGTGTTGTCTCAGGGAAGGATGCATAATGAGAAGTCTCTCCACGGCCCAGGCAGGCAGGCAGGCAGGCAGGCCCACAGCCACAAACACACTCGGCCACTGCCTCTTAACTCTTGTTTGTCAGAGGCATCTCTGACGTGGAGGGATGCAAATTAGTCGAGTTCATTTGTGTATGGACGAGCGAGTGTGGGTGATCTTGTCTGTTTGTGTCGACTCTTTTAGCATATCTCCGGAGTTGTTTGAAGCTCCAATTTTTGTAACCCTCCATCTTCATTGGAATTAACAGCAATTATGGATGGATGGATGGATGGATAGATGGATAGATGGATAGATGGATAGATGGATAGATGGATAGATGGATGGATAGATAGATAGATCATTTTGTCCCATCTGCATAATTATAGCATGTAGCTAATGAGATATTTGGTTTTAATGCTGTGTTGTAATTTCATTTCTTTTAAATCCCCATCCACTGAGCTAAGTATATACTTGGTTTCCTAGGGCCAGATATTTTCTACATCTGCATCATTTCATTTACGTCTACATTTCAGTGAGCTGTAATTACCACAACAGAGGGCCGGATGTTCTCCAGTGTCATCAACGCAATTGAAAATTCTGGTGTCATAGCTCTAAATAATGACTCTGTTATTAATAGAGAGCAGTTGTTTGGGTAATATGCATGACATGATGGGGCTAGTTCACGTGGGACAGTGTAAAAAAAAAAAAAAAAAGCATGTTAGTGTTACACAGACTTAATGCACTGGAAACCCAACAAACACGTCCAGATATTTGAGATTCTTCTAAGCCAGCGAGAAAGAGTAAGTAAGAGCAAGTGTGGCTAATTTGCTCTCCTCTCCATCTGCAGCTATTGCTGAGATATCCTCGGGCAAGACACTTAACTTTAAATCAGCACAAGAACATGCATGCTCAGCAAACATTCCCAGGATACTGTAAATAATTGCTAATGACAATGATTTTTTTTTTTTAAAGAAACAACAACGCAGCATTTATCGCCCTTTTTCTTTCACCCTCACACGCTGTACTGTCACAAAACACCGTTCCATTTAGAAAGTTGGCTTTCGATGACATGAAGATGTTGAAAGAGGGGAACAGACAGACGGAGACATACTGCACGGACGTCCAGGTGTAAATGTTGTAATAATCCTCAAGATTTTTATGATGTAATGCTGTTTATGGCTGCCTTTTTTTTTTCCTCAGCAGCACAATAACCCGGCGTACTCCCATATGTACTGATGAAATGAAATGATGCATGCATGTACACGGGCCTATTTCACCAGCTTATTTTTTTTTCCATCCAGTTAATTTTGACACATTTCACAGACCAAAACAAACTCCGTACCTGCAACCTGTCCCTGAGAATCTGTGAAATTGCGTGACGCTGCCACCGTTTGCAATTCAGATTTAAACAGCAACTTGCAAATCTTTTTTTTTTTTTTTTTTTTTTTTTGTGCAGAGCTGGGTGTTATTCTTCAGTCCAGATCCTGAGCGTGTGTGCATTTTACATTTATATTATGCGTAGTTCAGCCGATTCCTTCGTTAGACTCCTACACTGACGCAATGAAGCCTCTCAGCCACAGTTTGAAAACACATGCGCGGGTTGTTCGCCAGTCAAGACGTGTTTACTGTCCACTTTGGTCGGCACATTTAATTTCGAGCTGCACTCTGGGCGCTGTATTATTAAAACACAGCTGCCATTACCGCAAGTAAGACTGGAATAATATCAACAGGTTTTGATGTAATGTTTAGATTATTCATTAGGTTTGTGCCTTTTTTAAAGGGTGCTAATTCGGCACTACAGTATATATATTTTAACTGTATGCTGTGTACAGAGGAAGGGGAACAGGGAGGGTGCAGCGTTGCAGTGAAATGCAAGGGGGGGAGGAGAGCAGGGAGGGGGACACCTTGCTGAATTAACAAGAACTACTGGGAATAGAGAAGGAGCCACCCACGCAGCGCGAACAGGATAGGGGATAGCTGCTCGTCTGCAGCTACACTCTGGTTAGGAGGTGTCTCACCACGCGTGTTTACACACAAGTGCCTGTTTGCGCCGTACTGTATGTAAGCGCGAAGCACGCACGGCACGCAAGAGACAAGACGTCTGATTCACTTCCCCTGCGTTCGGTGGCTCCTCCAAAGGGGGGGGGGGGACTTGGCTCAGGTTTGGCCTCTGTGGTGGGCATGTTGTTGGGTAGCACATGGCTGCTTGGAATCTGACAATAGGAAGACACATGAATCCCTCTCAGGCTGAAAATCCCCCCTCGGTGTGCTTCATTCATGCAACATTTTAACCAAATGAGGGTCCTCGGTGTGAGCGTTGAGCCAAATTTGGTGTTTCACAGCGAATCTGAAATTGAATAGAGGCGGCTTTGTAATTTTGCCTGATCACTGCGCAGATACAGTGAGCTCTATTTAGAAATTAGGTTCGGTATTTGGGGATTCATTTTATCTGTTGAAGCTCTCACCCAAGGCTTAATTAAGTTCTGCAGTACACTGGTCATTACACATATTGCGCAGCAGACAAAGATGAGATGCCAATTTTAACCTATCACAGATATATTTATCGATGATATGTCAGCTAATTAGCAACCAGGGATTTTTTTATCAACTGTAAAATATGATATGTCATTACGGTCTAATTAGGTGCTTTTGCAGTCCACGCTGAATGGCGTGATACTTTGATTTTGTATTCAGTACAGGACGGACAGAGCTAACAGACTGAGCTCCGCACAGGTTCACAGGTTGGTTGCGTCTATTACAGCACTGTGATCTCCCTCCCTCTGATCCCAGTTGGCAGAGGAGAGAGCCTTTTAAAGACAGCAACTGTGGAGAGCAGACACTCGATGCCCTGTGCCGGGCACCACCAGCTGGGCTTGGCACAGCATCAACATTATTAGCACCAATGCTCCCTCGGTCCATAGAAGCCTTTTGTGAGTGAAAACAGGCAGCGGGAGTGAGATGAGGAGGGGGAATTTAAAGAGAGAAATATATTATCTTTTCTTTCCCCTTGGTTTTGCTCCCTCTGACACGTTTTACTTCAATGTCTCATTTATTTATTGTATTTACATGGCAGTGAACTGAGAATTCAGGACAATGCAAACAGCTTAAAATGACAAAACACAACTGACATGGACTCCCTAACGATATCCTCGTCCCCCCCATGCCTGCGCACATTCCTCGACAGTAGCAGGCGCCTGCTGATGTTATATAGAACCATAAAAGCTTGTGCAATCAGGGACTACAACCATCATCAGATAACTATCATGCAGACCATCCCCGGGGGCCGGTGCAGGCAGCAGGAGCCGTGTGTGTCATGGTCACACTCGTGCTCAGGGATATTGGCTGGCCATCAGCAAGGTCTCTCTGCAAGCTATCATCCTTTTTAAGAGTCCGGCCCACCCACCTACACACACACACACACACACACACACAATCCTACACATATAGGATGCACCACGTACTTAGTGCGAGCATGCGGCGTGATGACTTCAGTGGAAAAACACGCATACAGAAGAATGCAGTACATGCTGTTCACAGTTCACAGAAGCAGGTACAGAATTATGTAACAGCCGTGGTGGACAGTACATTTAGTACACTAAATAGAGTACTTATATTAAATAGAGTTATAGTTAGTAATTATTTTGCAGAATAAGATTTTAAAGGCATAAAAGATGACACATTTTATGTAAGCATTAATATTAGCCACACCTCCCCCAACCAGTTAAAATGATACTTACATATTGATAACCTAGTAACAGATCTAAATGTGCCTACACCGCTGGACACTCGCCTACGTGTATGTATTCATGCACAGAAAGCTAATAATAATAGGAAAACACGTAGGAACACATGCTGGTATTATTATTACAGCTCGTGCAGTGTCAATGCATATTCTTGCGTCATCAGCAAAACCAAAAACAAAACAAAGATTTTGGGAGTGCGCATTTTTGTAATTGATAGCATCATCCTACTCAGGTAATCTGTGGAGACCCCTGCAAAATACCCACTGTTTAGCAGCAACCCAGATGTAATTAACACCGCCTGTGTTGTTTACGCTATGAATCAAGTGTGGACTCGCTCCATACTGCCTGCATCTTCTCTCTCTCTCTCTCTCCCTCCCTCCCTCCCTCCCTCTCTCTGGCCACAGAGAGTCGACCAGATGGTGGCGAAATGCGCAGGACTGCTGAGCCCTCCAACAAACCCTCCTCTCCTCCGCCATGCAGCTGAGTCCAGCTCTAAATTGTGGTCGCTGCCTATGAAACCTAGTTCTTAAGTGACCCGCCGTTTAATCAAAACCCATGTCTTGGCTTGTTTTCAAGTGTTTTTTGAATCATAGCTCTGTTGCTCTGAAAATATTTAAAGTATAGTAGATGAACTGTGGGGAGGGGGAAAAGGCGGTGGAGTGGTGTACCTGCTAGCCTCTTTAGCTAGACCTAGTTGGAGGCTGATTAAATAAGAGGAAAGGCCATCATGTTAAACAGCCACTTAATCAGATGTAGGTTAGGCAGCATGGTGCTAATTAGCATGGACTCTGAAGTGGACAGTGCTGCCAGCAGCATGCTGTTGCCTGAACAGTCTGGTGGGACACCACTGCTTAGAGCATTCACCACCCTCTTTTGTTAAATAATATGGTAAGGCATGTATCACATTTGATATTTCCTATGCGCAGTCTGTGACATTCTTAGCCGTTCTAGGTACGCGCACGGCTCAGATTTCTCCGCCAACATGATGAATTTCGGTCATTTTTCAGGCTGACTGTGGAGGTTTGACCGGCCTGATCATGTGATTGGTGGCCGCAGCGTGACATCCAGCTGACTTTTTTCCAAAAGTTGGATCGGGTTCAACTTCTCTGCCGCAGGTCGCTGCGTTTTTTTAGCAGACACCCCTGCAGCCTCGATCAGACCAGTCATTTGTCACTCCACCACTTTGATCGAGGCTGAAATATCTCAGCATCTAGTGAATGGTTTGCCATGAAATTATGTTCACGTGGTCCCCAGAGGATGAATCATACTGACTTTGGCGCCACCACAAAGTTGACATTCCCGTCAGCCTCGGCTGCACTTTGTGTCGTGACCTAATTGGTAAATGTTAGCATGCTAACATGCTAAACTAAGACGGTGGACATGGCAAACATTACCTGCCATACAGTAGGATGTTGGAGTAGCGTGTTAGCGTGCTGACATTAGCATTTAGCTCTCCAAGTGCTGCTGATCTTAAATAGAGCCCCGTGGGGTGGCTAGAAGTAGCTGTAGAGGCTTAATCTTGTTATGTACTAAATGAATAATTTCTGCTTATTGCTTATATGCTTTCACTCAAAATGAGATACATTTTTATGGGGAAAAATCTGGCGTGCAACAAAATGTTTCTGGCAGCAGCAGCAGCAGCAGCAGCAGTGGTTTGCTTGGAACAAACAGAAGAGAGACCAGGTAGTTAGCATGAACAGTCTGTGTGTGTTTGAACTGCTTCTCCCATTAAGCCATGTAAACAGTTTGTGGTTTGATGAGGTCACCAGCTCTCGGTCCCCTTATGACCTTTTCCCCACGCTCAGATTCACAATTTATTAATATAACTGGGTAAAAAGCCTACAAGGTTACATCGGGTGAGACGATTTAGTCACAATTTATTTTCTACATTCGAGCATCTGTCAGTATTTTATAAGATAGGGGTACTGTAATAGCACTGCATCAGTACGGAGTAAATGTATATAGACATGCATCAAATGCCGCTCTCTCACTCACTCACCGCTCCCTTTCTTTTAAACCAAAAAACCCTGCAGTGTAGTCTTTTATCCCCCTTTAAAGTGTGCTTAAATCTACAATAAAACCATGAATGTGCTTTCACATAAATCCAGCGCCATCAATGGATCTGTTACCCAGGGGTCCTCGTCGGAAGAAGCCAGTCTTACTTCCCTGTGACAAAAACCTCATTTAAAAGAGAGAGAGAGAGAGAGAGAGAGAGAGAGGAAAAAGAAAATGCTGCAACTCTGCTCTGTTGCCTCAGCATGTGGAAATGCAATGTGAGAAAGGGATTAAACCTCCAACGCACAAAAGAAAAAGGAGGCAAAATGACAGTGACGGCACTGGCAAAGCCCCACATATACCCACACTCTGAACAACGCTCACGCACAGCTCAGTGAGATACTGTAGAGGCAGAGAGAGAGGACGCTGAAAGATAGACAAAAGGGAGGAAGATATGACGTGAAGGGAGGAGGCACTGTGGAGCGACCGGGGTGGAACATAGGCGGTCAGAAAGAAAGGGATGAAGAGAGACAGGCTGTAAAAGTTAGGGACAAGGAGAAAGATGGCAGTACGCTGAGCCAGCCGCAGACACCCGGGGGGCTTTTTCCCACCAAAAGATCCGACTCCTGCCTGCTCTCCCTTCTCTCCTAGAAGGCCTGAAACAGCCATAATACGCCTCATAAATCACATGTCACTTTTCAGTGTTTTTCAACTGCTGTCTTTTCATTTTTGTAGCCATGTATTCTCAATGCACCGGCTCAGTTTCATCGCTCAGGGTCTCACGTAGCGCACCGGTGCCAGAAACACGCGGTTAGATTTCACATTCAAATTTATTTACCGCAGTAGCATCGAAAAGGACCAAAAACGTAACATTAAGACAGTTCTGGGGTGTCAGAAACGTATTCAAACTCCAACAAACGGCCAGGTTTTGGGAAATATGCATACCACCAAGAAGTAAATGAGAAGATTGATGGCACATTTTTACTTGATAGGAGATGTTAATAGCTTAGCGTAAATACTGGAAACAGGGGAAAACAGCTATCCGCACGCTGCCCAAGAAAATATGCCTACAAGCATGCAGCTCTAAATCTCGCTAATTAACATCAGCGCATAACCCAGAATAAAAACACTATATTTTGCTTTCTTTTGTTTCCTCTGGACAAAGCCTGGCTAGCTGTTTACAGTCCTTATGCAAAGATAAACTAACTGGCTGCTGGCTCCGGCTTTATCTCGAAATATGAGAGTGATACCAATCTGCTCGTCCAACGCTCAACAAGAAAGCAAATAGGTGTTTGTTTTTTTCCCCTCAAATCCTTGCTGTAGGTGATATAACTTGAAGTGTTATTAAGCCTTGTCCATTTTTCTCTTTTGTTGTCGCTCTCGTTAAATTGAAATTCATCACTCCTCATGCACCAGCCCTTCCCCATCGGTGTCTGTACTCCTCGTGAGGATTTCATCTTGGCAGATAAAACAAATGGATAAAACAGTATTTCACTCAGTTGTGGGGGGGAGTGAGTGAGATTTTGGCATCTCGATGAGAGCAGAAATGATAAAAAATATGGCGCACTGTTTACACGAAACCCGACTTGACTAGTGAAGATTTAATTGTCCGAAAATCGCCAAAAGTTTAGAGAAGCGGTAATTTATCTGACAGCATAAATTGTGACTCCAATACTCGCGCCCACTGCGCGGCGAAGCAGCACAAATGCGTATAAACTCTGGAATGAAATGAATAATTACCTCCTTCTTCTATCAAATCATCAAACCCCATGGGTCTGTCTGTGATCTGAGGGCAGAGTCACTTCAGCTTCAAGAAAACAATGAGCTCCTCTCTCTCCCGCTGACACTGTGACTCCGATGCTGATGGCAATGCTGCCTGTGTGTGTGCATGCGTGTGCATCTCTGAGTGCGTGTGTGTTGTTGCTCTGTGCCTGGCAGCTGTAGCCCTGCGATGCATGGTGAATAACAGGTCAGTGCTAATCTCATTAGGGCTAATCAGATGTATATGATATGTATAAACAGTGGACTTCCACTGTAGGCAAGAGACCGCAGCACACATCCATCACTAGAGGGGTTGTTTGTGTTATATGTGCGCTGTTTGTGTGTTAAGAGGAATTCTGGGAGGAGGATGACTGATTGAGAAGAGGTGAGAAGAGACAGGGAGATGTCGTTTTTCAGGCTGCAACATTATCAGAGGAATTATGGAATTATGCACAGGTGGAGAGTTGGTGCGAATACTAATGCAGAGAAAAGGAATATATTTGTGTAAACACACGCGCGCACACACACACAGCCACACACTCATGCAGGCAGCTCAGTGGAGTTTACAGTTCACCTGTTCTGAATGAGGACACTGCCTGCGACTACGACAAATGAGGCATGCCTCTGGGAAGCTTGATGGTTTGTCACTATAGTCTGATTTTTGTTGCCGTTTTTGTGCGTCGTGTACAGACAGACATCCTGCTAATTTGTTCCCGCACGTGTGCCGGTGTTTGTATGTTCCTCACGTAGCGTAGTTCACGAGGCAGGGGGGGGAAACTGCAGGTGAACTTAGGCATCGAAGGTGGGAAAATGTGAGCCATTTTAAATGAAGGGAAAAGATATCCGGACTTGTACAATAATTGAAGCAGAAGGAGAGTGTGTGTGATTTCAAATGGTCGTGTGGGTGTTTTGACTTAGAGAGGGAGAGACAGAAAGAGGTGAGAAAGACGAGGCAACAAGAGTTCAGGGCATTTTGTTTGAAACCCTTTCCCCTCTTCTGTCTGAGTGCCCTGGGGGGTTCGAGATTGGTTTCACTTAAACCACTTAAATCATCCTAAAGGGATCCGTGCCTGGCTCTGAAATAAATATCAAGATCGCTCTTGGATTGTTTTTGAATTGAACGCAATCTGCCAGCGCTATGAGCCATCATTTCACGTTCTTCTCCCTTCTTGATCTCTCCGTCTTCCACTCGATGCCAGCCTCTTTTTGTTTCCATCACAAAGGGGATTTTCAGGAATTGTTCTGATCCAAAGGGGCGAGCAAGGGAGAAAAAAAAAAAAAAAAAAAAAAGATCTCCGGCATATGAATCATTTGAGCCAGACAATATTTGATGTATCACGGTAATCAAAAGTTAAAAGGCGGAGGAAATATTTCCAGGAGTGGATGTTAAAGTCGGGGGAGAAGCTAATAGAATGACATAAATCATTCAAACAAAGAGGCTGATGGGGGGATTCGGTGGAGTAGTTTGTCCTCAGAGTGCAAACACAGCAGCACACAGAACCGTGTTCGTACTGTAAAACGTCTAATAAACTCCCGGTCTCAAATAAACCAATATGTCTTGTAGCTAAATCGATCTTTATGTTACAAAAAACAAATTCCTGTCTCTAATGTTGCTCACGTTAAAAAAAAAAAAAAAAAAAAAAAAAAAACTTTTTACGCTCCTGCTGATGAAGCATGTGTATCGTTAGTGTATCGCTCTGTAAAATTGTCAGAGTAGCATGTTATATAAGGCTTTTTCAGAGTGGAACAGGATGCTGCACACGTATAAATCGTCTCTGTTATTTACTAAATTCTCTGATTATCAAGGGCGTGCTAAAATATCCATCCATCCATCCATTAGCTACACCCGCGTGTCCTTTTTTAGGATGCAGGGGGCGCTGGAGCCGATTTCCAGTTGTACCAGTTTTTAGTGAACGTATTTATTTTATGTATAAGCCAGCTGAATAAAGAGCTTAGGAAGAGGAGTGTCTTATTGGCTGATTTTGGAAGGTTGTTCCTGGAAAGTTGAAAAAAAGTCAAACCAAAATTAAAAATTAAAAAGGGGGGATTCTTGGAAGGCATATTTTATCTGAACCGCATGAATTTCATGTCACAGTCGAACTAAAATCGTTTCCCGAGTGACTCGGCTGAATAAATAAATTCAAAATGTGTGCTGTACTCTCGAAGTGGAATGAAACTGAGTGTTAATATTACAATAAAAAAAATGGGGGAAAAGAATCAGATTGAGCTGTAAAAAAAAGAATTCAGCCTAACTGCATGTCTTTGTATACAGTCGGTAACACAATAATTGGATGATAGGGTGGAGAAAATAGCGTTTGGATATTGACTCTGTGTGGAATTCCTCCCCACTATTCAATAAATAGATTAGCAGAATGGCAGACTCTTTTCCTAATCAGCATTTGCCATGAACACCACAACGCTAGCACACACGCGCGCAAGCACACGAGCGCGCACACACACTGCCTGCACTGGGAGAGCAGATATGGCACTAGCTGTTCCCTTTCTCAGGGTAGCAGTGGAGATGAAAGAGTGCAGAGATGGGTTTCCCATCCTCTGATCTGCTGCTGCCTTTGACATCAGCAGTCACCAACTCCAAAAGCACGGGAGAAATGGAGGACAGGCTAAAAACTGACAATCTGCCCAACACAGCAACCACACATAAACTCCCTCCCCTCCTCGCTATCTGGAATTTTCTCTTTTCTTGCTGCAGAAAGTCAGATTTATTTCTGTAATTGACCTGCCACCATAAATATGGGTCGGATAAATTGCATGTAGCATCATTTTTTTTTTTTTTTTTACCCCTCCCAGAACCTTCATACTCTCCTTTTCTCCCACATGGACGGCAAGGACGCTCCACTGCGCCTATAGAGACAACATAGGGAGCTGATTTGAGCTGAACAGCGGCTCAGTGGTCTCCTGCTGTGCGCCTAGCTGCACCGAGGCCCCCGCTCATTCTCTCTGACAGCCCGGCACATCCACAAAAGACCCTATAGCTGCAGATACTTTGCGGTTTCAGACTCATTTTTCATACTCCTTCGCAGGTCTGTCACCCAGGACTTGTCAAATAAGATCACCGCAGTGGATTTCAACCTGTGTGGGACCATGGAAAGAGGATCTGAGCCGAGCTGTAATGTGTTGACCAGAGTAAATGTGGAGTGTCTCAAACTGTGAGAACAGACGGCATAAAAGGAATTCATGTGTGCCAGGCAGAGCGCTGAAGATAAATCGCAGCGTGTCAGTATGAGAAATTCGAGCTGGAGCATATTCATATTGATTGAGCATATATTATATTCATTTAATCATGCATGCTTTCCAACGCAGTATGTATCCCAGCTATGCTTTGTGCTGTGGGCTCTGCATGTTATGCCCACTCTGCCATAAGAGTCGTCCCATCGACACTGGTGCTGTTTTTTTTGCGTTCCCTCTTGTTGGAGAACAGGCACACCCATCAGGAACCATTAGTCTTCACACTGACAGACCAGCCCTTCCACCGAGAGACTCTGCCTGGCGTAGCTTTCTCATTGCCTCAGACAGCGGTCGGGTATTTTTACTAACAGGCTGAGACATTGTGCCATTTGTGCGGGGCATTTACTGCTGGCATTACTCCTAATTTATGTTCTCTTGTCCTGACAAAGAGTTGAAGCAAGCCACCCGAGACTTCACGCAGTTTCTTATGCCCTTCCGCAGGTGAACAAATGGGCCGATTAAAAGGTCATGTGGACGGATGTATTGGCAGGCGTTATGAAAATGTCTAACGGTATTGCCTTTCCCCGTTTTGCAGACGGACGCGGCGCTGATGTACGATGCCGTGCACGTCGTGGCGGTCGCGGTGCAACAGTCGCAGCAGATCACGGTCAGCTCTCTGCAGTGCAACCGCCACAAGCCGTGGCGCTTCGGGGGGCGCTTCATCGGCCTCATCAAAGAGGTACAAGGCCATCAGTGCTATCAGTGCTATCCCCTGACTGGACCTCTGACCTATCCGCCGCTGTGCGAGCATCTTGTATTGATCTGTGTGCAATCGCACGTCCGCAAGCATTTCTTTTGTAAATCGCTGTGGTACTTTCTGTGAACCTAATTGTGGTCATTGTCTTTCTCTTGTGATCATCATGATAAAAAGCCCATATAAGCGTCTTCTACAAGTCCATTGCATAATTATAATGCACTCTAAATAACCACCGCATTACCCACAGTAACTACTTTGTTCCCTCTTCTCCTTTTTTTTCCCCCTCCGTGCACATCACCAGCCATGTTTATATCAAAGACACTGTGTGTCTTCTTAGCTCTAGTCAGGGTCAGACATTTGCTTTGTTGTTACAAAGTTCTTTCATTCTCTGGATGGTACCATTGCAGGTAATTTTCAGAATGAGCCATTGTACTAGCTAGCGCTACCCCCCCCCCCCCCTGTGTCTGCCATCGCTCTCCATGCCCGTCTGTTCCTCCAATGGCTTTGAAGTGAAACTTCAAGCACAATGAACCACATGCATAATGAACTCTTACCTGTCAAACCGGCTCCTATCCTCACTGCTTTATTGTTTCTTGTTATGTTGTTGAGATAGACAGCGAGGGGAGAGCCAGACTGAATTCATAATTGGGGCAGGGAAAAAAAAAAAAAATAAAGTTTTATGGTTAGCGGTTGGAATGATATTGTTGAGAAAGACGATACCTTAAGGTTAATGGAATGACTCTGCTGAGGATTTTGGTTTATTATGCCGCGTGCTTCTGTCTGTAGGCTCACTGGGATGGTTTGACAGGACGTGTTCTCTTCAATAAGACCAATGGACTGAGGACAGATTTCGACCTGGACGTCATCAGTCTGAAGGAGGAGGGGCTGGAAAAGGTGCGTCACACATTGGTCGCAGTTGTTGCTATGTACTTTCTGCGTTGTTATTTTTTCCTTCCTCCATCGGTATACGAGACGACGTGATATACACTTGACACTGAGTTGTTTCAACAGATTGGAACATGGGATCCTCCCAGCGGACTGAATATGACAGAGACTCACAAAAGCAAAACATCCAACATCACAGACTCTCTGGCTAACAAATCCCTCCGTGTATCCACCATACTGGTAGACACAGAACAAATGAAAACATGCACACAGTTAACAGATATACACAGAAAGAAAAAAAAAACAACTCCATCTCACGCACAAGTCACTTTCACATCTTCCCTCTGCAGGAGGAGCCGTATGTGATGTTTAAGAAGTCGGACAAGCCTCTGTATGGGAACGACCGTTTCGAGGGGTACTGTATCGACCTGCTGAGGGAGCTCTCTGGCATCCTCGGTTTCCGCTATGAGGTGCGATTGGTGGAAGATGGGAAGTACGGCGCACTGGACGAGGGCACGGGACAGTGGAACGGCATGGTGCGGGAGCTCATGGACCACGTGAGTGGTGACTCTCATCTTTAACGCATCTTTAAAATCGAGATAACAAACGTTTTCTGCATTTTCCAGCATGTTTATTTAGAATACAGGAAATTTAATTTAATTTTGAACTATTCGTTCATTGCTAGTTACTTCTTACTTACTTAAGACTCATCATTTTTTTCTAAACTGATGAAAAATCGGACAGCACAGTGGGAATATTTTCAACTTGTTTCCAATTTTCCAAAGTCAAGCTACATTTTTCTTAATTTGCAGAAATCTGCTGAGTCGTTTGAAAGACACATTTCAAATCTTTGCTTAACTTTAGGTAGTTATTACTGTTTAACTTGACATTGCTGAGTCAAGTTGCTGACTTTTTACCATTCTCTACGTTGGGGCCATACTATCACTTCACTTCATGATAATAAGGTTTTATCACAAAGAAATGTATACATTTTACTTTCCACCACTATGAACAGTCTCAAAAGCCAGAAGCATAAAATGTAACACAAAGAAGATGCTGTAAATCCGGCACTGTATGGTGAATAACTTATTTCTTGGAGGGGTTTTGCAAAAATAACTCGGAGCAAGTAATTAAAACCAGAGGTGGCTAATCCGATATCCAGGGAACAAAGGTTAATTTGTCACAGATCAATCTAATCCCACAATTGTTGCCCTGGTGACTCACCTCTGACACCACATAAGAAGGATCAAACACATAACCTGTAATTTTCAGAAGAACTCAGCCTCCTACCTGCTAATCTAGCTGAACTAATGACCCAGGCTATTTTCTCTCCTCTGGCTTTCTTCCTCTTGTACATATTGACCCGACTAGCAGTCGACAGAAATCAGATGCTAATTCGATTGGTTGTCTTTTATTGGTGGACTCAAACACCTAACACCCCCATGCCACTCCACCCCTATTATCTCATTACAGAAAGCGGACCTGGCGGTGGCTCCTCTGGCCATCACCTATGTCAGAGAGAAGGTCATCGACTTCTCGAAGCCCTTCATGACGCTCGGGATAAGTATCCTCTACCGCAAGCCCAACGGCACCAACCCAGGAGTCTTCTCCTTCCTGAACCCCCTCTCGCCTGATATCTGGATGTATATTCTGCTGGCTTGCTTGGGTGTCAGTTGTGTGCTGTTTGTCATAGCCAGGTAACATGTCAACCCTCCCTTCTCTCCTTCCTTCCTTCCTTCCTCCTTCCTCCTTCCTTCCTTCCTTGACTTACTTCTTCCCTTCCTGCTTGCCTGCTTATACTAACGCACAGCGGTTACTCCCTCTGGACCCGAGGAGGGGAATTAATTCACTGAAAATCATCAAGCTGTGACTGGTGGAAAAGGCAGTCCATGCCTCTTTATTTTTAGATGTATTAAGGAAAGAACAAAAGAATATAAAATCAAATATGTTACTTTTAAGGACCACACTAGTGTTTTTACATATTTCTTTATACTTCACTTTGGTTGATCATTTCCAAAAGATACTGGAGCCTTTAAACTCTTTATCTTTTGTTAGAGTTTACCGTAAAATACAGCTGAAGCTTTAAGAGATGCAGTGGGGTACCAAAAACAAGAAATCTCAGAGTTCAGACCCTCATCAGCTCTTGAACTAACCACCCAGAAAAGGAGGAAATAATTGTTTTAGCTTTATTATCATTAATTCGTGAGGTAACGTTGACGAAAAGCATGAAAGTTGCAGTAAAAAGGAATAAACGGCTACACTAATTTCATTACCTCACAGGAAATGAGCTAAAACAAAGAAAAACACTGGTCTGGTCTTTATGGCTGATTCTTCACACGATTTCAGGCGCATTTGCACAAGCATCAGCAACTGTAAAACCAGCTGCCCGTTATATATCTCTTAATTAGCCGCAAGAAATATACAAGTACAATGCTGACATTGTACAAGTACACTCCTTACACATATCTTGATGAACCCATCCCCCTAAAACCCCCTGATGCATGACCAACGTAGAGAGATGTGTATTAACCCCAGGGCGCCTCTTGTGCTGCTTTCATTCCGAGAGGTTTTGGGTTTAATGCACGTTTCATCAAATGTTACCGGCAAAATGAACACCTGAGAGGAAAGCAGCAACTGTCACCTAAGTTAGTTCAGAATATGCAAATCATAACCGTAGTCCTTTTGTTTCCACGGTTGTTCGGGGTAAGTGATTAGCATGCAATTATACTGATATTCTTCTGCTTGTAATGAAATGGCCTCGGTACATTTATTAAATTATAATACTCTCGTCTGTGTGCATGCATTGTGCCTTTTTTTTTTTTTTTTTTTTGCACACCGTGGCAATAAATAGTGCTTGTCCTCACACTATGTGACCAAAAATATTCAGCAAAGTTTAAATCTGAAGTACAGTGTTTTCTACAGTTCGCTGAGCTGGTTCTCTCATAATTGTAGTATTGATTGCACGGCCACCAATTGATTGTTCAATCCCCTAAATGCAGAGTATATTATTTTCTTTAATCCCCTACAAATAGAGTGAGTGCGGGAAGTTTATGAAGTCCTGTTTTTTTTTTTTTTTTGCACAATAAAACACTAAACACCTCAATCTCACCAGGGATTCACGTCTTTGGACTGCTTCCCACACACGTGTGCTTTTTTTTTTTTTTTTTTTTTTTTTTTCCTGACTAAATAAGCTATCTCATTTCAAGCTCCAGAGAGAAATGCGTTTCACTCAGTGGTTCCTTCCAGCTCAGTTTGTGGTTGAATTGATTCCTGTCTTTATTAGCAAAACAAATGGTACACTCTCAAAAAAAAAGAAGCCCTTTCCTGTGTCCGTATGGCAGGAAGAATGGATGATTTAAATTGTGTTATAACATGTTTACATGCCATTCCAGGCTGATGCCGTTTTGCCGTGTGCCATTCCTGGACGCCGGTGATTTTAACACCCCCAACACAACCTCTCTACTTGGCCTGAGAGAAGAAAGGCAGCAGATCTATAATGCCAGCCAGAGTAATTGAATCCAACAGACAGTTAATGGAGGGAGCGTGTTGTGTTATTGTGGCCGGGGACAGGAGGAACAGGAGTGGAGAGAGGGAGGGAGAGAGAAGGTGGAAGAATCTTGTTAGAATTCTGCGTGCGATTCGACATGTCCCTCATGCTCGGTGTGAGGAGGTGACCTTACGTCCGCATGTTCCACATCGGCTTTTTCTTGGTGATCGGTGTGCAGAACACGGCCCGCAGGAATACAGGCCGGCTGCAGGCAAAGGTCATACAGAGGAGCTATCCGGCCTGGTGCATACAGAAGACACATGTACACGCTGACAGGGGACAAACACAATCCAATCAGTGTGTGCCCTGTGTAGATTTACACAGATTTACGCCGCGCTCACCTACGGCGTATATCGGATGTCACCCGCAATTAGCCTCAGGCTGCGGCTCAACGTTATATACAGCAACATAAATAAATCATCACAGAAAAGATTTGACTTTTAGATGGATTTGATTGAGCCAATGCAGAAGCACAGTTGCCACCACAGACAGGCGCACACCCACACAGCCATAGAGGCACATGCGCAAACATTCATGCGCCAGAGGCTTCATACACACACACACACACAGTCATAAAACCATACCACACATACGACACACGTGCAAGTGCGCACGCTGCATTCCAGACAGCTCCGCAAGGCCATTGTGCCGTTTCAGTTGCCTGTGGTTTCAAGGAGACCGGGCTCATTGACATTCCAGGAAATCAGGCATCCTGATGGGCTTGACAGGAAGAATTATAGTGTGTCATCACAACCGCGTCCACGTAGATGAATCTCAAGGGGGGACGGCTTAGAAAATAGACTGACGATATGACAAAAATGTTGGCCCGTTCGCGATGCTTGTAGAATAAGATTGTTAATTAGGCTGCTGCGACAACGAAGAAAGATCAAATGACATATCTGTATGAGGATCTATAGCAGTCATGCCGCCTCTATGAAACAGCCGTCATATAATATTTGCTTTAGGTCTTGTAAACACAGTATATACGTATATAAATACATATATAGAACAACGTGCATGTGCGTTATGTTAAAGTAGCTGACATATGGCATCGTTTCTACCGGCTCTGAATGTTTAACACTCAGCGCACAGGCTTATTAGCATTCGGCATGTTGGAGGCGGGGGGGGGGGCAAAGCTCCTGAACGGCCTTACCTGATGGACCCCTCAACTCTGCATAAGCAATGTTCCCACTATCACCCACTTCAGCACAAACTCAATCAGACCCTGATGCTTAACGCTAACCCAATCACCTTGTGCTAATGCCGTGCCACTTTTGCTTAGGATAATAAATGGGGAAATGTCCACGGCCGACCTGGAGACGCTGACAGTCGGCCGAGGCGAGCAGCGGGAGGTGAAAGGGGGAGGGTCATAGGGGAAGCAAGGCAATTGGGGGGGTTGGAGGGTTGTTGCAATAGGACCGGGGGAAAAAAGAAAAAAAAGATGAAAGTGTGAAGGGAGTGTAAGAAAGTCAGCTAAGGGGTGGATGAACGGAGATGTCTTTTGGGAAACCAGGAGAGGAGAAAAAAAAAAAGGTCCCGTGTTGGGGGTGTGAGGAGGAGGAGGATGTGGCATCAGCAGAGTAACTCTGATTGCAGTTGCTCGGGGAATCAAATAAGGGCTCCTGAGTCAGTGAATCCAAATGAGCTCCAGAGATCATCATGCTCTGGGACATTATCACCAGTGACAGTGTTATTCCAGCCTATTGATCTGCACTCACAATAAACTGATGGCATTTGAATATGCCAATAAGTGGATCTCAGCGAAAGCCAGAATGATTTGCTTTGGTCTCCTGCAGAGGCTCCGACCCTGGAGCCATAACGCGCGCTTCCTACACATTTACACTCACCTCGTTTCTGCTCGCAATGTTTTAAGACGTATGTTTTGTGTGCTATGTAATCCGCACCAGGGAGCACACACGCCGTTCTTTGTGCTATGCGCTGACATATCTGTCTCTGTGCTCTCTCTCCTCTTTTTTATAGGTTTAGCCCTTATGAGTGGTACAACCCGCACCCGTGCAACCCGGACTCGGATGTGGTGGAAAACAATTTTACGCTGCTCAATAGTTTCTGGTTTGGAGTCGGGGCTCTCATGCAGCAAGGTAGTTGCCTCAGCCTGTGGCTGCTGTTGCTCTGCAGAGCTGGAGCTCTCTATATCCCACTGTCTCTGAGGGTTGGGTTGTTTTATCCAGGCCAGCGGCAACAGAGAGAGACCTCTGTGGGTTCCCAAGCTAGGAAGAAAGAATTTAGAGCAAATGTGCATGTAATGTGTTTTTGAATTTAATCATCTTCGCTCATAGGAAGAATAAACCTACATATGAGAGTGATATATTATACCTCTTAAGTAAAAACTAATTAGCTTCGTTTTAAAGCCTCAACTAGAGATTACAATTAGAATTTTGTGTCCTAGTGTTTTCGTAGCAGCAGCTCAAACAGCCAGACTACTGAGATTTATTTAAAGTTGCATACACTCTATAAGTATGTTCTTCATCATAGTAGTGATAGTGCTGCAATACCCAGTGTCCTCTCTCCTCTTGCCCTGGGCCCATCAGCACCTAGAGGTCAGTGGGGTGTGGAGTCAGGATGTGAGGTTACCTTGGGTACATGACTCTCTGGCCCAAACAGCCTGTCACTTCTGCACACTGTTCTGAACGATCAATACTGAATGTGTTTGATTTGATATGATTGATTTATGCAAACACCTTGTTCCCAGGAGACCTTTTGAAATAGCTTTAGTCTCCTGCGTCTTTTGAGGCTCCCACTTTACCGACTGAGGCGACATGATTTCACTTCCGACAGTCAACTTGTTTTGAGAGCTCTCTCGAGAGATTTCGTCTTGAAGCGAGGGGCGCATCTGCCTGAGCCGAAAAGACCGTTCTCCAAACACGCCTGAATGTTTTTAAAAACTAATCTGATCTTGATTTTAGCTTGTTAAAAAATAAATAAAGTTGACAGTTAAATACAAGATGAGGACTTGCTGAGATGAATACATTTTGCAGTGTAACATTCACTCCTGCCACCTCCCTCACACCAGGCTCAGAACTCATGCCCAAGGCCCTGTCGACTCGAATAGTGGGAGGCATCTGGTGGTTCTTCACCCTCATCATCATTTCCTCATATACGGCCAACTTGGCTGCTTTCCTCACTGTGGAGCGGATGGAGTCGCCCATAGACTCAGCCGACGACCTGGCCAAGCAAACAAAAATCCTGTACGGGGTTGTAGAGGACGGCTCCACCATGACCTTCTTCAAGGTAACTGCGTCTGCTGGGGGTGTTTATGGGCTGATTTTTATGAGGCGTCATCCTTTCTCGCTAATTAAAGTTATTGTTTGTAAGATTTTGGTCCTGGTTGAGTTGGCGACACCTGTGGTTTCTGCTGATAACAGCCAGCATTGTTTAATAATTAAGTCAGTCGTAATTGCAACCACAATTTTCATGCTGCACATGCAGCGCGAGTACCTTTCCGACCAACAGCAGTGCGCAGCAAAGGAGTTGGTTACCTTGCTGATGAGTTGGAGGTGTGCAGCCTGCTCTCCATCTGACGGCTCACCTTGGCTGCTCCGTCTTGTTCCATTACTCCCCTGCAACATTTAAAAAACGATCCGCTGAAATGACCATGTCCTGTTTTGTGAATTCATTTTTGATGAACGATTGCAGTTAGCGCTAACCTTGGTGACAAACGCGTCGCATTTCCCGCTGTGCTAAAAGCCACGGCCAAGTTTCGAACAGTGGAGCGCTTTTAATGTAAAGTTTGAGGTTGCGATAACGGTTACCCGAGTGAGCAGCAAAGAGAGAAGCTGTTATCAGTGAGAAAATTAAATATCACTTCCTGTGAATCCATCATGCAAAGCTAGGCTAAGTGAATTCAGCGATAGAATGGCGGACCCTGCCATTAACTACCCTTGTATAGATGAACAAATGGCTCTTTCTCAAACAATACCATAATTATTGTCTAAAACTGGTTTGATTTTATGAAAAAAAGGATTATAACTTCATCTTTATTCATAGAAATATAATCGTACACGGATATTTCTCTCAGTTCTTTAATAATTTCCATAAATAAATGTTGCTGTGACGATTAAAGAATAGAAAAGTCACACACTGATTGCATTGCATCGCTGCAAAATTTCAGACTTACCATATTCATTCTTAATACTGCGACCAATGTCATAGCATTATTGTATTATTATTGTTTTTATGTCCCGTAGAAAACAAAAATCTCCACCTACGACAAGATGTGGGAGTTCATGAACAGCAGGAGGCAATCTGTGATGGTCAAGAACGTGGAGGAGGGCATCCAGCGCGTTTTGACCTCGGACTACGCCTTCCTCATGGAGTCCACCACCATCGAGTTTGTCACCCAGCGCAACTGCAACCTCACACAGATCGGAGGCCTCATAGACTCCAAAGCCTACGGAGTGGGAACACCAATGGGTAAATGACCTCAAACCTCGATGTGTTTCTGTGCTGCCAGCTGTGCTCTTGAAAAGCTTTAGGCCAGAGAGAGATAGTACAGATATGTGGCAGATAACAGTATATAGTGCGGATGATGGATACACTCTGAGAAAGGAAAAGGTTGACCTTTATTGATGGGGTCACGGGTATAATGGTCCTACAGCGGGAGGTGTAAAAGGTTTAGCTTAATGAAAAGCGAATGGTTGAATTTATGGATAAGGTTAAAAAGTGCCTGGGGCTTAAGAAACGGGCTAGCCATAATGATTTTTCTCACAGGATTATTTACAGAGTGGAGAAGCAAATTCTTGGTTAAACAACTCAGAAATACTTTTCATGCTGTGTTTTATCCTACTGCGGAGTCGCATAAGGCAAGACTGCGAGTGCAAGACGGTGAAACAATCACGCGAGGCAACCCGAGAGACAATTTAGTGCAATTCCCCGCGACTTACATGACACCGTCTAAATCATATCTGAGGATTAAAGCACAACAAAGCACTTCAAAGAGTATAAAAAGACTTCAACATTTTATTGGACCCAACTCCTGAAATTAGTATTCTGACACTCTAAAACGCCATTATCCTATGCCGAGGCGGAGGAGCTAAAACCATGAAAAGCAATGTTTTCTTTTGGCAAATTATATCATAAATTTCGAAACCTCTGCCTGTTTTATGATAGCCGTTTTCTTGCATATAAACCAGTCTTTGTCTGGGTTAATAAACATGCCGCTTACAGCCCCGCCACTCCAGGGGACCCTTGCAAAAAGCTGGTGATGCCTCCAATCCAGCCGCACAGAGGTTAAAGTGGTCATGACGAGGCCGCGGAGAGCACTGCGACCAGCTGTAATGGCCCCATCTATCATTAGTGATATGAAGGCCATCAAAATATGGAGGATTCATTCCGGCCGTCCACATCTGGACCCAGCTACTGCTGATGAGTATGGGGCAGTTATGGATCTGCAGGGACGCCATGATTGCCGCGGCTGTAACAAAGCTGAGGTGATGCAGTGAAATATAGTCCCACTGTGGCTCCATAAGTGCAGGGATACTTACACCTATGCCCTTGAGATGGACGCGCAGTGCCTAGGACGTGGATCTGTTCTGTTTTCGTTCACGTGTCAAATATACAGCTTCAAAACATATCCCCGATCACTTTCATTCTCTGATGAGTGGTTTAGTGTTTTAATTCATAAAATTAATGATTAAAAAAAACGTCTGTTTTCAGAGTTATTGCTACCCACTAACTCATTCCAATTTCTAATCCCGATGTTCATTGCTCAATATTTCAGGAGTAAAGCTGATCGTAGCCTCTAAAATGTTTCTTCTGTGATAGAAGAGGTCTTGAAATTGTTAATTGCTTCATTAATTCAGAGTGAGTTCCTCGTTCATGCCAGCGGCCACCCTGAAAGAAATAAGAATATTACATTTTTGGTGGCTTTCTCCTTGTCCTAAACTCCAGAGGAGCAGCAGTGGAAAACAAGTCGATTTACTCAAGTATTTCTATTTCATGCTATTTTTTACTTCTACTCCACTGATATTCTGAGGAGTGATACTGTACTTTTTACTCCACAACATTTATTTAATGATACAGTCATTAGTTATTTTACAAATTAAGATTTTTAGATATGAAACCTATAAATGACGCTTTGTTAAAAACATTGGCAGCTATTTTGTGTCCAGCTTTTATGATTTGATGATTTCTTTGTCATGACTTTCATTTATTTTGAATCATTTTTCGCATTTTGTAATATGAGTTGGACACAACCAGCAATGTGAAGGTAGAAACCAAACGATGAATCAGTTTTGTCCAAAATATATTAATTAATTAATTAACTCTACCTCAACCAGCCACAGGAACTACAAGGACTTCTTATACACTGACACCTGAGAATAATAATGTAATATATAATAATGTCACATATTTTTATACGATACAATACTATATTTTTATGATACACAACACATTTATGTCACATTTAAATGCAGGACAGGGCATTTTACACGGTGTAGCTTTAACGTTTGGGTTCTGTATACTTCATGCACCGCAAATGAAGACCTCAGCCCTCATTTCAGCGTCTCTCCTAGAACTTTTGCCCTGCTCGACACTGTTTAGCAACTCGCTCCCTGTAGGGCTGTTAGAGCAATAAACTAGAGCAAGCTGTATAATAAGTCTTAACCTCTTAGCGCTTGTCGGTTTTCACACGTCCTGTTCCCAAAACGGAAATGCGTCATCTAAAGCTATCGACTTAAACTGTGATCACATTAATACTTGAGGCCAGACAGTGTGGGAGTGATGGATGTCCTCTGGTGTTGAACATCTGTCAGGTAGTTGTGTATGCACAGTGTGTCAAGCACAGCGCTTTTCCATTCGCCCGGGCCCCGCTCTCCATATCCTCCTCTCTAAGGACCCATCCTATTAGCATTTATCCAAGGCCCGCTTTGTTAGGCCATCATTAATCATTTGAAATATGAGCGGAGCCAGAATCGGGGGACTCAGATACTTGATAGATCTCTCATCTTCAAATGAAGCAAGCATATGCTTTTCTCGTGCACATGCGCATGCATACACACACGAGTGCATATCTACTGTGCATGCGCGGAATGAATGGATGTACTGTATGTAAGCGCTCTGTCTCAACGTGCGCACGTCACACAGAGAATCAGCCCACGGGTACACTCGCAAAAATGCATCATGATCAAAGGAGAAAAACTCTGATATGCTGTTCAGAAATCAGTGCAACTTTGTGTAATTTACCCTTTTCTGTATTAATGTCCCCTTTGTCAGTCTAAATACACAGAGACGCGGAGATGAAAGGATGATGGATGGCAATAGATAAATGATAGATGAGACGGAGAGGGAATCAACTAAAGGGGCTGACAAGAAAAACTGCAGGAGAGCAAACAGACAAAGTGATGCTACCTGCTACCCGGGGACATATTGAGATCACAGCCCCCCCGAGTTCTCGCACAAAATATTCCTCTGTGTTTGTGAAATGATTTCTATTATGTCGACTTTACAAAGATTTTTACATTTTTACTCCTGTTTCAGCTCTTTGAAGTCACTCTCGATAAGCATACAAGCCCGAAATGGGAATGGAAATGTAGAACCAGGCGTCCTATAATCACATAAATGCACTAACAAGCTTTTAAAGCAGTTTATAAATGAAACATGAACACTCACAGTAAGTATTAATCTTTCTTGGCCTGGCTGGGGCAGAGTGTGCTCGCTGCGCTCCGACCGGGCCGTGATGTTGTGTCACACACACGCTGTGGAAGGGAGAGGAACACGACCCCACTTGGGTGCTCTGCAGCGATTACTCCTCCTTTGATCACGCCAGCACCCGCTGCGCCTTAATGCCTTGTCGCTAATTCTGGCGCCTTCCTACTGGCTGTGGATTTGGGTTCTTTTACTCATCATGACATTAAAATGCTTTTTTTTTTTTAAAAACACACACACACACACAGATAGAGCAACCCTATCTCCGATACACACATATAATCCTGCAAACACATGCGCCAAACTGGGCCTCTTTTGTTTTTCGCTGTTTATATGTGCCATTTATGGCAAATGAAAGGATGCGCAAACAGCAGCTAATTCGTCAAAATCAACAGCGGCCCTGCTCCGCAAAGCCAAGTCTTTGTTGCCAACTCCCCGTGCATTATAATTCACACACTGCAGAGAGGAGTGAGAATTTTGGAATCGCTCTGTGAATATAGGGATTAGTGGGATTTGAAGAAGGACTTACAAAAAAACTCCCCCTTAAGCAGCCAACAATAACACGACAGGTTATATGATCACATGCAAGCCATGCAAGAGTGTGTTTCATACGCCCACTAACACTTGCATATGCAGCACCCACCCAACACCGACTTTATGCAGGGCATAATTGTTTTTCATATCTGGCTTCAGCCTCGTGTTTTTTTTTTCTCCCCCCGCAGGCTCCCCGTACAGAGACAAGATCACGATAGCCATTCTGCAGCTGCAGGAGGAAGGGAAGCTGCACATGATGAAGGAGAAGTGGTGGAGAGGGAACGGCTGTCCCGAGGAGGAGAGCAAAGAGGCCAGCGCTCTGGGGGTGCAGAACATCGGTGGGATCTTCATCGTGCTGGCTGCAGGACTGGTGCTGTCGGTGTTTGTGGCTGTGGGGGAGGTCCTTTATAAGTCTAAACAGAACGCCCAGCTGGAGAAGGTACCGGAGTCTTTCCTGATGTCTGTTTAAGAATGAAAGCTCGGGCTGTGTATTCTGAATGATCGCGATGATTGTTGAGAATTCCACAATTCCGTTTCATTTTACATTTGACAACACTCGTTTATCACCCCTAAAGTTGAGAAATTAAACTCTCAAATTCAACACACGTAAATTGTACACTTGTAGTGCGTTTTCAGTTTGCATCCTTTTTTGCAGGTTCAGGAATGATCCACGGATAAATTCACATTTTTCAAGCCTTCATGTCTTATTGATAATTGTCCCTCCTGTCCATACTGGTTAACAAGAGATCCTTTAAAGTGAATAAGAGATGAGAGTCGGCCAAATCAAATATTTTTCAGGTGGTGTTTCCTCGCTTAGCTGCAGTGGGGGGGTTTATAATAAAGTGATATCATTTTGTAACTGTAGTAGACGGTGTACCTGCTTTATCTGTCCTACTCACCCCGATGCTTCATATTAGCCTCTGCTGAAATTTATTAAGCATTTTAGCGCGGAGGGAGGATTTTGTGGATTTTTGTCTCCCATCTCTTAATTTGAAATCACATCAGGATGGGATCTCTTCACAGCCAGTATGGATGAGAGGAATGATTAGAGCGACTAAAATCTCTTAGAAATGTGAGTATTCTTTTCAGACAGGACTCGAGGGGGGGAAAAATGTGAATGTATCCTTTAATCTTGGAGATGCATACAGTACAGCATATTTGCAGCTTTTTCTCTCTCTCTCTCTCTCTCTCTCTCTCCTCTCTCTCTCTCTCTCTCTCTCTCTCTCCCCCCTCTGGTTATGTTTCTTTCTAGCAAGAGAGTGAATATATTTCAGACTGTTCTTTCTGTGCTCTATTTTAGTACCGAGCGCACATGATTCATCACACAGTGTGGAGTATGTATTTTAGTGCACTTTAACTTGTACAATGATGTTACCAGATAATTGTGAAAGTCCGTTTGATAGCAGGTTTTAATTATTTACATCTACAGAATTAGCACAGCGCAGTGGCCTGTTACTTTATTGCAACAGTAATTAGTTTCTGGCTTTCTTTTTTTTTTCTTCTTTTTACTGTCTGCATATGTTTCAGAGCTCATCTTAGCTGTCATTAATCAAGAGCCGCAAGACTGGGTCACAATATTCAGATAATTTACAAATGCCACAGTCTCTAGGCTGCCAAGGTGCTAGTAATTTACATGCTGACAACAAGCCTCTCCTTCTTTTTTTTTTTTTCCCCCTCTCCCTGCCAACCTTAACCCCACCAGCCCATTCCTCTTCTTTTCTCCACCAATCTCATCCGTATCCCTTCCGCCATTTTTTTTCTGTCTGACGATTTCTTCTGTATTTCTGTAATCGCTCATCTTCCAGGGCATACAGAATAGCTCATTCATACGCCAGACACATATATGTAAATACGGAGAGGAAAAACAAAGATATGTGGTGCATAAGCCACCTACAGATATCCATCTTACACACCTACACTCACACACAAATGGAAAAATAATAGCTTCATACTTTACTGCTCTCTCTCCTCTCTTATATCTTCTCCCCTCCTACACCCTCTACGAATTTGAATTAGATTTTGCATAATCAGAACGTGAGTGTATGGGCAACGTTGGACCACAAGCATATTGACATTTTATAGGATTTCACACCAAATACATAATGCAGGAACAACAGAGGCTCATATTACAAAACTTACATCGCGTCGTGTCACTCAGCAAAAGGTGTGATTGATGGTTTAAAAGAAGGGACCAATATTTTTGGATTGAATCTGCTGAAGTAGATGTTTCGTCCTTTATTCAATACCTTTATATTTTCTGCCCGCCAGCCAACGTCAGAAATGTTTCTCTTAGTTCTTGGCAGGGTGCAGCAGGGTGCAGCATTCAGGCCTTTGTGTGACAGTGAAGCTGAAAGGGGGGAAATCTGGGACACATCGGACCTTTTTTAAATGACATTTTTTTTCGGAAGAAAAAAAAGATCATGTGAAGAGATTGCATTTAATACGGTCTGTCCAACACTGAGGAAAACACATTTTCACTTGGTCCAATACTCAAAAACCCGATCAATCTATCAGCGATTGCTGCTGCATCTGTATTTTAGCTTGTTGATGATACTGTCATCATGAGTATGGAGTTTGAGCCACCAGGTGCTGTTGATGCTGTCGAGTTGCATAATAAATCGTTGGATCTGGTGGGGTTTTTTTTTTACAGCTGGACCCATTCTAGGGAGTAAAAGCCCGATCGTACAGTCCTTTTGATGAGCTGCATCTCATTAAGTTCAATGCTAAACTGCTAAATTTCTACTGACGCTTAGTTAATGTGGAGTGTAAAAACACATTCATTCAACTTCTACGGTATATTCAGAATTAAAACATACAGACATGGAATGAAACGGACCGAGCTGATTATACATTTTATTTGCATGCTGTCATCAGGGTGGTCTCTTGAGATCAAAAGTTTTTTTCCAGGTCAACATGGCAGCAGCGGCGGGTTTCTTCCTTTCCTTCCTCGTTAAAGTTCGAGCTTGGGTTTGAGGATAGATTTGAAGGTGTTACATGCTTCACAGATTGTCTGGATTCAACATTTTATACAAAACTGGCTGGACTTGACATAATTACACATGGCCAAGTATGTCAACATCATTGTGTGTGCGTTTTCTGGGTATATTGTTGCTCAACACACATTTGGCCTCGTATTGTATATGACACAATCACTGAAGCAATACTATTTTTAAGAAAAACATACATTAATGCTATATAGGTGTGTTCCTTTACCATGCAACACATATCTGCAATGATCCTCATGTCTACCATTGGCTAATAGCCGTATTTTATGGGGTAGAGTCGCCTGGATTTGAGTAACAACATAATGCCACCTATAACTTTTCCATCTCTCCTGTTTCCTTCTGCAGCGATCGTTCTGCAGCGCCATGATGGATGAGCTGCGCGTGTCTCTGAAGTGCCAACGTCGTCTCAAACAGAAGCCTCAGCCGCCCGTCATCGTTAAGACCGAGGAGGTCATTAACATGCACACGTTCAACGACAGGAGACTCCCAGGAAAGGAAACCATGGCATGAACGCTGAGCAATACCCCTCGATTTAAAAACACGGAGGGGTGACGGGGCGAGGGAGGGAGGGCGGGAGGGAGGGAGGGGTGGTGGGGGGTTCCAATTAAACTGACTTAACCACAGACTGAGGTTAACAGTCAAAACAGGATTCTTTTGAACCCACTTGCTTATGTAGACAGATGTTTCCTGTGGAAATATAGATACCCGAGCAGTGTCACCTCACTGTGACGTTCTATTTTGGAAAGGGAGCTGGAAAGGATGGACTCAAAAGTATGTAAATTCAAAGAGAATCCAAGCAGGTTTGGGACAAAATATAAGTCTGGTCCACACTAGAGGTGGACCTATACACACACAAATACACATAGATAGCACATATACATACACACACCACACTTGTACACACACACACACACTCTTATCTGACACCCGTGCAGAAGGGAACACTCTATTGTGACAGTAACACCAGATGTAGTTTTTCTGTTGATGTCAATGCCCTTTTGTCTTACCTCCATGTGTGTGTGACTCCATTGGTCCCTCCCTTCAGTGGCTTGAGTTTCTTTCGACTGATTTGAACAAACACTAATCTCACACCAACCGAGGGAACGTTAGTCAGTGCCAAATGGTTTCTTATGACCTGATGTATAAAAGTGATATATAGTTTGGGATCATCTATGCTGACCTTGTTGAATACTCATTGTTTTCTTCTGTAATGCCTTCCTCGTGCCAAAGTTCTGCCATTGTAAAGAACTTTCTGTCATGCCTATTATGTTCAAAGCCTCCACAAGCAATGTATACTGTCAAAGTCCTTACTCATGGCCATCCTTGCATACAGTTGCAGTTTTCACTCTGTATCAGTTGTTGTTTAAAATGCAGGATTTCTACAAAAATGTTTGTTTTTGTACAAGAACAAGAAGTTTTGTAGTACTTTGTATCATGGTAGCCCCTCCTGTGGACAAAATATGTAGCAGATACCAACTCAGCCCTCAAACTCTGTCAACTGTTGGCTATGGGGGTTCAAACTCTGCTGTGTAGGGTTCATTTCTCTCATCAATCAGATATTCAGTCTTTTGTCTGTCAGTATCGTGGGGCCAGCTGTATGTACTGTCTGGGGACAATGTGGTGGGGGTTTTTTTGTTTGTTTTTTTGGTGGACAGGAACAATTAAACTCCAAACCAGTGGTGCTTAAAGTGTAAATGATGGTGACTCATCTTGGAAACTGGAACGTTGTCTGTCAGCAAAGTCCTACTTATAACAAGTGTGGTTAACTGTCGCTGTAGCTACGATGACTCACCAAGAAAGACGTAGTAAAACATGCAAATTGCTTGTTGCTTGTGTTAAAGATAAACATGACGGTAGTTGCCAGGCTACAACAAGCTGTTACCTTACTACGTTTTAGCCCTGAGGACTGCAAAAACTGAAGCAGACTATCATCGTGTGCTAAAAGTCTTATGTAAGACATCATAATGCAAATCGCCGCACTGGAAGAAACACTCGAGTTTAGAAAAGTATTCAGACTAATAAAACTATTTGATTTTAGGGACAAAGCGGCTGAAATCCCACAGCGGTGACAGTGAACTGTTTGAGAGATCAATGCATGGGCAAATGTTGAAGTCCATTTAGTAGCTGTTCTGTCGCAGTCATGAGGTTTGTACAGTTTCTGCGTCAACTTCTTAACTTTTAAAACAACAATAAATGAAAGCGCTCATGAAAAGAAATGGAAAAATCAAACATCCGCCATTCCAACAGAGCAGCTCCATCTGCTGAGGAAGATCTTCTGACGTGATCGAAAGCTCCAGAACAGCTAGGTGCAGACTGATTGTTTATCCAACTGCTGCTTCCAAGGTCAGAAACGATGTTTGAGCCTCAATAACGGGCGACTTGTGAATGTATAGTGCAGCTGCAGCAAATCTGATGAGGGAATAATCAGCAGCTTTGAGGCACTTACTGTATGTCACCATATTAAAGGTCTCACCTCGGCCCCCGAGTACCAGGTGTTGCTCTGCTCTCAAGTGGCGGGAGCAGATCATTTATCCACTAATTGTCTCCAGATGTGTTTTTCTCTTCACAAAGTGACGCGATCGCATTTGGCCCCACGACACTCCTTGTCCGTTGACTCTGTTCCATGTTGTGAAATGACAAGCATACTTGGTAGGTTTCTTCTTCACTGCCCCTGTCTTCCCACATTACCCAGTCAATCATTCCACCTGTAATCCAGGGATTTCAGAGTTTAAATAAGCGGCCACACGTGGGCAAAACGCTAGCGATGACATCTCTGCTGTACATGAGTGGATATAGCTAATGACTTCAAGAAAACGCCACATAGGCACATTATGAAAATTGACAGGGAAGACGTAATCCTGAAACTCATTGGCGTTCTACCAGTGTTGCTTGTCATTTTCCACGCAGCTAAACCTAGTGGTGCGAGCTGAAGTGATTGAATACCTGAAAACATTTATTAGAGAAACCACTCCAAAGGCTTGGCTGTCCTGTTGAAAACAAATATGAGCTCATGGAATTTGACAGTGATGCAAGGTTTTACAAATAATGTCATTAAAAATGTCATAATTGTAGCTCTGCGTTACGTTATTCAGCCTTCTTTCGTATTCTTTGGGTAACAAACGGGAGGCGGGGTATGTCATTTTTAGAGTGCATCGACTGATGCCGTCAAGTATAATGACGAGGATTATGTCTCACAATATTCTTAAATGTCAGGCTCTTAATTGATTAAGTGCCCAAAGACTTGATTTGTATTATCCAAAGGAATGCATTAGGTAATTGTTAATCAAATCAAGCTAGTAAGCATGTTGGGCAGCTGTTTTTTCCGACTGGTTCACTGGTCCGACCGTCCACCTGGCTGTGTGCCAGGCTGTGTTTGCCTTTCTAAAATCACTCTTCTGAGATCGCAGAAATCCAGATGACTGTTGGTATACAGAGTTCACGGTGATACGCAGGAGACTGCGCAGCCTGACAAACAGGGCCCAAGAACGTTCCACGCCTTCTGACTCTGATTTTTTCATTGTTTATTGTTATTTCCCTCCCACAGACGGCAGCACAGGGCTCAGACGGCTCTGGGTTTCTGACAAGGTTTTTCTGGGAGTAATGATGAAAACTGTTCCTGCAGCCCAAGCTCTGCCACCACACAACATAAATGGCCACCCCGTCTGCCCTCCAGATTGACAGGGAAGGTCAGAGTATGCGTCAGTGCGTTCAGCGGGGACCGTTTAGTCTGTCACACTTATTTCCATCATATTAAGTCCTCTTCCTCCTTTTCCTAAGTGGTCATTGGAAAGGTATCCTTGGATAACATCTTGTTCATTAGGCAATTAATGGCCGAGATTGCGTTGTGGACAGAAAATTGCTTTCTGAATGTGACTTTGGTTTGTCATACAGATATTATAGACTAATAGCACCTGCCAAGGAAGGTTTTGTGAAGGAGGAAATGTATTCCTCTGCTCATTTCCCAGTGGCTTTAATAATTCACGACCTTAGATTAAGAATCATGTACAGTAAGCCCACATTGATTTTTTTTGTCTTTTGAACAAGTAGCAGTACATATACCTATAAAGTGGCAACATACGGCAGGGGTGGGTGATTAAACAATATATGTAGTACACCTTGAGAGGGTAAAAAATGACAAACAATTTATACTGCGGCACACCAGGGGATATTCGGGGAATAAATTGGTTAGAAGTATCTTGATTCAATCGTTTGATTGACAGACAAACAAGCAGTCGTCAGATGGTTGGTGTGGCAGTTTGGTCCAGAAAATATCCTGGAAACTACCAATTGCATTGGATTGCAGTGAACGTCTGTGCCGACATTTATTGTCCCCAGAGGATGAACCCCGCTGACTTCAGCGATGTGCCTTCTCCTCTAGCTCCACCGCCGGTTCACATTTGTGGTTTTCAACGTATTGATAATTACAGTACAGACATTCATGCCTCCCTCAGGATGAACCGTAATAACTTTGAGCCCCTGAGAGTGATTTGCAATCCGTCCAGCAGTACTTTAGTTGACGGCCAAAACTAATCGCATTCCCATCAGCCTCAGCTTTTTGTGCAGCAAATCTTAGCGTGCTGCAGAAGATGTTTAAGAAGGTAAGCACTGTCATTATGAGCGTATTAGCCTTTAGCCCACTTTAGCTGTGTCTTCTAGAGCTGCTATGGTTGTAAAACTATCTTAGTGGGGTTCACTTTATGCACAGTAACAGAAGAATGTATCAATATCACTCACTCTTACATACAGTATAACTATACTTGTCACACCTAGAGCAACTGCAAACTCTATTTAAGTTAAAAACCTGCAAATCGCTGTGATACTCACATACAGATAATCTTTAGAAATGTCACTCATCTGAAGTATAAGTGAGTTCATTTGAACTCTCAAATGATGAAATTGTGGGAAAACTGACTGAACTGACTGGAATTGCTAATGGAATTTATTTACATATTGGGTAAATATTATGATCAAAAAATTTAAATGACGCATTAGTTGCTAAATAGCGTTTTAGGTAAAGCAAATGAGAGGAAAAAGAAGCACTTATTGTTTCAAACAAAAAGGCAATAATTCTGCGTTTTATCCACCCTCCCTGAAGCAAATCGCAGATTCTTGGCATCGTCTGTGTAAATAATTTAACAATTTGTTACCATGTGGCTCATATCAACAAAGCTTGTAGCAGTTTTTGGTGCAATATTCAGCCCGCGGTAGATGATTCTCTTTCTGTAGACATCTCAGATGTAGAAATGAGCTTTGACTCCTTTCCGTGGAGTTCACTATGTATAATATGAAATCCTGGGGAAATGCAATAAAAGGGGAATTGCAGTAACTGGCTGAGCCGGGCCAGCATTGTTGGTTGAAGTGATGATTTGGTACATATTAGGATCCTGCCCAGCAGTGGCATGTGTCTGCCCAGAGATAGCACGGGAGGGGGGTTATATTGGAAGAACCATTTGCCCCCTCATGAAGAAAGCTAATGGTCTTAGTGGAACTACGTGTAGCTTCTGCGTGTGTGTCTGCATGCGCGCAGTTTCCACCATTTGCCACCTGTGTGTGGGTTTTTGTGTGCCCAGGGGGACAAACCCCTGTTTCGACTGCAAATGAATTTCAATTTGAAGAAGTGATCTTTTGTGTCATGTAGCAATTTGTTTGGATGTGGTTTTCTATCTGAGTGTTTTTTTGTTTTTTTTTTCTCCCAGTGGCAGATGTGTTGTGGTGGGTGGCAGCTGCAGAATGGAGGAGCACAGCTTGCTAAGTGATTCACCCCGCTCCTGGCGTCTCCGTTACCCCATGAGTCTTTTCACCGACAATGTTTTCATTTCTATTTTCTTTATGTGTAACTAGGGTGGTGGGCTCGATGCTTTGACAGCTCTGTCAGAAAAAATGACAGTGCTGGCCGTCTCTTAGAGAAGGGGCGAGGGAAACTAATGGGACGTTTGGAGGTTATTCCATTTTCATGACCTGTTTTAGACTTGTCCTGAGAAAAAACAATGCCATGGCTGAATATGACAGCAAATCACATTTTGAGATTGACATGTTGCCAGTTGCTCATTCCGATAAAATCCACCGATTGATACAGCAAATGAGCTCACTATCTGATGACATGTGCTGTTGGGTTTTTTTTTTGTTTCTTTTACACGCACACCGGAAATAACAGCAATGAGTGTTGAACCAGTCACATCTCCTGACAGGGGAATCGCTGTTTTCTTCACCACTGTCAAATAGCACTCTCGTTCCTCAACCAAAAAAAAAAAATTGCTCTCTCCCTCTGCCTTTGAGTCATTCATACTGTTGATTCCACCTCTGGAGGAATACATCAGCCATAACACCCTTTTCTTTCATCAAGGCAGCGGCTTTAAAGTAATTTTCTTCCTCTCATAGGGAGCCAAATGGAGACGAGAAGATGTCGATTCTCTCATCTCTTTGTCTGTCCCCTTTGATCTCTTTCAACATGAATTCCCAATGCACAGAAAGTAAATGGGATTTTTCTTTTTTTCCCCCTGTCTTTCTCTGGAGCATGGTTGATCATACAAAACTGACCAGAAATGACTCCTAATGACCCCCGTGTTTTACTCAAACAAAGAAAAAAAAAAGAAAACCCAAAAACACACTCCTGGCTATCATTACTCATAGTGCATTTTAATGAAGCATGAATAATTCAGGGGACACTTGTGGATATAATAACCCGGCGCACTGATGTTGTGGACATGTGGACATGTACATGACATGGACATGTTGGTGTGTGTGTTTTTTTGGGGCGGGGGGGGGGGGGGGGGCGTTTTTTGTGAGAAAGGACAAAGGTTTCAGGACTGCCTGCATGCCAGTGTGTGTTGTTGTCTGTCGCATTAACAGACAGCAGTTGTGATTTATCTTGTATTCCCAGTGCAGGGGCCCCCTCTATCTCACTGGAAAGGTTAAAGCATACAGCCTGGAGGCGGTACTACAAAGGTCAACATGCAGTTTAGGAATGAGGGATAGGACGATAGAGTGAAAGACGGCAAAGATATGTACTCCTCTCCTCTCTTTGGCCTGCATAGTATCTGACATTACACACTCTAGTGTTTGTAGCAAAGACCCAGCAGTATTTATCCTCTAGTTCGCTCCATCCTTTCACATCACCGCCTCCCCACGATACCTCCAATAGCCACATGCCATAAAAATAGCTGACCTTGACGAAGACATCTCCAGAGATTGTATATGAAAAAAAAAAGGGCGAGCTGTATAGAAAAATGATGGTGGGTACCAAAGGGAAACTGTAAACAAAGAGCGTTCATTTAATGGACCCCCTCAAGCCTGGATGTGCTTAGCAGAGAGACAGTGAGAGAGACAGCTGGTTGTAAAAAAGCAAGACGCTGGGCCATTAAAGAGGAGCTGGAGAATAGAGAGAGGGCTCTGAAGAAACACCAGCGTCTTTGGTGAGTCAGATGTGTTGAGGTGATTAATCTGCTTTGGCTGTGTCCTTCAGAGGCCTGAGGGGAAACGGTGATACAGCGGCACTAGGTTGCCCCCTAATGGTGAAGAAGAGGTAGGAAAAAAATCCATTTTCCTTCATTCTGAACTAGTTTCTGTGAGACGTAGGTGCTGTGATTGATGCATCTTACCTTTATACTGTCAGACAACCGAAGGTCCATAAAGAAGTGATTTTATTCAAGGTTAGAGAAATACAAGGAGGAGGAAGTGAAAGAGGTAGAAGTGATATACAGCAGCTCTTTCCAGCCTAAGTGAATTGCATTCTTTACTCGTTTATTTGGGGTTATTTTGTTACTTGATCAGTTGTTTTGTTTATAAAATGTAGAAAAAGTAAAATGTTCCTCAGCTTAAAGAGACATCCCCAAATGTCTTGTTGTGTACCTTGTTGGATACAACGTAGCTACAGCATCCTTAGTTTGAATGCAGCCAGCAGTCTATCTACTGCACATTAACAGAAATAAAGGCAGCAAATGTCAATTATCTTCAAAAACAAAAACCTTTTCTGTCTAACCAACAAATGTAAAGAGGGAAAAAAGCCACTAATCCTCACATTTGAGAAGCTGGAACAAGCAAATCCTGAACATTTTTTCATTATAAAAGGCCTAAATAATTAATATATCAAAATGAAAATAATTTTACTTATGCTCATAATGTAGTATTTTTTGTGAAGATCCCATGAAGAAAGCCACCACAGGCACTGGCTATAAAAACCTTATTACAAACTAATTCTCCAGGAATCTGTAGGTTGCTTTGAAAATGTCAAACTGGAGCATATATTCAGATTAATTAGACCCACTGGTGGAGCTGTGGCTACTTTTAACAGCCTTGACAGTGTTTTTTTTTTTTTAGCTAGAGGGGTAAGTATAGTTAAATTAGAGCTTGTATTAACTTCAGGTATTATGACTAGCCTCAGGGTTAGGTTTGAGCGGATATTTGGCCGCTGGCCATTGTTTTTGAGTAAGGCAGGCACTCAACAACTAACTTGAACATGATTTTGGTAAAACCGGTTTGTATGCAAATGCATGAGAGAGGATGACAATCTGAGTTACAGAGAAATGAGCACCACTTCAGTGTCTAGTAGGAAATTATACATACTTTAATGCCAATATAATATGTTTATTTTCCAATCAAGTAAAACATTTCAGACATATTTAAAAATCCAATCCAAGATTCACAGAAATAAAAAAGGCAGTACACTTATATTGGGGCTAAAATAATGAGTGATATGCACATAGAAGAACATTTTTCCCCCATTCAAAAGCAATCAGTGCTTGGCTCTAGACATACTCCAGAGAAAGAGAGCACAGAAGACTCCCTCTGGCCATGATGTAGAGAGTAAAAACATAAAACAAACATGAGAAATGTGAGGTTATTAGTCAATACAAGGAGGTATCTGCACTTTTAACTGCCTTGGTTGGATTAATAGGTCCTTTAGAGGTCCGATGTTCCAGTATGATTTCATGTACAATAAACACAATATGAATCTGACATGATACAGTTCAGTTAAAAAAAATAAACATCATAAATGATCATCCCCTAGAATACATTGTTTCTCCAGTCAAGGCAAAGCACAGAGCAGCTGAAAAGGCAGCAGTTGAGGTACTGTGTGTGTGTGAACTTCAGTTAGTCTGCAGTTATCTCCTGCACAACCACAAGAGGGAGCACTGAAACAGACTACTGAGGTTTCCCTGTCTGTGATCATGGCATATTAGGCCTACATCCTGTCTGTCATCAGAGGCTTTGAATACATTGCGAAGGATAATTCATGTTTTTGTCTTCCTTATAGAGACCTTAATGCGATTTTCTGAAAAATGTACACAATGCAACAACACACGTTTGCTTCAGTGATATTATATTAGGTGATAATATTCCTATTTAATCAGGATTAAGCTGCTGTCCAATGTAAACTTCCACGTTTTTTTGTAACTTTGAACTATACAAATATGTATGTTTAAAGGCTCCTTTGAAGTTAAAGAAAGGGCTTATGAGAACCCTTTGAAATAAGATTAAGTTGAATTTAAATTGTTTTTATAAGCCTTTTCTCAAACCTTTGGGAAATATGCATAAAGATCTAGTCTTCAAAGTTCAAAGGTAACACAATCCACCTACTAGCACCTCTAAAGCATGTAAATTAAGACTCATTTACATGCTTTCACAGATTCATTCAAATGTTCATGTTTTCTTAACCTTTGGATATAGATGTAGCAGACTTCACCTATAAAGGCCCCTTTAGACACAGTGCGATTTGTGCTGCGTTCACCTGGTTGAACTTTGTGCTTTTTGTGTCACACACATACAGTTAAAGACAGGTGCCACGCTTAGCTTAGCTTAGCTTTGTAAGCTATTGAAAACAATAGGTTTCAGAGCGCAGTGCTGCTGCCATTTTGTGTCTGAAGGGGCCAAACAAAAGCATATTTCCCAAAGTGTATAATTAATTGTAAACAAACCAAACGGTTTGTCTTAACATTTGCAGATAGGTGGAATTGACTCGACAGCGATTAATCCAATTTTAAAATGTACCTACAATATTAAAATTACACCGAGATTAAACCGGAACTTCCGGCCTCCGGAAACTTAAAATTCAAAATCCCGTTGACATTTGTAACAACGACAATAAGCAAGAATACAGTCTTGTAACAGAAGAACCGAGCAAGTCTTAACATTAGGTCGTGTGGCACGCTTCGTGTATTCAGATAAGGGCCATAGTTTTGGTAGAAAATGATTAAATGTCGTTGTCTAGTCGATATTTCTGTGTTAGCGGCCTGTAACGAACGTTTCCGTTAGCCGTTAGACGTTCGCGGTCTAAACCAAAAGAGCAGGCGAGTCCATTTGTGGGATGGAGGGGTCGCGGTTAGTTTAGACACGTTTGTAATAACAGCCGGGCAGAAAAGACTGAACGCCATACAAAATTTGAATGCAGGTATTAATTACATCTTAAGTTGACAAAAATGACTTCAGAATACAGTGTTGGCGAGTTTTATGGAAATGGACCAATGATGTGGACGAAACCAGGTTGTGATGACGTAAGTACCCTCTCTCCTTTTTTCATGGGAGTTGTAGTTTTCTATGTTCGCGCGGCTATGGTTGATTTATTTAGTTAAAATCACAAAGCGGCCACTTTCTAATGGCAACTGCTGTTATACATATCGATCGCGGATGTATAACGATATGCTGATTTGTATTAAAATATGTCTGAAGGCTAATCCGCATGTGACGCCATGACTTAGGCTCTCTAAGACGACAAAGCATGAATTATCCTTTGAGACCTCCAAAATAAATGCATTTAATAAGAGATTTAAACAAAGATTTCTTCAAAAGTTACACCGATTTATCCCAGTTTTTCAATAAATATCAGTCTTTGTTAACATGGTGTCATCTGAAATTTAATTTTCTTAAGATTGATATAAATTTCAAATTTACGTGACCACATTGTAGATTTTCCTTATTTTTTTTCCAATTCTTGTTGTTTTCAGTGGCTGCAAATTACATCTGAGAATACCATATTCCCTTTTCAGGGGGCTTCAGACTGAAACTGAGCCTTCTGCTGAGATACAACTGGTACATTCAGGTTCATAAATTTTTGAGTGTGAGTGAGTAAAACCGTCTGCAACATTTGTGATGATTGCATGGATGAGACTCTTTGCTTGTGTTGTCTCATGTTTGCGTGACTCAAAACAAGACAAGCGGGAAAATATTAATAAGACAATTCTACCATTTTTTTTATCCTACATGCAGCCTTGACAGACTTTTTTTTATTACAACCATTTGATTATTACTATTTTAAGGGGTCTATTCTTCTGTATGAGAGGTTTTCTTGGCTGTGTAGAATACTGAACTTGACAATAAACAAGATATCAATCAGTAGTTACATTGATTGGAAGAAGATATAAATCTACTAACAACAATAATATCACTATTTTTTTTCCCCACGGTTGTGTGTTTTGTTCATAACTGTCATAAAAAAGCGTTCAGTTCCTTACGTAGGCCCGCTGCAACATGATTCTCTCGTAATCGTAATACTACGGTCATATGCAAAATCAATCTTTGATCTCATGAGTTAGTTTTAAAAGAGTACTGATAACAATATTTATCTTCATAAACACTTTTTTTTTTTTTTTAGAATGACGTCTATGCAATGTCACCATTAGTACAAAATCTACTGATTTCATGTTAACTGTTAACAATGCTGCTCTAAACTACAAATGTAGTTTGCAACAAGAAGGGGCATCATCTCCAAATCACACAACTTCTGATTATCTGAGGCTGTAAAAATGGCTGACAAAGGCCATTACCATGGAGCCCAAAAGGAGGAAAATATCTATTTGGTAATAATAGGGTCAGACAAACAAAACATAAAGATAGGCACTCCTTGTGCGAAGTACAATCCTATTCTTCTCCACCATAAACTCATCATATCAAGTGGTTACAAAAAACGGTTATGATAAAATACTTACAAACTAAAAACAACAGTCGATGTCTTCTCAAAATGTGTTCACACGGCAATGTAAAATATTTCATATTTAACATGTCTATAGCTACCCCGACAAACTGAGGTAAACTCACTGGCTGTCTGCAGCTGAGTGATGAGTGTATACTGACAGTATAACACAGAGCTGGCAGAGAAAACTTCACCCTGGATGCGTGAGACAAACACGCCCATTCTGAAAACTTTGTGTAAAACCTTCAAAAAGAGCTTTGATTGTAAGATATATATTTGGAGTCACAAGTCACGAGCCATTTCAGGGCTGATTTGTTGAAAATGCCGTGTGACTCTAGTGCGACAAGTGGCAATTTCATTTACAAACAACTGCATGGAGGAGGTAGAGGGGGCTGGGAGGAGGTAAGGAGTTTGTGGAGGAACAGCACGTATGAGGTAGGCTTTTGCTGTAAACAAAAAAAAAACAAAACAAAAAAAAAAAAGTTTTGCAGTAAAAGGAAAAAAGTAACTCATCAAATCTGGTAAGGAAGACCAGGGAGTCTGTGGCAACACTAGGGAACTTCTCACACCTCAGTACAATAGAGACCTACAGTTAATCATACAAGCTCATCAAAAAAATATACAAAACAAAAAGAAATGCACAACTATGTATAACTCAAGAGGTAGTTGCTAATATCAGTACATGAATCAGTTACATATGTCTCTTCACCGTTGCTTAACAGAGTTTGTTGAGTCAGTCAGTGGATGATTCCCAAAAGAATAAAATACACTTTTTTTTTTTTTGGTTAATTCCCTGAGAACAGTTCATCATCCTGAGAGGAATTGTGTGTAAAAATGTAAAAATACATCATACAAAAAGATGTTGTTTCCATAAAGGTTTGAGCATGGGCTGTGCTCCTTAGGTGGTTTGGTCATTCACTTTTTTTTTTTCTGTCATGCTGCATTGTTGAGATTTGATTTTCTTTTTTCTTTTTTTTTTTCCTTTTCTTTCTTTTTTTTTTTTCCGTAATGCACGCACACATTCAAAAAGCTGTACATAAAATAAAATAAAATAATAATAATAACTGCAGTGTTGCACTTTCAGCGATAAGTCCCTCTTATTCTGAAAGAGCGAGGATAGCGAGCACTTCAGCAAGTCTTAAGTTTAAAATGCCTTCAAAAAAATAAAGCCAAACTCTTTGGTATAGAAATATACCAAATAAAGTTGGTTGTCTACTTTAGAGCTTTTAAAAACACACACAAGCTAGTTTGATATCATCATACAAAGTTATTTGATTTGTCAGAACATTAAGATACAACTCCAAAGCGACCCAACGTGAACTTTTGTGAGGCGTCGACTTCAGATAAGCTCTTTTCACATTCAATATGGTCAGAGAAGAGTTGTTAGGTCACAAGTAAGTGCCACTAAAGCCATGCTTGGGATTCAAGTTATACCAAAAGCAGCACTCTTTCTCTCTCTCCCTCCCTCTTTCTCTCTCTCTCTTTCACTCTCTCTCTCTCTCTCTTCAGTGAGTCTGAAGCAGCAGCAGCAGCAGTGACGGCGTCTCATCCCGACGAGGAGTGAGCATCGCCTGGCTGGTGCCAACTAACAACTGGTAGGCACAGATGGAAGAGGAAACGGGTGGATCGTGATCTTACTGCGACACAGTTGGGAGAGCAAGCAGCCTGACGTCCTGCGACATTCATTTCCGAGAGGAAGAATTGGTGAGGTAATAAGTAAGTAGAGCAGCTCTGATGATACTGTAATGGTCTGACACTACACCTATAATCAAACAAGGCGAGTCTTTGTGCTGGGTCAGAGGTGATTGCTGACTATTTGAGCTAAAGAAGGCGTGGAGCATAAATCTTAAAAAGAGGTCAGTTTGATTTTGGATGAAAACGGTTAAATAGAGAGAGAGCTACAAGTTTTTTTCACACAACATCAAAGTATCCCATGCAATATACAGGGCTATTCACCTATGTCAGAGCTAATTCCTTATATATGCATTACTTAAAGTTAATAGAATTTCAATTATATCTTGTGACTTTACATATATATTAATGACTTATACTATGATTTATAAACTGTAATGTTATTTTCAACTAATTATGCAACAACCAAAATGGAAGTCTAATGATCAATTCATTGCCTTGAATCTAAAACTATGATCTAGCTGGATTATATGATGTCTTATCTAAGGCGTGTCTACCTCTAATAATAGGAAACCGAGAGTTAATAGTGTCGACTCGCACCTGGAGAAGAAGCGACTCCAGTCTGACAGATTTGCTTCCTTTCAGAGCACGCACAACACACACATACAAACACACACACACTCTCTCTCTCTCTCTTTCTCTCTCGCAGTCTTGCACGTGCACGCACAAACACACACGCTCACTCTTTGACAATCAGTTGGTCCAGTCTGTTTCATGTAAGAGAGAGGTATGTAGAGAGTGTTTCAAGATTATAGAGAATGTGTTTAGCAGCCCACTGTCTTTTTTTTTTCTTTCTTTCTTTCTTTTTTTTTTTTTTTTTTAAAGAAACATTCCCTCTGGAATCCATATAGTTTCCCTAAAGATCTTCATGAGCCAAGCTGACAATCCTATAAGTCTGGATTATAGCTTAGAGGGTCTTGAGCTCTTAACAGTCTTCTTCTAATCCTTCTTAAAATGAGCTACCGTGTGTGCTAAAAAGGATGCATTGTGACTCTTTTTTTTTTTTTGGAATGATTAGACCTACAGGATATAAATTTGACAACGACTGTAAGGAAAAAGGATTCGAAATGAAAAACACTTAGGTCCGAGAGGGGAAGAAAAAGGGGGAAAAAAATCAAACCAAGATTCATACCATGTTGTTTCACTCTTGAGCTGCACTGATTGAAACAAGAAAAACAGTCATTCCCTGCAGTCACCATTCCAGCGGTGGTTGCCATAGCTGCACCAGATGACTGCAAGTCAGTCACACACATTCACACACGTCCGTACCCCGGTGATCGTTGCCATAGCTGCGCTGGTTAGGAAAAACAAAACAAAACAAAAAAAACGAAATAAAATAAAAAAGTAAAGAAAATCAAGACCTCCCATTTTTTCACAGGTGTGAGGTAGATGAGGGGGGGCTTCAGGTATCCTTGATTGAGGGGAGACAGGAGGGTCAGGGGTTAGCGGTGAAAGGTTTCACCTCTATGGGCTGTTTTTCAGGATTTCCTCCACCTCTGGGTCCGGGGGCCACGTGTGTGGGGCTCCTCGGGGGAGGAGGAGGAGCCCTCCAGGGGAGACGAGCCAGAGCGCTCCTCCTCCTCTGGGGGGCAGAGGTAGGGCCCGGTCCCTGGGCTGAAGGCCGAGGTAGACGCATGTTGGTCCTGAGAGCCTGTGGCAGGCGCCAGCGCCTTGTGGGGACACTGAGCCACCATGTGCGTGATGCTCTGGCAGTAGTGGCATTTCTTTGGCTGGGGGGGCAGGCCACACTCCTTGGCATGGTGATCCAGACCTCCACAGTTATAACAGCTGCAGGAGGATAGAGGACATAAGGGAGGGAAGGCATGAGATGATATTCAAGAGCAACAAAATGCAGGAAACCTCATGCAACAAAAAAATGAATACATGCCTGCTCAAGAAAGAAAAATCTACAGATCCTCATGAAACATCGGCAATGCGGAGCAGAAATAAACGCTCCAGCTAAAATTCACCACTAGATGGTGGTATGACACACGAGATCGCTCCGGCTCAAACGTAGCACTCTGTGGCATACCAAACGACACTGTGTTATTAAATTTGACAAGAAGCAATTGGCTGCTGAAAGAGTAAAAAAGAAAAAAAAAAACTGAAGACAAATGTGTCGAAGCATTCAGTCTGTCAGGATGTCACCAACTGTTTTGGCACTACATCAAATTAAATGGACGTTTTTGCTCTTTTGGGCGTTTGCTGCTCTTATTGAAGGCTTGATGTATGAATACAAGTCGATTTTCATGGTTCAGGTTTTTTTTTTATTGCCAGACTGCCGTGCAACACTTAACGCCCCTCAGGCCACAAAATAACAGCAGAGGCATGCACTGTTTACTAACTGAAGGATACGGCCAAACAAAGCCTTTACGTACAGTAAGCACATGATGGCGAGACAATGCTTCACTATCAAGGTTCGCATCCAGTTTAATGGCCAATTACCAAGACGAGAATGGACAGAGTGAAGCAGCACGCTGCCACAAATCATGCCAGGTTTCATTAAAAACGAAAAAGTCTTCATTGCTTTCAAACCCTGGCTGGATTATCTCCACAGAACATTTCAGCATTCATCCTTTAGAGTTTGAATTTAATGAACACGAGTGCATGTTTTTTACATATTCTTAAGGATATGTGTTTTTGCAGTGCCTCTTCATTGCATCAACAGCCCTAACTATGAAACAACACGACACCAAATCCATTGGCATCAACAATTAAGTATTAATCTGTAATAGGATTACTGCTGTATATTTCGGCATGTTTACCACATTCAAAAAAATGGATTCAAAAACCCTTTTTAACCTCTCAGATAATGCTGTGGCTAATTATAAAGCAAAAAATCATTTAAAGGCGTTAAACATTTACAAAACAAATTCAGTGTCAAGACAAGAAGAAGAAGAACAGCACACTGTTCTTTTACATTACACGTCACATTAAATCTTTTTTTTTAATCAATTAAGATTAAATTTTGTATTCTGTAAAAACAATTAAAAATGGTATCAACTTGGGTGCCTTGTATTTATGTTTTGTTTTTTTGTTTTTTTTTATCCTATGACTAATTAATGAAATCGAAACTGGAAGCCACCTGATACCATCCTGATGAAGACAGGAGAGCTGAAAACATAACACTCAGTGTACTGCGTGCTTCTTTTTCCTCAGCCGGCAGTACTTTAACACTCTGCTGCTCTGATTATTAATATTGTCAGTTATTATTTCCATGCAGTCTGCACATCGAGCACCTTCAGAGCGCCATTGTAAAGAACTACACAATAGTTGGGTTGCGTAACAGAGTGACCAGCAGGGGTCAGAGCAGCGCAACTGCCACAAGAGCCACTCACACTGAGCACGCTCACAAAAAAAACGGTGACATCACAGACATCTACCTGCCATCTCTGAATCCAATACTGCCTTGCTACCACCTTAGTAGAACGCGGAGACACTTGACCTAACACTGGATCAATTATCCCAAATAAACTGAATTATTCAGCTGTGTAAAACAATCAGGGAGCCTTCTCTGCCAGATACTGTTTCCTCCTTTCTAACAAAAGCTTTTCTTTTCACACCTTAAAAAAAACTGGAACGGCACAGGGTTTTTCCACTGAAGCAGCCCCAGTGTGAAATAAAGTGTGCCAGAGCTGGACTTTCTAATGTAAATGTAGCCTTGTCGTCATGCGATGCCCTCCTATAACACATATACTCGGCTCTGCCTCGTATGGTTCGCTATACGTCATTCTCTGTCAGAAGGAGGACAGGGAACACAGCCTCCTTCTGCTTAAACCAGCAGGCATTTTCAAGGAGCTCCATATGGCTCCCTCTGACAGATTTTAGCAAAGCACCCTTCAGGATTTTACTGAGGACAAAACAATTGATTGAGCTACTGCCGCATTGAGATGCATATAAGCCCAATCCATCCCTGCACTAATGCCGTCTCTAATGTAAAAGCTGGCAAATTGATTTAAAATAGCGGCAATGGCAGGCAAAGTGCTCTATTCAATTCCTTATTATGGTGCACAATAACCATAGCAACAGGCATGTACTCGGGCAGATTGAATAGATTTAATCTATAATCTCAGCCCACTCAGAAATAGCTCACTGCGGCGAGATGTACATATAACATATGTCTCCTACTATAGGCAGCCTTGATTCGTGAATGCAGCACTCAGATACATTTAGGTTTTGTTAGATGTCGTCGAGACTGGCGAGACGTGCATGAATGTATATGAATCATTACGTTTCTGCGAGCAGGGCGGGGTCGTTCCTTTCTACGCCCTCATTTTTCTGGGTTCGACCACACTCACCCGTGTCCCTTTGGTTTGCGTTTCTGGAGTGGGACCTTCCCTTTGGGTCTCCTCTCGCTGCCTGCACAGGGTCCCCCACCAGGTCCGGTCACCCGCAGGGACTCCAGGCCCTTAGAGGACTTCTTGTAGGTGAACTCCACCTGCTCACCTTCTTTTAAGCTGCGGAAGCCCTCCATCACCAGTTTGCTCTGTTGGGAGAAAAAAAGCAATTATCTATTTAACGGTGGCAGGCGCTTATAGCTCCAAAAAAAAAAAAAAAAGATGCCAGCAATACACAAGGGTCTGTATTTATGTCAGGAAATTAACAGTTTGTTGTTTGACTCAAAGTATGGAAGAAGTTAGTTTTTGCTCTAATTCCAGTGGCGATAAAACAAAGCCATCCCCATTTCTGTGGCGTTGATTAATAATATTTCACATAATAATTCAAATGGATGGACATGTAAGAGCAAGGGTCAATGTAATACAGCAGTAAGCCCAGATCTAATTCATTTACATTATTGCAGACATCCGCATGTCCTTGAATAATGTTGAATAATTTTTGAGACCATTAAGGCCAATGAAATCGCTCCAATGTATAGTTTTTAAAGGCTTTATATCCACAAAGGCATAGAAATGTATTTTACCTTGACTGGCTGGTTCGAATGGTATTGTAATCTTAAATGATAAACTGCAAATACAGTATGCTTTATTCTGAATAGGCAAGTGAAGGTAGGTACAGAGCTTCCATCTCAAGTAGAAAGGTCACTTTATAGAGAAATTACTCAATTTCATCACTTTAGTTCTTACCTTCTGTCCAGGCAACATAATCAATATGTTCTAATGCTATTGTCCACACCCGTGGAAATTTCAAACTTAAATATTAAACATTTGTGCGAGAGCAAGAAGAAAACACTTCCCACTCAACATTTTCCATCACCAGAGAGGAGAAGAGTCTAAGAAACGTACCAACGCTCAGCGGTTATCTGTGGGCACTTGTACACACTGCTGCATGCGGCAAACAACGTCAAGTAGCACACAATGTACAGAAAGACATCATTTCAAACACGGCGCATCGACTGTATGTGGTTTGCACCAACTGCCATGACAGTCTGTTCACAGAGGGACCTATCTCACACACAGCGTCCTTGCCGTACTCCCTTTATCTACTTTTCACAGAGGCACCACTTCCTATTCCTTCTGCACGGAGAAGAGACAAGCATGTTGCACCCATGCAATCATTTTCTCGCAGCACATCCACCATCCATCTTATCTACATGATCGGAATTATTGATTTAGTTACTACATAACCACCGGGCAATGATTTATGTCTTGTTGATCGCACAGAACCGACGGCTGATATGCACTGTATCCATGACCTTCATGAATCGCAGCGAGCCCTGCAGATCTCGGCATAGGTAAACACACACCCACACGGGCATGCAGTGTGCAGAGCAAGCCTACTACCTACTATACATCGAGGCCTAAATATAACAACACAAGCTAGCTGTAAATTCAGCGCCTGCTGTAGAGACAGATGTGTAGGAGACAGAAACAAATGAGCAGAGGGAATCAAATGTGAAACTATAGAGGAAGGAGAGAAAATGTACTCGGCAGCATTTTTTTTTCCTATAATGTCTCTGTCAACGACTGCGGTTACAGGAAACCGAAGGTGCTCCATAGGTGGTCTATTCATAGATATACAGTAAATGCATATGTAAGAGTTAAATCATGTATAAAACAGGGAGAAGAGGGAAAGTGGCATAACAAGTGCGAATTAATTACAAACTAAGAATAGTAAATGAACTCACTGCACTACCACAGTACAATGACATAAAGGTAAAACTGATTATGCGTTTACATAAGAGTGGAAAAATACATTAGAAGTACTTTCTTTCTTTCTTTCTTTCTTTCTTTCACTGTATGCTTCTAAAAGCTGATAAGTCTTAAGTTGATTTTTTTTCTAATTTCTAACAAAAAAATAAATAACAAATTGAAAGAGTAATGCCCGATAATCCATATAAAAGCATTGTGTTTGCATCAATTAGTACAGTTTTCAAAAAATCTGAATACAGATGGCTTTAACGCTATCTCATTGCAAAATGTGTATTCTGTCTATTCTAATGACATTTACTGAATCAAATACAACTCTCACTGTATTTAATAAAGTAGAATAAGCAAAGTAATGCAAAAAAGCTTTTCAGGATATAACAATTTAATCTTACAAGATTGGAATAAATAAATCAGTTTTAGGTGGTTTAAAGGGATTTAAAAGGATCTACTTTAAAAACATTCCTTTAGACAATTCAGACCACTTCAATTAGTTCATTTTCAATATATATCTGACTATTAAAACACTGAGTATCAAAGACATAAAAACTATTTTTTAAAAACACTTTTAAGTAAAAAGAAAATCAGTTCACACAGTTTCTTCTCATTGCTACTATGTGAAGATTTTGCTTAAAAAAAAATATTTATTAAAGGCCATGAAAATTCTTTAAACCTGAAAAACAGGAAAATGGGGAAAGTAAAAGGAATTCAAGAAGGTTATGTATTTGTCTTTTTTCCTTAATTTCAAAGTAATTTGTATATTTGGATTTTCTTTAAATAAGCAGCTACAGTTTGTATCAAATATAAAAGACATTTCATAGATATCACACAAAAAGCAAGCAGTGCTTTAAATGTTTAAACATTTAAACATACATAACAAACAATAATTAAATGAGTTTATTCCTCGTAAAAACGTGTCAAACTTCTTTTTCCCCCTCGTTTTTACATTTCCACAATTTATAAGAAACAAACTAATGCTTCAATACGCTCATATTCATTTCTCCCTCAGACGTCCTTTCTGTTTGTGAGGTGTACAGCCGCGGTCACTTTGGTTCTAGTCAATTGCTGATGTAGGAATCATCCGTTTTGACCGCTCAGGTATTGGATTTGGCTTTGAGGAGAGGACAAGGATCAGGAAATGGAAATGAGTGAAAGCAAAGATTTTGCACAACAGACGCAAGAGGCGGAATCAAACATAAGGGGCGAAGAGGTGAGTCACAACCTGAGCTTGTGGCTTTATGCAACCAACAAGGGTCGATAACAAGACGCAGTGCTGCAAAAATAACAAATTCCAAGATTCAACAATCAATACTTTATTAATGTATCAACCAAAACTGCCAAGACGTGCATACATAAAAACAAACCGATAAAAACCACAAACAGCCCGAGTCCTGTTTTCAAATGGAAACGCCAATTGATTTCACGATTACCATCATTAGGCCGTCCCAATGATCGAGCAGCACGAATCTGTAGAAAGCAAATAAAAAATTTGCGCCCATCCCCCCACCAAACAACATGCATTCTGAATAATGATGAATAATCATCGACTGGTCTCTAGACTATGTGGCGCACGAGCCCTTCCTGTTCCTCTCCTGTCTTTAGTCCACAAGCAGCCTGTCTCTCCAGGTCAAAGTTGAGTGGTTTGTCTCAGCACCCTACCCCCTCTTCAACCCCGTCAATGCCCACAATGCACCAGTGAGGAAACCACACAACCCCTTTTGTTCTGCAGAAATGCAGGAAAACACACACACACACTCGTACACGTCTCCTACGTATAGGAGGTGGTGTCCCACTCAAAGCTTCACGTCTCAGATGAGTTTCATTTTCTGAACCATGAGCTCCCAACAGCTCAGTCACTGCACAATTACGTAATAAAACACAGCATGTGGATTAACGTGTGTGTGTGTGTGTGTGTGCTGGCGTATGCATGTGTTAAATGTGTGTGAAAAAAAACAACAACTTCACAAATCAGAACCCGTAACCTGAGTCGCCTCCTCTCGAGTGACCTGGCGGGTGTCCTGACCCGTTTCAGTTTACGCACAGAGGTCAGGAAAGGGCACGACGGGGAGATGGAACGAGAGAGCGTCAGAGAGAGAGAGGGAGAGAGAGAGAGAGAACACAAAATGGAGGAGTGGCCTGTAGCAGGGGGTGGCGGATGAGGGAGGGAGTTTGGAGAAGGAGGAGGGGTTCATGGAAATGCCTCCAGCGCATTCTGTTCAGCTCCAATGGAGGAGCAACTCCTGATCAGTGGCTGGACCTGGGGGGAGCCCAGGAACAAAACCCCCATTTGATCAGGAGCCCCACAGGTCAGCAGCAGAAATCCAGGGGTCAGTGGTATAACCATCCCAGCACCACCCCCTGCTACACTGGCAGACCACACCAGCTCTTAACTCCACCAGCAGCTACCATCATCCTAAAAACTGGAGAAACCGAGCCAACAAAATGGATACCGACATACTCTAAAATGGCTTGATTATGCTTACGAGCTTCCTTATATGTAATAAATATCTTCCTATAGCTCCACATGTGTGTGACTGTGTGTGCGCGCGTGTGTGTAGGAAGGAGCCAGCGATCAATACAGCATCCTGGATAGAAATAGCCCTCCTTTTCATCAGCCAGGCCCTCGTCATCACCAGGCCCAGCAATCAATACAGGAAGCCGTAACATGAGGGGATGGGGAAGCAGAGAGAGGACACCCACCATCCTCCACCCAGCCCCTCTCTCCGTGGCGACCACCGGCTATGGAATGGCTAATTATTGGATGCTTTAAAATCAGAGGTGGGCCACGCAGAGCAGTGCACGGGATTGTGCTTGTGTTAAGAGGAAAGGATGTGTGTGTGTGTGTGTGTGTAGGGGTGAGTGTGACGGAGATGGCGGTCACCATGTGGCGTGGTGCCATTAAGTAGCTTTTTACACACAGGAAATGCTAAGTGGACAAAGCTGGGCCAGATCAGCTCAGATGGACATAACCCAACAGGACGCATATAAACCAAAGAAGAAAGAGGAGAGAGAGAGAAAGCTGAATGGAGGAGAAGAAGAAAAACACACACACACACACGCCGATGAAAACTAACAACAGAGCCGCTCTCATGACGCTGACACCAAGCCCTCCTCAACACGTTGTCATTAGTGGCCCTGACCCTTGAACCCGGCCCAACCCCCATCAAACACTTAAAAGCCTTCATGTTTCCCCTGCCTCAAATTAACAACATCCAACACCCCCGATTATGACTGGGGCAAATATTTGATCTAGGGGAGGAAGCACTAGATCATCTTGCTACGTTTATCAGCACGAGAGGGGAAATGAACCTCGCCGAGGTGACTGGTGATAAAACACACAGGTCTGCTAATAACCGGACCCGTTCCAAACAGAAGCACGGTTACAAAACATATCTGCTTTTACACAAGCTGTGCTGAAAATGAAGTTATCAACCATTTGAGGAAGTGACACAGGCTCATTGGAAATTATTAATAGCAAATAATAATTTTAGACATCAGACAGCTGAGAATTAAAAAGGTTCTTCTTTGATTTTTAAAAAAAGATGTGAATCATTTTTGCTACTAAACAATTCACTTTTAACCATAATAACAGGCGGCATTACCAGACTTACTTTGTGCCAGTATGACCTGCATTTGTCTTTTATTTATATGATCAATATTATTGCCGAGCGTGGTTTAAATTAAAATCATTATCTAACTGCAGATAATGAAATATGCAAATAAAAAAATACAGCAGCTACTGTTTACTTTGGCACTGAATTCAACCTACTACTAGTGTGATGTATGTATAATGGATAATGGTTACTGGCTGATCTGCTCGCTTATGACACTGATATTCAGAGATGAACACAAGCAAAATATGATCAAAAGTAGGTCTGTATCAGATTTCTGTGCTTAGTGACGGCCATGTTATTCATTTGAGAAAATCCGTTGGTACTTATTTCTCTGCCTAAAATAGAATTTCTCTGTGTATGATACTCATTGATAACTGACTGTTATACTGACATTAATTATATATATATATATATATATATATATATATATATATATATATATATATAAAAAAGACCCTTGGCTACAGTTAATCCAGTGGCGTTCAGTGTTTGTTTCATCTTTCAGAGATGCAGTGATCCCTTGAATAGCTGCGGATAACTAATCCTCAACTATTTTCATAATAGATCAATTGTTTCGGTCATTTTTCCAAGTAAAAATGCCAAACATTCTCAACATTCTTCTTTTCCATATAACACAGTAAACTCAATATGTTTGGCTTTTGGTCAGAAAAAAAAAAATGGGGAACTGAGTAAGCCATCATGTGATCTGGTTAGCGCTTGGCTGTTTAACTGTTTTCTGACTTTTAAATGAATAAAGGAAAATAATCTGCAGAATAATGAATTATGAAAATAATCATTAGTGACAACACGTGTGTGTTAAACAAATTCTTCCTTCTGCTGACAGTCAAAGAGACAAAAAGACGGATTAACTGAATGTTTGCCCTCGCTGTCATCGTTTTATTGCTGACCATTTCAGTCTGTTTAGATTTTAATTAAGCGAAATTTTAAAAAAAAGTCAGGCAGCGCAAACACACCCGGCACTCTGCTGGGCGCTCTCTTTGTGTTTCAGGTGAACTTGCGACTTGTTTTTTAGCCCCGCTCCGCTTTCTACTCCACCACCTTTCCAATTACCAATCATCTCCGCTGTATGTGGCCAGCTCTCTCAAAAGGAAGTCACATGACTAGTCTTTCTTCTTCTTTTGCGTTTTTTGATGTGCAGAAGAGACGGTGGGTTTGGTGGAGGAGGTGCAGGGAGAGTGGGGATGGGGGGCGGTGGGCGGTGGGGTGGGGGGGGATATAGTGTTGCTGCAGGAGAGACAAAGCCTGATACTGGCTATCTGGAGGCAGAGATGGGTGGGGCCTGCATGCCAAACGGTGACACGGACCAGAGGTTAATCTCACTAGGGGCCCACTTTAACCTCGCTACACAAAACACACACACACACACACTCTCTCTCTCTCTCTCGCTCTCTCTCTTGCACGCTCTCTCTCTTGCACGCGCACACGCGCACACTCAAAACCTAAAACATCTTACAGTGGTTCACATATAGACATCAACAACCTGGTGGTTAAGAGAGAGTGGGAAGTAAGAGCCACACACTCTCTCTCACACACACACACACACACACACACAGAGACTGACACAGAGGCTCTATAAATTGAACACACACTCTGGAGCTTTCAGGAGAATAGCAGCGGCGGCGGCAGCAGCAGAAAACTGTTCAACATTTCAAACTGATTACCGACAAAGGGCAAGCAGCCCCCCACCTCACCGCCACACACACACACACACACCCCCCGCACCACCCCACCCAACCCTCCTGCCTTTTTGTCTTTAAAAAAATTCCTCTTTTTAAAGAATGCCCGAGGAGAGAGCACCCCCTGTGTCCCAGCAGGAACTCACACACACGCGCGCACACACACACACACAGTCCAGGTAGAGAAGTGGTTGACAAACAGAGATAATGAAATTGCTTTGTGTGTTGAATCACTAAGTAGAGAGGTAAAGCGGGTGAAGAAGCTTAATTACGCTCTCTCTCTCTCTTTCACACACACACACACACGCACTCTCTCTCACACACACACACCTTCCAAAAGGAAGTGATCAGATAGGAGCTCTGATGAAGAGGCCTCCCAGGAAGAGAACTCGTGGTCGGGTGGGGACCCTCTCGCTGACTCATACACCCTCCCTCTCTTACCTCCTGCTCCTCCACTCACTCGCGTCTTTTTCCAACCTCTCGCTCATGTTTTCCTCCTCGACCGCCTCTCCCCGCACCACCCCACCCCCTGCACCACCACCACCACCACCCCTCACCAACACTTATTTTTCCCACATCCCTCCTCTTTCCCTCTCCTAGGAAAACTCCTCCTCTCTCCCCCGCTTTCTCCTGTCCTCATGCTCCCTCTTCCCCTCCCCATCGCTCTTACCTCTGCCCCTTTCACATACATGCATACAAACATACAGGCTATGTGTTGTGTGGGAAGATTCAGGAATAAATCAGCAATCTTTCCGGGGTTTTTTAAAGAAAATTCTCATTTTTTTTAACACTGACGGTTACCCTTGTTTTATAAATGCAGAAAAACCTTTCTGTCAAACCAAACTCTGTCATCAGCTTGTATAACACAAGTCCATTCTCCACCCTCTCTGCTTGTTTGCATGTCACTATCCTGGCAGAAATATTCCCCATTTCAAAGTAAAGATTTCAAACACTGTCGCAAGCGACAATTCAACACGCTCAAATCTGAATATTTCCTAAACACCTTGAAATATCATCAATATAGTCCCCATAGCTTCAGGCTGGCAGCAGAGAGAATGCAAATGCTTACAAAAGGAAGGGGTGTTCTGCATTGAACATGACAAGCGTGCTCATGATGCTGTCTGCTCTTTGTGCTTAATGACAGCTGTATGGTAAACACAGGGAAATGCACTAGGGTAAACATATGAATAATTGTAGGCTCGTTAATTCACGTACAAAAAGGCTTTTTGTGGAACAATCTGCATTTTTTTTTTTTTTATCGTGTAAAAACGCAACCGGCTCCACACAATCAGAGAAAATCACTATCCAGAGCTGACCGCTATAAACTGCAAACATTGTCATCTCAACACCTTTATTATCAAAAAAAAAATACCCACCTCAACGCTGAGCTTTTCAAAGCACACCACACATTCGAAATACATTCGCACACACACATCGTGTGCACATGGCACCAGCCCGCCCTGGACTATAGGTTACAAACTGCTGACTTCTGCTCGGCTCTTTAGGCTGCCTCCCATCTCGTCTATAAACATCTCCAGTCAGCAGGGAAATTAGGAGCCAGGAGTATGTGGATAGATGCGCTGCGTTCAAGGCGGTGGAGCCACAATACGAAGGTATCAATCAAGAACAGATAGCTCAACGCCGCAGCGTGCACTCATGCTTGATTCCAGATATCCACAGCAGTGCTCGCATATCAAAAGATTTGTCCACACACACACAAATTAAAAAAAATGTGACATGCATATTTTGATATATGATGATCCATGCCATGGGGACTGAGATAAATAGAGCAAAGGTCAACATATAGTGCATTTTTTTAAGTTCTGCTGATTTTATTTATTTTTTTATAAATCTGCTAAATCGTTTTTTTCCAATCAGGCTTTAAATGGTCAGAGTTAATTATATGTTTATAATGAGCAGCATTCAAAAGGTCAAAGACGACGTTAGAACATAAAAACTACAAATAAAATGGAGGCGAATGCAACAATAGAGAGAGAGACGTGAAAACACAGCCTTGGAAAAAAAAAAGGACCTCATTTCATCAAGCGAAGCACAACAAACCACAGCACACTGACAGCTCCCACTTTCTATTTTTAAACTTCGAACAAACAGCATGTCAAAGTTAGCGAGGTTCTGCAGGAGAAGGGTTGATGAGGACGTGGATGAATGGAACCATCAACACTCCTGCTTTGCCTGGTAATGATTACTGGGTCCATCTTCTCTTTTTTTTTTTTTATTCACTGCATCACTGCTGACATCTGACCCCTCATATGCCCCCCCCCCACCCCACCCCCCTCCACTTCCCACCAGTCCACAATAAAGACACCTCCAGAGGAGGGTGTCAAATGAAACGGTGAAAATGCCTCTCATCGTCCTCTGTCGTTCCTCCCAGAGTATTTTAAAGCCACTTTATAGGACCGTTAAAAAAAAAAAAAGAGGGAAGCGATTAAACGGAGGGAAAAGAGGAGCTGAAAGAAGGGAGGACTGCACTCCACTTCTCTTTGTTTGCTGCAGAATAAGTCGAGAGAGAAAAAAAAACAAGGCCTCCAAAAATGAACTCGGTGCACGATAAATCAAAACAGTGCACGCGGCGGTGGAAGAGCAGGCCAGGGCTGCACATCACTGCTGTTACATGTGAAAGGGTGCTGGGTTGAACTGGACTGCACGCTGCATCAACAAAACGAAGCCTCGGGACACACACACACACACCACTGTGCACACTTCTTCTTTTTTTTTACATTTAAATAAATAAATAAATATACAGCATGGCTCGGTGTATATCAGGAGAACTCTGCTGTCCATTAGGGGCCAAGTGTGAAACTAGCCGTGTCACAGCCACACGACATTTCTCCCCTTCCCCTTTACAGTGCAGAGAGGAGGGGAGGGAGAGCTGGACGCATGTGGCTCAAAGAGGAAACTTGGCGTGTTTTTTTTTTCCCCCCCCTCCAGCCCGTGGACAACGTGTGATTACACAGTAACGTGTTGGTTAATGCAAAACATCCGGATGATACAATGTAGCTCTAACTTGCTGTTCAGAGGGAGAAATAAAAAAGGGAGAAAGAAAGAAAGAGAGAGAGAGGGGGCCTGCGGGTATCAGGGTGGGATTTGAAGTGACAGTGGAAATGTTGGGAGAAAAGGAGAGAGAGGGGGGGGTGAAACTAGTCCATCGTGGGTCGTTTTTTGCACGTTTTAGAACAGCAAATATCCGGATGAAGGCGATGCGCAGCGCATCACAACACCACAAAGCAGGAGATTTGTCGGTGTGTGTGTGTGTGTGTGTGTTTTCTCCCTTTCTTTTTTTTTTTTTTCGACGTCAACTCACTTGGTGGACGAAAACATCCAGAGGGGGGTCGACGGGGCTCCCTTCGCTGCTGGTCATTGAGATAAATCCGAAGCCCATCCGGACGTTGAACCATTTGCAGAAGCCCGATCCCGACAGGATCTGAGGTCGAGTCCGGTCCTCCTGCTCGGTGGACTTGGCGGGGTCTTCTCCGCCACCTTTACCCGGCCCTCCTGAAACAAGGGGCGGCAGCAGCAGCAGTTGTAGTTGCAGTGGTGGTGGTGGTTGTAGTAGTAGTTGTAGTAGTGGGAGGGAGGGAAGCAAAGCACACAGGAAGCAAGTTAGAACATTTTACAGACATTCACAACAGGGTCTCCGTGCGCGCACACAGGTTTATAGAAGTTTAACGCACTCTGCTGCGTAAAAGCAGAAACTTCTTGAGGGAGAAGAAGCAGCGTGGGGGGAATCCCCTCCACTCTGAAAACACTGGGGGGGGCTACGTGAAGCTCGGGGCCGGTAGAAATCTCCTGCACGACTTATTTTTCGAGTGGCGCATGTGGGTGCCGTGCAAGTGTGGCTCCAAACATTTCCCCCCCTCAAGAAAAGTTACTCCGTGACAGATGGATCTCGCCCCTCTCTCTCTCTCCCTCTCTCTCTGTCTCTCTCGGTTCGTGCACAGGCATGCTCGGTCCCCGGTAGGATTTTTTTTTCGTGCACCCGTGTCGTGCATCTAAGACCAGCCTGCGCTGCGTGGAGTTGTCGTGCAGGCTATAAGGGCATCCAAAAAAAAAAAAAAAAGGCAGGTGTACACATGGTTTCCTAACTGTAGTGAGCCGAGGAAGCACACACACACACACACACACACACGCTCTAACAATGCGTGTATGTTCACGGTGGTTAGACACGGTGCTCGGTAGGGGCGGTTCAGGTCGGTTTCTCTCTCTCTTCTTCTTCTTCTTCTTCTTCTTTTTTAAAGGTTTGGAACAACAATCACGTTGCACCTTGTCCCCCCTCTTCACGCAGCACCACCACCACCACTACTACCTCCTCACCTCCTATCCTCCTTCACCTCCTCCACCACCCTCTTTTCCTCGCGCGAGCTAAACTCAAGAGCAGAAAATAGGGAGAGGAAAAGGGGAGGGAGGAGGGGGAGGGAGAGAAAATAATAATAACAGTAATAATGATAATAATAATTGCAGAATAACCTTCGGCCATGTTTCCCCGCGGACCCTCTGCGCCCAAGTTGCAATAGAGAAGCTTCCTCTGCGAAAACGGGCTGCGGTAGTCACCATTAATCCGACATCCTCGATCCCATCGGTCACCAGTTTAGCTCGCATGGTACGGCGTGCTTTCTGCCTTTTGATATTTTTGTCATGTCTCTCTTTCTTCCCTTCAATCCCTTCCTCACTCACACCACCTCTGTACTGCTCCCTCTCCCTCCCTCTCTCTCTCTCTCTCTGCCTCCCTCTCTCGCTCGCTCTCTCCCTCGCTCTCTCCCTCTCCTTCGCTCTCATTCGCTCTCGAGCTGGCTGTGCCCGTTCCCGTAGTGAGAACACGTGACTTTGTCAATTACATGCTTTCTTGCTACTAATTTCTGCCCTGTGACCAAGGAAGAGAAGGAGGAGGGTGGTGGCGGTAGGTGTGCGTGTTTGTGTGTGTGTGTGTGGGGGGGGGACTCGAACTCGCAACCTTTGGAAGCAGCGTGCGTTCACCTCGAAAGCTGTGTTAGATTGTGCTCTGTTTTTTTTTCATAGGCTGGAGTGATCAAAGTGTATCACAAGAGGAGGGGAGCTGCTGGTGTAGCTACATGAGGCTATTAGACTCTGAGATTCGATTAGACGGGATTCAATTCAGTTTTAATGATCCTTTTGGGGGTAATTGGTGTAGTCATAGCAGCGAGGGGGGGGAATCAAAACACAGCAAACAAAAGCGAGGAATCAGAACCAAAAGCAAATGGTGAAGTTAGGCTAAAGGAGGCTGGTTAACCTACAAGTCTGTATTAGTCAGTGCCCGGCCCACGCCGCCTTGTAAATACCATAGCTGTTGTGAAACCCGTCAGACATGAAAATCACTTCTTTTCTCTGCAGACAGAGCTTTCCTTTCCCCTTTTTTTTAAATTGTCATCCATCTGTAGATGACCTCAGACACGTTCCATACCAAGATTAGCTCAACTAGTTGTGATCTGAAAGGTAACTCCCTGCATTAGCCACAAACTGGACGCATGAAACAAACAAAACACGGAGCCGAGGAGCACTTTCCTCTCTATCTTTGCCTGACTTGACCCCAAACTATCAGCTAACTCCAGCCACAAGAGAATCCTGCTTTATATAAAAAAAAAAGAAAGTCTGATTTCACTTCAACGGGCTCGTCTCGTCTTTGTTACAGAAATAACCACCAGCCGCGCTCGCAGCCTTGAATCCCCCTTTAAACCCAGACCCAAAAAAGAAAAAGGCAAATGTCTTTTCTTTTTTTTTTTATGCTTTCCATGCACACGCGTGTTGTTTTTGAGCTCATGTTCCACGTAACAACACACGACCAGTTAGCTCCCAGCATCATAGTGGGCACCAGAGGAGAGAGCTGAACTCACAGCTTTGGAATGTGACTGGAAAACCCAGAAAAACAAACCTGAAAACTGATGTGTTCACTTCCTATGATCTGCGGTTGTCAGTAAAAAAAATAAAATAATAATAATAATTTTAAATCAATCTGCAGGGCGACAGACACTTTGCAGAAGAAGTTTCAGGAACACATGTGCAAAACGACAATTAAATGGCGCCTGTGTTGTGGAGCCTGCGCACCGAGGAAGCTTCTTTCTCTTCTGCGTTACAAAAGAATAAAGACTGAGAGCAACTCGTGGTTTATATTTTTTAGTTTACTGTCTGTAAAGTTTGTGAATCAATCAATCTATATTAGTAAAACTTCAGTAAAGTTTCATGAAGTTAAGAGCTTCTTCATGCACATAGCTAGATACTACCTCCCTGACTTGTATCATTATGAATGTGTGTCAGAAAAAATGTTTCAGATCTGTTCCACAGATGTTAAATTAGGTCCAATCCAAGTCTCACTGCACATTTAAAGTCATCAGCGTCCACCGTGATGGGACAAACACTGCAGAGGAGAACAGGTCGAGCCGTGAACTGTGGTTACTCGAGGCCACGCAGCAGAAACAACAACAACAACTTAGCAGCGTAGCGCGTTCATTGAGAAACTTCCCATCTTATCTCGCATCTACCCTGGTGGGACAGTTTCTCAAGAGGTTATTCCCGGGTATGAGGAAAGAGGAAAAACACGTTGGAGGAATGAAACAACAACAAGCCCCATCTCCACCCACTGGAGCTAAAGAGCCCACCCTCCGGAATTCACAAGCTTTTACCCCTACCCCCAATCCATCCATCCCAGCCCCCGCGCGCAAAAAAAAAAAAAAAAAGAAGGCCTGTTTTTGAAGATGCTTGCAGAGGAGGCCTCCACAGTCGCCACAGAACGAAGTAGAATTACTGTTTGGGTCACAGGGTTGGATGCCGGTGTCAGATGTTATCCACTCACTCATATCCTGACAGGACCTTTCTGATTGGGACAAGTCAGTGGAAATCAGCGGCTCACTCACATGTGTGCGGGCTAATGACAAGGAATAATTTAGATTATGGGTGGCTGCGGGTGTGCCTGTTGGTCAAAGGAAAGCGGCTGCAAACAGAGATGAGCAGAGATTTTAAGACACCCAAACTCAACGTGAAGGCAGAGTGACGTGGAACGAAGGAGGAACTGATGTCAGAGGTGTGATGATGGGATGTTTCATGCAAGAAATGAATGAAAATATAATGAACTCAAAGCCAGACTTTATTCTACGGGATGTTTTCAGACTTTTTTTTATTTGTGGAAGAGAACCTGAAAACTTCTTCAGGTCCTGCAAAGATTTTCTTTTACTTACGATGTTGTTTTTTCCCCATCATCAGTACCAGCTAAAGGTCTTACTTGTTTTCAGACTCATTTTTTAACTTCACATCAGTCTTTGTTCTGCTGTGTTGTGTGCCTGTGTGTGTGTCTAGCAAAGTACATGAACATGAAGACTAGCTTCTCATGTGGAGTTCTGTAAAAGGTTAACTTGTGTGTAACACAATCGTAAATGTCCCCTATTTTCACATGCAGTTTTCTTGACATTAGTTAAACTCAGCACCAATCAAAAGATAAAATTTCACTTTTCTAATTTCCTTTACTTTTAGTCTTTTGTCTTGTGATCAACGCTGAATTGAAATCACCCATGATTACCTTTTATTGGCTTTTATGCTGAAGGAAGATGATCACAAACTAAATCTCTTTTTTTTAGAAATGCAAAGTGATTTTTCACATTAAGTTCTGCAAAATCTTAGTCTGAAACATGACTATGCATCGGACTATTTTAAAGATGAACTAAAAGAATACAACTTCTTCACTTTACATGAGTTGTTTTATCACATAATGAACGGCGGCTGGAAGCCATTTATTTTTAATGTTTGCAACTTTGATAACAGCAGCATGGGCCGTTGGTCGTGGTGAGCAGAAGTTATTTACAGAGGAGAAGAAGAGAAGTTTACAGCCTTTTCTCTCATGTTAAGTCTAATGTAAAAAATATATATATCTATACATATATATCCACCTCTGATTAATACAATATGATGCAAATGAAGGTACATTACATTTTCTATCTATAACTACAAATTTGCCATGACAACAGATCTTTGTCCTCGACATTCCAGCATATTTATAGAAGAACACACTGTCATCAGACTTATATATAGTATATAGAGTGAAAATCATGGATTTGTTATGTCGCCGTCCCCCGTTTTTACACTCAGAAGTCACTTTTCACTTCATAATCAAACTTGGGTACCTCAGGTGAAGCTTTGGGGTCTTTTAACTTGAAAAACTTTTAAAAAGAGAAGGCGAGGACAACATGCTTCTCCGTTTTAAATACGTAAATGATTTGCTGCATTGAACACCATCTGGGCGTCATAAATTATATCCCACTTCTAAACTCTTTTATATATCTCCACATTTTTTTAAACTCGCTGTTCAAACTGGCCAGTCAAACCTTTTAGAAAATGAACTTTTTCATCAGGAAACTGACTCCAGGTCAGACTGGAATCAGTCTGATTTTTAAGCAGCTAGTTGTCTGGACCCAAACAGATAATTATGAGCGTTTAACCCCGCGAGCAGAAGCAGATTCCTGAGCTGTTTGAATACCAACTTTCTGAGCAGACTTTGGACTCCCTCACCCTAGCTAACCCCACCCAACCCCCACTCCTCACCCTGTAGGCTCCCAGAGGAAATTTGCCTTTACCCTGCTGCTGTCAATGCAGTTCAAAGGGTTCATTCAGTTCGTCTCTCCCTTTTCTCCTTTCTTTTTTTGGTGAAGGGGTTATTTTTTTGTCGTTTACTTCATGCATTCCAGCCACCCAATCCTTCACTTTTTTTATACCCTTTGCACAGGGAGTGTAAACAGTGTTGGCAAAGCAGGTCATCTCCTCTCAGAGACATGTTTGTTTTCAAGAAGTGTGCAAAGAGAGGTGAAGCACACGTGCAAAAAGGTGATCGTTGTCTTAATTGTTTAATTCATTAAAAAAAAAAAATCCAAACAGCTCGACCTCACTTTGTTTTCATCCACACAGGCTGAGATCTCTGCCTCTGTCTCTGTAAAAGAAGGGGAGCCCCTGTGGCTTATTTCACATTTTATCGAGCTCCTTTCTTAAGATTTCGTTAAGGAATATTTTGAATCAACGAAAAAAAAAAAAAATTACGCACAAAGTCTCACAAGAGCCCACGTGTGCCATGTGCTCAACACTTCACCACCAAAGTGAAGCCAAAACTTGCAGCAGCATTTTTCTTCTCCTCATTGTCTCGCGTGGTTGAAGAAAAACGAGCCTTTAAACGTCGATTTAATCGCGTTTAATAGAAATGTTAATAAAAGCCACTTTCAGTCCGACATGGTTTTTAAAACTGTTTGTCACCTCCTCTGCATCCTGAGCAGGAGCACTTCCACTTGGATTTATTATTATTTTTATTTTTTGGGGAAGAAGAATCAACAGAAACTTGTAGTTTTTTGGGGTGTTGGGGGGTCGCTGACTATTTTTTTTCCCAACCCGACACAGTTTTCCTCCTGCTGGAGTAAACAGGCTGAAAATATGTGAATGAAATATCGGTGACGTCAGAGGGAGAGAGGGGGGAGGTTTGGAGGAGAAGAAGCGCCTGTGGAGCCGGTGCGCCAAAACATTGCGCACAATGGGACAAAATATGTGTTTACGCCTCTCCAAGCCGCCGTTTCCTTTCTTTTTATTTTTTCCCACCACCCCTCGGATTCTGCGGGTCAGTATGTTTTCATTTTGCTTAAGCCTTTTGAAAGTTTCCCATCAGTCGATGATCACAGACGCAGCATGAGCAATAAGCTCGTAACCAAAAATGATCGATGCATTTCCTGATCGGAAGGCCGCGCTCATATTCGTGTAATATTCACCCCGGGAGTTTAAGATGGTCAGCGGCGATCCCGCACTGATTGGTCAGGTTTGTTTCTGCTTGTTTCCTTATAAGGACTTGATTGGTTTGGTTTTGAATGAAATCATTGGCTTCGGGTGTTTTTTTTGGCGCACGCAGGTGTGCGCGTCTCTAACTTCGTAACTTCGTTGAATTTCCGTGACAAAAGGAGCAGATGCGTCACTTTGGCCACGTTCCTAAAAGCCGGTCACTTCAGGTCAATCAAAGGCGGCTTGCACAGCTCCACAGAGGTGAGCCACAGCACGAGTGCGCTTTTTCTTTTGGTGCCAAATTTAAGCTGATGGAGGGAAAAAAAAAAGCGACCATTTCTTTAGAGAATCACCAAAAAAAAAAGAAGTGACTCACCTGTGGGAGAGGGAGCGGACATCCTCCTCTCTCTCTTTTCTCTCGCCCCCTCTGAGAATGAATGAATGAATGAATGAGATGGCACAGGCGGATCAAACGTTTCTCCCGGTGTGCCTCTCGGATGGAGCCAAACGTGGAGCACAAGTACAAGTTGAGGCTGTTTGGACGCGGAGCTCGCAAGACGCTCTAGTTTGAATTACATGTTTAAGCTGACTTTAACCTGGCGTATGAAGCCAAGCCACTGAAATCAAAGAGATTTTCCATGAATGAATATTTTATAGTGACACTGTAACATAAGCTGCGGCGGCATGAGAGGCGGGCAGATTTGTTTTTGTTTGGCTTCTTTTTTTTTTTTAACGCGTCAGGGTGAACCAGCAGATTGCTGAGAAGCTGCTGTGCACATCTGGAAGATCATCTCCAATAATCATCCGGACATTTTTCTTCTCCTATTCTTTTTTTTGTTTTCATTGTCACTTCTTCACGTCTGTCGGTCAGTCAGCTGCTCCTCAGCCTTTTCTATCCATCAGAAAGTCTCCCTGAAGCTGAAGCAGAGGATCATTTTTGATTTTAAGGACACATGATTATTATTATTATTATTTAAAATTTAAACCCAGTCTTCTGCATCTCTCTCTATCATGGCTCTTCAAACCATGTGGCACTCATGGCCTCCCCCCACCTCTTTCTTTCTCTCTTGTTGATAAAGATCCATACCTCACATCCCCCACCCAGCTACTTTACAAGCAGTATCCAGCTATTCAGAGCCAGGGGGAAACATCTAACGTCCTTTAAACCATGCCAATGAGTCTTTATGTCCGAGTGGACAGAAATAAAATAATAATAATGATAAAACAGTCACATAAGAGGTCTTATTCTGTAACACGGGCCTGATCATATAAAAGATTCACTCTAAAAACCTTCCACCACTGATCTGACATCTGCTCTTCACTCGCTCAGCCTTCAATGCGTCCTCACTGAGCAGCGCCAGGAAACTGTTCCCAGACCAGTGATTGGGAGCTGATAAACTGTTGGGATGGACGTGAAACGGATAGCGCCATCCATCGGTGCTCTACAAGCCCTCACCTTTATCTGATAGATAGATAGATAGATAGATAGATAGATAGATAGATAGATAGATAGATAGATAGATAGATAGATAGATAGATAGATAGATAGATAGATAGATGTTTTATTGCAAAACTTTCATGTGTTATTGTTCATAATTTCAGGGTATAATACAAATCTTAGACATACAGTACATGTATGATTCAGACATGTAACATGCAGGAGTCTGGCTGTATTTAAAAATGTAAACACACTATAACTCTCATAATAAATGATTTACTTTCATCATACTGCAGGATGTCAACCAGACAGACTTGTCTTTATTAATCAGCCACTACTCAGGTTAAATATATAAAGAGGCACACATGTCTACATGTCTACACCACGTGAGGGTTTTTCCATGTTGCTTCCTAGAGAGAAATATATCCAACAAAAGTCATTGTTAAAACAAGACAGTGTGCAGATTTTAGCTACAGAAAACAGAATAACTCAAAACGCTCATCTCTCACTGCAAAGTTAGTTTTTTTAAAAAGTTAGTTCAAACTTCAGATCAAGTTTTTTTCTCCTACTTTTCAAACTTGTAGTGTGAAAAATAACTTTAAAAAAATAAATACAATTCTATACTTTTAAAAAGTTTATTTTATTAATTTTTTTAATCACTTTTATTAATTATCTATTTTTTTTAATTGTCCAATTCTATGGGTATGTTTATGACAAACTTCGACACTAATAGCTCTTTGGTTAAGTTGGTTAAGTTGAACGTAAAAACAGTGTGTGGTCCTTGTTAACTGGTTCATAACATTTGTGTAACTTCAGCTACAAGTTTGCCGTTTGCCAGCAGACTTTAGCTATTCTGTGTTCTCTATGGGCTCTTCCGCCGGGTAATATAGTCCCGCGGGAGTGGCTGAGCAGCGATTTCCGGTCGGCGCATTAATATTTCAGCACGGTCACAGGTGTGTGCTCATTGGATATTTTAGAACGTCTTCAAATGTGTCAGCCAATCAGAGACGAGGACCCGGTCCCACCAGTTTTCACGGCACGGTGTGTGGACAGAAGTTGATGAGACGCATGACGGGGTGCGCACATCACATGTGTGAACAGTTTCCGGTCTGTTTACGCGTTATATTTTATATGTTTAATATATAAAGTCCTGCTCAGCTGCTCCATGTCCTGACGCACCTCCAGCCTTTGTTCGGACGCCGTCACACAAAGTGTCTTTGCAGGCCTGACGCGCGCTGCTCACGGGGGCTGTGAAGCGCCCTCTGGTGGCTCGTCTGTGCCTCGCGTACGCGCACGCGCATGCATACATTACCTAAGGCTGCATAAATTATATGTCTTGGTTTGTGAGGTGATTAAAGGGAGGTTGTGATTTTGTTCTGACTGAGGAAGTGATCAAACTCCACAGGGCTCACATTATGGAGCCCGTCATGGTTACGTCACGTTTTGGGATCAAACCTCATCAAATCTGCTGAATTTTGCACTTAAATGAATTACTGCAATTATTATTGAGCAGATGTAAGTCACGTGCATACTCTGTGTTTTTCAAACCTGTGTAGACTTGAAGTTGAAGCTTAATTGAAACCTGAGTCATGAGTGTGTTTTCTCTCTTATTTTTAATGAGTTCTTCATTTTTACATTTTAACTGCACATATTTTCTTCAGTGCGCTCACTTTGTCTCCCTTTCAGTTACTCTGAGAGGTGATGAGTAAATCCCAAAGACAGAAGTTGGAGGAGAAGTGGATTCATGTGTATGTAGAGCTGAAAAGTTCAAGATGAGAAGATGATTTAGATTTGTGAGTGTTTAACATGTCGTGTTGTGCGTAAAGGAAACTTTCCTTAATAAATAAAGATTCAATTTGTTTGTTTAAAAAGGCATCATTTAGAAGAGTTTTCAGGATTTTCTTTATTTGGTTTCTTCCTTCTTCCTTCTTACATATCTTATATGTATATACATATATATCTGTTTTATATATAGAAAATAACAGCCACTTCTAAGATTTACGTGTTATTTAAAGAAGTTATTCTCTCACAGTTTGTTGTAAAAGAACGTCTTCAAAATGAATTGATTGATTGGATTTCGTGCTGCTAAAGAATTTTAATGTTTTCATTTTAAAAAAAAGAAAGAAAGAAAAAATAGCAAATCTCAAAATGTTTGTTTCATCCAGATGTTTGGAAAATAAATAAAACCACAAGTTTAAAGGCCACATTACACTATTTACATGCTGATGATTTAAATTTCCTTCAAAATATCAAAAGAAAAAAAAAGATTTGTTCACATTTCACTTTGCTTGCTCTGAATGAGTCATCACTGTCGTGATTTCAAGCTGTTTTATTTCTGAAGTGGATGAAGCAAAGTTTGAATTCATCATTTATTAAACTGAACTGCACGTGTGGAAAAATGGGCAGCTTTACATGCAACATGAACAACATGAAGGTGTGTGTTTGTGTTGACAGCGAGACTCTGAGGATGTTTTCCAAAGAGCTCCTGAGTCAAAACAGCTTCAGCAACACAAAGAGATGATTTCATCTGCTGAATTCTCTTCTCAGAGTTCATGTTGTAGTTTGTCCACAGCTGCTGAGGCCTAACAGTCCTTTCTGTCCGGCTGTGAGATGTGTTTTTATGGAATTATGTCTCGATAAAAGGACAGATAATAGAGAGAAAATGTGACTTTTAATTAGATTTAAACGGTGAATAAAAACAATTTGTCTTCTCGTGATTCTTTTTGTTAAACGTGAAGTTTTCCTCATGTGTGTTACAGGATTTTATTTTGTTTTAATATTTAATTTATATAATAAAAACAAATTGGAAGCCGTGCTTTGTTCAAGTGGAATGAAAAGTAAATAAATTAATTAATTAAAACTGTTTGTTTTGTTTCTTTAAATTTAATTTTCCTTTTTTAAAAGAGTTTGTAGGTTTGCCAGGTTGAAAACATGAAGTCTGGAGTCCTCGACAAGTATCTGTACTTTTAAAAAAATTCCTCCATGCACATGAAAGTAAAAGTCCTTGAACACGAAACATGTATGTTGAGTAATCCACATGGGGCCCTCTGTCAGACCACCCTCATTCTCTGCTCCTGCTGCACGTGTAGGTCCTTTTCAGGGTGACTGCCCCCTGGTGGACACGGACGGCGTGGCAGCGACAACCTCAGCAGCAGCAGCAGCTTCATGCGCTCGCACTTGATTATTAAAATGTGTCGGATGAATCAAGTACAACTCCTAAAATGGAAATAAAAGATCCAGTTTGGAGTGTTTGCTGTTGCTTGTGCTTCCAGCCAATCCTCATCACGGTCACAGGGTGCCAGCACGTTGGTTGTTTTACACTCATTTCGTGTAAGCGCTGTGCATGAAAAGAACAAAGCGACGCGATGGATCACTGTTTAAAAAGTCCTTTATTATAACTGTGGCATTGTGTTTTGTTCCCTTTAAAAAGGAAAACAATCAGCACATTTCAAGAGGTAGAAATCATTATCAGTCTGAAAGAAATGTGGGGACTGACTTTTAAACACACGCTCTCACTTACATTCACACTCTCACACACACACACACACTCACTGCAGTGTTTTTTTTTTCCCACACACACACACACACACACACACACACACACACACACACACACACACACACACACACACACACACACACACACACACACACACACACACACACACACACACACTCACACACACGTCCCACATCCACAGCAATACTGTCTTGCCAGAATTGTGCATGCTGATATCATTCGACGTCCCGCAGCCTCCGGCTCCGAGCGCAAACTCAAAATAAATAATATGCATCGTGTCGAAGCACCCAGACGACTCGAAAACCATCAAATACACTTTTGTTTTTGTTTTTTGCCACTTTGACCTCATGACTGTGTCTGCTGATTGAATGATTACTGTAACCGTGAAGACGTCTCCTCTCCTTGCACACCCAGCGCTGATTATATAGTCATTTCACTTATTAGGAGTACGAACACGGCCTGCAGGAGACGGTACGTTAGCTGTGAGTGCTGCATGTTGGCTTATACTGTGTGCAGGGGGGAGGGGTGGGGGGGGCGGGAGGGAGAGGGGGAGGGAGGAAAATTAACAAACAAACAAACAAACAAAAAAGAGTTACGGTAGCTGTGTAAACACGAGTTAGAAGATCCTCTAAGTCTTTGTGTAACGTGTGAACAGTTGGACTTTCCAAAAGATTTGAGAAAAAAAACAAACAAAGACAAACTCACACACGCACACACACACACACACACACCATTTCATGCCGGGAGCAGGTTATTTGACCCAGGAGATGTTGAGACAGCGAGCGATGAAGGCGTAGGTGTCGGCCACCTCCTGGATGACCTTGCTGGTGGGCTTGCCGGCGCCGTGACCTGACTTTGTGTCCACGAGGATGAACAGAGGGTTCGTCTGCTTGGGGCTGCGGCCCACGATGTGCTGCAGGGTGGCGATGTACTTGAGGGAGTGCAAGGGCACCACTCGGTCATCGTGGTCCCCTGTCAACAGGAGCACGGCGGGGTACTGGACCCCGTTGCCCTCCGGGATGCGGATGTTGTGGAGCGGGGAGTATCTGGCAGAGAGGAGCGAGCAGACAAAGAATATGAGTGTGTGGAGAAAACATTTATGTTGGTTTGGGATGCAAATAAACATGGAAATCAATGAATCACTTATAGATTATATTCTTAATTTACTGATTTATTATTTTATCTGTAAAATGGAAGAAATAAAATGCCTGTTATAAACCTCCCAGAGCTCACGTGGTGTCTTAAAATACCTTTTTTTTTTTTTAAATCCAACAGACAAAATATTCCCCAAAATGTTCAATTTACTCATTTATGACCAAGAAAAGCAGCCAGCTCTCAAATGTTAGAGGTCGAAACCAGAGAATGTGCGGCATTTATGCTTGAAAAATGAAATCAATTCTGGTGAAATCAGTCAGTGCTGTCTTGGCTAAATATTATTTATCAAAAAAAAAATCTCATGAAGTAGAAAATTTGACAGTGTGGCTGATTTTTGGCTGTTCCTCCTGCGTCTCGTCTCTTCACGGCTCGGCTCCAGCGTCACAGTTTAGTCGCTGGTTTTAGTTTGCTCATTAAATCAAGACTGCTGCAATTAGATATGCAAATGAGCGTATTTATAGCAGAGCCTGAATCAAAGACCACCTCCACTACGATTAAAAATACTTTTATGGAATAAAAAGGTAACTTTCAGGAGGGAAGAAAAGCAGAGGCACAATTTGACAGATCAAATATATTTAATGAGCGTTTAGGTAAGAAACCGTGTCAGGGTCTGAGACGAGGAAAACGGGAGTGAAGCACAATCAATCAGCAATCAACAGGACTGCAAACATGTACTGTATGTGTGTTCTGGTTACTGAGCACTTACTTGATGAGCCATTCAAACTGCTCCTTGTCTTCGGAACAGCCGAAGTCTGTGGTCCAGGCGTGACCGATGGTGAACTTGTGGAATTTGAGCATGTCCATGACGCCCACCTGAGCTACAGCGCAGCCGAACAGCTCGGGCCGCTGGTTCACGCAGGCGGCTGAGAGAGGAAACACGCGGTGAGGGGTCATAAACCGTGCCGCTGAGCCGCGAGGCTTCATTTGAAATGAACCCTCCTCTACGTGTTGTTCTTACGTACCTACGAGCAGGCCGCCGTTGGAGCCTCCGTTTATAGTCAGTTTGGAGGGAGAAGTGTATCCCTCCTTGATGAGATACTCAGCGGCACACTGGAAGTCGGTGAAGCAGTTCTGCTTGTTGGCCAGCATGCCGGCTAAACGGAGGAAAGACACAAAGATGCGTGAGGTGTGCTGATAAATAGAAAGACCACGCAGCTCGCCTCACCTCCCGTTAAAAACCGGCGCGTGTCTCACCTTTGTGCCAGGTCTCCCCGTACTCTCCCCCTCCTCGGATGTTGGCGACAGCCAGGACTCCCCCCAGATGTCTGACGAAGATGAGTCTGGAGACGCTGTAGCTCGGCGTGATGGAGATGTTAAAGCCTCCGTAGCCGTACAGGAAACCCGGATGAGAGCCGTCCAGTTTGATGCCCTTCTTGTGAACGACGAACATGGGGATCTGAGTGCCGTCCTTGGAGGGATAAAAGATCTGGCAGAAAGGCACGCAGAAAGATAAACCATGAGAGGCAGAAGGACTGGAAACGGAGTCAGGAACGAGAGGGAACGGGGATGTTTGACACAGATGGGAGCAGCGAATCTGATGTTAACACACATGTTAACGATCTTTATCTGTGTTTATCCAGCTGCTAACGAGGACTTATTGGTGCGTTATTGGTATTGCGCAAGGACAACGAAGCTATTCCTGAATCTTCATCTGTCCTTGTGTCTGAGTCAGACGAGAAGGAGAGAGAGAGAGAGAGAGGGCAGAGGAACTCTCACAGAAAACTGTGTCCTCGGTGGCATGCTTATTTTCACGGTGTTATTTTTGTGCTCGCTGTCCTCAGTAGGAATAGAACAATAAATCTCTCTGAGACACCGAACATCCAGGAGCTCGACGGGCTTTTATTTTAAAAAGAAAGTGTCAGAGTGAAAAAACCTGTTTGAAAAAGAGCGGAGAAATATATATACACATGACTTTTGCCTGTTTAAAAAAAAAAGAAACTTGTTGGACTCTAGCCCGGCTCTCGTCTCGGCTGATTTTTCTCTCGACAGTTTGATTAACACTTCGTTACACATCGGGTCAGTGCCGAGAGAACTGAGTCAAGGTTGGGCAGCCAGGAACAAATATATTAAATGTTTCTGAGAGGATTAATAAACGTCTACACACATGTGCTTACCACCTGCAATGAATCACTGACACGTCGTTACATAAGTAGTGTAGTGTTGCTGCAAGTGTATCCCAAGTATCCTTAAATATCCACCTGAGAGGCTTATGAAACTTTGGCTTGTACTTTGCTGACAGGCAGGAGTGTTAAAAAACACTTCAGTGGTATAATATTAATAAAAATGATACATGCGCGCTCCTGAATACAACCTGAGTGGTTTCTATGTAATAATAACTTGTATCTTGTGAATACACAGGCAAATGAAGCGTGATTTCAGTTTCGTTACGAGGGTAAGAGGATACTCAGTGTATCATGATGCTTCTATGTTTACCCATCCTGGTTACTGTACTCGAAAAAGACGTTTCGGACATTGTGCACATTCTCGTTAATAACTGTTGTTACCTGGGTGGTCTGGTAGTCGGAGGGGTTGAAGCCCTTGACGGTGACTTCTCTGAAGATGTGCGGCTGCAGCGGCTCCTTCGTCAGGTCACAGTGGTAAATGATGGCTGGACGCAGGAGAAGAAAAACTCATTTGTTCTGCGGTCTTTAAATCGCTTTGGCAACATGTGGGGAAATGATTTTTCTATACCACCTAGCCAGAAATGAAGTTGCAGCAACATGAACTCGCCACACTTTAGTCACGGCAATAAATGTCACAAAGTGACCCGAGCGGTTACGTTGACATACCTGGGGAGAGGAAGGAGGTGAAATAGTAGAAGATCTCAGAGTCCCTCTTCCGTCCCGTGAAACCGACCACGGAGCCGACATCGAGAGGGAAGGTCCTCAGCTCTTCCCCCGAGCTCAGACGGTACATCTTCAACACATTCTTCACGTCATGGAGGAAACACACAAACAGGTAGCTGGAGTACGTACAGGTGGCGAACACTGCAGGGGGGAGACACCAGATGAAGACACCTTAACAAACAGTCCTGATATCGTGACAGGACGACATGTCACGAGTGTGGCAGCAGCTCACCGATAACGTCCTTGTCGTGTTGAGGGATGAGCTCCTTCCAGTTGCTCTGAGCTGGAGAGGCAAAGTCGATGTTGATCAGACGGTAGCGCGGAGCGTCCAGGTTGGTTTTGAACGTGAACAACGTGCCCTCGTTGGTCACGTACTCGTACTCGGCGTCAAAGTTGTCGATTAGCTTCACCCACGGCAAAAGTCCTAAACAAAAAGAGGTTTTAATGAGATGGAAGAACATGTACGGACAAAGTGACACTAAAAAATGGGAATCCATTCTTTAATAATTAATAAATAATTCCTATTTTTTGCAGGGCCCACAGGTCAAGACAATAAAACAACAAGTGTAACATACCTGTAATACCCTGAGGAGTGGTCTCAAGGTCACAGTACCACAGTCTGTTGACGGGATCACAACCCTCCCTGATGGACAGCAGCACGTAGCGTCCATCATCTGACACCTGCAACATACACGCCATCACTAAACTCCTCCTGAATATCACCGAACACGTGCACTCTCCTCCAGTTAGACGTTACTCAGTAAAAGAAGTCTGCAGCACACCTCAGCTCCACTCATCCACTTGGGATGGTCGGGGAACTCGGCGCACAGCACGTCCTCAGACTGCGGAGTCCCCAGAACATGGAAGTAGAGCTTCTGGTGCAGGTTGGTGGAGGTCTCGGTGCCTGGAAGACAAATGATTTTTATTTCATTATCGCCCTCTAGTGGCGGCAAAGAACAAAGTGAGGCAGTTATGAGAGAGGATGGACTGCAGAAACAATGTCTGAACGCAGCCTGGCGCTGTCTTGACCTCACCGTCGCTCTTGCCCTCCTGGTCCGGGTAGGAGTTGTAGAAAAGTCCCTTCCCGTCATGAGTCCAGGACATGCAGCTAAACTTGACTCGCTCCAGGCGGTCCTCCAGCGGCACGGCGTCTTCGACCCGCAGGAAGCGGATCTCCACCCAGTCTGACCCGCTGGCACTGGTGCCATACGCCAAGTACTCCCCATCCTCGGAGAATGCATAGCCTTGAAGACATAAGAGGAAAAGACATCAGAGGATGTGGATGCTTTAAATAACATGAAGACATCACAGACACAGAAAATTCAGTCGCGATTACGATATCAAGACATCTTTCTGGCATCCTGTACTGGTAGTAAATATATCATACAATTACTATTCAAAAAGCAAAGAGTGCAATATCCAGAAATGGAAAAGAAGCCCAGTAATAAAAATGCACTGCTAGTTTGCTGTCACAACAGTCTTAGTTGATACCTCGCAGGGCAACGGTCCCATCATCAGAGAATGTGTTTGGATCCAGGAAGACTGTGGGCTCAGCATCCAGGTTCTCCTGCACGTACATCACACTCTGGTTTTGGAGGCCCGTGTTGTAGAAGTGAAAGTACCTGAGAGAGAGGAGAGAAACTGTCAAAGCAAATCAGGATTCTCTTTATAACTCTGATGTCAACTTTTCCAAGTTGTTTTTCATCCGGCATGTAGGATTTATTGGCATCTATCAAGAATGTCAACTGAATAGCCCTCGCCTCACTCCCTTTCCAAGCACGTAGGAGAACCTATAGTGGCTGTAAAGCCTGTGAAAGCCCGTATCTAGAGCCTGTGTTTAGTTTGTCCTTTCTGAGCTACAGTAGAAACATGGCAGCCTGCCTGGTAGAGGACCCGCTCCCTCTGCAGATATAAAGAGTTCATTCTAAGGGAATGAAAACACACATTCTTATTTTGCGGGTGAATGTTATATTCAGTTTCTGTCAATATATCCCGCTGGATGTTGCAGACTGGACCTTTTAAACCTGAAACCCACCCCCGGGTCTGTCATGGGCTCGCCTCACCTGCTCCCCCTCTTGAAGGGACAGCTGTACTTGGGGTAGTCGTACAGCTCGGTCATGCGCTCCTTGAACAGGTCTCGCACCTCGCAGCGCTCTAAAAAGGGCAACGTCAGCTGGTTCTGAGCGGTGACAAACGCCTGACGGGAGGAAGACACAACACAGACACGCAGTTTTTAAATCTTTTTTTTTTTTTTTTTAGAGTTGTTAGCACATCTGCGGTCACTTCCAAGAATCCGCTGATCTATGTGAATAGTTATGCTGAGGAAAAAAAACGTCATCCTCCGGGGTTTTACTCAGCAGGTTATCCAGATCAGTCAGTAAGCAGACCTCTGGTGATAGACACAGCTTTAGGCAGGTGGTGTGCTGCACTGTGCATGAAACATCATCAAAAGGTGTGTTTTTGTAAGTGATTTGAAGGCGGGCAGGTCAGTACAGTCAGATATGTTTGGGGGAGAGAGTTCAAGAGGGAGACGGCGGCTCTGTCGCACCCCTGGGATCGGTGCTCGGCCCTGGGTGGTGAGGTCGGATGAAGGGAGGAGGCTGCGGGATGGATGGTGGCGATGGAGCAAGTCAGTGAGGTAAGGAAGGGGGGATGATTACGGAGGAGGAGGAGGAGGAATTTAAACTGGGAGCCAGTGGAGGTGCTGCAGGACAGGATGTGGTCACAGGTGTGGTTGTGCAGACGTGCAGATGTAACTCCATAACACAACCAGCAGGTATATCATGTGTGTTAATATGGCTGCAAACACACTCACCTGTGTCTTTTCACTGTCCGGGTCCTCCAGCCAGCTGTACGGGTCTGCTACTCTGGCGCCATGGTAGTCATCCACCTGAGACAGGTGAAGCAGCCACGGTTTAAATGTCATCTAGCTCGCTAGGTGTGGCAAAAAAACAAAAAACAAAGACAGGCTTGTGCTAACGAGCTAGCGCCGTCAAGCGGGGTAACATAACAAAGCATGTGTCATCTGAAATTTTGAGTCATGACTAACTGAGGGCGGCTGCTCCTCCGTGTGTCAACAGAAATCAGTGCGGGCATGCTAAGCTAACTAGCGTGCTAACAAAGCAGACGGCCGTTTCAATGAATGAAAAAGCGTGATGATTAAGCATCCCGGCTTGTTAGCACGCTAAGGCTAGCCAGGCTAGCCCACCGTTTTACTTACAACTGCGTCGTCGCGGTAAGCCTGCGGGTACTGGAAAGACATTTTGGAGGTCAGTTTTCGGGAATGGCGCAAGAGAAAAAGCCGCCTCAGAGTGTGAAATAGTGGTTTGGATAAGACGCCCTGCACCCTGTGAAACATCAACTTCAGGCTGAGGCTTTTTTTTTTTTTGATGCTCTGCTTACACACACAGTCAACGAGCGCTCCGCAGAGAGAGCACCGCGGCTCCCCGTGTGCTTTTCCACAGCGCCATCTATCGACAGATAACGAGAACAGCACGCATAGAAAAATGAGCGGGACGACTAAAAGCTTATGAACTGTGAGTTGTCTGGTGTGCACCGAGGTAAAGAGAATAAAATAATAATGATACTTTACAACCACACACAACCAAAGGGCTCATGAACACGCAAACCTGCAGAGATGTGGAGCAGTTCAGGGTGCGGTATCTTTCTCCAGTGCCCTGTAAGTGAGGTACTTACATACTTTGGATCCGGCCGCCCTCCTCCAGTTCCCAGGCCAAGTCCCTACGCATAGCTACCGCCGCTCCAGCAAAAGCTTTACACACATTTAGCATTCTCCTCATTAATTGATTTAATATGAATCAAATGAAATCAAAGCTTTAGCTTTATGCAAAAAAAATCAACAAAAACAATTTATTTTGAGTTGTCTGGTGTGCAATGAAGCAAAAAAACAAACAAGAGCAATAAAACCTTTTCTTAAACATCTAGCCTTCTCGAGCGAATTAATTCATTTTCCTTTAAAATGATAAATAATCAAAGACTCTGATTAAATAACATGTTTTAAATGGTGTCGGTACAGTTTACATACTGTTGTGTTCAACAGTCGACAAAAGTCAAAGTTTTGATGTGGATCATTTGCATTGTACAGTGAACAATAAACACTGCTTATAATTCATATATTAGCAGTGTGTTTAACCTCATTGCAGTGCTGTTACATGTTACTCACTGCACATTTGAGATCAGCCTTCAAACAGTTGAAGGGTTACCTCTTTATTATCCGTGATTTAATATTTTAAGGATAGTCCAACGAGTGGTTGAAGCTCAGAACGACACTTTTGTTTTTTTCATGTCATGCAAAGAAAATCTGTGAAGTTGAAGACAGAGTTGTTGCACTTTTGGTTAGAGGTTATCCGAGTCCACTGGGAATCTCCATCACCGCTCTTATCTACTTGACAGGGGAGGATAAAGGTCAACCCTTCACTCTTCTTTCTTTCTTGCTCATCATCCTCTTCCTTCCTCTCCTTACTTAAGCAATCAATCTGGATTTGACCGTCATTATCACTGGCACCTACTCTTACACAATGACTGATAGCATGAGATAAGGCGCACTGAGGCAGCAGTGTGCCTTGAGAAATATCAGTAGATTCATGGAAGTAAAAGCAGAAGTATGTGTTTCCAGCAGTGGGCCATGTTATTGAGCTGGTTAAGTACAGAGGCCATCTCGCCCGAATGTGTTGTGTTATTTGTCAGCGACGCCACATTGTGACTGTAAGTCACTCTACAGCTATGCAGATAAGAGGCTTGAGACATGGTTAATTACACATCACACATTTCCGTCAAAAAAGGAAGCGCATTGTTTGGATACCACCGCTGATCATACAGTCAGATGTCCTCCAGGAGATTCCAAAGTGATACTTTCGGATTTGGTTTGAATTGTGTCAGAACTGTCACGCCGTGGGGCCAGATTGTAGACGAAGACAAGAACGTTCTCGACTAGTGACATCCTGTCATGCATGAATGGATGGTGAAAGTGTTGAAAAACATGAGCGGAGTGCAGGTAGAAGGGGGAAAAAAACCTGTTGTTTTGTGTGAAGAAAATATAGTTTTGGGTGTCAGGTGGTGTCACTACTGTTATCAGGTCATTACACCCTTTCTCTGCTCCCGGGGAAAGAGAGATTTGGGTCTCTTCTGATGGACTTTTGGTATCGGAAATGTTTGTAGGTGGAAGTTCTGGGTCAAAGGATGGTCTCTTCCCCTCCCCCACCCCCTTCCCTTCCAACTCCATTCTTCTTCTCTTCCTTAAGCTGGAGTCAGGAATACCCCTCTATGCTAAGGGGGATCTCTTCCTGTTTGCCTATGTCAGGATCAGATATGGGTCACAGAACTATTGTCCTCTGACGCCTCTGTTTCCCTAACAAACCGGAGCGAGAAGAACACTGACAGTTTGAATGAGCGTGTTTGTGTTTGCATTGAAATATGGACTTTTTATACACTTAGAGTGGGCGGGCTTTTGGATTCGTGTGTTTGACATAGAAATGGGCTGGGATGGAAGTGGCCATGCATGGATTAGACCTTCTTGTTCCCGTTTTCCTCTATTGTCCAGAGTCAACAGTGATCTGTCCAACATAGTTGGAAGCACCTGTCTCTGTTGTGGCAGACAAAGGAAGATGACCACCTGTTGTGTTTCACTGCACAGGGTTACCACGAGGTTAACTCGTACATAAATCTTCAGGGCTTCGCTTTGAGTGACTCCTGTGAAGGAGTGCATTTTGCTGTTTTTATTCTCTCACATCTGACGGATTGGTGAAGCAGGAAGGAAGCTGCTGATCATGCCAGTCAATGGAGGTGACCCTATACAAGCATTATCTACCCATGGACACCATTGAGGAGGTATCCTCATTCACAGTGGTGCAAACAAAACAGCTCATGATGAAACAAGGTATGATAGCTCAGCTAAAAGGCAGATTATTACTAAGAAAAGTAGTGTATAAGGTGCACTGTGACTATGATATTTTGTACTGATTAAATTCATTTTCATTACTGGCCTGTTATGTGAGAAGGCGTTACAATATACAGCTGATAGTGTCAGGTTTTCTCAGACTTCAGAGGATATTTATTTATCCGGTTACATTTCAGATTCAGTTGCAGCTAACCTGCACCTAGCTAAAAGAAAAGTCTCTCATGTTGCCACTAAAAGTAAAACTAAAAGGGGACGGTAATACGTGTGTAACTAAAGGACAATATTGGAATACTACAATACTGAGCCTCGCTGAACTCCTTTAGTAATATTTAAAATATCGTAGAGAATGAACATCACACGTCTTAGTAGTTTTTTTGAAACCGCAGCCAACGGGCAGGATGGAAACCAAATCAGGGAAGCTTTGTAAAGTATGAAGTGCCTTATACTTTAAATTCTCACATCATGAGTTTAACATAATCAGTTTCACATACCACGATGAACAGATAAAGCCCCGCTGGCCAATCAATGGCCTCTTTTACAGTATGTGCACAGAGAAATCCTCTCTTGTAAGCCGATGCACATTCACATAGCTTGATAAGTTGCCAGCATTCTGATATCAATCAGACGCTGCAACCCGCCTTTTATATTTTCACTTCCCTTTTCACTGTTCACTGTTCACTCACTCAGGATTCTGGGTCCATTTATGATGCTGACGATGATGAGCCCTGACAGTAACAGCACGTTGATTTACTTTTCTTTTTTATTCCTTCTTTTTAAAGTCTACTCCAGATCTAGAAGACGACAACCAATGAATGTACTTTAAAAATAGCACAACTTATTACGTTGGTTATAAGCTTATTATGTTGGTCTTTTTGTGGGTTTTTCTTACAGACAAACATTGCCGTTTGTGGGTTGCTCAGTCAGTTCACCACTTTGGACTGAAATATCACCCCAGCTTTGCTATGAAATGTCGTATAGACATTCATGGTCCCCAGTGGATGGACCTTAATGAACGCAGGGATTCCTTGACATTTCCTCTGTTGCCATCATCAGGTTTTAATTTCCTGAATAATTTGGTTTACGGGCAAATACAAGAGACAAGGTACAAATACCTGCAACTATCCCCATTTTCACTCTGTATTTAATACCATCACACCAAACATGATAAACCTGGAACAATGAATGGTGTTGTTTGTTGCAGGGATTGTAAAGAGACAAATTTGTAGTCAATATGCACACACATCTGTCATCGACGATGGGCATTCTTTTTATGCTCTCTCGGCAAAAATCTACCGGCAGAGTCAAGTCACAGTCCTCCATCTTAATAATAGTAGACCGAAGGGATCCCAGCGCGACAAAACAATACACAAGCAATAATAAGGATGCGTTTAAATACAGAGATCACAGGGGACAGCTTCCTGCCTCTTTCTCTCATTCAGCTGTCATTAGCCAGGGCCTGGATAATCTCTGCTCTGCCCTGTCCTGTGTGTGATGTGGTGGAGGGTCAGTCCAACCTGGCCCCCTCAGATGTCCTCAGACAACAGGATGTTATTGAGGATCCAGTCAGGGAAATTACAGCACGCACGGAAGACGGATGCGATCGGCGCACAAATTATAGGAAATGCTTTATGCGTTTGTCATCAGGCGCATACAGTATGCGTGCTCACCACGGGGAACTTGGTTCTCGTTTGAGGCTGTGTCAGTTTAATTGTTAGCCGGGTTAAGGCGAAATACGGTGACTAATATCGCGTGTTGATTATTGACAAAAGGGCAGCCTTAAATTTGTATTCGATCTGCGCAAACACGTCCAGTTTTGTCCGGCAGTGACTTCATTTCCGTCTGTTTCGGGGTGACAGCCACATCTAACAAAGGTCTGACAGTAATTCAGACATACAGTCATGAATCCTTTCAACGGGAGAAAAAAAAAACACGATAAGAGCGACAATAAGACTGAGTCAATCACCCCGAGGAGGAGGGAAGTTTTTTTCATTGTTTGTAGCGATCATGTTGAAAAGGGAAAGAGAGCACTCAGGTTACCTAAAGCCAACTTGGTGAAAGAGCCGAGGATAAAAGGACAGTTTTACAACAACACAACTTTCAGGAGTAGAGTGTCTTTGATTGCTTGTGCGTGCAGCGTGGCACATTTATACTAACAGTGAAGCAGCGGCATAAGTAACCCGAGGGACAAGCAAAGTTGATGTCATTGTCTGAAAATAGATCTTTATCCTTCAGTCAAAGCAATTTGTATCTCTGTCTGCCTGGCGCTGTGTGTTTTCGTCCTCGTCAAACTTGTCAGTGCACTCCTTCCCCTCCACAGTCCAATCTCAAGCCTCGCCAGAGCCTGACAGACACAAACACTCTCACCGCAGACATCTGGAGAGACGTTCTTGTCTTAATTAGTTGGGCAAGAGTGAGCTGAGCGGGAGAACAAAGCTGAGATCTAATGACACTCTGACCTCAGTCGGAGGTTTGTGATCACTGAGGTAAAGTCCGCACTCACCTGAGAGACACAAGTTTCCCCTTGTCATTACACAAACAACACACCGCCAGTGTGTGTCCATCATCTCCACACATCTCCACTCTTCGTGTCCTTTTTCTCTGCTTTGTCTTTGAACCTCACTTGCTTTGTTTTCTGGGTTTGTCCAAAAAAACAAAAAAAAAGAGAGAGAGAGAGAGGAGGAGGAGGAGGAGGAGGAGGGAGCACGGGAGAAAATGAATGTATCGCTTGCGTGCAGATGGATATTACTCTTTTAAAAGCAAAACAAATATGTGTGTGTGCATGCCCTGTAATTTTGCTGTTGACATGTGCACTTACAGTGGGGATATGGGACCCTGGTAATGACTGGGCCAGGTAACACTGGAGACAGGTGGAGGACAGTGCTGTCTGACTTGTTCTATAATAGAGAGAGTGTGTGTGTGTCTGTGCGTGAGCGTGTAAGACGCAGGCGGAGATGTGCAGACAGACACAGTGGCACCTGGTGATGTCATTGATGTTGTCACTGAATGGTAGTAAAGTTCCCCTTTTATAATGGACACCATTCCTGAGCAGTCAACTCAAACCATTTAAACAGACTGCATTGTACTCCTATTGTGAGCTTGCTCAATGAGGAAAATCACAATATTGTACGAGGCTCGCGCTGACACGCGGCACATGAATGCAACACCTTATATTATAGGTCATATTCAGACCAAATCAAGCGTCCTCCGACGCCGGTCCCTCTTATTCATTTGAGTAGAGGCAGTTCAATTTGTCTGGAGGGCCACAGGATGTCGGAGAAACTGCAGCAGAGCTGCTAATTTACCCATCGCTCGGAGAGCAGCTGTGGTCGAGTGAGCTAGAGAGTGAAGTGGGTGGTAGTGAGACAGCTGGTTAATCTGAGAAATGAACGTTACTTTCTGTTTGTTTCACGGCGGTTCACACAGATCTAGAGAACAGTCTGCCAGCTGGGGCTTCTCAGAGTGGTACCAATCTTACCGTATCTAACGTCTGACCTACAACGGCAAACTATTCCTTTATCCAGGGGAGCTTCACAAGGTGTCTGATGCTAATAGTGTTTTTGTCCAGGAAAACCTCGTATCTCCTTCAGCTCATCATGTTTGATGCGTACTGCTTCGCTGAACAGGTTTCACTTCATTCTCTGTTTGATAAGGTTTATTTAAAGACCGGATGGGATCGGTGTCATTCGCGAAGGCAAGGCACGAACGCACGTACTAAGGAATTTGTATGCATGAATAAGCATACACACAAGCATATTGCATCAGCTCACAGGGTCACAGTCTGGCTCTCTCTGTGTCTTTATTTGGTATGTCAGAGAGGAAGTCGTGTGTGTGTGTGTGTGTCTGTGTGTGTGTGTGTGTGAGAGAAAGAGTTATGGGAAACTCTACCCCGTGCCAGAGTGTGACAGCATGGCTCAGGTTCACCTCTGTTTGTTCAGTGGCTATCTAGAAATATGGCAGGAATCAGAGAAGAGCAAGCTACCCAAGGCTGACTGAGCTGCTCCAGAGAAACAGAACACACACAGACATATCTGTATATATATATATATATATATATATTTTATGTATTTATAACTTATTAAGTCACTATTTTGTACTTAATAGTACCAGTTTCTTCTACTTCCGCTGGATAAAGCATCTTAAGCTCTGCAGGATATGCAAAAGAGAACGTGTGTTTGTGTAAGTGAGCGCGTACGGGTTTGTGTGCATCCTTCCCGGATGACGTGTCTCACTGGTGGTCATTATTACAGTCTGGGTTAGTAATCAAGAGGAAGACAAAACAATGCGAGGAGCCTTTTAATACAGGCAGGTGTGGCTCCTGGGGGTCTTAAACTTCCTCATCTGTGCAGCTACTCGTCAATCTGGTCTTCTGACTGAGGATGTCCAGTTTTTAGGTGCGGTGATAAAAGCAGAAGGAAAAGTACTGCGTCTTTACAGAGAAAGCCCTAATCTGACCTCATTGTATGGACAGTTTTAAAGTGCAGAGTAACTGCAGTATTTGTTATTAAAGGTCAGTTCAAAGGAATGCCAGAAAGGTTACATAAGTATTAGTAATTTGTTGAGTGTGACTGATAAACAAAGCTGATAGAACTGAAAGTGGGGGTGGAAGAGCGAGAGGAAACACTTCGCTCGAGATCAAGTACCCAGAAAGGATGTTTTTCTTTTTACAGTATGATGAAATCAAGGGAGAGTTGAGCTCTCGGGACGAGATGGTGGTTCAGATTAGCGACTAACCTGTCTGCCAGGAGCTTTTCGTTCACGCTCATAAATTATTCCGTGAAATAAACGTTTAACGAAATCCAAATCAATCGAAATTAGACGGAAAAACAAACAGTAAAGTCAAGATGTTGTCAAACGGGGATTATTACAATGGATGATAAGGCAACCTGATGGTCAGAGCAGCTCACAGATGGTGGAAGCAAGCATTGTGCTTAAGCATTTTATGCTACCTTATACTTCCACTAATATTATACTTTTTGGTTATGCATTATTATACATTATATTTTACAGCACTAAACTACAAAGTATCTAAATTGGCTCCACTTTCCTTACAACGTTAAAAAGCTCAGAATAATAAAACAGAATTCTATAATATTCGACACTAATCTGTGAGAGGTGCACAATGAGTACGCCTGCACTTTTACTTAAGCAACATGTGGCATTTTTAGAACATCTCCACTTTCTACTTTCACTTCGGTAAAGGATCTGAGTACGTCTCTCACCACTGATCTTATTCAGATGACGACGATGGCTTGCACAACACGCAGCGCATGCAATAAAGACACAGACCGAATGTTTAAAACTGAGTTTTTCGGCGTCATGTGGATTGTCGCGCTGATATCAAGCCGAGCCGCTTACGTAACGATACGAAATTATAAAGCAGCCACAAATACCCACGAGCGACATAGAAATCATTATTCCAAAGCCATAACGTCCCCATTAATGCTCATTAAAAGTGATTACTGCGAAGCGGGTTTAGTCAACAGCTGCTCACCCTGTTGATCCAGATTGCTGGTTTGTGAACGTGCGCGAGAAATGACACGCCAAATGTTCCAGACTGGAACGTGTTCAATTACACTGCAGATTCCTCGGCCTGACGCTGGTACAGCCCCACTGGTTGTACGTTAATACTTACTCTTTGCTGCTGCTTCCAGCTTGTCTGTGCACGACAAAACACCTTACACTAGTTCACGCTGCGCTCCACCAATAATATCTATCAATTAAAACGGCTAATGCCTTAATTTGATCCATCTAATGTAAATTATGCGGGTCTCCTCTCTCACCTCAGTGTTGGACATTATCTATCACTCACACATGACAGACCTGACATGTGGGTCAGCTGAGTACAGTGATAGTGTTTTCTCCTCATCTCAGTGGGTGGTTTTTGTCAGGATTCGAAAAGACATCTGTTGTGAAGTGCGGTAGCATTCCTGTTAGCCCTGAAACCATGATAATAACCCATGGCCTGTCAACGGGAGATCATCCACCAGGTGAGTGGAGATGGTTGGCGGACGAGGTGGGTGGTGGCTGTGCTCTGCAGCGCTGACATTTATTCACATTTGCACCTGAAACGGGAAAACAGGACGGGGACGAAGATGGAGAAAGGCGAACTACATCTCTGTTTTTTTTTTTTTCCGGTTTGAAACGCATTCATTAAGTGCACATTTCTCCCGTCATGTCAATAAAGCATTTCTGACCTCAGTCAAAATGTCAAAGGACCGGCAGAAAGGCATGTGAATATGAGTGATTTCTCAACCACAAGCTGAATAGAGTGCAGGAAATCACCTGAAGTTACACAAAATGGACGAGGAGGCAGGCAAGGCTGACAGGCTGATAGCAGCGCGGCATGGCAGGGGGGGAAAAAGTGAGGGTGACACGGGAGAGAGTAGAGGTCTGTGACAACAAGATAGAGTATGAAACATTTCTCCTCGAGTCAAGCATAAAACTTCAGCAAAGGCAGAGGTGGAGGCCGCGTCAAACATTTCAGCTGTAATGGGTTATAAAATGGGCTCAGTCGTAGCCATCTATGCCAAAGACCATTGTCCTCATCCACGGGGGAGGTGACAGAGAAGGAGTGGTCGCCTTTAGTCCCGCTGCGAGAAATGACCCAAGGCAGGTACAGACTCAAGCATGGAAATTACAGGGTTTAAGATACCTACGCCATTTACAGAGGCCCCAAAGGCACCCTTAATCTGTGTACAAGCAGCTCTCTTTATTATAGTTCATGGACATTGTTGAGTAACTGTATCTTCTGCTACCTTTTACTGTAAAATGCAACTTTTTAAAGCAAACATTCACCCAGCATATAAAAAACACATCGCGTTACAAATATTTCACAGCAAGCCAAAATGACTGTGGATAATCCACATGAACGCACAGTGGATTACACTGTAGTTTATTTCTGGTGTAGACAGTAGCTCTGCTCAGAAGAGGTCTGTGGATCATCCAGTGTTACGGGGACGTAATCTCTGTTCAAGAAAATACTTCACGTAGTTTTGAAATGTGCCGAGTGACACATAAGAAAATCATCTTCACGGTATCGGTGTGATGTCAGCAATCTCAGACACAGGTAACTCTGGTAAACCTGGTCAAAGCAAAACTATGTGAATGACTGGAAACCGGTAAGAGTGAATGAGAAAACATGTTTGTTTGTTTCGTCTTGAAATTAGGTTACAGTAGCGAGAAGAAATCGCACTTATATTCGCTTACAAATAAGTTGAATTCATAAGTAATCAGATGCGCCCTTACTCAGTGTGGATTCTCAGTCTTACTTGGCCTGGTATGACCAGTAGCTCATGGAGGCTAATAATAGCTATGTAGGATTGAACACAGTCAACGTAAAGACGTAATTAATCTTAAAAAGAGATAATTAGATGCAAATTCGTCCGGGTTGCCGAGACGTGTCGCGGAAACGGGTCAGCTCGTGTTGAAAACGTTTCAGCGTCACCGTTTTCTGACACTCATTTCATAAATGTACGGACGTGAGAGGGGAAGAGAGATGGAAAGATGTAAAAATAAGAGAAAGGAATAGAGCTTCAACTCTGCTTTCTGTCTGAAGACGCATTTACAGTACAACTCATTTAGTGGGACGCTGTAATGTGTCTACGGTGGCCTCTTTCTCGTTTCCTTCAGCTCACATGGGTACTTCATGTACAGGTACATCTTTTCGGTCACTTCCTTCTTCGCTACCTTTAAAAAAAACACACCAATCAATCTCTTTGCCACTGACAGTCAGTGAGCTGTTCTTCTTGTTCGTCCAACATACTTAAATCACTCGACCGTTATTTTCATGTCTGCGTTGGAGCCTGCTCATCATCCTGTCATTCTAAGAATGTCATATCATATCAGGTAGTCACCTACCAACAAGCCACATATGCTGTACGCCCACGCTCCAGAGCATCCACCCACATACTATGCCACACATAACCAAAGTTCCCGAGTACAGTCTTAGACCTCTGAAGAACTCATACGAGAAGTCCTGTTGTCATTTTGTGAATTACTCACACAGCATATGAGTAATTGATGTAGTAAAAGAGAAGGTTCAGATAGAGAGGCATTGCAGAGGAAGAGGAGGAGGGGGGGTGGAGGCGAGGAGAGCTGAATAGGAGGCGATGAATGAGATGACTGAAGGCGCAGGGCGAAACGGCGAATGGAGAAGTGCATTTTAAATTACATGGTGGATCATGTCAGCAGCCATAATTAGTAGCTTGGTCAGGTGTGATGAGTGGGGCAGGAAGTATGAAAAGAAGGACAACACCACAGAAACGAAGAGGTGTCTATGTGGAACAGAATCCACTTGACACACGGCAAGGCAATTCATAATAACTTCCCCGAAGTGGAGAAAGTGACTGAGGCGTGCATTGCAAACGTACGTTCGGATGGAAATAAGTTCAGAGACGTGCATGCGGGGTTGTTGTTCACGGCATGTCGCGTGTCAAGCGTGTGGATGACGAGTCAGAAAATTCTGACAATTCTTGAGCCGGCTGGCAGCCTGCCAAATCAAATGTTGCCTTTGGAGAAAAGAACAAGGGGAGAGCAGAGCAGGGTGAATGTCGGGCTACAGATAAACTTACAGCATGACACAAGTATAACACATTGTGGATCTCACCCCCACTGAGCAGTACAGAAGGACAGCTGGGCACAAGTCTCCTGAAAGGGAAAACACAGGATACAAATGTTCCTGTATGCAGCGTTCACAGTGTTCCTCTCATTTATTATTATTATTTTAAGTGCAGGCACAGTTTCAGTAGCTGAGAAACATGTTTTTAAATATATGAATGAATTCATGTGAATAAGAGTTGACAAAAAAAATAAAATAAAATAGAAAATACGAGGTGTGTTCAATCATCTATGTGTTTGGTGGGCAGTAATACAAGGTGTAAGATTTCATGTGTGTGTTCAAACAAATTACAACCAGAGCTGCAATGACTACTTTGTCATTTATCAAGCAAAAAAGGACAAAAATTGATATTCTCAGGTCATAAAATGAGAGAATGAACTGCTTTTCTTGGTCTGACGTTATAGTAAATTAAATATTTTGGGTATCAGACCGTTTATAACATCTCCTGTTACTCTAGAATAATGTTTTACTTCATCGACCAAAGAGAACAATGCTGCGACCAAAAGTTGTCGCCATTTATGCTCTACTTGATTTACAACAGACAAAGTTCTTCGTTACCTCCTCCTTATATGTTCCGCGATTACACACTTTATTGTTGTATTCCAAGTAAGACTGTGACGAAAAAAAGATCATATCAGTTTGGGTTAGTTTCACCCAATTCTGTCTCGTCCGCTCTCTGACGCTCAACATGAGGAAATATCTGTATCAGTGTGTCAGGCAGGCAACACTCATAGAGAGAGGGGAAATATTTCAGCGTGCAGCTGTTGCTGTGATGAACAGTAGGATATTGAATGTCTCCTTATTCAAGAAGTGTCACTTGACAAGCAGTATTTTAGTCTTTTTAAACTGACCAGCTGACCCTGACACGGGAAATGACAGGAAACACACATTTTTGGACTTTTTTTTTTTTTTTTTGGAAGGTGTCAAGATGAGGAAATGTTATTCCAGGAACTGTAATCATCTATGTGGTTTTACGGCGTGACAGCGTGGTGTGCTACATTTAACCCTGTACACAGGGCAAGCGCAGTCAGATATTTAAAGCTTAAACTGAATTGACATGAAATGCTCGCTCCGCACTGAACAAGCACCAGGATGACCTCATCTCCTCCGTGCTGCGTCCCTGACTTCCGAACACAGGACAGGTATGTCTAAAGATGAAGAAGGAGTGGGTGACTGTCAGAAAATGAAGATGTATTTGTCTGATCCGGACATAGCTGTGTGACAGCCAGAGTGCAACCCACCCCCCCTCCAACCACCCCTGGAGAAAGCCTCACACCCTGGGGCAAGAGAATGACACACACACACACACACAAACACTCTCCAAGGAGGAGTCATGGGGCAAAGGGGAGGAGGGGGAGGAGAGTGTCTCAAACACACACCTTCCTTCCTCCCATGCAAGAAGCAAGAGAGTCACACGCTGAACGAGTGTTCAGTCAGTACGCGCACTGTGTCAGTCATACACAGGTACACAGTACACTGGGGTTGGCTGAGATAGGAGAAGAGACAGAGAACAGCCACCGGTTGCTCACTTGACACTCAAGCTTTCAAGGAGGACACTGACAGTCTGCCCTATGTGTGGCTCCTCTCAAGGCTTCACAGTAAGTACGCAGCATCATTTTTAAAATCCTCCACTGAATAGAAGAGCTTGTTCTGACTGTCCTGAAACGCTCAGATAACGTCATACTATTTTTTTTTAATCAATTTAATCTTTGCATTGAAACGCCGCCCTGACAAATCTAATGTCAAAGTAAGGTAAAAGGTGCTTTCGAGAGTCAGCCCGTTATGTGTACACAGCTGTGTGCCTTTGACTCATGTCTTGATTTTTCAGAGTATATTTTATGCTGTGTCACTGGGTTTGATGGTTTCAGAGTGAGCTGTCGCACTTGTGACAGTCATTCCGTGTCAGCTGTGGTGACACACTTCAGAGGAAAATAGGGTGAAACAACGACCATCTCGCTGCACTTTTATTTGCATTCCCTCCCTGAGAATTAGTTGATATATTATGTTACTGCTTCCGCTATTCCGAATATATGTCATATAACTGTGTGGCTTTTAAAAAATATATATCTTAAAACTGTTGGTTTAATTGTTTATGATTTAAGTATTTTGTGTGAAACAGGTTTTCAGTTATAGGTTCAAGTTTTGAGTTGAGATTGGTCTCACTTCTGGTGCTTACATGAACGCCTAACAAATATTACCAACCACAGACCTTATCTATAGCTATCAGAGGCAACTGAGGCAAGCCTAGAAAAGGAAGTTCACAGGGGGGTATATCTCAGCATTGTCTTTTAATCACAAGTCTTCCTCTTTTTCACCATTTTATCTCAATCAGTCATGGCGCTCGGCTTTTGTCAGGGCTGAGGTACATGACAGCAATCTTTCTGAGAAGCGAGCGGCAGACATAGGAGGCAGACAGACAGAAAGAGAGTTTGAGCCTGGCCGAGAGCCAAGTCTTAGTCAGTTCAGAGGAAGTCTGGTCGATTCACTAGGAGCGCTGATTTCCTTGTGAAAGTGGTCTTGCTCTGGGACTGACGTGCACAGGAACCTCCCTTATAGCCCAGGGGTTGTGATTTGGAGAGTCACAGGATGTATGGGACAGTGGGGGCAATGGGGCAACAAGCACGAAGGTTCCACTTTGAAGTTTGTTTGTCCGGCAGTAGCGGCCGATGGGAAAGTTAGATATATCACCACTTCTCCTCCTTCTTAACATCCCCAACTTGCTGCTGGCACATTTCACACTCTGGAATCTAATTTTAGCTCCATTCAAAACTTGACTTCCTTTGGTACTTTAGCTGTTATTTGTATTGTCCTTGTTTTTTCCCCCTTAAGTTGTGACATGAAAAGGAAAAAGGTGTCTGCGGCCTTCCCTCGTAGCCAGAATCACAACGTGTTTCTTTCCTTTTTCTTCAGGCCTCCTCCTCTCGTTGCACCACAGCCATGTTAACCTCAGAAAGATCACTGCAAAGCTCTGGGATCATCACAGCAGCGATGCCCGGGACACAGGATGTAGACATGACATCATGGAGTGAGGCGGACTTTGAGGAGAAATGTACTTATATCGTGAAGGACCAACCTCTGGAGGAAGAGTCCGAAAACAGCAGCAGGACGCGAGCTGAGAGGTCTTTACCCAGAAACCTGGCGCTCAAACGGTGCCACAGCTCCTCGGAGGTAGGCAGCAAAGCAGAGCTTCCTTGTTTGCGTGTTATTCAAACGGTCTCTGGTTTTAAGGAGATGTTACCATGCGGGAAAACGATGCAAAAAATAAGTCCCTAATATATCTAAGAGGTATGTAAGCATGTACTATAGTTGTTTATGTTTTGTGTAACTGCCGAGCCTTTGCGTCACTCCAACATCCTTCCATCCACTCATCCATCCTCAAGCGGGAAGTACTTGACATGTTGTTGTCTAATTTCAGCCTTTCCTCTCTGCTCTTGTATGTGTTGAGGCAAAGACGGGGAAAGGCAAGCCCCTCGGCACTCAGCCTCAGGTCTCTATGATTAGTAGCTACCTTAGATTCCCAACCCTTTGTCCCAGCACACAATTACACCGTAAAACAGAGTACCAGCACCGGGACCCACCTTAAGAGTAACGCCATAAACAATCTTCTGGATGAAGTGCGGTTAAGAATAGTTTATGTTAAACTGGGTGAGGAAATCACAGGTAATGCATGATAAAGGATTAACCCAGCGGACTATTCATGAAAAGGAAACTTTAGGTTTGCGAGATTTGGGTTGAGTCTCTGTAGATGAATGATGGCAGTCAAGCAAGATCAGAGGAAGTAGCCTAGGCGTCTGCAGCAAAATACCTGCACTACCACTTTGACCTTCTAAAAAGGTCTGTCTAGAGTCTGGTTGACACCAAAGAGCAGGATACGTTACAGTAATCTGTGACACAAGGGCACCTCGAATGGAGCCGTCAGACAAAGCCAATCAAAGCAAGAGTAAAACTAGCTGGACAAAGTAAAGATAAACTCCTGTGGCTAAGCATGCAGCGGTTGATACAGCTACATACACACCACGTTAGTATTGCTCCAAGATGAAAGAGACTACATTACCATTGCTTTAGGGGATTTGAACACAGAGCTCAAGGTGCTGTTGACTGGTTGGGGTGTGCCTGTGACACCTTATACTCTCTTCCACACCCTGGAGGCTTGAGACAGAGGAGTGAGTTTCACACCTGGAGGTAGCCGAACAAGAGTAGTGGTGAAATTTTAATATGCTAGAGAAACTAAAGATAACTTGGGCTTTCGGGCTTATGAAATATTCAGCGTGTGAAGGAAGAGAAACATAGTGTCACAGCCTGGCGAAATTCTCAGGAAGGTTTGCGATGACTATATATATATAATAATAGCATCAAATTGTTTGAGATAATAATTCTCAGGGCTAATGTTCCAGCGAAGTTATCTGATCCTTTTTTATTTATTTAAGGGACAAGCAGTGGGTGGAATGTCAGATAAGACGGACAGTATTCCCAAGAATCTCATCCCTCTAATTATGTTTTTCAACTCGAGTGCATCCGGCTGCTTGCTCAAGCTTCCAATTTGTGAGCTACTCTGTTGTTTGATTTCGCGTCCTCCTTGCTGAACAGGTGCTTGGGGTGACCAGTAAGGAGATGATTCCTAAGGGGACACGTTTTGGCCCTCTTGTGGGAGAAAGCTACACCGATGAGACGCTACCGAAAGACGCAGACAGGAAGTACTTCTGGAGGGTAAGTGTGTGTCGTGAGTGTGCAAGTCTCTGGATTTCGTGTACTTGCATTTGAAATTCTGTTTTCAAAACCGTTCACATCCTGTATCTCCATCTGGGGGACGCTGCTATGGCTGTGGCCTGGCATGAGTTAGCATTTGTGGTCAACGCCTGACATCCTGTGAAAGTGTGACTCTGCCTGCCAGATGCTGGAGTATCTTTAAATGCCGCTACATCAGATGGGTTCAAATGTGCATGCACTGCCTGGCAGTTCTCTGCATGGCTGTCTGAGGTCACACACACAGCTGTTTGGTTTCAGTGACGCAGCGCTTCTCCTCTCTCTCCGCTTCTCTCGGCAGTGGTATCACTGCCAGTAAATACAACATACCATGTCCGCACTTCTCCAGTCTCACAAACTCTCACACTGACTAAGCAAGGAAGTGGCTTTGAGCCTGAGAACTGCTACGTTACAAATCAGTAGCATCAGGACATCTTCCATTACACAGAAGAAGCCTGTGTGTTCTATGGTTTACAGTCAGCAACCTTGAAATTATGCAAACCCAACCAAAACTTGCACCAGCCATAACACAGACAATCTGTTTCAGTCGTGACTCAAACGAAAGTACAGCTTCAAAGAGCAGATAGCATGAAGAACAAGTTAGCAGGCCTGAAGAGGGGAGAGGCAAGAGCGTTTAAATGAACTGAGGTTAGATAGCTTTCTAAAAGGTCAGCAGATGTGATCATTCCACCACTAAGCCAAAAGATGAGGGTATTCGTGGGCGAGATAGTATGCTCAATACTACTTTGCAGTCATTCAGTGAAATCTTTTATTCACTGTGTTGTAAGCCGCAATCATAAGCGCAGTATTTACCATAAAGGCACCGTGAAACCAGTGACATCATGGTTTCAGAATCAGAGCCTGTCTTGATGTCGATTAGTCATCGTGGACTGAATTGTGCCTTGTCCTGTTCTCGCACCGTCAGGTCTTCTTGGAGGGGCATTTGAACCACATCCTGGATGGTTTGAATGAGGAGCGGAGTAACTGGATGCGCTACGTCAACCCGGCATGCACCGTGGAGGAGCAGAACCTGGTTGCTTGCCAGAATGGTTTGGAAATCTACTTCTACACCATCAAACCACTTCAGCTGGGCCAGGAGCTTCTGGTGTGGTACTGCCCTGAATTTGCCCAGCGCTGTAACTACCCTCCTCTGGGCCAACTAGCTATTGACAGCATTGGTAAGTGCGTGAGCAGTACCGGAGTTAATTTAGAAAGGTGCAGGGACTGAGCTGAGAGAGAAACTATTCGTGCGGCCACGCTTTGAGACAAATCTGTCATGTACTGTCATTGTAAAGTAAAACTCCAAATCAAAGCACCGCCTGACTGACGCACTCTTTGTGTGGGTGTTTAAGAAGTTACTCAGACACACCCACAGCCCTTTTGTTAAAGCAGGACACAAAGCAGAAGAGTAGAGTCCTGAAAGCAGAGAGGGACTGTCTCCGGGTATAGTCATAGTACCTGAGTAAGGTGAGACCAATTTCAGGACTTTAGGCAATGTTTCAGTTTCCCTTTTTTTTTTCTCCCCCCCCCCAAGAAAAAAGCTCCACGTAGAAACACAGCTGGCAGCTCTCTCACACACACAAAGCATTTGGCTTTCATTCACAAACACAAAGAGTGCACATGCTAGCAGAGAGACCGCATGCAAACACCGAAATACTCATTTACACGCACGCTCACACACAAGAGGCTGCCAGAGGTGCTGACAGCATTCTGGCACGACTCCCCTTATTTATTTGCCTCTTTAAGGAGGAAGAGAGGTGGGAAGCGCTCCAGTGACTACTTGAACTTCCTGACAAGGCGACCCGCTGACAGATTGATATCTCACTGAGTGTTGGCCGTTTGTTTGTTGAGCGCTGGCCTCTCAGGAGAGGGGGGGGGGGGTAGGTGAGGGTTGCTCACTGGTTGTGTGGGTTGATGTTAATCGTGTCCAAGAGTAGGTGAAATGTACATGCATACTTCTGTATTTTGTCTTCCTCTGTTTTTCTGAGTCATTTAAACAGAATCTTCTTGTGATTTTCTAGATATAAAGTTGAAAGATTTACTCACAGATTAAATCTGGGTTTGATTGCAGACTAAACACGATCTTGATATCAAGTTTTCACTGGAAAAAAGATACTATCTACATGTCAGTTGATGTGCTGTCACTGGTATTTTGGTACTCCATCAAGCGTCTTTATTTATTTTTATTTATTTTTTAAACGTCACACCCTGCTGCTCATCGCGCTCCACTGGCTACCTGTTGCAGCCCGCATTGAATTCAAAGCGCTCACGCTCACCTACAAAGTTATCAAAGTTATCTAGTAGTACTGCACCTACCTACCTGAACGCCCTCGTACAGGCAAACTTTTTTCGTCTGTTGTTCCCCGTTGGTGGAACGCACTACCAGTTCCTACCAGAGCAGGGGCGTCCCTCTGTACCTGCATTTTTTTTCAGTTCTCTGTAAGTCGCTTTGGATAAAAGCGTCTGCTAAATGACTAAACGTAAATGTTTTAGCTGGGTAAAATCAGCACCGTGTCTCTTTCAGATTAAACATATTAGTGTATCCTGTGTATCTGGATATGGAAAATACTTACATCTGGCCAGCGCTCTAATGCAAGTAACATATTGTCCTCACCAACTCCGTGTTATCTGTGTCCTGATCAGACACCTATTGTTTCACATGCGGTGTCCACTTTCATAGAGAGCCAGGGCAAGTCTGGGAGACAGACCGCAGGTCTTCTAATCTTTAACCCATAAACTAACTGGTTGAACTAAAAGTAAAGATAAACGGTGTCATCAAGGAACTGTGCATGATCACATTAAAATCATGGGTGTATGTGTCACTTACGCTTACTGTACTGCATTTCTATATTCGCCTGACTCTGATGTCATTTCTGTTCATTTGTCTCACAGAGCAGAGTCAAGCTCAGGAGAAGACAAGAGGGAAGCTAGGACACAGCGTCTCTGAAATCTTAAAAGACGAACCTTCCAAGTCCCTGGCGACCTGCCCCAGGCGTTGGACAGTCCTTTGTCTCAGACCAACTTCTCAGCGGTTTTTCCCTTATGTCCACATGTTGTCTACCCGATGCAACCCCACTCAGAATCCATCCACGGCCACAGATATGCAGCTCTACCACCTCTGCCATCCTGTAACCCTCCAGCTGCAAAAAGGCCAGCTCTGAGCAGTCCCGTCCCCTCCAATTTGCACTTCACCTTTCAGCACAATCAAATCCCGGTTATAGCCAAACCTTACCAAGAGCCCTCGGTGCCTGATCGAGTTCATCCCGCTCTGAGGCATGCTCCCTATCTAATGCCTCACTACTCACTTGGCCTTAACAGCATTCTACCTCACTCCTACCCGTACTACAGTGATCGACTGAAGCCTAACCTAACACTCTCATCTCATTTACTGCCTTTTGATGGCTATGCACACTTCCTTCACCCTCTGGCCAATGCACACAAAGACTTGACACTTGCACTATCCAGCACAAAACAAGACCTCATTCTTTCACAGACCAGTGAAAACAAAGACAATAAGGACCTCGTATCAAAAAGGACAAACTACCTCAGGATCCCCTCAGATGACCTCAGAGATTTCAAACACTCTCCTCCCAGCAATGTCAACGCAGACCTCACTATACCTGCAACTTCCGGTGCCTCATCCATGGCCACATCGCTCCGCAAAGCACTGCCGTCTCTCGCACCTGGAGGTTGCTCACCACCAGTGGGCATGGCTGCTTTTTCGGACTGCCTCCCTTCCAAACCCACCTCCGCCACTCAGAGCAGTGCCGAGGATGCAATGGACCTCAGGAAGACCAAACGGGGTGGGCAGACTATCGGCTACAAGACCCTGTCTTACCCCCTCACAAGGCAGAATGGAAAGATCCGGTATGACTGCAACATTTGCGGGAAGGTTTTCGGTCAGCTGTCCAACCTCAAGGTTAGTTCCTCTCTTCCATCATATTAGTAAAGCAGGGTTTGGAAAACAGAGCAGCCACTTGCTTCATGCAGTGACTGTAAAATGACTTGCATAATATGTAAAGGAAGTGAGAATTAGAACTTACCAGCTACCACCGTTCGATCGAAATGTAAATACTACTCTGACATGCTGTCCTCAGGTCCATCTGCGAGTGCACAGTGGAGAGCGTCCCTTCAGGTGTCAGACCTGCAATAAAAACTTCACTCAGCTGGCCCACCTGCAGAAACACTACCTGGTTCACACAGGAGAGAAACCTCATGAATGCAAGGTATGGTTACAGTGGTTAAAGAAATGGTTACCACATAGTACCGCTCACACCTCTGTGCAAAATATGTAGTATGCAGTCAGCAGTTAGTTAGCCTAGCGAGAAACATGTGGAAACAGCTCACCCAGCTCGGTCCAAATAAAACCGATTAACATGGTTTATCTTGTTTGTTTGTGTAGTAACTCTGACTCCTTCTCTCTGTTTTGACACAGGTGTGCCACAAGCGATTCAGCAGCACTAGCAACCTGAAGACCCACCAGAGGCTACACTCAGGTGAGAGGCCTTACCAGTGCAAACTCTGCCCGGCACGCTTCACACAATTCGTCCACCTGAAGCTCCACAAACGCCTCCACACTGGAGAACGACCCCACAGGTGCCCTAGCTGCCCGTGTGCCTATCTCCACTACTGTAGCCTCCAGGTGCACCTTCAAGGCTTCTGCCCTCTCTCCCCCTCTGCCTCCCACAGACACTCACCGGAGGAGCTGCACCGAGTCAACTCAGAGATCGAGAGGTTTGACATAAGTGAAGCGGCGGAGCAGCTCGAGGCCATGGCCGCGGAGGCCGAGATGGACAAGGGGAATGTGATTGACATAATAAAGAAGATGGAGGCTCATACTTCTGGACACCAGGGTGGCGCCAGAGAGCAGACTGAGTTTAGCGTCTACAAAGCAAAGGAGTGTTCTGCCGTTCAGCGGCATCATGGCAGCCCTCTACCTCTGCATCCAACCAGCATCAAGCTGGAGTCAGGCTGTATATCAGAGCCCTAAAACAGCCTTGCTAATCCAGCCATATAATCCTTACAGGTCAACTCAGCAGCTGTCTGTTACTGCCCTATTTGAAGTAAAGCCTTATCTCAATCATGGATTGCCTAGCCTATACTTTACAGAGACTGTAGCGTGTGAAGAATCAAGTCTTTACCAGCATGGCCTGGGACCAATGACTAAGTTGATTTAATGTATACATCTTTGTTAATTTATTCTGTTGCTAATATTAATCTGAAATGTATAAAAAAAAAAGGAGAGATCTGTGACATTGTTTTGTATCTCTGGAACATCTTCATAGAATAACAACTAAACATGTGATTATGCGTACAATAAGTCTGCCTTCATTTGTGGTTTGAATGTGCGAGACTGTGAGTGTTCTTGTTTTTGTGTCCTACAGTCACTGCTGCATGTATGAGTGTGTATCGTAAGGTGCGATGACATGGGCGAAACCTCAGACGTGTGTGTTGTGTGTAACACACTTACCTTTTGTGTGTGTGTGTGTGCGTGTAATGCGCAGAGGCGGATTAGATGGTGACGTAGAGAAACATCCTGTTATGCGTCTTGGAATAATCATCATCAAAAAGTGTCAACAACAAACAAATTAATTTTATAGATGCGCTTCGACGGTTTAGTTTCAGTGTTAATCAGCTGACAGAAAATAAACCCACAACAGATTCAGACTCAGGCACAGGTGTTAGATTATTATTGGTAGCACTTCTTTGAACTGAAAGACAAGCTGACTGTAAAAATAATCAAACTGACATGAGCCATCACACACACACACACAAATATTACAATACACCGAGGAGGCCGGGCATGCTCTGTGACTTTCTGTGCAGTAGCGTTGTGTGATCCTCAGATTACAACTTAAAAAGGGTGTCAGGTGGCTCATTGTTCAAAGTGCCCACCAAATGATGGGACCTGCAACTTAGAGAGCATGCATCTTCAATGATGATGACACACTGCTGATTAGGACGCAGCCTGCCTACCAGCTGCTCTGGAGCTGACCACACAGACATAGAAGAATGGTCCAAGAGGGATCAATATAATATTGTTTGAATGATCCCACATATTGCTGATATGAATGACTCTTGAAAATAACTGACCTTGACCTGCATGTGAGGAAATCCAACCTGATCAATAAGCATCTATCAATAGGAGATAAGCATCACACCTCCCTTTAAACATTAGGGCGTGCATGATTAGTGGCCGGAGGAGGTTGGAGGGAGGTGAGCCGCGTACAGTAACAGTAGCGGAGCACGCTCGGTAAACCGATGCCCCTTTAAACCCGAGCAGTGACGTCATATATTTTTGACGGGGGGCAGGCAGCGGGAGAAGAAAGGAGCGGATGTACCCGGGGTGAAGGATGCCCAGGATAATGTCCCCGCCGCGGCGTTCGCTCTCTCACATATCCCTATCATGATAAACGCTGTCGGGGCGGTCGCCCGCAGGATGCCGTCGGACGGCCCGGCGGAGCGGATGCTGGATAGCGTGGTGCCAGGCGGTGCTGTTCGGCGCGTCGGCGCTGGTTATTGTGGCCGAACGGACCGCACGTAAGTGGGCTGTAGAATTCCCCTTTCGCGAGCGGGGTGTTAGTTTGCTGTTGTGAGTGAATGTGAAAACAAGGGGAGGTGTGATGTTTTATTTTTGTGTAGTATTTTTTTTTTTTTTAATGCTGGCTTTAATGAATGAAACACTGTTGCACAGCCATGATGCTTCGTGCTGGAGCTGGAGCTGGTGCCAGCAGCCAGCCCTGGTTCAGGTCAGATAACACAATTCAAATGGTGATGCTAGAGCTCAGTCGTTACTGCTGAATTGGCAAACCTAGCCTTTCAGTTACCATTGGTTAGCTCGGCTGGGTTGCCCAAACTGGGGCCCCCAGGATCTGGACCAGGGGTCATTCAGCTGGGTCACAAAATGATCGCATTTAAACCTCCACAGCAACAGACTGTCCTTGAAACATGCAGGGATCACCTTTTAGATTTCTCTTACACCCTCCTCGTGATTGAAATGGGCTACTCGTGTAATTGTAACTAAAATACTTAAATGATTGCACATCTGGAATCCACTGTAAACGGTGCGCCGCACACTCAGGTGTGATCATTCCCTGACTAAGCAGATCAATGGGGCAAGGGCAGGACACAAGAGATGACAAGGTGACTGGAAGTGTACAAAGTGTGACTTTGCCTTCAGCGGGAGATAAAAATACTGTGCTGCTGCATCGACTCCACGGCCTGTCACAGTAAAAAGGAAGCATTAGTTGGAATGATCAATATGGCGAGAGGTGCCTCGTCGTTGTTCTCACAGTGCAGGAAGTCTCGTTTAAGTAAAGGTAAAATAATTGCAGGCTGTGATGAAGCCAGGAGTCGGGCTGCGGTCTCCGCTTGGTGGAAGTTTGTATCATCTCATTAGAGCAACTTCCTCTGAAATTAAAGGACAGTTCACACAAGGTGCTCTTTAATTTCTCAAGGACTCTGCTGGCCTCTGCAGCTCTCGGCCCGATCCTCGCACAAACACACACACACGCTGGGTCTTATGCGCTGTTTCCTTTTTAAAAACTGTTGTGATGAATCAGATTGTGAATCCTTTACTAATGAAAACGCTCACAGCGTCTTACGTCTGCGTGCCTGTGTCTGCTCTCTGTGTGTCAGTGTTCTACTGTATAGGGTTTTACCTTTGGAATGAGGAGACGCAGTGGGCGGGCCTCACTCTCGGCCTCTTTATACCGGGGACAGCAGTTCAACTGCTGAGCATGAAATGGTACTACGATGACGGTGATGACAGGCGATGCTACCTGTCTGTCATACACATACTGCACTTGGGCATCTTCAAAAGGTAAGACCTGTGCGACGCCGGCTATCATCTGACGCGATATTGTATCATTTAGATATAGAAGGAGGAACACAGGAAGAATTCTATTAATATCAATCTGTCATTGAAGCCTTCACCGGGAGGTTACTGTGTATCACATCTCTGGTACCTGTCTCTGTCTCCCTCTCCTGCCAGGTTATGGGACTGCATAAAGGCTGTGCTGCGCAGGCAGGACTCGGTCGCTGAGCTGGGAGCTGCTGTCATGCAGCAGGCAGATGTTGCTGCTCTTTGGCTGCTGGAGGCCCTCGTCCTCACGCTGCCCCAGAGCCTGCTGCAGGCGTACGTCGTGGTGTCCACTGATGTGGGCATCATGTCTCCAGGTAAACGGATCGAATTGGCCTTGCTTGGTGCATGTAAATTATTCAAGGTAGCATCCCAATAAGAGACAATGTCTTTTTTTTTTTTTTTCATACTTCCTCAGTGGCCTATTGCTGCGGTCTGTGTTTGCTGTCTATTTCCTGGGCCCTGGTATTGTACAGCAGAGCCTGTTGCCTGATACGACCAGGCCACCTGGCGTTGCCTCCGGCGGCCCTGCTGTGCCAGCTGGTGTGGAGGGCGGGCATGTTGGCTGCAAGGGTGACTTGCCTCATGGTCTTTGCCAGGGTCTTTAACTGGTGGGTCTGTGGAGTGGCAGGTGAGCGATTTGTGGCTTTTTGTGTAGCTGACACTTGAGCGTGAAACCCCTTTTTTAAAGGAAGTGAAAGCGTGCAATAAAATAATATTGTGACTAACCCAAGAAGGGAGTCATATGTTCCTCGTGATTCATAATTTATACATAGAAAAACATGAGCTCATCCATTTACACTTAAGTACACTTGTGCACTAGTGTTGTAATTATCCTCAGTGTTGCAGCATGTCCTCTTAATCCACTTGTTTTCACCTTCTCCTCTGCATCAGTGTGGTACACTGCATATGGATCCCCTATTGCATTGTATCTCTTAGTCTATTTTTATGTTGGCCTCCAGGTTTCCACTGGCTCACGGCCTCCTTCTGGCTGGTATCACAGCAACCAGACATCTGCACGGGCCCCTGGTGTTGGCGTGCCTTTAACGGCATCCTGGGGCTTGTCCACATCTTCGTCTTCCTCAACGTCAAAGACGGACCGTCGCGCTTCCGCATGGCCAGTTTTTATGCAGTAAGGCCTTTTGGTGAAATCGAACGTTTCTCATCCTGTTTTTCTCTCGCTTGATTCCGGTGCTTGTTTTCAGCGTGCCGTTTTGTATTCCATGTAGAGCACTGCCTCATCGAGCTGCACACACACACACACAGATATATATATATATATACACACACACACACACACACACACACACACACACACACGGGCAGACAGTTTGCATTGTCATCCTCACCTCCGCGTCCTCGGCTTACAGTGACGTAAAGCTGTCTGCAGACAGACTGATGCTGTGACCTTCTCTCCTCCTTCAGTTCATGCTCATAGAGAACGCCACTCTGTTGCTGGCTGCCTCCGACTTCCTCAGCGAAGCATCATGGGACAGTATGACCCTTCCCGCCACTGTGCTGTGCAGCTTTCTCCTCGGTGAGTCACCCTCTCTATCTGCACTCCTTTTTGTATTGGAACAGATGTGTCTCTGCTGTTTTGATGTGAAAATGATAAATAGTTGGAGTATCTGAGTAATACAACCCACAATGATTCAAATGGCTTCAAAGGCATTCTAAGTGGGACTACTGAGCTCTCTGAATCACAGTGCTATCTATGCAAGTGCTACTACTACTAATAGCACAAACATAACCGCAAATTTAACAACTTGACAAAGATCTGACATGCAAGATATTCATATGCAGGATTATTGTGCTTTCTATCTTTTTTTGATATAATTGAAGGTGACAGCAAATAAACAGTGAGGTATAGGATGCCGTAGGACAGGATCAGAGACATCAGAGAATAACATAGAAGGAAAAAACAAGTGAGAAGGTCAAATGCAGGTCTGTGTCGTTACTGCCTTGAGTTTAATTCAGGCAAAACCAGGGTGGATGCAGTGTTCATTTTGGACTATATCTATATGTATTCCTTTAAAATAGCCTGTGTTTGACTATGGTAACTTTCAAAAGAGGAATTAATTTTCTGTCCATGTTTCCCAGGTGCTACCTCTCTTGTCATATACTACCGATTCCTTCACCCCAAGTCAACAGAGATCTCCCAGGGTACGAACCATAACCACGTGGCCAGCACGTGTATAGAACGAGGCGAATCCTCCTTCTCCTTCGGGGACAAAAGCCTGCCAGCTCCCTCCATGCAAAACCACGGCAGCTTCTCTCTCTCAGGTGTGGCCGGTTCCCTGCTGGAGCACCCCGGGACCTGCGGCGTCCGAGCTAACAGCTCCTGCCCTTGCTACCACCACCACTGGCTCCTCATCCGGCTGGCTCTGAAAACGGGAGACCTCAGTAAGATCAACAGAGCTTATGGGGCAGGTGGAGCAGCAGCAATACTGGACATGGAGGAGTACAACCAAGGGTTTAAGAGCAACGAGGGTATGACGATCACAGCACCTGGCAGCTGCGAGGCCATCTCCACCTCGGAGTCTCAGGGGAAAGGCCTGGCACCCCTCTCGGACTGCAAGGACGAGTTCCAAAGTGTGAGCGAGCCCACGTCGACCGAACAGCCCGAAGAGGAGGAGGAGGACAGTCTGGATATGGAGAGCCCGCTGGAGACACCCACATCAGATTTCAAACGTAGTTCACCCGAGGGCAAATCTGTGTTTGGAGACAGCCCGGAGCCGTATTTCTGCCCTACAGAGTCAAGTTCAACCTTATATTTCAGCGCAGATCCCCAGTCTCCCAGCAGTGCCAGTAACCCCCGTTTGGACCGGGACACTGGGGTTCTGGAACACGGGGTGCGCCTTAGCTCAATCCCCAGCGATCCAGCTCTTCACAGAGATATACGTGGGATCATGGGCCGGGTTGGACCACGCTGTACTTCCACTCCTAAATTGGACTCCGGAGTGATGGACTCCCCCTCTAATATCCCCCATCTCACAGGTCCCAGAAGGCAGCTTATAATGTCCCGAAGAGACGAGGAAGAAACCTTCTAGCTTTCTCACGACAGAATCAGGGAAAGAGCAACAACAGCAACTTAAGCTTTTTCATCTACTCAGTGCTGTAGGATGAGAAGGCTGGCGGAAATTTCACCTCTATATGTCTGTATACAGTATCTAACACACTGTGGGGCCTAGTATATGCAACAGTTTTGGTATAAAGCTAAGCTAGCCCGTGCTCATAAGCTATTTTCTAAAAGCCTCGCTTCGCCCAAATGCTCGACACACAGAGGTGAAACCTTCAGCAGTGTTTTCATGGCACACAAAGAGGCTAATCACAGAGCCACAAAGTTAGCGTGTGGGGTCAGACACAGATTCTACCTGACCCCCAATTAACTAAAGCCTCAAGAATCATACTGTGCAACACTAAATATCGATTCTGTAATTACATATTAAAGACGTAGCCAGGAGTTATATCAGCACATCATAAGAAATATGCAGCTGTTTCATTATCTCGGGCAAATGATGATCTCTATATTATATACTAACACTGCTGTTATTCATGTTATTAATTGCCAGCAGTGATGAGAATAGCAGGGGGAAGTGGGGGGGAGGGTGGCGACCTCTGAGTCTTCACCCTCTCAGCGTAAGCCGGAGCTTTGTTGGCTTCTTAAAAAGCACAAATATCTTCTGTAACATATGTGTGTTGCTGTGATTTATTTATTTATTTACTTTTTGTTATTGTTCCCATAAAGAAGAAGAAGAAAAAAAAAACCCAGATCCCCTCCGACAATAACACACTGTATCTTTTGTATAATCACGTCGACCGGCGTTGCTTTGAGCAGGGCTGGTGTATCAACCTGGCAAAACTGTGTTTGACGTTTTAACTTCATTTACATGTTGACCATGTAATTGCTAAAAAAAATTTGAATTTGGGGCGAGAGCGGGGAGGGGATCACGTCTCAGGCACTGACTTTAAAACCGTCTATTGTGTAACAAAATGAAAAGATGCTTACGGGGTACTTGTAGTGACTTTTTTATGTGCTCTTGAGTGATATTTCTAGGGGGACAAATGCATTTTTTTTTTGCTCTTTAATGACTCTTGTGTAAAATGGATGAAATCCACTTGCAGATCAGTGAGATGATGCTGGGTTTTCTGCCCAGGTGACTGCCTACAGGAAATTCTGTGAACTGTGAAGTGCAAAGGCCACTGGTGGCTTTTAAATAAGCAATAAATAGCCTACACATTGGGTTGACTGGAGTGCTGGAGAGTTTGTAATGGTTTGATTCACGTGTGCGTGTGAGGATTTGATGCCTCGGATTGTGTTAAATGCTCCTTTTTTTTTTTTGTTACGTCAGACTGAGCGCATTGTGCGAAACGGCCTCAAAGGAGGTATTTACGACGCTCGCCCTTTAAGACGTGGCGCATGCGCAGGCGGGCGAGAAAGTTAACTCCTGAACTTCGTAGTCAGAAATTTTTTTCTGATTTATAAAATAGCAGGGAAAACAGCATTGAGTTGACATGGCATTTCGCCGAAGAAACAAGAGTTACCCTTTCTTCAGCCAGGAGTTCTTAATTCAAAACCACGCAGACATCGTGTTCAGTTTGGTGATTTTCATTCTGATTGGATTGATGTTTGAGGTGAGATGAACTCTTTTTTTTTCCTCCTCTTTCTCCCCTCAGCTGTTTTTAAGATGGCAAAAACCTGCCGCTGCTGCACATACAGAGATGTAACTCAATATCCAGTCGGTCGACAATGATCTTTTAGCTTTGCAAAAAGAAAGAAAAAAAAAAAGACAAAGAAAAGTAAATGTTTGCAGCTCTGACACATTTTCAGCCTTCGGTCGGTGTGATGAGTTTGGCGGATATGGTGGCTGCTTGTTGCAGTTTTTTAAACAAGTTTTTGCTCAACTGTGTTCGCAGTTTAAGGTAACGCATATGATTATTAAACCGAGGCGAGGAGTTGGAGCTGAACATAGCAGGCTGTCGGACTGCAGCTTTACAGCTTTGTTTTATTGCCAGTGTGACTTTAGGTGTAAAGTTTTCGGTGTCCCTTGCTCTGCATACTTTAATTCCTAAAGGAGCGACTTAAACCGGAATGTGTTTGAACACGTTGGCGGCTACTCAAAATAAAAAACAACGTAACGTTGCACCACAGCGACTTATTTGTTTGCTTAAATCCACATTTTTTTTACCCTCTTGACTCGGTCTTGATCCAGTTTGCGGTCCGCTTCAACGTTTTGGGTCCAAAAATTTGCCACGGTTATCGCGGAGAACCCGGCTAACACAGGAAGTGGAGCGTTTTCGGCTTTCAAATTAAAAGCGTCGCTATGGTTTTACGACGCGTTCTACCGCGCCTCCGACGGCCGGGTGCTTTTATTTTGAAAACGCGCCCGGAAGCGGTGTTGCTTTCCGCCGCTAGCTTGACGGTGGTAGTTAACTGCCACGTCTCAATCTTTGACCCACTGCTTGCTGGCTGCTGTAGGCTCATCTGATCGAAACATTTCTCTAACCTGAGGACATTTCACGCACTGACATGCGGTGGCAGAGTTAACCAGATGTCTCATTAAGCAAACAGCCCGATCTCCGTCCTCATAAACGGGCTCCCCAAGCCAGCGGCTGGAGCTTTTAGTAAAGTTTCAATCCGGAACCTGCTTGTGATCACACAGCTGGCCGAGTGAAAAAACAGCAGGGGATTTCCTTCATATTTCTAGTTTCGGCAAAAAAAAGGGGAACCGAGCTATATGCTGGTTGTGAATTTGACATTTTGGCGTTGACGCGGCCTCGGTGCGCAAGGAATGAATGGTGACTTGATGCACTGGTGTCCAAAGTATGGCCAGGGGACCAACTGGGTCCCTTGAGGGGTCTCAGTGAGGATGACTCTACGTGCGTGAAGTTGAGACAAAATGTGGACAAGATCCCACCACGCACTTCTGATACATGCAGTGTTAAAATCAGGTTTTTTATAAGCGAGATTATCAAGAAAAATGTGACAATAGTTTTTAGGTTTCAGGTTCTTTTCTGCCTTTTCTCTTTTATTACAATGTTTTATGTTGAATATCTTGTTGGTCAGACAAAGCAAGCAGTCAAAAACTGAAGGATTAATCCGTTAATTCAAATCTGCTGCAGCCGTAAATCTGTATTATTGCGAGATACTGGATGATTCGACATCAGACCTCTTCTGAAAATCACTGTTTGACTGAACTGGACACAGTAAAACATATAATATATAATTAAAAAAAAAACATTTGGGAAGCACCAATCTGATTTATGCCTCTGTGTTACTGTGCATTCTTGATATAAACTGACGGGAAGCTCTATTAGGTCAATACAAGCCTTGTCATGCCAGACAGATTTTCCAGCAGCTCTGCTTAAGGAATTTAGCTCCCAGCAGGCGGTTACGATACCTCAGGGTAGGACTGACTGACAGTATTATAAACAACACTATATGTTCTGAAAAGAGAGGATCCTCGCTCACTCTCTGTCCACCTACACACACACACACACCTGTCACAAACCTCTGGAGGCTGCGTTCAGACACTGAAAATGTGTTGCTGATTAACATCTTGTCTAATTTCCAGGCGACAGCCAAGACGGCCATACTGTTCATTCAGCCTCAGTACAATGTCACCACGCTATCACCAGGTATGCCGGCGCAGTTGAGGAATTTCTAATTAAGCACTCATTTGAATTTGCACGTGTGTGTTCTAACCGAAGTGTACGCAGTTTCACTTCTGCTGCTGCTCCTCCTGCACATTTCATCTTTATATCACTGCCATTAAACTGTGACCTCAGTGCACCCGGATGTTTAACGCACCTCCTGATTGCAAACATGCTGTGTGTGTGTGTGTGTGTGTTTGACCCCTCCTGTGTGTGCTTAGAGGGAGAGGTGACGTTTTACCATTACGGATGGAAGGACTGTGCCACCATCCTCTTCTATTTCTTCATCGCCATCATCCTTCATGCGGTGGTGCAGGAGTATCTTCTGGATGTAAGTAACTGGGGCACAATGCATAAATCACGTCCCCCTGCTCTGCACTTTAACTGTTATTTTGTACTGTTTATTTTAATCAGACGTTAAAAGGCAAGAGAGGGCAGCAAATATTGCAAACGGCTCCCCGGTCACCCAAAAGAGGCAGCGCAGCAACACATTATCAGACTTTCCAAGTAATTTGGTATAATTGGAGGGAATTTCCTTGAAAGAGCTGCACGATTTAAACCCAAGTAAACATGCAATAATTCATTTTAAATCGGAAAGGTCTTTTTTTTTTTTCTACTTATTTGTTGAATTGTTCACCCATTTCTCATTTCTGCGTGATCAGCCGACTTATTGCGGTCTGACTGAAAGATTTCAATCAGCTAATTTGAAAGAAATAATTGCAAGTGAACAAATTCAACACCGTCTCCATTTTCAGTATTGTTTGTACCAATTTAAATGTTTGATTCCAATTAACTTTCGGGGAATTGTTAGGAAGTTATTCACAGATTATGGGCCCATAAAAGTCTTTGCAAAATTAGTTGACATTTAGGAATATATTCTATGAAGATGTTTACTTCAGCGGTTTGCATCCACTAAAACAGACATTTTAACCTGAACGGTTTGAAACACGCCACACCAAAAACCAAAAAAAAAAAAAAAGCATGCTGAGTGTTTGTCAGACTGACAGCAGGCTCCAGTTGTCTTAGGACAGAGATAGAGATAGCTATGGAGACAGGGAGAGAGCGCAGCATTTAATCCACCTGAAAGTATGAGCCCTTGTGTCATTGTTTAGAAATAGGCCAGCGTGGAGGAATGACGTTTTATTATAGCACCATCACCACGCTTTCCAGAGTGTCTTGAAAGGAATACTTCTTCAGAGGAGGGTTTTCGGGCAGCAGCCATAAATAGTATCTCCTGTCTTTTCCCGTCCTAGTTATTTGTATAACCGTGACACTTCCTTGTGCATGACAATGACAGTCAACATGCCACCCATTTTGACTGCATTCACATGATCTGTTGTATTGTTCACGTTGCAGAAAGTGAACCGGCGTCTCCACCTCTCCAAGAGCAAGAATACCAAGTTTAATGAGTCGGGTCAACTGTGTGTGTTTCACTTGGTGTCGAGTGTGTGGAGTTTTTACATCCTCATAACAGTGAGTGATATTTTTAAATCCTGCAGTACTCAGTAACGGCTTCCTTCTTCAGGAAATCACACATGTATTCTTAGAAATCTTTTTTTTTTTTAAAAACACAGTTTAAAGTTCTTTTCTCTGATTTCCTCACACAGGAGGGATATCTCCTGCATCCCAGCAGCCTTTGGGAGAACTATCCCCATGTACACCTCAGGTACGACTGCGGTGTAACACTCTGGCTGCTCTGTCACTGATATGCTTACATGGCTACAAGAACCTATATTATGTTACAGGTTTCATTCAGTAAAAGAGAGACCTGATTAACAATCGGTATATACGTTTGTTTTGGTTTTTTTTAAAGCTCAAAAATTCCCCCAAAAGCCCAAGCTGACATCCGGATAGCTCGTGTTTTCCAACCAATAATCCAAAAACCATCAGGCCGAAAGCGGTGGATTTTTAGCCTTTTTGTTTTTAGCTCTGCCATTTTCCACACTTTGAAACGCGACTGCATTTTACGAAGTGTTGACAGTTACTTGAGTCACTTTAGAGCACGGTTAGATGGTTTGTTGCTTTTTATGTCAAAGTGCTGAGACACATCTGAAGCACTAAAATACGGGTGTCTGCAGCTGGTGTTCAGCTCAAAATGACTAATTTCCTTTTCAGAGAATTTAAGTTTTAGTTGACATATTTTGCCCGTGGGCTCCAGTTTAAACCATCTGCCCTACCCTTAGGTTAGCATTGTTACACTTTGATTTAATACAACTGGAGTAAGAATTTGCACATATACGCGCTTAATATCAAGAGATTTTAATGCTATTGAAACTAGATTTTGACATGAACACCTCCATTTAAAAATGCAGGACCCTTACCACCTCAGATAATATTGTATTTTTGTGGTGTATACTTCAGAACAAGTATGAAATGGATCGAAACACTACAAAAAACGTCCACTCAGCTCGGGCACCCACTTGTTTGCTTTGGTCGGCTGGTTGGTTGGTAATCTAGCTTTAAGTCTAGCGTCTCTATTTTGTAACCTTACACACAGATCTGAAACCTCGACATGCCGCCTAACCAGCTGTGTTAACATACTTTTGGACTATAACATTTATAGTCTGACTGTGCTCCAGTTTGTGCAGCCACCTGTTTGCAGAAACATCCGTGTAATGGTTTCCTCTCCCAGGTGATTAAAAATAACATGTTAAGTCAAACACGGCGGTACTTTGCTGGTTTTCTTGGCCGCGTCTGCCCTTAACCGAATGTCTTCGAGGTTTATTTTTTCTAACGGCTGCACAGTCAAACAAATCAAAGCAGGAATGCATCACTGTGGCAGCAGTACATAGCTCTCACCCTCCCGCTCTCGTACTTTCCCTCCGTCTCTCTGTATTTTCTGATCCAGGTTTCAGGTGAAGTTTTTCTACCTCACTCAGCTGGCCTACTGGCTCCATGCCTTGCCGGAGCTCTACTTCCAGAAAGTACGCAAGGTCAGTAAGAAGGCCCTGGGAACTAGAGGAGTACTGAAGCGTGACTAGATAAGCTTCGTGTGTGTCAGCTCGTATTCGTTCTGCACGTATGTGCATCAGACAAACGATGAGAAAGAACTCCTGGAGCTGAAAATATACTTTTCTAAATAAAACTCTGCTTGTTTTTCAGGAGGAGATTTCTCGTCAGCTCCAGTACATCTGCCTGTATCTGCTGCACATCTCTGCGGCCTATTTGCTAAAGTAAGCACCCGGTGGAAGGACCTTTTTTTTTTTTTTCTGAAAAGCTGCACATTCAAAGGCTTGTCAAGGAAACGAAACTCTCCTGAAGTTGCAGCGTGGAGCTTTTGTCTCCCCCTTATGGCAGCGAGAGCAAATACACAAACACCGCTGACGTGTATCTATGACGTGCACCTACAGTTTCCACCATAGGCTTCACCATGCTATAGCATCACGACTGGTATGCCAGCACAGGAATGTGGCTGTTGCTAGACTGGAAGCACAGAGAGGTTTACCTGGTGCTGATGGGCTTAATCAGCATTGTGTGAACTTGTTGAAAAGGGCTTGAATGTAACAATGTTCATGTGAAATTCCCACGCTAAAGGTTTAAGCTTTATTTCTCCATAGCAGCATATTTCAGAGTACTGCTCCGCTTTACCACTATTGATATGTTCTATAAAATACTTTTTATGCTTAGATGTCGTCAGTGACAATCTAGAAATGTATGTATTATTTCTTTTGTCGCCTAATCCATCGCCTGCCTCTCTCTTTTTTTCTTGTGTAGTATGAGTCGTGTGGGCCTGGTGCTACTCTTCCTGCAGTATGTGTCAGAACTGGGCTTCCACATCGCCAGACTCTTTTACTTCACTGATGAGAACCATCAGAAAATGTGAGTAACCTCACTGGGTTTAATTGTTCTAAAGATTTTTTTTTGTCATCGCCTTTTCTGCATGAGGACACATTTTCTCCGTATGTGGTGTTTCAGGTTCGACATGTGGGCGGTCAGCTTTGTGTTTACACGGATGGTCACTCTGACCCTGATGTTCCTGGCTGTTGGCTTCGGTTTGGGTCGTGCAGAGAACCAGGGCCTGGACTTGGAGATGGGCAACTTCAACACTGTACTGATAAGGTAATGGCCAATTGTCCCACATTCGGTGTGTAGTGATTTATTTTGCGGCACTGCTTTTATCGCTGTGTAATCAAAACACACATAACAACCCGTATAAAGATGTTGACTTTGACTATTGTTTTATTGTTTTACAGCATGAAGTAGGCAGAGAATGCCACTGATTTTCAGAAAATGAAATTTTAAGGTTAAAAAAAACATCTCTTTAGACTTTATGGCTTATTGTTCTTATCCACCCCACACATCTAAGGACAAAGGTGACAGAAATATCACATACTTTAAACACAGGTTGCAAATGGGCCAACCAAACTGAACAACACATTGCTAGAAAGCGATGTCAGGTCCATTTTTCTCAACCGCACAGTTTCTCGCTAATCTTCTTACCTTCGTGCCCCCTCAGGATGACTGTTCTGCTGCTGGTATGTTTGACCCAATCTTGGCTCCTCTGGAAGTTTATCCGCTTCCAGCTGAGGCGCTGGAGGGAGTTCAGACACGAACAGGCTGTTCGCAAGAAGGCTGCCACAAAACAAGCCCTACGGCCAGCAAAGCGAGACTCACGTGAGTGTAAATATCCCTGACTTGATTTTTTTTTTCTCTCCAATCTCCTTTACATCCTTTACTCATTTCCTGCTTTCTTTTTTCTTTTATGATTTGTCTCGATCACGATGAATGTCTGATAGGTGTCTGTCCTCTCTCTCCTGCTAGTTGGTCACCATGAAAATGGAGTTCTTAAAGCCGAGAACGGAGCCTCTCCTCGGACCAAAAAACTCAAATCCCCCTAAGACGGCGCACTGACTGGCCTGAACAGTCGCCTTAGCTTTGGCTAAGGTCTCTCATCAGCACAGCAGGAAAACTGGCGGCCGCTGGCCACCAAGCCTCTTGTTGAGTGTGTCCTGAGATGTTACAGGGACTCAGTCACTACAGACTTAGGCTTGAATGCTGGAAAATGAAATCCAAGGAAATCCCTCGAGCCCAACAGACATTTACTCCTCTCATCATATCAGTATTTTTTATACACCCACGCAGCCTGCTATCCCACCCTAAAGGAGCACCATTGTATGCAGAACGATTTGAAATGTAAAGTGTACGCAGTGTGCGGCGCGCGTCACCGTGCGTGTCGGTGTTTGAATGTGTCGATGCATATCCTCATACATAAAGTACTGTACTGGTCGTGTTGTGACGTCGCAGCTGTTTTCTCAGCTCTTCTCATTGAGCCGGCTTTGCTTGTTTTCTTCTCTGGTCCATTGGAGCAGAAAAACGTTACTGATGATTACGACCTTACTGTATGCTGGCCTTTAACATTAACCCTTCACCAGCGTCAGTGAAGGGATTTTTGGCCAACCAATGGGCCCCTCCCTACGATTTATGTCTGTTTTAAATCCTACATTCGTCACTGGTCACTTAACAGATAAGCATCAAGTATGTATGTTGGATATTACCGCATGCCATTCCATGTTTTTTTTTGTTTTGGTTTTTTTTTCTTTAATTTTTTTTGTTAATTACTTTATTAAATAATGCAATTTTCTGAAATAACAGTGCGAGCTGTGACTAAAGGTTTCATTTCATACACTTGACACGTCTGTCAACGCGTGCATGCAGGATTGCATAGATCATTCCTACATTTCTTAGCGTGGCAAACAGCGGTGTGTTTTGGTTGTTCTGCATCGGTTGACGCAGATGGAGTCGTCCGAGCGCGTCGCCTCTCAATGATTTGTTTTTATGTGGCTGATGGGGACGTCATTTTAGAGATAAAATGTCCTCGCTTGGCTGCTCGTCTCTAACAGGACCTTTTTGAAGTAGCCAATCCGATTCCTGCAAACGTTCGGTACATGCCTGAAATAAGAAGGGTGTTTTTCGGTCACCAGGGCTAAACAGAAGCTGTCACACTCAGTCAAACAGATCAGTTTTACTGCAGCAGGTTCAGCGTTTATTCGTTATATACACTCTGCATCCTCTTGCGATAGTGAACGCTCCAATCCAGCCTTCCCTGACATCATGGAGATGGCTCTGCCACATCATCACCTGATAAAGAATGGGGGGGGGGGAAAGAAGGGTATAAATTGTTGTCTATGTGTAAGACTAAAAAACATCTACTGGATGACAGATAATTCGGGACAATCGTGTTTTACTTATTGGCTAAGTGAGTTGATCTTTTTTTTTTTACCATTTTGGTCAGCTGGCTGGTTGTTTGTGGTTCCTACGCCCAGCTTCTGACGCAAAGACTCGAGTGTCTGAGAAGGGATCTGGCTTGAGATGGACTCGAGGTATTTCAGCACATAGCGGTCAGCATCGGTCAACACAAACCGGTGGCTGAAAACTAAAAAAAACAGATCAGAAAGGGAAGAGAAAGATGCCACGAGCCGAACTTTTAGGTTTCATGATGTGTTAATCCCCTACTGAAAAATTAACTCACAGCTTAATGTATCTAGAAATACATGTATGGTACTGTAGCAAAATGAGCCTGTACACTGCAGTTTTTTTTCTTGGAGAAAAGGTGTCATGAATATTCCCTTAGGAATCCAAGATATAATGACATCAAAACAAACTTTTAAATGGAGATTGTTACCCTCCACCGTGGCTCCAATAGCAAAGTCTGCAGGTGAGTAGAACTCAGGATTGTCCTGTAAGGAGCCCGGCTTCGGGATCCGCGTCTTTTCCAGGAACTTGCCACCGATGATGCCGGAGTTGCGAGAGGACTTTTCATAAATACTCATCATGTCATTGGACAGGTAGTAGGACAGAATGAAACGTCTGCTCTCATCTTTGGGATCCTGGGAGTCCTGGAAGGTCAGTAACGCGGGACAGCTTAAGCAAGGACAGAAATTATCTGTTTTGTTGTCTGTGGCTGTGATTTTTTTACCTGGATCCAGGGTTAGGCCCACGGTTAGAACGCAGAATGACCAACAAGGTTTATCTTTAGTAATGACTTGGACTGTTGCAGTTTGGTGACTTGTAACTATATATAACCAACCATTAGTCATACAGAAGCGGCACAAACACGTTCGCACGCGTGTTTACTCACCAGCCGTGCACTGTAGCGCAGGACTTGGTCATTTTCCAGCATCTTCATCACGTTCTTTTTGGGAGGCTCGGGAATTAAATACAGACAGTTCTGGAGAGAGTCTTCAAGTGAACCAAAGCCGTTGTAGGGAGGAGGTTCCTGTAAACGGAGTCAAAAGAGATCATAGCATAAAGTCACATGACCTCAGGCAATATAGAAGAGTGTTAGTTTTGTAGAGAACAACAAAAAAACAGATGAAAAATCCATCTCAGTTTCTCACCTTCTTCGCATCTTGAAGCGTGTCGGTCTTCTCTGAGACGTCTAAGGGTTTTATCTCCATGTCGGGGTGGTTCTTCTGGTAATACTCTTTAGTGAAGCCATCGCAGTCGTACAGCAGGAAGCGACGGCCCAGCATCTTCATCGTTTGACCCACCTGGAAGTCTTTGGGGGAGTGGTACTCATCCACTTCCTTTTTGGAAACCTCCAGCACGCAGCTGGGAAACATCTCTGGAAAGAAACAAGAAGAGTGCTGTCGTGTAGCGGTTTGTTTAATGTCATAGTAGTCTATTATTAATCTCTTTCAGGATGTCTGATGTCACAGACGGTGTTGCATCTCACCAGACTTGATTTTCTTGGGCAGCTTCTGCCTGCGCAGCACGACAGGGAAAGGATCTCGCCCACTGTTGAGTTTATGGACCTCTCTGATCTCCACCGTGTCATCCACGAGGAAGTACTGGATGGTAACAGGCCTGGTCTCCATGAACACACCGTCAGCGTCGTCCCACAGGGCAAAGAAACGCAGCACCTGACCGAGAAAAGGTTAAAGGCCTGAAACTAGAATTGGTATGCCAATAATGGCATCATTGACAATGACATCACAACATCACAATTCTCTGAGGGAATTTTCTTTACCATACGATCCATGGTGAGAAACCGGCGCCTGGTGTCCAAATCGGAGGGTGTCGTGTAGGTCGGCGGAGGGTTTTTGTGACATTTGCTGTAAGGATCCACGGGCATGGGCTCAGGCTCATTCAGAACAATGCCCTCGCTTTCCAAGAATTCCTATAAGATGCGAGAGACACAGAGAGAGTACATTTACGATAGCAGATCCATATTTTTGTGTCAAACACAGAAAGAAAAATCATAAAGACACATCCAGGATTCACACGGGTGAGTGTTGTACCTTGGTAAAAGTGTCACACTGCGTGATGTGGTACTTGACCCCGTACACCTCCAGGTCCATGCCAAGGTTGAGGTCTTTCCACTGGTAATGATCTCCGCGTTCATTCTTGGGCAGACGCTGGCGCTTGAGCCGTTTCCCCTGCGGTATCCCGGAGTTCTCCACCGTGGGCTCAATGAGGCACATGCTGTCATCCTCAAGGTAGTAGTAAATGACCACGGGGCGGACGCGGTAGTCTTCCTCAGGGGAGTAGAGGACATTTTCCTCAAAGTATGCATAGAAGCGTAGCACCTACAAGACAAGAAGGTGGTGAAGGAGAGGCATAGAAGGAGCAGCAAGCCTCTTCAAGCACTAATCTCACACTTCAAGGCATTATCGTACCTTCTTGTCAAGGGCCACATGAGCTGGGATGAAGTCCTCGACGAGGCTCTGGTCATAGGAGCCATAAGTAATGTCCGGGGTCTCAAAGGAGAGCTCATTGATCTCCTGCTGGATCAGCTGCTCTGATAAAAGAGGATCCTGTCCGATACCCGCAGTGGGACGACGGGGCAGGGCGTAGCCATTCTTATAGCTCAACGTCTGGGGACGGTGGAAGGATGATTTCTGTGGAGAAAGATGATTCAGTTAGCTGGTGGACCACAACAGAAGTACAGATTCAAGGGTATTAAGTGGATGAAGTATTTGTACTACACATTATAGAACACAACAGTGTGCTGCAGACAGCTGTGTGAGATACAGAGGTGGACAGAATAATAGGAACAACTGCTATACAATAGAAACCTCTCACATATTTTAATGAGGATGAATTTGTTCAAGCTATTAAAGTTCCACTTTAAAAAGCTTTTGGCTATTCAAACCTTACGTTATTTACTTCACAAAGCTAGTATAGTCGGTTAACTTTCAACTTCAGCCGTCGTTACATTCTTACCGTTACATCCCGGAAAGTGTATCCTGGTAAAAATGGCAGTCCGTGGCTATTCCAGTTCCAAGACATTGCTGATTTTTCTTCTTCTTTAAACACTCCGCACCTCTGCAAGACGCTGAACTGTTTTATTTCCGCAATTTGGGGGGTTTAATTTGGGTTTTTGTTCGCGTGTAAGAAGCTCCCACCACAGCTCCACCACCGCGGTAAGTTTATGGTATCCATGGAAACGGCACGGCAGTAACACTTTGTAGACAATTAAAAAAAAAAACAGTGAGTAAATATTTCATAAAACTACAACTGAATGAGACAAATAGTGAAAACTTAAAGAAATAAAGCCCAGATATAGTAAGAAATTAATAATTACATATATATAATAAAAGTAAAGTACCATCATATCCTCCATAATATTATTTTTTGTTTAATAAATGCGAATACAATCAATTTAAGTGAAGTAAAATATCTTAAAATTATTAGCCATAGCTATAAATAACTTTATTATAGCTGGGTGAATTATTCAAACGCTCTTAAACAAACTGAAGGGCTCTAACTTTACCTGCAGGGGGCGAGCAACGCCAATAAACCTCCCCGATAGGCAAGCCCACAGGTCAGCGTCAGCATACAGTCTTGTGAGTTCATGATGACTTTATTCTAGTGTTTACTCTCTATATTTGCAGTATTATATCATTATGACTTTAGAGAAGTTGTCTGTCTATGATAAAATCACGGCGTCGTGCACATATCCAGTGATATATTGTCAGAAAGTGGACAAAACGGTGGTCAAGTTATTTTTGAACACAGTTTATTCCAAGCAGAGGAGTCATATTTTGGTCTCACTTCACCAGCTATTGGCACATTGTAATCCCATTCAAACTGAAACACATTTAAAACTGTCTTTATAAAAACTATATAGAGTGGCAGTCTTTATGTGGATGACCCCGACATGTCCTGTGTACTCTCAGTTAAAACTCTCAGTCAGGAAAAACACCAAGCTTTTCTACGCTTGAATCCAGGGCAGCACGAGCAGAACTGGATTATCAATAGCTTATTTTTTTTTTATTAAACTGGCAACATGATTTAAGAGATGTGGTTTGTACATCCACTGTGAACCTTTTGTCAGTGCTGGTTCCTTCTCCAGATGGCGGTGAGCAGCGATTACCACGAGCATCTGCTTTAGCACTGGTATCTTTGAAAGAGTGGCACGGTCGACCTGAAATTTGCACTTTTCTATGACAGAAAAATCATTTCCAGCAAACTCACTGGTACAAAATTTGCATATTCTGGTTACATTTACACCTCGGAAATGGCATGTGTGACAGAGACATTCAGTAATATCCAATTGATAAATCATTTGCCCAGTTATTGGGTTACACACCAGCTGCACTCTTGACAACAGTAACCTCGTAGCTAGAAAAGGCACTGCACTGTGAATTAAACATACTGTATCAAAAATAAGGTTAAATCACTAAACCTCTTTGAGGCTCTTTATATGATAGTTCTAATTCTTTTCTTTAAATGCTGACATAGCTGTTTAAATGGGCTGATCCCCTTCTTAGGAAGCAAATACATCAACCAAACACAGAAACACTAGGATTGCATCCCTGAGGTGCCAGACAACCTTCGCCAAGTATAAAAATATCTCATAATAAACCATACTTGAAAACAAAAATACACAACGTCAATAAACTATTAAATATTATAAAATAGATTTCATAAGGGTTGAGATGAATTCCCCCCCCAAAAAATATCTTTTGGTTTTATAAAGTTCAAAAAGGCAGCGTGGTTATTCACTGTGGAAAGATTGTCTTACGTTGTCCCCACGGTCCGAGTACACTTCAGTCTGCTTTATGCCCCCCCCTCTGTAAAGTCCACACTCGAATACTGGGAGGGTGCTGAGCATAAAGCTCCAAGTGTCACAGTCCTTTGCAGCTGCCTCACGTTCAGCATAAAACAGACCCATCTGAGACCTTGGTCCTTCAGTCACCATGAAGTCTCTGCAGGCCTATGTGTGTCTAAAGGCAGCTAACCCATAAATCCCCACTTCAAAAAGGCCTGCTGAGGTCACGGGCAAGGCAGTGTAGCCTTTCACCCCCTCGCTTCCGGGCAGAAAGAGGGGGCTGAGAGGTGGCTTACCATGCAGAGTGGGGAGCTTATTCTCGTACCGAATGGGGTGCAGCTTATGATACCCAGAGGAATATGCAAACCAGCATGGAGGGACGACTTTCTTCCTAAGTCTGCAACACCTCCCACTGGTCTCAGCAGAGTGAGTTGCTTTTTGCTTATAAAGCTTCATAAGGGCCATGTCCCTTGCCCCTTGCCAACCCAAGTGCGTTCTAAATTTTGTTCAAGTCAAGTAAGCTTTCTATATTTAAAAAAAATAAAAGCCCCCTTAGGAGTCCTCAGTAATACCGGTTGAGGCTCCGTGTCCCAGGGATGTCAGGTTGCCCGTTCATCCAGATCTCTCGGATGATTCGCTCCCTCTCTTCGAGCCTCTGCGCCCTTTCCAGCTCTTCCGCCGACGTGAACACGTTCATGTTAAGCGTGCGCTCGAAGCGCCTGTGCCTCCGCGCCGACAGGTCCGAGGTGGTGTCCCAGTCCGAGTCCGAGTCGCTGGAATCGGAGGACGAGTCGGCGGGGCGCGCTCGTTTCTTGGCGGGAGGCCTCTGGCGGGGCTGGCAATCGGTGCGACAGGAGATCTGGACCACCAGGGCGAAGAGTGTGAGGAAGAGGCCCAAGCACACACCACAGACGAAGAAGAGCGCTGCCCTCTCTGGGTGGTCTGTCGCGGAGGAGAAAGAACAAAAGAGTTTAGCTGATTTCTCACAGAGAACGTCAAACATTTAACCGAATCTTTGTGAGTGATGCTGGGTCTCTTTTATTTTCCTCTGACCGGTTCAGCCTGTTAGAAAATATTTCACTTGAAGGCTCACTCGCTGTAATGAACATTGGCTGCAGACTTACAGCTCGCCCCCAGCTTTGGTCCCTCGGTTTAGCCAAAGTGTCTCATAAATTCTGGTAACCCTTCGATGTACCGTACTCCTTTATTCCCTTTGTCTTCAGAAACATCTTAATGTTGATTAATGTGTCCCAACACGTCGCGCTCCGAGGTGGACAAGACCAAACTGCTCCTCCTCTTCCTTCCTTTTCATCACTGACAGACCAAAGTGACGCCTATTCCATCCATCTCAGTCACTGCCTGTGGCAGATAGTTGCTCTGCTGCTCCACCCTCCATGTTTTTACCCACCTTTCTTCTCATTTGTACTGAGGTTTTCAAACCATTACACCCTCAGACAATTGTTCCAAAAAGAAAAAGGGAATCAACTATAATTATTAATAACGCTTAAAGGTCAGACATTATTTTGACTGGTGTAATATTCCTCAATAAAAAGCATTCTATAGTTCAGGTTCAAAGCTGGTACACGTCACAGCGTACGGAGTGTATGCAGTGGGTGGCTTCTGCAGTGGGTCGTGATAAAACAGGAAGTATCCAAACACCAACATGGAGCGGATGCAGTGTGTGTTCCAGCAGCTGGCTGAAGCAGGTGACTGACGGTGTGTGTGTGTGTGTGTGTGTGTATGTGTAGTGTGTCTGGGCGTTATCTCTGCACAACATCTGCATTCCTCTGGCCCACATACACCTCACCTTTCATTCCCAGGAAAAGGGAAATGGGGGATCTTACCCAAAGATCGCCACACACATGAAACTCTCTCAGGGAAGTAATCTCGAGCTGTTACGGCCCTTAAGCATCAGGATCCGGTCCTGTTCTCAACTAATGATGATAAGGTAACACGTTTTCACGAATGTTGCACTACCTGATATGTAAGTGTAGGCTGCCAGCGCGTTGCTGATGAGGGCCATGTTGGTGGAGGTGGAGTTGATAATGGGATTCATGTCTGGAGGCCGCAATGGACTTTCTCCTCCTCCTCCTCTTCCTCCTCCTCCGGCTTCGGAAAACTTCTCCTCGTTGGGGTTCGTCTCCCTGATCTTCTTCCGATCTGCAAGAGACGACAGAGCCGGGAAGTTCAGTTTCACAACACGAAGAAGGAGAGGAAGGTGGAAAGTGGGTGGTTAATGCAGTGTTGACTTCTTTATTTAGACACAGATTAAAAACATGTAATGACACACAAAGAGTGGGTTCATCACAACATGTGCAGCCCGATTATGACAGCACTGTTTGAGTCATTTACAGTAAAAATAAGAGCGCATCGTCTCTGAGGTATTGTGACTACAGCCTTCGGATCGCTGAGTCATCTGCTGTCTCATAGTGGTTTTCAGTTTTTAGTAAATCCGCTTCTGTAAAAAGATGGATCACGCGTAAAAGAAACACACGTCTCCAGAGATTTGTGTGATTCAGAAGATAACACAACATCCGCTTGTGTCAAACTTCACTCTGACTCAGGTCATTAAAAAAAACAGAGAACCACATGGGAAGCGTTTGTACTTTGGCAACATTTCAAAAGCTCCCCTTCAAAATCTGAGAAAAGGGTCTATTTATAGATGGGAACAACTGTTTCCTCCTCAGCAGAGCTTTCTCTCTGTGCGTGTTTACATGCTGGCTTGTTTTGTGTAGCGGAGGAGTTGAGCTCGGAGAGCAGAGCAACTCGATTACTTTCCGCGCTCGTCCTCAGAGCGCGGCCACCTTGAGTTAACCTGACCTGGCTTTAGGTGGGTTAGTGTATCTACTGTAACTTTAGCTCCGTGAATAAGCGATGCCTCGCTGAAAAAAGAAAAAACAACCCTCAAGATAAGACTGCCAGAACAAACAGGAATATTTAGTCCAGTGCCTCGGTGTGCATGCGTGCACAGTCATATTTACATGCCCGATTCTTTGTCAGTGTCGATGAACTGTCACACACACCAATGGCCTCTAATTGCAGAGGCTTTAAGGTGTGTCAGGCTTCTCTTTATCTGATAAATGCAGTTTAGACTGGAATTGCTCACTGAGGAGGTAAATGTTTCCACCTGGACCTACTGCGGCGGTGCACACATCAGCTAACATTCGAATAATAGACCACAATCTCTCTCTAACGCACATAAAAATAGGCAGATGAATCGTCAAAAAGAAAACAACAGAAAACACTCACAGCGCTTGAAAATACAGAATACAGAATGAGGTATGCGGTAAATAATTTCAGCATGATAAATTCAGGTGAAATCATTTCTATAAAGTAACATAATATTTCTGTTAAGTCCTAATAATGGCAAAGACATTTTAACAGTGATAAATCCTGCATCTGTGTTGACAAGTGATCTGTAGTATTTTATGTTTCCAACATCATCAACAAAGGTGTGTTTAGAATAGACATAAGAGGAACTGGGTAGTTATTATAAGTATATATATCATGGATGAAGAAAATTCCAGGAAGAAAGGCTGCACCATAGTGGCTGAATAATCTCTGGGAATTGCAGTGCAGAAATGCCAGAGCAACAAGCAGTTTGGACCGAAGATGGAGACAATAAAAAAGTCGGAATCTTGTGGTTTCTGTCTTTAACCTTTCTAACGGGCGGGTCAGTTTGACCAAATTATCCTTTCCAGTAATGGCATTCACAAAGTTTTGATTTAGATCCTAGAAAAGATCACAAAGTCAACAATACAAATATGTAAATGAAGTAGTAGCAGTTGTGAAGTTGTCCATTTGATATAATGATGCTGCTTACGAAAGCCATGACATCTTAGAAATGAATAAGAGCTGTAATGACCAGAATTACATACACTGAGAAATGTATGAAAGTTTACAGAAAGGTTAGTTTAAATAAGGAATTAATTACTGAATTCTCTGCTGAGAGTTGGATAAGAAGACAGATATCACTCTCATGTTTGTATGATAAACTGAAGCCGGAGCCAATAGCTGGTTAGCTTACCTTAGCATAAAGACAGCTGGAAACAGCTGGACTGGTTCTGTCCAAAGGTAACAAAACCCGCCTAGCAGCACCTCTAAACCGACCGATTAGCATATCTTGTTTGATTAACACGTACAAAATGTCAAGCTGTGGTTTGTGTGCTGGACTATTTCTTGGCTGGGGGGGGGGTAGTGACCCTGCAGAGTCTCCGCTGATTGCCTGGCATCCTCGTGGTGACGACAAGTCTCCAGCGAGTCACTGCGGCCGGGCCAAGAAATAGTTCCACACATATCTGCTGGATTTTGTCCTTTTGACAGAGCCAGGGTAGCTGTTTCCAATCTTTGCACCAAGCTAATTGGCTTGCTTCATATTTATTGCCCAGATATGACACTCTTGGCAAGAAAACAAATCAGCGCACTTTGTCCAGTTGAAAATAAAGAGAAACGAACTGAGAAGTTCAGGATAGCTATATTTACAGTCAAGTGTTTCTTGTTCCGCCTTCATATTCCTCCGTCATGGCCCGTGTGTTTCATCTTCTATCAGTGCATCAGTGATGGAAAACAGGTTTTTCTAGATGGAGCTGTAAGTGTAAGCGTTTGAAGCTGGTGCGAGGAAGTGAACCCGTTCATGCGTTAGCAGCGCTGTCACCACACATCTCCTGTCTGCTCCCCCTCTTTAACTCCTCATTCATTCATCTATCCTCCTAATTAGTACAGTGCCGGTGGCTCAGCAGAGTACTTAGTGCGTTGGAAGCGGGCCACCATCCCTCATGAATAAAGCTTTGTTAAAGTTTCCTTCCTTGCTGGAGTCTCCTTTTTTTCTGCACTCTTTCATTTCATTGTTCTTGTCTGTCTTCTCCCCCTTTTTCTCTCGATGGGAGTTTGACCATATAACAGACTGATTTAGACTGTGGTCACATGTAAGTGCAATCGTTGGCTCTTGGAAAGCAGTATATTTTTAAGGCCAATGATCATAAATGGCCCAAACCGATGGCTCTGCTAGGATACATATGGAAGCAGTTGAACCCGTGTGACTTTAAATATACATACATATATGCCCTGACTTGAGACCTGAGTTACTGTTTCTCTTGATGCCTGGGAGGCCTTTGGACTGTTTAGTGTTAACAGCTCTCCATGGGAGCCAGTGAGTGTGTGTGTGTGAGCGTGAAAAAGCTTATATCCTTACCTGGAACAGCGTCGGGACTCTTGACTGAGCTCCCCTCCGGAGGGCTGTCTCCCACTATGTTGGGGTCATGGGCGCTGGGTGGAGGGGAGTACACAGGTGGTCTGGGTCCCTGCTCCTGGAGCAACTTCTTTGGGACTTCAAAGAGAAAGAATAGGTGGAGCAAAGGAGGGGATGGGGAATCAAAGAAAGACACATGGAGACACATTAGATGCTAATCTGGCGATATTCATTTATAGTGTGTAGTATGTTTAAAAAGATGCGTTAACTCATTTTTTAGTATTCATTTGGATATTTTGAATGAATGACCAATATTTACTCTCTGTTTTTGGTCTCCACCACCAACTGATGTAAATATCTGGGTCTTTTTTTTTTTGCTGCTGGGCGGGTAGTGTATCTGATGCCAGAGAGAGCGTACCAAAACAATAACGTTTAAGGCAGGAAAACCGAAACAATGAGCTGAAAGATGCTAAAATGCTCAGTTACGCCGAGAGCATAAATCATAAATATCCAAATTAGAGGGTTCCTTACCAAAAATTAGTTTAAATGTGAAGTGAATATTGGCTGAAATATTGTTTTTTTCCCCCCCATTCAAATATTTCACTATTGGACTTTACATGTCAGGCTCTATTCTGGACTGGGGTTGCAACTAGCAATTATATTCATCTGTCATTCATTTTCTTCATTAGTCAATAGGTTGGTGTATTAAAAAAATCAGAAAATAGTGGAATAAAATCGTTATTATTTCTTAGAGCCTGTGGACACGATTAAATTGCTTGTTCTGTCCAACCAGCAGTCCAAAACCAAAACCACAAGTAATCTGTTTCCTATATAGATGACTGCAAAAAACAGTAAATATTCACATTTGAAAGGAACCAGTGGATTTTCAGCATTTCTTCAGAGGAAGTCCTGTATAGTCAAATACTAAACAGGATATTCTGTTGTGACTACAAATGGTGTTAATCTCTCGTACATTTCAAGCAAAACTGAGAGTGAAAATGCTTCTGTGATGTGAGTAAGGAGCAGTTGTAAACAGCATGCCGGGCCGTGATTCACACACTCCCCCTGACCTTGCACTCTGATTCCCGAAAGTTATGCTGCCCCCACCTCCTCACTCCTTCACATCCCCCAACCTCGCAGTGTCCTGTGAGTCAGGGAGTCTGCGCTCTTTCCCGCAGACGCAAACCCACAATGCAGTGGGCTATACATTCCTGCCCGCTCACATGTGGTTTTGGAGGCCGGGCCACGATCCGGTCACCGTGTTTGTCTGCCCCGTCAGATCAGCGGTGATTTACAGCTCGTCTGCCATTCTTGCATTTTCATCGCTCCAGACGAACAGGCACTGACAAATAATCAGCTGCCTGGTTTTTTAGCTGACATCAGTAGCACTAATAGTGAAACTGTGACGTGGTTTAGGGTAAAAATGGACCATTTGTTTAAAGGCCAGTGAATAAACACACTGATCAAATTTCCAGAGACGGATTTTGGCAGTGGTTCAAGAGTCAATCAAAGTGCAGGAAGGAGCAGAGCGGACCCCACAAAGCTCCCCTGCACTGGATACTTATGCCCTGGACACATTACAAGATTTTTCCAATTATAAGCAATGATGAAAAGACCGAGCAGGAACATTTAACTACTGAGATTTACTGCATAGATTATTTCATGATATACTGTATTTGCCTTTATTAGACAGTTGACAGCAGAGATTGACACGATATGTTGGCAGCGGGGACCTGCGCACATATGATACATATAAAGTATACTATATAGTATATAAAGGTGGGGGACTGGATGGATGTTGTTTTGTGGTGCACCTGTACCTAAGCTCCCAAGATTCGACACAGACGAGACGGCTAATTGGCAGCAGTCGTGAAAAAATAACGAGAGAAATGAACAGCTCTCACGATTCAGTCTGATTATAAATAATCTCCATTACATCTCGCAGAATCTTTTCTGACATATTTAGAAGGTAAATAGATTAACTTGCAGCAGATGTGGCTTGTGTTTGCATTGTCGCATTTTCCAATTTTACATATTCTAATTGATTTGAATGATTAATTATTCCCAAAGAAAAACATCCCGTACAGCCTGCATCTTACAGTATATAATGCAACCACTGTAACTCTGCACGCTCTTATTGTTTAACTGGGTTCAAAGTTAAAACACTTCATATCTTACTACATTTTTGGCACAGCCAATGAGAACAATGATTAACTTCTCAAGAAATCTCTAATTTATTTTGCCATGCATACCACATTATCTTCTGTCAACTGAGCTGGAGGGAGCTGTATGGAGCGATGCTGTGTGAGGAGGAGAGGTTTTTGATGCTATCTTACTGCAGCCAATCAACAGAGCTGCTTTACTGAAACTCACAGACTTCAAAGAGCTTCGCTGAATCGCGTTCCAACATCTCACTTTGAGCAAAAGGGCAGGAGATCGATGCCAGACTAATAGATGGAGTGAACGATTGCTGGCCTTTCTTTAAACTCGCTAAGACGGCCTCACCTTAATGCATGAGTAGAGCTCATGTGGCGTCAGGTGGGTTGCCAGTTGTAGATACGTATACTCTTACATTTAAATACCTTTCTGTAATTGCATCATCTCATGTGGCAAACCGCACCAATCTGTCGCCTAAATAGGTTAAAAAACCAAGAACTCGAAACCCCATTTTATGCAGGTCTGGTTGGCACAAACTAAATAAACAGAGCTCCCCACATGTGGAGGTGAAAAAGGCAAGAGAAATGAAGAAATAGGATTCGGCCTGGCAGCTCCCCCTGTCCTTCCTCATCAGTCTGACACACTAATCATGGGTCTTAAAACTCCCCCCACTGCCACGCTGCCACCATCCCCACGCCACGCCCTGATTACAGCCTTCTGATTGGCCCTAATTGGCTGCACATGTGGCCCAGGGTCACAGCTGAGAGACGCCATGATGTGACACACACACACACACATTTTTGCACAATTAAGGAACGTATACAAGTGCATGCACACTCGCAGACGCACCACATTCCTGTGCATACAGAGGAGACATATGGATGCATTACCTGGCATACGTGCGAGTCCAACACACTTGTTTAACATCATATAATCTATCTTTCCCAAAAGCCATTTCTCATGTTATGTTTTTCTATGGGCTTACTTTGCTGGCAAAAGCAAGTACAGTACGGTAAATTGACTGTTGCTTGTCTAAAAATAATTGTCAAAAAGCTCGAAGCAAACGGCCGCAAACCACGCGCAAGGAGCCAAGCAGTAAAAAGTGTACCAGTAAAAGAGAGAAAGAAGAGTGCAAGGGAGAGAAACCGAAGACATAAATCACACTCTACAGCCTGCGCTATACAGTAATGGCATGGTCACATAAACGTATGGCGAATGGGTCCTCGCAGTTCTTAATATAACTCCACAAAAATGGGATCTGTGCCAGTGCTGTACCTCTCACAGCCCTGGGTCGCCACGGGGAGCGAAGATACGAGGCGGGAAAGAGTGCCCATAACAATGGCCCGTGTTTACACTGGCAGAGCCTGGCTTTGTTTTCACTGGACTCTGTGAGCCGGAGTATATGTGTGCGTGCACGCCTGTATGTGTCTGTTTGTGGACCATGTGCTGACCAATGCAGAACACAGTTGGGACAAAGCCCTGTAAGCCAGAAGGGATATAATGAAATATTAAACCATGCTAAATCTGAGATGAGATCAGACATGGGCCAATAATTTGAACTGCCTTTAGCCTCTGTAAGCATACACAGGGGCTGCTGGGGACTAAATATTTTGGAAATTGTTTTTGGGCATTCTTTAATTTTTGGTCTGCTTTGGCTCAAATCGTTGGCTCTAAACTAAGCTTAATCTACACAATGACTTCTCTGTGATGTACTCTAAGCTGCCTTAATGTGGTGACCCTCATCTAAATTATACCCTAGCAAAAGGCAACAATTATCTCAGGTTACCCAGGTCTGGTTGAGATGTACTGTATGTTCATAAAACGGCAGTGAAAGACATGGAGACACTTTTGACAAGAGGTGCATGAAGATATGGAGAGTTTTGTTCTAACTGGAACACAGCACGGATGTTAAATTAGTTATGTAGTGGACAATTTAAGCTTAAAGGGGTGTATAGCGATTGGGAAAAGAGGGATGCATTGATTCAGTGATCTGGCATATATATATATATATATGTGCATGTGTGTAAGTCTAAGCAAAAGCGTCTGGTTTCAATCAGCACACAGCCAGTGCCCACTTAATCTACAACATTAAAGTGCCGTCTAAGACACACTTGATACTTGCACATGAAGGCAGCGCCTCAAAAGCTCAAATCAATATTTATAGACATACTTAGACTCACAAAATGCTTTTTATTCTTTTTTTTCCCCCCGTCAGACACCACACCGAGAGGCATGCAGACGTCTGCACGCTCACACACACACACACACACACACACACACCCCATTTTTCACTTAGCTAATGGCATTCCTGCAGAACAACATGCAAGGTGAATAGGGCACGAGCTGAAGGTGTCGAGATTGCATTCCTCCTCTGCCTCCCTTCTTCTTCTTCTTCTTCTTCTTCTTCTTCTTCTTCTTCTTCTTCTTCTTCTTCTTCTTCTTCTTCTTCTTCTTCTTCTTCTTCTCTTCTTCTTCTCTTCTTCTTCTTCTTCTTCTTCTTCTTCTTCTTCTTCTTCTTCTTCTTCTTCTTCTTCTTCTTCTTCTTTTTTTTAACCCTTCCAACCTCACACTTTTAACAGCATCCAGCTGACAGCAGCTGATTGGGCTCGTTTGAGTGGTGTCTATGCAGTGCGCGCGAAAGCTTGTGCACTTTCGACATGCGAGTGATGGAACGTCTGTTCATTACACGGACAAAACCGTGAAGTGTTTAAACGAGGGTGGCACAGTACAAGGATGTGAGAGATACAAACCCCCCCTGACCTGAGCCGAGCGGTCGTGTTTATCTTCCCCCCCAAACGAACGCGCTGCCACGGCCTCGCTCCGTGAAAATTAATGGCTTCACGAGTCTCCACATATCTAAATACACGTGCGCTTTACATGACCGAGAGCATGCGTGTCATCGGGCATTATTAACATGCTCATTCTTGTCTTGTGTATACAAAAAGTAGACCAGGTTTATGGTCTTGTAATGTGAACCTTATCAAGGGACCAGTGGTCTGAGCTGTGGGCTTTTGCTGGTTCTGCTCCATTTTTTATGTTAGTGTGGGCAATCTAACCTACTCTACTACTTTATTAGGTTTTGTTGTGAGCGCGTCGACTAGAGACCGAGACTTAAAGGAGCATACCTGTGGTTTCGAAAAGTTTTAGCCCATTAACGATAAACTACATCTAATTTACGTGATCTGTCGAGAATTTTCCAAAGCATGTCATAAGTTTTAAACTTAATTCTCGTCTTCAAGACAACCATTGATTTACATTTAGCTGAACAAAGCACAAGACATCTAGAGAATTGTCTTTTGCGTGTAATGGCGCAGTCGTAAAAACGGCCCGGCTTGGATTTGTCAGTGCGAGCGTCTTAGAACTTCAATGGGTTGGAGCAGATACAGAACATATGGATGATATTTTAACATACTTGTCGTACAAATTTAGACAAACTTTAGAGAACAGTTAAAGGGGGAAATCGAAAATCCTCTAAAATCTATAGACAAGCAATGACTACGAGTTGGGAATGAACCAGTAGGCAAACTGCCACAAATGTGTCCTTTAGTAAGGCACTTAATCCACCCCAAAAACACTTCTGGAGCTAATCTAAGGCGACTGGTGGAAAACTGGCTACGCTAGGAAGTTCACTACAGTGGTTGTTTGTGAGTGTATGAATGAGAAGCAGGCACGGCTCAGAAAAGAAAAAAAGCAGAACAGTTATGAGAACCTCAAATCCTGAAGATCCAGGAAAAGTTCAGCGTTGTATTTTTGGGCTCAGGCGCATGAACGCTTCATCAAATCAGCGGCCTCAAGTTATCCAGTCGGTGTGGACTATGTAGGCTAGAAAAGCCCTCAGCTGGCAGGAGCTTCTTCTGACGAGATATACTCATTCAGTATTCTTTAACTTAATGCACGTGTATATTCGACTATATTGTGTCCATGCTAACCAAACATAGCCGGATGGTGACGCAGTCTAAAAGCATCCCAAGCCGGGGAAATGAGGGTTGGGAGTACATTCCAGGATGGAGAGAGGGGAACAGCTCAACCCCCCATCCTGCCTGGCTGAGCCCCCTGCCCTACATTCAGCTGCAGAGCATAGGATTTTTTTTCCCCATTTATTTTAATGGGTAACACACATCCCTCTGCTGTGAGACATCCACAAATGCAAATGTATGCAGACACACACACAGAGATGCCACAGCGTGGGCTCTGAACGTAATCACTCTCACTTCACCGCAGCCATCAGTTATGCGCCGCAATCCCAGCTGTTTTGGCTATTTCAACCGCCCTCATACGCCGCACATGTGCGCGCGCACACACAGTTGGTGTCATTAACATAGACGCGGAGGCAGGAATAGATGCTCTGTTGACAGCGTGGGGTCATAACAATCAGTGAGAAAATCACTGAGTTGTGGCGCTCCCCCACAGACCCCACACAGAATCCCACTGATGTCTTCAGCACTGATAATACCCGCAACCTCAGGCTTGAAATATGTGCAAAGAGGCGGCGCTGAGCATGATAATCGCATTAAATACACACATACATTCTCTCCCCTTTTTTCATCATCAGTGGATCAAACCCAAGCATCTGCTGGCTATTTTGTTGTCACCGATCATGTCAGTTTATATTTGCCTGACTCTACCGTTCATAGACCGTTAATTCTTGCATTAATTAATAAACTTAGGGCTTATCTTACACGACTGCCCATTTGTTAGTGTTTATTTTAAAGAATAAAAACATAAACTGTACAAAACTGGATGAAAAGATGAATAAAGAAATTCACAAAAGACATTTAAGACATCATTTGGCTGTAATATCATTTCACTCTGCCCATTAATACATCCATCAATTATCTGTAACCGCTTGTCCTTATCAGGGTCATTCTGAACTTAACTGCCTTTTGCACTTCTGGTTAGATGCTAAACTTCATTTCATCGTCTCAGTTCTTTGTGCAATGACAATAAAGTTGAATCTAATCCAATCTAAAAAATAAAATGGTGCATAATCAGGAGTTCGTTTGTGTTTTTCCCATTTTTCTGTAACTGTCTATTCCTTAGAGAGTTCCTGAGCTGTGATGTGATGATTCTGACTTTCAGCAAAACTCACTGCTGTATATTTAAAGTAGTCCTTACTCTAATATACATATTGAAAGTCTACTGTCCGTAGCTTAACCTTAGCTCTGACAATGCCAGACTGGAGCTGCCACCCTGCATGCTGCCCCCTCTGCTATCTCTAATGTTTGTATTTCCATGTCTTTATCGGCTGGATGTGGGAGAGGCAGGTCTGCTGTCGAAGTCAGCGCAGCTTTATCATTATCTGATGTTCCACTGGGTCAACAAGGATGTGACCGCCGCTGAATCATCAAACCGTGCTGCCCGCCTAAACTCACTCCTTCATATCAGAGTCATGAGGTAACGGGATGCTGGGTTTTGATTGCGAGAGCCGCTGAGGTTGTCAAATGACTTGTGAAAACAGTCAAGGCAGAGGTCGTCATTTGTCGTCGCTACGGCGCAGGCAGAGGACAGCGAGCGGGGCAGTGGTTTGCGCTAGACGCAATCACGCCAGGAATAAAGGCTGCAACATTCAACAAGCATGTTCCAACACATGTCACGGCCTGATCTAAACAATGCTGCTATCTTTAGAAGAAGGCAACAACTGGACGTACATGGCAGTTCATAAAATCAACACTTGGCAGCATTCGCATCTACTGGGACCCGAGGAATGAATGGCGCTCTGCCGAAAGATAAACTATGATAAGCTCTACATAGCTCAATAAATGTCATATAAATCTCAGTAAAGCAATGGGTCTATTTACTTTTTGTGCAGTTGACTTTGTTAATGTGACAGTTACAAGGGTTGAGATGAATCTTGAGTGTCGGCATGCTTTCGCTCTAAAATCTCTTGCATGATTAAATACATGAAAAGGCTCACGATTAGGCTTTCAATCACTGGTGATAGTCGTTGACTACAAAATAGAGCATGGTGCTTTCCAGTCACTGGCCTCGATTAAATCGGAAAGTTTTCCTGCCGTCTGTCTCTTTACATAGCATGAAAAACATGTCATGATGGGGGCGGGTGGAAGTCCTGTTTAGAGTAGCAACACTAGCGTCAATAAGACTGATACCAAAACAATGCAGCTATGTCACGATAGATCGCGCTCTGGGTCCATGAACAGTGTTTGTGTGTGCATGCACGCAGCAATCACCTCATTAGTTCAGATAAAACACACAATTCAAATCAGTTATTAAACATGTACGTGGTTATGTACATAATAGGAAACAATAAAAAACACATTACTGTCCCTGACATGATAGCACATTATTCCCTTTTTTATGATAGAAGCAGAATAGTTAGTAAGTTAGAGAGCATCTGTGATTCTGGCCCTGTTATTACTTTGTATTGGAACAAAACGCCCCTGTTGTTCAAAGCAGCCAGGGCACATGAGTGTGAAACTCATACACAACACACACACAACATGTGTGGGGTGAAAACAAAAAAAGACGCACAATTAAAACAAATGAGATAAAGACCAGTAAGGTAAGTAATGAACTGAGCCGGTTGATTTTACTATTGATTAACCAAAACAACTGAACCAAGACCCTTTACAGGAAGTGGTCTCATTCTGGATCACAAATTCTGAAGGCAGTTGGTTTACGGTGGGAACGTGATCCAAACTCGTTCTGACCATCAAAGGCCTCATAAACGATCGATGTTCCTTAAAAACTGAACTGACGCAAGAACTCCCATCATAACTTAATGATTCATGACGTTAGAACAGGACTGTCCCGCACTTTGGTGAGCAAGTTTCACCCACCGAAGAAGGTCGCGGGTATGGTGGAAAGCTACGGGATTCGTTCCCAAGGTTAAAAGCGTACCTGTAGTTTAATAAACAGCATTTAATGAATTTTAACGTGGAGATAAGCCAAAACCCTGAAAATGTTACCGCAAATGTAATGTTAAGAAGAACCTAAGAGAAGCTCTGCTTCACTCAGCCACATCTCTGAATCTTCATGGCGATCACAGAGGTCAGCAGCTAACTTGCTGAATGGGCTTCTTTGATAAACTCTAAGTTAATTAAGACATGAGGGGACAAACAGGCAAGACAAAGCTACTGTTCTTCCTCCCTGCACAATCAATGCAAAGGGTAAGCTACAGACAGCGGCCATAGGGCAGGTGAAGCAACATCTAACACTACCATAAGTTGAGACACGGCTGAACAGGAGGTTGAGGATCATCAAGATCCCGAAGGACTAGGAGCTCAGAGTCCTTGCAGTGTTTAAGACCCTCTCCACAACACACAAACCTTTCAGTAAACACCAGAAATGACTAAATTAGATTACAAGCTGTTGTTCTAAATGACGGGGGGATAGAAACCATAACAAAATAACACAGCAGAGTATATTTAAGCATCTGTGTGTCATTACACGCTCTGTGATTTGATGCAGGCCATCACGCTGCATCGCTCCGTCTTCATCATTTTGGTAAAACCCTACCAACCTGCCTCATGTAGTGCCGGTCTATCATAGGTGCTACCGCGCCCTGTCATTGTCGGGTAATTAGACGAACCCTTAAGTGAGAGTGAATCACGACGAGCAGCGCTCTCTCTCAGTTACTCCTTACCTCTTCCACGGGGGAAGGACTGATGAAAACCCGAGCTCAAACACGCAGGAGTTGGCGTGTTCAGATGTGTATAAGAAAGGGAGGCATGTTTTTTCTCCATGTGTTGACAGGGTGCTGGGCCGTATTAGCGGTCGGGCCTGGACAGAGATAATGATGGTGAGGTCTGGGTCAGCCTGAGTCTGTCATTGGTCTTATCACCACAAATACACAGGGTGCGCACACACACACACATTTTACGCTACACCTTTTGTCTAGTCTGGAGCTGGGAATTGTTGGAAATGTTTTGATGCCGACCATGAACCCATTTTCAGCATCAAAACGAACATTTTTGGATAACTTCCTTTGAGAATAAGCACAAACCTGAGCAAGCATTTGAGTGGAGTCGTATTTGATACTGCTACACCGTTACATTGGACAGAACCTAAGCAGACTTTTGACTGTATTCTACTACGAGCTATATTTAGAACCAACTCCGAAAATAGACATTAGCAGGCGCGTGCTATCACAGGCTACGCAGCTGTTTGTGATCAAGAGAGAAGAGGAAGGGTGATGAGAGAGGAAAAGAGAGGGGAGGAACCTGCGAGAACATTTCCTTTCTGCCCTTACGCGGGACACATATAATGTTCTAAATGTGTTTCTTAGATACATTTATCGGAACCATTGGGATTTCTGTTCCAGGACTTTCTAGGTACAGCTGGTTGTCTGATTGTCCTGCTGTGTCCCGTCTTCTTCTTCTGGCCCGTCAACTCACTCATGGTCTTAAAACAGCTTGAGCCACAACAGATGCAGATGCATGTCCTCGGGGTTAAGAGTGGAGAGAGAAAGAGCATGAGAGAAACGGACAGACGGGGCGAGGAGTGATAGACTCAGAGGCTGCCAGAGACACTTTTACAACAGTCTTTAAAACAAACACCTGCTGCCGTGGCTGGAGTGCCTGCAGGACATCAGAGATCCTGCAGTCTGCAACTGCACGGCTATGATTAGATAATGAAACTGAGCTAACAGAGTTATAACATTACAAACTATCTGTCAAGTCCTTAAGGCTCAATTATATCCTGTACCGGTACAACCTGCAACTCAAACGTGCAGCCAGGGCGGTTCTGGAGGGTAAAGCAAATAAGACGCTGTTTGCCCATCTCTCAAATGAAGCACCCATGAGGATTTATGCATAGTTTATTCCCGTTGGTGTCCTCAAGCTGGGTTCAATCTCACAGGCTCTTTTGCAAAGCAAGACTTCCTGCTGCGCTCTCCACTGGATCACTGAGACACTTGTTTCCTGTGAACACAACTCACAGGAGCGACATGGAAATTAAGGGTATTTTTAGATCTACAGTTTGTTTGGTCTCTGGTCAGAATCAGTGAACGATCGCATGATTTCTCCAGAGCCATGTGACAGTGTTCACTCCACTCACTGGTTAGATGTGTCCAAGGTGGGAGAGATGCAGGAATGTATACTTTGTATGGTCGTTGGGTCAGAACAAAGTCCGATCACCTTTCCAGCACAAACGATCCACTCCAGAATATGTGACTAGACCGAGACTTCTCCGTCCAAGCGGCCTTGGTTCAGATGTTTGGGTCTGCAGCTGAGTTTGATTGCTGTGTTCAGAACAAATCGCACCGATTCAACCAGACTAAACAACGCAGATTTGAAAATGCAACGCAATATTTGCTGGAGTCGATGGCTGAAATATCCTGCATCAAATAATCAGAGGAAAGGCCATAAAGTAAACTAGTCATCAATCATTGAGTGAGGCTTGCAAATGAACCAATGGCTATCAGCCATATCAGCCACGTCCATAAGGGATGTTACTGCATATACAGTATATTTGAAGCTAATAAAAGCTGACACCAGATGTTTATCCACCCTTCTTTGTCACTAGAACCCTGAATAAAGTAACAAATAACTCTCAGCCCACCAAGAATCATACCCTCGTCACAGCTGAGGAGATCTGTCTTCTCAATCCTCAGCCCGGCCTGCAGTATTTTCATTCCAGCTGTGCTGTAAATCTTTCTGCTATCAAACGGCTGTAGGAGCCCTCCGACAGTGGGCCAACTGTGGCTTATAGAGTTAGAAAATGCAATTTGATCTGCAGCGGCTGTGTCTTTTTTTCACGTCGTATTGCTGCGGGGGGGGGGGGGGGGGGGGGGACGCACGGACAGGTCAACGCTTGACACTTTAACTCGCGCACACATCGCGCAGAACATCTTTCAAGCGCATACATTCATCCCCGAGACAGAGGAAGACAGGAAGTGAGAGTGGGAGGGACAGAAAGAGGAGAGAGGGGAAAAGGATTACGGCTTTCGCTGACGACGATGCAAACAGATCAGCTTCAAACCAAACAGAAGAAGAAGTATCTGTTAGGTTGATATACGATGCATAGGCTGATTTGATTTCTTGCTGAGAGTTTAGATTTTCTGGAAGTAGTTGCCAGGAAGTTAACAATCTCACGCATTTTAAGGTACAATCCAGTGTGTTCTGAAATAATTCTTGCAGGGTCAGTTTTAGTCTACACTAAAAGGATTCTTAGGAGGTCGAGGACCACCCATGAATTCATCAGCCCTGACCTTTATAGGGCGACTGTCATATTAATGTTGACAGGCATTTTATTAGGTGAATGAAAAGAGTAGAAATCTTGTGATCCAAACAAGAGAACATGTGGCTGTCTGTAACATCTCTGAAGAGCGCCTGTGGGTTCTTAAAAGTCTTTCTACTTTTATTATGCAAGAAATCACATGTAGTTATTAGTTAGCGGCCTTTGTTCTGACATCTACTGTTTCTCTCATATGGTTTGTTGACAAGTTTTCTAAAGCTTTGTTCATTAACTCTAGCTAGAAGGGTTTAGCTAACTCCACCTAAATGTATTTTACTTAAAGAGCAAAATGCTACTTCTTTATGATACACCAGAAAGCTCCAGTCAGCAAGTCGACTACACTGAACTGCAGTGAACTGAAGTGGATCTGGCACAGACAACAACAGAGCCCTGATGAGTGTTTGCTTCCATCAGCAAGCTACCAACATTTTGGACTGCGTAAAAGTAGCATCCCAAAATCTCACTGGTTTGGCTAAGGCTATATAGCCAGACCTACGGAGGCCTGGATCCACAGTGGCCTTGCTAAACAAACACAACTTGGAGGTCTGGCTTCACTTTAGCTGACGAACGTCATTATGCACGTCGATTAAAAACAAACACACTGGCAGAGAGAGAGACGTCCAGCTTTTCAGTGTGGGCCTACGGGTGGAAAATCCCCATCTGACAGGGTTAGACCGGGGAAAGGAGTGAAATAGTGAAAGTCGGAGACCACTGAGAACCGAGGCTACTTTTGGCTGATAGACAAGGTGGCCTAATTTGTCTCTGGTGCTGGAGCTGTCCAATGCCGAGATGCCAGTTTATCATATAAACTGTAACAGACCTGACAGCTGAAAGAGAAGAAGACTTCCACGTTTCCTTCTTTATTGTCATAGAGGGAAAGTGAAAGAAGAGTGGGGATTATCCAGGTCCATCCAGCCTGCTCTCTTACTGTTATTAGTGGAGAAAAGCCAAGATCCAAACAAAGACTGCCCCCTTTGAGCACACACAAAACCAAACACCGGTCAGACATAACAGCCACTATTACCGAACCTGATTACTGGACCGCAAACTTTTAGATGTGTATTACTTTCCTCGCACAGACTTGGTCGGTGTTTTACCTTTTAGAGACAGACACAAAGACGATGATTTCACACTGTCCCACACAAGCGAGTGTGAAAAACACTGTGGCAGAACATAATGCATTTCCGCATCACGGCCACCGAGAACATTCAGCGCAAATCAATGATACAGAAGTCAGCGGTTCCCACACACTGTCTGCTATATCACACTTGAATCACATGAGAGCACATGGGCCAGTTTGCACCGACATCAATGACTAGCTGCATTAGCACAGCAGCTAATCATAAACCCTACAATAGCACGCACACACACACACCTCAAGAGTACCAGGACCCAATCGGGCACTGGTGTCATGTTGCAGACAGGAAACAGATGGCCTGCTGGGAAAAAAAAGGCAGAAAAAAGGCATGCCAAAGAAGGCCAGAGAGAGAATGCTTCCCTCCCCCTTTTTTCTCTCTCCATCATCCCTTCATACTCGGTTGGAAGGAAAAAGGAAGAGTGAGGCTATGGTGGTGTTTGGAGGTTGGATCAGTGGGCTCTGGCTCGAGATCAGAGTGATGGAGTTCTCTGGGAGATTTTTAAATAACAGCCCAGCGTGGCTCTACTGTACCGGCCTATGCTGGGACTCGGAGCCTGCAGGCTATTTAAGACAGGACACATCCCCAGTGGGTGAGAATATATTTTAAGCCTTTGGGGAATAATATTACTATCAAGTGCTGCGTTTCACATTGACACTATGATTCACAGTGCATGTAGGCGTAAGAGTGAGCAGATACATAAAAAAGTTGATGTGTTAAAGGAGGCTGACACGGATCAGTGATATTTGAACACCTGATAACGTGACCTGTAAAGTTTCCTTCCTCCAAAGACCTCCCGACCTTTGCCTGGTGCACATCAGCTGCTGATGACAGATAACCTTTGACCCTGAAAACAGCAATCAGGGATCAATATTGTCTTGGGTAAAGCTGCCCTCCACACAGAGAACGCATTGATAAGTGAACTGACCCCTGGCTGTGTGAGGTCGCGATCCGTCACATGTTTACTTGAGCTCTGTGTCCTGTGTTCTCCAAATCTCCGATCTCAGATCTTTATCGATGTGAAGCGCCTCGTGCAGAGACCATGTCAGGTCGTCGTGTACTCCCAACTGTAGCTCCTCTACCTTGGAGGATGTTAATTCAAAGGCTGCTGCTGCTGATACTTTCCCAATTAAAAGGTGAATATCTTAATTTTTCCATATGGTGCAGAACTTTTTTGGATCAACCGTCACAAGAAAGATGTTACAGATGTCTGCATTTTCATTTTTTAGAGAAATGTACAGACATATATCAAATAATATTATAACAGTACTCAGTTATAGTGTACCTAACATTGGCTTTCACTTCATATAAATATGACAGATCTTTTTTAGACAGCAATAAGATAAAGACATATCTATAAAAGCTTCCTGCTTTATTAGATATCACTTACACAAATCTCAGCAGATGTTATTTCTTCAACCGGGCGGACATCTGAAAACCTGCCGAACATCTGCAGCTAGTCATTTAATGCTTCATTCAAAAAAGCCAGGGCCGTAAAAATCCACAGACATCATTAAGCACGTCTGCTAATTTCTGAAACCTGAAATACGGCAGCGATAAAACTACTAAGGCGACGCAAACCGAAACACATGTTTACTGTACATCGAAAGCTACTTAATGTGGGCCGACTTAAAACACATGTTTAGATAGAAACCTCCTCTCAGAGTCTCTTCGTCGAGCCTTGGGAGTCTTCATTAAATTTGCACCCTGTAATCCTGCTGCATAACATTTCAACCTTTATTGGAAGTCTTGGTGGATTGTTGGGGAGTGTTTGGGCTTCTCCAGACTTCTAATAAGAAGTGAACCAAGCCAAACCCTCCTCTCTCCTCCTCTCACTGTCTGTCTTTGTCTCTCTGTTTGCTTCTCGCTCTCAATTCGGTTATGTCGTAAAAAGTACCCTGAGTAGTTGGCATGTCAGCCAAAGCATACCAACAACAGCTTGTGGATCGAGACTATATTTTTCATGATAAACTACTTCGAAAAGTACGTTATAAACGTCTCCTGAAAGTCTCCGTCTGCCTCTCTGAGTCGACACTCATTTCTCTTTCCCACTATTCCACTAAATCCTCCTTTAAATCAAAGTCTCTCTCTGCCGTCTCATGCCCGCGCAGCGCATGTTTCGGGACTCATAGCTTCTCAGAACAAATTGAGTTTAATGGGGGTGAGGCAGGGTGAGCCGGGGAGGAGGAGAGGGGAAGGCGAAGAGAGGGCTGTAAAAACACACCACATGCTACACCAGTCCCTGCGAGGAGAACAGCAGCATTACTGACATTATTTCTTCTACTAAATCCAACAGTAACACGCGCTGGCATGGCAAAAAACTCACACGCAGACGTCAATTAATGACGGATTTAGCCTTAAAATGGTATTTTCACACAAGTATGCTTTGTTCTAAAGACGAGAGATTGAAAGTAGGAGCCCAAAAAGAAACTTCCAAACAGGCCGGCTTGTATTCATGTGTACAGCAACTATTTATCTGGGCAGCTGTCTCAGCGTCAAGTATAAACTGCAGTGACACACGCCGTCCATCTTTTCCCCCCAAGCGGGTTAAAACAGTCACAGTTGTTGGCAGATACCAGTTCACCCACGTCTCGCGCGCACAAACCTGGCCGGACAGGCACGTTGAGCAAACATACACACCTTTGGCAAAACACCGACATGAACACACATAGTTGGTATGCACCTGAACACTGGTCTTTTTCTGCTCTCTCCTCACGCTGCAATGCTCTGCTTTAATTAACTGGGCTACTGTAAAGGTTCTTCCAAGGCCAGCACATCCAGGAAAACACACACACGCACAGTGAGAGGGGCAGCGTCCTTCACCCTGACCGGGGCGCCTTGAAGAGAAAATTAATTTTCCTGGGTGAGCACGGCTCACTAAAGGGCAGCTAAAAAGGCAGCAAGCCTGTTGAATAAAGCCATTCAAGAGGCTCTGTCCACACTCTTCCACAGACCTCGATATGAACTCGTGCCATCGGAATAACTGCATCCTGCAGCTACCAATATACTGTCGATGCTTGTTATCGTTGCACCATCAAACAAAGACACCCACAGCATATTAAATGCGCCCTCCAGACATGTTTTGGAAGTCACATGTCTGACATGCTGAGGTTCATCTACTCCTTCCTCATTCAAACGTCCAGAATCTATAAATATGAAAATACGTCTTCGACAACTAGACACAAGATGTTCCCACTTCGCTGGAAAGTCTCAGCGTACGTGCACCGGTTTCAAGTTTCCACATCGCACTCGTGTTAGCTTCATATTTAAACCAGCGCTGGCTTCCAAACTAGTCGTGATGTCACAAAATCCTGCACGTGGAGACACAGAGAAAATCCCCCCCCCCCCCCAACTTCAGCAGATGTGAAAACTCTGCTCATACATCATTCGGCACAGAGGCGCTCGAACAGCCAAGCAAAGTAACGTTAAGCAAAACACATTGCTGCATGGAAGTGTGTGTGTGTGTGTGTGTGTGTGTGGGGGGGCGTTTAGAATCCAGTCCGCAAACAAATGCGTTCAGCATGTATCTTCGCTGCAGCACAAGAGTGCTCGTTTTGGATCTTGGTGTTTGTTCCCGTGCATACTCTCATGTGCAAAAGCCCTCAGCCATTTTTTTTCCCCTCTCCCACCTCGCTGACCTTTTAAATCTAGCAGGATCCAGGGGACTTACCCCCGCAATCTCACTGGGAGATAAATGACTCCCCACAGCTATGAGGCTCAAATCCCACCATCCAGGACCAGCCCGGGCAATAACACAGACAGCGGAGGACTGGTAAAAAAAAAAAAAAAAACCCTGCTCCTTCAGAAGAAGACTGTCTGCAAAAAACATGCACTAAAATTTGGCCCAAGAGGAAAGGGAAAGTTCTTGTCGACGAAGTACACCGGGCATAAAACACGTTTAAGCAGAGAGCTACGATCTGCAAAGTCAGCTTGTTAAGAGAGAATTGTGGCAGGCGGTGTGAGGGTCGAGTCATGGCTGACGCCTGGGACACGTGCAGGAGGAGAGAGGTGGGAGTTAGACAGATAATAGTATGAGGATGTATAGGTATCACTGAGACGGTGGTTGGGTAAAGTACAGGGTGGGATATGGGGGGGAGGCAGGAGAACCCCAACACCCCGCTGCAAGCAGCTGCATGAATGGCAGGAAGTTTTTTTTAGGGAGGGGGGGGCACATCTGCTTTGGCTATCAGGAGACTCTTTAAGCTTCCCCGTACTCTTCGAAATGACTTTTATTCTAGAGTATCTTTTCGAGAAAGTCTTGCTCTGGAAGGAAGGAGGGACGGAAGGGCAGTAGGAAGGAAGGAAGGAAAAAAGAAAACACCCCTCTAGGAGAGCCGAAGCCATTAGGAATGCACGCTGAGTTTGAAAAACAGAGAACAGAGAAGAAAAGGATAAAAATCAAATCAAGGGTAGAGAAAAAAGATGGGGGCTGGAAAGGAAAGAGGCCTTTTTGCTTTCCTGTGAGAGAACCGGGCCAAAGCTTAGAACAGCGCCAGGTTCCATTCAGACTAGACAAAGTAAATAAAACCACTTGATGAAAAAGAGCAAAACGAAAGCCAATGGATGGCGAGAAGAGCGTTCCGAGCACGGGGGGCACCGAGTTATATACGGTGTTATGAAGACGCAGGGAGAACCGGAGAAAGGCTTTATGTTTTCACAGCCGAGCAGTCGACCTTATCTGATGGCCGGACGCAGATTTACGCAGATTATCGGAGGATTGTCAGTCATCTGTGTGTGTGGGGTGCAGAAAGAGAGAGAAAAAGAAAAACAGAGTGGAAGAGAGAGAGACAAAGACAGAGACGCTCGTTCATCTCCCCCCCATTAATCACGTCTACTGTCATCTCAGTCTCTCCCTCCATCTGCAGAGACGTGCACGCCGCCAATCTGGAATAATAAACAAAAGCGGGTTAACATCCCGCTAATCAAAATGAATGTGGAGCGGGCCGGGGCTTATTCCTGTTCCTGTTCCTGTGCCGTCAGTTCTCTGGCCTGCCCTCTCTTCTCGTAACCCCAACCACACACTAATTCATAAATTACAAACAAAGAGTCCCTTGTGGTTTGGGAGGGACCGGGCAGGCACTGCAAACTGGCGCTACAGGGGAACGGCAACGCGTCAATTAGAGGGAAACCTGGCTGACGGGGAGAGGTAGGTGTGGATGCATGCACACACTAACACTGGAGCACAGACCTACTGTATACACATGTTTACCACACACACACACACACACACACCATTTGGAAGCCATCTAAACAATTTTGTCATGCACGGGAACTGACTGCGCCATTGTCTGCAGTGAGCAGCTCGCTGATTTTTCTCGGCTCTGTTTACGAGGGGTGACGCGTGTGTTCAGGTGTCGTGCACGCCACGCTTGGGAGCAGAGCCTGCAGTTGTGTTGAACTCAAGGCAGGCTTCTGTGGAAAAAAAACACGTGTTGGACTGCGGGAGCCGCTGCTACAATTGCGCATGTGGATTAAACCCGAAACATATTTTCGAGTTCAGCATCTGATCAACAGGACACATCGCGGCCGATTCCTCTCGTTCGGCTCAGTTTACAGACTCTTATGTGACAATAACCAGATTTAATGAATTGCAGAGAGTCTTGTGAATCTTTTATGATCTGAACGTTCTCATTAATTTGGAATTTTATTGCCTGAATCATCCCATTTAATTAAACTTAGAATAGCTACAATAACCTTTGCCATCTAGCAAGATGTTCAAGCAACCAATCAGCCTCACGTCTTGTCCAGAAGCCTAGAATTAAGAGTACATGCTGCTGCTTTTCTCTCTTTTATATCATTAACTGAATATGTATGTTTGGTTGGACAAAACAAAGAGACTTGAAGGCTCTGAGAGATCATTTTTGACAGTTCACAGACGATTAATCAAGAAAATAAACAGGAGAGTGAACGATAGCTAAGACAAAGGTCCAAAGAAGACAGCGTCACAGGGTTTTGACATCTTTTCAGTGAGTTCGACTCCACTGCAAGCCTTGAGTCAGCATCTGCGTTTGCAGTGTGTGAACAACTCGCTGCTCCAGTTAATTACAGTGAAGTCACTCATTAAAAGAACGACGTGCAGCTCATAGCACCGCTCATCTAAAGAAACACACCCACACATGAAAAAAATGAGTTTCGCCATCCCCGTTTAAAGGTACCAAAACTGAGCGAGGGTGTTGTCAGGTATCAGTCTAGCCGTGTGCACTGTTTAGGTTTGTCCGTATCTAGGTGATCTCATGCAGTCGCTCCTCAGTTACCTCATCTGTCCACACGTGAAAACCCAAAGTCTCCCTGTCAGAGTCTAATCCAGTCAGTCAACGTGCGAACATCTTCCCCCGAGCTCCTGAGCACTTGATTCCTCGAGTTTCACAGGAATCATAACACACACACACGCACACACAATTAAACACGCACTCACACCCACACTAATTTATCTGCCCCGCGCTCCTTAACACATCAACCAGCGAGAGCCGAAACAGCGATGGCATTCCCGAGGGCAACACAAGGTGAGGCATTTAAACCTCAGAGCGGAGGAACGGCGCTTAAACATCCGAATTTTAAAGACCACAGGATGCTTCCACTGCTCGGGTGACAGAAAAGTCTCACAACAGGCAGAAGTATCCGGACCACAGCAGAGAGATCTCAAAGCGTGTTCAGGCAGAAGACGGGGTGACACTTACACACGCATTGTTGAATGGAAAATCCTCCAGGGTCCAGGCAGTAACTTTCTCTCTGAGCGTGTGTTTGTGTGCCGCTGTCTGGCTTGTCAAACACCGCCCCCCTCCTCCTCCTCCTCCTCTTCTCTGCCTCTCCGTCCCGCCAGGAGAGCTCGGGCTAGCTCTGCCGTGAAAATAAGTTGCTCACATGAATAGTCCAACCGTGGGTCCGACCAGAAAGAGAGAGAGAGAGAGCGCGGCCCAAAAAAGGAAGAGAAAGAAGGGAGGGAGAGAGGGAAGGAGTAAAAAAAAAAAGGAAAGGATAGCCCCTTTAAGAAGGTATGCTCCTTTACGGTGACTCCCCCTTTTTTTAAGCTGAATGGAGTATGAAGAGAGTTTCCTCTTCTTTTCTTCTCCTCATCCAGAGAAAATGAGGCTTTTTTTCTAATGCTTTTAGTTTCCCCTTCCTTCCTTCCTTCTTTCCTTCCTACTCTCGGGGAGAGAGAGAGAGAAAAAGTTAAACCCGGCTTTAGACAACTGGAATGTGACAGCAAGAGAGAGCGAGGGAGAGAGAATGAGGTGGTGAGGGAGGGAGAGTGTGTGTGTGTGAGAGAGAGACAGAGAGAGAGAGAGGGAGAGAGAGAGAGAGAAAGAGTCAGAAAACAGGGACATGTAGTGTCCACCTACACAGCCCACTGCTGTGTGAGTGAGCAGTCACAGAGAGGTAGAAAGGGGGAGGGAAGGAGCGAGCGAGCGAGCAAGAGGAGGAGGGGGCTGTGAGTGTATGCGTGAGTGTTTCAGAGAGAGAGAGAGAGAGAGAGAGAGAGAGATGAAAAAAGAAAGAGTGCGGCTCCAGGAAATGACCTGAGAATTTCATTCAGCTCCGATTGGGAATCTGGGAATGTGGTGTGTAAGAGCCGGAACACGCTGGGAATGTGCACATATATGGGATATGACCATATACACCGTGAGACAATATGCATTTATAACATGGCATCCATGTAATATCTGGTAGAATTAGCTGACTGTGTTGCAAATCAAGGATTTTAGGTATTTATGAAGATATGCAGCGATTTGTCGGGTATTCAACTTGCTGTATGAGCTAAAAATTGATTTACCAGGAAACGTACGACATTGTGACTTCAGTATATCGACATTCAACATGCTGGAGGATTTGCCCGCTCCTTCCTGTTGTTGGCTTTCTTTCGTACAGATTTGCACCTGGGGTTTTGTGTTCTGTTTGGAAGTCGGATCAACCAATCAGCTTGCATGCTTGCATGATGCAGGGCTGTATGAGGAAATGTTTACATTTAATACGCCAGCGTGCTCATTCATAACTTTTATGCAGAGACGTTATGAGACTCATCTATGATAATTCAGAAGTAACAGAGCATGTGTGTGTTTTTTCCCCCCCGCGGTTCTAAAGCTGCTCTCCTGCGGAGTTATCGTGTAAACAAACAGTTATTTTTACATCAGCGCTTCTCACCGAACACTCACACTGCGCGAGGCCTTTCTCCTAAAACGTTTGGATAGCTGACTTCTTCGACATTTTAAATCTTGCATTGTTTAAATCTGTCTTTGCTAGCTAGCACTCTTCTTCTTCTTCTTCTTCTTCTTCTTCTTCTTCTTCTCGTCTGCCTTTCTTGGGGCATCTCTGTGTTTCTTGACGCTATTTAGCTGCAGACTGTCCATCGATGGAAGAGCGTGAAACAGCAGGAATGTGTACTGCACTGCCACATGCAACAAAACAGGGACGAACCCTTAAAAACAATGTCCAGTGGTGCTACTAGTGGTCAAGAATGTGACTAAACAAAATCAATGAAACTTTGACACAGTCACACCTTCAACACCTAGAAAGTTGTTCAAATGAGCTTCTTGCTGTGCTTTCATGTAAGGCATCTCATTTGGCCACTGTTCCTGTCCGTAACATGTCAATGTAAATGAAGCTGAAGCAAACAGATTTGGGAGGTGGGCGCATTGACTCCTCTGCGAGCCTCTGAGACCTATAGTTACCCAGAACACCCCTCTCTGCACGGCTCCACAGAGACATTTAAATGTATCCTGCAGAACTATAATTCTAGCTTAAGATGCCCTGGGAATTTCTCCCCTTGATTCCCACCCCCTACACTGCTTCTCTCCACAAACACACACACACACACACACAGAGTCTAATTCTCCCCTCTCCCTTTCTCCCTTCCTCTCCCTCCGTCCTCGTCCACCGCAGGAGGAAAACTGAAACCAGCCACAGACTGGAAAGCATTAGTCTGCCCCCCTACCTCCTCCGATTCAACACACTCTACATACAAGCGAAAAACAACCAACCGATGGATCACAAAAAGAAAGAAAGAGAGAGAGGGGGAGCAGTTTTTCGTTGCCCGTGAGCGCAGAGTGACACAAAAAACAGTAGTGTGCACGGTTTAACGACTTCGCGAAGCCGACAAAGTTGGCAGTGAGTTCTCGTCCAGAGCTCTGCTTATTTTGCAGTTTCCAGCCCAACAAAGAAGCAGTCGCTCGTTTGGGAAAACAGGCCAAGCTAAAACCACAGGACGGGGTGGTGGAGGGGGTGGGGGGGAGATGTTTGTGTGTTTGTGTGTACAACATTTGCGCGCTCAGCTCGTGCGTGCGCCGTATAATCTATTTGTGCTCGTTCCTTACGTGTGTGTAGGTATGTTTGTACATGTGCGTACATGTGTTCGTGCGACGGTTTGGACATTAACTTGACTGCGCGCTCCTATTATCCGACGTTTTCTAAAGCAGACAAACAGCCTAAAGCCAAACGCAGAACATTCCTCCGCTCTGGAAAGCGCTTCCTATGTTTGGGGCTGGAGCCATTAAGGGGGACATAAGTGGCTTTGACTAGCGGCAGCGGAGCGACAGACCCTAAAAATGATCACCAGGGAGGCCCTCGGTCCTCCCGTTCGCGCACACACCACTGCTGATGAGACCTATGCCCTCAATAGAAGTGTCACAGAGGCCAGGTAGGACTGAGCGGTCAGGATTGAGCCAGAAGACCAGACACGAGGAAAGAAAGACTAATTATCTGATGTCACGAGGGTGTCTACACAATGAAGATAAGAGGGGAGCAAAGCAGGAAAGAAACCTACCACAGAAACAGAATATCAAATAATCAATAATAGCTATAGATTTACACCTAATGCCACTGATAGCGAGGACTACGTGGAAAAATCCATTTCCTTACTTGAGCAAGTAGTCAAAGAAATGTAACAATCTACTGCTGATGACGCACATGTAACACAGCTGATGTCGAGCACCTCAGAGTTCATGAAAACCCAGCGAGTCCTGAGTTTGGCACTCGTCCTATCAGGCTGCAGTCAGCAGCGTTATCTGTCTGTATCGGCACAGCAGGCCTCTGTTGTCGCCCCCCACCCCACCCCCCCTGTTCATTAAACAGTCTGTAGATAATCAAAGCGTCTGGCTGACACGCCGGTCTGCTTTCCAGTTTTTCTGTTTCTGTTTTCTCACTAAAGGGACTTTTTAAAAAAAAGTTTCGTACCACGACAGAGCCAATGTGGATACAAAACACTTCTCCACTGGCTAAGGAGAAAAGGAAAATCGCTGAGTTCTGAGAACATATTAATCATGGATATTGTGGTGATTTACAAGGCTTTGTGGAGGGGTTTTTTTTTTTACACCATCAGGCAAGTTCCAATTTACAACAAATCAGCTATGTAGGATTTTCTAAACTTGTAACTGCGTAGTTTACAAGTCCAGATTACAGACACTTCATAAGCGCCACATCAGAAACTGCAATGAGTTCTGTTTATACGTGTTTTTTTACTTTTTACTGAAAATGATCCAGTTCAAACACTTTTCTTTTCTTTTTATCTTGCTTTGGGGAAAACACAGTCTCTAATTTTAAGTCATCTGTAATACACTTTCAGATAAAATGAGAAGACCTTAAAGGATTCGGTTCTAACAATCCAACTTCAATATCCGGACGGTGCTAAGCACACTGAGACTGCAGGATTTGTTAGGCTGCGTTACATATACATGCGTATGAAAGGGCCGCTACCTCTGCGGCACAGAAGCAGCTGGTAATTCAGTATGAAAATAGTTTCTGCACAACTCAATTACTCTCTACGAAAAAAGAAAAACCCTATTCTGTCAGATACTCGGGGACATGAGCCAGTCGACTTCCAGCTCTAACCTCTAGGCTATCGCTGTCTGCGTGGTCGGAAATGGTGGACAGAGCGGAGACAGAGGAAAAACAAGGAAGAGGGACGAGATGAAAGGCAGAGGTTTACGTGTTGCGAGGGTGACATGGACGAGGAAATGGAGAACACCGAAGGGGGGGATGGAGTAAGAAAAGGACAGCAAACCCGTGCCTGGTGTATAAAAACCTGTGTGCAGTGATGGGTGGCAAAGAAAAGAAAGCAAAAAAAGAGGGAAAGGTCAGAGAAGCTGCGAGGAGTTAAAGGGGAATTTAACACCTTTGCTTCGAGATACATTTTAATCTGATTAAACTTCTTACAGACGTCCTCCCCCGAGGCCAGTGATCACACTGGCTGGGTATTAAACTAGATGTGTAATGTGTGACGAGCGTGTACGTGTTCAAAGGAGGGAAATTACCAGAGTTAGCGAGTGATTTAACCAGATTTTATTCGCCTGTTTTGTGTGTGTGTTCGCTGATGCATCTTCCTTGTGTGCACCAACCAGCCAGCAGACACCAGATGATTCACGTGAATGAGACACGGTGCGTGGGCCAGACGTCAGCTGACTGAACATGCTGGCAAGAGCCAAAACCACAACTCCTCGCATCAGCAAATCACCTCGGCAACAGCGCGTTCCCGCCAAAAAAAAGAGACTCCCTCCATGTTAGACTCTTCCTGCTCGGGAGGCCGCGCCCCAAGTGGCTTCAACAACCCTACCGTCACTTTACCGAGCTTCAGCAAAGCTTAGAGGAGACTACTATCACAGCCTTTTATGGGCATCGGCTGAAGCAACCACAGCTATTAATGCAACACACCGACGCGAAAACACACACACACACACGGGTCAGGTGAGGTCACGTGCTGTGTGTTTTCTCGCAGCGGTGTTCCTGAGAGTGCCAGCTGCTGGCTGTTATTGCAGGGTTTCTGCAGAGTCAGGTTTGTGTTACGAGGCTGGGGAGCGTTCAGAGGGGCCACTTCATTCCTTTCTGCTTGCTTCTCCACGCGCTAACATCAGACACACCACGGATCACACCTGGGTCAAAGACCGCTTTTCAAAACACCTTTTCGGCCATGGTTTGTTTCATCCAGCGAGCGGGGCCGGGGTGAGAGTCAGATTCTTCTGATGTTATGACTGACGTATGTGAAGGTTAAGTTAGGCCGTTTTCTTTTGACACTTACACACTTGGATTTGGCCGTCTGTAGTAAATCACACCCAATCTGGCTGTACATTCAGGTGAAAACATCCTCAAGGAATTCCTTCTTTCCAGCTAACAAGGTGCAGATTCAACATATTACAATATAAAAGCCTTAAACTTTGTATGAGAGGCAAGTGTGCATAAAAAAAACACGTCGGGCAATTAAGACAGCACAAAAATACTTTTGGATCTTTTATCAAGTTGATATTGAAATTGCAAGTTGATAATCAGTCATCGAATCAAGCAGCACTGACAACCATAAAAGTTTTTCAAGAAATATCGAAGTTAGTCCAGAGAGAATATTCAACAATTTGTAGAGGGGGGAGAAAAGCTGGAGAGTGTCTTTGGTAATAAACCAAAAGTTTTTTAAGCACACTGGATGAACAAAGCCGCTCTTCAGAGTCAACGGCCATGATAATTGCAAACAGGAGGCTTTCTCTAATATTACATCAACTGGTAACTGAGATTTCTCTGATTGAAGAAAAGCGACTAAGCTTGGCCACAATAATCAGGAGTCTCAGGCTTCAATGAAAGCTTGTAAACGGGGGAAAGTTTTCATTACATTTCATCCCATTTTGAACCTTTTCCCGACAATAAAAACACACAAAAAGTGCTTTATTTATATTGAAAACAACATTTTAAAGGGCGTAAACGACACCTTTATTATCATGTTCATAATATATCATTTTTATTAATAAATCGTAGTAAGCCATTGAATATTTCTTTGCTTAAACCTCTATGAGGTAGTATCCGTAGTAGCTTAATATTTGAATCACTGCCCACTGATAGTAACAACGGGCCTCAGTTCGATGGTAACTTGATCTAACTTGATTTAGGCACAGGCTTTCAGAGAACAGTATAACTATGAATCATGCTCATGGCACGAAACAGTGTGGATGGATATTTTACTTCCTGATTACAGACTGTGGGTTCGATTAGAGATTAACTACTGACAAGGAAGCTAAACAGCTTGGATCTACTGTACCTGAAAACTCATCACATAACAGCTCGAAAACAAATATGCTTCGTAGTGCTCAGCATAAAATGTGTCTTTTTCTGTCTGTCCCGCTGTCCTGCAGCTATAGGATGAGCTATAAGGGAGAGTGATGAGGCCCAGCAGCAGCTACTGCCTGCCCGACTGGACTGCAGTTCCACACGAGTGGGCCAAAATAAACATCTTCCCCACAGTCTCCTCTGCTGACATGACATGAATGTGTGCGGGGGAGCTGCAGGAGTGTGTGGCTTGCAGCGGCCACATGTGTACCTCAAGTATCTCTGTGCACGTATATTTGTGTGTACGGGCCCTGTGTGTACGTCTGCATAACCAATTGGGACAATCCGAAACCCGCAAGCTTCTGAATTACATCTTTATCTTCCTCTATTTTCCCCTGTTACGTCTAAATCAGCCCCCTACCCCCAGAGCCACATGTAGGCGGCCAGAGTCTCCTCTACTCGGATCGTGTCCATTAAAAACAGCACTGGTCCGCTGACCACACCTCTGTCAGTGCCTGCAGTTTAGTCTCTGCAGTGTAACTTTTTAAGCCCAGCGTGGACGATAAAGCAAAACTCCTTCTTCAGATTACTGCTGTTGCTTTGTGATGAAGTGTTGCTTTACTTTACGTTTCATGGAGGAAGTTTCGACAACAAGCCAGCCAGCAGTGAACATGACCTTGTCCATTTAAGTCAAAGCTTTTTGGTGTAGAATCATGGCAACGTTTGTGATCAGCACTGCTTTTTCTAAATGACAGGCACACAGTTTTAATACCTTAATTGTGGGTTTTCCCAGAAATAGAAGCTATTTTCACCTCTCCCTGAGTCACCTGCAAGTACAGTATTACAAACATATTGACTTGTTATATATTTTTAAATTAGTCAAATTTAAATGGTTTCAGATACCAAACATGGATTAAATTGGATGAATTTAGAGGAAATGTCCAGAAAATCATGTAAAATCACCAAGAATCTTTTGTTCCTTTTTCCACGGCCAAGAGTTTTTACACTCAACACTATTGTGGACGAATAGTCCTTAAAGTCCTTTGAATAAATGTAAATTTGAACATCAATTCAAAACAATGCACTGACAAACACTGTGTGCTATCAAGCGGTTACTAAAGAATCTTTTGGTTCAGGCAGTAAGTGGAAAATGTGTTCAACAGTTGGGCTGCACGGCTTTGTTTTTGCATCTGGTCGTATATTTTGAAAACACATATAGGATATTAATGGTCTCATTATACTTTCATTACGATCTGTTCAAGGATCCTATTTCCATTTTGAGGTTTCGACCCGAGGGATGGAAATGCCTGAGTTGCATTGCCTGTTCCACCGAGCCCCTTCTCCCCCCCCTCCCCCTCTCCTCCCCCCCGCCAGGTCCCAAGTAAACCAGCTAAGCGCTGCAATTAATCCATTTCCTCTCCAGAAATTAGACCTGTTCATTAGGCTTTCCACAACCTTTTATCACCCTGAAAGTCTCTCGCTCCGCGCGATATAAAACGCGTGCGGCTGGTTTCAGGGCGATCCATTACACGGCAGTGCACACTCTTTGAGTTGAAGCCTGGAGGGAAGTTTGGGGGAGAGGCCTCCTCATCTTGATATAAAGTCTCAAGCTTTAATTCCTCTCATGGGAGGAAAGGCTTTGTGTAGGGAGGTTTGCATCTGTGACTGACACAGGAAGGAGAGAAAGACTCTTCTGGATATGATTTGATCAGCGTCGCTGTGCTTTCTGGTGCAAAGACACGCAGAAGCAGGATGCCCTCGGGCTGTATCTCCGGGAAAGATGTTGAATTTATATTTCAGGGCTGTAGGACAGGCCTCAGAGGTCTCGTTGTGCAAGCTGTATAAATAGGACTCTTCCTACAACTGTTACACCAACACGTGGCCGAAAACACGACGGACTGGACTTTTAATCAAACATACAGATGGATACATGTTGCAAAGAGGTGGAGTTTCTCATTCCTGGAGCTTCAAAAGGCGTAGGTCAAACCCGGGCCCGACATTACAAGGAAGAAACTTCAAACGTGGCTGTATCAGAACTCTGCTTTTTGAAGAAAGTGCCCCGAGCAAGCTCATTCATCAAATCTCAAACGGCTACACTGAGGATAAATATTTGCGAGTTTAGGCTATGAATAATTTGCAAGACCGAACTCATTGCTGCTGTTTTTATACTCCATCTTGATGAAATACAGAGATGTCAGATATTTAAAGCTGCGATAGGACTCCTGGATTAAGTATGCTACGACAAACAAACAAACCATAGGGACTTCCTCCGGTGGGACCGGACGTAAATGAAGCCTGACAGTGGCGGCTGTGCGGAGTGTGTGTGTGTGTGATCTGCTGGGAGAGCGATCGCAGGTTCTGGGCCATTTGCTGCTGTGTTATTGCCGAGGAGCAAGTCCGCTCCCGGGGGCTGTGTGAGGATGAAGCCAGAGCTCGGTGGGGTTGATGGCTTTATAAATCACAGTCAAGGCGAGGCTGACAAAGACCCCATATACTATGAGTCAAGCTGTGTGTACTCAGGCCCGGGTGTGCTTGTAGTACACCCAAACACCAACCCAGTACGCATACTCACACACTCGTAAACAGCCGTTCCAAAATGATTTTATTCTTGGCAGACTGCAAAAGACCCTAAAATAGCACTTAGATCATCACGGGGTAGTAAAGATTTTAAGTGGGTTAACACCTCCTTCAGGCAGCGTGGTCCATGCTACACATTTAGTGGTACAGAAACACACACATAAACATACGAACACACTCAAAAGACTTCACTTTATGCATTGTAGAACAAAACCAAATCAAACTTTTGTAGAGGATCTTACTCTAAATACCTTTGAAGTCATCATTTTGAAGATTTTGAGCACTTTGTGTAAGTAGATGCCGCTTCTTTCAGTTGGAAAAAAAACAAACAACCACACACACACACACACACACACATATGCACATAAATGCAACCGATCATGTGGAGACAGACATCCTCCGTCCCCTAGTCCGACACAAATGGGGTCAATCCCACACGCACTCAACCACCAATGAAAGAGGATCCCCCAAAATTACCACTTTGCTGGAGCCTGGAGCAACCAGTGACTTCATGTCTGCAGCAGCTAGACTGATTTACTCACGTTCAACCCTCCTGACTCCCACCACAGCCCAGGAAACACATCTCTTACACCCCCACCCTCCCCGCACGGTACGTTCCCCCCGCTCTATCTGTTGAACATTTACGCCATCCCACATGCCCCGGCATACCTCACACATTTACCGGCCCAACTCAGCACCAAAGCTGTTAGGACAGCACATTGCGCTATCAGCGGCAGATAAGAGAGGTCAGACAAAGATTCAAAGCAAACGACTCCACAAACAGCCAGGCTGCGCCGACCGGTCGCTGCTGAGATAAAGGACGGACGGATTCTTGGACAAGCATTTGGAGACAGAGAACTGGGCGGTGGATCTTTAAAAAACCAGGCAATAAACAAGCCATAGACTGTGATTAGAAATTCAGATTCTTAATTCAGCCCATGTGTAAATTTAAACTTTGTAAAGAGCAGCACGGGGACGGCGCAAAACAGAATTTATAGTCCTATGAGGCACATAATAGTGATTTTCAGGCCCAGCGGGGGCCAGACTCAGATCTCATAAAATCCAATCCTCAAAATCAGAGCTCAAAAATCACATTGTGATGCCAAGGGCAACATTCGTCCCCGTTCTGAATCTGGATCTATGTGCCGGTTATTTTGGTGGGTATAAATAGGCTCCAGGCCATGGTGCTGATTGATCGATTCCTGGTGCTGGAGGCGCCTAGATAGTGTGCACACCCGCATGTGTGTGTGTGTGTGTGTTCGTACATGTGAGTGTGTCTCCAAGCGTGCGGTTAATGAATTACGGCTTTGACAGGTCAGGATTAGCCCAGGGGTGTGGAACAGATAAAAAGGAAGACGATCATTCTCCCTCATCCGCACAGACAAAAAGTCACAACACCAGATACAATGCAAGTTGTTTTTCTGAACAAAAGTTTGGCGGTGTCATGTTTGCTTAAATAATGTTACTATAACATGAAAAATGAATATCTTTAGAAGCTTCGAGCTTCCTGTAACTAAAGAAACTGTTTTGATAGTCAGAAACGAACACTGCATTCTTTAAGAAACCATTTGCAGACTAAAAATACACTTAAAGAGAGTAAGTGTAAATAGTAAAGTACCTTCAAAGTATTAATGTATGTAGCCAGGACAATATATCCATTGAGTGCACCATTGTTGTCCCCTGTCATCATCATCACACCTTGAGGAGACATTTAAGAGCCCATTTTAGAGCCAGTGACTCTGAAACGCAGCGCTAATAACGCCATGGATAAGACTGATCAGTGAGTGAACATCCCCCCCTGGTGGTAAGACAACGAAGCCCTGGGTAAAGAAGGCGTGTTAGGACTCACTCACCACAGGTGTAGATGACACTGAGGTACTTCCTGGTGCCGGCGTAACACGGATCTCCAAAGTCTCTGGTGGAGGCTCGAACCAGACAGCTTTTCTTTCCCTGACAGCGGGCGGTCAGAACCCGCAGAGCCACAGACGACTGGCAGTCTGACAGAAACACAGAGAGGGGGAGAAGTATTGAATTATTATTATTAGACATCCAGACCAATGAAAACTAATACGGTTTACCAAGTTATATGATTAAATCATTTAAAAGAGAGGGTTACTGTTTCCTTTACTGGTGACACATTGGAATATTAATTCCCAGAAGAGGAACTGACAGGTAACTGTTACTGATTTCTTAAGAAGGCTTCAGGAAAAACTTCTAATTCAAATGATAAATGTCAGTAGAGCTCACCCCAATTAGTTACTTTACAAATTATTAAATAAACAACAAATGAACAGGCAAATAATCTGGATGATGTGAGTCACTTCTTAAACCAAAATGCCCCAAAAATAACTAATTAAAAGGCTCAGGAGAACTACTCTTTTTCGAACTATGAACCAATTAGTCAATAAAAAAACCCGTAAATTTAAATTGCTAATTAAAATAGTTGTTGTGTGTAGTTATAGACCTAAAATTGAGTGTTCATCACAGTTAATTTGCAGTCTAACCTTCATCTACAAAAGTCTTTTAGCACAGGTCAGAGGAAACGTGCCAAAATGTAAATACTGTTTTTTTAAATTAGAGGCAAGAAATATTTGTTTGGTTTCAAAGAATCTCTTTGACTTCATCCTTTCATTAAGATTTTAGAAGTTCTTTGAAGGAAATGTCTCTATATGCTATATCTTCTGTTATTTCACTAAAACATAACCAGAGCCAGAGCTAGCCTTAACAGCTAATTTTCCTAGCCAGATGTTTGACACAAGAAGTTTATATGGCTGCTCTCATCCAATCACAACGCCCTAACAGAACCAGAGTCTATGTACAGAAACTTTATTATTCTTATTTACGGCGTGTTTGAATGTTCGTGCTCAGTCTCTTGCTATCAGGTGTTTGATGGACAAGTAGCACTTCAGGCACAAAGGACAACATGAGTCTCTGTCAGCTCCAACAGAGATGGACACACACACACGCACGCACGCACACACACACACACACATTCAGGCCAATGGGACATCACACACACACTCCCTCCTATAAAGGCTCCCATGGTGGACCCACATACAGAAACCTTACTGGGGCCTCACATTGTCTGAAGGATACCTGATCCAACATGTGTGTGTGTGTGTGTGTGAGTGAGTGTGAGTGTTTGTGTATGGAGACCAGACAGAGTAATGGATGTGGCTCTCATACATCATCACTAAGCACCCGCCAGCTCCTTCAGACCTTCTCTGCTGCGGCTCTCATCCTGTGGGAAGCCTGCACGGACAGATGAAGCTCTTCTCTCTTTCCTTTTCCCGCTCTCGCTTCCTTCCCCTCTCACATTAATATCACGACTGCAGAAGATGATGTTGACCTGCTGAACTCGCAGCCTTTAGAGTGAACCTTTCGGAGCTCATAACGCCTATGTTTAAAGACACATCATTTAAAAGTACAACGAGACAGCAACAGACGGACCAGACAAGGCGTGATTGGCTGACATGGTGTATATATCAGCACTCAGACGTCAATTTACAATGTTTTAGAGGAAGATGGGAGAAGAGCATTGTCTAAGGTTGAAGTAAGGGGCATAGGCTTGTCAGCAGACGTTGCGGCACTGACTGATAGGTGCTCAGATCTCTGATCGTCTTATTTCATGGGACTAAGCAAATTAAAGACAACACAGCTGAGTTTTAACGTGGAGCTACTTTCAGCTGTTGTGTAACTCGAGTGAAGTCGTGAACTTCATCGACACCTCTAAAACCAAGCGAGTGAGGTGTGCGCAGAGCACTAATAAAGTCGGAAGAGCTCCCTGCTGGGTCTTGTGGGAATGTGGACGGGTCGGCGTTCCACATGGATGACTGCCAGGCCCCCACGCTCCGTCTAACCCTTAAAGAACAACACAAGGAGATGAGCCTTTGAAAGTGGACACTGTGCTTTCGCACTGTGGTGGGCCCCAGAAACACAGAGCCAGACAGAGATCAGAAAGGTAGAGGGAACAGGCCGGTCAAGGGTTTTTGCTCACACGTCAACAGGCCGCGACAAATTATGACTCGGGTCAAAGGGCAAACGTCCCAGTCGGGAAGTGAAAGAGGGCAATCCAGTGGTCATGCACAGTGTCAACACTGAATCCACAGCCGTGCATCCTGTGTTATTTGATCACAGCAATCATAACCAAGGCCACGCTTAGATTCCTGCTAATGATGGCGTGTGTGGTGAAACCGGATCAAAGATTGTGTGTCGAAAAAGCTGAATCCGAAGGAATCGCTTCGAAGGGGCAACCGGACACTCCCCAGCTGGGGTCGACACACTACAATTCCCAACCAGGATGCAGTGAGGTGGGAGCCTGTGGGAACCAGTGAGTGTAACCGGATAGCTACTCAGACACCTCAAAGGTTCCCACTGTTTCTTAAAACACGTGGACTGATTGAAGGCGACTGATGGGGAAAATCCGCGCTCGACGCTTCATCTGCGACAAACTCTTCGAGTGAATTCTTGAGCCGGAGAGCGATACCCCCATACAGACACACCTCTCCTCTTGTTTGCTACGCGCGGCAGAAACATGTCTGAAACGTGCCTGCATCTGTTTCCATCATAAAGGAGTACGATAAAAAAAACACTGTGAAAATATGTGGAGCAGAAACGTGGTTGATATCAGCGTAAGAAGAATGAACGGCTGTTTATTCAAGTGAGATAGAGTGGATGTTCCTGCGCGTGAAAGAACCGCAGCTTGAGTGTATCTATGTTGTGATAGCATGAAGAAGAAGAAGAAGAAGAAGAAGAAGAAGAAGAAGAAGAAGAAGAAAGGACTAGAGGACTGGAGCGCTGCCTTGCATCACATGCTGAGCTGCATCCTGAGGACTGTACTGAAGAAGAAGCATTGAACAACCTGAACCAAAGAAGCACTGACTGTATTATCCCGCTCAGCTGATCAACCCCTGATCATCCCCTCATCAGCTGAGAACTGATGAGATTAGGGCTGCAACTAACATGCTTTTTTTTTTTTTTTTTTTGGTCTATAAAACATCAGAAAATGGTGAAAAACGTGCGTTAGAGATTTATTCAAATTGCTATATGCTAATTGATATTCAATTTACTATCATATATGATTAAAATGCCCACATTTGCAAGCTGGAGCTATTAAATGTTTGGCATACATCAGCGTCTATGTGCAGATGCGACGGCACGCTGACCACCCGCTCTGCCTGATGCTTTAATTTGCCCCACCTCTCTCTCCTTTCCTCCCCAGAGGGCTCGTTTGAGGTAGTGTGCCACGCTGAAAACTTTCCTCTCTGACAAGGGAACCCACTGACAGACAGGCCCCCATTAGCTGCAGCTTTGATTCCCTGACTGGGTGATTAGTAGACCAGGGGGGCCCACGGAGGAGCGGGTGGGGCCAGAGAGAGAGAGAGAGCGAGAGAGAGAGTGGGGAGGGGGGTTTCCAAGACAGATAGAGCTTTCTAAAGACAAGAGCATGGGGACACACACACATTTATTCTTTCTCCGCTGGCTCTACAAGCTTACATGTGCACACACACACACACACACACGCACAGCATTTCTATGCAGTTTAAAAGAGCATTCCTCAGAGTCTGACCTGCCCCTGGCTCTCATTAGAGGCTTTAACACAGACAGACAAGCATGCAACAGTCCCCTCTCTCACACGAATAACCCCTGATACCTCTAACCTTTACCCTCAACCACCTCCGAGCCCGCGCGCCCACCCTCTGCCCTCCTCACGTCCAACAAGGACGGGCCTGTGGTTCAGAAGAGAAGGTTCACAGTCATGGGGGAAAGGGAGGAGTTTCCTGGACGCGTATTCTTAATCAGGACTGATCACAGAGCGAGGAAAGGCAGAACTTTTCTCAAGATGACCCCCGGTTGATCACCCACATCTTCTTAAAGTTACTAGAGCGCTTCAAGGTTGAAAAGCCTGTTGCTAACATCTTCTTCTCTCTTTTCACGCATCAGTCATCCGTCACACATCTAACTTTCTGCTCCCACTTACCACCGAATTACTCTAACATGATGCCATAATTTTATGAAGCAGCAGCGTTACGGTAATATCGTCAAATAGTGGCTGTTGTGACGGCGCCTGCTGAGTTACACTTGTCAAAGAGCCCTTATATTAAGACGAATGTAGGGCGAGTATATGCTGGTGGACTGAGCGACTGTCAAACAGCTTTACAGGACAGCATTACCGTGTTTGTCCTTAATATAAAAAACACAGCTCTGAGCACGTACAAATCCAGATGCGCAAACCTTTACCCAGATCGTTCTCACAGCAACTCTCCGTAACAATCCTGCAGGTATTCCACCCACGCACACCTTTCCTGGAATTTTCCGAGACAATGGGCGGACAAACTTGTCAAAAGCTCCTCATCTCTTCTTCTGCTCTGACTCACCTGTATCATTTCATATGGGAGGCTCGAGTCATTGTTGTGAGATTAAAGCTCTTTGTACAATAGAGAAATGACTTTGAGATGCCCGTGATGGGATGAATGGACGCGCGCACCGCATGCCAAGTGCTCCCTGCGTAAGCCATCAATGCATCTGAGACCACTCACCCACGCACGCGTTTACTGTAAATGATTTATTCCCTTCAGCAGATGTCATTTTACTGTAACATGGGGAATTTATGCATTAGTCACTGCAGAAATTTTTAGAATTAAACATGCAAATGATCTCACTAAAAAGCCAACTGTAGCGTCTCGCCTCAGTGTCCAGCAGATCATGCACAGATGAACTCACGGACACGTCTTCAGATATGTTGTAAGCTGACAGCAGGTTATTTCTAGAGTCAGAGGCACTTGATACCCAAACACTACATGTGTTATCACTGACAACATACATTCAAACACCACATCTGAATTCCAGCCAGTGTGGATACTGTTACCCTGGAAGACGTGCTGGATGAAGTTGGATGCAGAAATTTCAGAGAAGCAAGAATCTGATTGCTGATTGTTAGGAGCCGGACTGCAATAGCTCTTTCAGGACAGGTTTAAACACACAGAAGTGTACAGAATTTAATCTAATCTGCAGTCCTAAACAACGCTGACATCCTGCTACTTATCTGCCCTGTATGCATCAAAGTCAGAGAGAAATGCAGATAGAGTTTCACTGAAGCGGCTCGCACCCGAACAACTGGAACGGGTTCCCAAAAGCCGAGTGTTAAATTTGAACCGCAGCTGTGCGCGCTCGGCTTTTAAAATACTGCCGCGATCATACGAGAGACCAACGAGTCCGCGTACAGCCTGAAGCATCCTGTTGTAGGCCTCGTCTGAAGTACATACTCAAAAGTGAAAGCGCAAAAAAAAAAGTAGTCTGAGACCCTGCATGCCAAGCATGGGGGGCTATTTAGATGTCAAGAGGTGTGTGTGATGGTAATGGGGCAGATGAGAGAGGAGGGCTAAAGCAGGCCCCCTTTTGCTTTGAGGATTCTCCATTGCCGCCAAGACCTGTCCGACTGCACCACTCCCACCCCATCCCAAAACCAAGGAGCAGACAAGATCAAAGAGGGCTTACTTCTGTATGCACATGCCTGCGTGTGCACTTGTTTTGGTCGGTTGTATTTTTCCAGATAGTCCCTCTATGGTGGCAAATAGACGCCGCATTTCGCGATCTTAATACGGTTTACAGACTACAAAGATGGTCGGTTTTCAACAAGCTTACAAAGAAACATCTACCGTTGAGTTAGCCTGCAGATAAAACTAAAAATAGATGATGCAAAGACAATGTTTGCAGGGAGAATAACAAAAAATCTATGATCTATGACCGATTCTCCACCATTGGATGAGTCTCTACCTGACACTACACATGTTTCACCCGGGCAGGTGCAGCCCGCCATGCGAGTTCAGCCGTTGATCTCACACCTCAGGCAGCGGCGAGGTTGCCAGGACGGTGCGGTTTAGGAGATTACTAGAACCTACCTTCCTGGCACGATCAAACGCACATTTAAAGAGACATAAAATCAAAACGGGCACAAAACAAACTTCCACATAATGAGACTGCCAAGCCCGAGATTATTCAGACGTGCAAGAGCCACAAACACACACACACACACGTGCGAGGCGCAGCACCATCTCGGGCGTGAGGGGAAAACGCTTTTAAAAATAATTAACGGTGTGCGTCTGAGCTGTCACTCAGCACACCCTCACTTCCTCCTCCTGGTGACATGCGAGCCACATGAAAGACGGAGCTGACAGGGGAAATCCCACTAGGGCACCGCTAGACTGTCTGGAACAGCCTGAGGTGGTGTTTGTGGGTGGTTGAAGTGTGTATCCGCATGAGTGTGTGCGGTAGAGAGACAGAAAAGCATGCTGTGTATTAGCTGAACAGGAACAACAAGGCGTTTGTGCACGCCTGAGTGTCCACTTGATGCAAGCGCACACAAGGTTAACGTGATTTGACGGTAAACATCACGTCTCCTCCGCTCTAATCTGGCTTTTGTACAACTGTAACAGTAGAGTCCATTTCCCATCACTGCTGGGGGAACTCGGCTACTGTATTTAATCCCGAGTCTGAAACCGGATATCAGGCCAGCCCTGTCTCACCCACTTCACCCTACCTGTCGCACATTCCTGGTCCATCTGCATCGCAAGCGCACTGGCTGGAGTCCGCTGCTTCAAAGCAAAGCCCCTCAATGCTTATAGAGAATACAATAACACACACACACACAGAGGTGAATACACACCCACACAATGCCGTTCTTTATATCTGGCTCTGATTACCCGCTGACTGACGCCTGTGTCAGCCTCTCGACCCCGTCCTGTCACCTCTGTCATAAAGGAGGCACACAGGGCACGTCTGTAGCGCATTGTTCCTTCACAACATTAAACATACACAGACAGTTAAGTTACACCTGCTCGGGCTACTTATTTACAAGCGCAAAGCCTCAGTGTCCATTTCCTTCTATACATTAACGAAACAAAGGCAGCGCAGGCTGAAGCAAAATAAATGAGCTGGCCAGCAGAGAGGCCGGGGCCACCACAGTAGCTTTGGTTATACTAATACTTGTCATGGATCCAAGCTTAGAGTCATTAACATTCCCCTAAACAAGAGCAAAGGTACATCTGGATATCCCATGCACTCACACATGCACACACACACATGCACATACTTGGAGGGAACTCAATACTGTCCCTTTTCTACGGGCCAAACTCTGAGCTTTGGATGACAAAGACACCTGATCTACATTCCACCCCAATTCCCCTGGCAATGTGTGTTTGTGTGCGTCTACCTGAGCTGGAGTCGCGGTTTTAAATATCTCCTGCGCATGCTTTCCTAACAAAATGAAGAAATGCTGATATGTTTCTAAAAGTTAAATTATGGAGCATTAATCCTCCCCTGCTTGGAACAGTGAGAAGCTGACATCAAGGACGGGTGGGGCAGGACAGCGTTTGCTCGAAAGCCTCCGAGGCAAAGAAGCTGGAGAGGAATTATAACACGTTACAAACCAACCAAACAGCATCTTATGGCAATATCACCCGAGTCGAGGGCGACTCTACAGAAGTTATGAGCTGGCAGGGTTTGCAGTTCTTTTCGTGGCGTTCGAGTGCCGACGTGCAAAGCTCATTAATAGAAATGTTTCACTTCCTCTGATCTGATGGACGCGTAATGACGCCTGCTACTTTTGATCAGACAGATCTTCTGAAAAAAGAATAAATCGCAGCCAACGGCGACCTTAAGCTGCACTCTGTCATATCATTAATATGTATGCGAGCATTAGCAGGACAAGAAGACTCGTTTTAACGTCACGCAAATGCAAGAGGACTTGATTTGCATTCCCAGCTTGTGTCTTCACGTAAGAGACCGACCCCCAAACTGACGCTATGAAAAGGGCGAATGATAAAGATGTGGGTGTTGATTTTAATATGATTATCGCCCCTTGCCCACCCTTGAGGCTTGGATCAGTGACATGTCGCTGTCATTCGAGATGGTGAAGCTTTTTCTTGGTTCTTTGTATAGAAACGCAGCATCCTCGACCAACCTCGACTGTCTCAACCACACCCGAGAGCGCGAGAGCGCCAAGGTGCCTCACCTACTGTCGGTGCCCTCCTGTGGTGCAGGGGACACTCCATGGTGCCCTGTTGAGTCCGGCCAAACATGGCAGAGTAGACGGCGATCTGCATACCCCGTTTGCAGCTTAGCCTCATCCTCTCCTCCTCACAGACCACCTTACTCTTGTACTCGTCTGAAAGGGAGAGAGAGGACACAAGATGTTACAGAGAAAACAAACGCAAAAGGACAGTCAAGACAATGAAATTCAGGGGGGTGCATGTAGATCTAGAATAGCTGTAAAAACTAGAATAAATGAGGCTGTTTTTCTTTGAGCTGGTAGTTAATCATTTAATTAACTTAAAAATGTCTTGTCAATAAGACATGAAATTATTACTTTTAAAATCTTCTTCATTCGATCGAAGCTCTCGAGAGCCGCTTTTAACGAGCATGTTTTCTGTGCTGGGCGCTGACAAAAGGAGTGTAAACAGGCAGAAACCAAAGTAGAGTTGCTCAGTGGACATGTAGAGCCATGCAGAGGCATTCCTCACACACACCCAGCCACAGTGACCTGTGACAGCCAGAGCAGCTCCACTGGCCGGCAAATAAAAACACGAGAGCAGCCGTTTCTGCGTCCATGTGGGGAGTGGAACAGGAATGCAGAAAGCAGAGCGAAAGGATGAGCGCAAAGAAAAAAGGCTAGGACTTGTCCGTAATATCTCCTGGTGATGGATCCACTCTTGTTCACTCTCCCTCCCTCCCTTTCTCCTCCGCTTCCTCCATCCACCTCTCCTTTCAGAGGCAGTGACACCTGCCCGTTGCACCTCACTAACACCCCATGCGGCCTTTCTCTTCTCTCCCCGCGAAGTCATTGGTTAAGTGACAGTGAACAAAGAGCTGTTGATTGGCCCCGGGGTCCGGTGGAGAAAGAAAAAGTAGGGAGGGCAGGGGGGATCAGTGGATTAATGCCCACTTCTGGTCACTCTAGTGTGAACTGCCGCACAGCTCAGTGCGGCTCGGCTCAGCACAGCACTGAGCCATGAATGGAGGCTAGAATCTGGGTGGGATTGCTCCACTGTTGTGGCTCCCCTTTGGAGTAATACTCTCTTAGCTTCCTGGCTCACAGAGAGAGGGATAAAGGGAGGGAGGCACGCAAAGAGAGGAGATGGCGGGAGAAGTTAAGACTCACACAGACACTGTGATGATTAATCCAGTATAGAATTCACAGAATAGGTGGATGATTGAATTTTGTCCGTTTTTGGGCCAGTTCTACACCCAACACCCTGGTGCCGTAAATACTCGCTAGCACACCCAGTATGTATTCATCCACGGCTGAAAATAGTCCCTAACAAATACCCTAGTCTCAGTAACATCTGCTAAAAACTACAGTGTAGTTTAAAGAACTTTCGAAAGTATACATTTGTGAACCATTTTTTAAGATTTACATCTTCGGCAAGAACCACAGACAGTTTGGGAAAGTTGAAAAGTATATGTGTTGGTTTTAGGTCTTCTCATGGGATTTGTGTACAATAAGAAAAATACAGAATTAACGTCGACGTCAACCTTAAATTACCTTAATATAGGGTAATATACTGAAATGAGGAAAAACATGCAGAAGACAAACATATACTTTGGTATAACATACATTTAAAGTCAACAGGACAAGCAGAAGAATGAATGAATGACATTTATCTAAGTTTTCTTGTGCTGCTGTCTCATTTCAGTGTTTCACTGCGGCTGTATACTCAGGATCGCCACATGATGCTATTTCAGTACATTTTTCTCTAACGGACTCACATGCTTTTATTTTTTCAGTTTCAGTTAAAAATACGGCTCGGCCGACGGTAAATACACATATTACATGAAAATGTGGCTATGACAATGTCATAATTCAGACTGCATGTGAAGGTGTGTAAGAAAAGAGAGAGAGAAAAAAAACTGTTAGTAGGACAGAAATGTGTGTCACTGTCAGGATTTGAGGCGATGAGGGACTTACTAGGTCTGCATTTGTACCAGACAATGAGGTATTTACTGCTGCCAGGACACTGGTCTGTCCCAAACACGCGGCTGTTGACAAGGACTTGACAGCTCCTTCTGTCCTGGCACTCATCCAGCATTTTCTAAACAAGGAAAGAGTGACAGAGAGCGGGAGAAGACCAAAGAGAGGTTTAGAGGGAGGACAATAAGCCAACGATGGTGAGAGCAGCAGCAGGCAAACCTAAAACCACTTCAAACGGGCTGCTCATGGCCATGGGAATATGGAGGAGAAGAGCAGGTAAGAGAATAAAGGGAGAACGGGAGAAAGAAATCTCTGGAAAGCTCCACTCCGCTCATTTCCTGGCATCCTTCTGCTTCTCTGGTTTCATCATCTTTAGCCGGCTGTAACACAGGTGAGCACATTCCAACACAACGCAGTGCTGAGATCCCGCTCGCTGTTCAGAGTGTTACCCGAATTCAACGTGAAAGCAGAGGCACTTATAGATCCACAATAGATCGTGGAGTGCAGAGGGGAAAATACAGAATATCGGCCTACACACACGCGCAGGTCCTCAGTCACAAACTTTAAGAATTAGCCCGAAAAGACCAAAACAAACTGCGTCTGTAAATAGCCACCGGAGTACCAAATGTGTAGCTGAAAATAGCCCCCCCCCCAAACAAATGCACTATTCAGTCCCGTGTGAGTGACTTGCAGAAAATTACAGCATGCTTTTGGACTTAAAAAAAGATTTACATCTCGCCCACAGACGGGGGTTGAGAAGTCATAAAACGCCGAGAGATACACTAACACATTGTTAGTTTTGGTCTTTTCGTAGACGAAGAAAAGTATAGAATAAATTCAGCCTAACATTTTAAGTTAAAAATAAGCGGGGGATACATAGATCTCTGTGTAACGTGTCATTAAAGGAACAAAATGCTCGGAGCATGTTGGGGATAAAAAAGGGACGACCTTCACATCCCACCACGGTTGCTGAACGCTGCTATCAGATCTGCAATGTAAGGATTACTTGGATTGGACAAACGGTCTCTTTATTTATTCATGGACGTTTGATGAAATGATGTATTAACAAATGATGATTACACGAACAGATATAAGCCCTTTAGATAAGCCTTTCTTACATGGAGGCATAGAGACTGTAACGCCAACAAAGCACGGGTCGTGAACAGGTGATACAAAGAGATTCTTCAGGGTTGTATTAATGTGGGTGGTGCAGCAGTCAGTCATTCTCTCACTTCAGCACAATGCGCCCTCTGTGTCTGTGCATTCATGGCTGTCCTGTCTATTATGGTAACGAAGGGTGTTCGACGCTAGCAGGCAGGGAAACTAAGAATAAAGCAAACAACGGAGAGAATGCTGAACAGGATGTGTTTGTGTGTGTTTGTATCTGCGCTGCAAAGTGTGTGTGTGTGTGTGTGTGTGTGTTCCCATACAACCGCATCCCAATTTAGGAGAGGATGCAAAAGAAGGTAAAGACCCCGTGAAATCGCTTTTGTGTCATGGGAAACTATCCTCACAAAGCATTACATAATCAGCGGTCTTCCAAAATATATATATATAACCTTGGGCCAATTTGCAGCCCTAAAGTGAGGGTGTATATGTGTGTGTGAAGAGTGGATCTAGATCTGGATCACATGGGAGACACGGGGGATGAATTTAACAGACCTGTACAGAAGACCCTCAAACTGTCATTTTCTAATCAGAAATGTGTGAGCTTAGTTATTTACCTGTAGTGCCGTGGACACAGAACAATATCGATCATCCTCCCGAGCGTTATACGAGCTGAAGAGGGCCTGGTAGGTCTGAGGGCACTGCTGCGGGTCAGAGGCACCTCTCCTTCCGTAGAAAGCCGACTGGACGGTGATGGTGGTGCGGGGCGGGCAGCGAACAGACAAGAAGTCTCCGTCACAGGCCTGCTCGGTGTAGTTCCTCAACACTTTGGACAGGTAACCTAGAGGACAGCAAAACCGAAGCAGCAGTTTGAAATTCAGGCACAAAACATTGACGATTTCTTGATATTGCACATTGGCCTAATTTGCATTATCATGTATTATTACATCCTTGGGCTGCATCATTTCATTTCAGTGCACATGAACCGGATTTAAGCTAACCTTCTGCCTCTGATTTGCTTTATTATAACCCTCATTTCACGCTGTTATCATATGCAGAGAGGGCTGGTAGCATGCTGCAGTCTTTTTAGATGTGTTTTGTTTAATAATGGAGTGTTTCCATGGATATTTGGTAGTGCTGCATATCAGCAAGCCCCGACAGATCACTGCTTAAATCTAAAAAAACGCCTCCAGGACGAGAATACCGCATAAAGAGGGGAGAGCTTTAGCTTATTTAGCTGTTAGCGTCAGCCCTCCGGTCATGGCTGCAGAACTCGTGTTTGATATTAAAAACAATATCTGCAAGGGATGATTTTTAAACCCTGGCGTTATTAGACTTTTTATACAAGGATACAGTTCACACATAACCCTGTGGACTGTTCCCACAGAGCTCTGGCCGCATTTTGAGGCTGTATACCAAAGAAAAATGTGGTTCTGGCAGTTTGATGAACTCCTGATACACCTACCCAGACTTCTCTTTCTCAAAGCTTTTATGTGTCACTCCTCAGGCTCGGTTTCTATTAGCACGCCATTTGCTTGCCAGTAACTTGCACCAAACAACCAGCTGGTATCAAGACTGTGAATAGAAACATTACATAAACCGTTTAATGGAACAAGCACCGCGTGAACTTTCATTTAACCCCGGGGGCCGCTTCAAATCAAATAAAAAGCTCTCATTCTTTTAAAACACTGAAGTCTCTCGGGCTAACTCCGCTTTCCCATTAGGAGTCTTTAAGAGCTGCCAGTCAGCCCGTCAGTCACACGGGATAACTGAACCCATCACAAAAGCCGCCATTAACATTCCAGCCTGTGAAGAGGAAAGCAGGAAAAGCAAAGTAAGGGAGAGAGCGGATCTGCTGGCCACTGTCATATATTGTCTTTCTGGACTTTCTGAACACATGCTGCTTTTCCTCTCAGCTTCTCCCATTTCTGATTGTTGTCCTGACTAAGGCACGGTGGCTTGATAAAAAAACGTCTAAAAATGCTACTTTTTTTACGACTGAGAACAACCTCCCGAGCGAGTTCAAGCTCCTCTTTAAGTGCTCTGCAAACACATTTACAGAGAGGTAAACACACACACACACACACACACACACATGCTCGCACACACTCACAAAGCGGACCCGCTGTGATTCAATTACCTGTATTTGGTTAGCGTATGGTCGGGAAGGGGAAATAAACAGTGTTCCCTAATAGGCACATTAGCGCGCGTGCACGTGCACACGCGCGCGCGGATACGCACACAAAACACACACATTGTCCCCTTATCACCATGGCCACAGTTAAAAGGAGGAAGGGAAACAAGAGACATTCTCAGGCTTTGAAAGGTCAGACTCGCTCTAAACAGAGATGCTTATTAAACCACCATTCCTCCCAGTAACAGGTTTCCACCTGTGGCCGGGGCTGCGAAAAATGTAGAACAGGTGCACAAGTAACCCTATTTTAAGTTTATTTAGAGATTATTTACATGCCACGGACCAAAATGATCAGGATGTCGACGTGAAGACGACCACAGCAGCTGCCTTTACATAGCAGCTCGGCTTTATATACATTTTACAACACTGGCTTCTATTACCTGTATTTATTCTTTCAGTCCAAACTAGTTGCGACGCTGCATTAAGAAAAAAGAAACTGTAGCCCTCAAATAAGTTGTGATAGATGTAGACGTTTGATTTTCTCTTTAAACAACTCTAAACTTTAGAAACCGCACTTGTGCCGTCACAAATTTGGATTCTTTCTTTCAGTTGTGTGGGCTTCACCCGTTTCCCCCTCTCCGCAGTAATCCCCACCAGCTCACACACACACACACACACACACACACACACACACACACACACACACACACACAGGTCTGTTTTGCCTGCCACATTCCACACAGGGTGAGAGGGAACTTGGCATTTCCCCTGGCAGCGAGACCACACACACACACACACACATGCATACAAAACGTCAACACAAACAACGTGGTAGGAACAAGCCTAGCTGTTTGGCTCTTGAAGCCAGGGTGTGTGTGTGTGTGTGTGTGTGTGTGTGTGTGTGTGTGTGTGTGTGTGTGTGTGTGTGTGGTGTAACAGTATCACTTTATTAGGGCTGGTTCTTTGGCAAAACGCCAGTGCGCCATGAGAGACCGCGAGTTCTTCGCGCAGCCCCTCCGGTTAACCGAGCCTCGGGAACAACGGTGTGTATCCATGGAAACCGAGGTTATGAAGAGGGTGAAACGGAGAGGGCTGAAGATGGATGATTTGAATTCACATTGGCCCACTTGGAGGAGGAGTTTCTCGAGCGAGAGAGAGAGAGAGAGAGAGAGAGAGAGAGAGAGAGAGAGAGAGAGAGAGAGAGAGAGAGAGAGAGAGAGAGAGAGAGAGAGAGAGAGAGAGAGAGAGAGAGGGATCGTTGAGCAACAGTTTGAACATCACAAACACACTGATGCGCCTCCCTCCACCCCACAAAGTGGGACTGCGCGTAAAGGCAAACAGATTATCTCACACAAACCCTCAGGTGCTTTCCAAAGAATCCATTTCTCTTTTTCGCCATCCCACCCTCCTCCCACTCTCTCTCTCTCTCTCAGTCTCTCTTCTTCAGGATCGTCACTATTGTTCCCTTCACGCTACCTGTTGACTGAAGGCTCCTTTCAAGGCCAACAAATCAGGCGGGGTTAAGGCACCTGTGTAAACCGCCCAGCCAATGACAGGTGTCCCTCAGAGGCAGAAGGCTGAACAATGCTGGAGGAACACCCAGGCGTCTCTCCTTCACCCTTCTCCTCCCTGTTTCTTTTCATGTGGGGCCAGACTCCTTCCTTAACTAGCTCTCTGCCCTTTCCCTTAACAAAAGCGCCGCTCTATTATGTCTGCTGGTTTGTTTATTCGCTCATTAAAAGACAGGAGGCTGCGGTCATGATTGCCGTTCGTGCACAAACAGGTCGCTCTTGCTCCATTTAATCTGCGCACAAGCAGCACAGGGATTTGTTATAAACATAGATGCAGGTGACTGCACCTGCCTTTTGTATCTGTTGCCCGGCACGGATGGGCTCTTGTCATATGATGCGACTTAACCTGCGAGAATGTCCGTGTTTCGGCCGCTGTAAAGCCAGAGGCCTTTGAGATTGTTAGCTCCTCATCTGCGGTCATGTGATGACCCCGAGGTCTGACCCAGCGACGGAGGAGGTCAGGTATGATGGAGATTAGTGACAGGCCCGCTGTGTTGTGTCAACACGACACACAGAAAGAGGTCTGCGAAGGTTTTTCCCCACCGAGAATCACCGTTTAGTCACAACCCGGTGCGTGTGTGTGCAAATAAGCTTAAATATATTCAGCGATTACTTTTGCATGACATGTTCTCCCACAGCTGGAGCCTCCGCTGCAATCTCACCTGTATCTCTTTTTACTTTCAGGTCAGAGTGGGAGGAAGCTCTAACTAATTCTCCTCACGGTCCACTAAGCTGAGGCGCTCGGTGTCTGTCGAGAATGAGCGCGACAGGTATTTCTGAGGGCAGGTGGGAGGACGAGGAAGGAGAGGCGGAGGGAGGCAGCTCAGGTGGAGAGCCCAGCCTGTTACTCACGCTCACCCCTGCTTTTGAAAGATGCCGCCTCCTCCCATTGGCTGAGCCCGGAGAATGAACAATGCTCCGCAGCGTGAAGTATTACCGCGAAGGCTTAATGCTGCTTATTATTCAGATGCTGACTCATGTAGCTCACTTTTATGTCGCTCATGCAGCAATGTCTGTAAAGCCCCTCGCATTTGGCAACACTGTGGAATATTGCAGAATATTAGAAGATTAGGGCTTAGCTTAAGTGCCTGTTTACATTGCATTTGAGAGATAATCGACGGCATGTGTGAATAAGAGCGGTAAATGCAATCTCTTTAAATGGATCATGTATGTATAATAAAGATATATCTGTGCTTTGATATTCTTTAAAGATGCTGAATCAAAGGCCGTATCGTGTTTCATCTTGGTACATTAGGTATTTCGGCATTTACAGCTTCATGAGTTTATTGGTGTTATTTTAAGCAAATTATAGCCATCAAACCATCAAATCTTCAAAGATGCAGAGCTGCTGGAGAAGGAATTCCCTTTAAGTGGTGATTACTGGGAAGAGAGGAGGTTTCCCTCAAAGTCGGCGCTCTGGCAACACTCAAGAGACGGCGGGCGGAGAAGAAGAGGAGAAGAAGAGGACATTCAAAAGAAGAGGAAGATGAGCGACGGGGAAGGAAAAAGACACACTGAATGTGAATGAAAATGATCAAGTGTTAATTAAGAGTCTGAAAAGACGTCGAGCTGATGCTGGTTTTAGCTTGCTGGTCATGAGAAAAGGAGTTGTACGGAGAAAAACGAAGCCTCTGCTTACAGGATGTGGCAAGAGAGAGTCCAAAGGCCAAAGCTGGTGGCTTTAGGCATTGTAGTAATTACTTTTTCTCCGCAAACCACAGAGGCGGCACAAGGGCCTGGAGCACGGCACGACTTTTAGATAAAACAACCACCGGTCCTAAATCACGTGCGGTCAAAACTCTGCGTTCACCTCTTCAGACCTGAACTCCAGCTAAATATATGACACACGAGCCGAAGGAGGCAGGTTGATGAGGTGTGGCAACATGAAATAAAATCTCAAACATGAAAAGAAAAAAAAAAAGGAGCAAAAGTTCACATGGACGCCACAAAGGACACACTGCTACACAATGGACGTGATGTCAAAGGAAACATATACGAGCCAGCGCCGCTGCAAACGTGCCAAGCGCAGTCCTCACTGCAAGCCATTCAGATTTGGGTCTTGGAAAAAAAAACGCATTCCTAAAATACATCGCATTCTTCTGCTTACAATACATTAGTCTTGCTACAGTAGTCACGTTTTGGATTAGCCTAATTTCTCGCTAATCATGCTACGAGGTAGAGAAAAAGCGGAGCAGAGATATTTGGCTAAAACCTAAGCAGTTAAGTTTGACACAAGGCATCAGCCAGAGCAGGATCACTTAGGACTACTCGCTGTACCGTTAATGTGGAGCTCAGCGAAAGTTCTTTCAAGTGCTGCAGTAAGTGTTGAGTGAAACCATCAAAGATTTTGTGCATTAATTTGAACGAGCGTGCACCAGCTTGCCGTGGAGCTCGCAAATTTGCTGGATTTTGAAGATCTTTTGAAGACTTGAGGATCTATCAGCCTGTGAGCTCACATCAGCAAAGCTCAAATGTCTCAATCAGCTTCCCAAAACTTTGTGTTGGAACAGTTATGTTGCATTTTTTCTCTTTTTGTGCGAAACTCAGCTTTTTACGGCCTTCTTCCATATCTGTGGTGTACCTGCTGTTTCACCTGACACGTCTGTAGCGATGCATCTTTATCTGATCTGCCCCTTAGGCCGTTCCTCTTTTAGAAAGTGAACTTTGACCGTTGCTAAGTGAGCTATAATCATTTAATCTTGAGGCTTAAACCTGAAAGCAAAGATGATGAGAGCCTGTGAGAGTGAACCAAAACAATTAAGGTTTGGTAGATACGGCCAAAACAATGAGCTGAAAGATGCTAAAACGCTCTGTAGAGCTGACCTGCACAGCTAGGCCATAAATCTCAATCTCCACCTCTTTGACATTACACAGTCATTTGATCCATTGTAAATATAAGTACTGATTGGAGCCACCTCAGCCCTGAGCCAGGGCTTCTCATGTAAATAGCGCAGGCTGTGTTTTATTGGCAGCATTAATGGGTGGCACATGACGGCTGTTGAACCGGGTGAGATGCAGATTTCCTCGAACACTTACCGACTGTGTTAACATACACAGACACACTGTACACACAGTTACTGAAAGGGGGGTGGGGGATGTCAGCTGAGGGGGCTTACTCACATGGGGGTTGGTCCCCTGGATTTAACCCCGCTGAGGACCTAAACAACTCAACTTCAAACCCTGTTCCAGAGTATCCTCCCTTTCTCCCCGGGCGGGATATAAACCCAGCATGTGTTTCACACTTCACTCTCAGACTTCACTAAAGGCTGATCAAACAACAGCTAACGGGATCGGGAAGAGAGTGGAACAAAGAGAACAGAGGAGGACAGATACTAAAAACAAGATTTATTATCGGCGTTTCTTTCAGCCAGTGCATATTAATGCGCCATCCAGGTGCGTGGAGCACTGACATCCTCCATTTATTCTCAGCTTTTTCAATCTGTCATCAGCAGTGGCAGCCAAATATGAAAAACAAAACAAATGTGTGTGTTCTCGCTCTGGTTCACCGATGCACTAAAATTCTGCGGTTTGAAATCCAGAGGCGGAAGATGAGTGCATGCATGTTTACCCGAATTGTCTTCAAAATCACAACACAGGCTCGCCTCGTGGTGTGTGTGTCAAGTATCCTCAGGCGATGGTCTCCTTGATTTGAATGTCAGAGTTGCTTAACCCCCCCCCCCCGACAGACGGAGACCGGAGCCCGAGCAGCTGAAGTCATTAAAACCAGAGACGCAAACAAAAACACTCGGCTTGCCCGGTGCTTTTCCTCCGCCCTGAGATGGCTTATCTTTCTAACACCTACACACACAAACTTCCAGGCAAACACAGACACACACACACAGACACAGACACGGACACATCAGCTCACACGCAAACACACGGAGGCACGCAGACACACAAACTTCAATCTGCTGGACATGAATAACAAATTTCTACACCCACCGCCTGCACGGTTTGGTTATTTATTCACAGCATGGCGCATTGATTTAATAGCAGCAATCTTACGGGCTTATAATGGGATGAAGGAACGGAGATCTTCAGCCAGTGGAGCTAACAAGGCTTTACACATTAATATAACTAATCGGACATGTGGACATAATTCCCATGGATGCTGGGATGCTGATCCTGATATACATATCTTATTATATGATTTATGAACTGATGGTTGGTATGGCGACTTCTAGCCCAGAAACAATGCATATCAGACACTGGGTGTGCATGTGAACTGTTGTACTGATGAAATGATAGCATGATGTTTGCTTTACTTGTTTCCAGCAACAAGGTGGAACTTTATCTGCCAGGCAAAGACAGAGGGGATTAAACTGAGAGAACCTGAGGGGCACGTCACATGCTAAGTCAAACACGTATCAGGCGGGACGAGGAATTCATGCTCCGGAGGAGAACGTGAACACGACATGCTCCTCTTGCTCGTTCCCGACGGCACACACACACACATCCGAGGATACAAATCCACACTAAATGGCGTGGCTTAAATGTAACCGCAGCTGACATGCAAAGGCTAACTAAATCATGTTAGCAACAAGGCCACAGATGATGTTTCAGGTTATCGCCGTTAGCCAGCTCCTGGAGACAATAGGAGGACATCCACATGTGGCTCTGTTGTCTAAGCTCATCCTGAGGGGGTGACTGGCTATAACACATCTGCCGGGCTTGGAGATGGTCTCACAGTTGGACAGTGGCCGCTGAGTCTGGCCTTAGGAGTCCTCTCAAACCCAACACTGGCCCCACCCGAGCCCTCCCATGACCTCTGTTAGCACGTGCCTCTCCTCATGACCCCTGAAGGTCAAAGGTTACAAGGAGGAGAGGACGCTTTTACTCTGAGTCTCTCTGAGCATGTCTGTTGTGTGTTTCTCAGGATGGGGACCTGGAGGTGAAAGGTGACAAGAGTTGAGGGGCACAGAGGTTCCGGGAACACCCTCCCTGGTGTTTGGATGCATGTCCAGACACCCACGGAGAAAGCGTGACAGAAAGAAAGCCACAGAGAGATGAAGCGAAAGAGCCACAGGAAGAGAAATCTGTCATTTTAATGGTCACTTTTATGGCCTGGGAGAGTTGGGTGGCAGCCAGACTTCCCCATCACTAACCACAGTCCAGCAGACACCAGACAGATGCATCAGTGTGTGAGCTTTATTGTCACCAAGCGAACGACAGATGTATCTTTCAAACTCACCGCAGAGGATTGGATTTAAGTGATTACTGGGTGGGGCTGAGAGAAGTCAGCTCGTGACAGAAGGGTCATAAAGGAACGAGCTCCCCTTTACTAATTTTCTCCGCCGTTCGGTCACGAACACGTCAAGGAACTGAAGATTTAGAGGAAATGGTTATACAGTCGGAGTTGGAAAAAGGTCCTGTTCTTTGAGGGAGCTTTCGAAAGATGCTGGCGGATAATCCCTTCTAAATATGGAGGAGGTCGGGGTAGTGAAGGCGGCGTTGGCATGAGCTTATCTACAGTGTAACAGTGAGAAATTTCAAGTTTCCATGATGCTGGACCAAATTGTGGTCGCTGCGCATTAAAACGAGCTTCTAACATAGCATTACAAGGCAAACTAAGTATTTTTTCCAACTGTAAATGAGCATTTAAAAGTATTTTAATGATATCCTCTCAACAGAAACACACAAGTCTCTTTAGATAATTTAAACTACAACATAGGCTTATATTATGGCCACGTAATCAAACCAGTGAGAGGCACAAATTAAAGTGTAACAGCATTAACTGGCAACTTGGACTTCCTCTTATGCCTTTGCCGAGTCTGCGCGCTCCACGACTGCAGATTACTTAACAATATTTATGCAGAAAATGAATGGGACTCCAACAACCTGTTACTCTTTTTCTTTCAAGAAGCCTTCAGATTGCTCCATCACTTCCTGCCATTCGGGCCACAAAACCCTTGTTTTATTCGTTTTAATGCAATAACAGCAAGACAGCACACCTCTAAGGTTTAAGCATGCACTGTTTAAGGTGGGTTAAGGTAGGAGTGGGTGGGCACTGAAAGGCTGAGCTTTTTGGGGGGAATTAACAAGCTTATCAGGGGGGCCGTTCTGTGAAAACAAGCAATAGAGCAACTCCCGAGGAGCCGAGGGAGTGAAAAGCCGTCTGCAGCATGTCCAATGGGACTTAGCAGGGAGATCTCCTTCCATTTACAACAAACGCACACGGATCTGCAGTAATGACCAGACTAAATGTGAGAGCTTACCTTGCTCTGTTCATTCAGTTTCACGCAGAGTTTGTTTTTGTAGCTACCAAGTCACTGGGATCTCCTCGGGTAAAACTTTTGCCTGCTGAGTGCACAATATACGGCCATGCAGCTACTGCAACTCAAAGTATGGATCCATCTAATCACTTAAACAGAGAGCCTGATTTGTGATGTCATTCTCTAGTCTGACAACAGCCTGTTGAGTATTCCCTCATCCAGCAATATATCTCTAGTAAACGGATGGGCACAAAACGTTCATGCTCCAAAGACAATGTATTCCAATGATTTGGGGATTAGCTGACCATTTTCCTTTAGCATCGCCAGTCAACACTTCGTTTTATGACCAAACACCTGTAAACAAATGAGATTCCTATCAGCCTTAGCTTTGTGTTCAGTGCTAGCGTCTGATCGTCCAGCTCTACGGCGACGTTACACTGCGAATGGAACAAAACCGTCTGAACTTGGTGTGGTAAAAATGATTTTGGCTGCAAAAAAAAAAAAAGGAAAACACAAGGAGAAAATCTCTCTACCCTCTTTTTCCAGTTCCCTCCCCCCTTACCTGAGCTAGCCGGAGGGGCCAGTAAGCAACAGATTAGCAGTGCTTTGGGGCGCAGGCTGCTGTAGCGTGCTGTAATGCAGACTGTCAGTCCGACACAGTTGGGGGGCTGCACAATGCCTCCTTGTTCAGACTGGCCCTTCTGTGCCCCACCTCTCTACCTCTCCATCTCTCTCTGTCTCTCTTTCTCTCTTTGCCTCTGGGGGTTTATTCAAACCATAAAAACTAATGGTGTTCCAAAAAATGTTCCTTTCCGCTCTGCGAAGGAAGCATGGGGCGAAGAGGGAAGGATGGAGAGAGAGAGAGAGAGAGAATGAAAAGGAAGCCAGATCAAGGCGGACATGTTGACTCCTTAGCCAAACATAAATCAGCTCCCAGGAAACAGAGCGAAGGGCAGAAAAAAAGGAGACAGAGGGGAGGAGGAAAGGAGGGGCATCAAAGCATGGTTAACATTCTCTGAGATGCAGGAGGAGAAAAGGTGTGTGCGCTGGGTGCACGCGCGTGTGAGTGTGTGTGTAGCACATAGAAGTGGGGTGGACACGAGGAGATAATTGCCCGTGCACACACCCAACAGCCTCTTTCTCAACACTTGTTTCTGTTTACCCACAGCTCAGGCTCATCGTTAAGCTCGGATGGTGCAACGCTCCACTACTTGCAGCAGCAGGTTGCATCGCGACTCACCCGATTCTCAACACGAGCTGAATTCTTGGGCTAAACTGAGATAGCGGGGATGTGAGGACGGCCCGATAAACCGCAGCTGCGTGCAACGCAGACGCCGAGGGTGTCACTCAAGAATCCTCCTCACGCTGTTTCCCTGTGTTTTCTTTGGGGCTTCTTCGCACCTCCCCCCCCACGCAAGAGAGGGCAAGTGCAAACACACACCTGCGATGTCTACATATACATCTGTGCAGTTTAGGAATTAGACCCCCCCCCCCCCCTCTTCTCTCCCCAATAACAGTTATTACTATAAAACCATCCAGCTCAACACCTGATTGGGCGATTTGGGTGGTTTTAGAGATCAACAGAAATCTATGCAAAATAATGATTATCATATTAAGGGCTGGCTGGTTGAGCAGTTTTCTGCTGATTATAAGTCTTGATTGTGACATCCAGCCTTATTCAGCAGGTAGTTAGGACTCCTCCACAGCCTATGTGGGTAATTTCTAAATGCAGTCTGAGTTTAATTTGGGAGTTTCACCCCAAAATCACTTTCTAGACAGACACACGCTTGAAAAAGTGACATCTACTCTCGCTCAAATGATAGTGATTTTTATCTTGGACAACAGCCAGCGTAAGCCCTCAGTCTAAATGCAGATAACAGGCATTACAGTATGGTACATCGCTGAGACACAAAGGGCGCGTTCACACCTGTAGTTCAGACTATGAAACAAAAGACAATAAAAAGTTTTTTGTTGTTCCGGTGTGAGCATTATTTGTATTATTAGGCTGCTACATGAACACATGTTAGGAATCTTGTGCCGTGGTATTATCAGGGGATAGTTATTGTTATTGTTACGGAGGAGGACAAAAGCACAACACACATCTGGTTTAACTCCTTGTCATTTTCTGTGAGACCCACGTCGGTCTTGGACTGCTTATTTGTGCCGCTGAAGTGAAGCAAGCTAAACGGACAAGGCCCTGTTTATACCTGGCGTTAGCATGCGGCTCAGGTGATCCGCTGATAGGCGGACAGCTCTACGTACAGGTGTGCATGCAGACCACGTTCAGAGGCGGTGTGGGACACATATGGCCACGTTCGATGGCTCAGGTGGGGCCCAAGAGGTACAACGGGTCGTCCATTAATCAGATGATCAGTGGTTCGATCTCAAGCAAGATACAGAACAATGAATTGAAAAGTTAGCTTCCAAAAACTGAGCAGCTGCTAACCTGTATGGCAACCAATACCATCAGTGTATGAATGTGTAGTATAAAAGCTCCTTGTGTGGTCAGAAGACTAGAAAGGCACTACAAGTACAGTCCTGACTGAAGTCCTATCCGTAAGCAGATATACAGATATGCAGATATACAACAAGTGGAGGCCACAACTACAGGTAGAACGGATTCTCACGGAAAGGACACGCACGAAGCGCACCGATTTCCATTTGGGCCGAAGGAGTCAAGTACAACAGAAACTGGATGATTCATCGCAACTGGAAACTGTGTTTATTTGCATGGAGTGGGGAAGCGAGATCAGATCACAAGCAGAGTCACTCGAGACGCGCGAGGAGGGAGGAGACACACTCTGACGCCAGGTGTGAGATGCATGTCCGTGCCAGGTAAACAAGGGCCAACAGAGCGCGCTTCAACCGAACCAAGCAGCAGCGTGTCTACTTCTCATCAAACGACAACAACGTACGCAGAAGATAAAGCTCAGGATGACACCGATTGCTAAACACTGACACATTGAGGCTTCATTTAGTGTAATATTGCCCTCAACGGCAGCCAAATCATTTATTAAGCATTACCTCAGTCAGGATGTGCTCTCTTCCCACACATATCTTGGCACGGGGGCAAAAACACATTTCGATTGGTTAATATGGTTTATATGCCAGGACTTGACTCCATTGACACAAAGCTTGCCTTTAAGGCTACATCTGCTTTCAACACATTTCCACATAAATCTTGTCAACACTGAACGCTTTGTCTTTTTATTTCATTTCCCTCGGCGCGCTGTTGTTCTAGTGAAAACAAACGGATAAGGATCTTTTTTTTTTTTTTTAAAAGAAAGAAAGCTGGAGTTGTATAATATACCGTACCCCACAATTCACTTTTTAATCACGCCGCAGTGACGCTGTGGCTTGAAAGCTTCCGTGTTTACCGCCCGTGTGATGTGGGGTGATTTCATTTCCTCGTCCCGGGCCTAAAATGAGCAGAGAGGAAGAGTCGCTTCCTGTTGTGAACACTTTCCCCTCATCACCAACAACACACGATGTTTGCTGCATGCGTGTTTGTTTGTGTACTTATTGTATCCAAGGAGGAGGAGGGACTCACACAGAGGGTCACGTCTTTCAATGCTATCATGTTGTGTCAGGCCAGACTTCACACACACACACACACACACACACACACACAGTGCCATAAATGCGTACAGACACACACACATCAAGTTATCTACATTACATCTCCAAGCTGTCTGCACCCAAAGGCTCTTCAGTTTCACATTTCACTTTACTTATTAGACTGAGGCTGCAAGAGGAGTCTTGTTAGCAGCAAACTTTAAAGACGGGATTTACACAGCTATATATAACCGGCATCGCTCGGCTATTAATGCTACACGCATGTTAAAGATAAATGGCTGGATATGATGTTTCAGATGTGATGGATGTGCATTTTTTTCTGTAACGTGAAGCTGGACAAGCCTCTGTCTCAATTACCTCTGAGTTGAAATAACCTTCTGACGGTCGGCCCTGTCTTAGAACAAGCCGGAGCAGTTCGAAAGAAATACCTCGAGTCGATTTATTTCAACTCAACGATCCGTCTTAAAATGTCAAACGCTGAGTTGTAGATCTTAACTTGTCTGGTTATTTATGACTTTTGCTATTTAAACTTTAAGAAAGCGACACCTAAATGGATTTCATTTGGGATTTGGAAGGATTTAGATTTGATAAGCGGATTCAAAACTACATTCAGATTCAGATTCAGATAACCAAATCCTTGAGCAAAAAGAAATCAACAAAGCATCACGGTTCAAACCTGAAATCAGTCAGGTGATGCTTCATACATTCAGTATGCCAATACGTCACATAAAAGAATTTACTCCCTCGCTGACACCCAACATCTCCCTGTGTGTTTTGACACCATCGTGCAACGAATCAAAACGTCTTGACAATTCACTCCTTTGAGAAGCTCATTCACAGAGACTATTCTTTGAATGGCGGCACTCCCCCACCCCCACCCCCACCTCCCTTCTCTATTCAGCTGGGAGAGAAAAGCAGCCTTATGCCAGGCCTCCGCTGTCCGCCTCGCTGCCTGCCTCCACCGCAGTAGACAAAACAAGCGGGAGGCAGGATTTGTTTAGACAGAACTCACCTGGCGCACACGCAGACACCGAAACAGTGATCAGGCAAGCCCTTTGGGAGGAGGAGTAGTAGGCAGCTAGGAGGTGGCGGTGGGAAAAGGAGGCCGGGGGTGCTGATGAGTGGGGGAAGGGAAGGGGACGCGAGGCCTCAGTGGACCACGCTGGAATCGGAGCGGATTAAGATTTGAAGGGCCTCGAGTAGCGCTCAATAAAAGGTAGCGGGGTGTGATTTGTGTGTATGACTGGGGGTAGACAGGTAAGGTAGCCTAATCCAGGACCTGCCCATGCGGTGATAGCATGGGTGGATTTGTGTGTCGGCTGCAGCGTCAGGCAGCTTAGAGCACTTCGCCCATAGAGAAGCAATCAGCTGATCTGTCACCACAGACAGATGACAGAGCTCTGCAGTCTTTCAAATGATAGTGAACTTATTCCATCAGTACGCTGTTAGAGGGGCTACAAGTAATGATTATTTTCATTACTGAGTAATCTGACAAATATTTTTCCCCATTAATTGATTAATCGGTTGGACTATTAAGGTCAGGAATTAGTTCAAAACATATTTCTCGTCCAAACAAGGGCGTACAAATATTCAGTTTGCTATAATTTCGGGCAAGACGGGTAGCAAATCATCACGTTCGAGAAGCCAAGTCCCGTTCCTGCTTGACAACGATGTTCATCAACACAATTCATTAACTGACCCATTGTTCCAGCTGCAATTGTTTGGTCACTCACACTCACAATACATGCAAATCCAGAAACTTCCAGCGTCTTTGTCTTTTCTTTTTATGACTTTAAAACAATGAATAATTATAAAATGTAAGAAATCCTATAGAAGTTTGTGAGGCAGGTCGACATAAGTTGCTTAAGTTATCATGATGTTTTATATTTTACAATTCGTCACGATTATCCATCCGTCTCATGTGAATAAAATAAATTTACTGCACTTGAAGAGTTTCATCTGAGCCTTGTAACTACCACAGCCCGGTATAACTGAGCACATTTTAATTGCTCATATCGAAGATTCATGACGTAATAAACGCTGCGTTGACTTTTCTTTCTACCTTTACCGACAGTGGTTAACAGCGGGGAACAAAGAGCAAGATGGATGGTGACTCCCCCTTACACCACACACTCACATTTACTATAGGTTGACCTCAGTTGACCCCTTGGCCCCTCAACAGCCTCACATCCCATTGAGTGGGGTTAAATAGGGTTTTGCCTGCAGGGTTTTATGACAGAGAAAGAGAAGGAAAAGTTGCTTCACCGTTTCCTTTCTAGACAAAAACAATGCAGCGCTTCTAAAATGTTCTACGGTTAAAAGAAGCGTACAATACGTCAGTGTTTTGTTGGAGATGTTTACGCATGATGTAAGTCAAGGGGCCCGGTTGTAGTAAATGAGTCGTGTTGTTGTTTCGGCCTTTTTCCAAAACAGCTCAGCGTTCATCGCTTTCCCTTCCCAACTATGTGTCGACAAACATGATTTTCTGTCTATGTGACGGCATCCAGCAAGAGACAGAGATCACAGCCAGAGCTTATCTGATGCTCTCATACAGACAGTAGCACAACTTCAGGGACTAGACATAGTTGCCTAAAAGCACAAGTTCAATTTGTTGTCATAGACATGAACTTAGGGTTGCATCTGCCGACAATAATCGTCTGTGAAATGCCAAAAAAAATGTAATAAAACATTTTCCTGAAGCCCGAAGACATCGCTTCAATTGTTCAGCCAACACTCAATTGTTTTACTTCCTATTGCTTAAAGGTCCAGTCTGTAAAGTTTTGTGGCATCTAGCGGTGAGGCTGCAGACTGCAATAAACTTAATAACGCTCGCCATCCAAGGAGAAACTAGGTTGGCTCGTAAATAAGATAAAACGCCATCTAGATCTATTTGGTTTGTCCAGTCTGGGCTACTGTAGAAGTATGGCAGCTCCTTCTGTAGATGTAAATGTTACACACTGGACCTTTAAAAGAAAAAAAATGTTCTCATCACTGACAAGCTGGCACATTAGCTCAAAAAAATGATGGAAATGATTCATCAGTTATCAGAAAAAAACAACTACGAAGGCTCAGTCCTCGACGCGGCAGCCCAGGGTTCGAATCTGACCTGTGGCTCTTTCATTCCCCGTCTCTCTCTCTCTCTCTCATCACATTCCTGTCACTCTTCAGCTGTCTCTATCAAAAAATAAAGCTTGAAAAGGCCAAAAAAATATATCTTTAAAAAATAAATAAATAAACCAACTAGTAAAAACATGCCCGGTGTTTATGGTGCAGTGAGGTCTGTATGTGCACAGAAAAAAAGCAAAGAAGCATGACGTACATTTCTGCTAATGGATGGTTTGCTGCTAGCTGTCTGTTGAACAACAGTTACATAACACGCTGGGGCGCTCCTCGCTTGTAGAAAACCTGAGCAGATACATACAGCAGACGCCGTGTATAAGGTTCTATGAACTGACCACACAAAATCGACGAGAGTATTGATAACTTGTAAAACAAAGAGTATTAATTAGCTCGCTTGCTACGTCTGTTAGCCTGGGGGCTCGTAAGTGTTGCACGGCTCACTCCATACCTCTAATTAGCCGCTCAGGCGGCTGCATAATGGAGGATGATAACAGGGGGAGAGGCAGAATTAAATTACCCACTAACATACTGTAGTTTGTTTCCATTTCAGCAGTGGGCTCAAAGCGGCTGAATGAAATATGAAACTGGCATTACTCCAGTTGTCGACAAACGATGCAAACACAAGACGGGGAGAAGCAGAACTAAAAATAACACTGCGATAAAAATTAAATGATCTTTTGCTACCATAAACATTCCTTTGGAAATCAACAGCTGGCTCCACTGGTTTCCATTCACCACGGTGACTCATTGATGTGACCATCGTTGATCCAGCCACATGACAGACGTTAGATAAAAACCTACCACTGCTGTCACCCTGGCAGCACCTGTCAATCACAGCACTCCTCTCAGTCTCCAGGGAGACTCCAGCTGGTCAAGAATGTGAGGACTGAAGGATTTCTTTGTCTCTGAGGTATTCTGAGGCAGTCCCTTTTCTTTTTTCCCCCCCTCCTCATTTCATTCACAGGTCAGCATTTCTGTAAAACGTGTGTTGCACAGAATCCCTGATGGGCGTCTCTCAGGTCCCTAAAAAATGACAGCAGTGTTTCCTCCCCATCCCCCCCTAGGAGAAAAGTTCAGCGCTACTGAAAAATCCAGAGGGTAAACTCTCAGAACAAGTTGCACCAAAGCTGAGATTTCAACAAATTAACTCCTGCCTATGCTTTAGCATTTACATAATCATGTCTAAGCCGGGGAGTATTGGTAAACCTGCTCCAAGCAGCGCAAATCTGGAATCAGATGGTGTGAGAATTCCCCCCTTCCTGCTTAATTAACCGTAGTTAGATCCACTCTGTATCGCAGCTTTATGGCCAAACCAACAACCACTGACACATGCGTGGCAATTACAGAAACGTAACCTTGTTAACAGCCCCTCGCTGCACCGTGATCTTTAGCAGCTCATTAGGCAGCATCATGTACACATGCACACATAATCATACACAGAGGGCATGTTACATACATCTGCTCTTTAGCACCTTTTCCCCACAGTGCAGTAGTCTGCTCGTTTCCAGCCATTAGACCCATTAGAGGCCAATTAACACCGACACAAAGCTCCCTTCCTGTTTTATAGCACTGTAAACAAAACCTGCAGGCCTGCCTTTGGGCCCAGCACAGCTCAACAGCCCATAATGCAACACAGAATAACTTATTAGTTCCCCTTAGCATATATGTAAAAGCCTACAGGTAATTGGCAGCTCCCAGGTTTAGTTATCAGCACTTTGCCTTTCAAACTGATGTATATGGCCGTATATGAAGCACATAATCATAAAAAATAAAAAAAAAACTGCTCTATAGTCGGCATGTGCTTTCTTCTCTGTGGCTGTAAATCAGCAGCAAAGGACAGCACTCGGTCCAGACAATCCATCTAGTAACACATTAACCACTTTATCCTATTTATCTCAGCTGCATCAATGTGCTGCAGATATGTGCACTGATAAAGCCAACCCTTAATCCATACAGCCAGATGGCTTCAGTAAAAAAAGAAAAAGAAAAAAAAGGAGAACCTGTTGTCTGAAGTGCGTTATGTGGGTCATTCTTCACAAACTGTGTCAGAATTGGTCCAAAGATAAGCCCTATACGGGCCTTTTCCGCGTGTTTAGGTCGTCTCCTAACTCGGTTTAGGCAACATTAGAGTGTGCATGCTGCAGCACGCCACAGGCACGGGTCGCCCTGAGAGGTGAGGCTGATGCGACACTGAAATCACTTCTCATAGATGCGTAAAATCATGCGTAATGACTCGTTACCCTCGTTATATCTCACGGCTGCAGGGTGTATTTCTCGAGCGTAAAGTTGGATGAAGCTTAAACGCAGAATTAAACGAGTGCTGGTCATCTGAACACACATGTTAAAGCTTTGCAGACATGTTAACACTACTTTTTTTAAACTTTTTTTTTCGAACACACCAACAACAAATCCCAACCTGAAAAGTCTGAGGAGCCCTTGGTGAAGTCGCAGAGGACGGTCAGACACGTTATTCCCAAAAGAAGCGCATAAGTGACGGCTGAGAGAGTCCCATCTGAGAAGAACATCCTTGAAGCCTCGAAGTTTTTGAGTTTCTCCGTATCATTAGAAAGTCCAGCAGAAGCATTTGAGGCTTTTCAGTAGTTTCTGCGTCGCGTGCGGGAGATGTGCGGTCCCATCATGTCTTCTAGTCTTCCCTCATCCTCCCACCTCACCGCTGCGTGACCGGGATCGAGGTTCTCCTCTGAGGCTGGAGCACTGCTCTGCTCCCTGAGTGCATTTCTAACTGCGTGTTGTGTTTGTGGAGGCAGCCCACCTGGAGGACCTACATGGTCTCAAAGACCCAGAGTTCCCTACCGGACTCATGCAATAATCCAAAGACATAAACACTCGGATTACTACTTTTTATACTTACATATTTTTATATATATATATATATATATTTATACTTTTGTTCTTTTAAGTAAAATTAAGGATTCAGGAGTATTTATTGTTCTTTTTAAAAACGTGTAAATATTATCAGTCATACACAATCTACTGTGTTCACTGTCACATCATGTACATTCATAAACCATATTTATTTCAGCATCCTTTGCACTTTTTTTTTTTTGTTGCTTATACATATAGATCTACATGTTTATATAGATTTTATATATATTTTATCTGTACATAGTACTTTAATGTTTATGCTTAACCTGTCGAGCCCCTTGTTTTTATCTGGTTTTATGTCTATATCTGTGTAGTATGTACATTAAGAGAAAATGTGTACACCTGGTCAATAAAGCTTGAATTAGACTCTTTCTGCTGATAGATAGATAGATAGATAGATAGATAGATAGATAGATAGATAGATAGATAGATAGATAGATTATAGATAGAATAGATAGTTCTTTAGCTTTTATTACAAAGTGACAGCATGCGAGAGGCGGGAAAGAGTGTGGAGAGATGCCGCTTCTGATCTGATTCGACTTTTATTTAATCATTACTTAATAATAACATTTTACTCCTTCCTATTTTAGTCCGGTTCCTGCACACGGAGCGGAGTTGCGCACTTCAAACAGGGACTAAGCCGCGTTATGCAGAACATTCGCGCCATCTCGTGGACACCGCGCCGCACTGCAGCTTGAAATCGCGTTTCCGTGCCGTTTGTGTCTAAACGGCTTCCATACTCGCATGTGAACGCCGCAGAAGGTCAGACATGGCAACCTGCGCGAAGGGGCTCGACAAATGTGTCTTTACACTGAGGTTATTCCGAAACCTGCAGCTCCAAAATGAACGTGAGTGGACCGAACAAGCTCCGCGTCGCTCAGCTGTGCTGTATAATTTGTTGTTCGCCTTTGAACACATTGAAATATACGTCCGCTAACTACGAGCTAACGGTGCTAACTGCTAGCTGGCTTAGTCTTTCAACCTCTGCTGTAGGTGAATAACAAGCTAACTCTGCGTTAGCTGCACCAAAAATAATAATGAATGTCTTATTTATTTTCGTGTTGTTTTTCAGGGCTCTTGTCCACGTCTGCGTGCCGTCTGTCCGCGGATGATAAATTCACCCCTCCATCTAAACCTGTCATCGTAGACAAAACACAGACTGTGGCCTCTCTGCGCAAGTATGAGTCACATAATGTATCTGTCAGACTCTCACATATACGCACACTAACGCTGCAGACCGTCTAATATTTAAATATATGTTGATATAAGTGCTTGTCTCACCCCGGCAGGTTTCTGAGTCCAGAGTTCGTCCCTCCCAGACAGAGGACAAGGCCCCTGAAATTCTCCTTTGAGAGGAAAGACATGATCCGCAGGAGGAAAGTGCTCAACATCCCTGAATTTTACGTAGGTAAGAAGCCAGATGACACGCCCCGCAGGCACTTCCCCCTGCGGTGAGGCGACGACGGCAAGTTCTTCATCTTCAGACCTGCAGATTTGACTTTTTTTTAAAAATCATTTCATACAAGTTAGATTACTTCAAGAGGAGAGGCCAGATTCACCACAATCCTTTCTACTATTCGCTGGTTTCCTGTCAGTTTTATATTAGATTTTTAAAGATTTTACTTACAAGGTTTGTGTCAGGAAGCTGCGGCCTTTCTGTATGGAGTTAGTTTGTATGTGTCTCTCAGAGTACTCCTCCTTCCTCCTTCCTAAGATATGCGTCCCAAATTCAGCTAGGCTCCAGCTCCACTGTGACCCTGATCAGGATAAGCGGATGGTTTGTGTCCGCTGTGATTTGTTACTTTAGCAGGGCTGTTTTTCTCACATTTAATGTTGTTAAAAAGGGTGACTGGACCTTTGCTGTCTGCTGCCCCTCAGTTGTGGAACTTCCTGCTTCAGGATCTCTTCGTCATTTAAATCCTTCTTCAAAACCTATTTTTACCTCAACTCGTTGTTTTACATCATCTTATTCATTTATTTGTTTGGTACAATTTTATCTTTGTTTCGCATCAATATAATTTATAAAGAAAGTTGCAAATTGCTTGTTTTTGGGGTTTTTTTAAAGAAAATATCACACATAACGTCAAAATGTTGTTTGTGTCACGTTTTAAACGCTGTCAATTATTTGAATTGTTTTAAGGGAGCATCCTGGCTGTGACCATGGCTGATCCTCATGCCAGTGGGAAAGCCAACCGCTTTGTTGGCATCTGTATCCAGAGAGGAGGAACGGGGCTGGGAGCCACCTGTGTCCTGAGGAACGTCATTAATAACCAAGGTGAAGTACTGGTGCAGCACACAGGCTGTGGCACCATTGTCTCATGGCCTGGAGTAATATTTAGTCACTCAGTATGCTGCTCAATCTGAGACCCTGCCTTAAGTCACGTATCTCTCCGTGTGTGGCTCAGGCGTGGAGATCTGCTTCGAGCTGTACAGCCCACTCATCCAGAGCGTTGAGGTGCTGAAGCTGGAGAAGAGGCTGGACGACAACCTGATGTACCTGAGAGACGCTCTGCCTGAGTACAGCACCGTGGACCCGGACATGAAGCCCGTGCCCCACTCCCCAACCGGAGAGGTCCCAGTCAACAAGGTGAGCTTCTCCAAACTCATCTGTTGCCCTTGATATTGTTAAAGCTGTCTCTATAAAACGGTTATATCTTTATTTAATTAGCGAAATATGCATATTAATCTGTCATAGGATTAAGCATTTCTGTCTATTCACCAGATTAAAGTAAGAATGCACCCAAAGCCGTGGTCCAAACGCTGGGAACGACCCAAGTTCAACATCCAGGGCATCCGCTTTGACCTGTACCTGACCCCAGAGCAGATGGAGCATGCCCAGAAGTGGGGAGAGCCTTGGCGGGAGTACGACATGCTGAAGGAGTACGACACCTCCAGACTGGAGGAGCATCTCCTCGAGGAGGTTCAGCAGGAGATGAGCAAGTGAGGGAAGGTCCTCCTGAAACGTGCTTCAGTTTTTACCATCAACAGACTTTTTTCTTTCAGGAAGAGGGAACAGACTGGAATATGAGGTTCGGAAGGATGTGGAACAGTCTGCTGGACTGTGATCAGTTTTAAGTTGATCCAGATGGTTTACTCCAGCTGCACCAGTGCATGTAAGGAGGAAACTGAGGAGTCATGCCGTCCTCTGTGTCCTACAGTGTGTGAGCTCTCAGTGTCACTGGCCTTAGTTATGACATCGACACAAGCAGTTTATATAATAAAAGCTATTAAACCTCCAAAGTCTTTGTTCTGTTGTGACTTACATGCCGGTTGCACATCTCTTATTGCGTCTTAACACTAGGTGGCACTATTTCTCCACACATGTCACATCTATCAGCAGTTGCATAAGCAAGCCTTTGTTGTGTCATGGAGTGTTTTGAGGGAAACTCCTGCCGTGCTAAATAAACAGTGTATTATTTCCGTTGATCAGCGACCTGATCCCCAAAAAAAGCAAAACGAGTTATCTGGTTGTTAAACTATATTAAAAAAAAGTCTTTGTGCAAGTTATTTGAAGGTTTTCTCGGTTGAACTTGAACATAAAGAAAAGATCCAGATAAATCAGTAAACCTGTTGCTTGAACGGGCCTCAGTATCCTGCACTTTAAAATAAAAAAAAACAACCCTGGTATTCAGGGACCGAACACCAAGGACACCCGGTAGTGTTTTAGTGTTGTGGATGGAAAATTGTGGTGTTGAGATGGTATGTTAGAGCGTCAGTTGGGTAGTATAAAAACACTTGGACTCCTTATGTTATGTCTGCTCTTTGTGAGTGTGAGTGTGTGTGTGTGTGTGTGTGTGTGTGTGTGTATAAACACACCGAATGAGTCCCTGCACTCTAATTTCTCCATATTACAGGATGAGACGCGGAGAAAATGGTCTCTAATACAGGAGTAGCAGATGTTTACTGAGCTCATTACGGACCACACAGGGTTCCTGTGTAGAGATGCAGCCGAATGGAGAGAGTGAGATCTCAGATGATGGAATGGAAGAAGTGCAGCGGAGCTAAGAATGAGAGAGAAATGTCACACGTTATCGGGATGAATTAATCTGATTGTTTTAACCAGATTGTCAGATCTGCACCTGTTGGAACGGCTACGTCTCTGCCTCTCTTCACCCTCTTGCACAGCGTGTGTTTGGTCCCGCTGTTGACTCTCCACCTAATTTACTCTGTGCCCAATCAGACCTGACCTGCAGCAAAGAAAACCAACTCCATCTGCTGCTGTGTACAGTAGACTGGGAGCCTGTCCTGCACATTGTCATTATACTACCCACTGAATCAGCTGGCCCTTACACCTTTTCATTTTTCACTCTCAGTATTTCTGTTTGGGGACTGATTGATGTTCACATGTGGAGGCGGTAACAGAAATGTTTATCCTACAGCACATTGCCAGAGTCTTTAGAAGCATTCCACTGCGACACCACCGGGCTGGTAAACCAGTTTAAACCACAAAGTTACTCAGTCTGAGTTACTGCTTCAGAAAACTTCCTGCCCTCTCTCTCTCTCTCTCTCTCTCTCTCTCTCTCTCTCTCTCTAGGTGTGTGTGTGTGTGGTGTGTGTGTGAAACAGAGTGAAATAACTCTGGATTGTGATCTCAACTGTATGTGCCTCCCATGCCCTCAGGTTGACTTCTCTGCACCTGGAGTGAAGTTAAAGCCCCTTGGCTGGGAAAAGAGATCAAACACCAGCACACACACACACACACACACACACACACAGACACACACAAACACACGGTGACTTGCAGACAGGCTATCATATCAGCCTTCACAGACAGACACCTCAAACAGTGCCAACTGTAAACGTCTGGGACGGCGTTTCTTGTCAATCCTCATGTGAAACGAGATACGCGCCATTCATGGCTGTTGCAGTGGAATCGGGGTGGGGCATGCAGGTTCTGGAGGAGCCCGTAATCCCACCCCTCAATAACAACCGACTGTAAAGCATGGTGGGCTGATGATAGCTACAGTGCCACACTACTACGAAGGTCAGTGCAGGAATGTAGGGAGGGACACACTCCTCTAATCCGTCTTCCTCCCCTTCGATGGTGCTCCCATGACCTTCATCTCTCTCTCGCTCTGAGGGGAGGATAGTGCCGGCTTTGAAAAGGAGCCAGGTTGATGAATTGGAGAGGATGTGATACAGGGGGTGCGGCGACTCCCACATGAGTGAGATTTTGGGGTAATGTCTTCCACTGGGCCGGTACGCTAAATGCAGTTTCACTCTCTTAACATCCCTGTCACCGTGTGATTTCTTACTCCGCTGTCTGCAGACCTGGGGAAATTAGTTTCACTCTCTTCGTCTCTTGCCGGGGAGTGTGAACTGTGTTTGAGCTGTCTTTGTGTATGACAAGTGCAACGGGATACCGGGCCACCCATAGGCCCCAGGTAAATTACACCCTGTCACTGTGTGTGCGTATGTGTGTGCATGAGCATGTGTGTACGTGCTACTCGGGGCCACCCGTAGTCCTAGGTAAATTACACGCTTGAGTTTCACCATATGTTTCCAGTGAAAAGACACGACCGTCTGCTCCTCTCCGACTGTCCCACGGGCCTGACGGGGGCTCCTGCTGCCATCACTCTCCCCTTTGTTACACACTCACACAGACAACCTGACAGTGCGACAGCTGTTGGGAAACATTACATCGCGAGCAGCTGATGCCCGAAAAGTCGAACAGGCACATATCGCAGTCATTTTAATAATGCGATACTGTGTGCGAGCGGGTCTGGCAGCGCTGCCAGGGTCATGGGTTCATTTCCAGTTGGGGCCAAGCATCTTAAAAATGTACGGATAAAAGTGTCCATCCAAAGGTCATATGTCCAACACCGTCCAGAGAGCAAGGATGACTGTACAGGCCAGGACAGGGGTCACTTAAAAGCGGGACCGCAGTGATTTAACGTCACGCCGTCACAACATTTTAAGGATTTAAGGAGCACGGCAGCGGAGGCCTAGATATCCTGACTTTCAGCACATAATGTGGGTCAAGCTCCAAAAATACTACATCCTACACCTAAAGTAAATGCCCACGTCCATCAATCTCCACACCCTGTGATGTCAAGTATGAGTAATTGTTTCAGACCTCCAGAACACACAGAGGACGTCTATGACAGCTGCTTTTACAGGGTGTGTACTCCCTGTGATCTGTGCATAGACAGGAGAGTGACCCTTTATTTTAGATATATGCTTTCCGTATTTTCTGTTATTGTCAACGATTTGATCCTGATAATAAATATTGCCCGTGTAGTCAAAGCCACGCCGCTGCACGGGGCGACATGTTTGTGAGCACTGTAGTTTTATACCGAGTCAATCCCACGGAGAGTTCCAATGACTAAATAAAGGAAAAAGGTCTAAATTCTCTGATTTCAGCTTCTCAAATGTGAAATAAGACATTTGAGGACGTCTTGGGAGACAGGTGGTTGACATTTCTCACAAATATATGACATTTTTAAGATAAGCAACTAATCGACTAGTCAGGAAAGTGACTGCCAGATTCATTAACAATGAAAATAACCGATAGTGGTAGCCCTAATCCAATGTGTTTTAATTCACCGCTGAATATCCCCCCCAACACATACACTATGTATCCTGGCTTGAGTAAAAGCTACAGTGCGCAGCTGTTTTTAGGATTTTTTTTTGTTTTAGAAATGAAAGTTTGCATTCGTGCCGCTGACAGGTCGATGGAGTCGGAAGGTGAGACAACTCGACGATGATTTCAGTCTTTTCATGTGACTTGTTGACAGTAACAAAGATGGAAGAGCACCGCCATTCTTGAACGCTGATGGGACGTCTTTGGCAGAAGGATGACTGACGGCACGAACACGCCGTAATCTGTTTCAAATCACTACTGCTGTGTATTTATTCGGTTTGTTCCAGAGAGGTATAAAAGCGCTCGGGCCTTGATAAATAGCAGACCCTCGGTCACATGATCAGAGGAACACTGTGACCAGAGCTGAGGTGAAAATAAATCTTCAACCTTTTGTTTGAAGGTAATCCAGTCAGATGTCAGAAAATCACAGAGGCTATTTCCATTCAGCAAAGTCTCACGTCCGCACGTCTTAACCTGGACAGCAGGTAAAACATTAAAGAAGCGTAATAAGTAATCTCTGTAGTGTGCCTGTAGAAAAAGGACCTGATTCTTTCTATGGCCGCAGATTGTAAGGATGAAAACAAAAGAGGAAACCAGTCGTACCAACAGCAACGTTTCCGAACGGTGCCGCTCAATATTCCTGCTCAGCCCAAACAGCATTCCTGCACGTATTCCAGTCATAGCTGTCTGAATTTGTCCTTTATGTTTATGCGTTCTCCGCAGTCATATTTCTGTGTATCTCCTTCTTTTAGGATGTCCCCGTCCGCACGCTGTCCCAGATAAGAGCACCCAAGGCTGTTTGATGCATTCTTCACATTTCCTTGGTATCACTTTGTGTTCCTGCCACAACCAAGCGCGTACACATGTACGCGTGTGTGTGTGTGTGTGTGTGTGTGTGTGTGTGTGTGTTCAGTTGTGTTTTAACAGCTCAGGACATGCGAGCCAGGTCATAACACAGCACATTATTCGTTATGATGGGTTGTTATTCCTGTTTGGTCGTGATGACCCTGCCTGGTACTTTAAAAAAAACACAGCCATGTGGTCTGAAAGTATGCGCCGGCTTTGATGTGAGGAAGAAATATAGTAGCAGAAAACACGGGGCAGTTTCGTTGCCGTGCCTCTGAGGGGCGCCCTCATCTTTTGTCTCCCCTGCTGCTGCTGCTGCTGCTGCTGCTGCTGCTGGCTGAGGTCCCATGCACAGCTGGTCTCCCTCTCTCCTGAGCTGTAATTGCAGCTCTGTCCTGGGAAATAGAGGGAGGAAATCCCAGAGCTTTCGCCGTGCAACAATGACAATAAAAAAAAAAAAAAAAAAAGAGGTGAGGAAAAGAGGAAGAAAGCGTTTCAGCTGAGATGAAAGAAGGAGGGAGGCTTTAGGAGGAGAAGGGAGGTGGAGGAGTGCTCGGCTCAGGAGTGCCAAAGCACGGTGGAGGTAGAGATGAAGGAGAAAGCAAAGGGGGGGGGGGGATGGTGTCGGTGATGGTAGTAAACGCTTGAGTTTATTAACCTCATTTAGTTGAGAGGCTGAGAGTGAGGGGAAGGGGAGGAGTGGCGTGTTCATACTGTGAATGCAGGGCTGGAGTTTGCTAATGAGGGCTGCAAATGCGCACACACACACACACACACACACTCACACTTTCCTTAGCTTATTCCCCCTCTCATACCAGATCCACCTTGATCTGATGCCAAGTATGCAGGCAGAACACACATTCACAGGACTGACTCACAGCACTGCCAGCCTGCTGCCTCCCCCTCATTTTTTTTTCCCTCCTCCCCCATCAAACCTCTTTTTTAAACTGCAGCTGAGAGGCAATTTTACCCAAATTGCTATTGATATACATTGTGGGAGTGGATAGAGGAGAGTTTAGGCTCACAATTGTTTGATTCCCAGCCAAAACGACATAGCTTTGGCCTGTCTTGACAATCTGAAGTGTATATTTTGTCATGTGTTGTGAATGTGGATTGAAAGGTATTCGCATTTACGGGAAATTCAGAGTAGCGGTTGGCGCTAATGCTTGTCTACTGACTGTGAGGGGGAGCCAGAGCTGTTAGAGGACCTCAGATGAACTCCACAGTGCAAGGCCTGGGGGGGTCAGGAAGGTCAACAAACAACTAAGTGAATCAAGGTCTTGTGAGGTAACGCAGTTAACAATGTTTGCTGAGGTTAAGTTTGACTTAAAGATACAGAAATGTTATCTCCCACTTCACTGAAAGGCCTATTTCTTAGTGCATCTGTCACACTTGTGTAAGAAGCAACGCTGGACTGCACTTGGTTAGCTGTGATGTCACAAATCACGCTCTTACATACACTCCTTAAAGTGAGATTTAAGGCGATTGGCGATAAACTTTCCACCTTCAGCAGATGAATGTGGGGGAATGCGGGAAAAGCCTCCCGGTGTCAAACTCTGCACATACATTACTCCGCACAGTTAAGGTCAAACATCCAGATGATTTAACAATGAAGGAAAATGTCTCTGGGCGGAGGGGTGCTTAAATATTTATTAGATTTTGTGGTTTATTAACTTTAATATTTTAATATTTAGCCAAGGACAGTCTATAAGTAAAGGAGAGAACTGTAAGAACAATGTCACATGTCTCAGTCATTTCTGTGTATTTATGGCTGTGCACTGCATTTAATCAAGTGCTGTATTTACTGTAAGTACAATTTCAATGCACTTGTACTTTATGTATGTATTTCTATTCATCCCAGATGGAAATACTGTGCTTTGTAAGCATGACTTATTTTGCAGATTCAGATTATTAAATACAAAATATAAATCAACTAATAAATGATGATGTGTTATTAAAGTACCTCCACCTTTACCCGCTGTAGCACAAGTGATACACACATGCCTGCATTGCTAATTGTAATCCAGTAATACGTATGTTTTGATACTGATGAGTACGATTTTGGATGCAGTGCTTTTACTTGTAATCGAGTAACTCACACTGTGGTATTACTACATTTACTTCAGTAAAAGATGTGAGTACTTCCTGCTGATCTCACAGTTTACAGTATAATTCTTCTTTCTGTGAACAAGCCGCTTCAACACAATCGCGTCGAATTGTCAAATCGGTTTCGGACACGAGTGCAGACCCCTTCACGTTATCGCGATAGCCACCCACCCCATTCATCCATTATACACGCCGACCACTAATGACCTGAGATGGACACAAAGAATGCACACTTAAGACGCTCGCTGAAGACGAATGAGTGAAGATGCACTCTGAACTATTGACAAATGGCGTGAAACACACACACACACACACACACCGCGGACACACACTTAGAATGCAAAGTGAAGATGGATGACGCAGTGAAGACGCTCCCCGAGCTGAACTGTAGGTGACAAATGATCGGCCACCTCAGCGGGTGCACTGACCCCCTGCTGTGGCTGACCAAGGGTGGCTTATTTTGTTTTTTGACAAAGGTTAAGTGACCATTTTTTCACCTTCTTTATCCTGCTGATTGGTAGATCGGTAGATAAACTACGCACTCCGTCTTTCTGTGGGGTAAGTAAGATAAGTAAAAGTCATGTCAAGTTCGTTTTGTTTATACAGCCTTAAAATCGCATTAGCTTAAAACCTGTACAATATGTGATGCTGTGTACCTTTAAACCTTTGATTCAGGTAAGTGAAAAGTTACAACTGATGAAAAGTTTAACTTTAATGAACAAAATAAGGCATAAAACGCCATTTGGAACTGTGTTTTAAGTACTTTTGCCAACAGGACTTGACATGCATCAATTCACTATGAATATATGTGATAAAGATGTTTGTCAAACTATAAATGTGGCTAAACTCAAGTTATAAAGTGAATACTCATACTTGCAAGTTATTTTCTAATGAAACTATTTAAAGAACCAGATGGGTGTGGTGAGGGGTTCTTTACAGGGCAGCGCAGTCAGTAATGTCAGCTTACTACCCTGAGTGACAGCTTACCAAACACTCTTTGATACAGTAAACTCTTTCCCATCTGGAACTTGGAGCGGGTCAAAACAGAAAGAAGTCAAACTAATTTGCCCGAGCACGATATATAAAAACAAACCCGGCCGGCAGACTCCACGTCCGACTTGCTTGACACTCTTTGAATTCGATGGATGATTCAGAACCTTATCTGACCCATCGGTCCGGCACTTGGAGTCTGCTCTTAAAGAGCTGTGACCGGCCATTCGAGGCAGCTCTGGACCGTTTGTCTACATGCCAATACGCTGCCCAATCACCAAGGTTCACACACACAAACACTATCATTAAACTTTTGACCCCGCTTTGTCTGTCACTCTTTGACGAAACGCCGCTCTTTGAATTCTGGGACTACTGTCGATGTACTCTGTCACGCTAAGTTTACGTGCCTTGTCTTCATTGTTTGCTTGTTGTTACCACTCTCCAGCCCTCACACCTGATGATATAAGTCAGCTGTTGTGTACGATAAATCCTCCGGCGTACAGTTAAGCCTCGTACGCCCTCTGACTGTTCTATCTGAGCTGCCATCACAAAATTACACCCCATTACCCCGCAATAGCCCAAACTACCAAATTGCTAAGATCTGTTTCACAGCTCATTACTAGCCAATAATATAAGACTGTTTAATTCTTTTATTGGTGATATTGTTTGACCCTCACAATGAAACCAAGCTTTTAAAAGCGGGCACTGAAATATCATACATGCTGAAAGAATCTCAGACGGCTGGTCGATATCATATGTTGTTATAGCATGCGGGCGCGGCGTAGCCGGTTTCTGTGGTTTTACAACAGCTTAGCCAGCTGATAGCCCTGATAACAACGCGGTATCCATTACTCGATGCTCCACGCAGCCACCATTACGAATTACCTGGAGGTCACGACCTCTGAGCCACTCTGCTTCCCTGCTACTCTACCCAGCCAACTGCTGGCCAGTACCACTCAATACCCCAGGTCCAGTTTCCCCATCGGCATCAACCCCCCACCCTCGCTGTTCCCCACCGCAGTCCCCATAGTAGTGTCTGGATGAGGGGGGGTGTTGGCGCCTAAACAGCAGCAGATGTGGCTCCGCAGAGAACACCGGCCCTAATTAACTTCAATGGATTTCCTAATGCGACAGCTACCATATTTCATTTACCGCGCACCCAGACCCCAGCGGACCTGACGGGGGCCAACTGATACTTCCACCCTCTTGCCTTGCGGAGAGTGGCGCTGGAGGGATTTGGTTAAAGGGGGCGAGGAGACTGTGAGAGTGTGAGGCGAGGGAAGAGGTGGGGAGTAAAGGGATGTCGGAAACAAGAGCAAGAAGACGTGACCCCTCTTACCGAGAGGAAATCAATTAATTCGAGCTTTTTTATGGCACGGTGTCTGCGATGAGGGAACCGCAGCCAAGTCAGCAATCCGAGGCAGACGTCAGAGCTAATAGCAAGCGCCTGGCCTGTGTGATTATATCATATCGCGAAAAATAAAAAAAATGGGAGTGGGGGAAGGGGAGGAAGAGAGAAAGGATGTTGTTTGGGTGCGGAAAAGGAGAGATAAAAAGAGGGAAACACGAACGCTAAGGGAGATGGATGCGGAGGGAGAGAGGGAGTGAGGGAATTTATGGTCTCGGGTCTTATTGTTCCTGTACACGTGAGAGTGCACAGCTGGGGGAAAAGAGGGAAATGGGGTACAGATGTACTGTATCAAACACAGAGGCCTGAACTTCAATAGATACATTACGATGCGCTCCCCTGCTGCACTCCCTCTCCAAAACATCAAAACCTTCTTCTACCTTTCTCACCCTTCCAGCTACTGCCACCACCCCCCCAGCTCCCTCCTCCTCCTCCTCCTCCCCCAAACACACACACGTTTACCTGATAGCCCCTTTCACTCACTAATATCCGTGGCCTGGCCCTGTGTGTGTGTGTGTGTTTTTTTCTTGCTCTGTGGCAATAGGCTGCATTCATTCCACTTTACTCACTTTATTCTCCTTCCTTTACGGGCGCAGCAGGTATCGGGGCTTTGCCAGCAAGCTGTGGCCTCCTTTGAACTGTGACTGAGCTTGTTTTAAAACCTACCTTAACACACACACACACACACACACACGTACACATGTTAGCAATGTCCAGCCCCTAATGACATGGGTATATTATCATGCCCCAGACGACAATACATCACAGCTGTTCACACTTGCCCCCCCGTCCACACCACCTCTCGTTCCACATCCCTTTAACACGCACACAAACACACACACACACAAGCATATACAAATCATTACAAGAGGACGTATGGAGGAAGAGGTGGAAGCAGGGGAGGGTGGGAGAGGTTTGTGCCCCCTGAATCTGAAAGGATTTGCCCCGTTTCAGGTCTGCTAAAGGGGAGGGGGGGGCGGTCGGGGTATCAGTGGAGGCACTGGAAGTGGAACTGGCCGTGACCCTCTCCTCCTTCTCCTCCTCCTCCTCCTCCTCCTCCTCTTCCCTGCTAACTAAAGAGAGAGAGAGAGAGAGAGAAAGGTGTTCCCTAAGGAGCAGAGAGCTGAGACGTTGGATAATTCCCGGTGCTTTCCCGGTGCCTATAGAGGAAGGGGCCCCTCTGGATTTGTCAGTTGTGGCTGCAGCTGTCTCCGGGCAAAATGGACCACAGTGGACCTGACACTTGATCCCTCTTCTCTTTCTCTGCCTCTCTTTCTTGTCCTTTTATCTCTCTCTCTCTCTCGGCACTAACTCTCTGTCTGTCTTGCTCCATCATTCCTTTCGCTGCCTCACACTTCTCTAACCCTCTTTCTTTTTTTTCTTTGCTTCTTGCTAAATTTGAAAATGCACCCCCCCCCCCTCTCTCTCCATTTCGGCATCTTGTGCAGGCTTTGTGTCTTTTTCATGTGGCCCGACGGAACATTATGTCATTATCCTGCACAGATGCAGTCGGCGGGGATACAGTAGTCACGTCAAGAGGCCCCGACTTTGTGTCAACTCCAACCCACTCTGTCATCACTCCATTTGAACGTCGCTACAGCTGATCGCACAACACGTCACCCACCTGTATTAATGCCAGTTTTGTTCACTGGCTAATGGTTTGACATCTCAGTGAATATCTTATGAAATATGATGAAATGACTGCTCAGCTGTCTGACAACAGAAATGGAGAAATATGTGAATATTATACAAGTGCAGCCTCTTGTGACTCCCCCCTCTCTTTATACCCGCCGCCATATCTTCCTCTTCGTCTCTATCTCTGTTCCTCTTGAACCAAAGAGCATTTCTGACACATACTTCTCTTCAATCAACACGTATACGGGCTAAGTAGAAACTCTCTTTCTTTATCTGATAGAAGGAAAGTGATGAAGTAGCAAGACCCGGATGCCAGGACAGGAAGACCAGCATATAAACACTGTCTAGGCAGCTGTTGCCATTTTCGTCACCACGACCACCATCATCACAAAGTCAAAAAAATCAGAGCTTCTCCATCCGACAAGAAAGTCATTGTCTTAGGCTGAAAAAATCATACATGCTTCATGCGTAAACTTTTAAAAACAATCAGACAAACAGACTTTAATCAAATCAATAAAACTGAAAACAAAGGGAACATACAGAGGTATTCATAGAAAAGTTATGTCATGTAAATTATAGTAATGCTCTCCAATCAGTGTTTTAACAAGATAAAGAAGAAGTGTTCACATGAAAGAAATCTTCAAAGTGTTCACTGCCAATGCAAAATGTATATACTTAACTTTTTATTGATACTGAACATAAGATACAATAATAGGCAGCTCACAATACTCGATCAAGCTCGTGAAAAACTGTGATCTTGACTGAAGTGAGTGGTTGCCGTCACCACCTCCACTGTTTTCATTGTAAAACACGTCTGGATGTAACGGCAAAGAGAAGGAGGAAAGTTCATTTAGATAGTTTAACTTGTCGCCATGGCTTGTCATGTGACCAAGGATCGATAGATCGATGAAGAGAAAATGGTACTGGAGCAACACCAGCATCAAAGTTTGATTATCCAGCAATAAACAATGTCTTTAGGTAGGAATCTTGTCATATTGTCAAATATTCATTCTACTTCAAGGAACAACCTGCGATATCTGGCCGCGTGATGAGACTGCAGTAGGTGGATATGCGGTGTAAAAGACTCGTCGGATTGGAGTTGGCACTTGGAACAATGACGGCAGCGTCTTCCGCACAGAGAGCATTGATGTTGCCAAGCGGCAGCGACCATTCGCTGTCTGAGAGCACTTCAAACCTAACAAGACGTAGGAAACAGGAAACGCAAACCTGCCCTGTGTGCATCTAACCACTAACCCGATGACTTACGGTCTGATAATGTTATACGCCGCGGTTTGGAAATCCATTACAGATGAATGCAATCCGCGCGGTGAAGAAGAAAAAACCATCAGTATATAAATGTATTTTGTGGGAAACGCTTTAAAGGACTCTCCTTTGCTCTGAATGAAGTTTAATTGACACGTCAGTGCCCGTACCTGAGAAAAAGCGTCTAAAGCTCTTTCTGTCTGGAGTAATTGGCTTACTTTGTCCATATAACACATCTGGCTCCCAGAGCCTCCCAGTCAGGCTCACAGTCTCTATAAAGTCGAACACCATCCATAAAATCTCCATTAGAGCAGGGCTGCCTGGAGGTCGGCGTGAGGAGAATCAGGGGGTCACCGCTCCACTGTAATGCCTTCACACATGGGGTTAGAGGTGAGCGCTGTTGACATTCCTCCCATGACTGTCTGATATTAGCATGATAGATCTGCCGGAGCGAAGCTCTGGGAAGCGCACTCCCCACTTGGCTCCTGAACTTAAACATTTATGTTTGGCCCTGCGTCTTTCAATCTATCTGCGCGCCTGTCTTCTTCCTCTCTCGGTCGGGTGCATCTCTTTCTCTCTCTCTCACCTAAACGTCTGGCGGATCTCCAGAGAGGCTTTAGTGTCACACAGGGATTGACCTTCGGAGAAACGGTACCAGAGAGTGTTTATCTGGCTTTCCTCTTAGCTAAACCAGATAAAAGAAGAGAGTCGTGATTGATCGCCCACTCCTCGCCCGGGCCTTCATAGGTTTTCTGTTAGCAGCTCCATGTGAGCTACAGTAGAGGGCTGTGAGTTATTGCTTCGTCAAATTCCACACCTTCTGAATGCCGTTGGCCTTGGAGGAGAGGTAAAGACTTCGACTCCTGCGCGAGTATACGAGTGATACATTTCTTTCCCCTTTAATATATTGTAAGATTTTATTGCCCCTTCGGACGCGACGTGCAAAGATGGAAGGGATGTGCAAAAAAATAAAAAACAAAGAGCAGGAGTACGGCATGCATTTCAGTCTGAACACGCGATAATAGGCTCTTGGGGACAAACTGCAAATGCGGATGAGAATCTTTGATGATTTCCAAGCAGAGCTCTTGGCAAATACCTGCCAATAGTTTGGGCCGAGACCTTGTGTACCCGACGCGTCCTCTCGCCTCGCTCAAACACGAAGGCGGACCGGCCGCGTTCTCCTGAGAGAGAGCGAGAGAGCAAAATGTTTTAATGAACGCCTCGCAAAATGATGACATTTTACAGTCAGAGCGCGAGCACACAAAGCATACCCGGCTTTCCCGTAGGCCGGCCGGTCATTAGAGCCCACTCACAGCTTATCTCTCCCAATCAAACACACCATCCCCATAATACCCCAGGATGGACTAAATCACATGTAATTGGAGGCTTTATTTTTTCCAACTCCTTTCAGCTTGCGAGCCCTGTGAAGATAACCCTCCCCGCTGCCGCGGTCTCTGGTGTCTTTGGGTAAACAAACAAACAAACAAAGTTGGAAACAGACGGTCAGCGGGCTGGGCGGGCTGGTCAGGGTTCAGTCGCCGGGGCAACGGGATCTTGGGCCGTTTGTTTTCCCCCTGGGAGGTGAGGCGGGTGAGATCAGGGGAGAGGGGGGGGTGACTTGTTGTTTATTACTATAATTTGTCTGAGTGGCTCTGGAGAGATTTCAGGGCTCTTTGAAGCGGGGCTGGATGAAGCCTGGAGCGTGGCATGCTGTGCCGGGCTTTGGGCCCAATTTCCAACTCGCCTACACTCCCCCTCTCCGCCTCCACCCAAACTAGCCCTCCTTTCTGTAATCTGCCGTCCCAATCCTTTATCCTGAGCCGCGTCATCCCGGATCCTCCAGGATCTTAAGGGCCACACAAATGGAGAAGTTTTTTTTCCCTCGGAAGTCAATCACTCATGTATGTTTTTATAGGTTCTTACACCACCACACATGTTAAATCACATTCCCACACGCACACACGAGAGGACTGGAAAATGAGAGTGATTAAGTGAAGTGACGTTCTCGCGATATAACAACAAGAAGTTAAAAAGTCCCTCATACCTCACAGTCAAATTGGAGTTGTTTAGACTTGCGCTGTGATTATCTAAAAGAATAATTTGATTTTTTTTTTTCTCTGAATTTTTTGTTCCATCTGAAAAAATCTGCAAAATTGTCGTGGTAAAATGACTTCAGCTCCTACAGCCACAGACGGTTAACCAGCCGGAGGTCGGTGTGGTTAGCCGATGCGCCGTCCCATCTGTGATTTGAACCCTGCCTATGTTGCTCAGTACGCCGGTTGCTCTGTGTTCAGTCAAACCGCAGGGGAAGTCACTGAGTGCTGAGTTCACAGGATAACTCATCGCCCCGAGTTTTGACAGTCTGGCCATTTGCCATCAGCAGAACCGGACCTGTGAAAGAGAGAGAGCTACTGTAACGCTCGCTGGATCCCCTCCATTCTGCAAGTGGGACTAACACAACACTGTGTGCGGGAGCTGGCAATGACTCAGCAGTTGTTGAAATAACATGAATTAACAAGACGAGATCAAAACCTGGACTGTGTATGGGCAGCTGGAGTGTCTATAATGTGCAGTCCTGCAATATTCTGCTGTGGTTATTCATATTTAGCATATCACATGACATGATGATTAAACTGTATTAGAGTTTTAAAAATATTTTAAAGAGATAATTATAACTGCTCAAATTATGTATTTACTCTGTGTGCTCTTTCATTCATCTAAGCTCAGCGTGTTTAATTTAATTTCCCAAGGCAATGAAAAGAACCTTTGTGAGAAATAACGTCCCCATCTTGCGGGATTTGCGGGCGGGAGCGGGACAAAATATGGCGGGCGGGAGTGGGACTGAAAATTCTGTCCCGCGCAGACCTCTATGTGACGTACTATGATGCACTATTTCTCTGTGACACATTGGTGAGGACTGGTTATTTTTTTAGGAAGTGGGTGAGTTTGTGCTTGTTGGGTGTCTATCGCAGTGATAGCCCGATAGACAAACTAACCTTTAACTGATTAATGGTGTATATTATAATATATAATATATTAGCAGAACTAGAAGAGAAGAACAAGATCAACACTCATTAATCCATGTTCATGCATTATTCCAACGTGGTCAGTCCTCGTGTTAACTTTGCAGTCACACCAGATAAATAATGAGCTTCTTCTGTTGTGCTACGCAGTTCATTACCAAATGAAATCAGATATAAACACACTTACGTACACGCATAGCACCCGTGAAATCAGCCGAACCGACTGCTTGACTGTTAATATTCGATTTTACTGTCAGCCATTCTGCCGTCAGTTTGTTGACATGTCTGTAGTTCTCTTCACCAAGCGGGAGATATCATCGTGTTAGAGGTTCGCAATATCTCCAACTCGGGATTACAACACTTTGTCCCGCTCTGCTGTTTGTAATCATGAAACATCCTAAAAACTATGATGTAAAACGTGGCATGATGAAAAGTGGAAGCTGGTTTGCCACGCTTGCCGTCATACTTACCGTGAGATGAAATGTCGAAGGTTGTAAAGGAAGAGACGGTCTGAAATCACTGACAGTGCTCACTGTAACCAATGCCATGTAAATAATAATAATTATAGCATCATTATAGTTTATATTTTCTTACACAAAAAGCAAGAATTCAAATTTTAGCTTGACTTATCATGAATTCTATAAATTTCACCATAAAACTTTATGTCAACCGAAAACTGAAGACATTATTCATTATTCATTAAAAGGCAGTGTGTGTGTGTGCGTGTGCTTGCGGGTGGCTGTCTGCATTTGTCAGTGTGTGTGCATGTTTACATTGTATCCCCTGCATAGGAAGTCCTCTTACCCAGCCCTCAGCCATCATGTGCATGGCTGGCTGTCGGCTGTGTCCTAGGGGAGGCGGGGGGCAGTCAGTCCCAGAGCAGGTTTAATTGGTGTCAAGCAGGCCTCAGTGAAAAGCCATCAGAGACTAGAGATGCTCAGCGAGACAGGAAACCTTTTATTAGGGGACTTCCTCCGACTGTAGGACTCTCTGTGTCCCAGTCTGTCCTATTGTCTCTCTCCATATCCCTCCCTCTTAAAATCTCTCATCGCCGCTCAGTTTCCATCTGCTCTCTTCCTCTCCCACTCACTCTCAGTCGGCTTCAAACATTTACTATTTATCACTTGTACTCCCACCCTCGATGCTCTCTCTCTCTCTCTCTGTCTGTCTGTCTGTCTCTCTCTCTGTCTCGGTGGTATTGTTTTTATGTCTGGTGTCTGTCCTTGAGTGAGTGAGGGAGTTTGTCTCTGGGGGAATCCGGTGACCACAGAGGCACACCGAGCCAGCCAGCCTAATGATGAGAGCACTTCCTGACAGCCAGCAGACACACACACACACACACACACACACACACACACACACACACACACTCAAACATACCACGAGACAGATGCACATCGACCCAGGGGATTTTTTTCATACAAATGATCAATTATAACCATCATCATCACATCCAGCTGAGATATTTATTGGACGCTTCTCAACGTGCTGTACATCAGACACTTAATGATTCATCTCATAGGATAAAATAACAACCGACTGATATCAACAGCAGGTACATTTCCATCCACTCATTTCAAAACCTGTAAAAGTTTTTATGGTCAACTATGGTAAGATACAGTAAAAGGCTGATTTTCTGAATGAACCTCGACTCTGCTTTACTTTGTTCTGCTTCTTCCGCTTTATTTAAAGTCTACATTTCATGCTGCCACTCATCGTTACGTGCCTCCACTCCCCCCCAAAGCTCAAAATGTATAGAATAAAAAGAGTCGGGGTGTCCAGGGTGAACTACAAGAACCGCAACATCCCCGAGTTAAGCCGGCTTTTCAACGCACCTTTGAGCGCGGGCCGTTCGACACTTTTCGGACAACACCTTTGCGCTGCCGGGGCACTCCATCAGAAGCGCTGGTCGGACGGTCGAATAGCTTCAGAAACACCCTCCCTCAACACCTTTCTAAGGTCGGATTAGGGGCATCAGCGTCCGACCAATTTCAGCAACTTTCCGAAATCGTGAATCCGACGTCCACCCCCAATTCCAGGCTGCGTGGAGGTGAGAAAGCTCTTTTTTCATTCTTTACAAACCTATCTGAGGCACTGTGTGTAGGACCGAGTGCAACAGTGTGGCCAGTCGGGAGGACGTGTCATCCGAGCCCTGCACATGTGGATCAGAGAGGATGAATTCAAACACATATATTTGTTATCTTAGGTGTGACACGGCGGTAAAATGCATAAATGGACATTATCTATTCATTTTATTTAGACGAAATCTCAGGAATAGTCCTTTTTCACAGCAGACTTGCCATTGAGGGAAAGGCACAGGTGTTACTAACATTTAGGCTCCGTCCTATTCAAGTGTCACCGTAACCGCGGCAGCCAGACAGTGAGCCAGCTTGCACAAAATCTTGAATTTTATTATTTACCCCCGAGCTTGTCAAAATGTCTTAAAGGGCGTTAGAACAGAAGGCATACTTCGGTTCATTAACAACCTAAATAAGCCTCTCCTTCGCGCACGCACACATTTGCATGAATATACACAAACACGTCTACCCACGCACCTAAAGATAAAGGGGCAGCTGCGCTTCTCCAGCGCTGCCTGCTGTGTTTTGTCAGCAAGTTTAACTGTAACCGTAACTGCAACCGTAATTACTGTTGCACAAGAAGGAGCAGACAAAGAAAACACACATATCTGCAGCGTAGACACCTTCTCTTCCTACACATGCACTTATCCCCTGGCAATCATTCAGGCAAACACGCTCAGAGGCGCGCCGGCCTTTCAGGTAACTGAAAGTATCATATAATGCAATCACGTCTACCCGTCTAGGAAGCTCTAGGAAGAGTTTTTCCACTTTACATTTGAATACCAATCAGCTGTGTTTCACGGGTGCCACGGTGCCAAATGTGCTACAGGTAAGTCTCACCGGCACGTTTCCAAGCGCAACTGAACCAGAAACCACAATGTGAGAACTCAGCACTCCGTGCCAGTTAGGATACGTCACAGGGCACTTGTGAGGTGGAAAAAAAAAAAATCATCTTTGTAACAGGAACCAGGAAACGAAAAGGACAAGCAGAGACTCATCCTGACAGCTAAGCTGCAACGGTGGACGCCTAACTGCCATTGTTACGAAAGCCTGCACAAAGTTCATTTGTTTCATGACGAGACAAGCTCTCACACTCTTCCAGCGAAACTATCTGGACGATCTCCGTGTACCTGCAGGACAGGAGATGTCTTCGAAAACAATCCAGCAGGTTTTGGCTTGTTTCCATAACAACTGCTGTAAATGCCGGTGGTAGGGAAAAGAAAGAAAGAAAGAAAGAAAGAAAGAAAGAAAAAAAGCATCCCACCGTTTATCTTACAACGAGACACTCTGCAATCAGCCCCCCTGCCAAACTGTCTCTCTCTTCACCTCTTTTTCTCTCTTTGTTCCTTTTTTTTTGCCAAACTTTTCTTTTCTTTTCTTTCAACCTCTCCTCCTCCTCTCCACCTCTCTTTCACTCTCTCTGAACCCCCCCCCCCACCACCACTCCTGCCCCCTTTTCTCCTTTTCTCTCTTTCATTTCATTTATTCCTGAATGCCACCCTTTTGTCTAAGTTCACCCCCCCCCCCTTTTTTTCTTCTTTCTGTCCTCCCTCCCTCCCTCCCTCCACTTCTTCTCCACCCCTCTCTTGTTCGATCCCTGACTCAACTTTCACATTCCTGGAGCATTCCTGTAGGATTAGCCTTTAGCATTCTCAGGCTATGCAGAGGCCACGGCCCCCCCACTGTGACGGTGGCAAGCACTAACGGACGACAGAGAAAAGTGTGTGTGTGTGTGTGTGCTATCCTCTCGCTCTCTTTCATCACCACCACCCTCCTCCTCCTCCTCCTCCGTCGTGCTCAGCTTCCATCGCAGTCAGCAAACCTTCCGTCCACCCCGCGGTGTCCTGGCACAGAGTGGCTGTGCACGTCCGCCCAGATAGTCACTAATTTAACAAATTAATAATAATTAGTCAGCACTAATCACGGTGTCAAAACACTCATCTGCAAGCAGGAGTTCTGCACTAGTAAAAGTATTACAGTATTATAAACGGAACATACTTTTACAAGTTTTGTGTGTGTGGGACAGACTACAGATTAAGCGTATCTGACTTTAGGGAGAGAGCTGATGAGTATGAGCAAAGCAGTTCAGCAGGAGCCTGACTGTGCAATCTGTAGGTGAGAGTGAGAATGTTAAACTGGATACTACACAGCAGCAGGAAGAGGTCTAAGTATAGAAGTCGTGCTGCAGCATTCTGGACTGTCTGCAGGCGCTCGAGAACAGACACACCGAGCGAGGAGAAGAGTGTGTTACAATAGTCAGCGTGAGACGAGGTAAAGGCATGTATAGACATCTCTAGTTCAACAGATCTCTGAAACTTCAGATCTGTGACCGGCTCAGCTGCTTCACGCAATCGATCAAATACTTGACTCGTTGCTCGGCAGATTCAGAATCAATTGAGTAGATGAGTAAGTGTACCAGTGACCTCTGGGAAATGAAGTGCAAAAAGACAATACCTATGGCTGCAGACATTGTAAAAAAAAACATCCATTAAATTGTAACATTTTGTCAAACATAATCTATTCACCTAAATCCACGAATCATTTATTCCCAGACGTTTGTCAAAGATTTATAAAATTAGAATAAAACTAATAAAAAATCCCATAAAAAATGAAGATAATTCTGGAAACGAGCTAATGTGCAGTCACAACAGTTCAGGAAATCATTTCAGCGATCTCGCTTCATGAACAAAACTGTCTCGGTGTTAGATTAAACGGCTACGTCGCCTTTGCCGCTTCCCCCGGTTGGAGCAGCGCACAGAAAAGAAAAAGCGAACAGCTCCATCCATCTTTCCCCCCTCTCTCTCCGTCTCCCTGATGGAGTGCGCGGCCGAACGCAGCCGCCAGCAGCGCCGTGGCACGCCGACTAGATTAATGTTTATTTCACTCACGCTAATGATCCTCGGCACCACGGGTGGGATCTTGTATTGACCCATCCCAATTACTGTCAAACTGACCTGCCTAGTAGTTTTACAAGGAACGACAGGACTGAGAAGAAAATAACTGAAAGAAAAAAAAGAACCGATAGGTGTGTAACAATTAAATAAAACAATATAAATGAAAAATACGTGGCCTATACGGGGACGATAGAGTAAATCGATGCCTGTGACAGAGACACACGCACAGAGTCCATCTATCTCTGCTCTCTTTTTTTTTTTTTAGCCGAGCCTTCAAGTTGAAAGTAAAGCACTATGAGGTAACCGTGCCCTTTTTCCTGTTTGCTCTCCTGTTTCTATAAGGGGGCTTTGTGTCGAGTCAGTATTACAAGCCAAACTAGTAGCACTGGCCTACCACATGTGGAAACACTCACATCACCTCCCAGGACAAAAAAACTTGGCAGGGACAGATGGAAGGAGGGGTGAGGGCGAGAGAAATAGAGAACGAGCGTGTGTGTGTATGCGGGTGTGAGAAAGAGAAAGAGCGAGACTCGTAAGTATCACCTTACTACAGCCAAAATAAAAGTGCGATCAGAGCCAAAGACGCACCTCAAAAACCTCTCAGCTGTTTCCCCAGTTTCTCCGGCCAGCATGACTCATTTCACTTCGCCTCCCTTCCCTTCTTTCTCTTCCTCTCCCCCTTTTTTGTCATAGCCTGGCCCGCTCTGTTGCCTATCCAAGAATTTCTGCACACAATTTAACACCGGAGGAAAATGAATCGTCTCTCTCAAGTATTCAAAGTATTTGTCTCTCTTACGCTCGCTCCGATCCGTTCTGTGCTCAGCTCTTTCCGCGCTTTGTGCCTCAACTCTTTTCACTCTCTCTGCTGCTAATTTCCCTCCTTATCCATCCCTGTATCTACAGTAAATCCCTCTCCCCTGGCTCATATTGCAGCTTTTTCTGTGACTGTACAGTACAGTGTTCTGTTCCTCCACATCAAGCTGATTGCTTTCTGTCAGGCTGTACCGCTGTTGGGGCCCCAGGGGGGGCCCCCGGTCCCTCACATCTAAACATCTGTCCATCCCATTACCGTAGCTGCTGCCGAACCCGAGCCCCTTTTACTCATGCTGACAGCAACGCTGGCGAGAACGGGAATGATATCCAAGGGAATGCCTGCGTTCCCGGGTGTCTCCTCAAAGCTCCTGATTATGTGAGCCAGCTGGTTGAGAGACACAAGGAGTCGCCAGGCGGCGTTCGGCAGGGCATCCGATAGGGCCCCGGATGTTTTCAGAGTATGGCTATGGTTAGGGAGCGTGTACGGGGATCAGCGTGAGGATGGGAATGCGTGCCCTGCGCCGGGCATCAGTCGCCTGGGTTGTTTGGTTGGAATGCGGCTCAGGAAACCGATAATGGGGCTTACTGTATGTGCTGTCTAGATGACTGTTGTCTTTTAGCACTGTGAGGTACAGAGGAAACGGATATGGCCAGGGGTGGTGGTAGTGATGATGATGATGATGATGATGATGATGATGATGATGACCAGGATAGAAAAAACAACAACCACCTTTAAACTAAATAAGAAGGAAACATAAAAATACAAGCTGGCATAGCTGAACTACCCTTTATCTACTACTGCAGCAGTAAATATGTTTTGAAGGAATTATGTCTTCTATCAGCATAATATTAAGGAAATATTAATCAACATGAAACATCTGCAAAACATTAATTTAATTAATTTCTCTACAATCTCAGCTCTTGTAACAATATGCGGAAACTAAAGCAGGTAAAACATTTAGACGCTCACAACGTTCACTCAAACGTTTGAAAGGATTAAAAATCGATGTAGCAGAACCAGAGATACACGCTGACATTTTTACTTGTCCACAAAACGCGGCACCTCCATCACCCGCGATACAACTCTACCACCAACAGTTCAGCCTGAGATTTTGGGGGTGTTTTATGCCGGTAGCCTTGAGCTGCTAGCCTCAAGCAGAGATGAGGAGCAGGTTACAGAGGTCTGGTAAGCTCGTTTCTTTCACCTCGCCCTCCAGATTGTCTTCAGCAGTCTTCAGACCCCGACCTGTGCTGCCTCAAGTGACATCACTTGAGGTAGTTTAGCAGATTTGGAGCTGCTAGCTTTGGAGCCACAAAAGTCGTGTTCATATATACACCTGTATACAGATGTTGACGTGTCAGTTCCACTTTGAGGTTTGACTTTGTTTGATACTGAAAAAGTGGCTTGATGCAGGAGTCGGGACATGATCACGTTACTGATAATTAACCAAAATAACGAATCATACAAACCTTTGTATCACAAGATAACCAGGAAGCATAGCTCATTAAATCCCAACATGTTGTTACGCAATGATTCTGATCTGTTCTGTTGAAGCAGAATGTATTTTCACTGACTGTGCTGCACTCTGCCTTCTTGAAGCTCTATGCTCTGCGCCCTTCCTCAACGGTAAACTAAGAACAAAGCTTTAGAGGGACTTTAGAGGAATGCAAACTTTCTGCCTCGTACGCCCACCATCCACTCCAACCACACTCCGCATCTTGCGCCCCGGTACATAAAGGTAAGGACCTCCTACATTAGAAAAACTTTGCCGGAGAACGCGATCCCCATGATACAGAGAGTGAAGGGAAAAAGTCCATTTTGTACAATCCGCGCAGCCTCTGAGGCGTGAAAATACAGCAGCCTGTGAACAGGAGCAAAGCTGTATTTTCAAGTGGCATTGATGGAGGACAAGCTGCCTCTGCTCTGCGGGGACAGTCAATAGCAATTCCAGGGCGAAGCTGGAATCTGTGGACGAACAAGCGAAAGAAAGACAGCTCAGAGATGGATGAAGCCGCATCCATCACGACCGGCCGTAGCTACCAAACCAGAACCTTTTCCTGAATAATCACTCAAAACAGGACTCGTTTCGGGCCGAGTCTGTGTACTTAATTGCGGTGTGTTTGACAAATTCTCCAGCTTTGTCAGCGTCACGCGCTGATCCTCGGTGATTTGTCCCTTCAGATGGACTACACATAATCCCTGCTCAAGCGTGCTGCGGCTTTGACCTCCTGCGCGGCCAGTTCAGATAAGAGCTGCAGGTAAACACAAACACTCTGAGAGGAGGGAAAACAAAGTGCTGATGATAAATGGCGGACACACACACACTCACACACACTCACACACACTCACAGTGTCACAGTCTAAAGCCAGAGACAAAAACCTGCTCTAAAGCAAGGATGCTCTTACACACACACACACACACAGCAGCGGTGACCTATCACCTTTGATTGTAGGAGATTGAGTAATGAGGGGTCATTTGCTTCAGTTAAATATGTTTAGGTTGTAGGGGGGTTACGACCAGAGGCATAACCACACACAGGCGCCCAAACAGGCACACATGCCTCTTTACATATGCATAAATGAACTTACACTCTCCTTTTAATACACAAACAGCGACAGAGAGACGCACACACGCAGATGCATACAAATCTGCAGATGCTTCGTCATGTACGCGCGATCACGCGCACGCACACACACACACACACGCCGGCCCTCTCCGCACACACTGCGCGCTTGTCTTGTGTAAGTGAGATGTCTTCTGTTTCAACAATGTGTGCAGTGTGTGCTGCTCGCCTTTTCTTCCCTTGGCAGAGTTACCCAATCCCCTGACACGCATTCTGCATGGATGACGGCGAGCTCTTCTCATGACGCCGCCGGAGCCACCCGTTTAGTTCCGCCTCAGCTCTGTACACGCACAGTTCACAGGGTCAGCCACCGGGGTGGGACCGGCTCTGTGTGCGAGCGGTTATGAAAAACCCAGAGCGTCGAGTCTCTTAATGAGCAGCTTTGATCTGCTCGGGGAGATGTATGGAGATGTATCGTCTGACATGACGGGTACGGGTAAGTACAGTGCCATGCAGTGTGGACGTGAAGAAATATAACTGACCCTGGATGTGATCTCTGAAGGCCCGAATGAATTCAAACCACTGAAAGCACCAAAGAACCGTGCGTTGACCTTGCTGGAAATCAGCAGATAGAGTGGGAATGTGTGTGTTCATGTATGTGAGTGTTTGCAAGAGTGTGCGCTCGCCTGTGGCTATGCCCTCACCTCCTCTGACCTCCGAGAAAGAGCTCAAAGACGCAGAGGCGATGCTCTCTGACCTCTGACAAGAACCCCAGCCAAATTACAAACCCGCCGCTCACTTCTGATGCAGGTCATGATGCTGCATGGATAAGACGGGAGCTCCTGCCTGCTCACGGATGAGTGTCTGTCGTTCCTCGTTTGTTTTACATGTAGTTCATCCTGGCAAACAGAAAAAGAGGCGGCATCAGTTTGATGAAATTGTGAGTCAGCGAATCAGGCCAGCCATGGCGCAAGCCTCCGAGTTCATACGTGGTGACCTACTTGATCGGGAATACACTTTTAAGGGCTTTGCACGCCGTGGGAGAGTGAAGCGATACATTTGAATTGAAACCAAATGAATTCTCAGCCCTTTGTCCATAATTGGTGGCTTTTTGTGCAAGCTTCTGCATGCAGCGCCTGAGCCAGCAACACCCCAGAGCCTCTCCCCAGCTGATTCCCAGAGAAAACAAGTCGCGGGCCTGTGAGACTTTTAATTAAGACACACTAAGCTGGCTATACTGAACCTGAGGTCTGGCAAGCAGCTCCTGTACTTTTTTTTTTTTATGATGCTCTCCAATCCATAAACTAATTTATTATATCAGCGGATCGCAGAAGTCATAAAAACAAGGGCCTGCTGATGGCTCATTAAGGTGCAGCGGTGTGTGTGTGTGTGTGTGTGTGTGTGAAAAGGTGTGTTTGGGAATCAAAATAAGATTGTGTGAATATGTGGAAATAAATAATTGCCTTTATCTCTTCTTCATCCCGGGCTGATCGTCCATATGTGTGTGTGGGAGTATTCTGCGCAAAACACACATGTGAATGCATGCTTGTGCTGTCAGAAACAGTGTGTGTGTGTGTGTGTGTGTGTTTGTACTGTAGACTGGGGTTTGGCATGGCTTCCACCGAGGCTGGCTGGCAAACTGTGGATGAAACTGGCACGCGGTCATGTCGTGACGCTGCGCGTTGCGTAAAAAAAAAAAAAGCACCCAGAGGCACAACGCACTGAAAGACAGAAGGAAGCACGTGAGTGAGGACACAGAAAGGGCTTTCACATATTCGGGCTTTTCAGCTCGCTGTCGATGGAACAGTAGGAGCTGACGCAACGGGACATTATGACAGCAATTTGATTGCTCAAGACAAGATTAAGAGATTAAACATTTTGCCCGTTACACAACTGTACGTGAAAAAGTTTTACATCTCTGACCTGCTGTCTGGTCTTTTCAGGTTTTTAGACAATGCTCACAATTTCAACACCAGAAATAGATGACATAACAGAAAAGCCCAAAGCGTAACACACAATATTTACTGTCTGCTGTCTTATCTGAGGGTCCAAACTCTGTGTAGGAATTTTTTTCGTACTGTACAGCACCTTTAAAAACTCCCACGCCAGAACAACAACAAAAAAAGGAGTGTCAACGGTTTTGTACTATTACTTTCTGCCAACAAACCCACAAAGCGATGCATTAAATTTTGATGAAGACCAAAGTTGCGGTTGCGTAACCACGGCCTGCGATGATTTACAGCTCTATACGGAGTTTGTGTTATGAATAAACTCTAAGAGTGACAGCCAGAGAGGAACTGAACTGACAGAACAGAATAGGTGACAAAGTGGCTGGTCTCATACATAATTATATAATTATAAGCAGTAATGGATAGTAGCAGATTCTGTCCACCCCCCCCTCCTACACATCCTGCCCCCTTTTAGCCTCCCATATGCTCCTCAGGACCTCCACTTCCTTCCAGGGTTACAGCCCAGGCCTTGGCCTTTAACCAGGTGGCTCCTATCCAGCCACCAGGCCTGTAAGTCCCACCCGGAGTGTGACACAAGAACGTCTAACTTAAACCGCCCGCAGCGCTGTGAGACCCTCTGAATCCAGTCAACGTTCATCCTGTAACTCTTCTTTAATGATAATGAAAAGAGTCAAACACTGACGAGGAAAATACCTGCGAGTAAATTCAGCATGGTCTTTACAGTCAGCCGAGTGTGACTGACATCCTACCTGATGCTGAAGTGCCTTCCCGCACCACGCCCTTCCATCACTCTGCAGGAAATAACAAAACATGAATGATTTTCAATCACTCCTGGCTCCGGCTCGGGATGTTTCCATTACACATCCAGCGGCTCCGTCTTCCTGCCTCTGTGTTATCACCTCCTCTCACTTCCACTCTCTTTACAGTCCCGCTGCGCCTTCGTGTGTGTTTACGTGGTTTTGTACACAAAAAGGATGCGACTGTGTTAATATTTGCGTTGTGTTGCATCTCTTTGATTTCTGCATAATCACAGGTTCAAGCCCCCCTGCCCCCCCCCTGTTTATCTTGTTTGAGCTTTTGTTTGCCCGTGTGCGTGTGCGTACATTTGTGTGTCCGTATTATTAAAAGGGAAAAGCGCGACGGATGTACAATGAGGACTCTTGGCCCAGACACCTCGGTAACAATCAGAGGCTCTCCGCTCAGTTTCCTGTTTGACTTTTTATTGGCTACGAGGCCATCACTGTGGCGACACAGACAGGAAGTGCCGCACCACTACATGATGGACAAATGAACAGGAAGATTAAAAACACGAGGAGAGAATGTGCGGATACACTCCCCGTTCTATTTCGGGCTTTGAAAACACACGCAGAAACGCACACGCAGACATGAACGCAGACACACTTAGGATGCTTTCCTTCCCGTCCTTTGCCACCAGTGAGTCAGACATTTTTACTCGTGCTGTGTTTTGTTTGGAATACCTTTCCCTTCCTTTCTACAAGTCAAACAGCATCGAGCTTGTTCTGCGGTTACGTGACATGAAAAAAGCCACCAGTGTATATACAGCGGAGCATTGAGGCTGCAACAAAATACAGCGTTTATATGTACAAGTCCACACATCTCAGAGCTAATTTAACACTTCAGGAGAGACTATTGGTCTTTTGAATACAAATTCCTCCTCGTACAAATAAAAAGTTTAGTTCACAATCACAGAATAACCTCTCTTGCAGAGTTTTGGCTCTGCAAGTACCAGCACCATGACCAACATTAAAATACAGAAGCGTAGGCCGACCCCGTTCAGTTGCAGGCTGATTAAGCTTAAGGCAGGTTTATTCTTAGGACGATTATTTATTGATGATTGAACAGAAGCCCTTCAGAGCCAGACCTAATTTGGTGGATATTTCCAATTTGGAACCAGGATTTTGAACCGTTCATTAACTCGCCATCACGTTTCAGCTCGGAACTAATGCATGCTTAACGCTGCATGTTAAATGACAGTCCAGTCCATTTTCATTACAAATGTTGTCATATTTTGAGAGTATAATGTGTTTTTTTTTGATTGATTTATTTCATTTTCAGGGATTCCTCCAAGTACCACTACAGGGAAGTCACGTACCACCAGAGGTACACGTACCAGAGTTTCCTCGGCGGTCGATTTGCAACCTGATGGAGGAGAATGACGAGACACTTTTCTGCTAATGTCTATAGAAAGAAATCTGCAAGAAGCAAAATCGTCATCAGACATTAGCCGATGGGATCCAAGTTTGCATTTCGGTGTCTTTCGCTTCCCACGCCGACTGTTTCTCAGAATACAAACAAAAACCAGGAAGCTTCTGGTGCCAAAATCCCTCGCCTTGGTGTAGATTATTTTCTACTGGAGAAATCTTTTTGGTGTCCGCCTTGTAATCTGGTCACAGAGTCGCTCTTTATTCAACACTTCATCAGTGGTTACTGTCTGTTTTTTTTTTTTTTTTTAGAGGCGTGTCTGCTCCTCCTTTTCCATGCCCACTTCCCATCTTGCAGCCTTGTTCCCAGAGGAGTTCCCAGTAATCAGCGCTCCTTTGATGGGGAAGCAGTGCAGGGAGAGGCACGAGGGATTATGACTGAAACAGCCGGAGCTTTGGTTACAGCCTCTATGTTTTCTAAGCCGGCACAACGGCAATCTGGGAATTTTCCACTGAATCAGAAAAAGAAATGTTAGGGAACGCGGCTCGCGCATGCAATCACGGAAGAATGTACGCGTTGCATGCGCGCACTTTTACGAGCCACATGCGCACGCACCACGAAATGTACAGTAACCACCGGATGTGGCTTATTTAAGTTCACTTTAAGTGGTCAAACAATACATTTGGTTTAAAAACTGATGGATCTACTGTGTGATTTGATTATTAGACGTGAGCTAACAAGGGCGGCAGCACATCCTTGCACACAAAGTTCGCCTCTGATTGCTCAAGAATCATTTTTAAAAACCTGACACAGCAGAAACTTCACAGCAAGGCGAAAACATGACATCGAATAATATGTGATGTGACTCCACTTTGCTGATTAAGGTGCACGCGCATCTAAATTTTGTTTTCATCTCTTCGCCGCTCTTCTAATTGGCAGCTCTCCTCTCAGGATGAGCTCATTATCCTGGGCAAACTCTAAACACAAACATCTCTCCGTCGTCTCTCTCTGCGTTTCATTTCATCCTGGTTTTATTTTTATGTTCTCCTCCCGCAATCATCAAAGCCTGTATTAAGAAACATCCCCACCAGGGATGTAATAGTAATAGACCACTTTATTGCGTACTCATTTTAAGATCTTTAATTCCCCAGAAGAGTACATCTCTCATATTGCCGCATCGGTGTGAGATGGGTATTTCATTACATCATGACCTTCTTTCAGGGCCTCATTAGCCTGCTCGTTATCTCATTAGCAAATTGAGTGGACCTCGTTAGCACCTGGAAGCTCCACCAGGATGGTGCTGGTTAACGCTGCGCTGTTTGTTAATGAGATTGATTTATCAGATACGCGAGTGCTCTACTTTCTTTCTTTCTTTCCACCATTTTTGGTGGATTTTTTTTTTGCTCTCAAGGGCTTCAGCATCAACACTGGCGTGTGTGTGCGTGTGTGTGTGTGCGTGCATGATCTTACCAACTTAAAGCCAGGAGTCTGCAGCCGTAAATTTGGACCGCAAAGCCTGAGTCACCCACTGCACGCTGCTGTTTAGATGGTCGAGAGGAATGTTTAAGTTAATAGATAGCAGCCTCCTCTCTCTCTCTCTCTCTCTGCGTTGACAACAACAAACACCAAAATAAATGTAGAATTGCAGGAAGAGAGGTTTCCCCTTCAAACGGATGAAAAACAACAAACACCAGCAAATAACAGCTCTGTGTTTCCTTTTAAAGAGCCCGTTTGAATTACTTCTTTATTTGTGTTAAGTGCCTGTGCATTTCTGGAAGTGGACAGCCTGAGGAAAGAGGGGTGGGGTTTGAAGCGGAGGGTGTCCTTTGGGTTAATTTGGCCCTATTTTGTTGGTGGTCATGCCAAAGCAGTGTATCGCCCAGAGGGACATGCTGTTTTGGGTGGGGAAGGAGGAGGGTTTTTTTTTTTTTTTGTATTTTCCAGAGGGGACGCAAATGCACAGAGGAAACACTGGTAGCACTTAAGAAAAGCCAAATAAACAATTTGGGACCAAATGATTCACAGGTGCGGGCAGGCAGGACCGCCATCTGCGGCAGGGCCCTTACGGTGGCACCCCCCCCCCCCTCCCGTCGTGGCGGCGGCACGGTCCTCAGTAAGAGCGAGATTATGTAATCGCTTCAGCTGTCGGCGCAGCTCAAACCAAACCACAGAGGGAGGAACGATGGGTGCTGTTGACTTTTTGGTGTTGCTGTTCAGAATTTGTCTTCCAACGGGACATGAGTAGCTGTGTGTGTGCGTGCATGTGTGGCATTCTTGGGGTCCCTTCTGTTCAGAGTTCTCACATATCCTGTATGTTTTATGGATCTGCTATGAGTACGCTGCTCACGACAAATGGTTAGTGGGTATTTCGCAACACGCTACAAAGCGAACTCGCTCGTCCGCGCAGAATAACTTGGGGGCCGGAAGTTTGGTGACATTGTGACTAGACACAGAGATAGTTGCTAAACCCGCTTCAGCCGACCAAGCCGGTGCTAAGTCAGTCACGATATCTTCCGAAGCTTCTCTCAGTTTTCTCACCACTGCGCATCATTTTGCAGTTGAAGATAGAGATCGCCAATGGCAAGTTAAACTAAGTCATACAGTGAGTATTCTGTCTCTGCAAACTGTCTGCAAACTGTCGCTTTGTTGTGTAACAGTTTTTACTCTGATCGAGGAGGCTAAATACAAGTGAACGATACAATAAGATACAACAGCTTCCTCCAATGTGGACTCTCCAGCCCTGCAAAGGTCAGCACCGCTAAGCCAAAACTCAACCGGGTACATCTCCCTCACGTCACGACTGGAACACTATTTCGGTCAGTTCTCCATGTGACTTAAAACCCCGCCAAGAGTGTTTGAGAAGTTTTACCCACCAGACTTTGACTTGCTCAGATTTGGTCACTAGTTTGTGTATTTCAATGCAAATATGCAACATAGTTAAATCTCTCTCTGTGCTTCTGGAGGGATTTGAAACATTGACTAGAACAGCCCGCGATTAGCGATTGCACATGTCACATCCACACCCATTGAAATTTGGCTGTTAAAGTCAACTTTCGATTGGCCAATCGTCTCCCATCTCCAAACTCTGACAGGATTTTGGACTCATCACTCCAAACCTGGCTTCCTTACACTGGCTACCTTTTGCTTATAGAGTTGATTTTGTTGATGACTCATAAAGACGATAGAGGCCCGGCCTCACACAGTGGCTCCAAGTCTATGGAAAGACCTGCCTGAGGAAATCAGGGCTGCAAAACTGCAAAAAAAAAAAAAAGCCCTTTAGTTGATTCCATTCATGTTTCATGACATGATTTATTAGTTGTTAGTTCATCATTATTGTTTGTGTCATTGTGGTTTGTTTTAGAAATAGAGTTTATTATTACAATGGAGCAAATTCATGGGTCAAAGTTCACAGAGGCTGAACTCTGTGCACAGCATTTGCACTGACTAATATCACTTCCTCAAGCAGATTTTCTGACTGTGGAAATTCAGATAGAATTAATTGATTTGGCCCCCCAAGAAGTTCAGTTTTACATCGCAGTGAGACGAAAAGCACAAGATGGCTACAGGAGGTGGTTGGAGTCAGAAATCTGATGAGCTTCTGACAGGAAACTGGGAGCGAGTGCTTTACTCCAACAGTATACATTTAAAGAGATGAGATTATTCCTGCGAGACTAGGCAAAACAAAAACCAAAATAGCATCAACGTAAGTAATCTCGATGCACTTACGCAGGTTAAAACTCAGTGAGCAGAAAAACAACTCAATAATGTTTGAAACAGGCGCCGGGCACGAACACACAATGCAGCTTTTTGAGCAACCCTCCTTTCAATGATGGCCACAGCGGTCAGAACCTTAACTTGATTAGCGGGATAAACATCAGCTCAAAAGCATTAGTGTGGTATGGTAAAGCGGTGACCTCACTGATAATGCACACACACACACTTAGCAAGCACTAAAACTAAGCTCGGCATGGGCAGCTGCCAAGGCCAATCAAAGCCCTCTGTACATCCTGTGCGCAGCTGTCCCGTCGAATCATAGCCGCACGTGTGTCATCTGCCTTTCAGTCGAGGTTCAGAATAGCGCTGTGTGAAACCAACGGCATCCCGTCTTCGTGGCCGCATGTGTCCTCTCGTCAGAGAGCAGGAAGGATTGCATATATTAAACCCGAAAGACTTTTGATTTTAAGAGAAATCTGGGCAATAAATTTTATGATAAAATTCAAGTACAAAGCTTCAAAAGCTACAATTGATCTAGGGACAGCTTTCCAGCAGAAGCCCGGGCTAAATCTAAGTATGTTTTTAGCTGGAAACAAACCCGGCTGCTGACTTTTAATTATCACGAAAAGTTTGGATTTACCTTTTCTCTCTTCCTCTGTGATCCCTCTAATAACAGGTTGGTCTAGTCACCTTCCCAGCAGGCGGTGGAGCCTGGGACTCCCACTATTTTACCCACTATTACATTCCCTAATAAGCCATCAAAGTCCTATCAGTGCACACAAAAAAACCCAGGCAGACTCAGGTGACCTGGGGTGACCTCTGTACAGGTCAGTTCCTGTGCCCAGGGGCGCCTCGGGGGCTCATGATGAGCCAAAGGTCACGACGAAGGGGGGGAAGGAAAGAGAGGGTACGATGGGAAGAGAGATTTTTTTTAAAAAAAGGAAAATGGAAGTTGCCCCCACAACTCGGTCCAGATTATCTTAGGATAACAAACTGAGGTGTAAGTGTTCTCCAGAAGGGGGTGAGAGAGAGAAGCCCTGTTTCCCTCGCTTCGGAGCACAAAGTGTGTCTGTGGTGAGGTCAGCTGGTGACAGCTGAACGCTCCCAATCTGTACACCTCAGCCAGCCTCTGCTTCGCATACTTACTGAAAAGGCTGATTCATGCATTCATCCTGGTAGCAGAATGATTCACAGCTCCCTCACACAACACACACGCACACACACACGCTACACAAACACATTTGGACCCCTGACAGGAGCTGAGAGGTCTTAACACAATCACCTTTTCTTCTTTGTTGGAAGGCAGGAAAAACAGCGGTGCGACACGGCGGCTTCTCTTGCCATGTGGAAAGACTCATGGGAGATTATCGCAGTATAGCTTCGGCTGGGGCTGAACAAGGGCCCAGCTGTTGAACAGGAAGTCACCTTCGGCGTAGCCCTGCGCCCGCCAGCAGTCCTCCTTGCCGCCTGGCCGGCAGTCAGCAGAAGGAGGAAAGTAAAGGCCGACACTGATACAACAGTTTCAAGAAAGCTCCCAGTGTGCTCGGACTGTGCGTAAATCTGATAGAACGCAGTGGATGGAGAGAGCAGTCGGAGACATGCAGAAATAAAGACAGAGAGTGTATGAAGAGTTTGAGATTGATTTCTCGGGTGGAATAAATCCCGTGGAGCTCCCATGAAGCTGCGGCGGGAGTAGGTTTATGACTTTACAAGGAGGTGTTTAATACTGGACGGAAATCTGAACCTGAAGGGAAATCAAACTGAGCTGAGAAAGTGAAAGAAACTATCCCCACAGCTGCTGTCCCATCCGCGAGAACTGCAGCTGCTTTCGCCCGCACAATGGACATCTGATGGAGCAACCACAAAGAAATGTTGTAAACAATCTTTCAAATGACATTTACTACCGAAGATTGTGCCGCAGTCTGCGCACAGCTGAGCCATACGGCTCCTTTTGACGTCTGAGGCTTTGATGCGGCTTCAGATGTGCCGCCTACGCAACTGCACAGCCGCGGAACGGAGGGAGAGAGAAATTTTCGGGACAGAGATGCATAGAGAAAACACAACCTCCCCGCCAGAGAGAAACACACTCGGTCACTCAGTCATTAGCATTGCAGATGCTGGCGATAGGAAGTGTGAATGGGCCTCATGCATACAGCCTGAATCCGAGCATTGTCCGAGGACTGCGCGGCAGTCTTACTGTACGGCAGAGTGTGGGAGTGGAGTTAGGATCTAGTGTTCTGCAGCGCTTGGAATCCGCTGTGGATATGTGTGGGATTCAAGGCTTTCCTCTTATCACAGCCAAATGTCAAAGTGAGGATGTAGCGGCGCGGAAACAGAATAAAGCATAGCAGGAATACTTCTCAGGCTGTGTCAGCGGCATGCTTTACATTCAGAGGCAGACTCAAGTGTGGCTCGCTCTCATTTCGGCTTCCAGACCTCCAGCTGATATGCTGATATAACAGGAAAAACGGAGACATTCTGTAGATGAAAGCACGTCCTCCCACTTTCTATTTCTGCGCGCAAACATGCACGCGGTTGCATAACAAATCTTTCTCTCTCTTATCAGGCATTGATTACAAAGCTACACACTGGTGATGTCCAGTCAGTTTGCACTAGATGATCAAGTTTGATGGGTGGGTAAACCCGCTGACAGCGCAGGCCGCCTTTGTAGTTTGGAGTTATCTCCTGCAACCTCCGCGATATCTCGCCCCGACATGATCAAATGCGGCCTAACGACGTTAGCTCTGCCCTAACCACAACCTACCCTCCCTCGTGACCCTCATTAACCGGCCGCGCGTCTGGCCACTGCACGGTCCGTCGGTTCTGTTTGAAGTGCGCGCATGTCACCGTCTCCTCCAGCCCGGTGACAGATGACCCAATGACCTTGTCCTTCAGAGGCCGGAGGATCGATACATACCTCCTCCTCGCCCGCCGTCAAACAAGCAGAATCCGTGTGTGTGTTCGAATGACCGCAGCGTCATTGCGTGTGCACGTATCCTAATCCTACCCACAGCTGGTGTAATTCTGACTCTGCCGACTGAGAATCAATATAACGTGGGGTTCTAGCAGATGATTAGCATTAAACATGTCTATTGATTAGGGGGGCGTTTGTGCTGAATATTCCCTGGTGCACACTGCCGGGTGTTTAAGCACACGGCACACTGATCTAAAAACCCATGGTAAACACAGTTTAATAAATGATAGCACGGACACTTTCAATGTAGCCACTTAGCTTTAATCACAGCTGCCAGTTTGTTTGTTTTTTTACTGTAAAAGCAAGTTGTTGTTGTTTTTTTGACTTATTATTTGGAGCCATGATCGCAGTTTTTGAACCATTTATTTTACCTCTGCTTCGTTAACATTTTAGCTCATGACTAATCACGGATGTATGCAAGCTCTGCTCTAGTGATCACGTATCGGAACGAAATGACATTCCGTTATGGTATTATATGTTTTATCTCATTGTCATAAATTATTTCGGTACCACAACAAGGAGGTCGCGTACCACTAGTGGGCCTCGTACCGCCGTTTGAGAACCAGCGTCCTAACACATGAAGAAGTTGTGTTTTTTTGGCTAAAAGACACTGATAAGCTCAAAAATACTTCAAGAAAAAGAAACCAAAGAGAAAAATGTGGGGACAGCAGGAATGGGCCGCTCATTATGCATCAGCACTGTGTTGGTTTTTAAAAAAAATCCTGTTTTGAGTTTTGTACCATTGAACTGTCTGGTTTTCATAATCCAAGCCAAATAAAAAAATGAAGAAGAAAAAAAAACAGCCAACATATAAGGCCTATTCACAACTATATTTAGCACGAGGACGCCCTCCCAATGTGGAGAGCGACGCTAAAGTGACCGTCTGGCTTTTTTTCCTGTAATATATCAAATGATAGGAGGCCGGACGTGATCACTCACATCTTGTGTTTTTCTACGTTTGAAAAAGGGCGCCCAGTATTGATGTGTTTGGGAAACGCCGAGCACGGCAATGACGGTAAAAATGTCATCCCCACCTTGGAGAGCGGCTCGCGCTGTAACTTTCTTTTTTTTACGTCCGTCTACCTCAAATATGCAGCCCAAATTGGACAGTCACAGCAGCTCCATGGGAGCATGGTCGAGCTGCATAACTTGAGGTGAAGGCGTGTGTATTTTCCAAACTCGCGCAGCGTGGAGGCAGATTCGCCTTCACGTCTCACGGCAATCTGTCAGGGAGCCGCAAGCAGCACGCTGACACACCAAAACAGGGGCTCCATTCTCCTCAAATGTTTCTCAACCTAGATGAGTCACAGAGTAACTGGCACTGCTTGAAACGAGCACGTCGGCCCTTCGGTTCCTTGTGGCCGGGGCTGAGGGGATAATAAGAGAGCTGGTAGGAATCAGGGGCCTTTCTAAGCCTAACCTCCACATAGACAGCACTATTATCAGCCTTGTGTTTAAGTCAGATTACATGCTACAATTAAAGGAGGCATCGGCGGGCTCCTTTATGGGAACCGCTACAGCGAGCCAAGGGCAAGGGTTTGGAGAGTTTTGGAGAAAAGGCCTTGTTTGTGGAGCGCAGAAGTCGACAAACTGTCCTGGTGGTAGCGGTGGAACGGTTGAGTCATGAGCTTATGCTAAACATGGGTGGAGATGCATAAACACGGACTGTACACAGAGGAATATATTCATATACAACAGCGGGGGAAAAAATTAGAGAAAGTATTCATACACAATTTATGTGCACTGAGTCACACCTGAAGTACGCAGCTCTGACCCGAAAATGTCGAAGTCTTAGAGCTCTGCTGCGCGCTTCAGGGAAGCATACAGGTTATCAATCATGCTATTATGTGTCATTGGTGAATTAGAGAGTGGAAACAGATTACGGGTACGAGGAGACCTGTTAGCGCTCAGATGTCCTCAACGCGTACCGGCTCCGTGAACGCATAACGCGCACACAGATCTCACAGTTCATCTGTTAGAAAGCAGATGACAGCCGGATCAAAAGCAAGTCAATAGCAAATGAATAAATGAATAAACAAACGTGTAAATGAAGAAGCAAACAGACAAGTGAATGCATAATTGTGAAAGGCCTTCTGTGCGCTCCTCCCCGGGCCGCACACAGCAGCCGGGTGTGTGTGTGTGTGTGTGTGTGTGTGTGCTACTGACGAGAGGCCAATTGGGAAATCAGTGGAGACGCTTTAAATGCCTTAATGCAGTCAAATTGTTTTCAGATTTCACATTGATGGACAGTTTCCTTTCAACCGTTTAACCACCTCCACGCACACACACACGCGTTCCTCCGCGGCGACCGGTCAGCCGCTCTAAGTCTGGACATCGTTACGACGCTCTTTGCTCGACCCCCCTGCCCTCTGACCTATGATCCTGAAGTGCTGTTGCATCGTGAGCCGCAGAGGTGGGCAGGATGGAGGACTAATCTGGGACGGGAAGTCGTGGCCGGAAGAGAAGGAGAGGGGTTGGTGGAGGCTGATTGATATATACCCAAATAAACCAATATAGATCAAAGGCGCAGATAAGCCTTGAAGAAGTGCTGAGAGCCTTCATATCTGCGTCTGTTTCTCTCTCGCGGCCTGACAGAAACAGAAGTCATGAGGTGTGAGGGATACTTGAAACACCAGTGGCATCCGGTTTCTGCCCGGGCTTGTGCTTTACACCTGATTAGTTACAGGAGGTGAACAGATGAGCACAGATGAAATGAGACGGAAGACAAATGGGATGGTAAAAGCAGAGAGGAGAGGAGAGGAGAGGAGAGGAGAGGACCTGCCAGTCCTGCTAATGCCTCTTATCCTCAGTCACATCTTATCTAACTGGAGCTAATCTCCAATCATCTAAATACCCGAGGATTACTCCATCCACTCAGACGCCTCCGCTGTTGCCTCGGAACGTAATGCTCAGAAAGACAAAGGAGGATACTCATTGTACTCTTGATTTTGATGTTATTGAACTTGATTGTCTGTGACTGCAGCTTTCCAACACGTGTGTGAAAGTCTTACAAGAACATGTGGTATGGTTTCTTGGTATTGCTTTTCAAGCATTTTTCATCTCGTTGTTCCCGAGAGAGAAACTGAACAGACAATTCTCCTCCCGGTCTGGAGAAAACCCCAAACCCGGCAGAGCACACAGCGGAGGGGCTGAGGCATGTCCAGACAAGTATCAGGGGGTGACGGGGCTTTAAAAACCGAGGGACGGATGGATGAATGGATGGATGGAGAGTGAGGGGGCTGTGGACATTCACCGTTCTGGTGAAGAGAGGAACAAGTGGCCGGATGTAAACACTCTCGCTCGGGTTACAACTAACTCATATCGTCACTATCAATGAAGTTAGAGATTCTTTTCTCAATGAATCATCATCGCTGTCTACGCTGATGAGAAATGTCGTACTGCGCCTCACCAACAGTCCCCAATATATTACATGGGTGCTGCCAAAGTTGTGAAGTTTAAGGCTAAAATATTTTTGGGTTTTGGACTCTGGGTCAGACAAAACGAGACTTTAAAAGACTGATTAATTAACTGATTCATCAAGAAAGTAACACCAGAATAACTCACACCTGAAAATAATCTTTAGTTGTGCGTTGCTGTAGATTTCTTGCAGTATTTTTAATCTCTCCACCTCGTCCATTAAGTACCTGTTCTGGAGCTTTCAATTAAATCACATGATCTTCCCCAGCAGATGGAGTTTGCTCGCTAGCACATATAACGCGAGAGCGAAGCGGCTTCACCACAGGGTTTATTTGATATCTCGGGTTTATGATTTTTCTTTTCAGTTGTTTGTTGCCTTGTGAGACAAATCTAACAGCACGTTCACTTTTTTTTTTATTATCGTGCATTCTGTTGTTTTGCTCTCTGTGAACGCAACAGAAACACCTTCCTTGTTTCATCTCTTTAGCTTCACGATAATCCCTCGAACGTAAGTCATAGTGTTGACTCAGACTGGCCTGAGGCATCTTGAAAACCAGTTTTGAAATATCCACTAAATAAACAGCCATGACCGCAGTTTATGCGAAGGTTAATGTAGTGAATGCTGCCTCATACAGCTGTTTAAGTGCCGCTGCTAGTAATTAGTTTGTTCAAATCAAACATGAATGCCTTTTTTAAAGAAATCTTTATTGATTTCCATTCCTGCAGCAGTAATGGAGTCAGTATCTTCTCGAATGTTCTGGACGTTCACCCCCTGTTGACCAGGCGTGTTTTGTAACATAACCCTTCATTTCATTTTTATTCTTCCTGTTCTTTACTTTTTCTTCTACCTTTCTTTCTTCTTGTTCTGCCAATAAATACGAGACTTCAGGCAACACTCTTCTCCATCAAGAGGGGTTTCCAAGAACAATAACATGCCATGACCCAGGAAACACACACAAGCTTTGCAAACCTTCCAGCACGCACACACACACACACACACACACAGAGCAACATCTGCGTATGATGAAGTGGTCAGCGCTCCAGTAAAATTGGATGAGGCTTTAAAGACATTCCTCCATTTTACAGCAAGGTGAGAGAGAGATAGCTGAAGGTAATGAGGAGGTGAGCGGCTCGAGTGTCATTGACACTAAACCGCCTCCCTGATCCCTGCTGCGGCTCTCCGGCAGGCCAAACAAACAATCAACAACGGCACAAACAATGCAGAGGTAATTGACATTCCTGATGAGCTGGAACACAACTCCCCGCAGGATTGTGTGTGTGTTTGTCTGCGGCGCTCGGTCCAGCACCTCAGCGCGGTATAGATATCGGCCGCTGCGAGGTTCACTAGGCGCTCAGTATTTAAATTCAATTGGGGGTTGTTGTCTTTGCAAGTGGTGATGAGTTCAGTTAATGTGTGATTAGCCGGGACTTGCTATGTCACCCTGCTCTCTTAGACTTGGTGCCAGCCAAATCCAGTGGAGTCTCTGAATGCAGATGCATCTTAAACTGGACTGCAGTCAGAAGAAGCGATGTGTGTAATGAAACCCAGCACAATACTTTGCGGAGGAAATGAAGAGATGAAAAAAAAAAAACGAAGGCTCACTGCACGTGCTCAGAAGTATCGTAGGTGTAAGCCACCAATGCACTGCAGAAAAGTGAGCTCCTGTGCAGTAAGAATCAGATGATCCAGAAGGTTTTATGTGCGTGCTTTTCAACCTTTTCATCCGTCATGGGTCACATTCAGGTGACACCTCATTGGTTGTACACTCAAAACCTTGGGCGACTTAGGCAAGACACCCAAGGTAGCACTGCCTCGTATGTTTGGCATCTTTAAGCTGCTCTGAGCTATCAGAACTGTTTGTCGGACGGTCAGCTAGCTTTGGAAACCCCACCTATGCCTGCACCTTTCTCAAAATGATGATCAGACATTCGGACCCGCTTCACACACCATAATTGGCCAGGCATGCGGCGGTGAGAAAGCAAGCCAGGTTTGAGAGTCAGTTACACAACTACCTGAGGCACTTTACGCATGAACAGTCGAGAGCGTTTCTCAGAAGAGACTGAAAATGCACAGCCCTGTTCTCATCCTCATCCAACTTACCCAACGTTTGCTCTCTACATAGTAACACAATGGCTCACTGTGTCACAGGATCTAACATGCAGTAATGAGCAAAGAACTCTGCAAACAGTCTAAAGAAAACAATTAACAGCCTGACTGACCGACTGTCACTGTGCATCCTAAACAAGGATCCTCGACGCATAAACTGTTTTACATGAGTATTGATCACGCTCAATCAATAAAACATCAGATGTCAATAAAGGTCTAATTTGCATACATGCTGTCATAGCGAGATCAATACCTGAATAAAACCACTCAGGTCCGAATGGAAAGCAAACGTGCTGGAGCTCACGAGAAAACCGTGAAAGAAAATGGAAAGGACTGACAGACGTAGAGCCCGGCTGACAGACAGACTGACAGCTCTCCGCCACGGCACATTCCTCCTGTGTTGAGTCATGGCGTGCTGCAGATCAGACACAACTTTCTCAGCAGACTACTCAGTGACTGGGTAATCTGGAGTGTCACACACCCTCTCCAATCCTGGGCCAAGCTATCCAAACAGCGCCAACGAGCAGGGGGAGGAAATTGAATTTCCCCCCCTCAAAGACAGGCCTCCAAATCCCCATCAACAGGAGCTTAGAGAGCCTGCAGTCCATCAAGTTTCATCTGCCACGGTGGTCCGGCCAATCAGGTTTCTCCTTTTTGCACACAATGCGCCGGCATGCATGAGCACACACGTAAACATGTCAGGTTGCATGCAGAAAAATTGACGCTCGCACTCGGCGCAAACAGATAAATACGTGCACAATCAAGCAAATGCAAACATACACATACACACACTCACTCACTCACTCACACACACACACAGAGTCATACCCCTCCTCTCAGTGCCCGCCTTAGCATCAACAATCAACAATCTGAGGCATTGTGGAGCCTGTGATCCTGTGACCTTTGACTTCTGGAGTTAACCCCAGAGCGGCCAGTGCTGAGAGGTGAACCAGGCGGCTCATTGAAAGGAGGTGAAGTTCCCATGAGAACGAGAACAGGGGGGGAAACTCAGAGATCCAAGACCGTGATGATGATGGTGACGAAGGGCTTGAAGCGGACTTCAGTGTTCTGAAATGCTCGTGGGCCGGTTCGGTGCGCGGAAGGTCAGAATGTAAAAGTCAGCAACGTTAAATAATCTGTGAACATGGGTGGCACTTTCACAGGAGTTCCAGTTACAGCCACCCTGCTACCTCCTTACCACTTCATATATTTCTCTCTTGCATCAAATACATCCGTCTCCAAACTGTCTTAAGTACGAAAACCAAGTAGATATTAACGTAACCCAAGAACAAAAATGTAACCTGAGAACAAAATTCAACCAAAACTCCTTGTGCCAGATTTAACTCCTCCTTCATTACTGTGTTGACAGTCTAACACACAACAGCTGCTCCCACCAGCACTCGCACTGTCTCTCCAGAGCACTATCCCAGCTGCAACACCTCTCCCTGGGCATCCAGGTCAGTGGCCTTAGTCCCTCCCCAAGGGCCAAAGGGTCTTGCATTTAAGGGACCGAAATACCCTTTCAATAAATGGAAACAGGTCGTGAGGTGTTGCTGAGCACATTTTGGTATCAGAGGATCTTTTTTTCTTTTCCAGTGGCAGTCTTAAAATTGGTATTGAGGGGTTCGCATGTGTCATGAAAGGTACTACCCATGTCTGCGGATACTGACAGTCAAAGTACTGACACGCTACAGTACTCTAATCTATATATTGGTATCTTTGACTGAAGCTGATACTGGAGTGTCAGACAAATAAATGAATTAAATAACCAGAAAATAACTGCAAATACAAGTTACCGACTTTCTTGGCTACTTAAAAGTTTGGGGAATCGACTATTATCATGTCAGACAAATTTAAGATGCCTAATTGGCTGGTTTGAGAAATCTAATGATGATGTGACGAATAACACACACAAACCCAGAACCAGAACGAAATGACTGCAGAGAGCCGCTGACAGCTAAATTTGACACTTTGAGAAGTCATTAAAAGTGTGAGTAATTAGCCAGCTTTAAAGCTCCCGTTGACGTCTTTGTCTGCTGCTGGTTATAATTTAATATTGGTCAGATTGCTGCGTTGCTGTGAGTAATTTAACACTTGGTAATCCACAGCTGCAAGCAATGAGAACGACAGGGACGGTACCATATTTCACGAATCACTTCGCAAAAAGGACTTGCACATAGCGGTATTCATATACTGCACTGAAGCAAAGCTAATGGGTCGAACATAAAAAGGTTTATTCTTTTTATTTGTACTTATTAAACAGCTGAGCCTAAACGAAAAGTACTATCTCAGTGTCTTTTTAGGAAGCGTAAAAGTTCTGCTTTATCTATTTATTTGTCCATTTAGAGATCATCTTTCACTCCGGGGTGACAGCTAACTGAAGACTTTCATCAGAGGGCCTCCATGAGCGCGGCTGACACTGGGTCAGTTATTGTTTATATGGCAGATCTGACAGTTTTGGTAGCAGCAGTGTTGCTCACACGTACTGACACTGACTTACTGGGGCCGGTTCAACCTCCTGTAAACTATACGACCACATCAACACCTCAGAGAGGCATTTGACTGCACACACGGACGAGTACAACCCCGGCACACGCACGCACACACACGCTGTGGACAAATCAGAAGGCCTCACCTTTTTGATCATGTGTTACACAACCGTATATTGCACGCAAACGGACACAGGCACGCTTTCTAACAGTGGTCTATATCCTGTGAGGCGGCGCTCCAGCGACCTCTAAACAATGTATCCTTTAGATAAGGATCTGATCACTGTGTGTGCATGTTTAGGTGTGTGTGTGTGTGTGTGTGTGTGTGTGTGCGATGCTGGCCATAATCACCAGTATTCATGCTGCACCGGGCTCCCAGCGTTTCTACAGCTGTCGCCTCTTGTACTCACTGACCTCCACCAACAGGTCCTGAGGCCATCAGTCCTTATGGCAGCCACTCAAACCCACCACTGTATGAGCAGAGCTGCAGAGTCGCGGAGCCAGGGGGGGGTGGGAGGGGGAGGACAGGCTCTCCAGTTAACTGGGAGGACACCCATGCTGCATGCAAATATTTCACAGTCCTGACCTGAGATGCAAAGAAAAACACAGACCCTGACTTATGTGTAGACATACAAGTAGAGAGGATTAGATACGGTAGGTTTCCTTAGCTGCACAGCTCAATTTAGCTCTGGAATGATTAGCCAATTAAGCAATTAGGCGATCAAAGGAAAATTAATTGACAGCAATTTGGGCATAGTTAATAGTTTCTCTGATTACCAAGCTAAAGTGCAAAACTCTGCTCTTTCGGCTTTCACAAATATCAACATAAGGCGCTTTTCATGATGTAATGCGATTTTAAATCGCACATCTTTGGGTTCTTTGATCAGAAACAGCTAATAAGTTAGGGGTGAAAATGAACGTGTCAAGTCAACTTTATTGTCAACACTGCCATATGAGCAGGACATACAGAGAACTGGAGTATTGTTTCCCTCATGTGCCTGGTGCAAAGCAAGAAATGAACATGAAATATAAAATATATAGAGATATAGAAAAGAGTACAACAAATGTAAAAAGATATTAGCAGTGTGAATGTAGCAAAAATAAAAAGATGTATATAATGTAGATGGCATACAGCTATTTGACTGTACATAGTGACAGTCTGAGTGACAGAGTGACAATTTAGTTAATAAAAGTTAATAAAATAATCAGTTAATAAACGTAATCAGAAAAAACAGATTATCTGAATTGTTGCTTTATTACTCATATATTATATCTTATATTATATTCTCTGATTCTTCATGTTATGTACTTACAACGGACATGAAAAAGAAGAAAAATAAATAAGAAGTGCAAAATTCAATTCACGTTTCATTCAGTTCTTTTTCTTTTCATTCTCCATAGTTCTTCCATTCATAATGTTTCCGTAATTATCTGTAATCGAATCATTTATTTAGTTTAGAAAATCTGATAATATTTGCTTTTGAGTATTTAAAACATGCAGCACCATGACAAGCAGTCGCTTGTAACACACACACACACACACACACAGTCACAGACAAACACTCATCCAGCCCAGCTTCCAGTGGACTAAATACCAACTTCCCTTCCACACACTCATAAGTCTTCATTCGTTCCATAATGGCTATCGGGCAGTCTTCCGGGGGGGGGTGGGGGGGGGGGCTTAGACAGATAGACCTCTCTCTCTCTGTGTCTGTCTCTCTCTCTGTGGACCCTCAACCAGTCACATGAGCCTCATGAGTGTGCACAACCACCCCCCAACCCCCCCAGAACAAGGCACACACAGACACAGTGTGATATCCATCACCGGTGGCATTCATATTTCCCGGCTTCTAGTCCGCAATGAGTGCAAATGTTCATTATTGGAATCATGTGCAGACAGATAAGTGTCCAAAAGGCACAATGAGAAATGATGGGGGGGGGGGGTTCTTGAACAAGAACATGTCCAGTCCCTCCTCGATTTCTGCAGGGGTCAACTTAAGCAGAAGGAAAAGCATCTCAGGAAAGGGTCATCAGCGTCAGCACAGATGCTCTTCTGTTCTCTCTCTGTTCGCTCCCCCTCTAGGTCTCTCTCCCATGTACACAGCCAGGCACGCTGCTCTGTCAATCTATGATGGATGTCCACTTCACAAATGTGAGGATATGAAGTCTGGGGATTCCCGTTTCCCAGAGGCCTTTGGGGTGGCTCTGGCGGGAGACAGGACCTCTGTTACGTAAACAAAGCAGGCTGCGCTTCCTGCTCGGTCAGAGAGAGAGGAGAGCGAGCAAGCGAGCAATGCTTTACCTCAGTTCTGAGACAAAACACGGATCATGGAGGAGGACACGGGAAGAGCAGGGGCAGGAGGAGCGGGGGTGGCAGAGGAAGGGCCCTTTCCCTCTCAGCTGCGGCTCCACTTCCTGTGTGAGGAGGAAGTCCCTTGTTGGGCGCACAGTGATCTCATCCTCAGTTGCGAGGAGCTTCCGTCCTGGCGAGCAGCGGGGCTTTGAACCGGCAGCCACAGGAGGCAAACGGAGGAGTAAGACACACACACACACACACACACACGCCTGTCCTGATTATCGCAGTGGAAAACATACACACACCCACACAGCCGGCCTGACAGGAAACACTGCCGCTTGGAACAAACAAGCACTTCCTGTGTGTACTGGGGCCTGTTCACAGAGAGGGCCCAATCAAAATCCAATGTCCTGTCCACTGCATCATTATCACCATCATTCAGGGGGCATTACTGCTCATTTGCTAATAGCCACAAGGCCTTATTTATGCTTACAGCCAGCCCGCCCCCCCTCGCCTCTTAACCCCAAACACCCAAACACCCATTGCAACCTCCTCACTGATGACCCAAGTTTGTACATGTTTCTCTGTGCGGAAGTCGGCTTTTCCTTTAAAAGTTGGCCACTAATTGAAATACATTAGGCTTAAATTGCTTCTTTTTTTTTCTTTCTCCTTTCACCCATCATGTTGACAGACGACCCAATATTTAAGTTTGCCTCGCTAATTTGTTGTAGAAATACCAAGGCAGCGAGGCAATGTGGCTCAAGGGGCTGTTGGTCTGTTGGTTTACAGTACCATTACATTGAGAGATGGCAGGAACAGAACAGCCATTATGTTCCCAGTTCATAGTGCGGTCAACACTGGACTCCATAGGATGGGCCGTACGTCTACGGATCTTTCTGTGCAATAGTTTAAATCTACACTTAATGCTACAGTGTCAACTATGACCCAAGAATGATACTTATACATATGAGCTTACTTTTATTTATACTGAAGCTGCTGGGGGTGTAACGCTGCTCGTTTTACAGCTCTGGTGTGATGTAAGAGAGAGTGAACAGTAATCAGTGAGGCTGTGTATGACACATCCAGCATGGAAACAGTGGACGCAGAAACAATGCCAGTCATATAAATGATATGAAAAAAGTTGATTTAACTTTATTGAAAATCACCTCAGCACTTATTTTGTTGGGTTTGTCATGCATGGTACGCTGCGATACGATGATTGGTTCAACAGCTTTAGGACTTCTGCTCCCCCCCACAGCTTTCTGCCATTGGATTGGAGCATAGACTGTATAAAAGATGCATGTGGTATCCATGTACCAGGCTGTAAACATGTTTATTTCTGCTGGAGACTGACTCAGGTGGCCGTCTGAGGAACTGCAGTTGTTGATGCTTGGATTAGGGGGGCCGACCTCTGAAATTTCACTCCACTCTCCAGTGTCGCATGTTTCCGAACACTTATCCGTCGTAAGAACTTGTGAGCGAGTAAACACAAAATGCAAAATCTTTTGAGACTGTGTAGCACTCCCCTCTCTTGTCCCACTGATTTTTGCTCCTAAATTTAATATCTGAATCTCAGTGAAGCCTCTTCTATTCAGTAGCACTGACAGCTCAATGCTCGGCGTCCATTAAGCAAAGCCCACGACAAAATCTCGCACGGCCGCACTCTTTCCAAGTCACTGAGTCACTTTTCAAACCAACGATACCTGTGATAACACTTCACTGTTTACCTCCCAACCCCCCCTGCCCCCTCTCCGTTTTCTTTCAGTCTCGTCTGTCCTTCTGCCTTTCTTTTCTCTTTGTGTGTGTATGTTTGGACCAGGAAGCAGCCCTCTTATCTGAACACACAACCGCAGTGGACAGCGGGGCAGCCTGTGGAAGCTCAACTCTGGGTAAACTTTGCCTTAACTTTGAAGCTGGCCGTGTGAGTGCTTGTCCTCGGAGCTGCCCCGGAGCACTCGGCACCGGTGGCTCTCCAAAGAGGAGGTCAATGGGACAGGTAAACAGGAAGTGCCAGTGCGGTGATTGACAGCCTGTTTAGACACAAAGAGATGGATACTCGGAGAACGCTGACTCACTGACAAATCACCACTCACTGACCGGATTTAGAATATAGATGCTGCAGGGCATGGGGTGCTTTTTTTTTTGTTCTCCTACTCAGCTATACATCTCCCATTTTAACTTTTGTGTATATTATATCTAAAACATCCTTTTATGTTTATTTTCCTGTATTTATCTAATGGCTGTTTTACATTTTGTGGGCTGCAGCCGTCTTTTTTTTTAGATAGCGAAGCGAGGAGATCGTCGATTGTCTGGCTTTTTTCGGGACAAACCTTGTCCCGGAATCAGATGTGTGATATTTTTGAGGCACTATATGTTACTCAGCATGAGTGCCACACCCTTCCTTGAAATGGCAATCAAATTATGTTTTATATTTGCCTTCCAGGTCAGGAAGCCTGTTTCATCTAACCATTCCTATCTGATCTTATTTATTTTATTGTCTTTACTTCCTCCCCGTCCTTTGGTGTTTACCCTCATTTTATCTGCCTCATCTGTTTTTATTTCCTCTCTTAAAGCGCTCTGTAACGCTGTTGAGATGTGTTATTCTCACTGATGCTCAAAGGGGGGCTGTGACACACACAGTAAAAGGGAGAATGTTTTTACACTGCCTGGATTTTGTTTCCCAGGGGGAGCTATTTGTTTGTGACACAGCGCTGGTTCATTTTCTGACCCAGCTGAGGAGGAAGTTGCTCTCTTTTTTTCCCACAATTCGGAGTCGAATATTCTAAATAAGGTCATAATCCTGAACTTGTAACTCTTTCTCCGAAGCCACCGTCCGCTCTTCTTGCCTTACTCACTCTTCCAGGCAGCGCTTTACACCATTTGGCTCTCCTGTGCTCCCACCTCCATCGTTCTCACGCAGTGACGCTCATGGTGCTCCCAGGCCAGCAGCAGCCTGGGTGGCAGATCCAGGTCTGGGGCTGCAGCTTGCTCAAGCTAATCACGTTGATTATTGCGATTACAGACCATTTCCCCCCCTAGTGTCACGCTGCAACTTACTGACCTGGATCTGACAGAAAGTCCCGGTTGCCATAAGCGATCTGTCTTCCTGTTCTCCTCCATCCAAGTCCTCACCACCCACCCCTTCATCCAAAAACACCCCCTCTTCCCTTCCTCCTTCCCTCCACTCAAACACAGTCTGTCCCCGAGGTAACTTAGGGACTGTTTCCTCATCCAAGTCATGACCAAGAAGTTTACTAGAAACTCTCTCTCTCTCTCACACACACACGCACACGCTCATTTTCTGTCTACATTTCCCTTTTAGCCAGCTTCCTCTTTTTCATTAAAGGCTGGCAATGGGCTAAAGTTTTCCCTGCTACTGTGTGGCCAGCAGGCATGCAGATGTTTTTACCCTGCTCTTTGCCCATATGTTTATCAGATCCCCGTGCTGTTTCATAATCTACATTATAAGCCCTGAGCAGATAACAAAGCCTTTGATTTGGGCCTGATTTCCCCCTTATCCCCCATGTTAAATTTAGCACACTGATTACTGAGTGTGATTATGGGCCTCTGCGGCCTTATGTAAATCATATGGGACCCACACACACACACACACACACACACACACACACACACACACACACCGAGGTCCTGCTTACATGGTCAGGGCAAACGGGAAATGTTCAAGGACTTAATGTATTATACGTTACCATAGCTCACCTTGCACTCAGGGGCGGCTCGGGCTGGAAAGGTTTTCCTGGGATACTTCTTATCGGTGCACTTCACCAAGTGTCAGACATGCTTTTCTTTCCTGGCAACACTTTCTTTAAGCTCAACTCCCCTGCGTGGTGTATTACAGTCGATTTGGCTTCATATGTTTGCAGCTGAGCCGCATAATATTACAGCGTTCCTGAGAATCAGCCCTATCTAGACGTCTTTGTCAGTGGCCCTCAGATAAGAAGAGCTCACTCCCCTAACGAGGTAAATTTTATGGTGCCTCCTGACAGACAAAACAGCAAACAAAGAAAAGGGAGAAGAATGGCTTTTGTTAACCCTTAAAATTCCAACATACCGTGGATCTCTCCTGAGCCAAGCGGCCGAACTGACTTATATGCTTGCAAACTTTTCAGAATGTTTTATTATTAAGAGTAATCGGAGGAAGCGGATCTGTTTCCAGACAAGCCAAAGAGCGCATGAGCCCACTTGCATACCTCAGTTCTCTAGCGACATTATAAATGATAAATGTTTGAGGAAAAACTTCTGATTCTTATCATTTGTTTCATGTTTTTGACACTATAAAACTGTTAAAGACAAATGGTTTGAGGAATACTGGGTGTTTGGGGGGGGCGAGTCCTTAATTGTATGAAATCAATAAATTAGACACAGTATAATACAGTCCCGGGTCGATAAAGACCAGAGGTATGCATTTAATTTAAGGGTTACGCTGTGTTTACCCAGGGCGAGTTCGCTGAACATGCATGTTCTTTTTCTGCAACGCCCTGTTTCACATTCAGTCAGTTACAAATGTTCCCTCCTTAAGGGCTGTGCTGTATAATCATGATCTCCTGCACCAGTGGATCCATTGATCATCAGGTGTGCCTTGACTTGTGACACCTCGAAAGCAGAAGCACAGGAAAAAGGACAGGATATGATTTTTGCACACATTATTCCAACCCTACCGCTAGAACAGATCAATATTGGACGCCCAAAGCCCGAGCCGCTGTCAAACCTCTCTGATGTTTTGATTCAGTCTCTCCGCTCTCTTCAGCACTGCCTCCGCTCAAGAGCAGCAGTTTTATGCAAAACAGCTCTGATAGACTAACTGTCGACGAGCTGCTGTTACATAGCTGGTGTTGAGCGGCTAAAGAACAAGACATTGTTTCTGGAGTTGGTGGTGTAAATATAAAGCGTGGGAATATTAACCTTTCATTCGTTGTCCAAATGGATGTCAATCTTATGAATGAGTAAATCATGTTTGCTTGTCATGGTGGTAATATGCGAGTGTTTTCAGCTTCTTCCACTGCCAACAATGAATTCAATTAACGCTACTTTCAGGTCAGGGAAAGACTGTGGTTATAGCACATAAACTAAGGTTATGGTGTGGTTTGGGTCAGGCAGCTAAGATTGTGGTTATGGTTAATAAGAGTAAAAGCAAACACTGACCGCACGTCTGTGATAGAATGTGAACTCTGGGCGCTGCATGTGCATCCATACCTCAGGCCTCCGCACCTTTTCTTGTCAGCTTTTTGAAGCACTGTTCACATGCGCTTTTAGATTATGGTCTGACACATTAATGCCAAAAATAAAGAAGAAGACTTTAGAGGGCTTGAGCCAGAAGCTCTTACTCCGCTTGTGCCACATGACTTTCCACTCTTTGATAGTGTTTTTTGTTTGCAGAGCAAGCCCAAAGAAAGGACGCGTTTCAGCCGAGTTCACGTTCTAAAAAACTGATTAGGATCACATGTAATCATAAGAGGTCCAGTATGCCTAAAACAAACTGGCTCGTCACAAGATGTTGTGTTGTAGCTGTGTGTGTGTCGAAATACAGCTAAATGGCAAAAGTTTCAATATGTTGGTGCAGCAGAAAGCCTGTCGTGATTGTGAGGCGTGAGAAACAATGATTTGTGAAAGCACACCCTCCATTTCCAGCATCGGAAGATCCGGCAGGCACACGAAGCGTCGAGTCGTCATTTTCCTTCCCAATTGTTGTTTTGTCACAACTGTCCCTCTGTGACTTTAACCTGGAGGTAAGCGCTGCTCAGTCCAGCCGATTCATTCAGGTACAATCCACCCCAAACGGATGGCACGACTCATTTCCTGCGGAGCTGGGCCCAAATTTTAAACGCTTTCCCTCGTGAGCAGAAGAATACATCAAAGCCTGTTAATCAAATACCACACGCTCAGTACTGAAATAGACATCGGCATAGAAACGAGGAGGAAGAGTCATTCAGTCATTCAAGAGAGAGAAACCCCCGGAGGAAATGTTGGCGTGACCTCACACCAGAGGAATTTAAGATGCGGCTTAATTGATTAGAGGACCACATGATGGAGGTCTCGAGAGCGGAGGGTGGGAAGAGGAGAGGCTTGCCAAGCAAGTTTTTTTTTTTGTGTGTGTGTGTGTGTGTGTGAGTGGGGAGGGGGGGGTGACCTTGTGGAGGGCACAAAGGTCACAGGCCTGTAGGCTACTGGTGCCTGTCAGGAATTCATCCACAAAGACCCTCCTTTCTAATAGATTCGCATCAATTGACAGCTAAGCATGATCAATGATGACAAGAGAGGACGATCTGCTGGGCCAAGGGTGGCTGCAGGAACACTGCATCCCTGTGGTCAGATTATTGTTCTCCCCGTTGCCTCTTTTTTCTCATTATCTCTCACACTTCTCCACCTCTCAGTCTGTTTTCGGTCCATCTTTTTTTTTTTTCTCCCTCCGCCTCTTTATTTGTGCTTTTCTGCGCACGTGTCTTGCAACAAGATGGGCGAGGTTTTAGACAGCAGCAGGTGACATGTCTGCGACCGTCACCACACACACATGCAGCCCGAACAGATGGAGCAGCATGGTCTGTCTGGCAGATTACCTTGGACCTGGTGGTCAGACTGAACCCGATGCCCACTGCTCCTCTCCTTTCAACGCCATCAACCGTCCTTTGTGGCGACTGGAGGCGCGCACACGCACGTGCACGCGCGCCCATACACACATACCAGCACACTCAGACGGAGGCGCGACTGTGAGCTACATACTAAGCATCCACTCACGTACCTTGCAGCTGAGTTATTTATATCCCCGGCTTTCGGTTTGACCTCCAACAACATCAAAACACGTCCTAAAAACAAAAGCGGCTAAATATAATGTGCTTTGCGTGAGTTGTCATACAAGAGATCTGAGTGTTTGACGCAGCTGGGACTTGACACTTCTTGCTTAGAACAACAGTTTTCTGCTGTAGTACTTCATGTGGCAGGCTGTCCAGTTTCTTAGAGCTTTCTTGTGGAAAGGCTCAAGGGAGAACGATGTGAGAGGGAGGGAAGAGGAGGAGGAGGAGGAGGAGGCTGCCACATGCCTGTCAATACTCCAATCAAAGCCAATTCTCCAGAGACGGTCAGAGGGGACAAGGGAGCATCACTATGACAACACCCGGACCCCCAAAATCAGGACTTCAAAGTTGAGGAGGCGTCCCATTGAGGGAGTGGGAGACCACCTCCTGCAGTCATTTACATCTCATTAGGGCATAACTGCCTTTTAACAACGAGGCGTTTAAACACACACGCACACACACACACGCACACACACACACACTACAGACTGTGTATAAGTGCTGGTATGTGTTGCCTCACTCATGAAGGAAAGGAACCAAACGAGACTCTCGCGTCCAATTTGAGGACAAACATTTGACATGACTCGTTAACTCAGGTAATCATGCAAAAAAAAAAAAACCCAGAAAAACAAACCCGGTGATCATTTTTGGTCCAGTTTATTATAAACATCTGCGTGGTGTGATGATAAACATCATCGTCATTTCTGTCCCGTTCACGCTCCTCAAGCTGCTTCAAGAAGCAAGCAAGTAAAACATTTCACGACCCACACACACGTCTAATCAGCCGACGCGTGTGGCTTGATTAGCAACCAACAGGTGTGATGTCGTTAAGACAGTTATTGCTCCCTGCATATTAGGTAAGCACACATTTTTCTGAGGTTAGCCGATGCAAATTAGGAACGCGCGCACACGCACAAGTGTGTGTGCGTATGAGATGTCTCACTTTGTTCTCCTGTGATCACTGTACGTCAGTCTTGACAAACATGATAGAGACGATAGAGTAGAAACTAATATACACTATTACACACGAATAATACAGTGAGTTCACATAATTCCACGCTCACATATTTATTTTTTATGACATATTTATACTTTGCCAATCACTAGTATGTAGTGTGTATACAATGCTCAAGTGCCAAAAACTGCAGTTCCCAAAACGTCCACTTGAGGCTGGTTACAGAATCTCCATAAGCCCCCATGTTAAAATGTCTTTACAGCAGAAGTAAACATGTGTACAGCCTGGTACAAAAAACAGTTTTGGGCTCTATAGCAAAATTTCCCGCCTAATTAATATATTCTAAGAACTACATGCAGCTGTACCTTTTCACATACATCTAGATACACGCGGTTACATGCACTCACAAGGAAATGTTGGCCACGTACGTAGTGTCAACAGAGACAACACATCATGAGGGTTGAAATTATGAGCGGAACCTGGAGCTCTAAATACGACAGGAGGCTCCGGCACAGCAGGAAAGAATCACTCATCACAGAGACAAATGGATCCTTTGCCCACTGATAGCTAAATGCTGTTAGGACCGCCATTTTTCTGGACAACTGACTTCCTGTTTAGACCAGGGCTCAGCAAATCACCAGTGATATCATTGAAACAGTGCCAACAACACCACTTCCTGTCAACACAAACATTCTCCTCAAATTTACGGCCTTGGTTTCCTTCTTCTTCTCACCTCGCAGGCAAATAATTGTAGTCGCCGGATTGAACGAACTTCTCCTCTCTTCTCCTTCTGACCCCTTCCTAATTCTCGTAACTCACGCTAATCTGACTGCAGCGGACTGACAGGACGGAGCATGTTTGCAGGAAGTGAAACGTTCCATTTTCTTTTCTCCTCCAAACTTGCACATTGATGATGTCAGGGGTGATATATTGACCAGGAGGCTGGGAACCCAACCCTCAAGGAGGAATGTATTTAGACACACACACGCACATCCAAATGCACACACATTAACACACACGCACACACACACACACACACACTGAAGGCCTCTCCTGCCAGAGGTGTTGAAATGCTTGTAAGTCCTGAAATGCCAGTTTAGACGCTGAGCTCCCCTTTCACACACACCAGTGCAGCCAGAGACAAGAGAGCTGACAAATGGATGCGTTGAAACATATTAACCATCTCCCTTTGTGAGCAGACAAACATTTAATCTGGCTAATGACCCCTGAGGATCAAAACAAATGCAGAGAGATAAAGACGGGGAGAGGAAGGAGGAGGGGAACGCTAAAAAGAGCTCATTGACCTCCAGGAGGACTCTGCAGGGTTCACTAAGGGCAAGGGCTTCTTTAGTTATGTGGGTTATGTGTTTATGAACATGATGGAGATTAAAGTCAGAAGTCAACAGATGAGGTACCCGTTCTTACACATGTGGACGGTGTTTAGGAACACACAGTACTCGAATGTGTTCCCTACACACAAGCCTGTGCTTATGTGTGGGGTGAACACATCCGAACAAAAGCTTTGGGTATCGCAGTCTCCATCAGTGTTCATCACAATAAACGAGTCACTTAGCGTGACGTTATCTCAATAGTTTTCTTCCCTTCCAACCCACATATACTCCCTATCTCCGGCAAGTGATCATGCCGGTGATGTTATGATTATACAAAGCGCATCATGTGTTATCTGTACTTATATCAAAACTAACCAACAGCTGCACTAACCTGTCAGGGGAGCTCAGCCCTTTGTTGCCTTTCGACATCCGTTGACACATTCGCATAGCCTGTGTTGAAATAGTCACACACAGAGTGAGCTTGCTGTTGAATAAACTGTTGGAGAAGAAGAAGTCTATTGTATGATATACGCAAACATATAAGAACAATAGGGACTCAGCCGAGCGTGATGTTTTTTTTTTGTTTTTCTTTAAATGTGTGTGTCTTTCCCATACCCTTAACTAAAATAACTGACCTTAAACTTAAATCGTCATTGTTTCAGCTCTACTTTTTATTTAAGTTAATATGTCAAACTTGTTAGCAAACAGCTCATTTACACGTCAAGCAAATATAGAGCAACATTACAAATCATCTGTTGTTATGTTTCTGGAGACTTAAAGACTATTTTCAATATTCACTTTCCTTTTAGCTCCGTTTTTGGTCTCCACCAACCTCCGAGACGTTCATCTGTCGGTTTAGCTGCTAAATCCTCCGAAGGTTCAGCAGCTAGTCGCTAACTTTGTGTGTCAGCTGTTTGGTGCCGAGCAGATGGTGTACAGTGGTTTGTTTTTTCCGCTTTTTCGATAGAGCAGCTGCCTGCTGATGCAGTAAAGCTACAGACGTTAAAACCGAAACACCGAGCTGAAAGAGGCTAAGGGGGGGGGGGACTGTGGCTTTCTCACTAAGACTTTCACATAACACAGTCATTTAACACGTTTAAAACTCTATATATTGATTACCGCAGCTTTAAGTGTATTTATATGACTTTAATATCAACCACCAGCAAAACAATTTCTTTAATTTAGAGTGAGAAAACACATCAAGTTGCAGATCAACACAGTTCAAATTAATAGGAAAGTTACAAATGTTCACCTTAATGTCAAATAAATAAAATAAGACACGCAGTTCTTCTAGAATATGATAATGAATAATTCTGTGTTTCATAGGATGTCACATAAATTGCTGTTGACTGACTGTGGGATCGAGGCCTGACAGCTACCATCAGCAAGACAAACTTTATGGAGACCAAATGGTCTAAAAAAAAAAAAAAAGTAAGTAATAATGCAAAATAATGAGATCTTAACTGGAATAATGCAGCAACATCAAAGCATGATAGATAGGTTGATAGTCCAATAGTTAGCTATAGATTAGACAGTTAGTGTAAGAACATCCTTGGTTAGCAGTCTGTGGCTCTGCCGTCTGCGTGACTGACCTCCAACATCAACATCGGTTAAATAACGCTTCCTTTCCCTGATTCACGACCCTGCAAACGTACCAAAGCCTCGATTTTTTTTACAAAGAGCAACAATAGGCCTGTAAAACTGTCACAGCAAAACTGAATTTACGTGCAACACTTTAAACAGTCGGACTAAACGTTTCTCCCAGGGTGAGACGGAGAGGTTTTTTGGAAATGGGTGGAGTGAGTGAGGGGGCAGTGGGTGGGGTGCACAGTGTCCATCTGAGCTTTTTCTCTCATTATGAAACAGGCCGATCAAGCCAACTGGATCGGGTTGCTGGTGCCCGAGCTGTTAATCCATCACTGATATTGATTTCCGGTTGATCGTCAGGCCTCCTAATGATGTTCACCTTCAGGGCCAAGCTCATTGATTCATGGTCACTTGATCCATAACTGGTAATGTGACCCATGCAACAACAGTAATGCACAATTACCTCCCATTTTTACGCTCTAATGGAAACTGGTGAAAACGGCAACGGATCAATACAATGAATAAATAAACAGGACTCATTAATATGAGACACTATAAAGCCAGAGTAAAAAATCTAAGGACCCTTTAATGGCAGAGATGTGTTTACAATCTATACTTTCACTTTCGTATGAGGAAACATCGATGTGCATATCTCTCTTACATCTTTGAGTGAATTTCCACACAGCGAGGATGCCTGGTTATCGTCTGCGTGAAATATCTCAACGCATTCTTCACCTGGTCTGCCGACAGATAACGGCAATAACTTCCAGTTATTGTGTCTGGTACTTCCTTAACAGCAGAAACACTGAATGAGGCAAGCAAAGCAAACCTGTTGCCAGTAACATATTATGTTACTTACTATATATATATATATATATATATATATATATATATATATATATATATGAGGAGAATTTCTGAAGAAGCATGAGCCTTCATTTTCATTTTTCAAATGTGACAAAGGAAGGATTAACCTGGGTGGAATGAATTACACCTGGCAGTAATATGCAGAAGCATTACTCAAGTGGGAAAAGTGATGTTTATGTGCTCCGTGAATCATCTGATGTGCCGGGTTTAATTGTACAGGTAGACCTGTAGACATACTTAGAGGCAGTTTGGAGGGCAAGATCTAACAAGACATCACCACTTCCTTCACGCAGGCACACTTCTGGCACTCTTAAAATCCAATTTCAAAAAGGGCCAACTACTTCCTCGACAAGTTTATACTTACTAAAATAGACTTGATGGGAAAATATCCACCCAAAATAGACATGGGAAACAGTTTTTTTTTTCCACAGCATATTTGTCTTAATGGTTTATATTCAAAATAACTTCCTAATGGTTGAGAAAATGTTTTGGTTAAGGTTGTTCACTGAGGAATTGCTGTTAAGATTGCATACAAATTCCTCAGCTTTGTTGCGACTCGCATTTGCTTCCCTCCACAAGGTTAAATCTCTTGCAAAATCTTGATGAAGTCATCTCTGGCAGCGACATTCCAAATAACTGCTTTTTACCTGAATCATCCTCCGAGGATCGTGTACAGTCAGATTCTGTACAGTGTGCGACACAAAGTACCCTTGAGCAATTTCAACAAAACACAATGCTCGTGCTTTCTAGTTGATAGCGGCAGAATTACATTTGAACTCCGGTTTACCCGAGAGAAAAAAAACGATCAAAGCCAATCAATGGAATGTCTTTGTTACATTCATCTAGTAATAACCATCTTCCGAAGTGATGAGCAAAACACATGTGGTGCTGTAAATGAAGTATGTCTGATGCAGATTTTTTTTTTAAATGTTCCCTGGGAACAGCACAACAGCAAGACCTCCAAAAGAGATGGTTGAGATGTAAAGATGTGAAACTGGGACTGAAGCCAGCGTCTGATTGGGTTTTAGGGATAAAGTTAACGCCCGGTTTAGTCTGGGGTGAGGTGGAGGTGAAGGGAGCGGGGAGAGAGGAGGGGATGTAGACGCCAGCCTCCGCGCTGGGGCTGATGGTTTCGCTGGAGCTGAAATGTAATGATGTGGATCATGGACAAACATGGCCTCTTGCCGGAGTTGGTTTGTTTGAGGAGAAGATGCCACTGTGGAATCTGACTTGACATGATTAAAGAAGAGGAGACTTAATGCCTTACACAGACTGAGCGAGGACACTGCGCGGAGCTCCGGGCTGCTATAGAAGCTCAGCTTGTTCAAGCTCACACACGGACGGCTGAATTCATACATCGGGCTTTTATGGCACTCTCATATTTGATTCCTTGTTCCAAATAGACCGGGGTTATTCAGATACTTGAAAATACATGCTGACATACCAGAATGATGAACATGCTATTACACAATAATAAATAATAATAAAAAAAATGTGACAGATGATTTATGTCCAGTATATTGATGGAGCGTCGTAAACTACATCATTTGTTGTGGCGCATTTCATTTGTGGAGTCAGGGAAAGAAGAAAGAAGTTCTTTGTTTGCAATGTAATGTTAGAAGTTCTGCTCATGTCGGACAAATGTTTCACCACTGCAGTGTTATATTTTTTTTGTGTGCCTTGTAAGTCTGTGTGGGCCGCTGACATGAGTTAGCTTTAATGTCAGGACATCTCAACTTAGACCACTGAATTATTGTTGACGTGGCAGATACACACACAAAAAAATCACTAATATAATGTAAACAAGCGTCTGCTCGAGATAAATAAAGTTACGTATTGGCAGCTACTGAGTAGATCCACTTAAGTCATCCATTACCAAAAAAAATCTATAATACTAATGTGTGTTTCGTCTTACATAATTACTGCCATAATTATTTATAAATGCTACTTTAGTAAGGCAATATAACTCAATACAACATCACTACACTAACATACCGTTTTATGTCCATGAAAGCATACTGCACAACGCCACTACAACATCATCAAACGTTCTAGTCTCCACGATCGACATGGTGACAGGTGAAGTGAATCACGTCGATCATCTTGTTATCATGGCACCTCTCAGCGGGTGAACTCTTAGTCCTCAAAGTTCACGTGTTAGATGCAGGAAAAACTGGCAAGCCCAAAGATTTGGGTGACTCTGAGCCTGAAGCATCTTCAGAGTTATTATTTAAAGTTCCACTGAGGTTAAAAACCTCTCGTGGGGTGCTCTCAGTCTGCAGCGGTCATGTGCACGGAAACGCAACCCACGAAGGGGGCAGCCTGGGCGTAAGCACTCACTTGCCAGTTCATTAGATAAACCTGGCTAACGCTAATGCAGTCCGAGGCAATAAATCCTCGTTGGTGAATGTTAGTCATTTGGAGGATGTAGTTTGTGCTGCTCACATTACATACAGAGGCGTTACTGTTATTTACTGCACAGTTGAATCGACACATCTCTGAAACGGAACATGATGACCTTCATGAAGGATTTATTTCAGGCCTGTTGTATTAGACCGTGTGCCTAATAAACTGCCAGCTGAGTGTATAATATTTCTGCCACGGGCTGGCAGCACAATATACACATTTATGTTTATGTATGAAGCATCTCATTCAACAACGCTTACGACCCTGCTTATCTCATTCTTTATTTTTAAATTAAGGCTACGTTTGTGTAGTATTGCACACTCATTGGCTTATTCATATGAGTCTATCCCGTATTGTAATTTCCTATGATGTGTTTGCAATGTAGGTAATATACATATATATGCTTAATGACAGGAGTCTCTGCAACATGTTTTTAACTGCAAACCGAGAGCAACAGTATGAAGTTCACCGGGTATGTGCCCCATCATGGGTGAGCTGAGGTGACGTGGTGACTGCATACCTTTATTCATGTCAGCTGCGTCTGAGAATGTTTATACTGAAAACAATCTATGACATCAATAGCAACCTACACACCCACAGCGACCGCGCACACGCACACACACACACAATTCAAATATTGATATGATGCAGATGCACTGTGGCCGAGCACAGATGTCACTGCAGCGTGTTTCACTCACAAACATGCGTGTCTTTGCGCTATCCACTGGGGTAACTTATGAATCTTTTATCAAAACTGGCCTAATTGCTTAACCATCCATGTCCCGGTCCAGTGGTGAATGGCGGTGGGAGGGAGACTGGGCATGCCATAACAGTCATAAAAACAACAAGCAAAGACGCCAGCGTTCGGTCGGAGTCTGCCCTTTCCTTTTCGTCTCTCTGTCCGTCTATTTTTATTCAGACTTTATTTATGGTGAGGTAGCCCCATTGTGAGCACGGGTTTCTTTTCTGAGAGAAACTACATACTGAGCAATAATTCCATGAATATAATAAGTTGTGGACAGCCGGGGAGAAAGGAGTGGTGGGTGGGTGGGAGGGAGGGGGTTGGGAGAGGTTTACTGATATGAATACAAAACAGCCGTAACCAGACATAATAATCATATCAACATCTGGGCAATTTAAGTGCAAATCAGTAGGCGAACATGTGCACGTTACTGCGAATGCACTCATGCCTTTCGGCAAGCTCTTTCTCTCTATGCCAAGACGCACCGCAACGGCACACAACCGATATTCCCCTACCCATCTGCTTATTTTCCTAAGAGTTTGCACTCCATAGAAAACAAGCAGCAGCATACAGCTTCCTGTCCTCACTCTATCTACCCTGGACCAAAAAAAAAAAAAAAAAAAAGAGAGAGAAAAACAACTTTCCCCTTCTGTTCTCACTCCCACTCTCTGCTCTGTCTCACAGCAGAGGAAGCCGCCTGTTTCTGCTGGAGGGTCAGAGCCTCGGAACAGTAGTTTGAGAAAAAGTAAAAAAGAGCGGACGGACGAGAGAGAGAGTCTGTAGGGAGTTTTTGACTCCCAAACCATCTCCCCAAGTTCCTGGGAGCTGACTAGCCCGTCCCAGGAAACTCCCTGCTATTCCAACTCTGTGGAGAAAAAAAAAAAAACAGCTGCACATTCTCACTTCTCAGTGGCTGTTTGAACTCAACCCTGATCAGGGGAAACAAAAAAAATCCCAATATCTTAACAGGCGTGGTCCTAAAAATACTGTGTTCATGGCACTGAGATATCAGCTCTTTAAAGCCTGCACAAAGAAATGAGTCTATTTTTATTCATTACCGTTGCTATTGTTGCTTTAAATGTGAAATGCTGCTTTTATCATCTCCTATTGTCTGTCTAAAAATAAGTCTGGAAGCGGTCATTTCTTTCCTGCTGTTCAACTGGAATCACGTTTGTAAACATTTCTGCTGAATATGTCAATATCAGGGATCTCTGTGTGCGCCTGTGCCTGTTTGCATAATTACAGATGCGCCTTTCTTCCTAAGCTGTCATTAGAAAAGGGAATGGGAATGACTCCAGGCTACAACCACCGCTTGCGGTTACGTAACATGCTCCTTCTCGGATCCTGTCTTATCCCAGACACAGCTGAAAAACTCTCCGGTCCTCCGACTGCCCTATTGTCTGACAGAAAGAGAGAGAGAGAGAGAGAGAAGCGAGGAGGGGGGGAGTATGTTGAGTCTTTACTGCCGCAAACGGGTCTGTGTGTCCGTTGTTTTTCTTTCATTTTCGCCCCTGTGTTTTTAAGTCTTTGTCTGTCTGGTTCGCTCCGTTTGGCTGGTGGCGGTGCTTGCGCGTACGCTGCCGTTCTCCGAGCGTCCGTGTGAGGGCGCACCGAGCCTTGCTTGGTCCTTTGATGACGCTGGGATGCTGGTGGCCCAACAGACAAAAGAGAAAATGATATTTGGAGCTCCGCAAGACGAAGGGTGAGGCGAGCGAGGCTTGAAAGTGTAGGAATACATCTCTGCACATCACGGGGGAGATGAATGGAGCACAAGTGTGTGACGCTCATGTAGAAATATGAATTTCATCTATATAAAATAAAACATTTTGACAAATTAAGCCCGGATAATTCTCAAACAAAAACTATAACACATAAATTGTTTATTACAGCCCTATAATAGGTGCTATTTGAGGATCATGTGTGTGTGTGTTTATGAGTGTGTGTGTGTGTGTGTGTTTGCTGCCCTTCACTTGCACAGTTCACAGTTCTGCCCTAGGGTCAGCTGTAGCATCCAGGCTGCTGCTGTGCCCTTGAGCAACCTGAGCAAGACATCAAATCAGTAACAGCCTCTGGCTTACTTCGACCGTTTCAAAGCTGATCCTGGTTTTGACATCCCCAGAGGAGAAGATGGTTTAGAAGAGAGGGGAGACAGTTTGCCTTAAGGCTGTCAATAATATATATTTTCTTCCTTCCTTCCTTATTTGCCTCCTTTCTTTCTTCCTTTCCACCTTGCTTGCTTGCTTTGCTTTAGTTTTTCCCTCCCTCCCTCCCTCCCTCTCTTGCTGTCATTATTGCTGCAATGTTTAGGCTATTTTCTCGCTTCACCTTGAAAGAAAGATCCCAAGCAGCCAGCCTGTCTCCCGCGCCGCAACAAACCCAACTGTACCACCCCCTAAGCTGGGGAGGGGAGGAGTCTGCCTCGACAGAACTAGAGAGTGTATAACACTCTGCAGCCAGCCACAATGTGTGTCAGAGGACTGTCTGTGCTCCCAAAGTAGATGACTGCTCCAAATCTGGTGTCTGTATTACTGACTGCGAGAGACTACGAGAAAAATTGGTTCGCACACTATCATCCCGAGTCAGGACGAGGTGAGCATCCTCTCATTTTCAGCGGTTAAAAACAGAAACGTGTTGTTACTCTCTCCGGTTTTTCGCACAGAACACACTCTCTGCTGGTTTTGGATTGTTGTCATCACATGTGTGTGTGTGTGTGTTTTTTTTGTAAACATGTTTTTGTTTTTTATATGTGTGTGTGTGTGTGTGTGTCCCGGTCACATTATCTGCTGTGTTCAGTCAGTGGTGAGCCAATGCGTCGTTTTGCACACTTTGTGCGTCACGGTCACATTTTACGCACATTCTCCTGTGAGGATTTGTGCGGTTTTTTTTTAAAACCCCACAGAGGAGTGAGTGTGGAATTCAGTGGAGTAGACTGTGAGTCTGTGTGTGGGCTTTGACTCCTGCTCTCTCCACAGTGGAGTTTTCAGGTGTGATAGAGGAGAGAGGGAATGGAGAGACACGCTCTTTGCTTCTGGAGACTAAAGTACCTTTTGTTCCTTTACAGGTTTTTCGATTGTGGGATAGAATGCCGGCGATCATAAGTAAAAACTCCGATTTGGAGTTTGACTCCTTACAACCGTGTTTCTACCCGGATGAGGACGACTTCTACTTCTGTGGTCCCGACTCTGCGCCACCGGGGGAGGACATCTGGAAGAAATTCGAGTTGTTGCCCACTCCGCCCCTCTCCCCGAGCCGAGCAGCGCTACCGGGGGAGCCGGCGACTGCCTCCCCGGATGCAGACCCTCTGGGCTTCAGCTTAGGGGACCCACTGGACTGGGCTTCGGAGCTGCTGCTCTTACCCGAGGACGATATCTGGGGGGCGTCCGACGATGGGGACCTGTTCGGCTCCGCTTTGGATACTAACCCCAACAGCATCATTATCCAGGACTGTATGTGGAGTGGCTTCTCCGCCAGGGAAAAGCTGGAGCGGGTGGTCACGGAGAAACTCGGAAAGGCTATTTCCACTGCCACTGGAGGCGGCAGGAACGTTTGCGTCAAGGCGCCGGAGGTGGTGAGCCGCAGCTCGGTGTCAGAGTGTGTGGACCCCACGGTAGTCTTCCCTTTCCCGGTCCACAAGAAGAACGGCAGCAGGGACTCATCCGGGACCGTAAACACATCAACAACCCAGGCGTGCGCAGCCAGTGACTCCGGTAAGAATCTGAAGATCCACCAACAGCTTTTGTTTGTTTTTATAGAGAAATTCAGTTGCCAAGACAACCATCTATTATTATTATTATTATTATTATTATTATTATTATTATTGGACTGACTGGAGCTTGTTCATGACTGGCCCAGAATCCGATTACCTCGTTACATGCACGCACAATCACACACACACGCGCGCACGCACACTTACACACACTCTCTCTCCCACACACACTGGGAGTAGTGACACAGTGAACGAGGTTTATGTAATCAGCGGGCTCTTCATCCGGCAGATGGCAGTAAAATGGGGAATTGTGCGCCTTCCTGAACTCAGTTGGCACCCGAGCCAAACAAAAAGACACCACAGTCACATTCAGTGACTGCAGCCGGGGCAGGTTGTCGGAGGGAGGAGGAGGAGGAGGAGGAGGAGGAGGGCTGAAGATGAAAAGGTGCTCAATAACATCACGAGCTGATAAAGTGTCAGGTTCACGGCGCCGTGGATGCTTTCATCCCGCGTGGATTAAGGCACAGTTTACGCACAGTGGGTGAGGGGATTGGCACTCGTTTTAAGACGGGTCTGCACAAACTGCCGCTTCTGAGTTCAGCTGATAGCTCAAATTAGCCCCGAGAGTAGAGACAAAACACACGGGGAGCGCAGCCTGACACGCTCCTGTTTTGTCTGACTCGTATGAGGTATAATGTCGGAAGTGATGTGTGTTTGGACTGGGAAATGAGTGCTGTGTGTATTTAATCACCTTAAGACTTCATCTCCCATCTATTACAGCCTATGAGTTCCCTAAACAAACACTCACTCCTTATCAGCGTGTTTTCACTGTGAAACAGTAGTACAAAGGCTTCCAGCTTGGCACAGAGGGTAGACCCAGCCGGCCTTGCCAAACACCTCCTCCGCCGCGAAGAAAAGAGGACGGAGGAGGGCCCTGGCTGCCTCTCTTTTTTTTTTTTTTCTTTTTGGGATGGGAGGGTGGAAAGGGGGGTGACAGCTTTGAACAAGCGCTCCATCTCGACAGCTGTCTCCCTGGCGCCGCTCCAGCTCTGAGGCTTAAAAGGGTGGTGATCCGATCGCCTGCCGCCCCACCATCCTGCGCGCAGCAGCGCTTCCAATGCGCTTCCGCCGCTCGCAGCGCTTAAGGCGCGTCCTCCTTTGTGTGGCGCGCGTTATAAAAAAAAAGAGGCACAGATTTTGGAGGGGCGACAATGCAGGTTTATCCCCGCGGTTAAGCCAGGAGGAATCAAGCTGTACAGATGTGAGAGAGTGTCAGGGAGACGAGCTCCGAGAAAGAACTCTTTATCTCCCGCTGAAGGCTAATATTTTATCCCCCCGGACAGAAATGATGTGGCCTCTCATCTATTTATACTCTTTCCAGCTCCAATAAACGGAGCTGTTTCCCTTTTGAGGAGAGAGAGAAACACCAAACAAGCTCAAATCCCAGCTTCACATGTGGCAAAGCCAACCACGCCCCCCTCATCCACCCAGCTGTGCCCAGCTTTGTTTTGATGGCAGCAGCCAGACTGTGTGTGTGTGTGTGTGTGTTCTGCGTATGTGTGTTGAGACAGCATCCCGTCGCAGCCGTGTCTGAAGTGGGTTACTGTAAAGCTGTAAAATGCCACACTCTCTTCAGATGCTCCTGAGCTGATAATGAGGCATTTTAACTGGGCCTCACACTCTCTTCTCCACTCATGATTGGCCGCTTCCTCTCATCTTCAAAAAGGCGCCAGTCCGTGATAAGTCTCAGCTGCTCGGCCTCTGTCTCGGCCTCAGTCTCGGGTCTCAGGTATTAAGACGAGGAGCTCGGCAGTTGAAGTGAGATTCTTAGTGTGTCGCACGTTGTCGGCGTGACCGGAGCTGCACTGAAGAAAACTGTCTTGTCTCATCGGAGAAGATTAGGGGAAGCTTTGAAGGGAGGGACGCTGAGAAAGAAATCCAGCCTGTCTGTTCAGCACTGACACTGAACATGTCAACACCTGCAGAGCAGACTAGTTGAGGAGTGACTTGACACTAAGCATTAAGAGGTTTCTGCTTATGCAAACAGCGTTGAGCAACACTTTCGCCCCCACACACACTCTCTCTTGATCTCACTCACATGTATACGCACCGTCACATGCATACCTGTCACCTGCCGGCACACATAAATGACATTGTGAGAATACCTGTTCTGTTTGAGCGATTAAGTCACTCACATTCTGTTTTTCTTTTCCCAGAAGAGGAAGAGGACGAAGACGATGAAGAAGAGGAGGAAGAAGAAGAGGAAGAGGAAGAAGAGGAGGAGGAGGAGGAGGAGGAGGAGGAAGAGGAGGAGGAGATCGATGTGGTGACAGTAGAGAAGAGGCGCTCCACAATCAACAAGGCGTCGCCCATGGCGACGGGAACAGTCACCATCTCTGTACATCCCAAGAGTCAAGAGGCGAGGGGAAACGTATCAGGGTCCGGCGTGGTGAGCCGGTTCGTCAGCCGAGCACCTCAGGAGCTGATCCTGAAGAGGAGCTCAGTCCACCAACAGCAACACAACTACGCAGCCCCCTCACCGTACGCCTCAGACGACGACCCTGCCCCACCTCCAAAGAAGCAGAAGACATCGGACACCCCTCGTCCTCCCACCAGAACCATCTCCTCGTCCTCCTCATCTTCCTCCACGTCCTGCAGCTCGTTCAGCAGCATGTCAGGGTCTCGCAGCAAGCGCAGCGCCAGCGGAGACAGCAGCCCGCGCGGCAGCTCCGACTCAGAGGACAGCGAGCGCCGGCGCAACCACAACATCCTGGAGCGCCAGCGCCGCAACGACCTGCGCTCCAGCTTCCTGACGCTGCGCGACCACGTGCCGGAGCTGGCGCACAACGAGAAGGCGGCGAAGGTGCTGATCCTGAAGAAGGCCACCGAGTACGTGAGCTCGCTGGAGACAGAGGAGATGAGGCTCCAGCAGGAGAAGGACAGGCTCCAGGCCCGCAGGCAGCAGCTGATGCGCAGGCTGGAGCAGGCCAGGACTCGCTAACAGACAACCACTACAACACAGAAACACTCACATATACCCTGGATGACCCTCCCTACCCCTGCCTCAACTCAGTCTGAAACACACACACACACACACAGGTCTATACACTTAAGCACAGACACATAGGCCTGTATATCTGTTGTACACATGCACACACAAACATCTCAGAGGACGTTTTATCTTCAACACACCTGGAGGAGGGCAGGCAGGTTGGGCTCGGGGGGGGGTTGTTGCTGGAGGGATGCTCGGACTTTCACTGCCGCCACTTTTTTTGCACATTTGTTGACGTTAAGAATGTTTAGGGTTTACTTTTTCAATCCAGTCACATTGAGGAAAATTTAGAGAGAAAAAAAAAAGAGAAAAGAATGAGGAAGGAGAGACTCCTTGTTTTGGTCTTCCCTTCCTCTGTTTTTTTTTTTAATATCATTTCTATTTGTATCTTTGTATCTGTTTTTTTTTTTTTTGTACTCACTGTGACACCAGCCTGGAACCAGGTGATTCCCCGCAGGGAATGGGGGTGTCAGAGGGCACTTTGCTTGGAGAGTTCGCGTACAAGAAAGCAGTGCACACTTATTTTGCCTTCACCACTGCAACAAAAAAAAAAAAAAAGAGAAAAGAAACAAACAAACAGACTAAAAACTGAAGAGACTATGATGACTGAGGCGTTATGGGTCACGTAAAACAATGCCACTACAGGTTCTCTTTCTTTCACTCCTCTCTCACACTGGTGCTCAAACCAAGTCAGTGGATGTATAACTGTGCACCTTGCTAGCCGACACTTTTGTATATAACAATAGTGTACAGACAAAATACACTCAGATCTGCCTTGTTTTGTAATACATTTTTGTCCTTTGTTTTTTTTTTTATATATATACATGTCAGGAAGCTGCCAATAACTAGACTGGAAGTTTATATACCTTTAAAAGTACTGTAAGGCCTCGATTTTTGAGAGTCACAAAACTTTGTAATATAACAATATATTGTTTTTTTTTCTTATCTCTTTCTTTGTTTTGTATCATATTACTAATTCTACACACCTTTATGCTTTTAGTGTGAACCTGATACATACTAAATTTGATACTTATATTTTCGTATGAAAATGAGTTCTCGGTAGATATCACTTTATCTCGTCATTTTTTCCCCCCTCCCTCTATCTCAGATAATTCTTTTGTACAGCAAATGTGTTCTATCCTCATCATATGTACCTGGCCTTTTTCTTTCCTCCTCTTTTGTTTATATTTGTAACTATCGGGTGCATAGAACTGGGTAAACGGATATAAGATGTTTGTTTTTTTCACTTTTAAAATGTACATTTAGTGCTGCAACTCCTAGCACTTTGAAATACCTCATTTTGAAAAATAAATAGACATCATAAAATCCTAACCTGTGCTCTCTGTGGATCTTTTCACCGTGCCTCACCTTTAACCCCGCCTCGTCCCCCTTTCATACCTGTTTATTTCTCTGTTTGCCCCGACGTTTCCGTGTTTGTTTTGCCGCTTCTCAAAGACTCATCCTGACAAAGAAATAAAGAGAGTGTCTTCTGAATCCTCTCTGTCTCAGCACCCTGCGGCTACCTCCCCCTCTGTAGCCTCTCACACCCACCCACACACACACCTACTCACACACACACACACACACACTCCTCAAGTGCACCGGAGCACACACACACACACACACACTCCTCTCTGTTTCCCTCTCACACCGACACACAGCCCTTCCTACTACATTGTTCAGGCCGTTGCCATAGAAACTGGAGCAGCTGCTGAGTGGCAGACACCGAGAGTGAGTCTTTTATTTGTCTGTTAGTAGTCTGTGTATTTCTGCCTGCATCTGTGTGTGTGTGTGTGTGTGTGTGTGTGTGTGTGTGCGTATGAATGCAAATGTCTGCATGTGAGTCTACCTTTTGTCCCGGTCTGTGTGTGGCCCGGGCGCCTGATATCTCAGGCGTTGTGCGCCGCCTGCCACGATGCCAGGACAAGGCTGGATACTGTTTACCAACATCAGCCACATGGCTCTGGCCTCCTCCTCCTCCTCCTACTCTTCCTCCTCCCCTCTTTCCTCCTTCCCTCCTGTGCCTCCAGTACCGGGCCTTAGCCCAAATATGTGCCACTCAGGAGTCTGGCCAGGCGTTCTCTGGAGATGGCTGAAAGAGAAATCTGTTGCCACGGTCTGAGTAGCCATTCAGCACGACAGTGTGTTCACAGAGGGAAAGAGAAAGAGACTTGCAGAGAAGGGAATTAACAGGACATAAAAACACACATTGTTGATGACTTTGATTAATCCTTTTTACCTAAGAAAGCACTGACTGCATCGCACCATATGACGGGGTGACCCTTTCATCTTCGGTAAATACGCTATATTACCGAGCGGGCGCTTCACGGGATGAATCAAACGCTCAATTCTTAGAGTTTCAGTGCGGGTCGACCGCATTCATCCATAGGAGCGGGACCGAAATGATTCAGAGGTATGTGCACTATGTAATAGACAGGGCTATATGAAGACTGATGACTTTGTTTTGGAGTTGAGACAGCCCAAGACTGAGCCTCTCGGTGGGGGAGTGGAACTGGTGGATTACATAACAGGAGTCTGGTAGGTCTGGTGTCTTTGTGCGCGCTTACTGTGCATATGTGTGTGTGTGTGTGTGTACAGGACAGGAGTCTAGTGTCTTTGAGTGTGTGTGCGTGCGTGTGTGAGTGTGCGTGTGTCCCCTCGTGGGACTTCCCCTTACCATCTGCCTAATGGCTTATCCTGCTTGGTTATAGGATGAAAACAAGTTCACGAGACAATAACATCCCACAGAAAAACTTAAAGGAAAAACAGCATATTGCAGCTAAGAGTGTCAGTTTGCCTCAGATGGGAAGATAAACTGTGAAATCGAACACACGAGACACGTGATCAGGACTGCTCAAACACACACACACACACACACACATCATAACCGTTTCCAGGGGCACGTTTCCCGCCCACACTCCCAGTGTTAAACAAACACAAAATAGTACACCTCTCAGCTGTGTGCACACACACACACGTGCTGCCTTCCTCTTTCTTACTCCAGCACACACACACACACACACACACACACCTACTTCAGCTACAGTTAAGCTATCGGCTCTGTGAAATCAGGCTAATTGTTTTAGAGGGGAGCTGACATTCAGGGAGTAGCCATCTCCTACGTTAAACAGACATATGGCCGTGGCTTTTCCCTGATTAATACCCATTATCCTTCTGCCCACTGACTGCCTGGCTGGAGCTGCCCAGACACCCACACGACACAACCCTAATGGGCTTACACCCCACTGACGGATGTACATTAAAGCTACACAGAGAGATAATGTGGCATATTTGGGTTTTTTCCTCTGTTTTGAGATCTTCATTACGGGCCGGCATTAACTGACAACACCTCTGTTGTCCTGTCGGACACCGGATCTGTATTCAGCGTGTTAACCTTCCCATATGGAAGAATACAATGGCTGCAGTGTGTGTGTGTGTGTGTGTGTGTGTGTGTCGATACACAAGTGTGTGTGTGCGCCCGCAATGTGCCCAACCTCTGCACAAAGGCATGCCCGTCACCCATGCGCCACACTGGGATCTGTTTGCCAAGAGCCCTGCTATCTGTGTGTGTGTGTGTGTGTGTGTTTATGTGTGTGTCACCATCTGTTGTGAGGTCCACTGCGGTCGCAGGTGCTTAGAAATGGTACGTGTTGGGGTTGTGGTAGGTAGAGGAGTCGAGGCCGATACAGGGAGGCTATTGGGGCAGAAAACATGGATGTGTGTGTCGTGGAGAATAAGGGGCAGTTCCTCGAGGGAACCCATTGCCCTATCTGAGTAATATGCAGCCCTGACAAAGAGCTGTGGAGCTACAGTAATTGCAGAGCACATAGTGGACAGGGAGGCAAGAGAGGGAGGGAGGGAGGGAGGGAGGGTGGAAAGGGAGAGAAAAGGAGGCCTGAGTGTTTGATCAAAGTTTACCAAAGTCTGAGGAGATTTGCATACAGATGGTACTGTAGCCCGGCCCCCGGAATACCTTTCCCTCTCTTTATTTTTCTTTCTTCGTCTCTCTTTTCCTCTCTCTCTCTCTCTCTCTCTGACACACACACACACACACACACACACACACAATATCGCACACAAATGTAATAGGGTTTCATTGAAGAATCCATGAATAGCCTTTCAAGAGCGCGTTCTGGTGAAGAAACGGCGTTGGCTGCACAACACAGCACCTAGAAAAAGAAAGAAAAAGCAAAGGGAGAAGATAAAGAGAGAAAAAGAAGGAGAGATAAAAAAAAAGAAGTGAGTGAGAAAGGCAATGATTAAGATTGGAGAGGGAACAAGAGAGACGGGCAACAAAGGGAAGAAAGGAAGAGGAAAAGCCTCTGTGAAGCACTAATTATTAAAACAAATTCACCCAGCACAGTTTACCTATCGGTAGTCATGAAACGCACATGCATCCAGTGATATAATATATCTGTGCTGACATCCATTCACTTCCTTCATTCATCCTGTCACAACCTCGGTCCGTATAGATTCTGAACGCCATTGTTGTGCAATGATCACGTAAGTGCTGTCCCCTAAGTAAGTTGCATGTTTCTCTGAAGCCATTGTTTCGGGGCCGGCTTCTGGCAATTAGCCCGCTGTGCCAAGTGTCCTCACAATGTGTCTGTCAGCGCCGGAGCTCCTACACAACATGACATCTAACAGTTAAAGCCACAAGCCAAAAAAACAGCCCAAACTCGCTGTCAGCCACCGCTGCAGGTATAAGTTTTAGTTTCCAGGGTCTCATGTTTGAATATCAACAGATGCTTCAATTACCGTGTTACGCACCTTCAGTTCAGAGACAGTCTGCTGTCAGTGAGTCATTTATGAAGCACTTTTCAAAACAGTAGTTACAAAGTACTTAAGAGAAAATAGAAGCGGCCGACAAGGCGATAAAAACACGGGTACAAACTGCACAAACCGCAAAGAAAGAAAACAAAACTCCCCAAATATATTTTCTCAACCCGCCCGAAGGGTTTCTAGCATTGCTGTAGTCAAGACCACCGAAACCGAAACCAAATCAAGACAGTCAGAGTGTATCAAGACCAAAACTTTGACGAGTCGAGACCAATTCAAGTATATTTAGGATCTACAGACTGCTGTGTGGGGTCTTTTGGATACCGTTTTGCGGATGAACTCTGTGATTTAGGACGTCAAATTTTATTGTATGCTTTGCTAACGTCTCGTCCCAGACCTCTTGTCCCTTGTCTCTGCTGTCATGTTCATAGAGGCTTACATTGTCCAATCACCCAGCTCCAGTTCTGGCATGACACAAGCTTCGATCCCTGTCAGCATTCCCTCGTCCCTCTGGCCTAAACCCTTTTCCCATTGGTCAAAAACATCTGTGCTATGAGCTCACAATCTGCGCTAACGTTAGCTAACAGCAGCTACAGTTGGCAGCAGTTTACTTTACTGTCCATCAGGAAACTGTAAATCACAGAGAGCTGATGTGCAGCAGCTGGTGGAGATCAGAGGGAAAACCAGAAAACCTTTTCTCCATAAAATATGATCCAGTTTCACCAAAATCAGTGAAACAGTTGGTGACGTGTGACTCAGTGCCATGAAACATTACGTAATTCTCGCACGTGATCATGTCCCGGGGTGCAAAGTTACACAATGTCGCTTAAATGACTTTGATGCAGACAGAAGAGAGACTTCCATCACTGGTGTGTGGAGGCAGAAATTCATCTAAAGCCTAAAAACATAAACAAATAACACAAAATCCATCCGCATGTAAAGATCTGTGACCTTCCAGCCACATGTTGGCTTCAGCCTGCCGTAACTTCACAATGTATATGGGCACCATCATCAGCATTTCATCACCGCTATATGGGTGGGCTATATGATAAAGCATTTATTGTGGTCAGTATAAACAGGCTGGTATATTGTAAATATTGGGATCCATACATGAAGCGGGCTCATTAATGTATGTAACAAAAACACATATCCTCTATGTTCGAGTGACCATTACTCTTTTAAATCAAATGTGTGTCTATCAGTGTGTGTCTGTGGGGTTCGTGCCCGTTTGTGTGCGCGCACACCCACACCTCCCCTTTGCGTACGTGTGTTTATGCCTCTGTGTGTGTGCGTGTGTACTTGTGTTTATTTGGAATAATCACTGGGGCGCTTCTGTGTTTGTACATTTGTATCGGGATTGATTCATGACTGCTCCTCCAGAGGAAACAGATAACAAATGGTTTTCTGGTCCAATAAACACCGTCTGCCTGTAAACCAAATTAGACTAAACTAAACCATCCTCCGCATGCTCCTTCAGCACTGGGCTGAATGGATGGCCCGGCTGGGAAGCTGTCCTGTACTGCGGTAAAACTCAATGAGAGACATATTGATTGAGGGCTAATTGTGGAGCGCTGGTGTCACCTCGGGCCTAAGCAGCCCCTTCCAGACTCCCTTGTGGTTTACGCTACCAATCAATGAGTTTGTGTTTGAAAGGGGGCCACGTTCAGCTACTACATTTTTCAAAAGTCCACACCGCAAGGGTCCCCGCTATTTTATTTGTCAATATGTCGCCAGGAGATTCCTCTAAAGATTAGAAGAGGACACAAAAGGAGAAAATGCGTGTTTACACCCATCCATCTGAGGGATCTTTACAATTGCAATGCTCCCCGGTGATGAAACGGTTAATTTAATGGTCGTTTGGGGTCCACTGGGGGCTGTGTATTCGATCATTGGAGAGCTTGCACAGATCTGACCCTTGACCTTCATGCCTGGCTGGGAAGGGTGACAGTGACCAGTGGGAGAAAGTGAGCTGAAGTATAACATGATGAGGTCCTTTCAAGAGGAAAACTCTGCTTTTGGGTTGTGTTTGGCAGGTGTTCCCTTTAATAGCGGCACGTAGAGGAGTATGTAGCTCATCTGCCCTTTCATTAACTACTACATCACAGTGTTAAGACCACGGGGGCTCAAAAGAAATCAGAAATAAATCCGGTTTAACAAGTGAATAATATCTTGGTCAACTCCAGCAGCCCGGTCAGTCATTACATTCATCCACTGACCCTCTCAGGCACTGCTGAAGCCTCAGCGATGACTGTGTACACTGCAAATCCCTCTTTGCATGCCCCGGGGGGGGGGTTTGCACAAGGCCTGGATTGGGGGCGAGGGCAGGATGTACTGAGGTAGTGGAGGCGATTGAGGCACATTTTGCATGTTCAGCAACAGTCTGCCTCCACACCGCGACTAAGGAACAACACAGGCGATGAACGTACAGCTGTTTTCCTCCTAAAGTTCTGCTTAAAACAGCTGAAACAGTAGAAAATGTCACAAAACACTCACCTGTGACGGTATATAAATGATTATGAATGCACATTTTATTCATTTGTTTTGTTCTTATCTCTTAAAACCAATTTTAATTGCTTCATATGTTGTATGTGAATGTTGATACTGCATTAAGAAGCGGATGCTTTCTTAACTTTTACTATTTAAAATGATAAATGTTCTAAATATATGATTATATAATCGCTGACTTTTTATCCATTTTAATTAGATGTTTATTTAGATTTCTGATCCTGAGTTTTATAAAAAAAAAGCCTAGATTGAGTACGTATCGACACTTCGGGGGCGACCTTGCTCCTCGACAGTTATCTGTCGGTTTGATGACGAGCTGGAAGTGTGACGGGGCAGAGGATGGTGCCGGGCGGGGCGGCAGAATCCTCAGCGGGCGCCCTCGCTGACACATGTGGGACAGAGCTCAGTGGAAATCGGGTTAATGAATCGTACAGAGAGGGAAAACGGCGGGGTTACTCGTCTTTCAATATCCCCCCCATCATCGCCATCATCAGTTGGACCGGCACTCGTCCACTCACCGCTAGGAGAGGGAGAGACGCCGAGGTCAGTAGGTGGCATATCTGAACCTGTGAAAAGGATTTCAAACAATAGATCATAGATGTGTGTAAGACAAAGCACCGGCTGCTGAAGTGGTCAGTTACTAATGAAAGTAAAGATGTTCTGTCTCTTTTTTACCGTGAATATGACCATTATATCAGATCTCATCTCTCCGTATGCAGTGAGTGTTCTCTACTAGCCTTTGTTAGAGTGTATTCTCTGGTGGGTCTTTGGTCCATGACCAGTCCATTATAGGCTTGTCTGCCTGGCTGTCACGTCTCTCTGATGGATCAGTGAGCTCCAGACAGAACTACCAGTCTCAATTTTAATAACATCAGCCCCGTTTCTGCGCTCAGATCCAAAACAGATGCAAATGACTGCCTCTTATTAGATCAGCCAAAACCAGCTCACTCCGCGGCTGCTCCCGTCCTCCCTCGAGTTGTTACTGTTCCCGACTAGCGCGCGCTGACGGGTCAACCCTGATGAAAACTGAAGCTTTTAATTACCGGCGAAAATTTAGCGAATTAGGGAGACTGAGTCCACTCTCTTCACACACATAATTCACCTATCTAAGAGGATGAGACATATTAGCATATTTAATTGGTGGCTTATGCCCGTCTCTTGTGTTTGACAGCTGTTGAGTCAGACGACGGCATTGTGCGAATATGAGTCAGTGCGCACTAATCTAATCAGCGAAAACCTTGGCTGGGGATTGAGTTAGCATTTTGGACATCCGTCAGCAAGCTCTCAGGATTACACACAAGGTTAATTATGGGGGGGAATTAGATTCGGCGGGACAATGGCTTTATCGCTTGTAAGGGTAAGGTAATAGTATTCAGAAGCCACAGGCTGATGTGAACCACGGCCTGAAGAACAGCTCACAGTCCGCGGCGCTGCGGTTACTCAGGCGTGGCATTGATTAGTTTAATTGGTGGACTGCGAGTGGAGAACATCACTGAATTTGATTTAAACTACCCCCCCCCCCTCCACACACACACCACACACACACACACACACACACACACACCGACACTTCACATACAATCCACCAGCGCATTGGTCATTGTTAGATGTCTGAACTATCTGGAGCGTTCAACTTCCATCTGGGATTTTTACGCCTCCGCCTCACAAGCCTCGCCAGCACTTTCCAGCAGCGCCGTCCTCCAATACGACCTCAGAGGACGTCGATTCAGAAACAGGAAAAGACTTAAGTCAGGATTTTTTTCAAAGAAAATGACCTGCTTATTGACAGACGTAAGCCCTGTCACACGCAGTTACCTGACACAGAGTTACTTAGAACCACTGTAGCCGGCGAGCTAATGGTTACCCAGGGCAAGTCGCTCAAAATCTCGGAGCTTCTCTCTATGCGAAATTCAGTCCCACCCATCTTGTTCTCAGGACTGTACATCATCATTATTTGTAAAATCGATTCCTGCGTCGGCTTCTGTCCACAAGCCATCCCTCTTTTCCACTCCGACAGGAGGACGCTTGAATAGAAATGGATAGTGCCACAAAGCTAATAAGCTGTGATACTATCCTCCGCTTTGGAGTTAAACTCTGCGTGTCAACGTTCACCAAAGTTAAACTCGCGCAAAATAATGTGGGCAGATTTACTTCATCCCCCCCGTGAGCGAATCCACCGGTCATGGAAATCCAATTAAAATTGATTTCTTTTTCCAGGAAATTTTCCTGTTTTGTTGTTTTTTTTAAATGCTCGTGTGCCAGGGCCCTACAGCTAAAACTCCCCACTAACTAGAGGACATATGCTGCACTGTCACACGCTGTTACAGGTAGAGCTGTCAGAGGAAGCTAAAATGGCCTGGCAGTTGGAACAGCTGCACCAGTAAGACCTCACCCACTCAAAATCTAATCAGACAACAGGAAGATTTACTACAGGAAACGTATTGAGCGCATATTTCCTCTTTTGTTCCTCTCATCCTGTTGTCTAAAACATTGAAAGTGATTAATTTGCGTCATCGGGATATTCCTGGCACGCCATCTCATTCTCTCTCTCTCTCTTTACTCTGCCTTTCTTGTGCACACACACACACACACACACAGTTAAATAAGACACACACACCAATACACTGACACATTCGAGTGAGTGAGCGCCGGGCATGCCATTGATGCTCTGCTCCGGCTTCATCCATCACTGATAATGGCTGAGGACAGCTGTGTGTTCAGTCCCCCCTCTCTCCATCATACCAAAAAGCTTGAGGCGGACGGATGGAAGGGAGGAGGGGTGTATTTATTCTACCGTGCCTCCTAATCACACCCCCCCCTCCCCATCCTGTAATACTGTCCTGCAACCTCTAACCCCCCCCCCCCCACAACCCAAGAGAATACCCGCCCGGGGCCAGGCCCAGATGGCCGCGGCCCGCAGCGGCCTATGCGTTGCCGCTATCTGGCGTTAGATCTACTGCAGGGCTGAAACAGGAATCAGTGATGCAAAGCTGAGGTACACACACACACACACACACACGTATGGACACTCAGACACAAGGACACAAATGCCTTCATGCCCCGTTATGCATGCATTTCTATGCATACTCTCACTTTTGCAGCGTCTCTTTCGCACACACACACACACACATGAATAAACACACCAAACAGGGATGCACTGTTTAGACTGGAGTTAATGAAGAGATAACAGCTGACGTGATTAGTTTCCACATGAGCGGCGTTCGCCAAGGCTTCATCCTGAATTCACCGCATTCAGCGTGCAGGAGCGGGGAGCGGGCTCTCATTGATGCGCTGTCCTTGAACCACCTTACTTAAGTAGGTCGGCTCACTATGAGCACATCTCACTGTGGTAGTGGCGGGAAAGGAGGGGGGATGCACAAAGTGCTCTAACAGCTGTCTTGCTCCTTAAAGAACCTCTGGTGTCGTTCAAAAGTTATTTCGAGGGAGCCACTGTGAGCTTCCAGCAGCTTGTAACTGTGATTTTCAGTACTGTAATGAGTACAAGTAAAGTAGATTAACCAATTTTTTCATTTGATCTGTACAAAAAAATCACAAAATGGTGAAAACGGGGGCTCACCTGGTGAGGTGTGCCCACCTGGTGAGGTGTGCCCACCTGGGCTCGATTCCAACCCAGCTGCCCTCTGCTGCATGTCAGCTCCTCTATCTGCACACTTTCCTGTCACTCTTCAGCTGCTACGACGTCATAAAGACCATAAATAAATCAACAAGGGCCTCTCTCTCTTTTCAAAGTCCAAGCTGACGTCTTTGAAGGTCTTGTTTTGTCGGTCCAAACCGATATTCAGATACTCAGTCTAATATGCAAATCTCCATATTTGAGAGGCTGAAAACAGAATGAAAGCTTCAGTGATTTGATTGCCAAAATACTTGAGCACTAATTGGCCAATTGATTTGTTGGCTGATTGATGTAGCTCTAAGGTGGAGGCAGACGCTCACAAAGACCTTATTGAGTGCGCCAACGCTCCACATTCAATACAATGTTTTCATCAATCTCATCATGAACTTCAGTGTTTCTGCAATGACTTACATTTATTAAATGACTGTGGGCTTAACCTCCTGTTAATAAAAGTCACCAGCTCTTTGCTTTTTAAGATTTGAAATTTGGGGAAAAGACTATGCTGGTATTGGATTTTAGATTTGGAGATACCCGGATGTGATGTTGGAACTGTGTCAGGAGTGATAAGGTAGGATAACTGTGGAAAAACACAGCAAAACTCTCTGACCAGATACCAAGTGAGGTAACGTTTTAGTAATTTGGAAGAACCCACCCTTTAAAATGAACAATAACAAGTCTCTGCTCATTTTTCTATAAAACATCCGATGATGAAATTATAGCATCATAATTTGTCATCGTCATGCCGGAACAAAGTCTGCTTTTGTCACGCTGAAAAAGAACAATGGCCTTTATTTGCATGACTCATATTCACATATTCTCGGCTAATCTGTAATCTAAACAGTCCACTGAGGTCAGTTCCAGTAAATCTCCACAGATGGCAAGCTAATGTTATTCAATTAGCAGGTGATGGGGAAGGGTGGAACCCGATCCCCAACAAAACACCAGTCCAGCACACTCCCTTCTATAAAAGACACCTGTCAGAAACAAGAGCCTCCTTTACCCTGGCTGTTAAAGAAAAGCACTCTCCTTGTCTCATCATCATTTAAGACTTAGGCACTTCAAAGCTGGCCAGGTACAATAGCAATGAGCAGGCTGCCTTCAAAAGAACAGCACAAGTTATGGCGGGGTGGCAGGGGAGAAGAATAGCCCTGTAAATCATAATAGAGAGGGAAATATAAAAGACGAGGTGGAGAGACGCAGTTCACCTGTTCTCTGTAACACAATCACTTAACGATCCTCTGGGCGCATTGTAAGGGAGAGCGCTCCTGTAGCTCGCGCCCTCGCTTTGTGCCCCCGCCGGAGCGCAAGAGATCATCTTCCCCTTCTCCACAGACCCCCTGACCTTCTCTCTGTTCCACTTACACACACACACCCATCGAAATTACCCTTACTCCTCACAGATTAAGATCAATGTCATTCATCGCGTTTAGAGTATCAGCCTTTGATTCGGACCGGAGAAAGGGATGGGAGGGCACGCGGGGCACCTGGGAGCTGTGTGGAGGATGAAAAAGAAAAATGTCCTCCATTAGACGTGGATGAAAGTGGCTTTTTTTTTTTTTTTTAAACTTTCCCCCAGTGCTTGCGTGTGTGCTTCACGTGAAGGGTGGTTGACCTATGAAGTCACTGCAGGTTAACAAAGACATATTTGCATAGGCACAGATTAAAAAATGTCCCTTTGATTACTTAACCACGATAAGGGTGTGTTCAGTTTGAAAACAGCGGCGGGGGTGTATTTCTACAGGTGCAGGTGAAATCAGGAAGTAAAGATTGAGGGCTTACTAGATTCCAAGAATATGGATGTATTAAAAGAGCTGTGCACGGAGAGGATACGCAATGGAGAGAGAGGAAGAGGAAGATGACATAGAACAAAGGTTCCTGGGAAAGAAACACGACCAGGAAGGAAATAGGAAAGACAAAAAAAAACAAGCACCTGCTCATGAGTGAGCAACTTTCAGTGAAAAGGAATCACCCAGCGGTTTATACTCTTGAGGCAGGATTTTAAAATGCAGGCCGCCGTACGGGAGCAAGAATCAGTCCGAGCCGCTGGAGTCAGTGTCGTTTCTTGTTGATCAGCTGGACAGACAGCGAAGACGGCATCGTCACGTTCTAATGCAGCGGGTCATTTGTTACCGGGCCACAAAAAAAAAAAAAATTATATATATATATATTCTCTCCCAATTACATCATCTGTGCCTCGTCCCGGTCACGTGATACGTTACCCCAGTCGAGCCCTCAAAGCTAGCAAAAATGAGTAAAAAACAAGCGTCTTTGGAAAGCTTCTCCCGTGACCGAAACAAAATTACAGAATAGACATAAGGAACACACTTGGGTGTCATTGTCTCCCATTACTCCTAGATGGGACCGGTTTGTTGCGGAGAAACAAGCTGTGGGCTCCTACTAATTCAGCGTCATGGCGAGTTGTATTTTTATGCACTTTATATTTGTTTTTGTGCCGATTGCATCATTTCATTTCGTCGTATTTACCCCCCACACCACCGAAGGCCGGCCCGTGAAAATATTGTGAAACCGGTCCGTGGTGCAAATACGGTTGGGGACTGCTGTTTTAATGTGATGCGTTGATACAGTTTTATTTGTCTCCCCACACAGGCATACAGTCTACCTGTACTGTGTTTGATTGGCAGAGTGATGCAGAATGACAAACTGTCGAGCCAGGATAAACCTTTTTTCCAGATGACCCTCCCGTTTTTTTTACCCCTACTGTGCCACCGCGATGGTCTAATTGTGACAAATAAAGAGGCCGTGTTGTTCGACACAGTCTCGGACGCACGCTTTTCTCTCTGTGATTAAGCCCAACCCCCCGTTACCTCAGCGTCTCTCTGCTTTACCACAGAGATTCCTCTGTTTGTCTAGTCCCTGACCTTTGACCTGGCCCATAGGTAAGCTTAGCTTTTGGATAGCACCGACTCTTTTCTATAGATAGCTTCTTTTTTTTTTCCCATTGAGGTTCCAAGCTCTCCACTCTCTCTCTCTCTCCGTTCACCTACCTCCCCCCAACATCCCCACCCTTGGAGTCAACCAGGGTATGTGACGGTCTAAATGCCCCCTATTGTTGGCAGAATGGACCTTTTGTCCGCACCCCCTGTATGTGCTGACTAAGGGACATGCAGTGAGCCCACTTTTGAGTCCATCCAGGGGTATGGGAGGGGTGGATGCATAGGGTCAGCTAAGCCTTGCAATGACCCCCCCTCCCTTCCCAAAGTGTTTGAGGAATTTCCTGATTCAATAACTTTTTAAATAGCCGGCCCCTTTGCCTTTATATACCTTCAATAGCAGCCACCCTCATCCTCACACCTAGCAGACAGACTGGCCGGGCCACGTCTACACTAAAACAGGTAGATTTAAAAGTTAACCTCGGTGCTATCCACGGCTGAAACACCAAAACAGGAGTTTACTTTTTATTATTCCTCCTTTTTGGGTGGCAAACAAACAACAATTACACACTCAGGTTGAGGGAATTAATCACTTGTGACAGACAAGCCTGACTATGTTTGGACTCAGCTCTGTCACGGCTCCATTTTTCCCTAATTTATAGTGAAGACCTGGCCTCAAATCAGCAGAATCAGCAGCCTGGACTATTAAGACCCCTTTTCCTCGCATGCATCCTGTAAAAACGTCGGGAGTAAATTGCCCCAAACCGATCGAGTAAAAGCAAGCGCTCCTGTCATAAACAGTATCGTAAATTCATATATTCATATCCCCACCAGCGACCTGACACTTCCGATCGCAGCGATGATCCACCTTTTCACAGAATGTGGCAGCATGAAACCATATCCTCCCTCGTTACTTTGCTCTGCTCGAGACAGCTCCTTATTTATGAACCCTCGAAAAAACGCCATAAAAGACAGTAAAGGCTTCGTATGTAAAAGCGTCTTTAGAGAAAGGGGAGGAGGGTTGAAAGGAAAGACAAAGAGACGGATAGGGGGGGAAAAAAAGATAAATGAGAGAGGTAGCATGTGGGAATATTACTTTATTTCTGTAATGAGGATCTGCGCACGCAGCAGTTTGTGGACCAATAATTAATCTCCCTAACATCTTTTTTTTTTTAATAGACTTCCATTAACATGCTTTTAAAAATGGTGCTTTTAAACGATACCCAATTCACCGCGCAGACGAGAGCGCACATTACTGCTGAACAGTATTTACTGGCCATCCTTTAAACAACTCCCTTTAAAATCTAATCCGCTAATGTATCCAAATCACACGGCTGTCCCGGGCCATATATCTTTAATTGTACGTCGGTCCACTTTAACAAGAGTCAGATGCGTTCCAAAGACTCCTCTACATCAAAAAAGCAGCCGCCCAGCACCTAATATCCTCTGCCGTCACAATGCTGCCGTTTCACCACCCATGTTCATAAAACACAGCCCTCTCCACCTCCTCCTCTAACCCCCTGCTCCTCGACCCCCTCCTTTCACTTTGATTGGGCTAATTGTGTTTCCTGCTGAATGCAGTAAACTTAAGAGAAAGCTAGGAAGTGCATATGCACGTACCCCGGAGCGCTCATACAAACTCAAATTCACACTGTAGGCGGCTTTTCTAACAAGAGGCCATTAGAGACAATGGGCAGGCTCGTTCACTTTCTAAGGGTCCAATTTACATGGCAGTGGCAGGTACTAAAACCTCTTCAGTCGTATGGGCTATGGAGTCCTCCGCTGACACCACTCTGTTGGTCATGTGTTGGAAATAGCTCATTATCTCTCAGTTGTTCAACACACGAAGATCAGTTTGGCCAATGTATCTATTCATGTATCTGCTGAAGTGTCCTTGAGCAGAAAAAGAAATCTGGAACGTGTAACTCTGACCTTTGACCTGCTGTTACAGGAAGGTGAGAATGATTTTTTTCTTTCTCTAATACGCAGAAATAATAGGAGCCTCACGTAGCAGTAACGGATGGCTGAACTGTTGCACAAGTGTAACAGAGGTTTTCGATCAGAGCCACGCAACATCTGGCCCAGCCGGATCTGATAACTCATCGGTTTTCACCCGGAGAGCCATCACGAAAACCGCACTGTGGTCGCCTTTGTTATCACAGCCTGTCACTCTTTTCTCTTCATCCCTCTCTTTCTCTTTGTCAATATGGGTGAGCTCCTGTTGACCCGAGGGGTCTCTGTGGTGAGAGTGGGCCACGTTGGACCACTTCAGAGCCCATCCTAAAAAACCACACCAAACTTCCCATGCAATCACTGGGTGTATTTCTCTTTCTCTGCTCTCTCCCTGTCTCTCTTTATCCCGAAACCTCACCCCTCTCTGTGCTGGTGACCAGGTCCAGTGTGCGTGCGTGTGTGTGTGTGTGTGTTGCGGCCTCGGTAGAGGCAGACAGTGTGTTAGTGAATGGGAGGGAAGTCATATGTTAGCAGTTTGAACCTACAGCCCCAATTAGAGGCAGCTGTTGCTGCGCTATCGCACCACAGCGGAGGGGAGGGTGGTGGCGGTGGTGGTGGTGGGGGGGGCTTGAATTTATGGTCTGCGTCTCCGTGGCGACCCCTGTTTGATGTGCAGATAATTAGGAAGTGAATGGCTTCCTGTGGGTTGCTGCTGGAAGGGGCAGCTCCATACAATAATAAAAAACAGAGAGAAAGGGAGAACAAGGAGAGGAACAGCTGAGACGTAGGATGCATATTGGTGCGGTAGCCGGGTCAGGTGGTGTGCCAACAGAAACTGGAGGTCGTCGCTGAGCACCCACCCCCCGTATAAATGTGCACGCTGCAGCGCGGGGGTCTCCATCTCCTGACACATGACTTTGCGTGCTGACACACTTGACCCCCGTGTTTTGGCCTGTGTCTGAATTCAGTCGCATTCAAAAGGCCGAATCAGTCAACGCATCGCCGGAGTCAGCTTTTGAGCTCCTTCGTCTCTCCACATACCATCCTTTGACTCACACGGGGACACGCCTGTGCAAGTTAGCAGCTCAGAACACATTTACAAAAAAAAACAAAAAAAAAAAAAAACTTGGCAACATGAGTTAACAGTCCAAGCGGTAAAAGAAACAGAGCAGATCAAAGAAGGGAACGTATGTCCCTATAGATCAAGTTAAAAAAAACAACAAAAAAAACCTAACGTTCGTCTCGACATGTCATTTCAAACATCTTGAATAATCTTCTGTCAAGTTTTGCCGTGTACGTTTCTGCCCGGGCTACCTTTAAAGCTCCTCCCGTAAGCTCGGTCTTAACTCAGATACCATTTGCTCGTTCCATAGCAACCCTTTGTTTTTTCCCACTTGCTTCATCACCACCTTGCACGTCATTTCAACTCTGACCTCTTCAGCCAGAAGTCGTGACCCTCGCTCATTGTCCTCCCCGATTTCCCCTGAAGAGGATCAGAATCCAGAATTAAAGAAAAAAAAGCCTCTTGAAAAAAAAAATAGTAATTGATTCCTGAGATTCTTCACAGTCAAGTGGTAAGTCAGTCAATAAAACTTTCTAACAGACTCCGCTGGTCACTGTATGAGCAACAATAGAGGCCAGATTGTGATGCTTGGTGTCTTTTGTTTCTCTCCAGCTTTTCCGGTGAATGAAACACAATAGGAAGGAATGCATTGGTTTCTGCTTGAGAGCTAAACCCAATCATGACGACAACAATGTGCTTTAAAGGACTAAGAGAGTCTTTAACTATCCTCCTCAGCATCAGATTAGTGTGTTACCATCTACACCCCCGCAACCCCCGCTGTGTGCCGGCCATTCACGTGCAACGTAAGGCCAACACTAAACAACAACACACACGCACACACACCGGCAGGAACACAAAACCTCGCATCTGCACATAAATGTATCCATCTGGTGACTCAGTTAGCTGATTACAAATCAATGAATAAATCAAGTGGGTGTATTAAGACATCGCTCTGTCACCGTATGTGTGGGAAGTGTTGATATTGTTAAAGGACAAGAGGACTGTAGAGCTGTATACACACATTATCTTAACCTTTGTTGACAAAAGTATAAAGCTGGCTTCAGTGAGTTTAAGTTGGGTCGGCCTGAATCTAAATACTTGTTGAGCGGTGACTGAAATGTTCCCGGATTATCGAGTGCCAAAATGTCAAGAACCGAAAAGTTTGCGTCTAATACCGAATCAGATTCCTCGATTTGTTTACTTATTATTTGATCAGAGACAGAGCTAGAGGTGTACCGATCAATCGGACGGTTTTCAGCTTGATTGGTCATGACTGGTACCACGTTGTGTAACGGATAGCGGTTCAAGTCATGCGGACAGCAGCGCAGACGGTACCTGATCTACATGGCTGGCGCTGATGTCATTCTCTACCACGCTGGTTCCAATCATTCGAGAACTGAAGGGAAAGACGAGGTGGACAGATTAAAGTAGTTTGTGAGTAAGCATGAAAAGCAAGATAGAGATTTGAAGAAAGAAAATCAGAATCAGCAGGTCAGACCTTTAAAAAAACACACAGTGTGTCCCTAATCAGATATCGAAGAAACGTTCCTCGTTTCAGACAAAGGTTTATTCAACACAGAGAAATGCAGAAGCGGAATCCTTTCACAATCTTCTGAATGCTGCCCAAGACAAGTGTGACTGGTTTGAAGAAATACAAAAAGGGCAACACCCCCCCACCCTACACCAGTAATATGATGGGTTGAGCCAGACTGCCAAAGTGTGGCTCAGTCCAAGGGTCAAATGTCTGGAAAGGTCGGACAGGTTTTCTGATACTAAGGCAGGTCAAAATCACAAATGTCACCGCGAACCCTAAAAGCAGCTAATGTAACATGTAAGAGAGAGCAACATTAATGTGCCTAGATATGATCTAAGGTGTGGTTGATCTATTTTTGGGGGTGGTAATACAGTACTGATTGATGCTTTACGTGTTAATCTGCCCGGCCCACTGATATGGTGTTACAAATAAGAATAAGGGATAAGTGGGATATTACAATGAAATCAGAATTATGTGATTGAAGCGTCAGAAGTAGACACTAATAAAAGTCTCAAGACTTTTACTGTAGAGTGACTCTTGATCCGTGGTGCACCCGATGCCACGTCATGTTAAACCTCATCATACAAACCTCGCTGACGCGCTTTCAAATCTAAGCCTCCCGGCGATGCATTATGATGTCATTAAGGATGCAGGAGCATCTGGATTATGCAACAGAACACACACACGGGCATCGCATTTATCACAGTCAAAACAAGCTCTCTAAACCAAGGACCCTCACAGCTCCGCTCCATTCACGGGAATGCGGAGAAAGAGGAAAATATTCTGATAAGAAGCTGTTTTCTTACTGGGAGGGAGGGGTCCCATCATATCTTGTTATGCTTAGCATTTGTTTTACTCTATGAGAACATGTGATGTGTCTGAGCCGCTATCTGTATTCCCATTACGACATGCGCCTCGCTGCCATGAGAAAAGCATGCCCGCCCGTTGCCCATGGGGAAGAAAAAATCCAAGGCTTTCACGAGGACGTGGTGAGACAGCGATGCTTAAATGACAAGGTAAGGCAGCATATGTAGAGAGTCGGGGGCCCTGATTTACTATAATGCCAGTCCATGTAATTAAAAAAAGAACACCAACACCCCTCCTCTCTTTATTCCTCTTTTTTATTTCATTTTTCCATCTTTTTCCTCTTTACACAAAAAAAAAAAAACACTGGCCCCTCCCCCGTCCGCTGCTCTCCTGCTTTTCTGTGCTGAGGGTCGCTGACAAAAGGAATTGTGCAAACGAGCCTTTAAAATCCCTAAATGGTTGTGGTCCGCGCACAATGGGCCAAAGAATGCGGCGCTGGACAAAGGCCGGCCCTTGCCCCACCACTCCGCCCTGCAGTGATGGATCCGAACGGACGCATGAACGTGGGCTGGATTTGGGGCTGCGGAGGCGCCACCTCGCCCCCCACTGGGCCAACCAAAAGGGACAGGCCTCGGGGATACACTGGAACCCCAGCCAAGGGCCTCAAAACAATCACGAGCTGCTAACTAGCCTCGCCATCCATAGGCCTTGATTGATATGGGAAACGCATGCTTGCTTCGCCATACAGCTCCCACCATCACTCTTTATCATCCTCAAAGCCTGAAATTATTCCCCCTTTCAAAGCCAAAGCTACAGATTAGATGTGGGCAGCCATTAAATGCTGATTTTATGTACGTAACAGGTTTATATTAGCCCTAAAATCATGTTTTATGAGCGCCCGATATGCCTCACAGGGATGTAAGCTGTAACGAATGGCAGAGAAATATGAAAGAGCGATGGTGAAATCAGAGAATGTAGGTATGGACAAATTATAATGAATGTTTTATTAATGGGGACTACCCCCCTCTAGGTTAATAGTACTAAGGAAAACCTTAATTTGCATGGTTCGAGGATATGGAAAATGCGCTCTGACAACCCTGATTAGAGTTCGGGTACAGGATAGTGCTTTGAGGAGCAGTCAAACTTCACAGGCAAATTGAAAACAGGTCGGTCCGCTTATAGCAGATACTCCACAGTTGTCTGCATGTTTCTGACCAATTACCTGGAGGAAGAAAGAGCTCAAACGTAGTTCGGTTCTTCGCCTGTCTACTCCTAAATCCGTCCATTACACACGCTCGCTTTACCTGGTCGGGAACAGGATTTACGCCAGCATGCTTTGGGAGAAGGACAAAAACTTTGAGGAAACTAACACACGGTCCTTAAACTATTCGCCACACAAAATAAGAGAAAAACACACAACAATACATGAACGTTCAGCGTTATGTAATCCATATCCAGGATGCAGCTGCAGAGTGTGAACATCCTTCAGGAGTCAGATTGGCAGCTGATTTCCTCCATCCCTTTGTTACTGAAAACAACCGGCAAGAACCGCGTTTGCTTTTCAACAACAAGAACATGATCATTAAGCAGCGCATGCTGAAGCTCAGGCTACATACATACATACATACTACACCGATGTGCTAAATTTCAGGCCCTGCAGGTAGCATGTGAAGGTCTTCAAAAGCCTATAGCTAATTTCTAAGAGATAAAGGGCAATAAACAACAATTTAAGGGTCTGTAATTACAGCGCAGCAGGGCTGGAGGACAGACGGGTGCTTTTCGAGCTCGGGGCGATATTTCGAAACAGTCTGTTCTATTATAACTCCACACAATGCCGTACCGCATCTGTTTGGCTACACATGCACGTGTGGCTGTTTCGCTAGCTGGGCTTCGAGCAGTCGGCGGGGCGTTTTGTTTGTGTGCGTGTGCCGCGCGGAGGGCTGCGGTTCAAACGCGCCGTCAAAGCAAGTTGTAACATCACACAAACAGTTTTTCGGAGAGCCGTTGATGTGTGCCGGTGTCTGTTGCCCACAATTACGGTATTTGACTGTGGTCCAAGTTCTGAAATCAAACAAAAAAAATCAATTTATAGGCAAAATATCTACCAGAAATCCAAGAAACTAGTTAGTGACTAACTGACCTGATAACACACAACTGTTTTAAGATGTGCCGCTCTCTTTCCTCTCGTTTCCCCTCACCCAAGACACTCCTCATCTGATCACAGACACGCACTCCCTTTCACTTTCTTTATAATTTCCAGACAATAAGCTGTAAAAGTTAATGATAAGGTAACGGCGAGAACAAAAGGGAGCCGGTACAGTGAAGATCTTTTGAAGTGCTTTTAGTATTATTGCTTTTTGTATGTTGCAGGCGTTTACTGTAAATGCAATTTGTAGCGGCAGCTGCGCGGCTCTTTATCAATATGAGATGTTACTTATACAGCCTCGACATAATCGCACACGAATCCTCTGAAAAGGGTTCACACACCTCCTGTGTATATCCAGCGATAGCCTGAGGCCCGTATTACTCACAATGGTGGTATTTTCAAGTCCTGACTTCATATCCTGCCCTCGTTTTTGTCTTATTTGACTGGGGGGCCCCCCAACGCTCCCGGAGAGTGCACCCCAATCTATGTAAATCCCTCATACATACCTCAGCTGCACTTAGAAGCATGTTGATTACATAACTGGCACAACAGTGAGGTCGAGCGGTCCCGGCGCAATCAGAAAGAGAGAAATGATTCAGCGCGGTTTAATTTTTAATTCAGGACAATGCTCACATTCATTCATAGAACCAGGAAAAGGCTGTGTTCTGTTAATGATCTCCAAATTTTCCCTTTGGTTAATTCCTTTCTTTTCACTCCTTGTAAGACACACGCACGCACACACACACTGAACCCCTCCCTGCACTTGTTTTATTGCTTTTGAGTGGGTGGTGTTAGTGATACCTCTCTGATTCATACTACTGTTTGAAGTAGGATCATTTTTCCAGCTGTGCACATGCCATTCACCCAGATATCCACCCACATACACTTTTTTCCCCACCTTCTCCTTTAACTGGTAATGGCTTTTGGAATGCGGTAGAAGACTGGATTTGAAAAAAAAAGAAAAAAAGATTGCCACTAGCATAAATAAAAAAAAGCGGGATAACCAAAGAGGAAGAAAGATCGGACAGACGGAGGATGGTTCGGAGAAGATAAGACAAAGCAGCAGGCTTAGGGAGGAACGATGGAGAACGAGAGGACCAGCAGTGATCCTCGGTCATGGTTCAAGCTCGGATTTCTAGTTGTGCGTTTACTATAAATCCAGTGTGGTGAATTAATATGGTGAGGCCGCATATCGGGTGCCCGGCATTCATGTTTGGCAGATCAGCTCTGACACCCACTCAGCCATCCTATCTGTGGAGCCCACTTTTGGGAAAACACCATGACCACGCTGTTCTTGATAATGTCCGACCATGTTCGCCTCGCTGTAAGACGCTTACATTTGAAAATGTTTTTCTTTCTCTCTGCCCCGGCCTCACATACACACTAAAGCTTTCAAAAAAAAAGTGTTTGTCAGATCAGTGAACAGCGACTGAAACCCTCCACACACACACACACACACACACACACACACACACACACACAACACGCCTCCTGACGAAGAACTGCATCTGAAAATTTGTGTAACTTTCCAAAAGCTGAAAACGTGTGACTACGTGAGACTTGAAGCCTTGTTCTTTTCACTTTTTGCCCAACTATGAACTCCTGTCACTATTTCCGTGTCTACAACAGCATGAATGCCTGAGAGGACAGTCAAACAGAGTCCTCCTCATCTGAAGGATCCAACAACTCCTGCTCCTCTCTTTGTCGCCCTGCCTTTGAGTGTCTCCATTCAGAACCGCTTTTGTCTTTAGACGTGGTTGGATGACATGTGATTTAAACTAGCTTGTCCCGAGCATATTGACATGGTATATTTAGATGTCTCAAGGCCAGGTCACGCTTGGAAAGAATCAGTCTGTACAACAAGGTAAGCCGAACTTGATCACTCAAAGGAATCATTTAAATGTGGACACTCTCATCGTTGTGCCTGTTTTTGCTCACAAAAAGTGACAGAATTAGGTGTGTGATGACTAAAAAGTGAACCTGGAATAGAAGTTCAAACCGTGCTTACTCCCTCACCTCGTCACATCCGGTCAATCCCTGCATAAAGTTTCAGAAACTTTCAAAATTCTCTTCAGTTCTGTCGGTGCAAAATTAAGGCGATTTCAGAAACTATTGGACACCAGTACCAGTCCATTGATCTCAACAAGTACTGTTCATTTCTGAGGAATATAGGTAGATGGAAAGGAAGGGAGCCCAGAATCACCTTCTATATGAAAATATACCAGCTGGTGCACCTGCGGGTTGCAGATTTTACAGTTAGTGATGAGTCTAAGAGAAGCATGCGTGAGCTCCGTCGATGCCCGAGCATGGGCATGCATCAAAAGATCCACGCAATCCAATATAGGTAAAAAATGTATGTATGTGGCTGTTGTGTTGTGCTCGTTGGAGGATCAGGTGACGGTAGCCCTGACGCGGTTGTCGTCAGACGTGTTCAGGTCTTTTACAAAATGCGGGGACTTTTCCTCCAGGCGAGGCTCAGTGCCACCGGAGGCCTCTGTAAAGAGGGACTATAGCCTACACGCTATTAATGTTAGCCACACTCCCCAACAAAACAAGGAACAAAAAGCTACACAACACCCTACTCATTCCTTTAACCAAAGTCACGCCAGCAAGGGTGCAGCGCAATAAATTAACGTCTGATTAAAAATGGCCGTCTCGCCCGCCAAATTGTCATCAAGTGGCACCATTGATACGGGCAACAAAACCGGGCACATCACCAATCACCCGCTCAATGAGAAAAGGAAGGAGCTAAAAACAACATTCTTGAGCAGGTCGGTCTTTCATGAGTTGGATGGAGAGCGGGGCGGAGGGAGGGTGGGGTGGATGCTAAGGTTCTGGGGTATGTAAAGCAGGGTACACAGGACCCCACAAAGGGGGGAGAGAAGGAAGGGCCACCCTGACAGCCTTGGCGGTGCAGGTTTTTTTTTCTTTTTTTGACGGGTGTGGGGGTACCAGAGGGATGGAAGGCAGAAGCTGGGAGGGGGTGTTCCCTCTCTTCAAAGCCTTTCCGCTGGTTCTGGGGCCCTGTGGATGGAGAATGTAAGTGGGGGGTGCAGCGAAGGGGTGAGGGTGGGTGAGGGTAAAGGAGAGAAAGGGAGAATTAGGGAGCCCTCTCTTTGTCTGCTGGCATCAGGGGGGTCGGTTAGACACTGAACGCCTCGGGAAGATTAACCAGCCAGGCCCAGTCGGAAGCTGAAGGGTAGGTGGGTGGGGTCAGTTGTAGGGGTGGGTGGGGGGGGGTAACGGGAGCCTGCTTTGTTTCTGGTCCACGATAGGATGCTGGAGAGGAGAGATGGAATGTAAGAAATGGAGATTGATTGATCGGTACAGTGGATAGCGATGCGGGGAAGGAGGGAGAAAGGAGGGGAGGGGAGGGAGGATGCCGGCGCTAAGCCGCCAGTCGCTCCCCGATTCTCATGAGGTGAGAGAAAGGGATCACCGGTCGGCAGTTTGAATTTTTTGAAATATGGAGGAAATAAGGCGCACCGGGAGCTGAATGGTGGGAGTGGACGAGAGTGAGAACTGACAGAAGTAAAAAAAGGAGAAACGGGGAGGCTGTTAAAGGTGGAGAGGAAGGAACGGGGGAGGAAACTTTAAGGGTGGGGGGGCTTCCTCAATACGGATTAGTGCAGCTCCACAGTGGGGAGAGGGAGGATGGGGTGAGAAGGAAAGGAGGGAAGAGAGGATGAAAGTTGGGGTGGGAGGGGAGGGTGAGAATGAAGAATTGCCATTCGCTTCACTCACTTCACTACCCAGGAACAAAAGCATGATGGGAGGTACTTGACATAACACTCTTCCAGGCCATGTTGGTGTGTGAGAGAGAGTGTGTGTGTGTGTGTCCAGTATCTCAGGGGAAGGCATGGACATGTAAAATATGGCGTTTGTGTAGTGATGTCAAAATCCTGGTCCTCCTCACCAACGTACAACGTTTTTAGGGATGTCAGGAGGACAGGGACACATGATGATGTTCTGATGGTTGCAAGAAATGGTGACTGCACTGTCAGAAAAAAGTGTCCAGTAATAAGCCAGAAGACACTACAGGTGCTTAACAAATATTTAAGAAGAGCTAAAACACACTCATTAAAGATAAAAATGTCCACTTCCCAAAAAACTGCTATAAAAACTTAAAAAATAATATTTTCTTCTGCATAAATCTCATGAACAATGTCAGCCCTGCTCAAAACTACCAAACATTCAATCATTTGGTGGATTTTAACCCTTTAAATGCCACTTTGATTACTTCATGTTATTCATGAAAAAATGGAAAATAACTCTATTCTACTCTATTCTTCTATTGATCATTTTGAAAAATTAACATTTGAATTCCAAAATGTGTCAAGAGACAGACTGTGTTACAAAAAATTGTGTCCTATGCACCACCACAGCTAAAATGATGGCCTGTGAAATGTCAGCGAGGGTTAAATCTGCTGTCACCCAGAGACAGATGATTGTTTAATTCAGTCTTTCATATTTCAGCTACATTTCTTTACACTGGAACCACCAAACTGCCACAAGACAAAACAAGGAGCACTACTCAACTCCTGATCACTTATTTTCTCTGTGCTCTCACGCGGCTTTGAAATCCAAAGACGCAAAGCTAAACGGTACGCAACAGCTGAGAGCAAAGTAGCACTTACAGCTGCAACAGCAGCAACTCTGCCTGCGGCTAATGACCCTGAGGCAGGAGTTTCAGAGCCTTCATTAAGGCCTCATTAATTACAGCAATGATTGAGATTATCTCCACAGGTGATAGCCCACCAGAGATACAGTTCCCACAGGAGCTATAAATACTGACTATACAGCAGGTGACACTTCAGATCGTTTGTTTTATTTAGATCTAATAGACTGAGGGTGAAAATGATGAAATGGTGTGGAGGTGTCTTTATTGATGGTGTTCAATCAGGTGTGTGACACCGTTTTTCTACCTGCGTTTGGCTCCAAACAAACAAAGAGGCAGACTGTTATTATTTGAGCGCAACGTTCTGTCAGAAAACGTCATTTTCTGCTACAGCTTGCTAAAAAAAGGTCCCGGTGAGCGGCGGCGTTGCTCGATAGCCGTGAGCCACTGTCAACAAAAACAATTTAAGCTGAAGGAAACCCATTTGCCGGCTTGGGCTAGGTTAAAAGGCCCGTTTTCATTTGAAATTCTCACTTTCCATTTATTTCTCTTTTACCGCTCCCTCGTTTCTCCCTGCCTATATTTACACCATGAGCAGTGTGTGTGTGTGTGTGTGTGTGTGAGAGAGAGAGAGTGTGTGAGTGTGTGAAGACGCCGAGAGCTTTGTTTGGGACCTGTCACACTGAAGGCTGAAGGTGGAGTGGGAGGGGAGAGAGGAGAGCGGCAGAGGCATTGTGGATGGATTATGCCAGAACCAAAAGTGGACCCCTCTCTCTCTCTCTCTCCCTCACACACACAAACACACCAGCTCCCTGCAGGTACAGTACCCCGCCCCCTCTCCTCCCTCTCAACCCTCCCCTCTGATCAATGGAGCTGAAACAAGGAGGCCAGGAGGGGCCTCTGGTTCCCACATCAGACCCTACTGTAGCTATTCTCTTCTCCTCGGCCCCCCTACGCCCCAGAAGACCTTTACTGTACCCCAAACCTGTTATCTAAGACAACATGATCACAAGCTATAGGATAACGGCTCCTTATCAAAGGAACTTCACGGTAACATGAACGCATGCACTCGCATGTTTGACCAGCGGCAAATTGGATCTGTAAGTGTGGATGATTATGTTCCCATCAAACATTTTGATATTAAATAGATGCTGACACACGGTGGCAGTGAGCTCGGTAGGCAGCGTTGGCGCCCCATGTACAGAGGCTCAGCAGCCCAGGGTTTGAATCCAACCTGTGGCCACCAAAATAACCATTCCCACTTCCCTGTTACTGTTACTATATTATATATTATATTATACAATAACCTTTTATGTAGCATGTGATCTACAGTATTTGCTTTTAAAGTCAACTTCCTCAGGTAATGACGTGAGTCACCTTCATCTCACTAATGCAGCTGATAATTAGTCAATTTTTCGGACAGTTTCGATGACTGATTAATCAATTAAGTTGATTCATCAAGCAGAAACACCTAGAAGTCGCTACTGAGCACCAAACTACCAAACTCAAAGTTCTCAAATCTGAAAAAAGAAATGTTAATATTGTTTATGTTATATAAATATATATTTGAATTTTTTTTTTAATTTTGTGCTGTTGTTGAGACAAAGATGTAAATTTGAAGACATCACCTTGGGCTCTGGAAACGTTTCAGGAAAATAATCATCAGTTGCAGCCATGCTTGGTGAAACTGTTAATTGTTCACACACAGTGTGTCCATTATCTTTCAAATGCGTCCAGAGGGGTAAGACAGACAAACAGCAATCTAGGACTGATGTTCCTGTATTTTTTTGTTGTTGTCCCTAATAAACTCGAATGTTTGAAGCGTGAACACAAAGCATGTGCATGCCTATACGTGCACACAATTGGAGATACTGTAGTAACCCCATTATGGACACTTACAACACACACCAGCAACAAGTAATTAAGCAGGCATCTGAAAGGCAGAATAATCCCTCCACCTTCAGCCATTAACAGAGAGAAAGAGCAGGAGGAGAAAGCAGGAAAAGGAGACCCTTGCACTGAAGGAGAAGCCCTTTGAACTTTTGCAACAAGCCCTTTCCCCCAAACAAAAACACCAAATCTTCCCCTTATCTCCTTTCTCTCTCTCCTGGTCTTTTTTTTCCTTACTCCTGCTCTCTTGTTTCTTTCCTCTGTAAAGTCAGTGGTCCGGCTCTCTCAAAGGAACCCAGAGCCCCCAGCCTGCTCCTATTGGTTCCTCCTTGCTCTCCCACACTGAGTGCCCATGGCTCCTGAAGTGATGCTCTTTGTGTGGGGTTCAGGGGTCGTGCCTATTAGCGTGAAGAAAGCCCTGCTGGGTCTTATCCCGACCCGGAGGAGGACGCAGGGCTCTTCACCCCAACGTTGGCCGGGCCAACCCCCTCCCCCGGACGGGACACTTTCATCCTTTGTCAGGAGGTCAATGAGCGGACCCCCAGAGGGGAAGGAGGGCCCCCACCAATAATGATATGCATGACAGTCATTGTATGACCCCCATGGGGGGGTCATGGTTGGTTGAGGTGGGTGGGACGAAGGAGGGGAGGACTGGCTGCGTAACTAAGGATGGTTATCTTATCCAGAAGTAACTGAGTTACAGAATAATGGTGACGCGGACGAGAAAGCTCCGGTGGATCGTGATGGATCTGATCCGCGATCATATTCGACATGAGAAATGTAAGACAGGAGGAAGGTACAGTATAACCGCAGCGTTCTCACATAAGTCTGTGCTTTCATCACAAAAGGTCAAAGATCAGAATAAAATATTACAGTTCTGGACGACGCTTAGCTATCTGAAGAAGAAGCCATTCCTCCACCCCCCCACCTCCGCACACTCACACTCATCTTAACCCCTAACCTCAACCCTAGCCTTCGCTTGAGAGATGGATTTGATTTGGTTCACTTCACTCCCTGCTGAAAATTTCAGCGATGTGCCTTGATATGCAAATGAGACATTACATAACAATCTCATCAACGCCCAAACCGACAGACAATGAATATGTACCTTAAATTGACATTTAAATACTGTTGGAAATCTCTAAAATGACAATTTAATTTTTAATATCAAAATAATCTGAATAATTATGATTACTGTCTCAATCAGCTGCTTTCTATGTCTTCTCTTACATGGACGCTCTGTTTTCTGCCCAAGTTGAAGTGATTCTGATTAATTTACACAACTCAGTATTGGACTGTTCTCCTCTCACTGGATGAAGTGGTTTGAAAATGGTGATGTCACCTACCCGTGCACCAATCAGAGCTGGCATAGGAATCCGTCGACAGTTGTAGTTTTTTTTTTGCTGACGTTGCCAAGGAGACCACACAGTCGGTTCTCTACCAACTTTAACAGATTGTTGCCTGTTTAGCCAAAAATAGGAATGTAGAGAAATACATGAGATTAGACAGCAAGTATTCAGCAGCTGTCAGCTTCTTTTTTCACGAGAGCTTTTCTGCCAAATAGAAAAATTCTGCTCGCCTCACACAGATTTGTGTTCTCTTTGTAGTGATAGATAAGTTTCAGTTGTACACAGGTGATGTCATTTTTTTCGCAGCCGTCTTACTATGAGGGGCGTCCGACAGGAATGTAATGTTTCCTGCTAAAGTTAGAACAAATGGAGCGATGCCCGTGAGCTAACAACTCAAGCTGCACTGCACATACACTCGTGACACGCCTCAGACTCCAACATCATCCCAATGCAAACCCTCCCAATCTGGTGGCTTGCAAAGATTTCCCATCTCTCCGTCTGCTCTGCCAGTGCTGTTACTGCCCTGTATCAGCACCCACATGCACGCTCCAGCCAGGGGGTGAAGATATATGCTCATCACTCCTCCTTTGTATACATATCTACAGGGAGCGATGAGGTCGGGACCTAGACGCCAAACCAAACGTGAGCTGTCTGACTGAAGCGTTTCTCATTTTACACGAGAGTCCGAGAGCGTGTTGTCAAAAAAAAAAAAAAAAAAAGAAAGAAGATGATGTCACTTTTTTTTCCCATGCACCAATCAGAAGACTCATAAGATTTCGATGACAGTTGTGAGGTTGTTTGCTCACGTTGCCATGGAGACCACTGTTAATGAAATCTGAACGCCCACACAGTTCTGATGAGGCTCATTAACATTTTTTTTGGCGGCTGTTTAATGACTGTTTTAATTAGGCATGAATATTTGACAGCATGTTTTTTTTTTTTTTTTTTATGATTATCAGAATTTTAGGAACAAATAAAAAGAGATTTTAACAGCAGAGAACACGTACATGGAGCAGCGGCATGGATAACGTGAGGAGTGAGAGGCTCCTATAGCACCACCGTAGGTGGAATACAATACGGCTGCAGCTATACTGAGGAAAACGAGAGACGAGTGGTAAAGTTTACCACGCAGAGGAAGACATAATGAATAGTAGAGGATGCAGAAAATCAATTCTGAAACACTGAAGCGTCTACGTTCCTCAGGCTGAAACACACGCGGGGCGCAGTCTTCCTTATTGATTCAGGAATATGTCATCACATCATGTTAAGAAGCTATTTAGCAGCTATCAAGGCCCAGACAGTGCTAATCTATTATTAATGTCCGGAGCAGTCCTTTATGGTCGGTTCATTAAACATGAAAACTCCAGCACAGGAGATGCTGCACCTCTGTGTATTCCACGGGGCACTTTATCTCTCCACAATGAGTCAGGCTTTATTCAGAAAATTAATGATTAACATAGAAAGTGGGAGTGCTTGAGAACAAACCTTGAAGATTTAATTAAAAATCCACACATTCATATTGTAATGGTCATAATTGTGTCACGACAATACAACTGTGTCATTCGGGGTTGGAAGTGGCAGTGACGGGGGTACCATTTGAGGTAATTGGACAAAAAGCACACGCGACTGTAATTTCACATAGTGCGGTATAATTAGCTGTGTCTAGACTTAACTCAATGAATAACTCTTTCGGATTTAATTAGAGAATCATCGTTAAATTATGAAATGGAATTTAAACACTATTTAAATACATTTGTACACATTCCCGCGGGGCTTTCTGTAAGATCAGATCTCTCTCTTTGCGCCACGATTAATTGGTCAACGAGCGAACGAAAGCCCGTTTTATCTGATCAAAATGTAGTCCTAATAAGCTCTCGAGTTTGAAATTTGAAGAAAGTGATGATGTCTCGACTGTCACTCAGTTTTTTTTTTCATCATATAACACACAGACGGCAGTCTGGGTGCATCTGTGGAAGTGCCATTAGTCTATGTTGAGCAGATTCTGCCGCAGACTTTCATAATCCTCACAGAGACAGACTGCATCTCACCAGCTCATGTTTTGCTATCAGACTATCGATTCAGCCTGGTCAGATAAACAACAGACTAATCAGCAAAGTAAGAGGAGCACTTAGATGATGACTCATTGCCTCTCAAATGTCCCTTACAGAAACATTTTAAATATCCTTACTCTGAAATGAAGGAAGTCTTGCGCAGATAGACAGAAAAAGGGTATCAGAGGATGCAAAACGAATAGATTTATTTGTGGAAGAATCGGTGAGTGGTTCAGTCTCAGGACAGTCTGTCAATAAAGCCTGCAGATCATTGTACAGACTTGAATAGGAGACATAACTTCTTGAAAAGCCTGGAAAAGACTTCATCCATGGCCCTGAAAGACTATCAACCAAGCTGCTACCTCCGCGTCTGTGAAGTGAAGCCGACGCTGAAGCGCCAAACACTGCAGTTCCTCAAACGTCCACTTGAGGCTGGCTACAAAAGGAGTCAGTCTCCATAAGTCCCCATGTTAAAATGTCCAACTTGACAGCAGAAATAAACATGTTCACAGCCTGGTACAAAAAACAGTTTTGGTCTCTATAGCTAATTTCCCCGTCCATGAAGACTGCACTGAGGGTGAATTTATATACAACTCACCTGTTCAAATTATACTAAGGCTTAAAGTTATGTATAATTAACAGCATGTCCGCTTTGACTGACAGGTAGATGCTGTCATTGAACCCACCTCAGGTCTGTTGATGGTCCACATCTTTGCCTGAGCCACAGATTTTGAGATACACTGTCCATTCTTTATCATGTATGTAAGGGTGTATTCCTTGAAGGTATGCACACATTCATTCATTCGCTCTCCTCTCCTTTAAAAAGTAAAGAAATGAAAGCATAAAGCACACAGATTATTAGTATTAAGTATCTAGTGATACCAAGCTGTTCAATATGAATATGTCTGCTATGAATAGCACGCACACATCCTGTAAACACTCATGCGCGTTCTGTCAAATCTACGGTGTAACCGTTATCTTTTTTTCCCGCCAAAACACGCTTGGCCGTGTGACTGTGTTAATTAGGTGAGCAGCACACAGAGACAGACAGGAGGAGACAGAAAAAAAAAAATGAACGCATTCAACCCCGACAGCCACTTGACTACACCTTCTGCCGGCCAAATGATTTTCTTAAAAAGATTTTTTTTTTGGACCGAGCGTCACGGCGATCACACTGTCCCCTCTGTCTGTCCCCTTGCTGCGTGTCACCAGCTCGAGACAGATCCAACAGCAGAATATTTGTGTGTGTGAGTGTGTGTGTGTGTGTGTGTGTGTGAGGATGAAGAGTATTAGCCAGTTCCCTGCTGCTAGAGCTGTGAGCGTGAGCTGCCAGAGGAGAGGGGGTAATTATGGGACCTGTTGTGTTGAAGGGAAGCCAGGCCACCAAGGAGGGATTAGGACCGTCAATCTCCTCTGCTCTCCTTTCCATCGCTCAGGTCCTCTCTCCACCCCTCCTTATCTTCATTAAACTCCTAAACTTATTCAATTAATCAATTAATTGAAAGCTGAGTTGATAATCAAAGCTAAAATGTCAAACGTTTGCAGGCTAATAATGGAAATACTCGGCTAAAGTTACTTGCACAAACTCCCTCTGGCCTTCATTAGAAGACAGAAACGTGGCCTTCAATGTAAAACAACCCCGTAATAATGCTGAATATTCCACACACGGGCCAAATGATCCTAATAGTTGCCATCTCTTCTCTTCTATTTGTCTTTCTTCTCTCGTCTCTCCCTTCCTGTCTTTACAGACATCTAAACGTTCCCCAGAGGCATGTAGAGACCCCTAACAGCGACCTTTAGTCCCCATGTTAAAAGCCCGTCTCTTCATACACGTAGCATGTGCACATGCACGCGAGCACACACACACACACACACACACATAAATACCATTGTGCTGTGAAAAGGGAGCCCTTTGACAGCTCCATTATAAACCCCACACTGGCCAATTATCTGTTTTAGGGTGATTGTCTGGCCTCCTCTACCCCTAAAACCGCCTTTGATCCCCCCTCATCCCTCCTCGTGTCACTCTAGATCTGCGCCCAGGTATAACATTTCCACCTGGGAGCCCGAACGCCTCTTTTAAAAGTTCCACTTGAATCATTTTTGCTGCCTTTAAAAGACGAGGAGGAGGAGAAGAAGAAGACGGGGAAAAAAGTGCTTCCTCTTTTCTCTTTAGCTCCTGATGAATCACGGATCATTTCTCCTCTCATCATCTCCTCCTCTTTCTTTATCTCCCGCCGACCCACCGCTTATGACACTGGAAATTCCGGCTATCTGAATAACGCTGATTGCGAGTGGCAGGTGGCAATTAAATAGGAGCGAGGGGAGAGGGATGAAGTAAAAGAGAGGGGGGGGGTAAAAGGGCAGAAAGTAAAAGGGGAAAAATGGATGAGAAAGAGGGAAGGAGGTAGAGAAAAAGAGCAAAGAGAAGAAAAGAAAGATAATAGAGTGAGAGAGAGCATGACAGAGGTCTCTGCTGGTGGTTTGTTTGATCAGGGAAGAGCAGTAGTTATCTGGGTGAGCCCCGTCTCTCTGCACAGTTCAGTCATCAGTGCTGATTCATCCAAATGGATACCAGAACACCTCGGTAGCTCACAGTACAGTAACCGCCTTATATCCCCCGACAGAGCCCTAATGTAAACCAGACCCACATAATCACTCACACACTGCACCTCACTGCGCATACAATCAATCTGTCGGCTCGACTGTAATTTTTCAAACTATTGTGATTAGCCCATCATAAAAGCAACCGAATAGGACCCACTGCCAGACATTACCGAGTAACTTCAATTTACAGTGTAATCTGAGTGTGTGTCTGTCCTGTAGCATCAAAGGAGAGACACCGAAGCAGTCACTCTCTCTCCGCTCATGTATCTCTGTGTGTGTATATCCATAAAAACGCCGTGTGCGCGCGTGTCTGTGCGTGTGCGATCATCAAAGGGCAGCGGTGAAGACACCAGAGCGGCAGGGATCGGAGCATCCCCGCGGCGGCGTAGCGACGCACACAAAACAACGCGCGGCAGCAGAAAAAGAAAGAAAGAAAAAAAAACTCTTCCAAGACAGTGAGAGAATATCATGCCTCTTCCTTCTGCCCGTAACCCGGGCAACCCTGGCACAGAGTGGCACCCCATCCCCGCGCCCCGCCCCTCCCACCGCCCTCCCCGAACCGTTGGATCCTTTAGACTCCGTCCAGCGGCACGTCAAGTTCATCCCCCCACACGCTGCTTCCCAGCAGGCTCTTGACTCGGACTGGCGCTCCCCGGAGGCTGAAGGGGGTGTTCGCGCCGCAGATCCACCCCGAAGTGGGGTTTGCCTGTGTGGGGTACATCTCAATCAGCGGGGGCACGGTTCAGAGAGAGAGGGAGAGCCCCCCCACCACCCCACCCCACCTCTTTCCATTCCTTTACCACCACCTCTCCCTGGCATGGACGCCTTCATACCCTCCCCACTGTATGAAGCACGGGGTGCCTCCTCCTCCTCCCACCACCCTCCTCCTTCACTTTCAGCTGCTCCCACTGTCCTCAAGTGAACGCGGTGAATCACCCTCCGCTCCCCGAGTTTCTCTCTGAAAGTGAGGAGAGAGGAAACAATGCCAGGCTGAATAAACACTTTTGATAACGAGACAGAGGGTGAGGAGGACAGACGGCGCAGGGCTTCACAGGGACACTGATGGCTTTATACGACTGACTGGAAGAAAGTGTTCCTTCCCTCACACGTTCCTCTCGATGTCTCTCGCCGCTCTTGGCTGCTTCTCCCTGCTGTCGAGGAACGGCAGAAGTTAAAAAAAAACAGAGAGAAACTCACGGGCGAGGCGGGGAGGATGAGACGAGACGAGACGAGGCGGGGACGTTATCACAGCGGGGGGGGGCGAGGAGGATGATGCTCAGACGTGTCCTGCTTCTACCCATCTCCTCTCATTACTATTTCATCGCTTCGTCTCTCTTCACCTCTCGTCCTCACTTTCTTTTTTTGTTGTTTTCTTCACTGTGACACTTTTTGTCACATCCGCTCAGAGGCAAGTCAAGCATGTACACAAAGGAAACTAAGAGTAAAGCCGGGTATCAAACATTCATATCAAACTTCTGTCACTGAAAAGTGCCTGGTACCAAAAGCCGGCATGCAGCGACTTCTATACTTCATGATCATCCTTTGATCAGATAGTTGCAGATAAATCTGGCCAATTTTAGTCTTTTTGGGCGAAGTTCTTCATAAAGACTCCCTCGTGTCATGGTTATGACGCTGTAATGTCTGTCTTATGCACAACCTTCAAATATAGCAGTCATCATAGACATTTCTGACATTTTATAGACAAACTCATCAAATGAAGCAATAATAATAATAATACGTACAGTATAATGTGTTTTATTACACAAAGAATTGATGCACTGAATCATTTCTGTGTGGTGCAGAAAAACAGACTTACCACCGGCGAATTTAGGGCAAGATTTGGGGGTTCAAAAGTTTAGTCTTCTTGCATGAGTAGGCCAGTCAGCATCCTCTCCCGAGTCTCCCCGTCCACTCTACAACACCTCCCATTATGCACAAAACATGCACACACACACGCTCGCGTGTGTGTACCCCTTCCATCCGTCCGTCCTCCGCTTCCCCGGGGTGTTTCACGCTGACCCACTTTCCTCTCTTCAACCCAAACAACTCCAGAGCAAAAAAAAAAAGGCTGATGTCTGACTTCCAGTCCCGAAAAACTCGGAAGGTGTGTCAGCAATAAAAGGTTGCCAAACCCCCGTCAGTGCTTTAAAATGTGTGTTTCTTTTCTGCATTTCAAAACTTTGAAATATGCAAAATGCCACGAGAGATGACTGAAAGGGAGAGAAAATTATGCAGAAGTTGAATTAAAGATTTGACATTTTAAACTGGCATGTTTATACACTTTCTGTTCATGTATAGACAAAGCCATCTTTTCAACGAATGGCTCTGTAATTAATTATATTTTCCTCTCCTCCGTCTTATAAACCGCCTCTTGTAAGACCGGTTCTGTCCTCCGGTCACCCTTGGGTGAGGAGTGTCATTACCGGCGTTGTCACAGCTGAACCGCTCGGCAGCACCACAGACTGAGTGCCGCCTGGTCGAAGCAGACATGTCAGCAGATTTCCAGGGCCTAAGTGCCACTGTGTGTGTGTGTGTGTTTGTGTTTGCCCTCATCAGCCTCTGTGCTTTCTCTCTGCGATGCATGGAAAATGAAAAACGCTGTGTCGGGACATTCTGTGGACCAGAGGCTCCCCGTGTCATTGGTGAGTGACCGGTTTAACATGCACCGCGAGCCCCTTCCTCCAACCACGTGCCTCTGATCGGAGGTCAGTGAAAGGCATAAACTTTTTATTTTATCTGCGTCTCTCTTTAATGTAACTGTTTATTCATCATTGTTGTGATGCTGGAACAATCTCAGCGTCCTTGAGCGCTAATGCCGAATGTTTAAAATGTTGATGACGTGGCAGCAGCAACAATAAGCCATCGAAGGAAGCTGTGGAAATAGCAGAGGCAACTATGGCAACACACACAAAGGGGTTACAGACGTGCAAATGTGGAGAGATGGTGTAGTGATGGAACAATCTGGGAGCAGTTAAGTTGCTCAGAGGCACCTCGACAGTACCCAGGTGGTGAACTGGGATCTCTCCAGCTACCAGTCCATGACACCCCCGCTTCTCCAACCCCCAAGTCCCTACAGCCTGAGCTACTACCACTCCCAAGTTTCAGATGATCCAGAACGTGGCAGCACGCCTGGTCTTCAATCAGCCCAAAAGGTCACGTTACCCCGCCGCTCATCAAGCTCCACCGGCTACCTGCAGCAGCCTGTATTAAATTCAGATCACTAAGTAGTAGTCTCCCACCGGCTTGAATGTTCTCATACAGACATATGTTACCAGCTCCAATGAACGACGCCTGGCTCTGCCACCCGTACGCTCAGGGCAAAAACCGGTTCAAAAACCTCCCGAAGGCCCAGAGAGGACCTCCTCTCCAACGCTACCAACAACTGGACATGATAAATCTATCCCCCTTCTCAAACTGTGGTAGTTGAGCTGACACACACGTCGCATCCGTACCTGGATTGTTTCTTTTTGTAAGCGGCTGGCCCGGGTTCGAGTCCCGACCTGTGGACCTTTTCCCGCATGTCATTCCCCGTCTCTCTCCGCACATTTCCTGTCACTCTTCAGCTGTCTCTATCAAAAATAATTAAAAAAAAAAGCTTGGAAAATAATCACACAGCACATAAAGTGCGTTTGAAGACAGTTTAATTATTGGTTCGTGTACGGATATAGAAGATCTGTTTCCCCAGTCATTGGTAACACGGTGTCGAGCAGTACTGTCGCCATGGTTACATGCAACGAAAAATATTTTGCAATCTAGATTAATTTTTTTTTTAAATGTGGTTTTTCTTTGCTAAAAAAACAAACAAAACATTTCTGATTGTTTTTGTTATCGCATCATCTCATCACGCCGACGAGATACAATAAAATAAGAAAGCCGAGGTTGTCACGAGCTTCACGCAACTGTTGTTATATAATCTGCCAATCACAAACTAATAAAAAACAATTTTCACACAGCGACTGAATTCCCCAGTCTCCATCTCGCTAAGCAGCCTGTTAACAGGCCCTTGGGCAATGTGTTGTGTGTGTGAGTGTGTGTTACAGTGCATTCTGTTCAGTTGTAGTACTGGGCCTCGCCGGAGGAACGGGGCTTGGCGTTCGCAGCGACACTTCCCAGCCAAACACAGAGAATGTTCTGCCAGCTCTATCTAATATCTTTTCAAACACTTTGCATTCCTTCTTAACTCGCACAACAACTTCTGCTCATACCACTCTCTCTCCTTTCCGCCTCTTCTTACCCCGTGCTGCTCCGCAACTTGCTCACAAACGCTCTATTGTTCCTTTAGGTTTTTTTTTTTCTTTACTTATGCATAATTTTTTTTTTTTTTTTTTACAATGCACCTTGTCGCTGCCTGTGCATCCTCGGGGTAAGGCAGCTTCCAGAGTTACGGTTCCAGGGTGTGAATGAAAATATGACGATTTCTACATACGGCGGTTTCAAGGTTTGCTGCCAATAGTCATTTTACAGCTGCGCTGCGGCTCAGCAGAAAATGCTGAACAATGTTTAAATGCATGCAAATGCTATTTATACACCAATTAACTCATACTGCTCCACTGGAACCGTTTGGGTAGCCAAACAAGCATTATTTGTTCAATGTAAATAACAGCTCTGAGTAACGTTCGAGAGCTTTTTTTTTTTTCTTTTTCTTTTTTAACATACGAGGACGTGCAATATTCTACCGTTTGAGGCAACACGTGAGAAGAGCACAGGAAGTTAAACCCAGGTTTTCCCCGGGGGCTTGAAACCGTTAATCAATCAACCCGTCCCACCTTTAAACACACACACACACACAAAAACAGCTTTAGGCTCTGATCTGCCCCCATCATCATTCTGTCACCCGCCCCAACCAAGCGCAAACCCTCTAACCCCCCCCCCCCCCCACACACACACACACCTACCTACCTATGAATACATACATACCAACCGCACATTTAGCCGTGCCTGCTTTCCCACAGTTTCACTCTCTATCATCTTTTCACTGTCTTTCTCGCTCCTCCTGAGCGCCCTGTGTGTCTTGTTGAACCCCGATCCCCGGAGAGACCCGCGATCCTTATCGGGGTGGGAGGCGGGTGGGATCAGACTTCCGTTCAGTCGAGTGTGACGACTGGAAGTTGGGAGCTCCAGGTGTGACGGAGGGTCTCGGAGAGAGTTGTGTGTGCGTCTTCCCCATCCCTCATCGCCCGCAGGACGGAGTTTATACATGAAACTAATCGGATTAGAGGGGATTATGACAACGGCGTATCACACCGCTTCTTGGCTGTTTTAGGAAGTCACACGTTTTGACTCATAAAACACACACACGTACACACACACACGTACACACGCACACACACACACAACTGTATGCAAAATAAAACAAATGCAAAAGTACAGTCAGCATTGCGTTTACGCCCACTCGGGCACATGTGCAGCCACTTGTCTCTAACCGCTCTGGGTAAACTGAGTTGTAAAGACTTAGATATGACATCAGGTATGCAAAGATGGAACTCGCTCCACTCCCTCCTTCCTTTCAGCTCATTGTGCTTTGAGCGAATCCGTCATGTGAATGTCACTTAGCGTGGATTTTAACTGCTGCCGCGTGAGGCGACGCCGTTGAGAAACGGCGCAGTAATCGCTAGGTCAGAGGAACAAACGAGGTCCTCTTTGCAGAAAGTGAGGCCCAGACTGCCAGCCCCTCCATGTGATTTACACCTGGTTGCAGGTTAATGGGGTCTCCGTCGCTGATCCCTCTCATTCCGACTCGTCCAACCTTCTCTTCCTCTTGATGTCAGCGTCTTTAGTCTCGTTTTTCCACCTTTTCCCCCCCCTCCTCGTCTCTTTCAAGCCTCTCTTTCCATCTGTCATCTCTCTCTTGAAAGAAACCCACCCCCTCCGTCCTCCCTATTAAAACGCGTATTTCGCTCTGTGTCTCTGCCTCATCTTCACTTTTTTTTTTCTTTCCCTTTTCTCACACACACCCACATACCATCCTCAGCGTTGGCAAGCACCGGCCCATCCAGCCTGTTGCATTCTCTCCTCTCAGCGGTGTTGGGCGATCAATCACATGATTTGATGGTTCTTATTACAGGCCTGCTTTTCCGGGTCAGGAGGCAGGAATCTTTATAGCGGCAGATACGGGCAGTTCCAAAACTTTACATCCTCTAGACGAGGTAGACAATCACACACAGGTGTGATTTATTATCATTTTTCTTCCCTTTCGGGGAAATGTCAAATACAGTTCGTCTCCCTCCTCCCCCTCCCTCTTTGCGGGTGGACGACGTTATTCAATATTCATAGCTGATTTTAAGGCCGGTGCGCATTTGTTCGGAACGAAAGCGAAGACGCCGAAATCCTCTTCTACTCGAGGGAAAGTGACTTTACTGTGAGGCCTAATCTGACAAAACCTGTCAACAACCCTGCAAACACAAAACAACAGAAAACTGAGAACAAATAAAACCCCGGTGCCAGGGTTTTGCTGCAACACGCAATCGCATACTTGTGCATGCGCTGCATTAGGAGTCATAAAAAGACACCGAAAAACAAAACAAAAAAAACCCCGACGCCTGCCAAGCCACCGACTTTGGATATTTTCACATCCTCTCGCTCTTAACGGCGCCCTTTGCTCCGCAGCGCTTTCTTGTTTAAATGCGGAGAGCACGCTCTTAAAACAGATGCGGGGGAATCTTAAGCATGCACAGACCAGACTTGTAAACTATTTCCTCTTAGCTCCCAGGTAACTGTAGATACCTGCCCACACTTACAACACAGTGCACCATTTGTCACTGTGCGTGTCAGTTAATGAGGTACATCACCTTGTCCCGTTCGGAAGAGCCTTAAGAAGTATTCTCATGTTGCAGCTACTTGGAGAGAGGCGTGTATTAGAGTGCGTGGGCGCGAGTGTTAACAGAGAGGAGAGAGAGAGTGCTGCTAAGCCATAACAGTCACGTTGTCACTGCAGCGCAGGTGAGACACTGTTTGGGAATGCGGCCCACGATGCAGGCCTATTCAGCTCCTGCAGACTGTGGTAGCAGGGGATGTGATTGATTGGTGCTGCAGTGTTAACAGAGCATCTTTGATTTACATGGCAGCGTTACTACCGAGGCTGATGCCTGTGCCTGTGCCAGCATACATCCGTCAGACGGCCCCGCATACGGAGCCAGGGCCCCGCTACAGCCAACCTCGAGGTTTTTTTTTTTTACCAGCGTTTTAACAGCCTGGCCACCTCTCCTCCCAGCTATTATCACTGGATTCCTGTGGGCTAGTTTAAAGAACTGCTCTCTTCCAGTTAGTCTGCCTTTGTGCTGCGAACAATGAACTTGGTATTTGGGTCAAACAGCATCTACATACATGCTTGGTCAATATACAGTAGGACGCACTCTGTATGTACACGTGGGTGTTTGGGAGTGTACGCCACGCTCTGTGTAAGAAGGAGGTTAATGACGTGGACACATAACTCATCGCAGCGCTGGACCGTCGCTTCCAGCTCTTCCGTGGTTAAAATCACACGGCACCTATTTTTGGCGCCCGTCTGATTGACAGCATGACCCCTAAACCCTGACCTTTACACAGCGTGACCTCCGCAGCCTGATAATGGAGACAGGAAGGTATTAGGGGTGGGGAATAGAGTGGAGGGGTTCAAGGGGCGCAAGAGGTCAAGCCCAAAATGATGCACTGGGGCCGGACAGCATAGAAGAAGGCCGCGGTCCTTCCCCTTCAGACAATAAGGCCTCAGTTATTGGTGTATAATATGGCCGATTGATTACCCCAATAATTGTTACCATAATGAGCTGGTGTGGATAGCCGGCTGTTAGTCAGCGTGTTTGCAACCGTGTTTTCATGCCTGAATGACTCCATGTGCATCATCACAGTTGTGTATGCAGCAGCAAGCCATCTATAATCATACTTATAGACTTTAAACCTGCAAAAACACCACAAGGTAAACTTGTTACTTGTTACTTAAATGATCATAGATCCCATAAATTCGTCAAATTTTATTATATTCATACCTTTCAGAAAAGTCAGTGGATTACAGAGGTGTATTGCGATTTGGATGGAGAAGATTAGTCGATTGAGCCGATCAGCAGAAACGTAATGCCACAGTTTTGATAATCTATAAACAATTTAGGTCATGTGTCATGAAAAAAACGCCAAATTCCAGCTTCTCAAATGTGACGATTTGTTTTGCAGAGTTTTATGGTTGGGTTTTGGACTGGTTTTGGTGGGACAAAACAAAACATTTAAAGACATTTCAGTCATTTCGGAATCCGGGAAACTGTAACGGGCACGTTTTATTTTTAGAGTTTAAGTTATTAGCAATGAAAATAATTTAGTTGCAGTCCTACCAAAAGCCAGAATTACGTATGAATAGCACCCACTGTAAGTTAATTGCAATATTTCTCACTCAATGCGGCTCTTTGTCTGTGAAATAGCAGTTTATTCACACAAACTGGCTGCACAGATTAAATCAGTGATTTGTGCTTGTGTCGGTCCCACACATCCCGTGTATGAACGATGTGCTTTGGAGCCCTGCAGGGTCCTGGAGAGAGGCTCATCTCAGGGTCAGTGAGCCCACCGGGGGTCTTGTGCTCTGATGGCTACATACAGAACCAGAGAGCAGCAAAGACACATACTGGGGTCAGATCAGAGAGTATCAGACAACACAGATGATATCAGAGCCAGTTAGCACGGAAAGGGTAGACCAATTATGCGTGCGTGTGTGTCGGTGTGTGTGTGTGTGTTGATAGACTAGGTCAGTGAACATGTCAACATCAATAGTAGGGGGTTGTACATAGTTCACTGGTTCGCCCCGAGGGGTGCACTGGGCTGGTTTTTGACTTTTACAAACAGGTTTTTAAATCACCGTGAGAGGTTTATTTTAACGAAACTCGCTGTGGTTTGGTTAAGAACACACAAAGCGTATCTTGAAAGATCATATCTTTTGACAAAGTGTGAGCTCGCCGTCTTGCGCAGTGTCAAATCACATCTCATCTGTGACTGTGGCGCTCTTTGTCTCCTGCTCGACCCGTGCGAGTTCCCGAAGGGGGCAGGAATGCCGTCTCATTTCCAGATTTCCTGCTGATAAATCCAGGTGAGTGACAGGGATGACACAGCCTTATCCCACAATTACGGGAAGCTCCTGGAATTCTGGCTCCATCAAAGCGCCGTGAACTTCCCAGGCTGCAGTTTCACTGTTCGCTGATCCCTACACATATGCTCCCAGCATATGAAATTCCCAATCTCACCGTCCACGGGATGATTATGAATACACATAGGAGAGGTCAGCGCCGCATTGGAGCGATATCCTCTCGTTTCATCCAGCTCACGGACAAAAACCACTGGATTTAACCGAGTTTAGATAGCAGATCACTGGAAAATGACCGTAGAAAGCTTGTTGTTCTGCTTCACATGTTGGCTCGCGTTCCAAACATATGGTTAACAATAAAACGTTGATTAGCTTTTATAGAAACAGTATTGGAACGCGCTGCCTTATTCAGACCAACTCATTAAAGTGCTGAAATTGGTAAGATGCACTGTAAAATATTCACACTGCACATTATGTAAGAGCAACACCAGAACGGCAACAACAACACATGTGATGAACTTAGCATGCCATACATACATTCATAACAGCCCAGTGCATTTTGGGGCTCTGTCTTGAAACTTGACTCCAGAGAACACAGTGTCCTCGCACTTACAAGATCCATAGATGTGAAAGAACGCACTGTTCTCTACAACCCTTCAAGGGCACAAGCGATACTTGTTTTTCTCACTTTAAAAAAACCAAAAAACTGAACGTTCTGCAGTGACAACTTTTGCCGTCGTGATTGATTCATTCAGATGAAGCTGAAAAGCTTCATTTTCCTTTTTGATTGGAAAAAGTTCCACCGGTTTTCAGCACTTTCTGTCGTGTACAATTATAATAATAGTAATGTAATTCTTCCACTGATGAGCACGGGACTTCTTTTGTTCTAGCATATGGTCAATGTGGGCTTTTTTTTATTTTTGTAAAATACATTTGATCCATGTGTCCAACTAACCCCCACAAGAGATGGGCTCACGGAGGGGAATAAATCGATCCATTCATTCATTCATTCACACTAAGCATGGCAATGAACATGGCGACCTTAGGTTGACCAAAAACAGGCCTGTGCAAAGACAACAGAGGGCATGTGTCATCTCACCGATCCTGAGGTAAATGGTAGAAAAATGTCTTCCTAATTACAAACTCGCCAGCTGACGCTGTGTTGTGGTCCAGAGAAGCAGCAGTGCCCATGGACCAGGTGTGGGCGTTAAATACGATGAAATACGAGGACATATGGCATAAAAAATATACAACTCACCATTACGCTGAATTAGTTGAAACCCTGAGCTTGTTTCTCCTCAACGAAGACAGGCAAACAGAACAGTTTTGGTCTCTATAGCTAATTTTTAAATTTTCCCCATCCATTCACACCAACTGTGAGGGGTGAATCTTTATAGAACTCACCTGTTCAAATTATATTAAGGCTTAAAGTTTTGCAGAATTAACATCGTCGCCGCTCGATTGACAGGTAGGTGCCATCACAGACGGCTTATTAGACCATCCAGGCGTACAGACGGTCATTTTTCAGACATCTTTCAGACTGATAATCAGTTAAATATTTATTATTCAGTCTTTCTGCGCAGCTGTGGCTGGGTACTGCTGTTCCACAGGACTAAAATGTCTCTGAGGCGGCGTTAATAACAGGGGTGCCCAAATATGATGAAGCATATTATTACCTATTAAATATAAACGTTCATTCTCAACTTACAGTCCAGTGACTGCATTTTAAACACACGCATCTATTCTTTTTAAAGACAAACCACAAAAGAACGTCTCAGCAGATTCACCATGATCTTTATAACAGCAGCGATTTGCAGGAAATCTCTGGGCTGTTTTTTTTTTTTATATCGTGTACCTTCTTATTGTCCTGGAACAAAATGTCCCCAAGTGGATACCTTCAATTATATATTCTAATCCGGCCTGCTTGTGCGCTCATTAGTAACCGTGGAAACAGATGTAATCTGGTGCTTGTTATTGTGTGACAGTCTGTCTGTGGCTTCCACAATGTGTTTGTGTGCATATCCACTTCACTGCATTCATCCATATGTCGAAGGCTGGGGGCTTTAGCCACACACATCCACGAGAGGAAGTGCCAAATGTTCCACTTCCTGTGTGTCTGGGTCCGTCTCCACAGCTGTGGCCAGACACAGAGCAGGCCGGCAGACAGCGTTGAAGTGCGGTGCTCTCCTGAAAGACCGTGAAATAATGTTTCTTTCTCCCCGCGCGCTGAACTCTACACCGCTCTCCCCCTCCCGCTCTACCTCTCACACAAATACATTTCTCCCCTCCGCTACCTCTCTATAAGTCTCTCCTCTTTAAGGCACTCCTGCCACCTATAGAAGAGGGTCCATACCGTTGCACACAGGTTGAGTGCCCTGCTGACCTCCAGGACTAATGAAAAAAAACCTCAAATCCCCCCCCATCCTCGCTGCACCCCATTACTTATAGAAAAGGCCTCTACCTCACCCTCCTTCTCCTCCTCCTCCTCGTCTTTACTACCCTCCTTCCTTCTTCAGTAGCTCTCCCGCTGCGATGCGGTTGGCCGCTTTGATCTGGCCCAGCGCTCTAATTAGAAGGAAGTGAAGTGTAGGCCAGTGAGGTCACCATTACCCGCGACCCCTCTCATCGACCACTCCAAATGTCGTTAGGGAGCGAGACGTTCTCACGCCGTTGACCCGCTGGCCGCAATGGCGGGGGGATCTGGATCGCGTTAGGGACCCCCGTAAAAATCAGGCACAATTTACATCTAATTTGAGCCGCTGCAGAGGTCAGTGTGCGGCGTCTCGTTAGTGTCCAACTGGGGAGGGCATGGAGGCGGAGGAGGAGGAAAGGGGGGGGACTATATTACTGCCGGACCGAACTGGCAGAACCCTCGTTAAGGCCGCACGGCTGGCTTAAGGTTAGGAGTTCATCATAAACAGAACTACCGGGCCCGAGGTTGACGGTTTGTCATAAAGTTTTCCAGATTTGTCATGAAAGCCAGGATCGGGACTTCAAGATTTGGTGGGTTGAAACATAAATGGAAGCATCGGGCTCCGACATAACTGAAGGATTTATGATAAAAGCAATAACTTGGATTTAAAGTTTGAGATTTGTCATAAAGGCAATTATTGGGCTTAGTTAGTGGATAAGAGTGATGAAACAACATGTATGACTCCTGCTTTTGATCATGGCTGTAAAGTAGCGGGGGCTTACTGTGTGTGTTGAGGGATAATGTGTCATTACTTGAGGGATGTGAGTCACCAGAATAGGCCGACGCACACATAAACTAACAGACTTGAAGAAGAAGAAGAAGAAAAAAAAGAACACTAATCACACTTTGACTCTGCTTGTTAAGGGTATTTCCTCTTGCTCACTCAAACTCCCAGAGCGATTAAATCTCCCAAAAGCCCGTCGAATCCCCGCAGTACCGTGGCTTGAATGAAGGGATCCTGGCAAAGCATCGCAACTTCAGCCTCTCCACACACACACCACACACACACACACACACACTCCTTTACACATGCGGGCGCGCACATCTATCACAAACACACATTAAACCTCATGTACCGCACGTTTACCTGCACAAAAATTCCCAAAAAAAAAATGTCCATGCGCATGCATCACTCTTCGCTTCCCACAAGGGAACCGAGAAGGAGGGGGAGGGTTTTAAAGGTAACACATCAAAGCTGGAGGGATATTGTACTTTGGATAGAGTAAGAACACATCAAACGACAGACCCCCGCTCCTCGTCGCCCCCCTCCCTGTCCCTCACTCTGCATTGTGTTGTACTAAAATTAAGGGGGCGGGGAGTCAAATCCATATATCTAGCAAGAAAATGTCTGCTCCCTGACAGTTCAAAGAGATTGTCAGTGTGGGAAGAGCAATGATTTAATATGCAATGAAAATATACACCGTGGGTGCGTCTTCTCATGCCCTCATTATATACTTGATCCTCAATTGGGCCAATATTACCAAATTGCCGGGTGGGTGTCTGCAAACTGTGCTTGCCCAAGGTGGTGAGTGATGATCAGGTGCACGCAGGTGTGTGTTCATCTGTTAAAAAGACCACCGAAGATAATTTATAGTATTCTTTATAAGTGAGCAGGCACTCCATGTAATTATCATGTCAAAGATCCCCTTGTATGAACTGAGGGGGGGGGCGGGGTGGATGAGTACATGTATGTGTCTGTACAGTAGGTGTACCGCATGAACACACTGTGTCTGGCTATCATCCAGAGAGTTGATTTAGGTGGATTATGCTAAGCCATATCTGCTCTGTGTCTGTCTCTAGATGATCTCTGAGCCGACTTATAAAGCGAGGCCACCCTCAGCTGAAAGCGGAAGTTCCCTGAAACTGTGAATCCTCCGGAGACTAATAGACAGACGAGCGTAGAGGAGAGAAGACTTAATAAATTCAGACATATCAAGATGTAATGAGCAGTTAAAAAAGACTTTTCTTTGGTTTGTCTTGATGTTTAAAAGAATAATTTGTCTGATGATGTCTGCGACATTTATAGACAGTATTGTATGATGTGTGCGCAAGCTAATGGGCTGATTTGCAAATGTAATATTTAAACTAGACATTTTTAAAACATTTCTATGTATACTGCCCATTCATTGAAAGTGCAGTATGCAGAAACTAGCTTATGAGTTTGCCGCTTAAGATACCACGATGGAGCAGCGCAGGCCAAATGTTGACGAGCCCCGCAGTAAGTTCAGTCAGGTTTTCCTCCAGTATGTGGAGCCAATGGTGTTTTAGCACCACATGTAAATATCTGATGTTGTAGACGTTTTAGTTGCGCTATGGACCGTGTGCGTCTGTGGTAAAGTTTTGATTGATTCATTGATTGTTACCCCGGGACAGAGCCAAGTTTAACCCTTTTTATGCTAAGCTAACATCATTTTCAGTAGCTTGTGTAGCTTGTGTTTCGGTAGCTAGTGGTATCAATGATCTCATCTAAGCTTCCATCAAAAAACAAATTTCCCAAAATGTCCTTTTAAAAGGAATACACGCTGTTTAAATGAAGAACAACATCCAATCAGGGGTCATCTGGCAATCGTTTTGGAAACTGCGGGGTTAGTCTTTCACTCTGAAAAAAAAAAAAAAACTGAATACTGCTGATGGAGCCGAGGCTTCGAATGCCAAGATCAAGAATATCAGTTCGGGAAAAACAGACGCGTCACGCTCTCCCTTCCCAAAAACTACGGTTGGGACATTGCATCCTCTCCAAGATAGTAAAAGCCCTTCCTTTGGGGGCACTCACAAAGTCCGATCCACGCCCCTAAGGGAAGTTTCCTTTAAATGAAGAACAAACACATTAATCAGAAATAACTTGTTGGCAGTCATCTTGGAACAACTGGACCTCCGTCTATTCACTACAATAGTGCTTAGTGGAAAATCACCAGAGGTTTGGGAAGTACAAGAGGCGGCGGTACCGTGATGGAAAAGAAAGGTGATTTGGGTCAACTCCCGAATGGTTCTCGCTTCTTCCAGTGATGGCTGCCGGGTTGCTCTTGAGCAAGGGAAGAGGACAGGCGGCTCGACTTAAACGCGTCTTTGGATGTGTTGCGTGAGACTTGGGTGGGTGAAATCCCTTCACGAAATCCCCTGCCTTAACAGTTTTCCCTTGAACACAGGCTACCTCTGTTGCTCCTACTTTCTGCATGAACAGAATTATCATCCCTGCCAGTGCAGATAAAAGAGCAGAGTCCTCTGTAGCTAATGCCCGAGCTGCTGTTTGATCCTGATAAAACACCCTGGCTAGATAACAAACGCACTCACACACCCACTCTCTCTACCAGCGGCAGGAAGTTATTCATTCTCATAATCAGACAAATACCACCGCTCCCTGCTTCTCCCTTTCTGTGGTATGTGGAGGAAGGCAAAGGGACTGCTGAAGGAAAGGGGACACGAGGAATGACATTCAAGAGCTGTTTGGCGTCTTTGAAAAATGAAAAACTCGAATATAATTCTTATATACGGTATATATGATTAATATTATCATCCATTTTTTGTTATTTTAATTGTATTTTCCTTCATTTTGTTTGCAAATATGAACATATTTTATATCTTTATGTTGTGTTTTTATTTTCAGTTTCGAGAGCAGGTCTGATTTACATGCTATGGCCTCTTCTGTCACATCTGTTTAACATCTGTACAAATAATAAAATAGATACGTAACAAAGCAGGGGAAGCTCAGAAGTATATGTTGCATTATGTCAGCTGAATTATTACTGTATCTTGTTTATTAATATCAGAAAACATTTATTTTGCCCCACATTAGACCCGCCAGCCACTGGGCTCTGAACTTCGACCCTTACCTGTCGCCTCAGGGGCCGAGCAGCCTATCAGACCCCCCCCCCCCCCCTTTCAGGTGGGTCGTTGCGAAGGACACCAGTCACCTGACAGAGGTGAAGCTAATCACTTCTGCAACGACACGAGAGGTCCTCTCGCGCTCGCTCTCGCGCACACAGGCACACACACACACACCGTCTCACCTCTGATCTCTGCGTAAACACACCTGAACACCCGATACTGTTGAGTCAGGCCTTCGCTGCTTTTCATCTTTTCACCTGCTCCGTTTCTTCTTCTTTTTTTTCTTTCCCCTCTTTCTTTTCTTTTATTCTTTAATGAACAGCCTTAAGGGGTCGGGGAGAGAAATCACAGAGTGAGACTTTTGACAGCTCCTTTTGTGTCCTTACACTTTTATGGGATATAAACACAAGGAGAGAGAGAGAGAGAGCTCTTGGAAGAAACAGCCTTAAACTCTCCTCTCTCGCTCTCAGACGCACAAACCGCGCTGATCAAACACTTCTTGTTGTATCATAAAATTTACAGCGCCTTTGCAGATGAAGGGATAAACCAACGTCTACTGGTTCCTTTTCTTAATGGACAACCACACCCATTCAAACAGCTGTTCTTAGGTAGCGAGTACATATTGTACACACACACACACACACACAGAGTGTGACTCTGTGCATGGCTGCGAGTATCTTGTTGCTAAATTTAAACCTGGGCTCTAAGTGGGTCTCAGCTTTTTACGTCTATCACAGCTTTGTGTCAAGCGCAAGTACGCAACAAACACACACACGCGCACACACACACACACCACACACACGCATGCATTGACTCTCTCACAACACACAAGAAACGTGGTCCATTTGTGTGTTAATGATTAGGAGAAGGAGCCATTTGCCGGCGATGGGAATGTGGGCAGTGGTTTCCTAAGTGGTGCTATCTGGGTCACAGGGCCAAGGTTGCTGGGATCTGAGTGTGACACGTGGAAAAAGATGCTAACGCGGCAAACTGTCACGCATGTTGTGTGATTTTGACTCTTTGACTAACTTTTATGTTTTCGATGTTGTTTTAATCACAGTGAGACCACCTGGAGAGTCTAATAATGACTGACTGAAATAAAATATACACACATAAATTAGCTTTTCTTTTCGGTAGAACATTTAAAAACAGCAATATGAAAAGCCAATTTCTGGATAGAGAGCTTTTTGATGGAACTACTTTTTCCCCAAATTCTTACAAGCAAAGTCAGAAATAAAATTTCAAAGACGTTCAACCGTTTTCCTAAAAAAAACCTCACTACTTTTCTAATAAATACGACCACAAAAGAATGTTTATACTGGACAGATATGCAAAAGCCCATTAGAAATTATTTGTTTTTAAGCAAAACTATTTGGGAGTGATTTTGTTTCTGCAACATAAAAAAAGTCTACATTTTGGTTACGTTTATTTAAGTCAGCATTTACTGTGGGCTTGTGACGAGACTCCCACATGAGGAGACCGGTGTGGCAGAGTCGCTGTGATGAATCGCAGTAGGGTTGTGCAACAGTGTGTGGGGTTTGGGTGGTTTGCTGTGGGAGTGTCCATTTGTGTCGAACGTAGCCGCTGTATCAACGCCGGCGCTCCCTCACTCTCATTCACTGTCCAAGTCTCTCGACCAATGGCGAGACTTCAACCTCTCTGTGTCGCTGTTTTGCCAGACTCAGATTTAGAAGCTGGGTACATGAAATAAACAAAGCCAGAACACGACAGGTAGAGTGTCAGAGTTTAATCCGTGAATCCACCTGGGCAGCTTCAGCTTCAGTGACATTTCAGGCTGACAGCAGGGGGTTTTTTTTTATCTCCACCGCAGGTCTCTCCAACACAGCTGCAGCCAAAACGGATTACCTCGACTCAAATGCATGGACAAACCTAAAGTAATAAATCATTTTATTACTTTAATATAGTTTTAAACTAATTATTTACTTCTTGACATGCAGACTGGCCTAAAGTTTGTTTTGGTGCCGTCCATATCTAGATTGCAGAGATAATTACATCAAGGTTAAATAAACAGAAAACACAGGAAGTAATTAAACATGTGATTTATCTTTTGGTAACCCTAAAGATTAAAATCAAATGAACAGCCGCCTCTAATAAATCATGAAACAATGATCATCCACCTGAATGTGGAAGGAACGTTTTTCTTAATGTGTTTCTTAATGTCTTGGGCTTGTATTTGTCTTTTTTACATGTCAAATAAAATCACGTCTCCGGTAAATACTGGGTCATTGTGCTTGTTGAAGGGAAAGCCTCGGATACTGTTGGAGCTTTTTGTGTATCATCTCAAGTGTTGATTTCTAAGTAGACGAGGGCCTGCGAGGAGCCACCCGGCAGCGATAAAAGTATGCGTCTGCCCGCGAGCGAAGCTCTGCATATTCACATGCGTGCGAGTGAGAGTGACGGCTGTGTCGGGCCCGAGTGACAGGGACCCGTGTGAGTGGTGAATCATAGTGACAGTGCATTGGGGAGAAGGAGCGGGATGGCTCCTGTGGACGAGTGACCTCTGACCTCTGGTGTCAGAACTGAAGCATCCCTAAACAATAGCATGAAGAGACCGAGAGGCCGGGAAAGAAGATAAAAAAAAAACGGCTTGGGGTCTTCTCTGTCTTCCCTGATCCAGCTGTGGAGCCATATCACTGTGTCCATCTCTGACACTAATGCTGTCCTAATGAGCCCACTGATAATGCCGGCTTAACCACGGGGATGTGCCAGGAGGGGCAAAGTGTCAGGGGTTAATGTGGAGGAGGGAAAAAGGATTTGGGGAACATCGGAATGACAGAGCGCAAGTATCAGAAGAACATGACCACAGGTGTGTACACCAGGACGGTTTGAGTGTGTGTGCTGGGCTGGATAGCAAATCTCTTCATCCTCCCATTTAATGCATTTAGAAGTTATTAAACTGACTGTTAGAAAATTAACCTGAAAAGAAGATTTGTATGAATCATAATGTAGCTTTGAAAAGTAAATGAACTGTGTATAGTGTGTGAGGACATTAAAATAACAGGTGTAGCCTCCTTAAGATTAATTATACCTGTGTGAGTGCCATCACTACAGCACATCCTGTATCTGTGACATACAGTATGTGTCCTCAGTTGTAAGGCTGTATTGTCTTTTAATTACATACCTCACAGCCACTGCGTTTACCCTGCGATAAATAGCAACAAAGAACGTTTGCCTCGTTTTATTACTGGACGGGAAACTCCTGTCGGGCAACTGGTGAAGCGCAGTGTCACTGTCACTCCCTCAGTATGACGAGAGCACAAAGCTGTGACAAGCAGAAGGTTAGTATTAAACAAACTGCATATTTGTACTCGGAACAGGTGGCTTATTCTAGCTGATTGGTTACCATCAACACGTATTCACCAAGACATGCACAGTTTGTAGGGGAGATGGCTTCCCAATGTTTGCAGCACTGAAAAGGAGACAGAGAGACATCTGAGTCTCAATGTGAAGTCTCCCTAGCCTCCATAATCCTTAAGTGCAGTTATATTTTTGAGGCAGTCGGCAGTACCCTGTGGTGTAAAGCTGATGGCTACACCCGAACCAAGAGTCAACCTCCGTGCCATTGAAATGAAGGCAGCGCAGAAGTGCTAAAAACTGCACTTCTGGTTACGAAAACAGGTAGATCTCCATCAGCCCCAAGCATTAAATACCCAACAGTCAGGTACAAGAAAGAGTTCACAGGGGGCTTGTTTGAGTATCCAGACTTCATATGGCCTGCCTCAGCTCCACCAACGCTCCACATCTTTGCACGACGGAGGAAGGCCTACCGAGAGAGCAGCGGCCAGAGCCACCACACTCCGAGCTTTACAACAGGACTTCAGAAACCTGTGAGTGACGTCACAAAGACTATATCCATGTTTTATACAGTATGACCCTAATCCCTTGAAGTGGAACATGCTCCAATGAGTTAAAGGATGAATTATCAATGGTAATGATTTAAAAATGTGCAGTTAAGTTTGTTTCACTAGAGAAGAACTGCAACTTCCAAGCCTCCAGGCCGCCTCCATGGAGTAACACTGCATGTGCTAGAGGTAGCTGCACCGAGCGTGGTAAATTGCCTCGAGTTATGTCACTTGAGTAAGGTCGGTTAAGGCTCACGCCTACAAGGAAGTGAAACAAATCTGGGATTGCGTGAGAGTTAGAACGTGAGCTGACCAAACCTCATCTCTGCTTTAGGCTAGTAGCGGCTCGAGGCTACATTGTCACACCAAAAATCTCAGACTGAACTGTCAGTGGGTGAGTTGCATTGTGTATAATTATTAGGCGCCAGGTTTTGACAAGTAAATAGAAAGCGCGGAATAAAGCACGTGTTTTTAACTGTCCATCATGAGTCCAAAACTGTCCTAGGAACACAACACCTCATCAGTGGAGGGATTCCTTTCTTTGACAAAAATGGATGACCAATTATAGATTGTTAAAAGACCCAAATCCGGGATTTAATGGCAGTCTGGAACCGTATCCAAAACAGTACTGACTGTCGAAAACCAAATGCTATATTTGCGCTTCTGAATCTGCACTGAACGCATGAATGTGCATGAACACAGGGTGATCTTAAGCAATCCGCCCTGTAAACTTTAACACTGCAACACGACATGCAATGACATTGTGCAAAAAGGCCTGTTTCACCTGTCTATCTTGGCCTCTGTGTGCTTAAAGCAAACTCATTGCTCAGTCTGGTATCTGCTCTGTCTACACAGTGCCTCTTTAAGCAGGGAGAGGCTCGTGAAGACAGACCCAAGGCTGGAGTATTGACTCACCGGGCCGGCACCTTATCACGGTGAGAACTTACACACATGACGAATGAGTCTATGGTGCGGCAGATAAGACGGCAGGTAGAGCGGAAGGGTCACGGGTACAGAGGGTAGACCGCCTCGCTATAACCGCAATATATAAGCTGCGCATACATATCTGCTTTGTCTCACTTTGGTTTAGACAGAGGTCAGATATGAGAGACTGACAGAGAAGGACGCGGAGAGGAAGCTTAAACTGGCTAATCTGCCTTTTAAGAGTCTGTTAACCACATACAAGCTGTCAGAAAACGCGTCCGGGCACTCTGTACGCCGAACATGTGTGTGTGAGGGGAGAAAAGACACAAACGCACACAAGTATGTGCGAGCACACATATGCGCACACACACACACATTGGAGTTCAAGGGGCCACTGAGTGCAGGGCAGTAGGTGTTAGATTACAGGAGCGGGGCCATCCAAAGCGCCGCCTGCTCCTATCTTTATTTAACCGCTGATTAGAGCGACTCTTTGAAGGCCCCTTTAATTGCCGCAGTGATGGGGCTCTTAAAACGTGGAGGCTTTTTTCACCTCTTTTTATTGATTTCTCCTCTCATGACACCAATAAAAAACGCCCACGCTCCCGTCTGTTTCGCCTTTTTCCCCTTCCTGTCGCTCTCTCTCCTCTCCCCTTTTTCTTGCTTGTTTTCTTTTTCACCCTCTCTCCACATTTCCCAGCTCGTGGTTCGACTCTCCTCCTCCCCATCTCGATGCGTTTCCGAGGTTCTCCCGTCAATGCTACAAACTGATACTTCGAGCTCATAAAACGGCAATGCACTGAAACCTTCAGGCAAAAACTAATTTCGATTTCGAGTCATCCTGTCGATTTCTCCGCATCGCGTTTCATTAAGCCGTGTTTGCGATGAGACGCGTTCAAACAAAACCCGAGAAGAAAGGGAGATAAAGAAAAAGTAATGACAGATTGAGAGAGCTCTGTATTGACAGTGTGGAGTCTCAGTGCTGAGCGGGCATTCAGGTGTTTAATTTAATTAGTGTCATCAGCGGAGACGACATGTTTCCCACAAACCAGCCAGCCTTCACTGAGTGCACTTTCTGTGCGAACACTGCCTGCCCTCGCTTTCATTGTTCACAGATTTTTATCAGATGAAGTCAAGTCATTAATTTTTAAAGGCATTTTAACAACATTTGGTCCATTACACAGTGTTTTACAGAGCAACAAATACCCATAAAAAGAGAACAAAACATCAAGTCGTTGCTGACAATAGAACAACCACATCAAAGTGTGGCTGATTCACATGCTGCTTTATTAAAGAAAAAAAAAAACGGGGAAACGCAATCCGTCACGACTGCAACACACGATTTGTTTCATTATCGATGACTCTGTTCGGTACTCGTTCAACTGATTGATTAATCATTTATCCTAAACGTATACAGAACTATTAAAACCAGTTTCTCTTTATAATGAAATAAAGTGTTCACATTTGAGAAGCTGCAGCCAGTGGATGTATTTCAGCTTCATAAATGACTGAACAGCTGTTAAAAATGTTATTCTGATGATTGACTGACTGATTAAATGATCATCCCCGAAGCAAAAGAATCTGATCATTGCTCCACGTACACATTTGTCTCATCGCTAACATCCTGCAAAGTTACAAAGAAATATAAAAAATAAGCCCCAAAAAAGGTCAAATTTCACACATGCTGGCCACACTGAATCACAGGTAGAAGGAAAAACCTGATTCAGTACAGATTTAAAAAAAAAAAAAAAAAAACATTTTTCCATTATTAACGTTTGTTCATTAGTTTAAAAATATCAGAAAACAGTGAACAATTCCCATCAGGACTTCCCAGCATGCCATTTTCACTTTCAACATTTGTTTTTTCTGTTTGATAGAAGACCTGATCGCGATTTTATTAATCAATCAGTTCAGCACCAGAGCGTCAAAACATTGAAGACAGACACAGATTGGCACTTCACTCCGGTCACATCCTCTTCTTGACGGTCATTGCCGTAATTGCTCACTATTGAGATTCTGCTAATGAAGGACACAGTTTACCGCCGTCTGGAGATCACGGGGGCCACTGGACGAGGCCTTGACCCTTGACCTCACATCCTACTGGTTGTAACCCCTGCTGATTCAGCTGGCTTCTTCTGCCTGGCCCGGTAGATCATTTGCCCATGACCTCTGTCATGGCTCAATTCCACGGGCACAGACCTCCCCTCGTGTCCCTCCCCTCATCAAAGAACTACAGGTTGGACCACTTTTTTTTATTTTCCTCATTGATTACCCAATCAGGCATTAACACCACTCCCGTAAAGCTTTGTGTTTAACGCATCATTAACTGACAGGAGGAATTAAAGTTATGATGCATCAACAGGTCTCTTCTGCTGTCTTTTCTTAAGGACCTCTGAGGATCGTGGCGGTCTGAAGGAGGTAAGGGAGGGGTCGTTTCCATCCGCTCGTCCTTTCCCTTCATCTATTTGATCTTTACAGCCCTTGAAATACTTGCTCTGATTGATACCGGTGACGAACATCTCTAATACGGGCTGATTTGGTCCATCACACCCCTGCGTGAGAGCTGTAACCTTGGAGGCTCCGTGGCAACGGCTGGTTCTGATCCCATTACAGACTCATTGATCCTCGTCTGGCTCCTGTTCTGCAGCGTCAGCCGTGGGATTGTATTGATTCCAGGTGGAATCAACAGAAGCGCTGACCGGCCATCATTGACCGTCTAGGAGGATAAATACTGCGTTGCTGTGATGCTGTCAGGAGTAGAAAAACTCAATACGTGGGGGGGGGGGCGGTTTCACACTACTAATTGTAAGCCAACACCAATAATATCATTAAACCACCGTAAGGGAGTCAACAATGTTCTGGAAGTAACTCTGCAACCCCATGCTGAGACTAATCTTTGTCTCATTAAATGTTAAAGACTTATTTACACAATTAAGGATCAACAACTTCATCTCAGGTCTCATTAAATTAGACAAAACAGCCCCATCCCTTGAAACGTTTATGAACAATTTTTATCCACGCTCAAGAATCTATGCAACAGATTTCATGATGGCCACATTTTTTAAGCATACCTCACCCCTGAAGTCTTAAAACCCCGATATTTCGCCTCCTTGCTCATTCTCTCCCGCGCTCAAGGCAGCTCGCGAGACAACTAAGCTGGAGGCTGGCACCCTGAGACAGATTAGAGGCGCGTAATTAGGGATTTCTAATCAACTAATTTACAGCGCAATGCCTTGCACCCAGGAAGACCCCTGACCTGACCTAGAAAGCCTCGACATATTCTTTCTGACCTTGACCAGGGCGAGGGTGCCTAGCCGTGGCGGCGCAAGAGGAGGGGCCGGAGGCAAAGATGGGAAATGTAAAGAGGCGGAGGGGGTTGGGATTAAAGGGCAAAGAATGAAATCAAACATATTGGGAGGGTGGGTCAAGGCGGAGGAGCAGGCTGACGTAAGGACTTGTGGCTGAAGCGACAGCAGCCGCCAAAACCCGGCAGAGCGCTGAGCGCTAAAGCGGGAAGGCGTAAGGCGCTAACGATTTAAGAGTAAAAGAAGTGGTACTTGCGTAAAGGTGTGGGTAGCTAACAGGGATGCTGGGGGGGGTGGGGGTGGGGGTGGGAGTAACGAGGCTTGGTTTAGTAATCCTACTACTGACCTGGTTTTATAAGGTCGACTAATGATGTTACGCCAGCTGACTGATTCAGCCAACACAACAAAATCCCTACCCACTCCTAACCCCATCAGCTGACTGACGCGACCCCCCCCCCCCCCACCACCCACCACCACCTCCACTAAATCAGCTGACGGACGCTGCCAAGCCCCTGACAGCTGACTGTCTAGCTCCCCTCAGCGCCACCAGCTCCCCCCGCCACGAGTGCTCACCTCAAATGAGTCATGAAATTTACTGCCTCTGGCACGCCGAGCGAGGTTTGTTTCTCTTCGCAACAACGCGTCGCCAAATCACATTATTTATTTATTTTTTAATTCACGGCGACGCTTCCGATGCCAGCCGGCGTCAAAATAACGTCTCCCTCGTGATCGCGGGGTAATTGGCGACTCGACCTTGACTGCTCTCTGTCCCACCCACGACCCTAACGTGCTCCAAGGCGAGACACAACACCCATTTAGCTACTTTTTTTTTTATCCCCGGCTCAGCCAGGTTCAAATCCGAATGGTCATTTGGCGTGTCAGGTTCAGCATGCAATGTGGACATTCTTGCAGTGAAGACGAGGATTAGAGAGGTAGAATCTGGGTTAAAGACACTACGCGGTCCATCTGTTGTTTTGGTTTTTCTCCACCAATGACCACAAGCAACGTTACCCTCCCCCCTGCTTTAAATCATCCCTCGCTTCACCGGAATAAACAGCCAGAGTAAATACAGAGAAAGAGGCATGTGAGCTGATTATAGCAGCAGAGACAAACACTCAGCGTGCACGCTCGCGACGGAGATGAAAATGTGATGTAGTGACAAACTTTGGGAAATGAAAATAACGTGTACAGCCTGTTTTTGAGCCAAAGGCATCACAAAAATCTGAAAGCTATAAGATTCATTGTTCCCTTTTATCCCTCCATCCTTGACAGGAGAATAATGGCTCATTTCTTCGTCTCTTTTTCCTTCTCTCTCCCTTTCGGTACCCCTTTGTCTTTATCTGTCCTCTGTGTATCTCAGTCTGTTCCAGTTTCCCAGGCTCCTAAAGCTGATAACCCACTTTAGTGATTTCCACGAGGACACACTCAACCCCAGACGCACACTGCTTACCCAGCCGCATGCATGCAAACACACACACACACTTCAGCCCCAGTTCTGTCCCTCTTCGCGCACCGACCCAATAACTCCAAACACCGTTCACGGAAAAGTCACGTTGAGCGAAAGGTAACATCCACCCAGCGCGCACGTCAGTCTCTCATCCCCCGCCTCTTGAAAACGCTCAGCATTTACAGTAAATGCACAATAATTTAATTACAATCAGATTACGCGCCCCGAGTTTAATCTTTTTAATCACATTAACTAATAATCGATGTGAGCATAACCTGATTAACGCATTCAGATGTTTGTTGAATCATCAGACTCATCCAGTCATGTGAACACGTCACTTCACTTGGCGTGTGACTTTGTGCATGCACTGCAAAACGGTCACAGAGTGCAGCAGCTGTAAAGTGATGTCTAGAGTAACAGCAGTGAAAGAGGAGGTGGAAACACGATTAAATTAATGAACTGTTCCAAGAAATTGAGAGAAAACACTAATGAAGTCCTTTTCAACCCTTTTTGATGCCAGTTATTTAAAGACTGAATATAGTTTGAATCATGTTGGTGCAGTACCTGATCTTCAGCACTAATACCAAAACTAAATGTTTGTTATCTTTCTATCATTTCGGCAAAGAAGCTTCTCCAACTTTAAAATGGTTTCTAAACCAAGCTGCAACCTCCGGAAGTGTCGAAGACTGCAGTTCCTCAAACGTCCACTTGGGGCTGGCTGCAGAACATGCCAATCTCCATAAGCATCCCATATTAAAACGTCCAGGTTCACAGCAGAAATAAACATGTTTACAGCCTGGACCATTGTTTGAGCACGCAGGCTTCATCAGGTCCACCAATGATCGACATCCTTCCTGATTTTTAGATTAGCCGAGAGGCGGAAGAGGCAGGGCTACCAACATGGTGACGGCCGGCGTCACAGATTCAGAGCTTCAAAACGGCTCATCAGAAACCTGTGGGTGACTGTCACGGATACACTGTCCATTCTTTATACTGTCATTGGCCTAAACACAGCAAAAAATGGCAAAATAAAATAATTGTATTATAATTTAATTGGAGAAATACCTAATTAAAACTATGTAGACAATATTATAAACGTGACCAGACATTCAATGTCAGCTTGACACCCTACTGCACGTTCTTCAGGACAATTATCAACAGGACGTACGATCACTTACTTTTACCAAACTAATCAGATTAATTATACCCATCAGGGAATAAATCTAAATGCACAGTATGATGCAAGTTGGTCCATTTAAGGCTGTCTGTCTCTCTGTCCTTGAGCTATGTCGGTTCCCCATCGATTAGCCATTTGTGTTATTGCCAAAGTTGTGCAAGTTGCAGACAAATTAAGGAATACCAAAAGCATGAACGCTGCATTTTCTTTTGTCTGAGCGATTACTTCACTTGGAAGCATAAATCTGTTTTGACGGTGGGGATTGCAGTCTAGTATGCTGTGAAAGAACCCACTATTTTCACAATATTGAAAAAAAAAATGTGTTTCCACCTAGTGTGGACGTAAAACAGGCCATTTGAATTTGGGTAAAAGGTACAAATTCCTATGAAATCTACATTTCACCTTTTAACTTGAGATAATGATGTCCCAACGATGTCATTTGCCAAGTGAATTGCAGGCAAGACACAAGTATGTTAAAAGACTTGGCAATGTAATGTATAAATTGCTTACATCTGTGTTGGAAACATAAAAATGAATGTGTGTGTGTGTGTGTGTGTGTGTGTGTGTGTAGTCTTGCACAACAGAGCCATGTGGCCCTTCAGCAAACGTGGCCCTCCCATGTGTCTGTTCAGGGACCCTGGACCCAACACAGAGGCAATCTTATACCACTAACAAAGAAAAAAAACACAGAGGGAACGAGGGAGCGAGAGAAAGGAAGAAAGGATAAATCAAGCCGAAGAAAGACAAAGGCAACTGGCCAAGGGGGCCCAAAGTGTCATCTTGCCTCCACTTGGGGTGAAAAGAAGGGAGGCGAGAAAGAAAAAAGGAAGTCTAGAGTTTACCAGAGGAAAGTTCTCTTTCTTTTCCTGGACAGCTGAGTGTCTTATTATGGGATTAGATTTAACCAGTGCCCCCCCCTAGGAATGTGGAACAGAGGGCTGGTGGTAATGGGTGGAAGGAGTTTGGGGGATGATGGTGGGTCGGGCGCTGAGGCGTAAGGGTGGGCCTGGATGTGGGGCGGGGTGCCATTAGGTGGTGGTAGATGGGTCAGGGAGGCAGCATGCGGGAGGGCTTGGCAGTCTGCCCAGGGTTGGGTGGTGGTGGCGGCGGCGGTGGTGGTGGTGTGGTGTGGGGTGGGGGGGAGCCACAGCGCTGGGCCCACGTGGATCTTTGCCAACAGTGCAATTACTCCTCATTCTGAACAGCTGGCACATAATGGGTATTCAGGCACTTGTAGTCCTTCGATAGGACATGGAGATCCCAGGTCATACCCCCTCGCGTGCCTCAGTACAACATGGCAACCAGAGATCACCCCACCAAGATGATGCTATGGATGCCATCATGCCATACACACACACACACACACACACACTGAGGCGTCATGATGCATAATAAAGTTTAAATGAACCTGTTACGCTACTTTGGAAGTGTGAAAGCAAAAAAAAAAAGGCACGCAAGTAGGTGCAAACACAATGCAAGCGCAGACACACACACACACACACACACAAGTGGAAGGATGGGCCTCGTCTGTGTTTGATCCACAGTAATATGCTAGCAGGCTGGGACCCGCGAGTTGAGTGTGGGGGAATTCTGTGTTTATAACTTCAGTCTGTTTGAAACTCAGTCCAAGTTTATAATCCACCCACTGTGTGGCGGCTTTGTGCTTTCCCTCAAAGCGCTCACACAATGTAAACACAGCATTTAAAAGGGAGATCTTTTTTTTTTTTTTGAAAACCTAAGGTCTAAAACAAAGGGAGCACAGGAAATGGACTTCGTCTTGAAGAGGAAAACAAACAGACGGCCCGTCAGTCAAGCTCATGTGGCGCTGTGATGTCATGGAGGACGAGACGTTGGGGGCCCCGCCGGGGTTCGCTGCGTGCGCTCCGCTACCGGCGCCGCTGGTCGGAAAAGGAAAACACATGGCGGGTGCATGTGCAAGCCGTAACGCGCGCTTACATCCGCTAGCAACGCGGCTGACTTCCTGTGCGTGAACTCCTCTCTCTGTCAGGTGGTCGCGGTGATGATGATGATGATGATGATGGATTGCTTGGGTGCCGCGATGGAGCGGTGAGTCAGATGAGCTCCTGGGCAGCAGCCGCCGCCGCAACGGCTCCCAAGAGTCTTTGTGACTTGCAGAAAGCCTCGTCCTCGATCCCTCCCTCGGAGGACCGCGCACAGGACGCGCGCAGACCATCAAAGAGGCTGCGTAGGTCGAGATGATAATATCAATACCATTGCGCACGCACGCGTGTGTGTACGCGCACATTACGCCTATGCAACTGTGTGGGGTACACAAAGCAAGATGAGAGCCTTCTGCTGAACATTATAAAACACTCGGGCCATCTGATAGAGTTTAACTGGCGTGTTCCACTTCACTTAAGGAGCAGCAAACAAGGGGATCTCTATGTGCCGCTAAGTCAACACAGACCTTCCTCTCCTGCTCTTTAAATGTGATTAAAGATTTGTTTTCGTAGTTTATCTATCTGCTCTTAATTTCAGCCGCTCCATAATCTCTCTATCACCGGTCTAATAAACCTATCGCGGTCCTCGCGAACACGTGTGAATCGTTGCTTTTCTTCTCACTGATGTTTATTCAGGGGAAGGCTTTATTTGGCAAACACGCCGGCCAACCGTTGAGGAGCACTTCTGCATCACCTGGAGATTAAGTGCCTGAAAAAGTCCCTCGAAGCCATTCACGGCGGGTGAGAGAGAGAGAGAGAGAGAGAGAGAGAGAGAGAGAGAGAGCGTTACTTCACTTTCGCTCTTCAGATTCGCTCGCTCGGTGCAACGATTCCAACTGGCAAGCTCACGGCGGGCGAGGTGGCCACCTCTTTACGGCCTTTAAACTTTTCCCTTAAGGACGCCCCCGAGAACTAAAATCAGGAACTGAATAGGGAAGTCCCTTTCGAGCATCTATGTTTGTATTTCCACTGCAGCTGAAGGATGACAGAGATTAGGCAAATTGGGCTAATAACAGCCTGAACACTGAGGGCTTTTGTTTGAGACGTAAATATGAGTCGCTGTGTTGTTCTTTGTAATTTACTGTTGTGCGACGGTCGGTGTTGGAAAAGAGACACGGGGAGGTAAAACAGTTTGAAAATGTCAGAGCGCATAACGTCTCATCGGTGGTTTTTATGCCACGAAACAAATCAGGGATTTACTTTGCTCTCGCTCTCTTGCTTGCCACCTGTCTCCATGTGTGTCCTGTGTGTTTGCCACATCTCGTCAGAATCATAAACTTGGTTTCAACGTCACCTAGAGCTCCTTTGTATTTTGAATGAATGAAAGTTGTGGAGCTGAAACGGGAAGTTAACCAATCTACTGGCCCACCGGAATGACACCGAAACGTCAGGGTGTCCTGGCATTCATTGTCAACTCGGACAAATCACGTTTGCGACATGACTAACGGCAGAAAGCAGAAAAAACTGCAACATAAAGTAATGCTCTCACACACACACACACACACTCAAACATTCCAAGCGTTTCTCCCAGTATCATTCCAGCGTAGCGCTGAGGGTCGAGTCTAACATGCGTATCAGCGGGGACCATGCCAAGAACATCAGCTTACGGCTGGCTGTAATATGATTAGAAGCACACAACATAAGTCACCGCCTGCCTGGGAGCATAACCATGACTCTCATGCTGCTCATGGGTAGGATTAAACTAATGTGAGGCAGTTCCTGTGTGTGTATGATGAGAGGCAGAGTGAAGGAGACGAGGGAAAACGCCAGGACCACAGCATATCCACACACAGCATGAATTTCACTGCCGTGTTTCTTGTCTGAACGCTTTTGTCTCCTGTCATTCCCATCCTGTATTCTCTCCTCATCTCTCTTTCCCTCTCGCCTCTCTCTCGCTTTTCAGACTTCTCCTTCCATATCAGGTGGCCGGGGCTCAGCATCTGCCCTGTTGGCATAAGACCTCGCCTGTGGCTGCCAGCAGAGGCTCAGCGGCCCGCTGATGTCAAAAAGACCTCCTTTCATCTAAACCTGCTTCATTCAGCAACTCCACTCTTTCGCCTGAACTTTGCCCAGAGCCCTCTTTTGTGTGTATCTGTGTGTGTGTGTGTGTGTGTGCCTTGTGCATGTATTTCCCCCATAGGGTGGTCCTCAGTTAAAACATACACCTGTTGTTAGCAGTAGCGGAGCGCGGACGTCCTGTCTGGGTTCGACAGTACGGGGTTTATGGACGGGCAGCTGCCGGGGTGACACAAGCCGGCCTTTATAGCGGCAGAAGGAGCAGCAGTGATCAATGTACACATTTTAAGAAGTCCATGTAAATGTGGCCCAGCGCTCTGCCAAAAAGAGTTTTTTGTAGTTTGTCTGTCTGTCCTTAAACCGCTATCTCACAACCTATGAGAAGACTTTGATGAAAGTGGCGTTCGGCCAAACAAGGCCTGTTCAAACTATTAGAATTGGATGGAAATCCAGATGTGGGATTACTGCCACGACACATCATTTTAATTACAAAAAAAAATGATAAATCACATAACCGTTGCCATGGTGCTGTGAAGTTGGCTGCCAGTTCTGTATTTTCAGCATTGTTTGTACTTTTTTTCTTATTTTTCTATCTATTTTGTGCAAACATGGACTTGAAGTATGGTGATCAGTGATTTGCCTTTTTTTCTGTCATATTTTCTGCCTATTTTCGCTGTTAGCGATAGGCAGCTCTAGCCTACTCTCCGGAAAGGCCCGTGATCAATGCTGTAAGCGAGGAGAAGGAGACGCGGGACGAAGAGCCGGATCTAAGACGGTACAAACCATGAGCAGCGTCTGATATCGCGGGGAAGGCACGATCTCTCTACAATAAGATGGAGGAGCTAACGGTGCTAACCAGGCTACGGAGGGAGGATGCAGAGCGTGGCGAGGACTCTGGACGACTTTCATCTTGTGAGAGCGGGCAGGAGAGCGCCTCAAAGACCCAGCAAAGGAAACCTCCAGCAGCGCCCTCATTTATTTACTTATTTATGAGTACTTTATTGTCCACACGAGCCACTGTAATGGGATCAATAAAGTCTGTCTTATCTTAAAAACAAAAACTGAGAGCAGGAGGTCAAGAAATCTATTCAAACTTCAGCAATAGTAACGATTTCTCTACTCACTGTTGACGGAGGTTTGCGCTGTTCAAGTGCCTTTTTAATTCACAGCGAAGACGCCTGGACGACACAAAGGCGCGGCCGAACAACTCCGTGATTACACGGGATTAATTCCAGGTTTGTCAGAGCAATCAGGACGTAAAAATGAGGTCAATATTTACATAAATCGATAACAATTAGCGCTTAAAGATGCTGAACATATAATGACTTTGCACTCAAGGACATCTCCGCTCTTTAAGGTCATGTGGAAACGGTAGATGGGGTCGACCCGTGGGTGCACCCCCTCGACCCCGGCATGCACCAAACAGCTGCTCCCATTCACACACCTCCACCCTCACTAAAAATCGCCGTCTAAAACAAAAGGCCCGGTGCACTTTAAACACTCGGCGTGACACAGACAAAGACTAACCTCAGGAGCTGGATAACTGAATATCCAGCCGCAGAGAAACGTCCACCCAGGGGTCAGCGAGGCCAAGCCCGACACCGACTCTCAGTGTCTGGGGACATTTATGACGTCTGGGTCCCTGAGCAGGGGTGGCTGCCATGACTTACAACACTAATCTCAGGGGTTATTCAACCCCTTGGAGCTTACAACCGTACAGGCTTTGATGTCGTATATTGTTATGGCATCTGACCGCATTCCACGGCTCGCAGACGTGATTGGATTGTGTTGTTCGCTGCACATCTGTGTGTTTGCCAGGCAGGATTAATGGCTTGTTGACCGCAGCTCAATCTGAGTGTTTTCTATTTCCGAGCCCGCTGGATTTCACATCACAGGAATCTCTGTCAATTAGGCGGGCTGTAATTTATCTTAACTGCGTTTAATTTGATTCACGGCGCAGCGCAGCTCCTCTTCCATTCCGAATCATCGGATCAAACGTTACCCACAGGGAGAGGGAGGACGGCTTCTGTTTGACGTCGCACGTCACACCCGGACTATTTCGGGCCGTGCGAACTGGAGGTGTGAGCGACCCCGTCACCGCTGTCACAGGTGACACGGGGTGCTTTCGTCGCATGTTCAATGTCAACCCCCCCCCCCCGTTGCGTAATGCCTCAGCTGACATGACGATGCTGGGTGTTTCCGGCGGTGTCTCGGCCGGAGGTTTTTTCCCCTTCGCTGCTGTTGCGCTGCGCCGCTCTCCGCCTGGCGACACAGAAACATGGGAACTCATTTCCATACCGCTCCCCGAGGAATTGTAATTAAATTTCATAATTACTTAGGGGATCTCAACTCTGCCGCTTTGGCCAAAACAATAGGAAAGTAGGCTACCGTGTGTGTGTGTGTGAAAGAGGCTGTGTGTTCATGTGGCAGCGTGTGTGACAAACCCTTCTTTACATTATTTGTTTTTTTAAACCACCTCTGCTCCCACTTCCTTTTCCTCTTATCCTTTTTCACCCCCCCCCCCCCTTCCCTCGTTCTCTCTCCGGCCCATAAAGTCATTGACCTTGGGGAGTTCCACTACTTTACCATATCCCTGGTGTTTCATTGCACCCCATTGTGCGTACACTCGGCAGGTCAAAGGTCACGACAGTAGGGTCATGGCGCAGTGAAAGTGTCCAGACAGCTCACTTTAACACTTTTTATTGGGGATCCTCGAGTCTTTACGGGGCTAATGTCTGAAAATGATACGTATCATTTTGGGATCAAATGGTTTTATTGCCATTACAGCTCCAGGAAATTACAGAGCACTTCCAGGACATAAAAATGATATATGAACACGAGCAGAGTTTAACAGCAGCGAGTTAAAACTACCAAAAAAAAAAAGAGAGAGAAGCTCAGGTGAATGAAGTCACACTTTCTCCTCATTACCGCTCCTGGAGGTGTGCGCAAGCCTCAGAACGCCCGGTGGTGCCTGTCGGTGACCTATGCAAACTGTCTTGTAAGCCCAACGAGGACGTGGAAAACATGACGAGAGCGAGCATGTGCGCCCAGCGAGACGCTCCCCGGGATGTAAAGATATTCTATTACTAACCAGCCTGAATCCGCGAGTTGATGTGCAGCTGGCGGTGCAGAGGTGCCAGAGAGAGGAAGGGGAAGCGCTGGCACAGTCGGGGCTCAACTAGATTTCCCTGTATTCAAGTAGAAAGCAACAGGGAAGTGATATAATCCTCCTCTGGACAACGGCCAACATCTCCCATCCTGTGAACAATACCTCCAACACCTTTGTGCGCTGTGCGGCGTGCATGCGCCGTACAGTGTGTGTCTGTCAGTGTCTTCCTTGTAGCAAGTGCAGGG